>OU342834.1:10224392-12624392 GCA_910591585.2 Nysson spinosus
GTGAATCACCGGTATCGATGCCTTTGACAAAGCCATCTTTTCTTATAAAGTACGATTATCGTTAAAACAGCAATCGATATCGATTCCAGATTGATATACTGCAACGCTACGATACTACGATTAAAAAAAGAAACGTCCTTATTATAAAATGAATCATTCCCGCGATTCCATTAAATACAATTCGCGATAATACTTTTACTTTCGTCGTGATACAATAATCACCAAAATCACTATTTTTGTTATCCTATTCCCGAAGCGAATAGAAATATAATACCGAGAGATACGAATTCGCACGAAACGAACGTTTGACGCGAAACGTTTCGCGAATTGATTTTTGTCCGACAAACGATTCGACAATTTGAAATAAATGGAAAACAAACAAAATACAAACGTAAGATAAACTCTTCCGAAAGAGAAGTTCGTACCGAGTGTGATGTCAACGATGATCGTCAACCAACGTCGAGGACCTTTTCCAATGATATATTTTTTTTATCAAATCCCACCGTTTATACTTGATGTGTTTAGCCGCGGTAAACTTCTGCAACAACCAATATGATTGCGTTTAATTATAGATAACGTCGATTGTTGATACAACAACGACAACGGGAGTATCATTACGTTTAATATTAAAAAGTCGCGGCGTGCCTTGCTGAAAATATTTCATTCGGCTTGGTCGCTTTTGCGGTGGGATTTGAAGGTTACTTATTATATCCCCTTTTTGTTCACCTCCCCTCATTTCACGCTCATCCAAAGGCCACCTTAAATTTTCTCCCTCGCCATTTCTTTTTATCTTTCTCAACCGGTCCTCTGCGTTGCAATTCCCCGCCTCTCTCGTCGTTGGCTGTCGTTTACTTTCTTCTTGAATCCTTATTTTATCTCTATTTAACTCCTTCACTCTAAAATGCCAGTCTCGTATCTAATTACTTTGAAAATCATTTTCATCACCATTTTTTTTTATATACTTTTCGTAGATCACACGTTGCACGTCAGTGCATGAATCATTAATCTCTCTTTTTACAGCTCGCGCGTTAATCGCTGGTACTTCTCCGCGAGAAAACACTCTCCGATTGTTAGACTCCATTCGCACACCTATCGAAAGCCTATCGAAAGCCTATCGAAAGATTAGTTTGTTTCCTTACAATCTAAACACCGTCTTAAACCGTTTCTTTTTCAGAGATCACTCGTTACGTTTGGTAGTCAGTCTATCTGGTCAGTTTAAACCTATCTCGCAACTTCTCTCGAATACCACGCGTCTTCCCATCGCTCTATGCACCCACGAACCTTATACTTCTTTAACTGTGTCAGTCTGTTACACCATACAGAGCCTAGAATCCCGTGTATCTCTCCAAAAAGCATACATTCTCACCAAGATTTCAATGCTTCTTTCTGATCTAACAAAGTTACCGATATAACTTCAGAAATCACTAAATCCGATCGACTAGCTTTTTTCAAAAGCGGCAAACTTACTCGAAAGAGTCGCGTCTCGGATACCAAGTATACGGATATTCCGGTAAGGCAGCCCGCATCCGGTTGTCCCGCGGATACACGGCCGCGGATCGTTAAATAGTTCAAGAAGGAAGCCGATGTCGGTGACCTAACTGCTAGGTTTCCCGAGTTAAGTTCCACTTGAGCCGCAAAGTGAAAGCTCGGAGCTTTAACTACCGGTCGGTTTCTAAGTCTCCGGTATTGTGTAACAGGCTTTATTGCGCTAGGGGTAGACGATCGATCGATTTTGCTCTCGGAGCTCTTGGACCCTTATACGACCGTTTTTTCTTCCACTCTTTCGCAACGTCGCCTTCGCACGGCGTTCCACGTAATTATCTCTCCTTCCCGAGCTATCGTACGTAAGAAATCTATTCCTTTTTATTCTTTCCTCATCTTCCTTTAACGCGCGATCTTTCCTTCACCCTCCTCTCCCACACCCTAAAACCATTAAAGATCTCGCAGCACCGAGAAATTCGTAATCGGCGCGTCGAATAAAACTGCCATTCTTTTTTTTGTCTCCAATCGAAAATCGTCAGCGCTCGCCAAAGAAACGCATCACGTAACAGGTGGTACAGCTTCGAACACTCTCAACGAGGGACTTATAGAATTTGTACTCTTTGAATGTGTATATAATGCAAGACGATGCAACGTTACTTATACCATACAATTATGAATTACTTTTTTTGCCTTTTATATCATTTAGTATCTTAATTACAGAATAATATTAGCGTGCCCTCGCGCGCACGACGATTAACGTATACGTGTTTCTTTATTCTTCTTGTCACGTGCTTCCTGTGTACCTATGTATGTTCCATTGTGTGTGTTTTGTGTATGTATGGATTTTCATTCCGCTTTCCTTACGACATGTATGTGTGGTGGGTGTACGTGTCCTTGTATTCACGGGTGGAAGTTTTAGCTTCTTGTTAATTAACCATTTATGAAGAAATCCGTCGACAGACGTGCATCGATCTGTCTCTGCGAGGTTGTTTGCAGTTAACGTTCTATTGTTCTCTCATCTCCAAGGAAAATAAGAGCCCTCCACCTGTGTTTTTCCTTCTCCGCGATACTATTTCTAACTGTTATACACATGTTGACGTATTTTTTTTCAAAATATCTTGTTTCTGCGGTACAGACGGGATGATCCTTTTTTTTCATGATTTTCTCGGATTTTTTTGTGTCCTCGGATGATTTCATGCCCGTGAACGCACGAGGATGAAAGAAAAGTTCTCTTTAAAGACTATACGCTAGAAAGCATTAATATTATACTGAATAACTGTGCCCTTTCGAGCGATCGATTAATGATCGCTCGCGAAACGATGGTGTAAACAAAAACTATAGAAACATTCTATAATTTCGCTCACATTTTTTTCATTCTTACGTACACGCCATGTTTGTACGTGTGTGTGTGTGTGTTCTCTTAGCAAGGAATAACTACGCTTAGTTTTCGATCACGGGCACAAATGGGTTTGTACGAAAAAAAGATTCCTCTCGAGAGAAAACGAAATGAATCGTGTTTCCACTGAAACAAAGTCGACCCCACGCATCTCGATCAGGCGATGATAATTCGGAAACAAAAACGATGCGTGTCTCGATGTTTAATAAGAAGCAAACAAAGAAGAGCAAAAAAGTGTCTGCTCTAAAATCTTCGATAAAAAGAAGCTGAGCACGGATAGCGGCGGCAATGATCGAACCAAAAGATCGACAAATGCGGCGAATTTTCAATTCTATTCGGTATAAACATTACCTCCATTCAATCTTGTATCTTGTTTGTCCGATGCTCTTCTTTCTATTTTATCAACGAACCTGTCACGAGGAAAGCATCGAATTGAATTTGATCGATGTTGGATAACGAAGAACGCGTTATCGCGGCGCATCGATACGCGATAACCGTCGTCGAAGGTGATCCGAAAAAAGTGGTCTCGCGGGTAAAGGATATTCGCGCAACCACCGCCATCAAACTTGAATCGATTAATTAGCATCGCAGTATCCGCCGGCGCAGTAACGAACCCGATAACGACATTGCCACGACTATTCGATTTATTCACAATTATTCCTGGCATTTTTTTCTGGAGCGGGCATTTTATGCCTCCGATAATTTTGATCAACAAGAAAGATTGTCGATGGTGCGTCAATATTATTATTACTAAATAACGCTCCATCTTGAATAATTCACTTTTCGATCGATCCAATTCTAAGACGCGTGTGCGTGTATTTTTAATCGGGTTTCAAGAACGATTACGGCGATGACGTTTTCTCCAATGCGTGGTTCAGGGAAAGTTCCCGGACCGTCAATGATTTTCCCCGTGACTGTTTTCGAATCAAATCGAGAAAGAAAATTCTCGGACATTTCGCTTTCTTCCTACCTACCGTTCTACCGCCTCCATTCCTCCTATCCAAGTTCTCGATAAATCTGGTCTCCTTTGAAATATGTACAATACTTATCGGCACTCAACAATTTACACGCCATATTTTTATAGATCACTTTATCCTCTACTCTCGCGATCTTACTCCGTTGCTTTACCCTTTAAAGCGATTATACTTCCATCTTCTTCAACGCGCGGAGGGAACGTGCATTCTTCGTGATCCGTTACCTCCTCGAACAGCGATGTCTTCCACCTTCTTCCTCTTCCTTGTAGCGATCGATTACATTAATTTTCAAATATACTCTTTCTTTCGTCTCCCTTCATCTATCTCCATCTTCCACGCGTTCCTTTCTTCTTCTCCGCGATCCTTCCGCCTTTCAGCGTATATTCCTTTCGCGTATCTTCCTCGCAGAGACCACCCGTACGAGATTGTATACGTACGTACACATGCGTACCAACATTCTCACAATTTTCCTCGAAGTTCTTCCAGTTCTACCAGTCGTTGTATCTCGTTGCACGAGCTTGGACCCGCTGGCTAGATAAAGTGCGTATGTACGTAAACGTGAGCTGATATTTCACACGCCGTCGATCTTCGTACATTCCAATAGCTATTCTTCTTCTTCTTCTTCTTCCTCCTGTCCTCCTATCTTCCTCTTCATTTTCCTCTTTCTCTTATTACGTCCTTCCTTCGTATTCCTCTTCGTCTTCCACTCCGTCAAACGATCTTCCTCCACTTTCTTCCGCCGCCACCGCGCCGCCTCTTTGTCTGCAAATAGCCCAAAGCCACGGACGTAAGAATTTATTTCTCGAGGATCTGCTGTTACTTTTTACTCTCCCTCTCTCTACCACCCTCCCTTTTCCCTTTTTTCCCTTTTTTCCCCAGTGAAAAAGAACAAGATGGGAATTTACATTTTACGTTTTATAGTAAATATCTCGTACACGATAGTAAGCGGCTTTATACCGTATTTATGACGATCCCGCGGAGGATCATTTTCGCGGGGATTCTATTACAACTTTACTCGTACCGAACTTTCTTAATGTGGTTACTTTACCCGACACACATGTAATGCCAACAATATACAAATTACTTTCGATATCATAGGAAACCGTTGCTATTAACCCATTGCCTGTTTTTGGCTACTACAGTAACCATTCGTTTTCAGCTATTTAGAACTATGATGCAAATTGGTTAAGGGTTGTAAGAGTCTTCAATATTAAAGTATATACCTAAAGATTATCCATCATCTCGGAAAGGGTCAACCTGGAGGTGGACATCGCGACACCGCTATCGCTGCTGCTCTGCACGCTGCTGTGATCATCTGTGTCCGACTGATTGCTCGTATAACCGATCACGTCCACTTCGTCTGCAAAAAACAAACGGTCACAGGTTAGGTTAAAATGATCGGATACAAATGATCTTCGATGTTGGTTTCGCAAGATGGCGACGGGTCATTCGAAGTTAGAACCAACGTATAACCAATGGGAGAGTCCCTATATAATGTATTAGGGACACCGGAAAGTAATCAATTCGAGAGTGGAGAATTGTTTCGCCTCGAATGTTGGCAATTGGATTTTTTCAAAAAGGGAATTATGGCATTAGTGAATCGTCGAACAATGGTCGTGGATAACGATGTGGATTATCTGATAGAATAATGTTTAATATGAAGAAATAAATGGAGTTTCATGAAGTAGGGAAAAAATAATTGATTACTTTTCGGTGCCACTAATAGATCTTGGATTTTGAACCTTTCGGAATTTAATTTTCTAGAATATTTCACAGGAATCTTAGAGGTGCTTGAATTTTCAGTAAAGGGTGTTTTTTATAATAAAGGTTAGACTAAGTTTCAGACTATTCAAATCAATGTATAAGGTACATGTGTGACCAATAGAATGCATTGGACATTCCATGGTAAGACTTATGTGACGGGTGCCTTCTTGCCGGAACTCAACGGTACATGGTTCCTATCATCGTTCGGCAATCGGTTCTCCATGCACGACAATTAAGCCCGGTACTTAACGGTAACAAATACATCGGACGTGTCACCCGATTATAAAGTCTGCCTTTTACGTTCGACAATTTGAAAAAAAAACGCAGGTGCGCTGGATGCATGCAGTAAATTGTAGATGCGATCAGACAGCTGTGGGTCATAAATATAAGCGGTAACAATCCAGACTCGAAAACGTTCGCAAATTTTGCTGAATCGATACCACCGTGGTCCACTCGAGTGCCGTTTCAAACGGTACACGTGCACCAGGCAGCTTTCGTTGCACGTGTAGCAACCAATAACCTCCCCCCACTCAAAATGCCAGCCAATTTTCGTATTTTACAATTTCGCGGAAGTATTCCTATGAAAATCTATGTTTCGCGTACACTTCCGCGCGCTCGGAATCGATCGTCCATTCTGAACACGAAATACCCGATTTCCGAGTAAACGATGGTCCATAAAAGTACCGACATGAAGAACGATCTATAATTAATTTCCACCACCTAATTTCCCCATCACGGTAGAATATTAATGTTCAATTGTGTTCGTCATAAAATATATTATAAATAGATATAATCTTCTCATCTAGAATCTATTTATTGTCAACACTTGTCAACATCCTTAACGCAGAATCAATAGATGTTTTACGTATTAACCGGAATTGCAAATATATGTATTTTAAGAGGCACAGATAAAAATTGGCTTATACCACTTTTATAAGTAACGGCAGCAGACATTCTTGCTGTCCATAGTTTCTTGCAAAATGGCGAACGAAATATACGTAGATATCACGAAGAATAAAAGGAAGAACCGATAACGTGGAAGACAAATAAACCAAGGGTCAGGAAAAATGATTCTCGAGACAAGCAACAACTTCTTTTATCTGAAACTTGAAAAATCATCCACCCTCTTTATCAAGTATCTCGTTGACCTATAGTACCCTCTTTCCCCGGTTCCGCAAAAATAAAGAAAGCGAATGGGGTGGAGGTAGAAGGGAAAATTTTATGAATCGTAACTCGTTTCTTTGGACACGAGTGGGTTCGTATTAAAGTCTCGTTAAACTAGTATCATGCCGATCGTACAACCTTCGAACTTTCACATCGACTGTACCCCGGCGCATGATCCTCGGGTACTATATATATCAAATTGTTTGCCGTTCTCGAATTTCCTACGGCGCCCTCTTCTGCAACCGGCAAAAGTTCTTTATCGCGCGTTGCCTCCTCGCGAAACCTTCGGAAACGGAAACCCTTCTCCTGGCACTCGCACGAAAATCCTCGACGATATTGCGACCGCTCGACCGAAGAATACAGCCCTTCGACAACACTCGCGGCAGTAAAACATCGCCGACTTTCTCCTTCATAAAATATAACCAGCTCCGACGCCCACGTTTATTCGCCGCTATATACCCGGACAAAGGTACAAAGGTTACGCGCACGACGCTATCGAAGGAATCTTATGTATTAATAATTGCGATTGAATTACTCTTTGTATATGTGGCTTTGTAGGTCCTCCATATTGTAAATTATATAATACCAGGTCTAATAAATATATGAGCCACTTAACAACTAAAGTGGCTAACTCCACCAAACAGAAATTAGAGAAAGGTGATAATTATGAAACGTTAAGCAGCATGCGCTTTGGCAGTAATATTGGAAGATTTTGAAAAAGTACAGTTAATTACTTTGGTATTTCAGCGACAAATATAAGGGTGCCGGGTAAAGTAAGCGACTCAATTATCTCTGATTCTGATAACACGGAGAATATTTTATCCAAATCCATTATTTTTAGATATAAAATATAAGATTTAATAATTTTGTTTCTGTTAGGATCGGAGGGTGTTAGAAAGCCCGGTATGGATTACGATACGCAAACAATGTTGGTACACAGGGCAAAAAACGAGCCCTAGTATCCCAAAATCAAGAACGGCAAAAGTTAAACCCGATTTCAACGGAACCAATTATACCAACATCGCCAATCACAGCGGCAAAGTGGTTTGCAACGGAGACACGAAGCCGCGCCTCAGGTCCTTACTCGATGTAAGTAAGCACTCTTGCATTAATTACACCGATGTACTATTACGTAGTAATAGGTACGCCGGTATTACACTTTACGCGGTTGACGTAGCAGTTAATATCGGTGAATCGAGGTGGGAATACCCGATAATCCATGGTGTACTTCCGATCAGGGTGTATATATCTAAGGGCATGAAAGTAGTCGATAGTCGAGGCTCGCGATCGTCAACACGAAGAGAACGGCCCTTAAGGCGGCATATGTCGCTGTAAAACATCGTCGAGTGCTCACCGTCCATAAAATATAACCAACGTTGGCGCCGATCTTTCTATGTACGTGTATGATAAAGGGTGAAGAGAGAGAGAGAGAGAGAGAGAGAGAGAGAGAGAGAGAGAGAGAGAGAGAGAGGGAGAGAGAGGGAGAGAGAGAGAGACCGAGCCAAGACTTCGGGAGAAAAATAAAATACGCGAAACAGGGTTAAAGAGAAAAGGAGAGTCTTAAAGAGGGATAAAGTTCGAGAGAAAAGATGGAGGAGAAAGAGACGAGAGACGAGAGACGAGAGACGAGAGACGAGAGAAGAAGAGAAGAGACGAAGAGAGGGCACAGAGGGACGATTACAGTGGCCGCGCCTATGTACGTACTCGCATACGTACATCCATTGTCGCATCCGGCCCGTCCTCCCAACTCGTCTCGTATAAATTATCGGAAAGATTTTATCTGCGCGCAGCCGCAACCGTGGCTGTACCCGAAATAAGAGTATATTTCGTTCGGTCTTTCGGCTTCTTAGAGTAATGTACACCCGTGAGCACAATACACGTAACCAATAAGATATGTCTTACGGGTAAAACAACCTTCCCGTTCGCCATTTTTTTTCCGGGAGAGCTGCTTCTTCGTTATGCTCCGCGAGGGACGCCTGCAGTTAGAAGTGCACGACGAAATAACGTTTTATCTGTCGTTTATCATTTCTGCGACACTTGGAAAAATTATTAGAATCTCATTCTAATATCATAGATTCTGTTGTGAGAATTAATTTGGACCTCAATGAGGACTTTGCCATCGAAGATATAATGGATGCTAGTATAGCGGTCCGGACGCAGTTTTTTTATGAATTCAACTTCTTATTTGTCGTCATAAATGACTAATTTACATGACCGTGATACTAGTTCACGATTATCTTCGCGACTCGCCTGGCTACGCATCGGAAACGTTGTTTTTGCTATCCCTGTCGCAACGTACGTCTCACGAAAGAAATTCTTTGCACAGAAAGTGAGGGGTCTTCTTTTTGTACTCCAACCGCGATATTTCGTTGGTAGTCAAAGTATAAGTGTTCCCGCAGCAGCATCTGGTAAAAAATGAACGTTTTGGCGATCGTCCGAGAGAAACGTATCGCGCAATACATCGCCGGAGGCAGAACGAAAACAATCGACGAAAAATATTGGAATTTCGTTGGTTGACATTTGGGATAAATGTGCTTACGTGAGATCGCATACGCCTCATCCTATAATCGATGCAAAATCGCTATCTTTGGAACGGGGTGTCTATAATCGTAGCCGCTTGGAAAGTATCGCGAGAGGAGATTCGAGGAGGGAGGTAGGGGAGGGGTGGAGGAGAGATATGCGTGGATCTACCGGACAACTCGTTCTTCTTTAGGCGGCGACAAAAATAATTGTAAACAACCGGAGGCGCTCCTTAAGTTCGTGACGCAATAGCCTGCGTTTGTTTGGCCGAAGCTAAAGCTGAAGCTACGAATAAAGAGAGAAGAAGGTGAAGAGGTAATGAGAAAAGGCAGGAGTGTCGTACTCTCGTCCACCCTCCCACTCCCTTTCACACTCCGCTTTGAGTAAAGTATGTCAGCGACCAAAAATAATCCCCTGTGCTTCGTTAAAAATATTTTCGACTGGTGGAGCCCGTCAAAACAGCTATTCCACCCGTCGTCGTGCCATTCGAGTGTAGCTTCGATCCGCGCCACCAAAGGAAAACACCGTTATGTTGGTGCTAGATTTACCACATAAATCATTCTTTATTTTCCCCGTTAATAATCTCTTAACTCGAAAGTCACTCTTCCTGCAACATACCTTCATCAAAGTCACTTATTCTCGCCATCTTCGAATTAAATCGTGCTCTTAATTTTTAATAACGTGGACAACGATGACGTTGAAAGTACCAAGTATCATTGGGTTCGATGGTTTCTAATGAAAGGTAACGGTAATAAAAAAAAGATTTCAGGTCAGAGACGAACGTAGAGGGAGATTAGGTAAAATCAGAAGTTTCCGTGCATTTTGTCTTCCAACAATTAAACTTTACGAACTAGCCGGTTAATTACAGCGAAACGAAGGCAACCATAGCTACGGATCACGGTTAATTTCAGTTTAACGACGCCTTTCAATTCCCTCGCATTTCGTCCCGTGTAAAAGGGACGGGAACAGGAGTTCCGTTAAGTCGCCGGAACTGTTTTTCCTTGTCTTTTATTCTTCCTCTCTTTCTATTCTTCTTCTTCTTCTGCTTGTTCCTTCTCGAAGGAAATCCATCCCCGATCCGTTCATTGTCCGCGACCGAAAGAAGGAAGTACAAATTTTCTCCACTAAGTAGTCAACCGCGAGATATTAGAATTTTCTTTGACAATGTACCTTCGATTTTTCATATTTTCATGTTCAATTTCTGTCATCGGTCGAATGTAAAATATTTTTTAAAACCAAGTAATAATAGTTTAATTATTTGGCACCGTGAATAACGACTAATATTTATGATCGATATCACTCTAATAAAAAATTCGTTATTTAAGCACACTATCTTCTCCAATTAATGATATCACCGAAGTAAGTAATAACGAAAGTATCAATCGACAATTAATTACTCCACTAGTTTCTGCAAGCGATCAAAGTCATTAATCGCAGAAAATAATCAACGAAACTCTTGACTCACCTATTAAAACGATTAATCGATTTGCTCGCTTAATTACTCGATTATCCAGTACATAACGAAATCGAGTGACTCAAGTCGATATCACGAAACAGTTATTCCTCTCCGTGCCACGTCTCGACTCGGCTCAGATTTTGCGAAATTTTATTGTTTCGACATTTCGAGATTCCTTTCACAAGCAAAATGGAGAGCCGTCCGTGTTTATTATATCCCGTCTGATTCACGAGATCCGAGGCCACGGGAAACCGTGGAAATATCGAAAGTAATGCCGTGATCTTCCACAATCCGATTTTTGCCCCACGAATCTCTGGGTTTCATTTCGCGACGAAATACTGCGCGTAATCGGCCCGGTTCGTAAATGCATTTGCATCGATGTGCCGAGATGCGAGTGATGTATAATGAATGCGCCGGTTCCCGGGGATTCGTCAATGTCTCATCCGTTAATTTTGCTAATTGTATAAGCGCGCTAACGACCCTACGGGCGCCGAATATCGCGAACGACGCGTGTTTTCTTCTTTGGTTCGACGATCGCGGTTGCTAAATAAATCGATGCGGAATTATTGCGATTAGGAAATGCACCGATCGGTCGAAGAACTAATATTAACTAGCGTGTTCGATTAAAACTAGAACAGCTATATTTATACATTCACGTATACGTTTAATCGATTTAATTATGTCAAGCTTCTAAATTTGAACATATACCGTTGGATTCTGGAAAGATGGCACCCGCGATTTAAATATCACGTGGAGTTTTGGTCTTCCATTGATTCATATATGTTCTATGATATTGAAAATATGAGTCGTTTATTTTGTGTGGCCTAAGTACATTTATAAAAAAAATCAAGTGAAAATTGAAAACATTACAAAGTAACTTTGAGTTACTATTATAAACGGTAATCTGATTTTTTTGAAAAATGGACTTGGGCCATTTTTGAAATAAACGGCGCATTTATTTCATATTCTTTATTCCATGTTTTATATTCCATGTATTACTAGTTGCAATATAACTGCATTGCTCGCTCGAAAATTGGAAATTCTTCTTCTTTCCAGAAACCATAATAATCGTACGTATAATTAATTCGAGTACGGTGAATTACGGTGAACGATTCGAGTTGAAATTCCAATGGATTCTAACTCTCGTGGATAGGAAAGCGAACGCGGAGAATACTTTAAAGTGAAGTTCAGTTTTGCGTGATTAAGTAGCGAGAAGGATGTGCTGGCTTAAACAATGGCAAACTGATAAGAGGATGATTGCAAGTATTATGGATAGGCTAACACATCAGATAGCCGATAACTTCGTACGATAACGGAGCACAAACGGTTTTCATTTTTGCGCTCGAAGGAAATAGGTTTCGCGTGAAACATGGCAGTTTACGTAATGTCGTGTTTTACTTTAAAGAAATCAAATCGAAATATGTTCAATTATAAATATCCATTATATCGACTATTGCTCTCCGACTATGAAGAAAGATATACAAACACAATTTTAAAAAATTGCGTTTAGTTATCCAATATTTATATTTAAATAATATTCATATCTATGTATGATAATATGATTGATATTCATATAATATGAATATTAAATAACATTCATATTATACAAATAAGCTTATATTTAAATATGTATATTAATACCTTTGTCTATAAGTAAACGAAGGAAACACCGAGGTACCAAAATGGCCGTGTTAAAAAAGTATCAGGTGACCTTAAAAAATCGAGAATATTAATTCAGACGTATATAATTTAGACGTTATATACACGTTAGACATGTGTCGCGGGGTATCGTATAACACGGTTTTCAACCTGGCACTCAAGGTATTAATGGCCGAGGAAGTTACGAAATTACTTTAAAATTAGTTTAACGTCGTAGGACCAATGCAAGGTGGGATGATGGAGTTTTAGTATCTTGGAGAATGATTCGAAGCGTGTAGTTCGAATCAGAACGCAATCTACGTGATTGGGAATGGCAATAGTCCTAGTAGCGGGCAGCCTATCCCAACGGAGCCATCCTGGTGGCAACGAAATGTTTATAACGCTGGAAATACACGCATGCTATGCGAATGAAATCCCAAACTCGTTTGTATGCAAATTCAAGACTGGTCGGAGCAATCTGTATGCCTCTTCCCTATTTCCCTCTTTCTTTTACTTCAACCAACGGCTTGTTTCTGTTTCCTCTTCGGGCTGCCACCTTCCTTTCTTTCGCAAGTGTATCCCGGTAATTAAGCGTCACTAAGAGATTTTCACATTTTAGAATACCCGCTCGTGGATTCGTTTCCGGTTTTAATTGTTCTTTATCGAACGAGGCCGCTCTTCGAGTTCTCGCTTTCCCCCCCTCGAAATCCCCCCCCCCCCCCCACAATGTTGCCCGTAATCCCTCGAGATATTTAGAAAATTACCTGTCCCATGAAACCCATTTTGTTTAGTCGTTTTTTTATAAATCGCGGAAAGTACAGGCTGTTTAATTCGCGGAAATATTTTAATATGATACTCAAAATCCGTTTTTTTCCGAAACGATATTAGGGGCTCCATTACTCGGCGAAGATGCCGGGAAACCTTTCAAAAGACGATAGAATTTTTGCTCAGAATATACTTTATAAGGAAATTCCTTGAACAAAGATTTCAATATAAATAAGTAGAAACGAAAACAATGTTCTTTCAAACGTTCACCGTCCACCATGTTTGATGTGGAATATACTAATAATAGAAATATCGGGAATTAAAAATATCGAACATCAACACGATTCGACGAAGGAACGTCGTTCAGGATAATTTTCAATTTCATCGAACCACACTCTACTTCCTTGAAACTAACGTCGACGAACTTCCACGTGATTCCCCGTTAAGTTGGCATTTATGAGCTGGATAGAGTAACTTTCGTCAAAGTTTCGACAATTTTTATAGGAGTTTTCGAGGAAACACGTGACCCTGCTTTCCAGGTCAGTTCCTGGGAATGGGGAGTTACCACGTAGGAATCCTTTCCGATTTCCTCGTATATTTTCCACTCCCCGAATGAGCCGAGAGGAAGGTTTGCCCTGGTATCTAGTTTTACTACCTCCGGCAAATTGCGTTTCGTATCAGTCCTGAATTGCGGATTTAGGAAGCGTATCCAAGTACGGGGCTTAATAAGAAAAGAAAGGAGAGCCCGGAGTGAATTCTAAAGCACACCGATCCAACATCCCTTTAAATCTAATAGCCACACACTTTTCCGGTATCAAAACGATATTTTATCCGCCTCAGAAGTTGACAACATAATTCGAACAATCGAATCCACCCGCGGAGCCCAAGCAAAGTTCCAAAAGTAAAGTCAAAATAACTAACATCTTAATTCCTGTATCAATTCCTACAGGTGTCCTGACTTCAACGAATAGTATATAATAATGAATAATAATTATGTATATATAACGATAAATAATATAAAACGAGTATTTGATGTTCGCAAAGAACGAACGACCTCGTTGAAGTCTAACGAAATTCGGGTGGACACAAAACCCACTGGAAAATTCTGTTCCCGAGTGGACGATGTAGTTGGATGTTGATGCCAGAAAATTTCCCTGTAAAATGCAAATATATACGTGATTTAAATCGCACCGGTCCACGCGAATACCGCGATATTCCTTGTAGGTGAGTTAGATCCGTGGCAGCGGTATGGCTCGGCCGGTTCGTATACACCGTTAAGAATCACATCGGTAACGCGCGCTTCTGCTAAGTTATTCTGGAGATTGGCGAGGGTCCAGAGTCCTCCCTTTCACACAATCTTACGCGAATATACCTTCTTTCTTCCTCCCCGACTCTTCCCCCGTTGCTTCCAACTACATCTTCTATTTACTTCTCTTCCACTTTCATCTTTCATTCGTTCCTGCCAGCGGCGAGCCCTCGTATTTTCTTTCACCCACGTACCTCTCTCCATTTACCGGCCACTCTTTAGCGCCTTAGTTTCCTAGCCGACGAACCTTTTGCGTGGCAAAATCCGTAGCCATCTTCGTAGAGAAATGAGAGGCGAGCCGCGCGCGCGAGAAACCGTCGGTTTCCCGTTCGTTTTATTACAACCACGTTTCACGAAGCAAAGAACCGAGTACGCGAACCAGAGGCGAATAAGAGGCCGCCATTTTGCCTGACAGCTGCGAGGGCACTAAAAACCGACGAGCGACCTTGCTGGCTAATTCCATCGATTGCTCGACAATGGCCAGTTACTTGCCGTGCTGCCGATTTCTCCTTCGGATTTGTAGTTAAATGTCTTGCCATCAAGAACGCGTCTTGATTTCTAGATTAATTGACATCGATCGCGATATTGATTTGGATGAATTTAATATAAATGTCAGTGGGAAGAGGTTAATTGTCGCTGTAGTAGATAGTGACACCAATTCCAGCATATTTTGCGTTATAAAAATTGTCGAATTTTTGGCAGAGAATTATTTTCCGCGATGCAAAATGCAGTGAAAAATGTACCGGTTTAATTGTCAAATAAATGTAAGGTTTACTTTAAACGTTAGAATGAACAGTAAAAGTAAATAGAATATAAAACCTTTGTCCATTTTATAATTTTACCATTAATATTAAACTGTTTTCTTGCCATGCAAACACATATTGTATTGCCACCTGGATGCAATAAGATTCTGTTACCTTTAAAATCGGTCGGGTCTGTTCATTGCTATCGCTCGGTTTTTAGTTTCCCCGCAAGAAATTACTTTACTACAAGAAGGTTCGCGAACTATGCAGCAAGAAACATTACGCAAACTTGTCGGGGTATGTCAAAAATATGTAAAATAGTAATAATGAAAAAAGGGGGATACTTCGGCGAATCGCGTATTAAGCGAAATGTATAATTAATATAGAATAAAATATACGAAATTTATACGACTTTTCTATCTTATAATATCAACATACATCAACCTACAGATATACTCAAAGAAAAGTATCCCATCCCATTTTATAGACACGATATTTAATAATTTGCTTAACGACAGTAAATGATCCCAAACTTATGGCCGGCAGTGTAAATAAGGAAATACATTGATAATATAAGTGCCATATAGACACAGAAACGGGGAAGTTAATATATTAACGGTATTATATAAGAGTATGTATAGCCGGCGGAATGATTCGGTAAAATGAACAGAGGCAAGAGGTCCGCACGATTTCCTGGCGGTCACCGATACAAGTTGAGTCAACTCTCCGTTAAAAGCCAATCTCCAGCTGGGTGCGATTAGCGTGACCGTCCTCGTTCTCGGTGTCTTCGTCGTCCTCGAGGATGGAGCCGCAGCCTGGAGGACGGAACTTCCGAGATAGATAATGCCTCTGGATGTCCAACTTGGAAAGCCGAGTTTCTAACCCCTTCCTCTTCCTCCTCCTCTTCCTTTCCACGTTGATTTCATCCCCCAAACCCTCCACTCCTTTTCCCTTCCACCTTCGAACCCAACCCACGGACACCATTCGAGCCGATACCCAGCTTCGACGTGGATGTGTTTGTAATTCTACTTTCCGCATGATTCAATTTATTTCCGTGACGCCTTGGCATCAATGGCGGCAAACCGCTACGAGTCCATCGAAAATTCTACGTGTCGCGGAAAAAAAGAACACGGCCGGTAATAGTTTCAAACATAAACCAAATAACGGAATGGGAAGTATATTTATGAGAGCACATAAACTCCCGATTCGCGCTGATTTGCGATAATGAGTTTCGAAACTCTTTTAACCGGCTGGTTTATCCAACGGCGGACTTTAAAGCACCCCTAAATAAAACCAATGGTACTCGGTATTTTTCTGAAAATTCCTACCACTTTAATTTCCCGGGAAATAAACTGGAAATAATATTCCCTGCGTTTAACGATATACTAAACATTTCCCTCGACGGTTTTCGTAAAAATAGATTAATGTAGAATAATATCTAATCCGTAGGAAGGAAAACGGTATGTTATCAATGTTATCAGTTGGCGCATGAAAAACAATGGTATTCTCTTTCAACTTTCGAGCAACCTTTTTCTTGATAATATATGATAACTATCGTTTAGAACAATTGAATCTTTCTTGCAGTGCTGTATGATATTATAATCTGCACGATACAGTAAATGCAATTATTGAGTTAGATAAAGAAAGATATTTATTACATTCGGAAAAACGATATCTTTAATAAACCCAATGTGTAGAAAACTTAAAGACGCGGAACGTTTAACGATCGAATTTTTAGAATTTCAAAAAACAATCAACCACCGAATTTAAAATATTTTTAAAAACGTTTAATGACCCAATTTTTACAATTTCAGCGATCGATCAATTAGCGACAGAATTCATACAATTTCGAAGATCAATGACGGAAGTGTTAGGTAGAAACGTAAGTAGCATAAGACAAGATGCACAGACTGCACTTTATAACTAAGGAAACGGAGCCGTATGGAGAATCTTAGCACGGTGTATTTTGCCAGGTACACTTACGCTCTTCTCATGCCATTAATTAATCTCGCATGATAAATGTTAAGTCGTCTGCTAACTTTGAAGATGTTAGTTCTCTCTCGGCGCAGCCCAGCTGTGTGCCACGATCGAATCAGAAACGGGAGAATGTCGAGACACCGGCGGCAGATGTTGCTGCATAAATTTCTGTTAATCCTTCGTAGCAGCAACCGAGTCGTTTGTTTCTCCAAGTTCCGGGGGCGAACAAAAGATCGATTGTCACGTATATTCGTGGAAGTCGATAAAACCTAGACAGTTTTACAATCGCTCCTATCTCACTCGCTATTCCGATACGTTTCGCCTCGCCGTAGATTGCTCGTGGAAAGACCCTTTCTTAATGCTTTATCGAACGACTCGTTTCGTCGACTGATTTTCATTCCGCGCTATTCCAAAATTTTACGTATACTGTGATAGAAATCCTTATTACTTGGCCGAGTAAATATGAACATCTAGGTAATACACAAGTTGTAAAATAATAGGACAAATTCAAATTTGTTTTTAAGACATTTTTTTAAAACTAGGATTAGATACCCTACTAGAAAGTTAAAATCAAAATTAATCTAGTAAATGTAATTTGTAAGGTTCCATTTTCTCAGATTTTCTGCGGCTCACGTTGCATAAGGGGTGGTTCCAATTTTAATATAATAAATGAAGAAGTTACTCTGGAATTAGAACTTAACGTCATATTATAATTCGATATTGCAGACCGGAACAAATATGGCAGAAGTCATAAACGCGTGATAGTTGCCTACTAGGGAAACACTTTTCCTAACAAGTTGTCTCATTTGGTATCTTGATATTTGAAACGTCAAGGGCAGGTCGACCAAGAAATAATGGTTTGCACACATCTCGTTTCGCGAGCACTTTTCCTTTGTAAACGTTTCTCCGACACAAATCGACCCGACTGGCAGATATTCGTCGAATACATGGCGAATTCGTGCGAAGGATAATCGCGAACGAATAAAGTAGCCGTTTCGCGAGTTGGGTATCGCGTGTGTCACACGAAACCTGCGAAACCACGGGACAAAAACGTGGAATCATAAACACACGGTGCACACCCCCACCGTGCACGCGGTAACAATCGAGATTTTGATTGCGGAAGTTATCGTCGACGAGATCATCGTTCTCCGCGGCGAAAATGTTAGCGCTTGAAAAATTACGGCGCGATACGCGTTTAATATACCGGGTGACCGGCAATAAACGGGGGATAAATTTTCTCGGGAAATTCCGGGCAAACCAGATGCGTTTACATTTATATCCGGCAGATGTAATTACGGAAGCGGGAATGGCGGATGACGGAGGTGGAAACACGGTGGGGGTTAACGCGACAAAACCGGAGGAGAGAAATTTTGACGGGAAACGAAGTAACGTCGGGGACACATATATGTAGGTGCCCGTAATCGTTATGCCCTCTCCGCGTAACCGCGTGACGATTTTAATTGAATTTATTACCTCTGACTCTCCGCGGACAGAAGTGCGTCCGCAGAAATTTATATTACGTATGTAATTTATCTCCTTTTTCGTGCGGACCACGATAATTGCGGCCGCCGTGGCTTTTAATCATCCGAATTACTATCTAGTCATTTTAATTATTGCTCTCCTCGATTATACGAATAAACACCCTTACAAACAATACCCTTTTGTTTCGATATTCTCAGTGATTTAACGTTATTATCTTCGTTATGCTCTCGCGACACATTTATGGTATAATATATTTATAACGAGACTTTCTGCTTCTTGTAAAGTAAACTATTAAAAATCGCGTTACGCGAGACTCGGATTACGTGCACGCGTTATATCGAAAGCGCGTTGTGTAAATATCGCGTTATATCGAAACCGCATTGTATAAATACCGCGTAAAATTGAAAACGCGTTGTGTAAATACCCCATTAAATCGAAATCGCGTAGTCCAATATATATATATGCAGCCAAATTCTACTTCACTTTAAACAATCAATATTTATCTTTCCTTGTATTCCCTGATTCGGTAAAGCGTTTTCAAATATCAGAGTATAAATTCTGTAATTCTTATACCATTTTCCCGATTGGTGTGTATTCCTATCGATTCAGTTTCGTATTTCCATTATCCGGTCATAATTTCGCTGTTCTCCCGCGGAAGGAATCTTTCCTAAAGAACAGTCCGGCGAACAATGGATGGTGGATTCTCGGTTGAATAAGGTTTATTGTTTTCACGTGTTTACAATTTTGTTGGCCAGATCCGTGTTTCACGGGAAGTACGTTCCATTCTTGGAAACGATGGCGTTGGGTGCACGTATTACTTCGATACGTCCTTGTCTGTGTACATGGTCAATTGACCTCGTTCTCCTTCGTGCGTCCAGCTAACGTTGGAACACCACATACGAACTTATCGGTACACCCTATATAAACAGTTCCAGGTACTCGTAGAATCGTGCGAATGCAGGAAATCGTGTTGCACAGTTCTGGAGAGACCTTATGTGGATCTTATATACACTACCGGCCATAAGTTTGGGATCACTTACTATCGTTAAGCAAATTATTAAATATCTTGTCTATAAAATGGAATGAGATACTTTCCTTTGAGTATATCTGTAGGTTGATATTATAAGGCAGAAGAGTTCTGTCAATTTCGTATATTTTGTTCTATATTAATTATACATTTCGCTTAATACGCGATTCGCCGAAGTATCCCCCTTTTTTCATTATTACTATTTTACATATTTCTGACTTACCCCGACAAGTTTGCGTAACGTTCCTTGCTGCATAGTTCGCGAACCTTCTTGTAGTAAAGTCATTTCTTGTGGGGAAACTAAAAACCGATCGATAGCAATAAACGGACCAGACCGATTTTAAAGGAAGCCAAATCTTATTGCATCCAGGTGGCAATACAATATGTGTTTGCATGGCAAGAAAACAGTTCAATATTAATGGTAAAATTATAAACGTTTAATTATAACGTTTAAAGTAAACGCGAGAATGAAGACAGAGCAAGTGACCCCAAACTTTTGACCGGCAGTGTATAAGATGTAATACGTAATTATAAATACATCGTATGGATTTCTTTTATTATTAAATTCAAAGCACTCGTGGTATTGGATTATTTTGAGTTGTGTAGTGGAAGTAGCATGAAAATAATAAAGTGAATGTTGTTGCTGAACTATAGTTGTCGTAGTATTCTTACCAAGAAATAAGAGCACCGAGATAAACATAAACGTTTGAATACAAAAGTGGCAATACGAATGAAAGCAAATCATTTGGACTAGCAGCGAATGCGTTAACAGGTTAAACATTGATTCAATCCGAAGGAGGATGCATTAGATTTTACGAACCGATCTCGTAAGAGACTGTTATCTTGCCTCTCACGTAGACCGAACAATATTATTGATCAGAGTACCACCTTCCTCGTCGATCTTAAGTGTACAAGTTTCCCGAAGGTTCGTCTGGAAGATCGTGGAGGGCGAATCAGAATTGAGCTTCGCAATAAAGCTCGATTAGAAATTTAGTATTAAGTCGGCGAGTTGCTTTCGATCGGGATACAATGGCGCGCCGAACGACAGCACAGTTTCGGATACAAGGAAGCCAAGCGAAACGTAGGACGCCTGAGGGAAACGACGACGGGTGGTGCGGTGGCAACGACGTCGCCATAAAACGCAAAGAACCGACGAAAACAACAGACAGGCGAATTAATTCGTCGAGCGTATTATCGGAACTGCTCCGTCCATTAGACCGCTTTTTCGAGCGACATAACGATCCGTTCACCGATGCGAGGGACCTTCTTTTATTCGCAGTGCGATGCTTAACGAGGACGTCCCTTTCGTACTCCCGAGATGTATGTGTACTAATGCTGTCCCTAATGATTCTTTACGAGAGAAAGATGAAGAAACAGAATCAAGAGTGGACGCGGGGAATAAAGAGACGGTGTACGACGACGGGAAGAAGTAGAGGAAGAAGAAGAAGGGTACCGTCGGCGGATGATGTCAAAGGAAAGACGACTCAAAGAGAACGAGAGGGAGAAAGTTCTTGGTCGCTACTAGACAAATAGGCAAATGTCAAGCAGGGGGAGAACGGTGAGAAAAAAGGTCCGAAAAGGGGGGAAGAAAGGGGAAGGGTAGAGGGTCGGCTTTTTACTCATCGTGGAAGCTACCGTCGCGACGCCCGGCGTCTCAGTGCTTCCTTCTCCTCCGGCTCATCGTTTGTTCTCACTTCTTCCAACTATTCCTCCGCCGTCCCCCTCAGTCAATGCTCCTTGCCTTGTTGCTCCTATTTTTCTTCTTGTTTCTTTCCACCTCGCTTACACAACCTCTACTTCCCTCTTACCGTCTCTCTCCCTTCGTTTTTGTAGCCGCGAAAAGCACATTGTTCGACGGAATGTGCAACCACCCCCTCCCCCGTCTGTGTCTCTTTCTCCACCGCGTCACCCTCCTCGCTTCCCTTTCAACCCCCTGACTCCCGGTAGCATCACTCCACCAAAAGTGTCTTCCAACAACGAGCACTCAGCCCCCTGCATTCCGGGGTTTTCCGTTTCACCATTGTTGTCCAGCAAGTAAGAGAGAAAGAGAGAGAGAGAGAGAGAGGGGGGGGGAGGGGTCGAGGAAGGGGGGGGGTCGAGGAAGGGGGTCGGGGGCAGGATAGAGAGCCAAGGGTGACGATATGGAAAAAAGTGGAAAGGGAAGAGGAAAGAAGTCTGGTATATTACTGAGATGTCAGTAAACGCTTCTCGAAGTCAGAAACGCAAGGGGCTCGCCTCCGCTCCTTTTGTCTTCGCCGTGGATTTTTTGTTTCCCTTTATTTTTCTCCCAGTTCTTTGTCCGCGGTTTCAATTACGTCGTTAGAATCCGTCTCCGGTGGTTCTACCTTGGACGGATGACGTAATGCAAAGGGCACTGTTGTTCCCAGAAAACACCTCGGACTCGTTAATAACTCACCGGTTACATGCTTCTTGTGGCATCGAGTCTCGAGCTCCGCGAACATTTATCGACCATTTTCCCTCAACGACGAAGAATTTCCAACCTTGGTACTTTTATTTCGCAGTCCGACTCCGGAAGTTCGGAGGCAGTGACCCGCTTCGAATTTGATATTCTCCGAGTGGAGAGGGGGGACCATTTGTCGCGAAGAAAGCGAACTAAGACAGAGAATTATCACCCGGAGAGCCGCGAACAGTTAAGGGATGCTTAATGAAGATTAAGGGGTGACTCGTCTTCGCCATCCCTACGCCATTCTCCGCCACCGCCGTAGACTCCTTTCCTCTCTTCCTTCTCTGGTATCCCCCTCTCCTCTGGTACATTCCCAAGGAACAAGCCACGCGTATTACCCGAAGAGAGAATTCCGTGAGACGACATCGGATACAGAGTGCCACCATTCCAAGCCCCCCCCCACCCATCCCCTCCCCCCTTTCAGAAACAGATTTAACCCTGTCCAGAATACCTCGAAGGAAGGTGTCGACCTCCCAGTTCGACACTCCGGCGCATAATAATGAGCTTGAAATTGGAGCAACCAGTCGAGACTAGCCGGATCTTATCAGCGGAAGCGATGTCTTGAGAAATTACACTACCGAGCAGGAAACGGAGTCGGGAACAGTCGTTTCTACAATTACAAGAATAATCATTATAAAGCCCATTGAATCCCAACGAACTAACTTCTTTCGGAAGATTAGATTGCTCACCCTGGAACTAATCTCGCCCGGCTCCTCTTACATGCTTTCTTATATACCCACTCTAGCTCATCCGATACTTTCAAAAGCGATAATTGTCACTTAAGAATGAATGTAGATTTGATGGAATTAATAAAGATATGTTATAAATGAAGGATCCAGCGAGTGTTTCATTTTCAATCTGAATACCTTGCGTTGATAAAGCACGCTCTTTTAAAGAACGAATCGATAGAAACAGTTGTCAGTCTTTGAAGCTTAAGCTTCGAAAGTTCCCACTTTCCAAGGGTTATCGACGTAAGTGAACGTATTATGACGTCAGGACTGTCAGGCGACTGGGAAAGGGTCGACGAACAGTAAGAAGGGGTAGCGGATTAAGCAAGAACGCACGCAACCTTTTAATTCTATTTTAAGAATCTTCCGCAAACGATAATATCTTTGGTGAGAAATATTTATTTTGCGTTCACGGAGGACAGGGAATATAGGTAACGAAGGTAATATAAGGTTAAGCCAGATTATCGGTAGCTAGGAAATTTATCATCCCCACGACGCAGGGGATTCTGGGCGGCGAATAGATGGTGGAGCTCGCAAACCGTGTATTATGGAGGCAAGCAGACATTCGTGCAAAATCATAATCGTAAGATTTTCGGAATCTATGAGGGATTTAAAGCACGACGGATTTAATGTAGCTAACTAAGCGGCTCTGTTTACGAGACAACGGAAATCTCGGCGATAAACTGTCTCGAGCAATATTTCAGACGTGCCGTTAACTTGGCCCAAGGAAATAACGAAACCCCGGAAGATTACTCGGTGCGCTATCACCTCCCTGCTTTTCAATAAAACCACTTTCAACGTCAACGTAATATAAAGTGGGGGGGAAATCAACGAGTTAAGATCAAGTCGGGTTAACACGGGGGGGTGGAGCACCAAGGAGCAAGAAGAATCCACATTTTTAATAAGAGACGAGATAGTTCATGGAATTCTCGAGAGCACTTTAGAATTCTGTCGAATAACGACGTTTCCACTTTACAGGATAAACACCGGGATATCCTAGCGATAAGAAGGCGCAGCGACCTGGCTTATCGGTGAACCCAGGGTACGAGAGCAAGACTCGACGAGGACATATCGTTATTATGACGTAATACTGTCAGAGGGTGAGAGGTCGGAGAAGGGACGATTAGGCAGGGGAAGGGGGGGGGGACTGTTGTGGCTACCGAAGAACAAGACAAGGGGGATGACGGACGGCGAATGCACGGTTTACAGTAGCCATGACACCGGCTGGGTGTACCATGCTTCGAAGATGAGGGGGTGCTGCCGACCACCCCTACGACCCTCTCTTTTCGCCCCTGAGCCAAGGGTATTTTTCCATAATCAATAACATGCCTCTATTCTCGTCACACCGACCGAGCAGGCTCTGCCCTCACCACCCTCTCGGCCTCTCGACATCGCCAACCTGTCCAGGTGACAGTGGCACTCAACCATTTGAATTTACAAATTACATCCACTAAATCATTATTCGCAAAGCCGTTTATAATCCGAATCGCCTGTATCTCATCCTATCATTTTAATAATAAATTCTTAATTAACGACGAATCTTAATTAACGCCTGCACCCTGGTACCGAGTTGTATCAATCTCTTGTCTAAGGCTCTAGGACAAAGGACTTGGCAAAGGATCATAAAACATGTCAAGACTACCCTGTTTCAGAAAAGATTCAAATCCAATTAGTAATAATTGATGATAGGTGAACCTGTTACTCGACGAGGTTCGATTTAATCCAATAAAATCGAAGCGCAGCATCGTCGACTATTTCGCGGCGTTAAGACAGGAATGCATATTAAAAGTGAAATATGTCTCGACGGAGGAGAAGGTGCACAAGGGTGGATATCGATCGCCGTAAAAAACGCAACCGTGATTTGAGAGCCACCGGTGAAAGCGGCGGTTTAAGGGTGGCACGAGTGGCGGGTGAAAGAGTTCATTAAAACCAGCACCGTGTGCGCACCCGCTTGGTCCCCGACCCCACCAATTCGTCGCTGCCACCTTCCATCCACCCTTCCGCCCTTCCGCGCTCACTCCCCCTCGCCAGAACTTTCAGAGAAAAGGGGGTGCATCCTGCAAAACAAAAAATACCCCGAAACATTCGACACTCTTTCGCCGTTTTCACCCTTCCCCTCCGGGCCTTCGTCTCGACGACGCAACTGAAATTCAGGTATTTCTCCCTCTCTCTCTCTCCCTCTCTTGTTTTACCCTTTTTCCTTCTTCTCGGGAAACGTGAAAATGAACGCGGAACGTATTCCTCCGCGTCGGCATCGCCCCGTTTTTTCCTACTTCTTTCTTTTCCACGATTAATCAAGCCGCTATCAGATGATAATAAACAGTGTGACGTGGCCTGTTGCGTGTCCACCACGTTATACTATTTATCGTAAAGATATGACGACGAGGTCCGGGGCAGAGAGAGTGGATGACGGTAGATAACGATAATGTTCCCCAGGATTGTGGTAATTAATCCTGGGTTTATACGAGGTTACTCAAAAGTTACGTGGTATACGTACACGTATATATGTACAGGTGTCCTACCGTGTGGAAGGACGTCCACTACGGCGTCCGGTACAAAACATAACGGTGACTAATTTTCTGACCTACCATTTCGTAAAATGTCCACCGTAACGATCATTTCCGGTTTCGTCTCTCGGCCCTCCGGAATATCTCGAACGTGTTTCGCATTTGCCCGGAGAGATTATTAATTTCCTCGCGAAGGCCCTCTCTGCTTTTCTTTTTCATATTTCTTTATCAGTACACGTCGTTTCTTTTACTTTATCGCCGTGATGTATGGCCGACGTTTACAAAGAAATATTTAAGACTATAATACCGCCTCACCGTCAGAGCGAGATGGGAAAAACGGAACTTTCTTATACCTCGAAAACTTTCAACTGCCCAAGATTACGCGTACACTGCCGAGACAGGCTAAAGATATATCTACAACCCCTTTCCACTTCTAATTCGAGTTTATAAAAAAAGTAGTACACATCGAATCCTTGGTAGAAGACGTTCTATTCCATCATCTTATCGTGCGTGTTTTCATCTCTCATTTTCATTTCCGAGGCCAACCGATGTTCCAAATCCGTAAGGCTCACTGTCACGATGAGAAGTGACGTCAGAGAAGGAAACCAGAAGAGAACTACCGAGAGAGAGAGAGAGAGACGTAGGAGAGAGGAGCAAGGGGTAGGAGGCTATCGGTAAACGCGAGATAGACAGACAAATGGGTGCAGGGGGAGAGAAAGGGATGCCGAGAAATGGCAGAGAGAGGAGAGGAGAGATAGAAGCGAGGAGGGTAGGAAGAGAGGCCGAAACGAGCCGACCATTACCGCTAGTTATGGTAACTCCGTGACTAGCCAATAGTTCTCCGTTCGCCTACCGTATACGAGGTGGAGGATTGCGTGCATCCCGGTGCACCGTACTTCGGACATGTTTTGTCCCCGGCAATGTCTACGTGGTCCGGAACTCGAGCAGGGTAGATCGTGGTCAATTGTTTCTCGCTCGCGGGCATGATTTACCGACGATGTCCACGGGCTTCGGTATAAATGCACGAGTGTTGACAAATAGTATTTCCCCTCTCGCTGTTTAAATATACGAAATGGAGGCGAGCTTTCGAGGAGAATCGACACGAACGCTCGAGGAACGAAAAGGAGACGAAAGGGTAAACACGGTACGTGGGGACCGGGCACCCGTGTCGCTTGGTTTCTGTCTCGAATTTCAATTCGCGCCTGATACGCGAACACGTCGCCTCTTTCCTAAGATAAACGGGGCTTTCCTGAACGCTCGTATTTTCATGGAACGAGGATTATCAGCGTTCGAAGGATTTTTATGATATCAAGAAATATTGTCCTTTCCTCCCACGCCTTCCGATCGGCGAGATGGATTCTTGGGAAGAGATGATATTTCGTTTGTAATTCGCCATATCTTTTATAACTATAGCGAATGTTTCTTATATTTGGAATATAACGTGCTTATATAGATAAGATCTAAAAATGGGGCGACCCAAAATCGCAAACATGTGAAGGGATATACCTTCAAAAAGTGTCAAAAAATCAAAGTCGCCAATTTCGCTCCTACATGGCCCAAATCGATGTTATATGATGCCTAATGATGTTCTAGGACCGTTTTGGGTCGAAAGAAGCGGTTAAAAAATTTTTTCGGGCGAAAAATGGGTCGACCAAAAATCGCAAAAATGTGAAGGGGTATACCTTCAAAAATTGTCAAAAATTGAAAGTCGCCAAAATCGCTCCTAGATGGTCCAAATCGATGGTATATGATGTATAAACATATTCTACGATGATTTTGGGTCGAAAGAAGCGGTTAAAAAATTTTTATTGGTCAAAAATGGGTCGAATCCAAGTCAAAAAATGTGAAGGGGTATACCTTCAAAAATTGTCAAAAAATTAAAGTCGCCAATTTCGCTCCTACATGGCCTAAATCGAAGGTATATGATGCCTAATGATGTTCTAGGTCCGTTTTGGGTCGAAAGAAGCGGTTAAAAAATTTTTTCGAGCGAAAAATGGGTCGACCCAAAATCGCAAAAATGTGAAGGGGTACACCTTCAAAAATTGTCAAAAATTGAAAGTCGCCAAAATCGCTCCTAGATGGTCCAAATCGATGGTATACGATGTATAGACATATTCTATGATGATTTTGGGTCGAAAGAAGCGGTTAAAAAATTTTTATTGGTCAAAAATGGGTCGAATCCAAGTCAAAAAATGTGAAGGGGTATACCTTCAAAAATTGTCAAAAAATCAAAGTCGCCAAATTCGCTCCTTCATGGCCAAAATCGACGGTATATGATGCCTAATGATGTTCTAGGACCGTTTTGGGTCGAAAGAAGCGGTTGAAAAATTTTTTCGGGCGAAAAATGGGTCGACCAAAAATCGCAAAAATGTGAAGGGGTATACCTTCAAAAATTGTCAAAAATTGAAAGTCGCCAAAATCGCTCCTAGATGGTCCAAATCGATGGTATATGATGTATAAACATATTCTACGATGATTTTGGGTCGAAAGAAGCGGTTAAAAAATTTTTATTGGTCAAAAATGGGTCGAATCCAAGTCAAAAAATGTGAAGGGGTATACCTTCAAAAATTGTCAAAAAATAAAAGTCGCCAATTTCGCTCCTACATGGCCTAAATCGAAGGTATATGATGCCTAATGATGTTCTAGGACCGTTTTGGGTCGAAAGAAGCGGTTGAAAAATTTTTTCGGGCGAAAAATGGGTCGACCAAAAATCGCAAAAATGTGAAGGGGTATACCTTCAAAAATTGTCAAAGAATCAAAGTCGCCAATTTCGCTTGTAGGTGGTCCAAATCGATGATAGATACTGAAATTATAAATGTCCAGATTGTACCCCGGAGATATCGCAACGGTTCGCTATTTCCTCAATTCACGGCGATTAAACGTATCCAGCGGATAGTTGATGCGTCCCTTTTGACATTGCGGCAAGAGAGGTATATATGTATATCTACCGGAGTATATATAATTAGGTGCTTCCTGTCACGTCTTCGGCTCGGAGTACATATGCCCACGGAATTTTTTGCCGTGAGTGAAACGACACGAAAATTGCACGTTTGACTTAATGCCAGTTTTCTCTAGCGGCCATTGTACTCGATGTACTGTTAATTCCAAGAAAGATACGCGCGAACCTCCTCCTTGAGTTTAATATCCTCTGCCAGGATTTATCGATGCGTGTGCAATTTAGCGACTATCGAGAATAACGTGCGATCTTTTTATATAGAAGAATTAACTACTTCCTATTAAATATATTATGGTTTTAAATATCTCCAATAATAATGCCGCAAAGTAAGAATAAGTAAGAATAAATAAGAATATTTGTGAGATACGCCTCGCAAAGTCTACGAGATCCTTGATAGCCAAAGAAGAGGGATAACCGATAAATCGACTCTCGTAAGTTTTCTATGAGAGTGAATTTAAAGAAAAACTTTATGACCCGTGGAAAATGAAATTCACCATTTCCTATACGTGTAAAAATGGTGCCCATAATTCATCAAAATTATGTTCATCCGACGGGACGTAATACGAGGAACTCTCACGTCATCGATATAAAAGTATGTAAAATCTTCGAAACCGTTTCGATTTAAACTTGGCAAATATTATAAGAAATCACGCGGAAGATTGTAAAAATTTATGTAAACTATCAACCACGTTGGAGCCTGCCAGTTTCGAGTAACAAAAGATGATATTGGTTGGAACACTGGAATAAAAGCAACTGCGAATATTGAGTCGTTAATCCGAGAGTTCCCTGAAAATTACGACCAAAAGAACGACTTTATGAGGACGCTTACGATTTAGTGATAAAATAAATCCGTGCGATATATTCATAATTAATACGAATAAATGAGTTGACTGTTCATCATTGATAATTATGAATATTGAAATTTCAGAATTATGACCAGGATAATTCTACTTAAATTTGTAATTATCGGAATAAGTCCAATTTCCAACAGCGAGTTAACTCGTTCAACTCAAATTTATAACGTTTTATTATCTGAGATATTTCACGGTTCACGTTGCGCAATGGACATAAACAAGTCGATTGATTTATGTCTTCGACCCTTCCTATTTTTAAGAAGGACATAGATATAAATATATAAATACAGGTGAATGTATCACCGGTAGTTCTAGTGTTAATAATGTATTAGTTAGGAGATTGAAACAAAAGACAGAACTGGTTTGGAAACGTGGAAAGGAATAGTTTCCGAAGGTGATTCGTGCGTAACGGTTCCAGGCAGCATATAGTTACTTCGACGCAAGATGCGTGACCAGGATGATAGAAGGTCGGAAAAGAGGAGAGAGTGTCCGGTCAAAAAGCCACTCAGCCATTCGGCATTTGCGTGCGCGAGCCCGTGCGAAGGTTTTAAGCCGAGGTAATCCGGCTTAAAGCTCGAGTTAACGTGCAGGCCTGTCACAAAAGCCACGAGGACTCGTGCTTAAAGAGATTTCGAGTCGTTAGTCGAGTTACGAAAGGGGTACAGAGCCGAGGGTCGGAGGAAAGGGGGAGAAGGACGAGGAGGACGAGGAGGACGAGGAGGCCATGAAAAGGGAAGAGCCGAGGGGGAAGCGGAATAAAGAGAAGAGAGAAGAGAGAAGAGAGAAGGGTAGTAAGGTAGAGGTGAAGGGAAAGGGAGAGCCATAGGAAGAAGAATATCGACCTCACGAGGTACGTCCACCGTCGAAAACTCCTGTAATTAACGAACTTTTCGCCGGTTTTCCACTTCGGGTCTTGCAACGCGGCCCTTCCTCGATTCCCGCACCCTTTATCCTACGAGCTACCTCAAAAGAGGGCTTCTGTTTGGCGAACTGCAATTTTTCTAAACGATCGGAGTACTTTCTTCTCTTTCACCGTTCCCTCCATCCGTTTCTCCATCGTCCACCATGCTTCTTACGGTCCACCGTTTTCTTCCCGACTTTCCCCTGGCCGGAGCCGGAAGTCTTCTCGTAAAAATTGCATTACTATTGTTTGAGAAGCTTGGAAAGAACCGGATGAAAGGTAAGATCGTTTCCTTCGTGCCGCCAGGCTCCTGCCTGACTCTCCTTCCAAGTTAACTCCTGGAACGTCATTAACGGCGGCGTATCGCCGCGAAACTTTTCACCATTCAAACCGTGATTTAACGAATCGGTCATAATTGCTCGAGAGCTTGACATTTCCACGAACCTTCCACATCCCCGGCTACCTTTCCACTTTCCTATTAAACCCAACGGAGGGATCGCAATTGTGGCTTTCGTCGAACGATCGCTTCGCGGACTCGATGCTCAAGAAAGGAAGACAATAATCGAGTATCGAGGTCGAGCTCGGTAATCAAGAACAGCGCTGCTTGATTGCTTTGCTTGAAAGACATCTTTGAAGGACGTCGATATAGTTCACCGAGACCTATTCAATTTAACGAGTATTAATTCAATGTGACTGAAAATATTTAAGAATCCTGATCTCCCGAAATACACCTTATTCGATATAAAATTCCTTTTTTAAAAGTAATTATTAATGGCAAACATTAACATTAATACTACAACTGACGTCAGAGAATTGTGAATAAAATTAATGCCGTATTAAAAACACGTTTCAATGGAATGCCCAATGGCGCTTCCCATCTTTCTTCGAGCGAATCGGATGCTGAATGTCCACGAATTAAAGAAGAAGTTTATATGAAATTAATCTCTTGAATTTCGTTCGGAGAGCCACGGAGAACGTTATCTTTCCTGATATTCCGTATTCAGATACGAGCAAGAATAATGTTCGGAATAACAGGAATCTCGGTAGTTTCTGATAACGAGGCGTGCACACACAAATTGGAATGTTTCTTACATAACTGGGCAAGATCGATCTCGCGGGGGAATGATCAATGCGGAAAATTTGTATTGGCCAAGGCGGTATCGCGTCTCGTCGTTACAAGGGAACGATATATCGCGAACGCGAGACACGAGACAGTAAATTACGCTGCGCGTTCCCTCGTGCACGGAACACGAACGGTGCTCAGGCCACGATCCTGTGTAACACGTACATTACACGTAACGTCGGTGTAACCAATCGATTCAGCTGATAAAAGCATCGAGCGCCGTTAAACAGCTGCTGCTACCGAGCAACAATAATGCAGCCAGTAAACGGAGGACTGCTTATAAAAGATAAGCCCTTTAATAATCTCTTACATGCCCAATTAAAATGATATCAGCGTTATCATACGTCGGAATCAAAATACTCAAAGTGAGTATACCACGAATAAGAATATTTATTACGAATTGCTATGAATTCGCTCTGAATTCAGATAGTAAATAATCATTCGCTTGCAAAGACTGCGATAAAGTCACAAAGGGGGAAGAAAGTTTCAGGTAGAACTCTCGAGGAATTCATTCCGCGCGAATATCGCGGAAGAGTTTATTAAACAAAGATTCCGAGCGAATCGGAATAAAAAGTGAAATATTTCGTTTGCCCTCGCAAAAATTCCTGAGGGAGAGTCTCCTCTTTGGTGAGGGTCAGGAAAGGGTCTCCGGTCGTCAGCCATGTTGAAAGTGACTATCTTACGAGGGTGTTAGCGCATGTTTGACTTGTCAAAGAGCTTTACCCTCTCCTCTATCCCTTCGTACTCTTCTCTTCGAGCTGCCTTTGCGTCTCTTTAGGGGTTCTTCCCGCCCTGTGTCTCCCGTTGTCCAACACCGACCATAGTAATTCCCTCCATGGTTTCCCTCCGCTTCATCCACCTCCCGCCATCCAGCTTCTAACCCTCCGACGCGACCTTCTCCCCTTCCTCCACCTCTTTCATCCATCGTATCTCTCTCATTCTCCTTTTCCGGCGATACAGCCGTCAGTCCTGGCAACGCGACGCGCCGAAATGCCGATTCGCGCTTTCCAATTCAGTACCAACCCCTCAACCCCTTCGGCCATCATTCTACGACGAGACAAGCGAACGTGCTACCTTATCGCACAAAGCCGCGGGCTACTTCGACATTCTACCTTGCCCGGGTACCTTTGTCTTCCAACAATGTAGAAGTATCATCGACGTATGTTTAAAAATAGCAAATTTGAGTATTTTTAATGTAATCATTTTTGTAAGGTTTCAGTCGAGAAAAGAGTTTAAAAGCGTTTAAATGGAGTAGGAATATTGCGGAAGTACCATCAATGAAGCTAGGCGAAACAGCGGATACCAAATTAAGAGAAGACGAAAGATTAAAGAGAATAGTTCCTGGAGGATAAAAACGTAGCTTCGACCGCCATGTATCATTTTTTATTAAACGATAAATCGACGTAATGAAACCACCCCCGTTTTACCCTTTCAATACCGATCCCGGTGTACCATAGTGGATAGCGAAACGGAGAAAACCGGGGGAGGCACTATCGTGGAACAAAATATATCGTCCTTGCGCTTCTTCCTGGGTTCCGTGTGCGCGCTTGTTATTAGGGCCTCCGGGAAACCGGAGAAATTGAAAGAATTGCCTCTCCGACTGTCTGTCTCGCAAAGGGAAAACGTCGGAAATGAAAGAGCACCGCGTACGCAAGCGTAACAGAACGTACCGTGGAAAACGGAGGAACATCGTTATCGTCGCAATTTGTCGATTTTACTTCTACATCCGTGGGGACCTGCGATTGTGGCAGACGTTTCTTTTAATACGATCGTATCGCTCCAAATAACCGACGATTCGTAATGCACTCGCGATAACACTCGTTACGCTGACTTCATCAAATAAATTGAGGGACGGTCACAAAGAAGAATTGACATGGAAACCTGACGATTATATACGAGAACGAACCTGTGACATCAAAGTAGAATAATACGTTCTTTCTTCGAAATGTCAAATTTAATGTAGAAAATATAACAATATTATATTTTCAGCGATCATGATGTACCAATTATGTACCGATATTAACTGTTTTAGTACCTTATAAGTTTGCCGGGTACCGTCACAAAATACCTTGAAAAATATGCAACCTTTTGGTATTTATTAATTTTGCCTCTCATTACATATGTTTAAATTATATTAAAAATGGAAAGTCGATATATCGGCTCCAAGGCACTGAAAGAGTTAAATGATCGCCATTGGAGTGATCAACACCGTAGGATGGAAAGTCAGGTATTTTGACGCGAGTAACGTCAAAATTGTTCGTATTTTCTATATCAGAATCGATCAATCGATAATAGATCACCGGGCAGAGAGAAGGACGAACATCACTCTCGAATACCAATCGATTCTTTTGTCACGCAAAATTAGGTCCATCGATTGCCAGGGCACATCAGTGGCTGACAGTGGCCCAATTATTTAACGTGTCGATAACACTTGTAGAGTTCGCGACTGGGTTCGTTTGTGTATGTAAAACACTCGGTGGGTCCAGGTTAGGCTGTCCAACCCGTCAAAGCCTGGCCCGTCTGCTGCTAGGAACGGAATATCTGCGGGGGTGGCTGCGTATGAACGCACGTCAGACTCGTGATCACACGTACACCTACAACGACCTCCCTTCTACCATGTTTTCGATTAATATCCGTACATCGCTCTCGTGTAATTACGAAAATGGTGGTTCTACTCGGTAACGTGGCATACCGCGCGTCCTCTTCTCCACCTTTTACCCTGGTCCCCGCCGTGCGCGCGCTTTCTCTCGGTGATTAAAACCCCCAGCACGCGGGATCACGCATCCAGCTGCGTGCACGGGAATACACGCCAATATTCCACCCACATCTCCACCATCCACCCTTTTCCACCTCCTCAGCGCCATAGTTTGTTTTATCATTAATTACCTTGGATTAATTACATCGACCTGCAGGCGTTCGACAAATACATATCTCGAGTAACTAGGAATTCTAAGCGTATTAACACTAGAGCTACCAAAGCAGTCAAAATGATTGGTCTACAATTTTTTTTAAGATTATTCCCAAAAAGATATGCCTCCACATTTCAACCGCCGATATGTTAAAAACGTATTAGTACGTGTCCGGTACACGATATTAATACATGATATTCCAATAAGAGTACGTTAAACCCCGGATTACATTACCCAGTCTCCAACATATTGGCTATTATCGCGGTATCATGGTACAGCTTGCAAGTGTATCGTCTTCCAAGCAGAACAACGGGGGATGATAATTGGTTATGTTCTATTTCGCTAAAAGCCACCCACGCGAAGGAAAAACTTGGAGAGTCGGAAGAAGAACCGGGCGAAATGGATTGATGGCTCGTAAATTGGAATCACGTTGCCAGAAAAAGTAGCATTTGTGTGATCACAGTGAAATAAGATTAATGTAAGCCGCAAAGATGAAGGGAACGATGAAACGATAGGTGTATCAGCGCATCGATCTCGTTAGGGACGATTCAATTGATTCTAATTATAATAGAGTCCCCTCGTATTTAATGCCTCTCTGGATCTGGATCCAATGATTAATTCGATTGTAACTCCGTGCACTTTATGACGTGTTTCTTCCAGGAAGTCGGTAGTTCGTTGTCCCGAGAAATAAGTAATGGGACGTTCCCTCTGCCAGGAGTTTCTTGTTGCCTGTCGCGAAGCGCGTTGCCGAGTTTCCACCGAGACGCAGCTATTGTTTTTAGGTATTCGCGATTCCGAGCACTCCTAGGTTCGATCGATCGCTTTGTGTTCCACGATGAACAAAACCTAATGGCTTCTGTGTTGACGTACGTAACGACATTTAATGGATAGTGTCGAGCTTTACAGTGAAAACAACCAGCCAATAAAAGGGACGCGGTACGAAGTTGGAAGGAAGGAGAGAAAGGTGCCATCCCGAATACGCCACCTTCGAGAGATAGAATAACTCACGAATAAAGCGCAAATGGAATTATTATCGCTGGAATAGCAGATCCGGTGTAACTGGATACCTTTGTGATTGCATGTACTACTTGAGGAGTTTTTTAACAGGTTGAATGCCCTGATCACCGGTGACGGCGGATGCCAATATTTATTTACTTATTTATTTTGAATAAATATTAAGAATATTTAAAATGAAATGAAATTTTAAATAATTAAAACATTTATTCTAAATAAATATTATTACTAAAACTAGTTTTAATATTAGAACTACCAAAGCCGTCAAGTTGACGGATCTGAGAATGTAATACAAAATTTCAAAATTATAACGTCTTATTTTCCGAGACTTTTGCGCCTCACGTTGCATAAGAGACATAATTAAATCGGTTAATTTACCTTTCCCATCCATCCTTATTTATTAAGACTTATACGTGAACATACAAATATAACTGAATATATTATCGGTAGTTCTAGTGTTAATATTATGATAAAAATGTATAGTAAAGTGCTTAAACAGTATTATTTTTCGACGTTATACTGTACACACGTTACGTTGACTACTCGTCACTCAAAGTTATAAATAAAAATTTTGCCCAGATTTCATTGTTGCACTGAAATTGCCTAACAACTCTAAAACTCATTCCATCATGGATCCTTCATAAATCGTTCCTTGAAAAGTAGATATGATTTATTTACTTGTAACTCGAATCACAATTGCTCCAAGGAATATCAAGGGAACAGGTTTCGCGAGAGGAGACTGCTAACTCCACGAGTTATCTTTTTCGGTCAGGAAAAAGGATATCGAAAGTAGTGTACGGTAGGTGTATCGATATCGTGTAACAAAGTTACAACATTTACGTATTATATTCAAGGGACAGGAAGTTTTCGAAGTATAACCGTAGTATTAAACACGATCGTTGTAATAACAGGTTTCTCCGGCAACTATCACGTAGAAGTAGAATATCCACCGTAGCAAGCTACGTTCTATCGACTTTCTCGGATCCTCAGATTAGTTTTCCTTTCCACATGCAGGAACGAGCAACTTTTACGGCCAAGTTTTATCACGTTTTCAAGCCTGAACGACATTTATCGTTTTCTAGCTTCATCCGGGCTTATTACTCGTAACGTTACTTTACGAACCATTATGTTAGTAAAGTATTCGCGATAAAGTAGGATATTCATACTTCTCCGAGTACACTCCATTCGGACTCAAACTCGATTACCGGTAGCGATCGATGTTAATTAAACCTTTTTTTCTCAATCTTTTTACTCCTCTTGAAATAACTCGGAAACCAACTTGAAACCGACCATAATGCTCGATACTTATTCCTCCTCGTAAAACGAATCTACCGTCGAGCAAAAATCTTTTCGATGTAAAGTGACACTTTCAATGAAAATCCCGCTTCGCTCTGGCGATCCTTGCTCACAAGGCGCGTTTGCAATACGGGTATTCCGTGCATGCCTGGAATAATCGTGTTCCAGTAATATGATCCATTAAAGGTTCGTTCCAACGCGTGCCCGGGATGGACGATACGATAAGGTTTGTAGGATCACGGAAAACCAAGTAGAATCGCTTACCTACTTCCTTAAGATTCCTTTGTAATCTAATCGCGTTGCTTTGTAATTAGTGAGAATGCTATTTTTAACTATTTACGTCCCCGGTATTCCCGTGATCGTCGAACAAAGAGGTATGGATATTACGCAAATATTATATTATTATTCTTTGGAAAATGTACCTCCAACAACAACTTTGTAAACAGTGCCGTACTATAATGGGGTTGTTTCATGGAGAATTTTAATTAACTCGTTCGGCCGGTGGTTCTTAATTCTGATATAATAGTCGAAATAGCACGCATCTGATAATCGTAATAATACCTTGCTATATTATTCATGGCGTTTATTAAGTAAACTAAGCAATTTAGTTCAAAATTCGAAATCAAACTTGAAAATTTTCATTAACTCGTTCGGCCGGTGGTTCTTAATTCTGATATAATAGTCGAAATAGCACGCATCTGATAATCGTAATAATACCTCGCTATATTATTCATGGCGTTTATTAAGTAAACTAAGCAATTTAGTTCAAAATTCGAAATCAAACTTGAAAATTTTCATTAACTCCTTCGAGTGGTGGTTCTTAATCCTAATACAATAATTGAAATTTTGATAATATTAATAACACGTTGTCGTATTATTAATGGCGTCTATCAAGTAAACTAGGAAGTTTAGTTCGAATTTCGAAATTCGAAAACTTTGACTGGCAAGCGTGTATACTACTATATACTAATGACCTGGGCAGTGTATGCACTTCGAAGACAAGCTGTTCGGGGCGTTCAGGAAAAGCCCGTATAGCTATACGGTATGGGCAGGGTATGTCTACGGTATGTCGTGTACAATGCCACGTTTACCATAAGTTCACGTCACATTGTCTCTCTCAGCCGGCACCAAGTTGCACGAGCCGCATTAGCGTCTTATTACCACGGTTAGTGATTAGTGAGACCCGAGAATTCACTTTAACCCTATCTCCCTGTTATGAGGTACTCATGGCGCACCGGTCTAAACAAACGTTGACCATTTGTTTTACATATTCCCTGCTCGCTTGGAACGATAGCTTATGAAACTTACAATTAGTAGTAGAATCCTTGTATCTAAGGATATAAATCTTAGTAAATCATGATATAGATGCTTAATGAATAATAATAATAATAAGAAGAAGATTTTGCAACTTCGAAAAAAGATGCTCTGCTGAATAGTATTATGGTAAACTTAATGTTTGAATTTTTATATCAAAGTCAATGATCCTTATTGCATGACATCGATCCTTGATGATGTTTAAGTTCCAAGCCGGATAACTAGCAAATTTTTGAGCTTTGAAAAAAGATACACTTCTTGGATAATAGTAAGTATAATTGCACGAGAAACGAATCAATGTTTTATCCCGCGATATAATTAATGGTTCCCGTATACTTGGCAACTAAAATTCATATAAATCCAATTTCCGACAGGGAACAATATCGAGAAACCAACAAACTGTTCCGGTCGCGACGGACAAATAAACGCGCGTTTTATCGGAATACGAAGTTCGATTGTTGTTTATACTATTATTACTAATTCAAGCGTATCTGAGAGCGATAATCGCGTATGAATCATACCGTGTGCGTTGTAACAATGGGAAAAAATTTAAAGCACGTTGAAGTGAATTTCGTTATCTAAATACAACGTGAGTCGTGCACGTACGAGCTGGACGTTAGACGGTGCAACGTCATAAAGTTAAGGTGATATTTGTATGGTAATAGCACCGGATGAATCATATGGCCGATACGCGAATATCAGCTAGGAATTTCAAGTTCCCGAGGAATACGAAGCAACTGGAAAAGCGAGAGATTTATTGAGGCACGCGAATAATTCCACCGCGGAATTATTACCAGGAATATAATCGCTGGATGCACTTTCCTTGTTCTTACTACAATTTTTATACTAAATCTGATATAGTAGCTGCTCAAAGTCGATTAAAGAATTTTTGAATATATTAATCTTGGTTATTTTTCTGCATCCTTTATAGTCCGCTATATACTACTAATATAATATAAATATATAATGTTTTTAATATTCAGTAATTAGAATTAATATTCTATATAATATATATTATATAAGACACATAAGAAATGGAAGATATAAATTCCACGAGACACTACGTGACGAGTGCCTTCTTCCCAGAACGCGCGAGTTGGAACCGGAAGTCTAGGAGTTTGGTACTCGGGAGTAAAAGGATACGACACCCGGGGTGGACCGAGTGACGTGTATCCGATATACGGCATTACCAGGGGAGAAACCAAAAGTCGAAGTTAGGAAACTGGTAAGGAGAAACTATTTTAGCATTTAAAATCCCACGAGGAGCTCCTTCCTGACTTCCCTTTCTCAGCGTTCCTCTCGGCTTGTGTAACACGATACTAAAAAGGATGCGAGACAAGCTTGCTTTCGAAGGGGTTCGGAAAACTTCCAAAAAGAGTACGATTACGCCGCTTCTACGAGACGTCCGAGTGTTAGTGCGGATTAAATGGCACGTTCAATAGAAACTGGGAAATCGAAGTAGTCCAAAATTCCTTGTTAAGACAACTAACCACGCCCTTATAAATATAAACATTAAATATTATACAGTAATATCATCGGTTACACTTATATATTTATATACATAGAAATTATGGCTGGATGATGAAAGTAAATCCATGGATTTAATTATGCGCGGTATGTACATAAAAAACAAGTATATGAAGTCTCGAACAATGCGATATTGTATATTCGAATAATTTGATTAAAAATCGCGGAGCACCCATTTTTATTGGTTTAGTAGTTCTGGTGTTAAAAATGGAGAAATATGATACCCAATGATATTGACACTAAAATTAATATACGCAAGCAGCATCGTTGTCCTCGGTTATATCATTCATAATTGTACTCGATAAATAAATTCGAGTACTGAAAATGAAAATTGAGACAAGATTATAACATGAAGCATAATTGTACTCGATAAATAAAAACAAGAATCGAGAATAATATCGAGACATGATTAAAATGCGAGGAAAATGTCGAATAATTAAGATATCGGAAGTAAATGATGGTTTAGTACCGAGTCGATCAAAGAGTTTTTGACAAAGGATCCAGGTGTTTCGCCTCGCGAATATTCCATTATAAGGAGAAAACATTAGTCTACGCCATAAAAGCTATACACGTTCAAAGCTGGCGAACCGTAGAGGAGAAAGAGGACGGATTATCCCTTTCCTACGCGGTGCTATAACACTACGAAAAAGGAATAGGCGTGTGGTTAGAACAAGACTCCGCAACCTAGAAAAGTAGATACTAGTCCATCGCATCTAATATTATACATGGCTTCCACCGTGCTCCTGATATATTCGCTTCTTCAAGGTAAAATATATTCTTACGTCTTGTGAAAGTATCACAGTACGGCACCTGGGTTTGGAACCTATTTTAGCATCATGGATATCCTATCAAGGATTTCGATACGTAACAACAGGATTATTAAATCTAATAGTAAACAATACTATTATAATACGGTCGCACGAAGAAGCATTCCGGATGATATGCAAATAATATTCAATATTATACAATAAAACTTGTATATACAGAGACAGTTTTTCCGACAAATTATTAATAGATATTACAAATATGAGCATACAAATGGTAAATAATACATATAAATCGAGTAAAATGTTTAAATAAAATTTATCTGTAAGCTACTTCGTAAGCAACGTTCGGAGTTTATTTGACGGGACAATGAAAATTCCGAGTATTCGTGTATTCAGGGTGAAACTTGCCGTTGGAAAAGATCCGAATCTGAATTCAGGTGAAAAAGGTGTATTATAGCGGGTTTACGACCTATCACGTTACACGATAGATCGCCGGAGAACAGAAAGTTTTCCAGCGTGTTCTCATCTAGTGAATCGTGATGGCATTCCCGCGGGCAATCAGTAGTACGGTTCACCAGGCCGGCTGACAGATAGAATAGATTCTCTCCGTGAGATGCCTACTTGGAAACTAAAGACTCCACATTCGAACTTTCCACCCAGATAATATCCACGGTACTCTATTGGCCTGTCACACGGCTTTAACGCGTAATGCCGCAAAATTGGAAGGAGGAGAAAAAGGGGAGAGAGCGAGAGGGAGAGATACCGAAGAGATAGAAGACAGAGTGAAAGTTTCCTTTCGGTATACGGTAAGCCCTAAAACGGAACTTCGCACGAATCCGCTGAATCTGAACGCTCGAGCTCACGTACAGCTTTTAGTAGACTCTATCATTAAGAATCCTAAATACTTGAAAGTATCCAGTTGCTTTTGCTCGGAAAACTAAGATTCTCTTTTAAGCTTCCATTCGCCTTGTTTCGAGGGACCAAGACGTGGCGTGAAACTTAATTTTATTGAATACTTTTCATGCATATTTCAGGATGTTTTGATTAGTATAAGCATGAGGATACAAGTTGTAATTTATCTGAATGAAAATATTCATTGCAATGTTATTGCAGAAAAGTCTGTTATTTAACTGGATAATTTTCGCGAGCTTATTTACGTTAAAGATTCATCCATAAAGGACGACGGCTAAATACGAGATGGAATACACGAGTTTGTGGGTGAAAATATAATATAACGATGCATTCCTATCGATTCGATCTACTCTTCGATAGGCAGAGCTCGCCGAAATTCGTGACCGGACGTAGAAATATTCTTGAAGCCCGGCCTGGAAAACTCGAATATATCTGCGGTCTCTCTCTCTCTCTCTCTCTCTCTCTCTCTCTCTCTCTCTCTCTCCATTCCTCTCATCCCTCCTCGTTCCTCCGTTTCTGTCTCCGGAGGGATAAAATACTCCGAGAGCAGCAAATCCCTCGGGCATTTGCGGTGACCATCCCGGTCGGTCCGAAAACAGGGGTTGAAGCGGAGGAAAGCCGATGGAGTGGCATGGAAGGAGAAAGCGGGGGAGGGAGGATCGGCGAGGGGGGTGCGGACGGGAGAGTTGGCCGTTCCCATGCTTTTAATCACTTTGCACGCAGCCAATGGTATGGAACGGGGGTGTAGCGGAGACTCGGGGGGTGATTTCGCGAAATGTTCACCAACGTTTTCGAGTCCCATCCGTCCCGTCCATCCCTTTCGTTCGCCCCCGATCACCCCACCCACCCCTCCGACCACCTTGCCATGAAGCGGAGGATCGTGAAACGAGTCCGCTTCACTGGCTCATGGTTGACGGTCCAGAGGAACGACGACGATGCATCGTTTCGTTGTGCAACGACGCCTCGTCCTGCCGCTCGTGACCATTACACATCGCTGGAACCGGCGCCATCCTCGTCGTTGTCGCGGTTCAACTAGTACCCGGGAACATCGTCGCCCTCGCCGACGCCGTCGACGCTTCTCCCGATATTGTTGTTGTCGAAATAACCATGCCACCCAACGCCATTCTCCGCGAAACGCGTAATTGCACGGGGTATATCGTCTCGAGGTAAATATCGAAAGAAAGATGGCCGCGTCTCCGGAACTCGCGTCAATGTGTAAATAAGAATCTAACCATAACTTCGTCGTGCGAGCGATTGTTACTTGAGTCGGTAGCTTTAACACTAGAACTGCCAAACGATTTTTACGAAAATTATTCGAACATGCAATGGTGCGTTGTTCAAGATTTTATGTACCTTTATCTTATATACGTAACGCGCATAACTGAATCCATTGATTGACTTACATCCTCCAGCAATAATTTCTGTATAAATAAATGCGTAAGTATAACCGTGTACATGTTCGGTAATTCCAGTGTTAATTAGCACGCTACGATGGCTCAGTGTCAATGGAATATATGGAATGTAACTAGCAGGGTAAATCACGAGGGGTGGTTATAATTATCGCGAAGAATAGCCCGCGAGTATGATAATGACAGGACAGGTATTGCATAATCGAACCGAGTGAGAAGGTCGGTTTGACGTCATCCCTGTATTAGCATTACGTACGGGTTGTTTCTGCGCGATAAAAGAGTACCCATTGTGAAAACAATTTCCACATTTACCCCATTCAACCGTGAGGGAAAAAGACCTTCCTTTGTCTCTATAAACATCAACATAAATAAATGAAGATGAGAGAGAAGATAGATGAGACATTTACATCGAACGAGTATGAAAAACATGAAACATCCGATACCTCATTCTCGATACCCTAATTGACATTTCGTATCAACGAAATCATCGAAGTTAAACAGGGTGGGGGGAGACACCGGAGAATCTCGTGACATTTATACATGCGCTAATTATCCTGTACCAAGAACGACTCCTTTCTTCTCCGAAACTCGACAATAGGTTCGGGATCGTGAAAGCAAGCCCAGCCGCGTAACGACAGTGACTGGTCTGATATGGTGAAATTCAACGCTGGCTGGCATTTACGAGGACGTTAGTGTTTTACCTCGAACAAAGCCGCATAGACGACAGGACGCGTAAAAAGAACCGGGGGAATCGGATATGCAAATTAACCGTGGACCAACATCATGCGCGCGACGCTTTGCCTCGGACAACTTTCGAGATCGACAGAAAAATATATTGTCACGATAGAATGTAAATGTAGCGAAGGAATCAATGCTAGTTAACTACCAAAGTAGTCAAAATGATTTGTCTGCCATTTTTAGTGAAATTATTCGAATGCACCAGGGTACATTGTTTCTGATTTGATATACTATTGTTTTATATACATAACGCTAATAATTGAATCCGTTAATTAACTTCCATCCTCCAGCCATAATTTGTATATAAATAAATGTGTAGTTCTAGTGTTAAAAGAGCACGGAAAAGCAAGGAACTGTTTAAAAGATATTTACGCACGCAATCCTTACTTTCACTCTATGCGTCGTCTTAGTACCCCGATATTTCCTTGTTATCTGTCTATATTAATATAAAAGATTCTAGTTTAATTAATGATCCAGACATTTAATCATAGCTTCAAAGGAGATCGTTCGAAATTTTCAGTCTATAAAAATCGGTGGAACTGAACGTTGATAGTATTATTTAATAAAAAAACTGGTATTATATCGAACAGTTAAAAAGTTGCATTACGATGTGGATTTTCCTATCGTTGAAACACAACGATAAAACATGCACCACTCGTTAGACCGGCAAACAAAACTTGCCTCGTATTTATTAGAAGGAATTTGATCGCCGAGTCAAACGAAGCATCCATTTCTCTTTAAGCGCACTAAATTCCGGGATTTATTCGGGAAGTAGCAATTCACAACGAATTTCGGTCGATTAGCGAGTAAATATATCGTGCGGAGCGGTATAAAATTCTAACGACTACGAATGGACCTTTCAGCTTAGCATGATACCGGCGTGGAGAGGAGTGGAGAGCGGAAAAGGAAAGAGAGGCAGAGAGGAGACAGAGAGAATTAATTCTGGGTGTACCTGTCTTGGTGCACCGCAGACCTTCCACTAGGCGCCCCTACCGTGCCTCCGAGCGTAGCCCCTGAATTTTTTATATATCCTTTCGGAGTCACGTAATGAAGGATAAAACTTGCAGCACTCCCAAGTATGTCGGAAGATAAGAGCATGTAATTTTAAAACTGAGATACCGAACCGCGTAACCCAGCGACCGTCTCCCCCGGATTTGTTCGTTAATGAAATATAAAACCCGCTGATGGCACGGTAATTAAAAAACCAGCAAAGGTGAAACCGAAATAATTCATTTCTACTTGGTCATCCACTATATTCCTATCGCTTAACGATTACCTTAAAAACTTCATTTTCTTCATGCTTTTATACTTCATGTTTTATGAATTAATTCAATATATTTTATAATAAATCGCAATAAAATACTGTTAAACAAACATTACTATAATTATCCCAATTAACCTCCAGAATCCAATTAATTGAATCTAATTAATTAAGAAGTGTCAGGAAATAATATCGAAATCTGTCGTCGAAAGGAAAGCAGGATTCGTGGGATTCGTGGGATTCGTGGGATTCGTGGGAGCCGTTGGAAGCATTTAATGGTAGCGAACCAGAAGACAGGAACTATTAGTAACGCCTCGGGACAGAAACCTTATCCGGACAGACCTTATCGTGTTTAGTAATTCGACTAATCGCTCCAGCTAGGAGCTTCGAGGCATTAAGCTCTTCCAAGGAAATCGTTCTGAAATAACTACCCTCTATGGAATTTCCGTAGCGCGTACGTTGCAGTCCACCTACGCCAGGCATAAGCTTACGATTTCGGATGCCCTGTCGTTATGGACACGCGATTGCAACCTAATGGAAATCGAACTCTAATTACATGCCTCCATTCACCTCCATACGCCTCTCCTTCTCCTCGAATACGATGTCAATACTCTGCCGCCCTGTCTCTACGTCACGATCTGTAAGCGCATTAAACCTACCGGAATTATCCTGATATCGATACGGGATAATATGTTTTATCGAACGAAGTCACCTTTGTGATCGATAAAAGTGATGGAAGAAAAATTCGCGAATCTTAATCCATTAATTTCGTAGATCTTCCGAAGACGAGATAAAGTGGCTACTTACTAATATACAGAATAATACAATAATAATCTTATCACTTAATAACGTCTCGCGGAAACTTTATTAAAATGAAATTAAACGTTAAAGATGACTGTATATTAAGGAAGCCTATTAACTTGGTAATATGAACAGTCTTTTGGAGTTTTTAAGCGTTTAAAATTAATCGCGAATTAATTATTAATGTAAGACTTGAAATCCGTGTGTTTTTAATTTCCCTGTAATTCCTACATTTTTGTTTAAATCGGATGACATTCTGTTTAGTCGTTCTTTATGCTCCGATGAAAAGTGCAGACTAATTAATTGGCGGAAATAAAATTCTGTAAATCAAGTTTTTGATCTAAATAAATGGAAGTACAAAAATGTTTGTTCGAACCTTAGTCGTCAGCCATGTTTGACGTGGAATATATGAGTTTAATAATGAAATACAAAGACATCAAGTACGGATTGAATTCTAAAAAAATGTATCACGAGTCATTGCTCTCTCATAATGACATTTATAAAAGTTGTAACACGCGCCTACACCACAAATGGTATCGATCGAATGAAATACCTGCAGTATGGAAATTAAATCCTTTTGAGTAAAACTAATCCCGCTCATTGAAACACCGGGCTATCAAGTACCACTCGTTAATTGCCCCGAGGATGGAGAACGTATTTCAGCCTCGAATAGTCGAGGATCAATTGTTATAAAAATGAAACCGCACTTGAAGTAAAGCGATAATTCATTTACGTTTCCTCCTAGTCATTTAACGATAACGATAACGATGGTATCGTTGCGGATGATTTTATTTCCACGAAAGAGGAAGTCGTATTTTCGAACGCTCACCTCGTCGATGGCTACGATAAAACCTGCGGATTTTTATCAAGACGGCGTCGTCGTCAAAATATGCTTATTATGTCATATCACGTAATACGAAACAGGATTAAATATATCGCGTCGATGTACGTTAAAGAAAATGATACTATTAATAAATTGCGGATTACTTTCACGGAAGAATTAATACTGGAACTACCGGCGATATATTCAGCTATATTTGTATATTTATATGTACGTCCTTAAAAAAGGACGATGAAAAATCTCAGAAAATGAAACGTAAATTTGAACATTTTTATTAAATTCTAAGGGCCCGTCATTTTAAGTTCTTCGGTAGTTCGAGTGTTAATGAAATCGTCAGAAGGCGAGATATTTTTGTGCTCCTCGATGGCCTCGATGGTCTGGAAGGAAATAATTGTCGGTGATAGATGAAATCTCCGATATTAGAAGGCGGACGCTCCGTTCCGGTTGAGTAAAAGAAGTATCGATTCGATGTTTAAAAAAAAAGGCGAACCCAAAGCGCAGCCACCGGTGAAGTACTTCGAATTCCTCCGATGATCTGGTACGTGAGACCAAAGTGATTATGCATCAAAGCGAGCCTCTCGAGGTCCGGGATATCGAATCGATACACGGACCAACTCTAACCCTCCTCGTCCCTCCGCCGAGTAATCTTCTCGCTCCCCCATGAAACGCTACGTGCTTGCCGCTACTCTCGCCCCTACCACGCTAATCTCATGATTGCACTGATTAACCCCACCTACCCTCACCCTCACCCTTCCCTTACCCGTCCCTTACCTTCTCAGCCCGTCTGATCCCTCACCCGTCCGATTCGATCATGATCTACCTACCGAAGATCGATCTACAACACGGACGATGCGAACCGCCGCTAGACAATCAAGCCTGATACAGATCTAAGAGATATTCCTCAAAAATCGCTTCCAATACGACTTGCCATAATACGTAACAGAACTAACGAATAACAATGTAATTAAGTAGTGGAACATGGAACAAATAATTGTAACAGGTTTGAATAAGACTTAGTGTCTTCTTAGTGTCTCAATATTCCAATTGCATTGTTCTTTGATGTCTATTCATAAGAAACATGTTGCCACAGTTGCAACGAGACGCGTATCACGGAGATCGTCGGTGATAAAACAAATCAGAGAGTAAAGCTTGCAGGGCGTACGAAGCGGGGCTCCTCGGCGACGGATTTTCGCACGCGTCATTGCGTTGCAATCGAACAATGGTGAAAGTCTCTCGGGAAAGAAGAAGCAGTGAAGATAAGAAGGGACGGAATGCGAAGCATCGAGATGGGTAAGTATACAAGAGTCTGATGGAGAAAATAGCGGTGTATCGATGTAGCTGTAACGTGTTTCTCGAGAGAGGCTATCGCAGAATCGTAGAATCGTAGAATCGTAGACTCGTAGAATCCTCGAGTCGCAGAAACGGGTTTATACGGGGGAGGCTCTTCGGACGAGGCCATGCCTGGACCGGGTCCAGTGCAAACTCCGCTCGGTACTCTCGATCAGGATTGAATGTCAATTCGATCAGGACGAGGCTCTATCGAGGACTCATCTACTGGATTTTCGGTCTCCCTCGTACGTGATTGGAAAATGGACGTCGAAAGTACGGAAGCAATTTATACCCTTGCTTAGAGCTTTCATGCACCCCTCTTAACACCCCTCTTATACTATAGAGAATAATCGTGCAACTAGAATATCTCGAATTGACCATGTTAATAAGTGTTTGACATTAAATATGGTATCGCGGTGCATGAAAAAGAATAATAATGGAATAGCATCGCAGACCAAGTAGTATCCGGTGATCAGACATGCGAAATCAAGGTAAAGGAGTTAATCCGCGATGCACCTGATTCGTTCCGTTTCACATCGGCGGACGATTGATCGACAGACAATAGTCTCGTAGCAACTCGAAAATTCAACAAGCCCTCGCGGGATTATTATGCCGCAAGCAAATTGGCTGTTCGCACAGCTAATTGCAAGTAGCTGGTAACAATGAGGCAACGCGATGCAGGGTATTACGTCAATGGCTCGCTCTTAATTATGGCCCGCGAGCACTTCCATTCGATCTCATTCAGACCAGATTGAGAGCAGGGACCCTACCCTACTACCTACTCCCTACTCCCTACTCCCTACTCCCTACTCCCTACTCCCTACTCCCTATCTCTCCCCTATCTCCGTGTCATGATTATCATCGAGCTCTCGGTACGGTACCATTTCCTTTGCCAGTCTCCCTCCTCGGTCCAAACCACACCGAAAAATTAATCTACCGCCTTGCGTCACGATTTTAGCCTGCCCTAACTGCCGCAAATTCATTGATCTCCCGAACGATCCACTAAAAGCTCCTCGCGTGATCCACCGAATCAGAGACATACGTGTATCTTAATATCTTAATATCTTAATACCTAACGTGACTATCCACGAACCATAAATAAATTGCCGATTAAAATGTAACGTTACCGAAGCACCGTCTTTCGATCACCGAGGGAATGCTTTTCGATATTAGATATTCCAAGCATAGTCACAGCAGCATTTTATTAGAGTCAGGCTGGCCAAGTCGGTGTTCTGGTTACCGCGGAACACGAAGACGGTCGTCTCCGGGCATACCGTATCGTATTAGAATAATTTCATATGCCTTGAGCGACAGGAAGGAGGCGCCAAGCTTCGCTTCCAAGGGATCAGAACTTTAGATCTTCGAGCTAGGAAACTGTTACATATAACGTGGCTGGTTTCCATGCATAACCGTACGTATCTCTACCTCTATAAGGGAACCTGTACGCTTCTACACACCTTTCGACTGCATTCACCACACTGCTACGTTATTATGCACGCACACATGGAAACCCGGGATGTTCCGACACACCTTGCGTTTACACGATCACCAGCCACCAGAGACTACCGGGGCTGTTATTTTCCGCGTCTACCGTTCCAGGAATGGCAAGCCTTTCGTAATGCGACTTCGAGGAGAACTCCGTGAAAGTCTGTATTCCTAGGCGAATCCCGAGGAATTCGTTCAGGTGAACGGAGGGATGAGGATGAACGTACGTGCCAATGGGGGGAAAACTCTCCCCGGCACTTCCCTAAGTGATTTCAGGAAGTTTACGATTGCCAGCGACTTGTCCTTCTATCTTCTTAATTGTATCGTTTCAAATACTTTTCCCGTATCGTTCTTCGTCTACTTTCACTTTAACGATTTTTATTTTTGAGATGTACAATCGCGCAGCTTTGAAAATAATTACTCGATACAGAGGCTAACGGAACAAGATGAAGGTCGATAGAGATCAAATCTTGATTATGTACTTAATAAAGGAAAAATATGTGAAGAGATAGAAAATACTGGAGAGTTTAAATGCCAGGTGCTAATATTGCAATATTTAAATTATATAATTATTTGTAGAGAATTATGTCCATGATTACGTTAAACGTATTACGGACGAGAAAACGATCGCTATCAACGTCGAATTTCACGAAGGACCGCATTAGAAGACTTAGAAAGTGCCATAAACAAAGCGATAAAACAAAAAAGTTTGGCTACCCCGGCGGGTGCCGTCCCGGCATTTATTCGAGGAATTTTGCCGGGCTTCAATCCTTTCAGAGGCTTCGTTGTCGCCGAAAACAAGGAACGATATATCACCCTAACACGATTAACCCTCAAATTTTGCCCTAAAGGGATTACAGAGGTACAACGGAGGGGGAGGGGGAGGCTTCGGCTACACGTGACACATTTTGGGGGTAACGACGCCCCATCGTGACTTGTGCATATTAAACAAAGAGAAAATAACATTTACAATCGCTGCAAATCCAAACTATAATCCTGAATATAAACCTACTCTATTACACGTAACATATAATTATTTACCACTACATTTCATTGAATACCTTATTAAATATCCTCCACATTTCCATCCACATTTTTAATTACCGTCTATATTCGCTGTGTGCGCAAACTTTCCCTGATTTTTTTCCGCACATAGTTTTAACGCGGCAGTGGAGTAGTACTTAAAATTTGCATTAACAAACTGTGTTCGCGAAAGTGAGGGGAAAAAAATGGAGTAGAAACGGTGCGCGGAACACGGTAGCGGTAACGAAGCCGATAAGGTTAATGAACTATGACCACGTTGCGTGCCGGTACGCCCAAGATAATACTAATAAGGTGGAAAATGCCGGGAGGTAAATTATAATGGAATAATAATAGGAATTTTTTTAACACGAATAACTCGACTTAGCTAGGAGTAAAACAGTTAAGGTGAATCGGGTGAGGGTAGAATTCGAATCTAACGCGACTAGTTAAATCGAAACTCATTAACGACATAATTAAGGGAATGGTCTCGGAAAGTCTTGGCCCTCCCGTACGTAGCCGTACTTCGAGATAGAACGTACTGCGATACGAAGGAAGTAACAAATGAAAGTTACTCGGAACGAGGTGTACCCTTGGGTGGAAACCTCGAATCACCTTCGAGTACCGCTTCCACTTCCTAGATACATTTACCTACCTAAGTTTCTACGTGAAATTATTTTATAACTCAGCGAACTTTACTTCATTCTCTCTACTCCTCCTTTTCCCGCCTTCGTTAGATTTTTCTCCTTAAAGTGTTCACCGATTACGTTCACTTTTCGCGATTTTATCTTTTGCAAACAAAAGAAATTTGCACTATATTATTCCTACGGTTTTATATCGAAATTGAAAGAAATAGTTGAGCTGTTATTTTTGAAAGTGGTGTAAGTCACTTTTTCTTTTGACTTTAATATTATGAGCAAGAGGAAGATATCAATGTGTAGCGGAAAATTATATTTACTTCCGTTTGCATAAAAACGGGAGTTGCACCACTTTCAATAATCATCGTAGAAATCTTAGTGATTCGAAGACAAAAGATGTTCGAGGGGGTGTTCGTGATTGAACTCGCATCGATAAATATCTTTTACAAAATTAGCGCCTAATGTGGTAACGTCGAGACCGCTTATCGGGTCTCAGGGCTTCGTTAAAAGGAAAATAGCAGCCCTGCTGGAATTCAATTCCGGTTAGTACCCGACAAAAGTACACTGCGATCTCCCTGTTTCGTTTGGAAACGGTTTTCGGATCAAAGGGGAGGAGGAGTAGACTAAAGTATTCCGCACGATATCTCCAATTACAAGTGATTGGCCAAAAAACGAATCACCTCGCGGAGAACGGTTCGTCGAGCACGCTCCTCTGATCCCAATCAACCCTCTCTTTTCCTTTCGGCCTCTCGGGGCCTGTTCGAGCAGAAAAAAACTCTAAATCCGAATCTCCCGGAAGTATCACGATACCTCCAAAAATCCTAGACCCCTTTTCTAAATCGAAGGAATCGAATCCTCGAATTGACAACGAAATAGCGTGGACTGATAACAGCGCTTGTATTTGTTCGCAAGAAGATAGAAAATTCTAACATGTCCTAAAGTTTTCATAAAAAATTCATCCTTCAAATATAATTGATTTTGGCCATTTTAAGTGTCCAAAACATTGCAAACTTCAGTGACGAATTTTTGCATTAAAATATACTTTATGGAAATCCCAGAATAAGTGATTTAATGCATACAATTGCGAGGTAAACTTTATCGATCCAAAAAATACGATAGCAAAAGATGAAGAGTTCTTCCAAGAAGATTAATATTTCGTGCAATAGCTTTGCAATGCAATAATTTTCACCGAAATCAATGGTAGTCGCGATAAACTCAACTGATTTATACCGAGGTGATACTCCGCGGAAAGTTCTACGTTTTTGTTTACGAAGACTGCGGTACGAATAGAATGCTCCTGGAGAATGCAGATGAAAATAATTAGTCTTTCGGACGATAGGTGAATCGAGGTGTGGGCCGTCGTTTAAATTGTTAAGCGAACCGTCGTTAACGATTCCGACAATAGTGAGACCGTGCGCGTTACCGTCGGTGAAACTGCAACTGCGCTTTGCACATGCAGCGGAAACCGAGGCAGAAGACGCTTGTTTCGCGATTATGCGCTCTAATTCCGATTCTACCCCCTCGGGTCGTCTCGAGGGACGAGAAAACGAAGCGACCGAGACAGGATAATATAAGCCCCCGTCGTTAGTTTCCTCGTTAAATTCTCCACGATGCTTCGACTTCTCGATGACTTACTGACGGCCATACAGATTATTAAGTCGACGGTAAAACGAGCGGTCCGAGGAGGTTCGTAATACTCCGGGACTCGCTTTGCAAATTACTGTTCTTTTCAAGCCTTTGATTGGACGGCTCAAAGAACGCTAAATGCAACATGAAAAAAGATACCCTCTCGGTATTCTCTTCCCTTGTCTTATTTATTTATTTAGATGCACAGGCAAATCTATTCATCGTTCCATAACTTATTCATTGGACACGTTACAGTGTTACCCGAATAACATTTTTCCTATTCAAATATTCAAAAAATTCCAGACTGCAGCGATGAATTTCTCAGTGAAACACGCTTTCTGAAATTCCAAGACTAGTTTAATACTAAACAATTACTACATAGAATTGCGAGGTAATCTTTATGAAATTCATTCTCTTTGATAATAATCTTGTCGTTGTCACAAACGCTCTTAATACCAGAATAAACGGCTGGTAAAGGCATTAATCAGGATTACCAATGGGATCAAAGTTGTGCCTTTGCTAAGATATTATTATCCGAATTAGCGTAGGAAAAAAATGCAAGCATCGACATTTTAATTACCGGTCCCATTCTTATCCGGATAAGCGTGCAGCACAATTATCAATTCCGGAGCGAGATATTCTATTATGAAAGGTTTCGGGAGCATAATTCGGCTCCTTCGACGCGGAAGAAGTAAGGAAATAAGAAAATAAGGAAGCGAGCGGTGAGAGAAGTATGGAGGAAGAACAGGAAGTAGGGGAATAGCCACGAAATTTCTGAAGGAATTCGAAAAATCGCCAGCGTGGCTCACGTGACTTATGATAAGTGCTGCGCCCGGGATATTCCCGTAGGATCATCAATTTTACGTTCACCCTCGTTTCGTCCGCGCTTCCCTTGCCCTCGGTACTTCGACCTCCTTTTTCTTTCATCTTGCCCCTTCCCACGCAACCCTTTACATCTCACTCCACCACCTCCCTTTCCAGAACCACCCACCACCCCCTAATATTTCACGCGCTGGCGAATGCATTTTTACGACGCGCAACGAGATATAACGAAACGACCGGATCCCGGTGTGTGGATGCTGCTAACAGTAAGCTTAAATAATGATTTTAGAAGAAACCAAATAAATGTACTTCTTTCGCTCCAGCATCCTTTGCCAACGATATCTACTTTATTATCTACCACCGACACTTTCCTGTTACGCCACAGAATTTTATACGATTTTAAACTCCATATCGCAAACATATACCGTTATTATATTATATTGTTATTGTCGGGTAAGGCGGGGTTATTTGGCAGACTTTCTTTTTTTTAAAGCAGTTATGGTCTTAGAACATGTTTAGGGACAACCTACCATCGATTTGGATCATTTAGGAGCGAAATTGGCGACTTTGATTTTTTGAAGATTTTTGAAGGTATACCCCTTCACATTTTTGCGATTTTTGGTCAACCACTTTTTGCCCAGAAAAAATTTTTAATCCACTTCTTTCGACCCAAAACGGTCCTAGAACATCATTAGGCATCATATACCATCGATTTAGGTCACTTAGAAGTGAAATTGGTGACTTTGATTTTTTGAAGATTTTTGAAGGTATACCCCTTCACATTTTTGCGATTTTTGGTCAACCACTTTTTGCCCAGAAAAAATTTTTAAACCGCTTCTTTCGACCCAAATCGGTCATAGAACATCATTAGGCATCATATACCATCGATTTCGGCCATGTAGGAGCGATTTTGGCGACTTTGATTTTTTGACAATTTTTGAAGGTATACCCCTTCACATTTTTGCGATTTTAGGTCGACCCATTTTTCGCCCGAAAAAATTTTTAAACCACTTCTTTCGACCCAAATCGGTCCTAGAACATCATTAGGCATCATATATCATCGATTTAGGCCACTTAGGAGCGAAATTGGCGACTTTGATTTTTTGACAATTTTTGAAGGTATACCCCTTTACATTTTTGCCATTTTGGGTCGACCCATTTTTCGCCCGAAAAAATTTTTAATCCGCTTCTTTCGACCCAAAACGGTCCTAGAACATCATTAGGCATCATATACCATCGATTTAGGCCATGTAGGAGCGAAATTGGCGACTGATTTTTGTACAATTTTTGAAGGTATACCCCTTCACATTTTTGGGATTTTGGGTCGACGACTTTTTTGGCCGAAACAATTTTTAAACCGCTTCTTTCGACCCAAATCGGTCCTAGAACATCAGTAGGCATCATATACCATCGATTTAGGCCACTTAGGAGCGAAATTGGCGACTTTCATTTTTTGACAATTTTTGAAGGTATACCCCTTTACATTTTTGCGATTTTGGGTCGACCCATTTTTTGACCGAAACAAATTTTTAAACCGCTTCTTTCGACCCAAAACGGTCCTACAACATCATTAGGCATCATATACCGTCGATTTGGGCCATGAAGGAGCGAATTTGGCGACTTTCATTTTTTGACAATTTTTGAAGGTATACCCCTTCACATTTTTGCGATTTTGGTTCGACCCATTTTTCGCCCGAAAAAATTTTTAAACCACTTCTTTCGACCCAAAATCGTCCTAGAATATGTTTATACATCATATACCATCGATTTGGGCCATGAAGGAGCGAATTTGGCGACTTTCATTTTTCGACAATTTTTGAAGGTATACCCCTTCACATTTTTTCGATTTTCGGTCGACCCATTTTTCGCCCGAAAAAAATTTTTAAACCGCTTCTTTCGACCCTAAACGGTCCTAGAACATCATTAGGCATCATATACCTTCGATTTGGGCCATGTAGGAGCGAAATTGGCGACTTTTATTTTTTGACAATTTTTGAAGGTATACCCCTTCACATTTTTTGACTTGGATTCGACCCATTTTTGACCAATAAAAATTTTTTAACCGCTTCTTTCGACCCAAAATCATCGTAGAATATGTTTATACATCATATACCATCGATTTGGACCATCTAGGAGCGATTTTGGCGACTTTCAATTTTTGACAATTTTTGAAGGTATACCCCTTCACATTTTTTCACTTTTGGTCGACCCATTTTCGAACCGAAAAAATTTTTAAACAGCTTCTTTCGACCCAAAACGGTCCTAGAACATCATTAGGCATCATATACCATCGATTTAGGTCACTTAGAAGTGAAATTGGCGACTTTGATTTTTTGACAATTTTTGAAGGTATACCCCTTCACATTTTTGCGATTTTGGGTCGACCCCTTTTTTGACCGGAACAAATTTTGTATCCACTTCTTTCGATCAGAAATGGTCCTAGAACATGTTCAGGCACCATGTTCAATCAATTTATACCCTTTACGACCAAAATTGGCGAGATCGAAATGTTCACCATTGTGGAAGGTAGACGAAGGTAAAATGATGTTTTCAATATACATTTTCTTATCTCCATCACATCGTTCGTTTCTATTAGGTGCCCAACTAAGTTCGTGCGGTTTTTCCCGCGCGGACCACTTTATTGCTCCTAGAGCCAATGTTTTTATTGCTTTACCTGATTTACCTTTGGGAGGTGTTAGAGGAAGTCAAAATGAATCAGTATGTAGAAAAAAATCGTAGTTTACACTTCATTTTCGTCTATAATATTACTTCCAAAATGACCGTGTCTAACGCCGTAATTCGCTCATATTTGCTTTATGAGTTCAAACTTGGAGCCAAGGCTACGCAAGCGGCCAGAAAAATTTGTGTGGCCTTTGGGGACAGTGTATTAAGTAATCGCACTGCGCAAAAGTGGTTTCAAAAGTTTAAAAGTGATAATGAAAGCCTCGAAGATGAGCAACGAGACGGACGGCCGATTCTTATGAATAATCAAGTTTTGCAAGTGGATATTGAGACAGATCCCAAAATGTCGTGCAAAATGCTTGCAGTCAAGCATGGTATGTCTGAAGAAACGATTAGGAAACATCTACACACTGTAGGTAAAGTGTATCGTGTAAGAAGGTGGGTACCGCACGAACTTACCGAGAGCCAAAGGTGCCAAAGGATAGCGGCTTGCGTTTCCCTACTCTCACGGTTCCAAAATGATCCGTTTTTGAATCTTATTCTTACTTGTGATGAAAAATGGGATGAAATGGGTCACATACACAAATAAGAAGCGATTCCTACTGGTTAACACCTGGGGAACCTTCTCCATCCACTGCAAAACCGGCCCTTCACCAACAGAAGATTTTGTTATGTGTATGGTGGACAACAGCCGGAATTGTTCATTTCGAATGTTTACAAAAAGGCCAAATGATCACCGCGGATCTGTACTCTGCTCAGCTTCAAAAAGTACAGGAGGAATTGATGAAAAAACAACCGGGACTTGTAAATCGGAGAGGTGTACGCTTGCTGCAGGACAACGCCAGACCACACGTTGCAAATAAGACCCGAGAAACAATTTGCAACCTCGGATGGGAAACTTTAATTCATCCTTTATATTCCCCGGACCTTTCCCCAACAGATTACCACCTTGTTTTAGCATTACAAAATTATATAAGCAATAGGAACTTCATAAACGGAGAGGAAGTAAAGAGGACAGTGTCTAAGTTTTTTAATAATAAAAGCGTAGATTTTTATAAAAATGGGATTTTGAAACTTGTGTCACGTTGGGAAAGGGTCATAGAATATGGAGGAAATTATTTACCAGATTAAAAGTTACTCATTCGGTACCAAATTTCGTCTCGTTTTTGGAAAACGAAAAGCGCACGAACTTAGTTGGGCACCTAATAGTTATTTCGAATATACCTTATCACGTGGTCGAATTTAAATCGGTATTTTAAAGGAGATACGAAATATCGGGTTGGTGAATTTACGATGTTCCATTCAGAGAAGATACATGGTATCATTCTTATCATCGATTCAATTTTACCTGATTCCAATCTTTAACCCCGTGAATATATGAGATACGACGGTTGAATAAAGATCGATTTATACGATGGTTTAGTACACGATCCAAATAACGGTTAAGGTTTTCAGTATGCCTTGGAACCTTCGTCTTACAGTTTGATCTACTACTTCCGACAGCCTTCAAAATTTGCAGGCTCCTTTTTGATCTTCGGAAATCTATCTATTTTTCGACTGGTACTCGTAGAGGTTCTCTTATTCGTGTCGGTAGCGTTTATTAACGTGACAAGTTGTACAAGGCGGGCTACAGAAAGCGGGTGTTTCCGAAACGATACTCGTGACGGTCACGCGAAATTTTACAGGTCTATTTCAGTGTCGATGGTCACGCGAGGATCATGGATCGGGGATCGCAGTGGGGAAAAGGGGAACTTTCCATCGGTTAGTTTCACGCGTTCCTTCCACGAAGTTACCACCTTACGTAGCAGAACTTCATAAGCGACGAAGAACGACCTACAAGTTTGCACCTAACGGGCTGACTCAGCCAATCCCCGCCGCCTTCAAAACCAGGCAAAATTCCTGTTAAGCTCCGAAATCGCTCACTACCATTTCCGCTGAGCGACCGCACAAATTTGAGTCTACCATACCCCCCCGTTCATCCTGTGTAAATACCGAATTTTCGGAAATATGTTTCATCTTCCGTTAGCTTGCAAGAAATCCAATAAAATTAAGCAATCAAATATTTCAGTCGAAATAAAAATTAAATTGCTCCTGAATTTGTCAAATACATTTCAAGTAAATTATGAAAAATTCTAAAAAATATATATTGCTATTATAAAATAGCTGTTACCGATAAAAAATTTAATTGACGATCGAAAAGGAACATTAAAGTTATCAAGAATCTTTTAAATATTGGAATATATTCTATCATTCTAAATTATCGATATATTATACTTGACGATAAATTTATTCCCGATTTATTAAATATTAAGCATAAAAGTATGATAAATGCTGTTATAATAATAATATATAGCGGCTGTGCACATTTTTAAATGACCGTTAAATCTGGGAATTATTAAAAGGCGAGTAAAATTATTGTCTTCCTTGGTTTCTGAGAAATATAAGAATGGTGGGTTCGACGGCCTGAGATAATACAACCGGTGACTCCGGAGAAGCAGAAAGTTGACACTTTCAAATACTAAAATAGCATTTGAGTGTACTCGTAGAAGATAATCCCGGCTTCCACAAATCATTATGCGGGTATGGAAATCTCGGATGATTCTTAGTGGAATAGATAACTCCGGGATACCCGAGACACGTCGGGGAGTAGAAAAACAAAGTCAATTACGGGTGGAAGAATTAACGGGTAATGCGCGGATTATTCCAATTTTAGAGAATATTCGCGAGTATTTATATAGGCGGTCCGAAGGTTCCTTGTATAACGAGCTGAGTCAGCCAACCTTGCTGTTTCATCGCCTGAGAAATCTCGGATTAGAACAACTACACCTAAAATCGTTCTCGGTGCAACGACCAAACTGCGCGCTACGTGTCACGGAGAACTTAAACCTTCGCTCTCAAACTTCCGCGAAACTTCCTAATCGATGGATACGATCTCGAAACAATACAGTTACCGGGCGACACGTAAATTCTTCCGTTATCGATCAGCTTATTAACACATTCAATATTACTAAAACGCGAATCAAATATAACGCTAATATTCGTAGAACGCTCGAACAGTTTTATTTGTATCGTATATCACCAACGTCGGTCCTACGCACAATGTGTTAATAAATTAATCGCGAGAATTATTGGTCAACATCGAACGGTTTTGTAACTAAAATTATAGTACAAAGAAGTAACATGGCGGTACACTCCACGCGAATAAACATCCACGATCTTGCGATAAGATAATCATCGATAAAAATCGAATAAATCGAAGGATAGAAGTATCGAGACTCACCGGACTCCGAGACGGAGGGACTGCCCGCAGACCTGTCGGAGTTCCTGGAGCTGGCCGTGGAGCTGGTGGAGGAGGCCGTGCCGAGAGAGCACTCAGAGATGCTGCGCCTCTTGGAGAGGAGCGCGGTAGCAGCGTCCGATCCTGGACCACAGGACGAACCGTTCGGGGCACTTGAGCTCAACCCATGAAGACCGTGGATCCCGTGAAGCCCATGGAGCCCATGGAGCCCGTGCAAACCCGTCTGGCTCGTCAGTTGTTCAAGCCGTCGCCTCAGGAACCTCTGTTCACGAGACAGCTGTTCCTTGTACACTGCGTGCTTGCGCTCGCGCTCCTCCAGGCTCTGGAAACCGACAAAAACATCGCGATTATACACCGTCCTCGATCCTTTTCTTCCACTCCTTTCATTGGTTTTATATTTAGAACGATACTACGTGAGCATTTTTAATGAAAAAAGATGTTAATCTTGCACATATTGATTTGGAAAAGATATGAACTTGTGTCGATTAAATTCACTATCTTTAACACGTTAAATGCCGTGGGGGTCACCGATGATATGAATATCACTAAATCTTGAATCGAATATATCGTCAATGTTTGTACAATTCTCAATATTTTTAATGTTGCTATGACAATGTAATTAACTAAGGTATCATAGAGTGTACATTAGCGTATCGTATAACACGAATTTCGACTCGACAGTCAACACGTTGAATACTCAAAGAAGACGTCTATATTATTATAACTCGTTATATGACTAACGTGATAAAGATCATTAAGCTTCCCACTAGAATTGCGATTATAAAGTGTATTTATAAAGATAGCTTCCTCGCCTCATTTGCGCTGGATCGAATGAAAACTAGTAGACATTATAAAACAATTATAGTCGAGCAGAAAGTTATGGTTTGACTCGGGACGAAAGGCATAATAAGATACGAAGAAGCGGCAAAGAATGGTGTACGTCAGCGGAGATCGTCTAACTAGATTCAATTAAAGCAGACACAACGTAGCCTGCATCCAGAGTGATCGAGAGGTTGCGCAGTAATTAAGGGGACCGATCACGCGATCCAGAATTAAGAGTCCCGATCACGATCGTAGTTATTAATTCGTGTTTCAATCGACGCTCCACGTATACCCTGAAAAACATTATCCCCCCTCCTTTCTCCTCACCATGCTCGTCGTGTTCACCTCGTATCCGTGACCAGATAAATCGCGCCGATGCTTCGTGGTAAAAGCTATTCGATTTATCGAAAGGAGATTACCCACGAAAGACCGTGCCTCTTAATGCGAATTCGCATACACGTCCGGAAACGATTTACATGCGAACATCAACAGCTCGAAAACTCGATGATCCGTCCAACTTTTGCCGCTTACACGATTCTCGATATATATTTTAGATTGCCGTATTTAATTGGTATTTTATTGGTAAGGCAAGGAGAGAATTTACTATGCTCGCCGTTCGTGGAACAACATCGGACAAGAAAATAGAAAATGGCGAATTTAAATATTATTAATATCATAGTGGTATTAATATATAATTGGTGAATTATATCTAAGAAGAGTGAGAAAGCTGAATGTAATATTTAATTCGCTTCCGATTGAGATGTAGTGAGTGCGGTATTAGTGAAATGGATAATTCATATAATAACAGTTAACTCATATAATAGTTATAATCTTAATCTAGTTATATATGTACAATTAAATAAAAATTCGACAATAGCAAACAACAATGCTTATTATTTCTTAAGGTAACTTTGTTCTTGCCATAAACGACCATAATTTAACTTTTTTAAATTCCTTTGTCTAAACATCCATATAAGACTTACCATCATTGTTTTTACTTGGACATGTAGATATAGATAAACGAATAAGGAAAATGTAATGCATCTAAAGAAGGCTTGATATAAGGCGAGAAGTAATGATAAAAATCGTGTCAAGGAACCTAACGATGCGATTGCTCGCAAGGTTCTCGTGGCAGGCATATTAAAATCTGAGGTAACTAGGACGAATGTCGAGCGGCCATCGAGAAATCTACGCAATTGCAATCACATCGGTTTCATCGGATTATCGGCTTCCTTTGTATTGTATAACACGCTATTTCGCAACGCAACAACGACTGCTTACCCAGAACAGGCTGGTCAGTTCCGGTGGAAAAGGCCAAACCAGAAATAATTAGCTAACTCCGATGGTGTCACGACGATTAGAGTGCTTCCCATTGCATCATTTCGCAAACAAAAGAACCGCTTTTCCTTCTAGTCGACGTATATTCCAACCACATTGTTTAGAAATGCGAAAGATATCTTTTACCAACGGAATTAACTCTTGGAATTAAGTTAGTAAGACTCTTAAAGTTTAATGGAAAATTACATAGATGCTACGTATTAATCGATTAATTTCATCTAATTATAAATATAATGCAAGGCTATGGTGCTTATTCTACATATTAAATATATTCAATATTTCGATATTCTACGTAGAGTACAGCTATAGAAAATTATAATGATATCGGAATAATAAAATACTGTATATACGAAGATATTAAGAAATATAAATATAGTCTAAAATAATAAAATTGTAAGATTATCGAATATTATATGCAACTTTTGAGGTTACCTTTACGCCTTTAGGTTGTAGGAGGTTGAATTATCACGAAAGAATAATGAAAGCGCCACACGAAATAAGGAATTTTAGACGAAGTATTTAAGTTATCACGCACATCGAATACATTGCGACACGACTACCGAAAGGAATTCGTCGCCTGTTATGTACAGTCGCACAATGTTTATGTTTTGCTCGTGCCGCGTTCGTCGCTCGAACCTGCGAGCCATGACCTATGTTACATCTGTGTATCTGACGAATACCACCGAGGAGGTCACTAAAAACATATACCACGCAATTCTGAACTAAATAATTAGTGCCATTTTCGTTGCTCGTATATTCGACTGGGTAATACCAACTATGGCGTTCTAGATAAGGCCACATTTTATACGACGTAAATGTCTTAATACTGATTACAGGACTTGAATAATTCTAAGCTAATAATCATAATATTGGTGATATCCTTTAAAATCGTAGAATCGAATATTACACTTAAGTGAAAAGTTATGTTAATACGAAGATAATAAAGTACAATCATGGTGACGCTTGTTTAGAGCGTAAACCATTAATAGACGCAAAAGACAGTAGATTTTAAGAATAAACTTACTACTTGCAAAAGTGCGAGTCGATCGTCTCAAGCGGAGAGCTCGTGCGTTCGTCATAACCTCTTCTAACCCGGCAAGAAAGTCACGAATTATCAACGTATTTTTGCGACCCATATGTTTTAAAGCTTATCTTCGCGTGGTAGACTACCTACGATTCGCGAATCTCGAAACTGATTCAGAATTAGAACTCGTAATTAGAACAAAATTTAGAATATTAAACGGAGTATCACACTTAGCGTCTGGCTTCTAAGGCAGCTACGCGCGCACTACGAAACAAACATGGCCGCGCGAGCATAATTCAAATGCTTGCGGTGTTCGTGGAGCCGACTTCGAATCGTTTAAAATCTCGCGTTTATCTCCTCGATTCAAAATCCGTATATTTATAATCGGAAAATCCATTAAGGGTATTATATCCCTTTTGATTATTGAATTTCAAATATCGACAGATTCGAGAAAATTTGGAACCCGAAGCGATAGGAGAAAATTGACGGGATCGAAGTGAGAAAAAGCTGAGGGGTTGGGTAATACTTGGGATCGTCTTGGGTCGCGGTAGGGGAACGACAGAATCACCGGATCGTAGATAAGGGTTGCACACGATGGTAGACACCGATGACGCTTCGAAGATCCATGTGGATGTGGTACGACGTGTGTGCATAACGTGTGTGTATGACGCATGCATACGTATAAGTAGCACCATGGCTCGTTGAAAAGTTCCTGCCTTCGTACTTTCCATTCGGCTCGATATGAGTTTACAACAGAGATAAGGGTAGGTTAAAGCGACCGAGTACGGGACGGGGGGTGGGTCTGATCGTAAACTCCTTCGTCCAACCTTAAAAGTGGGGCTCCACTGACTTCCGCCCTTTACTTCGTGCCAGGAAACTCCGATCGTGGTACACGCCGGCGATGCTTTTAAATCGTCACGGAAATGCTGTCTCAGGATCATTTCGAAATATTCTAATTACCGATATCGACCAACTTCCAACCTTCGAGATACTCTTTCGCTTTCGTACCAATAAATTATTCTTACAATGGAAGATTTATTTGGTTCTCTCGGCGTAAGCAAATTTTATTGCATTCGACGTCTGGTTATTTATATAAATGTACCATCGTAACCATAGGTCTGTCTATTAGCTGTGAGTTATTGAAATCTAGTCGCATTTGGCTCTCGAACCTCCATAACTTTTCTTCGCGTATACAGTTCTCCAAGATTGATTCTCATGGGATTTTCCAAGTTTTAATGTCATCCGTAAATTATTAAGGTATCGCCGTAAAACGGAATACGCGGGTCACTAAATTACGAATACATTTTAATTCCACGTTCGTTACATTCCGTAGACTCGGTCTTAATAAACGAACCGTAGAAGGATGAAGGAAAGAGTAGGGGTACATTTTCTCGGCAATTAAACACAATTGTCGCTAAGCGGTAGCGCCCGTTCCTCGACGTTAAATATCCAAGGGGCACCAAAGCGAATCCTACGGGATACAGCCAGGAAAAATTTATGCTCACTCCCTGAAAAATATCTTCCTCCGAGTTATACGATTTCGTTCGACTAAATTACTTTTTTAAATCGACCAGTCCTAACCTTCGAAAACCTGCATTTCATTTCGAACTCCCAGTAATTTCGCACAGAGTTCATTCGATTTATCCAATTTTCTGCTTGCAATAATTATCTACGTTTTAACGAAGACGGATCAATAAACATTTCTGTATTACAATAAGAACGGAGAATCTGGACTTACATGGTAGCGCGCCAACGATGTAAAAATCATTTTTAATAAATCACTTCGAATAAAAGTCGTTATTCTATCTGTACCCGCAGGTGCAACAAGTATTAAATTCCGAGCTTTTATTCTTACGACAGCAAAATATTGGAATTTAAAAATGTCGTATCTCTTTTTTTCTACACCGGTCTTTGCACTTTCACCCCGACTCTAATCTCCTGGATCTTCCAGACCTTCGCCAGAAAACTGGAACCCAATGGTTCCTCGTTTACCCTCGTCCTAATTTAACTCTCTCGGCGTACTCGACGTGAATACCGAAGAAAAATTGCACATCGTGGACTGACGAAAAAACGGGTTCATTGCGTGACACGTGTGTGTCATGTGCACGAGAAGCCCGCCCTCTTCGCCACCCCGGTTGCTACACATCCACCATCGTGAAAGACTCTACGAGAGAACACACAACGTGCACATGCATATTGCACTGTACATAACCTAGAAACGATGCAGCCGACGAACGAACACCCACGAAAGCGACGAGCTGTGTACGCGCGCGACCGTCCGCGAGCAGTGCATTAAGTAATGAATATTTCGTTCCTCCAGGTTCCAATGGGTCGAATCTACTTAACTTTTGTCCAAGGTATATCCTATGGTAATAAACTATCTCCATCGCCGAGTATCCACCATTTTCCTTCGATAAAAAAGAATCCCATTGATTCGATGTTTTCCTTAATCAGGACGCGTGTACATAGTAAGTTAAGGCAATGTGATATATCTAAGACTTAAGTGGAAATGGAACTGTAGCGTGTACGTGGAAAAGGTATTTCCCATAATTATGCTATCGGTGCATGCGAAGTAATATATGAATACAATATGCATAATAAATATGGAAATTAAGTGGTGTATACATATGCATGTATGGATACGTTTTTACGCGAAGTGTATGTTGCTCGATCGAATAACGTAGGTTTATACTCGCGTAGTCCAATAGCGTAGTTGATGCGAAGCGGGATATAAGAGCGTACACGGTGTACGTAGAGGAGGTATGTACGTATGTAAGAGATATTTATATCTCATTGGCCAATTTAGCTTGATACGGTGTCCTAGTGTGCCTCGTGGAATACAAATCATCGTGCAGGTGCACGAAATATTAAATTTGTGTGTTTATTATGTTGCAATCGAACCAGGTGTAACGCGAACCTATATGCGCGGGAAAAGTGTAAATTGCGACCGGATGCATGTCGCGATAAAATTAATTTTGTTCAGCAGAGTATCAATCCAGTGATTCCAGCGAGTACATTCCAGTAAGTTACGAATGGAACAATTAGCTGCGATTCAAATAAATAACGGGTACGTGTGATATACAAAAAAGCGATTTCTGCGATTCGCGATAGAAAAACCAACAAAAGACACGGGAGAGTAAGAGTGTAAAAAAAGCGCGCATGATTTACAGCGGGGAGAAAAAAAGATTTTATCGATCCCATCGTGCCGTCGATTCGAAGGCACGCCGGTATATAAAATATACGGTAACCCGGCCGAAACAAAACCCCGGTGTTATCATATTCGTTAACACGATCGCGCCACCATTTTTCTTTCCCGCGCTGCTATCGATGGATGCATAATACACGTATAATATAATACACGTGCAATACGTCGACGTACTAACAAGAATGCATCCTTTACGAGTGCGCGCTGTTTTGTGGGATATAAAAGCAGGCGAGGAGAGAGGAAGGGGGGCAGAAGAGAAGGAAGAGGGCAGATCGTAAGATAGAATGAAAAATAAGAGCAGATAACCGAAGAGATATAGAAGGAAAGAAAATGAGGAAGCTAAATCATACAGCGACACGGAGGAAGAGGGAGGAAGAGGGAGGAAGAGGGAGGAAGAGGGAGGAAGAGGGAGGAAGAGGGATGAAGAGAGAGGAAGGGAGAAACATGGCGGTCAGATAGAGAGAAAGGACGTTGGCTCGGGCTTTCGTTGGTCGAGGGAAACGAAGGGTAAGGTGTCGCGGCAAACACAGTGTGGCAACGCACAATGGATGCGTAGTTAGTAAATTACAGACTGCCAGAGACAATAGCGTGCGTGCAAGTCGAGAATACGCGTACATATACGTTCACACGTAGATTCCGTTCGGTGTATTAGGTCGGGCGTACGTATACGGTTGTCTCCATATTCCTCCTGTGCACAGTTTATAGACTGGCGTGCACCGGTGCGTATCCACCGTTCGTCCATGCATACAGAGTACGCGTGGGAGACTCCGTGTATATCAATCTAACCTACAGGTACCTCTACGTTACGTACCTGCATTAGATATCTATGCTAACGTTTCCCTGTCCTCCATTAATGCTACGCGATTATGTACTCCGAGGTCTCGACACTGTTTTTCGAAGTCCAACCATCGCATCGAGCATTATCGCGACGACTCTCGAATACGCGAACTGGATTTTAATTACATCGATCCTTTTATGAGGGTTCTATTAAATACAGAATACTACGTGGTGTTCAATATTCCATTACTTTTTCAATACTTTAATTGTGGTTGCACGTCAATCCACGTTTTATGAACTCTACAAAAAATCAGACATAAATAAGTAATGCTCCTTAAATGCAAAGGACAATGATTTTCATGCTTATCGCATATGAACCTAACTAAATGTGTTCATTCTGACTATGTTAGAATTCATTTTTCGAGGAATAATTTAGTATCGTAAATATTTTTAAATAATAGTACGAAGAAGTAAGTTATACCGCCGTTAAAGTAAACGGTTCGTGTAACATCGAATATCACAATGAATTCCGAAGAGAATACATTGTGGCAAGTTTATGAATGTAGGTCCTAGACAGTATCAATTGTCAGCATTTACGTGACCCGTGCACTGTCATAAAGTAAAAATACATGGTAGACGGTCGAAGGAAGAAAATCAGTAGTTACCGTCCGTCCATAGTCGGACGACAAAAATGCATACGTAAAAGACACCGCGCGAGTGTTTCGTATAATCGATTATCGTTCTCCGTGCAACGTGGAACAGCTGAACGATGCATCCGTATAAGGATGACGTATCACGAAACCAGGTGCATCGAGGTTCTCCGGTGTCCTATCGAACACGGTGGAAAGATCGAAATCGCGGCCCAGTTCGATCTATCACCGGAGATATTCCCGGGTTGAATGATGAATCCCGACTAATTAAAGTCGCGGAACCAGGTGCTCATTAACGGGTGTACAACGCATAAAAATAAAGGAAAGGAGCACGAAATAACGAAGCCATGGAGGGAACTGAAAAATTCGGGATAAGCTCGGGTAGAAACAAAGGTACTGCCGCTGATGGTAGACGTAGAGGGGTAATGGAGGGTAATGCAGGGGGGTGCGAGCAGAAGGAAGGGGGAAATGATGCGAGGAAGACGGTGAAGGTAAGGGCAGAGAAAAAGGAAAGCAACGAGGGAAAGAAATCGAAGAGGAGAGGAGAGAAGAGAAGAGAGCCAAGGCGAGATGAGAAAAAAGGTAGTGGTGCTTCGGTGGTTCTACTTCTGGTTGTACGAAAGGGTGTAGGAAAGGGTGTAGGCAAGGGTGGTCTGCAGGAGGGTGACTGCCGCTGGAGAGAATACCTCATTCGTATTTTGCAAGGTGGAGTCTGCTGGTGGGGAACGGTGTGTACCAGGCACTCGTGGTGGGTAATACTTTATTTGTCCGCCTCTGGATTCTTTCCTCCTTTATTTCTTTCTTTCCTATCTATCTATCTCCGACTTCCTTCTCAGTACGGTGGTGTTTCTACCGGCTGTGCTCGACCGCGATTCTTTTCACCCTCGGCCATCTTTTCCGCCATCTTTCTTGCTAATTACCCAACCCGCTTTCCTACCAGAAATCTTTCGCTTTCTTTCTTCCTTGACTCCTATAGACGTCCCCGTCTCCCTCTATATTTATCTATGCTTGCACGAAGATTCGTACACGTATATAATATAGAATGATACGTATATAAGCGTTGCCACGGTATATACATCTTTGTTGGCCATTGCTCACTCTACCACCGGATTCTTACAAACCGCGACTTCGCGGAACCCCCATGAAATATTCAAACACCTCTCAAGCCCTCTCGGCCGCCTTCGCCAGACTTTTATGGACGAGCTCTGTATCTCCGATCTGCCTTCTTCTTACGCGAGATGTTTCGAGTGTGACCAAAGGAAACCAACGACTTCCCCGGACATAATTGTGGAAAAAGCCAGAAATTTACTTAGCTACAAGTCCCTGTGCTGCGAATTTAAATAATCGTATAAAAGCGGTCACCCGAGCGAATACTCTTTTGAATTCATATTCTCGCCGACATAATATGAATTAATATAACATTCCGTGAATTGATCACCGTGAATTGGTGTAATTAATATATTCAGCTATATTTACACATTCGCGTATAAGTCCTTAAAAATAAGGATGGTTAGAAAAAAGAAATTAATCGATTCAATTCCATCCATTATGCAACGTGAGCCGCAAAAAATCTCAGAAAATGGAATCTTATAAAGAACGTTTTCATTAAATTCCGGGGACCCGTCAATCTGACGATTTCCGTAGTCTAGTATTAATAATATTGTATAATTGCAAATTAATATTGGCATCGAAAGTGAAAGATAATTATCGTAATCGTGGAGCGCAACAATTTAGATTTGCATCGTTCAAAAAGTACTTCATGTTATCTGGTGTGTTTGGTTTTGATTGAAGAAGGTAGTGGATCATTTTATTATCGTGTTTTATTACGCTCTTTATCTGGTTATATATATATGTACCTTAATAAAACGCTTGGCCTTAGTCAAGAGGCCCAACGTGGTGTGTCTCGAAGTCTCAGGACCCAACGGCACCAGTACTTTCAGCTTTTCGAGGCAATTTCTGAGGTGGGCCCTCCTGCAACAAACAATGAAAACATTTAAAATATATATCCTTCTGCAATGGCCCTGTATCTTATCACATAACAATATTATTGTAAAATGTATAACACTGTTCATTAGAAAGATAAAAGTAATCGAACAAAGATCGAATATCACACACAGCAATATTTTATTAAATAACCTCCTCCACGGTACAAATTAAAGATCCCGATGCTAATTACATTCCACCGCGTCATCCACGTTAGAGATTTAATTATCGTAATCAAGGTACTTCACTCGATTAACGATGAAGAAATCAAGTAATTTACGAAGTGATGTATGAAAGTCGAGAAATAAATAGATCCGTGTTGCAAAGGATAACGTGGAAATTCAGGATAACGTTGAATCGAATAATTTTCCCCGAGAACGAAGGAATAATTCGGAAGATCGGTGAAAGGGTGGGTTCGAAAATAACGATAAAAAGGAAACGTGTGCCGCGGGGTGATTGTAGATCACAGGGTTTATCGAGTTTGCCGAAAACGGAATCGGTTGGCGGTACGAAAAGGAGACAGGAAGGAAATGCAAGAACGGCATATCTGGGGAGGAGGGTTGGTTCGGGGGTGGGTTTCTCCGTGCGACGTCACGTTTCTTTCGCACGTTTAACGATACCGCCATTCCAACAATCGCACCGTAAGCCCAGGGTATATCAGTGGGGGAATAATTTTCGTAGGTTTCCTGCTTTCGTATTCCAAGTGTATTTATCGTACGGCCGAGCTGGGCCGATTCGTTCGGCTAATGGCCCGTGATCGCCGCGATAATCGGGATCTTATCGCTTTTTCCGGACGCTTTCCTCGCCTCCTTCCTTTCGCGGCTCTGCCATGCCAAACTGCGGTCGGATGTCGAATCCGTACCGATTCTTACGGGACCTTACGTGAGATATCCTTTCTCGCTTCTCCATTCCTTTCCTTCTCTCAATTTTCTCCTTAGCTTTCTCTGCCTCCTTCGAACCTCTAACTAAGATTCCACCGCTCCATTCATCCTCGCTACGTGAAGGAAAAAAACGGACGATAGAAAAACCTCCCGGAAATTCGAACTCCCCCCGGCTACGAATTACAACAGCTCTTCGGTTTTAATCGATCAAACGGTAATCCTTAATTAAAAAACACCGATCTGTACACCCGGAATCTAACACTATTGATCGTTACATTGTTCCAGCATAACATGAATCTACATATTGTATATTTCACAATGAGTCAAAACCTTTTTTTTAATGACATAATGACGGTAAATGTAAAAAGTGAATTTGGCTCTAAATTCCACGGTTTTCGGAAAAGACGCTCAATAAGTATAATAAGACTATCAGCTCGAAGTCCAAAGTGCTGGCCATTTATTTTCGGGTTCGAACGGCGCGAAGTATGTTCGTAAAGGCACGTGCGTCACTTGTGCCAAACACGCGCCATTAGAGGCATTTAATTATAAGTTTATGCCCGGTTTACCGTTCCCGTCCAGCAAAATGGAGACGGCGACTTACACAACGAAGACGACCGTCGTCGGGGAACAAGTAGCACGGGACACCGGCGTCGAGAACTGCGGGGTGGTTTTGAAGCGGCAGACACGAAGGGTAGGAGGAAGGTTGGAAGGGTCCAGGAGACCGCGGGATGTTGGGTTATGTCAAAAGAGCTCACCACCGACATCGATGTACACGTAGGGCTAGACAGGCGCCTGTGTGGCACGTTTGCACGTACGTTTTACGAGAAACAATAAGCCGGCTCTGGCTTAATGACGTCATCAAACGGTATTATGTCTCGCGAGCCACAGAGTGGACGGTTTCTCTCGTGGATAGATGCATTCTATCTATGTACGTCTACGTATGTGTCTACTTGGGCTGGTACATATGTGCAGTATTATATACGGCCCTCAACGCGACTCCGTTTTAAAAGGGGTTCGAGATAAGTATAAAAACTCATTTTTGCCGCTGTTTACTTTCTCGGCCCGTGGCTGTAAATGTTCCGCCACCATGGAAATACCACGAAAAAATTGCGTTCGCGATTAACCGGAGACATCGCTCCTTGAATAGCGTTTGCTATTAAACGATATTGTATTCTTTCACCGCGTTAGAATGCGTAATTAGCGACGCCATTACACCGCGATTCTATTATATTAGTTGCATCGCCAGGACAATTTGCCGTCGGAAATGTTCTACTTGCGCGGGAGATAAGCATCGTGGAATCGTCATTTGTACCAGCGACGAATCATGCTCGAAAATGGAGGCGTCGAATTGATTTGCGTTGCCTCGTGTAATTGTGCTTAAACATTTCTCGCGACACTATTATTATCAGATCCGAGAATCGTACAGATTGAATATTGTAATTTATAAAAAATTAATGTGTACGCATAATTGGTAAGACAAAATAGCAGTAATATAATAATAATATAAGTAGTTCAAACTATCGTACTAGTATTTCAAACTGTTTGATTAAACGTCAAATAAGGATGTATTTAATGCGCTAGTTTCGCAGCAATCACAATAATAGTAATAAAAGTAATGATAATAATAAAAATCAAAAGTGTTCGCTGAATTTCAATGATATTTTTAGCGGTTATTATTACGGATACAATCGCGGATATATTTGTTAAATCGGGAGACCTGTTTATGATCAACAGTTGCATATAATCCGCGGGAAAAGAGTGCGCATAACGAGCCGTGTAGATTGTAGATGCATAACAGCGTGATCCTGTTAGAATGCAATGGTAAATTCAGGATATGACAAAATTTCCGAGCACCGGCATATCGCGATAAACACGTGGAAGGTTATCAAAGGGATGTAGTATAATGACAATAATTGTAATTAATTTTAAAAGCGTTCAGTCCGGTACAACGGTGGCCGTTGGTGGCCGTTGGTGGCCGTTGGTGGCCAGTAAATTAGGCCGTACCAACCAAATTAATTACACTCTCCACCTACTACGCCGCGATATTGTTAAACGTAATATCAACAGTTGCTACTTATCACCACTGATAAATTGAAACGCACCGATATTGACGTTAATTATCAACGAGGAAATCCAATTCAATGAAATGTTTCTTAAAATGCTTAACGAGCAAATCGATATTAATTTTGGAAATTATGATAACTGAAACCGAATAAAAATTACTGTGAAATAAATAGAAGCGCACCAATATTAATGGAAAAATTCCAGTTGGATTAAATGTTCCTTATGCCTGATTATTTAACACGCAAGTTGATATTAATTGAAAAAAATTATGATAAGCGAGCCGAAAAAATTTCATGATATATAGATTAGATTATACATATAGATATAGATAGACGTAGATATAAATTGTAAACGAACCTATTTTGGAGATGTATGTTTTAACCGATATTAGAAGATAGATTATGTACCTAGTATATCTTATATTATATCTCGGGTATTAAGATGAAATTATCAACTGCAGATTTAACTATAATTATAATTAGCGCCACGAATATTTGACTATCTTCTCATAGCAACCAGTAATGACGAGAGTATGAGAGTACAATAACAATATTAAAAATTCCTATCATACCGCATTGTTCAATCGCATCGTTCTTTGATGATCTTCCCATTCCGGGATGCTGTAACATTTTTGCAAGAGAATCCACGAGACATGGATGACGATCACGGTAGCCCTTCGATCGAAACCGACGTGTCACACAGGCATTATGAAATTCCTCCCCCGACTCTACGGCGTACCAAACCCTGATGAATAAATACTTCGCGCGGAATTCCTGTGTCGAAGTCGCCGTTGTACCTTGCGAAGACACGATCGACGAACGGCCGGAAGTGGCTCGACGATCAAACGGAAAATTGCCGGATACGATGTATATCAGAGAAATGTCTTTACCACATACAAACCGACTTGATTTGAGGAAAATATGTTTACCGCTTAAGAACTTACACGATTTTGCGAAAATGTGTTTGCCACTTAAGAATATATTCGGTTTTGTAAAATAGGTTGAAGTAACGGGACAACATTACTAAGGTAATATTATTAAAGGAATTAATTTCTGATTTAATTCAATATCTATTTCAATATAACGAACGCGTTAAGAATCGAAGAAGATCCATGACATCGACTCTACTTCCGTATTATTAACTATACATAAATAATGCTATAATCAATTCAATGTCAATTTCAATTTCGTACACGATAGAAGGTACACGAAAAATCAGGTTTTTAACACAGTCATAATTTTTCATGGAGTATACCTTAATTCAAATATTAACCACGATTCCGGAGAATAATCCATGAGGAATATCGTGCTCCCGTTGAATTCGAATTTGCAACAGGAGATTGTCATTACGTAGTTAGTATTAATTTGACAGACAATGATATTCCCGTAATCAAAGCAAATACGAATATCATCGCACTGCCGTTTGTTAGTTTCAAGACCGCCAGAGATTTGGTTCCTCTGCAAGCATCCCTAATTGCACCGGTATATTCGGGTAGATAGGCGGCACACGTAACGCGGGCCACCGAGTGCTCCCGCGTTAACAGCCACACGGAACATTCCGACGGCATAATAGTCGCGTCTCGGATGTATTACGTGTGTAACGCTATAAAGGACGAACGCGAGAAACTTCTATCGACACGCGTGTAACCCGTCACCGACACGAAACCGAAGGTTTATCACACATCCCCGTCGGATGTGTCAGGAGACAAACGTCTGATGCCACTCTCTCACGGTTCGAGTTTCCCCAAGCAGATCCTTCCACCCGAAACTCGTTCGAAACATATTCAACCTGTTAACACGTTAAGTACCAGGCAGAAATCCGTGTTATTCGATACTTCGCGATACGTATTCGTAACGTGTATAATGTAAGATATAAAAATAAAACCGTTTAAGTACTCATACATACATTAGTTATTATACTTTACATCATTATCGTAACGTTAAAAATATATACAAATTTTATGAGTATTAGTGATATGTTTGATACGAGTTTTAGTAATATTGGCATCTAGCATTTTATTATATAGCGAGTTGTACGAGAATCGCGGCATATGAAAAAATCGACGCAATATCTTTAGCGCGTTGTAGGAACTCGCGTTATATGGGTGTATCTTGTATATTCGTGGTAAGGCGGTGGTTCGCGAGAAGGAAACTTTTGACGCGTAAATAGCATAAAGTTTGAAACGACGTGTAAAGGCACCTTGGCGTTACCGAAGGAAGACTTATAGTCCCGGGAAGATGTCAAAGTTAACGAACAAAGCCGTTCCCACGGAAGTAGCGCACTCCGGAATGCCGGCGTACGACTTATTGCACCGGGTATGAGAGAACGTAGAAGCCGATAATTAGTACGTAAACGCCGAAGCGTTTAACGGGCGAGTAGTGTCACCGATAGGGTGAACGTACTGCATACCTGCTCGGTGAAAACGGCAAATAAATACGCTCTTATTCCACTTAAGCGATCCAATTTACGTGACCAGCTTATTGGAAGAACTTTAACTAACCGATCGGCAGGCGATGCCTCGTAATATTCCAACCAAGAAATTGGTAGTCGCGCGAGTACCGTGCGAGGTTAACGCCATTATCTTAGACGATGGAATACAAATGCAAGCGTTACTTGAAATTGAAATATATCGCGATGAATTGCAAACACCTGATAAAATCGCGCGAGATGATAAACGCCGAGCACGATAGCGCCGCAAATGCCGCGACGATACATGTCTTCTCACTGGAATTATTATTTCCAATCGAATAATATGGATTATTTATTGTTAATACTTCGAAAAACCTCGTAAAATCGAATCGAGTCGCTCGATGTTATCTGCGATCATCTCTTCGATGCAAACGAACGATTACACGAGAAAGGCCTTATTTACCATTCTCGACGGCGAGTTATCTCCGACACACATATAACTTGCAGATCGTTTCGCTTTTGAACTTTGCACCTATGTGCATCGTGCGACTCTTATCGCCTATGCGACGTTTTCTTATTCGACAGACCGGTGACCATTTTCATGAGTCGATAGCCTACTCGGTAACTCGCAGCGGATGTAGACTATGTAAACAGACCAAAAACGTTGGATCTCCTTGATTTTCTCCGTGTGGCCCTCGCGGTGCACGTGCACTCGGCTGCTTCGCCCGATGCATCGTTACCGCGCTAGAAAACGAGCAAGAAATAAGGCGAAGATGCAGAAAAATGCAATCCAAGATGGAGAAAGGGAGATGATGAGAGATGGAGAGGGAGAAATAGAAGAAGCGAGGGAGAAATAGAGAGGTAAAGATGAAGGAGACATAAGAAGATGTGGGAAAAGGAGAGAAGAGGAGAATATGTGTGAAGGAAATGAGAGGAAAGAGAGATGAATGTGCCGTAGGAAGGATGATGTAGCGAGTGGAGGGGGAGGGGAGGGGAGGGGGGTGTGTAGATTGTAAGAGAGGTGGAGAAGGGGCAGTAAAGTTACGAGGCTGTTTACAGGCGGCTGTTAAACCGATCTAACTCATGGCCGGGCAATGCACCCGCCGGGCTCGGCTGCAGCTACGCACTTGCAACGGCATCCGCGCTTTAATACAGCTCGCCTCAAAATCCCTCTGTTTTACTATTATCAGTTAAGCTCTCCCGTTCCGCGACGTGTCACTTCGAAAGGTAAACAATGCGATAAAAGAAGCACCATCGCGAACACCGTTTTCACTCGATACAGTGAAAGAACGGCGGACCGTGTTTCGTTCGTGCATCCAATCTTGATTACGAAATTAGCGAATTTATATTGCTCGCTTGAATGTCGAGACTTCCGAGTACACGTTGAGATACGATTCTTATCGAGATGCTACGAATATGTGTTCGAGTCTGTGATATGGATATTAAAATAATAATATTCAGAGTATGATGAACTTGTAGATTTGGTAACAATTATTATCCTATGTACTTTCGAACATGTAGAAATTCGAGAATTAATTATAATTACACTTTTTAGACAGTTATAATATGATGTATACCCAAATACATTATATGATGATACAATATAAACAAAATTTGTACAAATATGTTGCAAGGTTTGAAAAAATGTAGAATTTTCTAAAAGTAAGATCGTGGCAAAGTCAAATCGTCAGGCGGAGTAAGAAATGGTTCACCGACTTAACCTATCCTACGGCAGGTTCGCGTAATCGAGTCGATCAGAGCCCGGAGGCTTTCGAGATTGTCGTCACGCAAGTGCGTGCCATGCCCTTATCGTTCGTGCGGCCAGGAATATCGCTACCGCGTGTTCCAGGCAATAAATTTCCGGCCCGATATTTTCGTGCCATTTTTCACGATTTATAATTCCACTTTAACGCATCCTTCTCTCTTTCTCTTTCGACGCGCAACGAGATTAACCATCGTGGCCGTTACAAAGCAACGTTCGTTCTTTATATAGAACGATATCGGACAAAAGGAACATTATTCCGCGCGTTATCTTTGGACGGATACTCGACGAATGTTTTGACAATTTGAGAAATCATCGGTACATTACGGAGTATCCTTCTCCTCTTCTCCCTTCGTACGCGTTCTACCTCCTCTCTAATAACATGCTGCTATTCCTGGTAAGATCGATGAAGCGTGTAACTCGATTAAATACTTCGAGCTGTAAATCCGACGTCAACAACCTTTTCTTCGCCTCGAGTTTAGTGCGAAACATAATTTTGAGTAATAGAGCGAACCTTCGAATAACGCGCTGCCAGGAACTTGCACAACTTCCAAGTAAAATCCACTACAAACTGCTAACGGTGGTAAGAGTGAGCTTAACGTGCTCGCATAAATGTGCTTTCGCCTCTACATGGATCCAACGACTTACCGATCACGGCTACGATTTCACTTTGACACTTCCCTTCATCGGATAATACTTCAAAACTGTAAAGAAGAAACTTTCTTCCGGGGGCTTAGCCTACACCCCACACCCTCACCCGCACCCTCAACCTAACCCCCGAATTAAAGACAAACTTTCAAAGCCGGAATTCAGGATACTTAAGACATCGGCGAACTGCCGAGTTCCGGGGAAAGAATTTAATATTCTTAATTAAGCGAATCCTAAAGGTCAGGATGTGCTTTCGAAACGGAATAACTTGGTAATTGATAGTGCCTTGGGTCGACTCAATTTGGTTCTCGAGAATACGTACCCTTTGAAAAAGCGTGGATTCTTTCACCGATAACGTCGTTCCGCTATCAAAGTATTCGAGGCAGGAGTAAAGTCGATTACCGTGTCGCAATTAAGTTATTACAATACTTTATTCGCGATCAAAGATCCGTCCACCCTTAATCCAGGGTTAACTCCAAAGCCCCGGCAGTTCTAGAAGTTCCGCTTACCGAAATTAACATCCTTGATTAATTGAACATTCGGGGGAGTGACTTGGAGTGGCTTTGCAATTTATTACGACGGATACGCGAGTTAGTGCTACAACTTGCACGAACTTACACTCTGCTAGAAACTTGCCCATTCCTAACGGCGAATCCGCCGGCAAGGAACGCTGGTGTTACGTCCTTTCTATAAAACGCCATTTCGACCCACCAATGTAAATGATCTCTATACCTATACACACGACCTTCCATCCTTCCACCATCCTCCCACCATCCTCGGTATCGTGATTTGGTTTTATCTTAATTAAACTGCTCCTAGATGGTCAAGATGCTCGCTTCCCTTCGAACTAAACTTCGTCCTCCTACACTTCGGTGAAACCTCCTCCGATCCTTCCGGTAACGAGGTTAATATCTTTCACATCACGATAAATCTATTATACTTTGAATAACGCTGAAATTCTCGAGGAAGTACACACCGTCGACAATCCGGAATGCAATAAGCGGATACCGGTACAATGAACCTTGATATTAAAGGTATTTTTGATCGCTTATTCGGGTGCACCGTTATCGATTGTCCCGAAGCCGAAGCAATCATTTGTTATAAAGGGGAGTTTGGGCGAGGGAGAGAGCGAGGGTGAGGGTCGCATCTGCGATATCTCTGGGTATAGGTACGTTTAGCGGTCAGGTTGTATTTAAACTCCTGATCCTCCATGGGTGAGTGCACTAGCACGGTCAAGGCATGCAGCTGCACGTTAGTCGCGCGTGCATATAGACGTCGATGTTCCCCGCGTGGGTGTTCACCGACACGTGTACGCACGCGGAAACACTTCGGCAACGTGAATCTATGTGCACACATACACACACACACACACACACACACACACAGAGAGAGAGAGAGAGAGTCGTCGAGCAGTGCCGTAACGCTGGTTTCGCTTAATTAAACTGTGTCTAGTTGGTCTAAAGCCCTGCCCTTGCCGCGGTGTGCCATAGAACCCAGCGACAAAGGAGGGCCCTGGCCAACGCCGGCAGCACGGAACCAGCACGGAACCAGCACAGAACCAGCACAGAACCAGCACGTGCCTTCATTAGGACTCGACCCTGAAGCTAGAGCTATATCCTACGTAATCCAAAATAACGGGCCAAGACTAACTTCGTTTACCGACAGGAAACTCGGAAAACTCGACTACGACCAAGGGGCCTTCGATGTGCCTTCCTGCGACTACCACCAACCGAACACTCCACTTCGCTCCACTCGATATATCCACCGGAACTTCTCTCCATAGATCTTCCCAAAGAAATGAAAAGCTTCGCTAGAAACACCGAAATTCCGCAATACCAGTCTCCACTCAATCTTCCGCGAGCTTTCAATAAGAAATACATCCGACGAAATAGCACACGCCGGAGAGATCGAGTTTCAGCCTTTAAGTTCTCCAGCTCTACCTTTGAGGCTTTGTAACATCAAGAGAGTTTTTTATTCTCCACGATGGAAAGGAAAGCGAACCCAGTAAATAGCCGAATTGCAAGCCTAACCGCAACCCAGAGAAAAGATTTTACGTAAAAGGTCCGACACGTTCACGTTGCGTTTTTTACGCAGAGGAAACTGGTCGTACGTTAAGGATTAGGGTAACGAGTAGTAGCGCGTTAGTCATAGTTTTATCGAGTGTCCTTGCCCGACTCGGTAACACCAGTCAACCGAATTAACTTGGAACGCTTATCGCAGCTGGTTCGACTACTTTACACGCGTTTATTGTAAACTTTTTATCGGAAGTGTCGCACGTGCTCGTCGCGTCACCCGCACCTGCCTCACCGGGTACTTTCGGGAACCATTCTGAAATTGGTCTCGCGATCCGATAGAAATTTCCTCGCGATCGGTACAACGTGCTCGGCCGTGTCTATTTTTAAACGTTATCGGCACTGATAATAGCCTCGTCAGTGCATGTGCATACGAGCGGTTCGCAGCTGCTTTCGTTCGGAGGATAATAGAGGGTCGGGACGAGACAAACATCTATGTATCGTGTGTTACAAACGCGAAAACACATTGCCGAGCTTTTGTGCCCGTGCATCGCGAGTCGGAATAAACATCGCGCGAAGTACTCGCAGCGGAAGAACGCATAATTCCTCGTAAAATAATGAACGAATACGAGCACTTTAAATATTTGGATCAACATTGCCTGTTACCTCTCGAAAGCCTTGCTAAATACACCTTGGAACAGCGCGTTTTTAAAATTAATTGCTGCCTCCTTGCATAAATGTCGCGCGAGAAATCGGTGCATGAATATTTAATGTAGCAAGGTCGCGGCTTTAGTTAATGGTTCCATCGAGTTCTATGCCGAGGTAACATTTTAATTGTTTGTTCCTTCGTCGATGTTTACTCGAAATCAATGACAATTCTTGGAAACTGTGGAGTTTCTGAATTCATTGGGATACCTGTATACCAAGCACTTCGTAAATCCATTTCTACTTCGATCCTTTGAAGAATACACTTTTTCGATTTACACCAAAGAAGTGCACGATTTACACTTGCACATTTCTTTGTTTACAAATTTAGGCTAAAGGATGTATATTAATTAATGAATTTAATTGTGTAGATTATACACGTGGTTATAATATTAGAAATTGTGAATCAGCCGTTATAATTGCTTTGGTAGTTTCAGTGTTCAGGAACGAATATGAAATAAGTGCATGTTTAATAATTGCAATTATCGAACGGGTTTGGAATATTTGATAAACGAAGATACCGTAGAAGCGTCGGCATAAAAAGAAGCTCGATGGATTTAAGTACTTCTAACTTAATCATAATTAAAGTGACCGCATCGATTGATCACCTTCGAGTCACCACCGCGTAGTGCCACGTTAAGCGAGTAATACTATTATATCGATAAAATTCCTTCGATACCGTGTACTTTACGAAAGAAGCCAGCTAGATGCGAAGGAAACCAAGTCAGCGCTCTGATTAATTACGAAATGAACAACTGGGAAGGGAGCGTGGTGCGGCGACAACAATATCGAATTCCCCCGTGCGTTCCAAATCACCTATTATAGCGGTAATCTAATTCGATTCATTCGAATAACGTCAAAATCAAAATATATATTGCCAATGTTTAATTGTTTTACCCTTTGCATTCGAGATTATTTATTATTATTTAGATATATCGCGGCAACTCGAGTAGCGATCAAATTAAAATCCAATAACAAGAAATAATTAGAGTAAATCTTAATGTCGCCTCTCAAAGGATTAGTACTTTTATTGTAACGAGCAAACGAGTACAGGGTCAACATTGCTGTTATATTATTAGTTTTAATATCTGATATAATATTTATAATAGTATAATCATTTTTACAAAATAATATTTCACCGGTAATATTATTTTCGTTATCGTTTACATAATTCAGTATTTTAATACGCTCAATTTTCACGAAGTTTATGATTAGATCGTTTCACCGGTGGACTTAAGAATTATATACTGTCATAAAAAATGACCAGAAGACAGAGTCTATCGATAGGGTATTTGGGATAAATATGAAATATAACGAAATTCAATTTTGAAAGTTGAAATAAGTACGCGATTTAAGTATGAAAAGGTAACGAGCAAGCGTGCATAAAACCTCGAGGGTCCGAAATTAGTGAATTCGCGCCGTACGTGCGGCATACGGTAAACGTATGACGCGGAGCGTGCATTCGGAATAATTGAAATGGTTATTTGATACCGGGGAAATTTGAAACCACGAAAAATATGCTGATGTTTCCTCTGGAAGAGGAATGGAATCCGCGGTAAATGGATAGGCGGCTGGTACGTTAACTCCGTGGCGCACGGTGCGAGTAGCCTCGCCGACTCGCCGACTCGCCGACTCGCTCGAGCGTTTCGATTTTAACCTTTGGGCCGACGATTTCACAAACAGCCGAGTGCCTACCGAACGAACGAGTAAACGAACGTGCGAGAACTGCTTTGGTTCACTTTCACCTACACGGGTTCGATGCACTCGACGGCACAGTTGCAACGACACGCTTGCAACGGCACGGCATACACGTCGACCCGAACCCTCCCGTTGCGCTGTAAAATCCTCCATCAGTACGCTTCACACGTTATTACATCTTCTTGAGCATTTTTTCTCCTGATATCGTTGCGAAACAAATTTTAACATTCTTAAATTGTTCGGAAGGAAACGAAACCAATGATATTATAAGAATATATATTTCTTTATGTTATGGAAACTGCCCTGTTCATTATACTACTAGATGACTTATACTACTGGAAGAATATAATCATTACAGTCTCACAAATCTGCGCCGATATCTTCGTTATGTTCTGCGTCTCCTCGTAAATAGAAGGAAATGAATTGCACACGCCATTGGTAAAAGCATAGCAGGATCGGCAACGGAAAAGAATCGTGCATTCGCGGAGGAACGACGAATAATGGTGGAGCGACGTAAAACAGCTCCTCGTGATTGTCGATCGGCTTAGAAGTGCGAGACTTAAAAGCTCGAACGAGAATCAATTGCATAAGCCTCTAAGGCAGTATAAGAGTCAGCCGAGTGTGCGCGGCACGTGATACCACCAAGGCGAAGCTTGTTGCTCGCCCGACGCACACACGCCTGCCTAAATACGTGCACGCGCATTTACGCATCCCATCTCGCAAGTATCGTGGCAAAAAATAGATGGTAAGCGGCAAAGTTAAAAACAGGTGCATGACTGCGCAAGCAACATTGTATTATTCAAGATTCCGGCGAGCGACATATTCAATCAAAGTAAATATTCGATCGAAATGAACTTTAACACGTTGAGCGCCATAGCGATCACTGCAAATGCCAATTTTAAAACTAAAACTTGAATCAAGTATATCGTTAAAATTCGTAAAATTCGCGATATTTTTAACGTTACGATAACGGTATAAAGTAATCCATGTATCGTAAAGCGCTTAAACGGTTCTATTTTTAGACGTTATATAGACGTACGGACTCGTATCGAGAGGTATCGTATACCACGGATCCGGCGTAGCGCTCAACGTGTTAATACATTCGCACATGTTGGCTTTTATAGCACTTTTTGTCAATATAACTTTATTTAGCAAAATTCCGTAGACTTTCCTCGTCTACTAAAACATGCTACTAAAAATGCCTCGACGCGAATGTGTTAACCTAACATGACGGTGTATCTCTAGAAGATGAGAAGCACCACCATGCATCTAACCAAAGAAAAACAGTGGAGTTAATTAACACCTTGTCCGGGAAAGTTGGGACGCGTAGATCGATCGACCGTTACTTGACGTTGATGAAGTGCATTAATGAAGCAGATTTATTATTTACGACGAAGATCGTCAGAATTTTCACAGAGAAACCGTGGCTCCGAATGGTTTAGGAACGCGCGAGTGAAGTCGCATTACGAGTTCGCAGAGGAAGGAGATCGCTCGTTAATAGTTAGAGCAACCTGACCTTTATATTAATACGACCTTTATTACGAGGCTGGGGAAATCGCGGCGGGGGTGGGGGGTGGAGGAGGTAATTTTTTCGAATATCTCCGCGTGGCGTATTCTTGAAAAAAGCACGCTCATCCATCATGGCCTCTCATCAGCCATTGTTAACTGATCCACTTCAAAAGGTACACCAATACCGACGCCGATTGTGCAACTATGTGAGCCGGTGAAGAGGAGCAAACGAGCAGTCACGACAAGATTGATGTACATTTTCGGTGCACCGAGGAATAATTGATTTTCGAGTCGAGCGCCGATCTCGATCATCCTGCCAGCCGAGATGAACGAGACTCTCGATTTGCATCGTATATTATAATCGACGGTGAAAAAAACAAACAAACGGAGAGGCTATATTTGTACACATCCCTTTTATCTTGTTTTTCTATGGTGACACCACGCGACCTCTCGCTCCTTTTTTTCATTTCGCCGAGCGCGTGTCGGATAACTTGATACACGTACCGTATTACTCATCTTGTTATTATTGTTTCCTATTCCCGGCGGTTATTAAAGATTATCGAAATTTGCATAACATTCTTGGTGTAATATATTCGCTCGCTCGCTCGTTACGAGTCTTATTATATGCGCCGATAAGAAACTATCTCCTCGACGAATGCCAGTGGCTTCTAACTACTAGAAAATAACATTTATCGCGCTTATAAATTATACATGACATGTATATTTTAATCGAATAATATTCTTGCACCTTATTATCGGCGCTCTCTTATGTAGAATTTTCACCTTGCTTATCAATGGTTACGGTGCCTGGAAAAGGTATTTGAAATTTATTATGGAAATTATGTAACGCATTAAGATAAGGTACTCTAGTCGAAGCGTAATGCAATAAAATGCATAAAGTTCCAATAACGCGCGCATGTGTTCTGCGTGGAAACAAGTGACGGGAAAATGACTAGGCGGCGGAACGTAAATGCGCTACCGCCATGATGTACTTCGTTAACACGTTGAGCGCCACGCCGACATCAGTGTTACACGATACCTCGCGATACGCGTCCATAAAGAATATATCAAAGATACGATATATCAATGAATTTACATCGCTATAGGAACGTGAGAAATATTGAACATTTTACGAATATTAAAGATATAGTTGATTCGAGTTTTAGTAATATTGACATGTGTTCAACGTGTTAACCCTTCTTCCTGGATGTTGTAATATACGGAAAGTCAGGGGGCTTAGGTACCTCGTCAAACTTTCCACGATGATTGTCAACCGTTTCAAATATGGCAGCCAGCTATGAGAGGCAAATGTGGGTGGTGGCTTTGGGAATACGTGAAAGACTCTGCTGGATATCCATCTACGGGGCGGTACCCGTAGATTCGCGTACTACGAACCGCTCACGTGGCCGCATTCATATTTAAATTCAATTTCGTCTAGACCCCGTGTTACCCTGTTTTCGGGGAACACACTGCCGCCGAATAAAACCGAGGAAAGTATCACTGACACGACGTGTAAAGAGACCAATGCGGAGCGAGTGAACGAAGAGTACTCCTTTGGCGAACGAATAATATCCTGGAAAATAGCTGGGATTTTTGTGGATGTTTTCAATACGATATTAAAGTACCAGTTTTAAATACTGGTTTTAATCTACGTTCTAATGTCATGTATAGAATATAACATTTTTGATGTTGATAACACTATCTTTGTTTTTGTCCACGTAATCCAATATTGAATAAATACCTAGATTAGAATATTAATTCTAATTGGCAGAAACAAAATACATTTGAATACGTTATTTTCGGTGAATCCAAGTGTCAACAAGACCGATCAACAAGATGGAGAAGGAAAGAAGAATTTCGTTGACGAACGAATAATATCGCGAAAAGGACTAGCTTGAATTTTGTAAAGTATCGCATCGTTCGAGAGATGCCAACGCGTAATATCGAGATGGTTATAGCGAATTACGTAAGCACAGTATATTCTAGGTACGTTCTCCTCTCCGGTACCACAAGAATAGCACGGGAGAATCTCTCCCGCCGTCTGTTAATAAAGTTGAACGCAGTAATGGCCGGACGAAAAATATCGTCCGCGGAAAGAAGTATTACCGTGAGTTACTGCCTTAATTCAGGACTCGGTTGATTTCGATGTCCGAATGGTACTTCCTGCCAGGCATTTTAAACGCCAAAGTAGATACGGCCCCTTATACTCCGCCATAAGAATTCCGAATGCCGTAATACCGTAAATTATAAAGGTACTATAACTCATTGAAAAATGTGCTCGTGCCAATTGGATTGGGTCTTATCTCGGCCATGAAAAATGGGACGCCATGGAAGGAGACGAGTGCAGCCGTACGAAAAATTTCATGCAAACAAAAACCGAATCGACGCTTTTAAACAGGAACATCTTGGATCCTCGTTTAAACTATTACGTTAGCAGTCCAATGGAATAATGGACGTTTAATAAATAAAGTGGTAGCATTTATTGAAGAATCTTCGATAGAACTTGAAATAATACCGTCGCGACGGCTCCCGCAGAGATAAGTGATTCACCGAGGAACGTTCATTTAAATCCCAAGTAATTTCGTTTTCTCTATTATTTCTCGGAGAACGTAAAGATTCTAGAACAGAGGCAATCGGAAATATTGGAAGTATTAAAAAGGTTATTTCGCGGAGGCTCGATGTCGGAAGGGAAAGATGGTGCCTGGTAACATCTGTCCCCGACGTTGTTTCTGGTCGAACACTGACGTGTCTGACTATAATCGATGCTTCTGCTGGTCTCTCGACTCGAGCGACTACAGTAGAAGAATCCCTATGAAGCCGCCATTAACACATTCGCATTGGAATATTTTCGGCTGAATATTACGCGCGGTAACGGGTTAAATTCAAGGAAATTTTGCTAAATCAAGTTATATTAACAAAAATACTATAAACACGAACATGTAACTTAAGTTAGTCAAAACGTACTCAAACGCTCTGAGACAGAAATGTAACGTATTTAAAGACTCGCATTTGAGTTATTCGGATTCTGGTAAAGATTCACATGTTCGTCAACCGGTGCGAATGTATTAATATTCCACCCCGAATCTCTAAGTCATAAGCGATTCGATACTAAAGGGCCCGATAATGAAAAACGAGGGAAAAAGGAGAATAAACGCGATATGATTTTCGAGGACGCTTCGGTCGTCGATTTAACGAAGTCACCGGAACAAACAGTTTTTATCACGGGCAGAAGGCATCGCGGGGTTTACCGTAAGGAATAATGGAAACGCTCTCCTGGTTTAACTCCGGCCGTACCGGTTTTTCCTTCCGCCTTTATGCATTCCGAAATCCAATAAAGCGTGCAAACAAGCAACGAAGCGCGGATAGAAAACATTGGTCTCAGAGCCCGTATGTACGCGTATGCACACAAAAAGCGTTAATTACGCGAAGGCATCGCTAACGAGAAAAAGCTTACGAAAGTTCCTCTTTTTCTCTCTCTCTTTTTTCTCTCTCCTTCTCTGCCTCTTTACCCCTTTTACCCTACACATCCCTTCCACAACCCTACCTCCGTCGGGTCAGCCTTCCCCTGTCCTTTCCTGTCCCTTTATCCCTTTATCCCTTCCACCCCTTTTCTACCGCACGCAAAAATGTGTTCGCCCCGCCGTATCGGTGTTTCGCCAAATGAAAACGAGCAACGAAACAAATGACCGCTAATACGCGACGATGAACCGGCTCGGCCACTAATTGCATCTGTGCCAGGACCCTGGCAATTAAGAAAATGCTTGATATTCCCCGGTTTGCGTGAATCGTTGAGCCGGCTGCCGGCCCTCCCACATCCCATTATAAAAATTAGACCTTATTGAAAAGCGGTACGATAATTATACATTTTGATAAAGCAACATATTTTTTATTCGAACAGTATCCATTTCCCGCGATACACCACGTGTTTATCGCGTTAATCCTGCTGATGATAATTGCCCATCGATTCCACGTCCGTACAAATAAGTCATACGTGTTATTATAAACGTGCCAGGATCTTCATTGCACGGATTCGCGATTGTTTTAATGGACTACAAACTATGACAAAATACTGATAGTAGAATGAGGCGGACTTCGTACGCATTGTTTCCAACGGGAATGAAATCCCAAGTAGTTAACGACTCGATTTTCCATGGCGGACGATCACGTCGAGCAACAAGCCGTCAAAGCGATCCGTGTACATAATATTCGTCGTTAAAAAAACGAATTTCATTCCGACACAGGAATGACTGTGGCGGATAAACGACGTGGGGTTCGTTCGCGCAAAGCGTTTCGCCGTTAGACGATCTCGTTTTTACTGCGAGCGAGTAGGAAAAACGGCACGGCACGGAACGGAACGTAACTGGGAAACGGTAGGTCGGCGCTAAACATCCGAAAAACACCGTAAAACAGCCACTATGCCGGGGTTAATTTGTCGTAACCGCAAGCACTCTACGTAATTTCTGGCTTCCACTGGGAAGAGCTGAGAGAGCAGGGAGAAGGTCGAAAGACATGGAGAGTCGGTGCACCAGCGTTCAAACGTGTAATTCCTCTGTACTTTACTTGCTACACACCGTCTAGTGTGCGTGTCTCTCTTTTTCTTCGCGGGTGTGCTCGAATGTGTCTGTGTTTCTGGGTAAACACACCACGTAACCTCTTACCGAGCACGTAGCAGCCTCTCTTCTGGAGCGATACAGTTACTCGGTAGAGCACGTCCAACCGTTAGCTAGGCTCCGATAATCACATATAACGTATGTATAGCTCGATTCAAAGTCGAAAACCATCGTACCGCTTTGCGAGTACAAGCCGCATCTAAATTAGACCCGCGCTACCGCCGGCTTAACTTTAAAGCACTCGCTTCGCGCTTCTAACGTAGATATTTATTCGCCGGTTACCTTCGCTTCCTCGATCCTTTGTAAGGTATCCTTCAATTTATGTTCAACGAATAATATCCGTAACATATATATAGTTAGATACCACTGCAACCCATCCCCGCTTAACATACTCCACATCTCTCTAATAAACTATATTTAACACTAGAACTACAAAAGTAGTGAAAATGACTTGTGTGCAATTTTGAGTGAAATTAGTCGAACATACCACGGTGCATTGTTTGAGATTTTACATACGTCTACTTTATATACATAACGAAAATAAATGTTCCCATTAATTAACTTAAATCCTTCAACCATAATTTATACATAAATAAATGTGTTAAAAAGACCAGGTTTCATTACTTGAAACCTTACGGTATCATCAGAATATAAATGAGACTTATATTGTAAGACCCATGCATACTCAAAGTGTATAAAACAGCTGATCGAGAAATGTGCTTCGTGAAGAAGTAATTTGTGGCACGTACACAATGATATAATATCCGGTGAAACAAAGTTAAGGCATTTCGAAATCGGCGAATGGTATCGGCACCGAGGCGGAACTTTAAAAAGTACAAAGACGGCAGCGATTTCGGTCGCCTTAGGGGTGGCTTCGGGAACGTGTCTGGCGGCGCGCCAGGAACGGTATCGTATTTGTTTATTTTAAGTTATAAAGTGAACGCCGGTCATAGTACATCGTGCCCATACCGATCGCGGAATTGGCTTTAAGCGGTTCTTCCGCGGGAATGAAAACCCGAGAACACGCCGTGAATATGTATCTCGCGGGGGGGATCGCGCGGGAAGAATCTGCGGGTGGATAAGGTGGAGAACCAAGTGGAAAGAACAAGGAATGGTGCAAGACCAAATGTAATATCGGTAAGGTGAGGGGTGTGGGTAGAGGTAGAGAAAAGACGAAACGTTTGTAATTGAGAATGGAGTAATCCGAGATACGAGGAGAGTACTCGACGGTTCTCTACTTTTCCTTCTTTGCTTCTTTGAAACCCGCGACTTCCCGAATGAAGAGCATAATGCGGTGGCAGGAATAACGAAGTAGGACATGGAAATTCTTAAGTCGCAGGAAGAGTCGCGGCGGCGCTTTATCCGTGTCATGTGGATCGGAACAGTTTGCCGACTCTAAATTATGTAGATCCCACTATCTAACTCTTATCCGACCTCTCGTTTAACGGCCAGCGCTTTCTTAATTAGCATTCTCATTCTATCCGCTAATTTACTACCTTCGCTCTTATTCACAGATTATACTCTCAGTCAGTGATCTCAAAGTTTCAAACGCTATTTAATTACTCGGTTTACTTTATTTCAGTAAAATCTACCGCCATCAAAAATGTAGTTAATAAGCTCGGTAAGTGACTCCTTTATCCTTGTATCAAGTAAACGGATACGTTTCGCGTTTCGCGTTTCGCGTTTCGCGTTTCGCATGCATCGCGATCAACCTTTATGAATCTTAGCGCAACATCAACGACGGGAACGTTCTCCATTAAATGCCAACGTGTTTCTATGCCGAGGCACGAGGGGACACTTGTATCTCACCCTTTCCGGTCCATCATTATTTTCATAATGTAACCCGACAGATTTGCACTTAACCCTTTCACACTCGAAGAATATTTCGGTTATAAACAAGAACTTATTCTAAGTCGTTTTGTGATACCGATTGGAATACCGATTAGTTCCAATTGAATCAAATCTTTGGTCAGTCAAATTGGACACAGGATCGCAAAGGGTTAATTATGTCCTTGCGTCGAAAGTCATCGAATGGCGAAGTTGCGTATGAAACGATCAAGGGGTGGACGATTGAGAGGAGACTGAAAAGCGGATGGAATGCGGTCTTCCGTTGAAGAGACAACTTAATACTAATGAGCTCGAGAGTCAGATCTACTAACGAGATACGAGTGAAGCAACATTATACCATTCTAAGAGAGACGCTTGTGATAATATTCCTCTAGAAACAACAATTAAACAATATCTTAACAGCATACCGATTCCATTCGACTTAAAATGTTATTAACTACATTAACGACTTAAGGGAATATTATGAATTCGTTAGAGAAGCGAACTAGCGAACCGGGCAGGATTTCTGAACGTGATAAATGGACGAGAGATCATGGCTGTACGTCATCTGAAAAGATGGAAAAATCGATGAACCCCTCGGCGTTCAGATTGCAAAAAGAAATATTCGTGCTGCTTCCTTCCGGTCTTTTTCTCCCGTTAGATAGCGTACGTACAGGGTGTCCTTTCATCGGGCGACACGCGATGCCAGTTCGCCGAAGGTTCGTGGCTATAAAATTAATCTTGCGTGCAAAACGGAGATGGAACGGAGGGAAAGGAGCAGAAACAGATGGAAAAAGAACGAAAGAAAGGAAAGGAGAACGCTGGGGGGGGGGGGGGGGGAAGGAAGAGGAGGAAGAAAACGCCTCGAGTCGACCAAGCGATTCTTCTTGCATCCCTTCACCCTACCCTCCCTTGGCTGCCTCCCCCCCCTCACCCCTCGGAGTATTTCCCTTTTATATACCCGGAGACGACCTTTTTCCGTGAAGCCACGAATTTGATGCTTACCGCCCACTACCGAACATACTATAATTTATAGTCCTGATCTAACAAAAATCTCCCTTATCTTCAACCCCTTACATGATTTTTTCTCGATCGCCATATTGTTGGATAGATTAAAGCGCCTAATGTCGATTCTCCTGACTCGATGTTATTTGGAAAAAATATTAGCGCCCGTATTCGTTCATCTGTGATAAACAGATAAACAGATAAATAAATCAAATCCTAATTGTAAGATATAAAACATATTTCATATTTTTCTCTTGTTGTACGCAAAGGTGTTTGCTCGATTTATGTTGGTAAATAAATAAAACCAATACATGATTTTTCAAGAAGAAACTGAAGAATCAAATATCAACGACAATAACGAATCAGGAGAGCCAAGAAAAGAATCGGGGAAGAGAATGAACGGAAAAGAAATAAAGAATGACAAGAAAAACTGGTGGATTCAAGTGGCGTCGAACAGTCAAGTTGCCATTGTGTCTCTAACCTCCGGTAAAATTCGTGACGTTCTAACCACCTCGGCGTGCAGCTCGTAATCGTGACTCGTGACCGTCGTGCACTTTTGCCCCTCTTTCCGGTTTCAAGCCGCGAACCGAGCAAGAAAATAATTCATCCTATAAGAACGAGCCGGAACTAGCGAAACGCCGAACATTTTCGAGACGTTCCTTTGCGATTGGATAATTCCCGGAAATGGAATACTCCCCCCTCCCCGGCCGAGTTACATCGTTTAGCTTAAGGTTTCCCGTTGAAGATGAAAGACGACGATACCGTCGTCCGACGTCGACGTCGACGTCGATGTTGAGTCCGTTATTTTTCCAGATCGAAGACACGAACGACGTAATATAATCGGTCCTCTTACGAATACAGCGTGGCTTTGAACTTGTACCCAGAAAAAATAGAAAAAGAGCAGCCGAGTATATTTTACGTTATTACAAAGAATCGAGGACCCTTTTGTCCTCCACTTTGCGTACTTTCGTACCGTTTGAATATCAATCCGGAAACACGAAGCACCGTCGACGTGGTTGAAATTGGTCGAGACATAATGTCGTCGAACTGCGTTCTATCAGATAAAAGCACAAGGAACTCGTCGTCAGGGGTTTGTAAGAAGACAGGCAGGGTACGCGGGGGATGGGGGTGCGCAGGAGGGAAAGGGGTGTGAGGCTAAGGAGGTAGCTCGACTTTAATTGGACTTGAAAAATCGACAGACGTCTGACGACTACGTGAAGAGCTCGCGGTTGCTGAAGCAATTTGGGTAAAAAAAAAGATAAGAACACGGGGGGTGAAAAGAAGAAGGCAGAAACGAATGTCCTCGAATTGAAAGACCAATTTGTCGCACTACGCCGTCATTCGAAGAAGACACTATTAATGTCAGACATGACGAGAAGAAAAGGTACGCGACTCTGTGGGAAGGGGGGGGGGGGGAGAGAGAGAGAGAGATGAGAGGGAAGGAAATAAGCGATGGAAAAAGTCAATTCTCCTCGTAATAGGCATATTGACTGACGTAAGTATCTCGGTAAATTTATTTCCTCCGTTATAATGAAAAATATCGGCCCACTGCCGAGCTGCCTTTGAATCCATTGAAATAACAAGTAGACAAATCCAGTTACTAACCAGACGGTGGAGGGACGATTGGAAGTAGCAAGGCGTCGAGCAAGATTTGGAAATTTCATTTTCATATTTGTCCGTATGATTTGCTCGGGGTAACACAGGAGACGCACCCCCTTTTGATTTGACAGGCAGGGAATAACGGGAGCTTGAAAATTTCATTTTTTTAAGCCGGTAATATCCACGCGATACAAATCGGGCTGACGTCCGAAAACGGGCGCTGTTAAGGAAAGAGAAGGAAAGAGAAGGAAAGAGTCGGAAGACGTGTGCTCCCCTGACCTGCCTCGTGCAGTCTGAAATAGGAGGCATTTTTCTCATCCTGACTCTCATCCCGTCTCTCTTCCCGACTCTTCTCCCGTCTCGACGTATTGCCTACGTATCTTGGCCGAGGATCAACGAATACATGCATCCTTAATGCCGACGACTTACCGCGAGATCCCTTGGAAAGGATGCACGGCCATCTCACTGATGGCTCGCTCCCGCTTCTTCGGCAACGAGTGACTCCCAAGAAAAATCACATCTATTCCAGCAACAGAAATGAAACGCGCGGAAAGATAAATACCCGTATTAGCCTCGATCTTCGAATAAACACTGGACAAATTTATGTGTTCCACCGGTGACGTTAAACGAAACTTGTAAATTACAAGTTTCCAAGTACTCGATAAACCTTCACCGATTCACCCCGCGCGCTATACTTTCGCGGGTGTCACGTTTTCTTTGAAAGCCGAATTTATTTCCATACGACGTTGGCTTCTTATCGATCTGCTTCGCTCGATTTACTTCGAAAGAGGTGGAATTATAAATAGTCCCTGGAACGAGTGTACGTTCCCGACGTCCTTTTCGCCGAAATCGGTATCCAAGGTCTCCGACTTACGTATAATATATTGTATCCCGCGAATACGCTACACTTTCGAGTACCAGGGGACCTGTTTCGTAAACTTACTCCGTAATCATTACGAACGCGTTTATTTTTATCGATCCTACCGCGTACCGATACCTCCACTCCTGGGAATTAAATCAACCCACAACAAAAATGGATTCCTACCGGATACGAAATACGATGATTCATCGCCTTTGTGTTTCTGGCTTTTGTCGAAGTCCACTCTTATGTAATCCCCCGATTCGAATATGAATAAGACCTTGTGCTCGACATTATAATCGCGAGTCTCGAGAGGCGGTCGAATCAAATCGAAATGATATCATCTTAATATCCAGCGCGATACTGAATTTTAATCAACTGCAAATCATAATATATTTTTCATAACCATCGCGACCCGTTAATGTATTGTACCTCGCCAGTATAATAGATATTTAAATCCTTATCGCTCCAGTCGAAAGATAATGAAAGTAATTATAATAATAAAGTAATTCAAATATGTTAAATATTTTAATGATTCCCCGAACCAATTTCGAGGATATTTCGATACCGGAATACCGCATATTCGCGAAAGTCGAATAAAGATGATTGGATGGAGGAAAGGGCGGTACGCGATGGTACCGGAAGAGCGGAACGAGAAAATAACAGGAGGAAAAACCTAGAATAGCAGACACGCGTTTCTCTTTCGCAAAAATAAAGAAGAAAACGCGGGGGGACTCTTTTAATGCCGGTAGACCGTTCCGTTCGAATGCCGAGTGCGTCGACGTATATATACGACGGTTGGTTTCTCGGATAAGGCAATTACGATATAGCGGAACATCCGCCTCGAGAGCGGACGAAACAGAAAAAAAAGACTCCCGCGGACGAAATTGCACCGACGATCCTTCCCCGACGAAACCGTAGATGCGCTAGGATTACATCAACAAGATTCCGCGTTTGGGAATTTGCGTTTCCATTAAACGAACGCTTGCCATTGCGATTCGCAACGAACGAACCCCGTTGAAGTTGATTTTAAAACCTGGTTTCTCGAAGCACTATTCGAGTCAACTACAAATAGCCACGATTTTTAACCGCACGCTTGAAATTATTCATAATAATATTGATATTCGCTGATTTTCATGTTAGCGAGTTACAAAAGTCTTTCTATTATTCTTAATTAAAATGTCAATATTCAGAAAATAAAATATTTGAATACAGCAAGTCGTTTATATACCCTGCCTTACCCTGTTTAGTAAAGTCATGTTTCTTAAATTAATATGTTTGAGGAAGAAAATAGCCAGATTACAGTTCATGAATTTTACCTCCGTAACAACGATATCATCTACGTAAAAGTGTTCTTAAGCCTTTTGACAGAGAAGTATTTGCTCAGACATATTTGATAGTGTAATTATAACGAGCATCGGAGTATATCGGTATTTATCGTGAATGATTAATTGCATATTCTAAAATGGTCGACGCGCGACGGTGCTAAATGACGATTAACCGATTGCGAAAGAATCTGGTGGAGGAGCAGAGAAGTAGAGGAGCGTGAACGTTCCACGACGTTCATCCGGTTAAACTTTCAGGCTGCGTCGCTTTAAATCAGTTACGCTAAGTAGTTCGAACGCACTGGCATTGTTGAAATTAGTTTCTGGAACGGCAGCTCGAACTAAGTACATTTCGAATCTCGCGTAGGTAGCCTTTTAATCACACGGTTGATCTTTCCCCGTCATACACTCCAGAATTACGTAATAAAAATCATACCTCGTACATGGCAAATTACATAGTTCTTCACGAATCTTGTCTCTTCATTATTTTTTACTAGAACACGTTATGTCGGACGTGTTTAAAGATGTAAATGTTCGAATATAAATTATCCCGTGGAAGGGTATCGTTTGTTCGGATTAACGGGCCGAATCTCCGTGGACGAAAAAAAAACAACATGGAGTACAACGTTGCGCCTTCGTTGAACGTACCGATAAAACTCGCGTGTATCAGTGATGTATACAACTATTATGCGATTCGCCGGGACACTTTATCCTTATGCAAAACAGCGTCTTAAGCTGGAACGAAACAACGCTCGGCTACACGCTAAATTCGCAGGCAATTTAGAAAATCCGGCGGGAGTTAATTTCGGGTGTTGGGTGATTTAAGGATGTCGGGTCTGCCGCGGCCGAGATAAACATACTCGAATTAAGGATCAGGACGCGTACGGGAATACAGAGGGACGTAGGAAGGGACATAGAAGAGGAAAAGCGTGGTAATAGCGAGGCTATAAGCTGACACGATACACGTGGTGATATATCCTAGCAACGATCGCTACCTTCCTACGTGACGTCAGGAGAGAAGGAGACATTTTATTGACGCGTTTCGCGACAAATCTCCCTCGTTTCGGATTCCCTTGTTTTCTCACCCCACGGAGATTATCGTAAAACGAGGTAATCGCTGCCTCCGATTCCGACTTATTTTTTCATCGGCGCACAATTTCTGACCCAAAAACAACGGATCTTCCTCGACTTGTATCAGTGGGGGTTAAGTACGCTCGGGCGAAAACTTGCCGCGAAGTCCCACGGAGACTACGTGGAATTACATCGCCGGGATGAAAACATTCGAGTGACGAGAGATATCTACGAGGTTTACGAAGAAGTGGGAGAAGCAAAAAGATCAACGGGAGTCGCAAAAGCCTTGGGTTCTCGAAATTCTGTTCATCGATTACCTTCGCCACGCTCGGCGGATCGCCTTAAATAGGTCCGCGACGTAAAAATGTCCGACGCGCGAGCGACGAATGGCATCGGCGCGTATAACGCACCACCGACACCGTCTAATAAAACCACCTTTCGTGGTTTTACTGCGAATCGATAAATCAACCCATCACGACCCTATGTGGAAACGAGGGAAGAGAAAAAAAAACGACGCACGGGGTTGGGGGAACGAAAAGCAGTTTCCACGGCACGGCTGCAATCACTTAACCCGCTTTTACGATTAGTTTATTGCCCGAAGAAAACAAGAAAGCTTTTTATTTTTCCTTCGTCTGTCTGCTGGAAAAGGGATTGCCGAAGGATGCCACTGATGCCTGGAAGATAAATTAGTACAACGAACAACGGATAACGTGCAACGGATAACGCGCCCGGTGAAGGAGGCGCGAATATATCGCGAGTAGTGGAATCGCTGTTGCCTCGAAGAGATTACCTGAAATATTAAATCGAAGGAGAAACGAATGGTGGAATGAATCGTTGCTTAAACGGTGGAACAGCGAGAGTTTCGTCGACGTACCGCTTCAATCACGGGACCAACTATCAAAATCCTCTTTGCTCGAACAAGAGCGAAGGAGAGAGAAGGAGAGCGAAGGAGAACGGACGCCGGGGAAAATCGCGATCGAGATGGCACTCGAAAGAACGGAGAGGTTTCAGTGGCCGTAGCCTAGCGTTTATACTTTAGTCGTGCATTGAATAAGTCATGAAGGACCTCTGCGATAAACACGATTTTATCGGGGCAAAACTGTGCGACTGTGCGACTGTGCGACTGTGCGTCGAATAAGCCGCGGTGAGTTCAACAAACTTACGGGCTGCCAACCATACACGGTGCTGCTTCGACGTGCCATCTACGATAATGCAACACCCGATCCCACCCCACCCCCTCATCTCCTCAACCGCACGCTGCACTTTCATGGATCGTAAACGAACGGTATATGCACACGACACTCTACTATGCACGCTGAATTAATACCCCCGCATATGCCTCTTTTTTTTTAAATCCCTTTGATTGTTTTCCCTGAGACGCGATTTGCACATTTCCATAGAACAATTACGAGCGATTTCATATTGCCCGCGATCATTCTTGGGGAACTGTGAGATTCGTTTAACGCGGTTTACCTACTCGTTAATGTGAGCATCGTTTAGGGTAGTCGGTGCTTAAAGTCAATATAATATCAATAGATTATGTGATAATTATATAGTTTATACAATTATAAAACTATATCTAAGAGAATGCGACCAATATTTCGCTTTGGGTCGCGGAAGATAAAAGAATCAGAGAGATCGATAAAAATGTAATAACTAATAACAGGTAATCGTGGGAAGAATAAATCCTTTGGTAATTGACGTATGAAATTATAAGCGGCGGATTAATTTATCTCCGGCGAGGCACGTAATACGAGAACGAACGTCGAAAATCCCATTATTCGGTTAAAGAAATTTACATGTCCGCGAAAGTACGAGGACATATTAAATTACCGCGACATTTTACCGGTGTCGCGGAGGTGTCCCGGATGAAACGTAAGTCTGCCGGGTTGTAACGATTAATCAAAACGAAAGGGTATCCTCCTCCCTTCTTAATCTGCTCCTAATTACAGCTTTAGCCGTTACATTTGTCCCTGGACGGTGTTAGTCCTGTCCATTTATTACACGGAAAAGTTAGAATCCTACGAAAAGGATGTTTCGCGACATTTGAAATATGAAGGATTTATATCGAATACAAAAAGCAAATATATTTTGTACATTATTATCCTTCTGATACTACTGGAATTCAATTTCCATTAAATAATCTATTAAATCTATTAAAATTATACCCTAACATAATATAAAATAATGTAAAATAATTCTATTAAAAATATACCTACAAAATATAATCATTTTTAGATTCGTCAATTTGAGCAGTATCGTTTAGTTTATAAAGGAATTTAAACGGAGGATCAACTTCGAGCATTAAAATTGCAGAATCCTTAAATCCACGTTAGCTTCGCACGGACCTCGATACTTCAACAAGTTTGGAACGACAAAGCAGTGAAATTCCACGCGCACGGCACCATTTCACCGCGTCACATAGATTATTCAATCCGGAAGTTCTTTTGCTTAGTTTTTTCTCCCTACCTAGTGTATTATCGACTGGCAACCTGTTCATGCCAAGTACAGGAAAGAAGCCAGAATCTCCGGTTGCCAAGGAGGTGGAGGAGAAGGAGGGAGGAGAAAACGAAGAAAATAAAAGTAACAAATCGGAAAATGAAAGATTCGAGGAAGCAAAGATCCCGCGTGAACGACGAGGATGAAGAATCCGGAGAGAATTCAAGAAAGATTACGATGTAAGCACACCAGCATAATGTTATGGAGATTAATCGCGCATATTTTCATAATAGTAAGTCGATCGCCTTCCATGCATTTGTCTTCCTACTTTTTCTTCCATTTATCTCCTTCGTTTCTCGATACTTCACAGTCACGACTCGTTTCTCGATATTTAGTGAATTCTACTTTGAAACTCGACTCAAACGAATCGTAAATAAGAGAAGAAAATCTAGCGTCAATGCGATCCTTCTGGTAGCACTTTCCTGTATAAATATTATTCTCCCGGTAGACTCTCGGTGAAAGGAAGATTCGAAACGTGAACGTGTGAACCCGTAAATGTTACTTGCATTCGGAGTTCAAGAAAACTATCGATTAAACGATCCTCGTTATAAGATTCGAACAGTAGTGGGAAAGTATGCACGTTAACGGTGAACTTTTCTCCGTCCAACCGCCTCCTATTTCCCTGACAATATGTAAGATGCACAAACCGGAATCCCAGCCATATTTCTTCCGCATATTTTCGATTCCCCGGCTGCTTTTCGCACGGCAATCTCCCCGCGTCCCTGAATTTCATTATACACCTCGTACCGGGATGCCACCACCTTTTCTTCATATTGTTCTTGCCCAAGAAAGGGGATGAAATATAAGGTTTTCGTACCAACCATGTGGAGCGTCGTAAAAATCGTATAAACGGTCGAATTTGAACCAACATTTATCAAAGAAAACTTATACGAACCAACAACCTCTAATTGATAATTTACTCTAATTGATAACGTTTTAACGAGTCGATTACTTTAAATGTAACTCGTGTTACGTCTACTTTTCTCATGTTTTTAAAATGTAAAAAAAATCCATGCGTTTAACAAATATCATTTGATTTATTCGATCGTTTAAAGTGCCATCATTCGCATTAAAAGTGACGAGAAGTAAACGTACTCGATAGATATGAGTAAAGACGAAGTAAACGAAGCACAATTACACGGAAGACGACGAGCGCGATCGCGCTGCTCGACACTTTTCGCACGAATTTATGCGAATGCTGTCTAGCACTCAAACGATTAAAAGGATCGTTTATTCCCAGGAAAAATATCTGAAAAGTGACGTATCAATAGAATTTTTCTATCTCGAGGCGTGAATACTCCATTAATAGAGGCACACGGGGCGGAGATGCAGGGATAAATGTCTGCAGCCGCACAAAAGAGCTTCCATCGAGTGAACGTATCGAGGAACGCGGATCTCCCAATCTTCCGGGGGATGTTTTCCTTTCCATCGCGCAAAGGAAACCTTCTCGCTCGTCGTTCACCCGGCACTCTCTTACGATTCCTTATTTCCTTCCGTTGATCCGGAATCTCGTTCGTTCGTTCGTGGCTCGGAAAGCCACCACCGGAACTTTTCCCCTCCTCCTTCTCTTCCGCCATGCCGGAGGAATACGAGAGGCAAAAAGCTTCGGTTTAGGGCCTCTTTCCAGAATGGCCTCTTTCCAACATCGAACTCTACTCGTTCCCTTTTCCGCGTGTCTGGAACTACGGTGTCCGTGCACGCACAGACAGACAGACTGAGCCCGCGAGTACCCAAAGAGCTTTCAATTATTCATGAAACGCCACTCCACTTTAATTTACGCCTTCGTACATACTCCGGTGGTCCTTGTACCTTGCTACGCCTGGCCAATGGTGACACTGTTATACCCTCGGATCCATGGACCTTAGAGAATCAATCTGTCCCTCTTATTTATCGTGTATCTACTACCACGATCCTAACTTTACCCTACCTTAGACTTCCAACACCATAATTCATCCCACTGTCTTCCAAGGTTAATACTAGCCGAGTCCTTACTAGATTCTCCCTACTTCCATTAAGTGCTTATTAAATTTCGAGGAACGTAATTATGTTCAGAATTTATGAAACTCTAGTAGAACGAGAATGCAGTGTTCTACGAGGTGAAGTATCTTTGGAGAGGTTTCGCTTTGAAAACGGGCCACGGAAAAGCTTGAAAATGTATCTCCCCGATGACGGAGGTTTCGAGGCAGCATTTTTTGACGGTAGTCAAACGGTAATTAAACAAATATTAATTAATGTCGAAAAGTTTAAAACTACGGGAGAATTAAAATGTCCTCGATGCACTGACATCGGATAGCAGACTCGGTATAATTCGATATATATTAAGTTGTCCAGAAATGCCGATTTTCAGTAGTTTTTCGACGAAACCCCTGAGAAGTTCTGAGAGGATGGAATCTGCAAGTTGCTTGAAAAATGGAGAAAGGTGGAACAAAACAGTGAATACATAATTGAATAAATATATATCGACATAGAAAAATGTTGCCCCTAAATTTTCCTTATAAATCGACATGAACTTTCCGGAGAATTCAATGTATCGGAAAAAAACATGCAAGTTACGTGCATGTCGATACTTGTGGTATCCCGGGATCCAAACTCACCCACTCAACCCAATAAAGCGACTGTTTCTAGCACGCGGTCGTTTTACAACTCTGATGTAACCCGAATGTAACGTGCATGCGCGTGAACCAGAGTGAACGAACTTCTCTCGTCGGGTTCACCTCTACGTGTACGATATCCCGAGAAAACGCGAGGAGAGGTAGAAGGTGAGTACGGCTCGTGGGAAAAGTTTGAAAGTGTTACGAGTAAGAAGAAAAAGGACCGTGGCTTCGGATCGATGAAATTTAATAAACTCATTCTCGGATTCCGTTCGTTCAATTTCCACATAGATGTCTCCAACTTACGTGATCGGTGTGATTTATCGATTCCATTCTCCTCGGTCTTTTTTTTCGCAAACCGAAAACTGAAGACTGTCATATAGCAGCGAAAAATATGAAAATGTCACGATATAGACTTTAAAACTTGGCAAAAGCACAAGCTACGTCCAACGTTGGATAAAATCCATTTTGTCCTCTTTAAAAAGAAAAACGGGCTTATCTTTATAGAATTTTTTTATAAAAATTTCGCGTAAACTGACCGAGTAGATAATTTTATATTGATAACGATACAACGACTTGTATGCACAACTGATAAATGCAATTTTACGACAATATTGCTTACGTAACATCGAGTTATTATACCGCAGGGAAACCGTGTAATATATTACAGAATAAAACAAACCACCGTAATTCGGGCGAGAAACGTTCCGCAGAAATTACCGAAGAAACGGCGCGAATCTTTCTACCCCGCGCTTGTATAAAGCTCGCAAGAACTCGGCAATTTAAACGGCGCACGCTGGATCATTTTTTACCGTACAGTAGCGTCTAAGTACATTCTACTTTAAACGTTTAAACATCGCTCTACGGCTTCGTTCGCTTTAACTTTTCCGCTTTCATTACGATCTCTCGTCCCATTTTGCAATAACACTACTGTAACCGAACCCCTCTCTCGCCCCCTTGTCCCTCCACGTTCCCCTCTTCGAGCAGCATTTTCCACGCTCGTCGGTATCGTAAAACGGACCGAGCGGGGAAAAACACCGGTTGCCTTTTCGAAGCCGTGGAGAGAATGGCGCGATAAAACACATACGTTTTCCATGGAGATTCACGAGATACAAAAGCCGACGGAGGAACGTCGATGGCGGACGATGGGAACCGGCATTGTGGAAAATGCAAATAAGACCATCTCCGATGTGTAACAAACATTCGGTTGCTTTCGTAAATAAAGATATTCGCTTCTTATTTGTACGCATACTTTCTAAGATCTACCGGATTCTCTTTCTATCTCGCACGATATCTTTGCTTTATTTTATAAGCTTTACCAGGACCTTTTCCTTCGTGCTCAAATATGGTGGACAGTTCGGAGAAAAATCCTTCAATCTCATCGAGATCAAAAATGAAGCGCGGTGGCTCCCGTCGTACGCGACGAGAGATACCGAATTTCTCTGGAAAAATCAAGCTACGGAGAAAGAGATGGAACTCTGAAAATGTCTGGTGTATATGTATATAATGTATGTACATATGTAAGTATATATATATATATAAAGAGTGAGCTGAGCTCCGACGGAGATGTATCGCCGCATATGTACCGTACGTGTGTACGGTAGAAATACAGGGTTCGACGTGAGTCAATATATAACCGGAAGCGTAGCGGAGATCCGTAAAACTGAAGGGAACCGCCGGAAACACGAGAGAAACAGAGACGTTCGGACGCTGCGCTTCCAGTTTTCCGTAGCGACTCGCACCGAACGTAACCGTAAATTCCATCCGACTCGTGGTTTGAACATCCGTCTTACCGTAACGCTATTTCAGTTACCACGATTTTATCTCGTTCCCTTTTATCGGGGAGAGAAAACTATCTTCGCTAATGCCGTGCTCGCGCGCAACTTATCTCGAGCAACTACAACGGACAACGATAAACAGTCTTATTAAAGTTTACGCGTAAAAGATATAAAAGAATCGCGGGAGAAACCGGTAACTGGAGCGTAACTTTAAGAACGCATTTTTTATTGGCATTTATACTTCTCGTTAGCTCGAAAAAAAGATCTGCTCGGGAACACTTATTTATGCATTTTAACCCAGCGACGGAATTATATTTTCGAGCATAGTAATGGTGTAATATAAAATCGCAGTAAAGCACTGCTTTGTAAATCAAATAAGAAAAATAACCTGGTCAACCGGTTATTTTATGTGCATTGTTGAACCTGGGGTATACATATATATATATACGGATATACGGGCAGTCGGTACGCGGAACTGAATCCGCGTTTTCCGATCCTTTCTGTACCGTATGATACGTTCGACTGCTCGCGATTAATTCAAATTCGAGAGAGCGGAATCGTATGAGCTCCGCTTGAAATTACAGAGTAGTATTTTCATTGTCCGGAACCGTTGCTCGGAGACTGGCTGTTTGTACAGAAGGCACAGGGTCGATGTTCCAGAAAGAATTGCCGGTGAAAGAGGAAAAGAGAGGGCAACGTCAGCCCCCAAGAGCAGCCACCACCAGCCACCACCAACCACCACCAACCACCACCAACCACCACCAACCACCACCAACCACCACCAACCGCACCATCGCATTTATTCGACGAACAAACTTCCTCCTATCTTATACATTGGAAATACTCCGAATAGAAGAGCAAACTTCGATGACGCTCATGATTGATAATGCAAAGATCAAACGCTTCTCTCCATGGAAATCTAAATATATATTTCCCCGCGTTTTACTCGATTGAAGGTAATACAATCTTGCATGTTATCAAACATGAACTTTCTCTGAGATACGATACCCGAACTATATTCTATGTATTCCTTCAAAGCTGCGTATACTTTAAACGATCTTAAGCTCTGTACACTTGAATAGATTTCTGCCATGACATTACTCCCAGAATTAATAAACACACAATGGAGGAAGACAAATAAAAAGAGTGAAACTCCTGTCTTTTTGAAGACTATTTTTCTCGACTTAGGACAGGAATTGTTTGCTCGTAATTATATTAGTACGCCGAGAGAATTTTTATCGGAGTCGGTGGATTCGGGCTCTTATCGAAACCCTACTCCCCACTCGTTCATTTCAATCTCGTCAAACAAGGTTTTCATTGGAATCATCCGCCATTGATGTTTAACTCGGTGCCAGTAAAATGGTCGATTTTCTGGTACATCGATACGAGATACGCCAATATTCCGAGGTTTCGGTAATAACGCATTAATATCAGGTTAATCCGGAAATCGATGAACGACGCTACTAAATTCGACTGTTAAATTTAATTGCACATAAAATATCGTTTCTACACGGATTACAGTGATTCGCGCGTTTCCTTCTTTCACGAGATTGCCGGAGGGGTCTGAATGCCGGAGGAAAAGAAAATAATAATCGGAATTACGACAGATCTACCACCGGATAATTTAGTCCCGTGGATTCCGGGGATAATGTTAATTTGATTCCAGCGTGAAATAGGCTCACCGTGGACTATCTCCGCCGACGCAGAAAGTGTGAGGTTGCCGGGTGTCTTTTGTGTTTAAAGTGTGCCTTTCTACCGGCAGCGGAACGTGTTAATACTTCTTCGTGGGGCTTCTATCACGTATCGGCCGACTCTGTACGGTTTCACCAAATTATGTTTACTTAATTCAGATTTGCTGACCATATACGCTGTTATCGATGTTCATTCGCGCCGCTCTCCATTTCGAAATTCTCGTACGAGTATAAAAACTATATTTCGACGTCGTAGAAGGATGAGTAAATACGCGCAAAAACGCAGGCGCATTTACGGATACTATTCTCATTCGCCGATGTCATAAGTTTGGAGAGAAGAGGAGACTCGAAATTGCGTTATTTAGCCGGGAGGGTTGTTTCTTTCTTAGTCCTCGGAGGGTGCGGTCCCTGTCATTGTGGTATATAGCTGGTAATTACTTGGCAATGCACAAAATTCCCAGCCAATCTAGTCGCACTCTGTTCGAGGGAGAGAGGAGGCAGGGCATAGGGAGAGGGTGAGAGACGAGTGCCACTGTCGGCGGCGGCGGCAGTGACGGTGGCGGAGGGAAAGGGTAAAAGAAGAGGGTGAGAGAGCGAAAGAAAAAGGGGTGCGCGGAACGAAGGGCGAGGGCGAGGGCGAACGCGACGATGACTACGGCCCGCTCGAGAGAACGCGGAACGAGTATTTCTCCCATTTCTCCTGGTGAAAGGCGAAACGCCGAAAAAGGAGAAAAGCGATGAAATACAATGTCGGACTCAGTGGCCCGAGGCGTTGTCGCTGATTGTCGACTGCACGGAAGAGCCGAGGCCATGGTGGAGTTCGAGGAAGGAAAGGCGAAGGGGCGAAGGCAATGTCGAGAAAACTGGCAGACGATGGGTGAAGACCCCCTTCTTTCCAGCAGCCCGATGGGGCCAACAGGATCTTCCGAAAAACAACGAAACCCCCGAAACGAGGAGGGATCCGCCGACGTGTTCTGGCTGCCGTGGGGACGTAAAAGAAATACAGTGTGCGCGCACCGCTCGTGAACCGTCGCTCCGAGGGGAAAAGAAAACACCGATATCGATTCCGTCTTTGTTTGTTCCTTACACCCGGGAAACCTAATAAAACCAACGTTCCGGTGTGATATGGAAATTCGGAATCAAATATCTTCTTGGATAAATATGAATGACACCGACGCGCGCCTCCGTATTTTCGTTAGCGAGTAAGTCATTTGGTACCGAATATACCATCGGATTTTATCGTATTCAGTTTATACTCCCTTCTTTCTGTAGATTGGGATCTCGTACATTCAAAAGAAGCATTTATTTATGCGGAAACCGGCGAAGCTTTTTAAAGCGAATAAAATAGTATAATGTCATTTTCGACAAGCTCTGAGCTTTGACAAATAGCGTTAGAAATAATTAATATTGTATTTCGATACGAGAATTTGAGTTTAGAGTTCATTTCCCTGGGTAGCCGCCCAGCTTAAAGCTTAATTCGAAACAGAGAATTAGGCCTTAAAAGCATAGTCCCCCGATGTAATCTAACTCGAGAATTTCCAAGGGTATGATAGACGAGACGAAACGAGAGGAGACACGTTGCCGCGGATACCAGCGGAATGGTGCACAAAACCGGATACGAGTTACAACGCTCTCCTCCTGATCTACTTATCTACCCTCCCTCCGAAACGAGGAGCTCACCTTCCCCTACCCCGCTCCCTTTTTCCGGCTTTTCGAAGCCGAGCCACGAACAAAGAGATGTATACGAAAGACAACAAGTTTGGCACTGGCCCCACCATTGCGTTGAAATATTTTGTGCGCATCGACGCGTATCGTGCGCAAACTTCTCTCTCCTTCTCCACCCTTTTTCGTTCCTCCACGTTCATCCCGCTACTCAACCCCCCACCCGCCCCTTTGCTTTCTTGTTCCGGCAGAGCGACGACCGATTTCAACGATTCAACTGAAAACCATCCTCCTGTTACCCAAACTAACGGACACCACCAGGATCGGCAATGTTTTTTTCCCCTACCATGGCAAGATCACCCTTTGCAGACTCTACGAAACCGCTACCCAGAATGTACCGCCCTCGCAACAGGAGTTTACGTTAGTTTCGCCGGTTCGGATGATTTTGCCAAAAAGCTTAAGCACCGTGGCCAGTTGCGCCAAGCATTTATGATCCATAATACGAGATACATGGGATCGTCCAGCTATTTTCCACGCGCTAGCTATATTTCTGCAATTTTCCGCATGCGTGCCTAAAGTGGACCTTATGGTCGCGCTCCGTATATTGGATTTACGAGCTCGTTAATAAATACACGACCCTTACTCAGGCCAAACGACGTTCGATTTTAACTAATATTCCTAAATATATTTTAATGAACAAGGAATTCGATGTTATATAAAGTGAAGAAATATGATCGGCAAAGTAAACTTGCAACTGTAATTTGCGGAATTTAAACCTGCAACCTGGGCATAGTACCTGCAACTCATCACTCGATCTCCACTTATCTCAATGATTAGAAGTTAATTTAGTATTATCGCATTGATGATTCTCAAATTTGTGTACGTATAAATTTGAGCATCCAACAAATCTATACATATACAGTAATTATGAATATATCGTACGGATTAATTTTATGCTAAAAAGGGAATTCCCCGGTTAACGGATTGAAACTGAAGTTGTAAATTCGCCGAGCGAATAGAAACGGCGACGGTGGAAATAGGCTGCGTAGTTTCGAAAGATTTCACTTTCCAACCACGTAGCGAATGCAAAGTATCGAACTCGACGAAAGGCCAGCGGGATCGAAGGATTTTCAAAATTCCAATATCTACGTGGACGAGAACCGCCGTCCCCGAAGAAATCCGGCTGGATTTACAGATCGAGATGTAAGACATCCCCCTCCAGGTTTCGTTAGAGCAATCGCTGCGAGGGTGAAGAAAGATGGAATACCGTCGGATAGATAAAAGTAGATGAAAAAACAATGAAGAAAGAAGAACGAGAAATAATCCGATGGAATCAAGAAACAATCATTTCGGTATGATTTCCTTTGCGTAAAGGGGATAAATCAAAAGTTCTTATATGGACGAGAATATAGATCGAATGGTCTGAGAAAGTCGAAGAGCTAAGAAACGAATAAAATATGGCTTTCGTGTGGAAAGAATGTTTAAGAATATTTCAGAATTATTCTACCTGATGATATCCCTCGTAACTTCAATAATAGCACGGAATAAGAAGACTCACCTGAAACAAAAAAGAAAATGGATTGTTAGATAAAATAATTGTGTTATTTTGTAAGTAAAACAAATTTTCATGAAATATTAGATTATTTGCAAGATTCATTTGTCTGTTTCGAATACGCATCGTTTTAAGATCAGATTAAAATATATTTTCAACAATCACCTATAAAAATATGTCTATCACTTAAAAGGAACAAATATCCAAACCATCCACTTTTTACCCAGGAAGGCTCGATATTAAATCGATTTTACCAAAAGAGAGGAAGGACGATCGGAATAAGTGAGAATCGGCAGAAGTGACATCGATTTGGTTTCACGCGAAGTGAAACGAGAGGGTTCCACGCGGATCGGTAAAATCGGTGGATTCGGTGGATTCGGTGGAATCGGGTGTGTCGATGGTAGACGTACGTCAAATTTCGCAGTAGTAATAACCACGGGGATGATCGTCGAGCAAGCCAGGAGTATAATAATTGTAGCAACAACTGTCGGCGTTATAAAATGCAGAGCCACGGTGATTCTGGTTAGGTTGGGTGCATCCGTGCAGCATAGCTGCATTCTAATGGTCCCGCATGCATCGAACGATCCGTATAATTTTCCTGACGATTTAACGTCCACCGTTCTATCGATGTATGTGTATACCTCTATCCGTGTACATTGTACATGCGTATAACTATGTGTATACGTGTGTATATGCGTGTATAGTTTGCCGAGAACCCCCTTGATCTGACCAATGTCCTACATTTTGATCTCTGCCACTGAATATTGATCCCCTTCACGCATTATGAGTGCTACATATTTAGCGACGATAAAACCGTTAAATCACTGATATTTTACCAGTGATTTTCGTTCTTTTTTTCATTCCCAGCTCCAACAAATGTAATTGTTACAATAATCACGATTCCTGCGCGAGTAAATTCGCTACGCTAAAGTATTTGTAATTAACAATTGATTTTGTTCATTTAAGTACCGGGTTAAATAATAACATCAATTCTCTTAGTATTGATATTATTTAATATGAACTGAAAATGATTCGGGATTATTAATTTCTTTCGTATTCAATAACTGATTTACAACCAGCGATATTTCTCGTTGGACTTTTAAAGGCGGCTGAGAATTTTCGAGTAATATTCCTTGTCCTCGGACGAAGAATTTCGTGACTAAAGTCGACGCAGGGAACGAAGCAGAAACTAATTCGCCATTTCCGTGAGGTATTACGTATTTCATTACCATCGAGCGATTCCTAGACAGTGGTATAAGTCATGGGAAAAGGCATTAAACAAATCAGTCTGTCCGTTGAAATTTCTTAGTCCTTCGCGTGTTCCCTGACAATTTCATTCGCGGAACGATGCCTGGCATAATGCATTCTACAGGTGTACATTGCGAAACGTCTGTGTTCCATTCCTATTTAATAAGTTCGCCATTGCTCCAACATTTTTAATTAAAGTCACAATTAAAAAACAATTAAATTCAGATAATTACCGCACAAGAAAATACATCTACTCATTCAGGTATCCCTGTAACTCGATAATCCGACTATCGATAACAATATTTACAATTAACTATAATGACAATTTTCACGATCAACCGTATTACAATGTTAAGTTAAAAAGATCCAAATTATTTGTAACTCGACAATATAAATATGGCCGACGTTCTACTGGAAACAATATCGAAATTAGAGAGTGCAATGCTTAAAAGCAGTGCACTCTCGTGCGACTTAATCGGTGCAGTTGCAAGGGAGATTAACAGTCACGATATACGCGTATCGAAGGTAACAGCCGGCGAGGTAATGTCGTTCTATGCAGCTAAATACCACTAGAACTTGCAATTCCATAATACCTACATGAATATTCCGAGCGCATTAGGGCACTTTCGCGCGCACGGGAAACCTATTTTTCATCTTTAACTTCGCCTTCTTTACTTTCTTCTTTCACGTGGAAAATGACAAGAAGTATTATAGAGTCACTAGCCACAAGATCTATGAATCCTTTCTAAACCTAGCCTCAATTAATTATCCTCATTCTCCTAATTAATCATCTTCAACGATAATCAGTAACATATATGTATGGTTTATATTGGATAATAAAGGATATTTTTGTTGCTACAAAGAAGCGAAGTTTAAAATGGCGCGACGCAATCGAAGTCTCCGCGTGACGTGACTCGCGACGTCTTTAAAGATTAGTCCACAAAGTGTCTTTACCAAGTTACATTTTCTTTAGGTAATCCGACTGGTTCGTGTGCCTTAAGAGGCGGTATTATTGGCCGGAAGTAAGGGACGGGGTTTCCTAGTGGTTCACCGTGGGTATCATCCAGCTCGTAATTCAGCTGGAGGGTGTACTTCGTTGCGGAGATAACGCGATAAGGTATGTTATTGTTCCTTGTTCGCGCGTATTACCTTCCTTTCATCGTCCTCCCTTTCTTTCGTTTCGCTGAAACGAAACTCACTCGACCCGCAGGAAAATCACTTTGCACGGTAGCCGTGCTACCCGCGCTTTCTGCTTGCAATTTCTGCACGGTATACTCCTCGCCATGATTACCGCGGAAGTAAAAGTACATCTATCGCGCCACGAAGCCATCCGGCGCACTCTTTCCTCGCTCTCACACCGGGGCCTTTCGTGCGAGTTCCTTTTTGCTGATCTTTCTCCGAGATAGAAGGATCTCCATCAAGGCCCGTGCATGTGTGCATTAAATAACCGGCCACGTAATAATGAGCAACAACCTTGCTGTTATTCGAGCCACAATTTTCCACACACACCGACTTTAAGAATAACGCTCGGCTATGGAAGCCGGTGGCTTCTGGGGAGAAGGCACTCCTGACGTGAGTGCCACGTGGAATTTTGATCTACGATGTGTGTTGGATATTATATTAGACTTGGAACATATTTCAAGATATACGATAATTATGAGTCACCCCGTAGAGTATGGAAAAGAGAACGGTATTTGGAAGAAGATGTTGATGGTTCTCATAGGGATGAAATACAAATTTTCCGCGCAAATATATTCATAGTTATGCAGGGGAGAATCGATGAGGTTTGAAACGAAAACATCCAGATCTTCGCAGAGAACAGAAAATAAAAACCAGTGATCTAATGATCCCGACGTAGAAGCATCGGCAGACATCGTGAGAGTTTTCTGTTAAATTATGTTTGGTAAATATTCCTTAATCTATCGGAGCGGATGTGTTTTGCAGGGAGCGATCATCGCAGAGACCGGGGAAAAGATAACCGTGGATTTTTCCAGCTCGTCAGCCCTTCAATGGACCATGCGCATCCGTAAACGAGACTTTAAAGCACGATGAAAGTTTTATCGCGGAACTACATACGTATGTAGGGTGCAGGATCACATGCGGCCATCTTTCGGGACTTGAAGTTTTATGAGTCCAACGATTTACCTTCTCCTCACGGAAAACGGAAATGCTCGGTGCACCGATAACCTGCCTCTCTCAATTTACTGAATTTCGAGCGCATCTTTCCGAAAGAAATATTCTTCGAGTTCGATACGATCGCTGACAAAATTCACAGCGATGTATAATGAACAGCGCATTTATATATTTTTAATCGGCTTGTTCAGACCCAAAACAGTCCTAGAACATGCTGATGCATCATCTACCATCGATTTGGGCCATTTAGGAGCGAATTTGGCGACTTTAATTTTTTGACAATTTTTGAAGGTATACCCCTTCACATTTTTGCGATTTTGGGTCGACCCATTTTTCGCTCGAAAAAATTTTTTAACCGCTTCTTTCGACCCAAAACGGTCCTAGAACATCATTAGGCATCATATACCGTCGATTTGGGCCATGAAGGAGCGAATTTGGCGACTTTAATTTTTTGACAATTTTTGAAGGTATACCCCTTCACATTTTTGCGATTTTGGGTCGACCCATTTTTCGCTCGAAAAATTTTTTAACCGCTTCTTTCGACCCAAAACGGTCCTAGAACATCATTAGGCATCATATACCGTCGATTTGGGCCATGAAGGAGCGAATTTGGCGACTTTCATTTTTTGACAATTTTTGAAGGTATACCCCTTCACATTTTTGCGATTTTGGGTCGACCCATTTTTTGACCGAACAAATTTTTTGACCGCTTCTTCCGACCCAAAATCGTCCTAGAATATGTTTATACATCATATACCATCGATTTAGGCCATTTAGGAGCGAATTTGGCGACTTTAATTTTTTGACAATTTTTGAAGGTATACCCCTTCACATTTTTGCGATTTTGGGTCGACCCATTTTTCGCTCGAAAAAATTTTTTAACCGCTTCTTTCGACCCAAAACGGTCCTAGAACATCATTAGGCATCATATACCGTCGATTTGGGCCATGAAGGAGCGAATTTGGCGACTTTAATTTTTTGACAATTTTTGAAGGTATACCCCTTCACATTTTTGCGATTTTGGGTCGACCCATTTTTCGCTCGAAAAAATTTTTTAACCGCTTCTTTCGACCCAAAACGGTCCTAGAACATCATTAGGCATCATATACCGTCGATTTGGGCCATGAAGGAGCGAATTTGGCGACTTTAATTTTTTGACAATTTTTGAAGGTATACCCCTTCACATTTTTGCGATTTTGGGTCGACCCATTTTTCGCTCGAAAAATTTTTTAACCGCTTCTTTCGACCCAAAACGGTCCTAGAACATCATTAGGCATCATATACCGTCGATTTGGGCCATGAAGGAGCGAATTTGGCGACTTTCATTTTTTGACAATTTTTGAAGGTATACCCCTTCACATTTTTGCGATTTTGGGTCGACCCATTTTTTGACCGAACAAATTTTTTGACCGCTTCTTCCGACCCAAAATCGTCCTAGAATATGTTTATACATCATATACCATCGATTTAGGCCATTTAGGAGCGAATTTGGCGACTTTAATTTTTTGACAATTTTTGAAGGTATACCCCTTCACATTTTTGCGATTTTGGGTCGACTCCTTTTTTGACCGGACAAAATTTGTAATCTACTTCTTTCGACGCAAAGGAGTTGTATTCCTTGGTTAAATATAAAATTTCAAATATTTCAAAACAAGAAACATTAGATTTATATTATTAGATTTATACGTATATACACATAATACGAAGTTCTACGTTACGTAGAATTATATACGCGCACGTCTAATGTGGAAATTTTGCATAACACATGACGAATGAATGAAAACACGCAATTATTCTATTTTTATGAAAGAGTTGGAATAATATACATTGGTTACATAAGTAGGGTAGGAATCGTGGATCCTATTTGCAGGTACATCTCCGAGTGAACCGAGCGAAGAAAAATAAGAGTACGGCAGTTCAATGTCGTCGAACGGAGGCTGTTCTCTTGGCGAGAAGTTGCCAAGGGTCGTTAATTGATGGGGGAGATAGAAAAAGAAGAAGAGGAGATTGTGGAGGAGGAGGAGACGAAGAAAAGAACAGCGGGCCACGACCCACAAACGAAACAGTGATCGCACCTCCACGCTCCACGGAGGCATCTCTCCAAAATCTTTTCACCGACCTCCTCGTATCCCACATAAATTTCCATACGGAATTATGTCCGGGCAAATTGCCTGGAATACTTCCACTCACAGAGCCAACGTCCTTCTAAACTGGAATACACTACACACTGATTTATTCCGCGCGGTTTCTCTAACTTTTATGCATTGATCGATATAATCTCGAAAATGAGTTAAGATCAAACTGCACGTACAATCTAGCCATTTTATCACGCTGACTTTCCCTGTACTCACCATCATACTTCGTTTCTGTGAACGACAACGAACTATTGCGAAAACCGGAATTTCAGTATAAGACTAACGATGATTATTCGCGTATTCACGAGCGAATCACTGAAAGCTTTGAAAATTCAGTGGATCAGGGCTCCGCGAATCAGACTCCTGTTGCATCAACCCACATAATTTTGCCAGTTATCCAATTACGTTGATAGAAAATTGTGCCCACTGGGAGTAAACCTTCTCCTAGTAGTCGCACCCGGTTATCTCGGCACTCGAAACATGGAGAGTATCCATAGACGGGTAAAAAAGGAGGAAAAAAGTCCGACGAGGAAAGAGCAAACAAAGAAAAGAAAAGTAGCTGGCGCAATAACGTGCGGGTTCGAAAGGTCAAGATCAAGCTGCCAGGGAGATGCCATCTAAAGCAAAGAACGAACAGGCCGAGGGAAAGGTTTACGGGAAGAGGGAGAAATGGGAAGGAGAAAGGTGGGACAGAGGGAAAGAGGGATAACGATAGGGGAGAGATAGTGGGGGAGCGGAGGCATTCCTGAATACACTTCTGTACCATCGAGCGTAAAAATAAAATGGCACAGTGCCAGTGCACGTGTGCACCAACAGAGATTGCCGATTTTCATAAAGATTCCGGAGAGCTATCCTGTCTTTTTCTCTGCCGTACGGCACCGGTTGATAGAAACAAAGATAGTCTATGTGGTTTAACCACCGCTGAAAACGTATGCACCAAATGACTGATGTGATTTGCTTGTTTCTTGAGAGACCGTCTTTTAGCTTTCATTTAATTTCTGTTCCTTCGCGTGCAACTAATAATCATCGAAATTATTCAACTGTTTCTTTAATTAAACCAATTTTTCATTTCAACGAAACTTCATATTTTTCGGATGTCTTGGAGTAGGAGGTTGCAGTTAGATTTTGTAGTTCGAATTATTAATTATAGTTTCGTTCAATTTTTTGTTTGATTTTAATACCCATGTAATTTATTTACTATCAGAAGTGAAAAATATGATTTGTCAAAGTACAGTGGCGATGTTCAATTCCAGTGTCTTTACCGGAGAAATAAAAAGTGATTTCTCGGAAAGGAAATATATGGTCGCGATGCCGTCGGATTTCGTGGAGAGAGACGCAAAGTTGACATGAAAATAAATGCGACACGGTAGCGGTTGAAGGATCGAGGCTCACCAAGGCGATGGAAAAATCTTTGAGGCTGTAAGATTCTGAAAACCGGAACAGAGAGGAAGAAAAAAGTGCCGAGAACCAGACGGGACGAGACGAGACGAGACGAGACGAGGCTGGAGAGCGTCACGAAACGGCAAGCCATGCCACATCGTGCAGAGCTCGTACCGAAGACGAAGGAGAAGACATCGTCGACGGGTTCTCCACGGGTACCAGTTGGCACGACCTATTGAACGCAACCTTTCCTAGATACGACCTACACAACCCGCCCAAGAAAAAGGAAGAAACGAGCCCAGCCACCTTCTTGAATGCCGAGAATCTACTTCGGAACGATGTAAGAAAGCACCTACGGACCTACGACCTTTACTACTTCCCATCTTACTATATTGTTCCCCAGAAACTGTATTGCATCGTAAAATTCGAGCAAAAAACAACCGCCGCGAACCTGCTTATCCGTTGAATTCCATAGAAGGAACGTGGTATACGAAAAATATGCGAATATCATATTTATTATTATATGTCTGGTATAAAATGTTGCGAGATCATATTTATTATTATATGTCTGGTATAAAATGTTGCGAGTTAATTCACGACGATTCGACGAATATGTTAAATAATGTTAACGACGACATGGTACTATTGTTCTTTTTCTATTAGATAAGACGGATAAAATTGATTACTATCACCGAGTACGAGGACACGTGGTTTTGACTAGAGGTATTCGAAGTAAGAAGGATCGGGATTGGCCGAGGAAAAGGGGGCACGCAAAAGTTAACGGAGCGTTGATGTCGAGCTCCTAATAAAACTCTTGGGGGATCGTAGCCCTCGGTATTAACGTTTCTGGCCAGAAGATCGAATCTCTTTCACAGGTCAGCAGCCAATTCGAAGCTAAGTGGATATGCTCTCCGAGAATATCCGGGCGTCGCGGGCGTACGATCGAATCACACGGCGGGTGGCTCGTTTTTTACCGGCATGCCGTCCGAATCGCGCCAATTCGAATACTCCCGTTCGAGCCGACTCAGCGAAAGCTTGCGCAATACCTGACCTATTGTGCTCGTTAGGGACATTCGGGTCCAACCTATTGGATAAGGCTTCCTCCTCCATCCTAACCTCACTTTCTCCCGTCTCCTTTCCTTTCGAGACTGATCCTCCAACCTCGTCCTTATCATTTTCCTTACATCCTTTCCCCCGTCTTACCTTCCTAGCCTTCCTTCCACCCTTTCCATTCTTCCTTCTCTCGAACGACAACCTTCGTCCTCAGGGATATCCTCCGATCTGTGAAAGGAATTGGACCTTCCGGAAGGAAACCCTCCCCTTACTCCTCTTCCAACGAGAGCCAGTATCCGTTCGAAGAAGGAACAACTACCTTCTCCTAATTCTACCGAGTAGAACGACGACGTCCAGGAAGACTCCGATGCTCGAGGATTTAGAGCCGAGGTGCACTTCGGGGATTCCCCCTTCGTCCTTCGTCCTTCGTCCTTCACTCTTCTCTCCTTTCTCACCCTTCCTAGTCTTCCACCTTTCCTTAACGATCACACGGGCTCTCACCGAGCCACCGTGAACCTCGCAATCATGCTCTACCCGCAAATTCACTCGAGATTTTCTGCTAAAGAAACGCCGAGGAGATTTTATATTCCAACAGTGACGAGGTATATCCATTTTGGTCGTGGAATAATACTGGAAGTGATGTATGTGTATTTCACAGAATATTACGATGTAAATTCAATATACTGTCAACGATTGTTTGTAAGGTACTTTAATTCCCTTCGAGACATCGAAAACGTATCACATTTTCTGATGAATAATCGACATTTTGAACTTACGAATATTCTATTAACTTAAAATTGATTTCCGCTATATCCCGCAGTGAGGAAGAAAGTCGATAAAAACTCGAGGAAAGAAACTCCGATAGAAGACACGAAGAAGAAGAAGGCAATGATGATCCTACACTTTTCATCCTATCGACGCGGGCATGTACGAATTTGTCATCGGTGCACTCGATATCCGCAATTTCTCCCGACATTCGACTTTTTTCCACGCTAGCTTTGTTCTTACGTCGACCAGTCATTTATTATCGAGTATCATCCACCATACGCTACGAGTTTTCCAATATCCGTCGTTCCCGTTACTTCGTCAAAATAAAATTAAACAGATAAATAAAAAAACTTTGAAAATATCCTTGAATAAAGTATCCAATCTCCGATTAATTCCCGAGAATGTTAAACATGAGTTACTAAAGTAATAACAAGAAAGTAGGCTAAGAATAAACCCAAGAATATATACTATATAAATATGGAATCTTATCACGGAGGTTATCTTTTTTTATAAAAACCACATTAATCTATGTGAAGCGAATATTATGAATATTCATTTCCTAGACCATTATTTATTATAGATCACATGTATGCAACGCATTCACGTACAAATTTATTCCCTAGTTCGTAACGTATCGGGATGTAGAGCGCACGAAATACACCGAGTATGGATTACTAGGCCCCCCCTCCGTCTCGTCCCGACAATCCGGGAGACTCACCGAGAGGTGATAAGAACAGCTGAGAAATTAGCGGGGACGCGATAACGCTGCTAAAACTCTTTTGCTTCTGTGCGCCGTAATATAAATGTCAGTAAGGGAGAATTAACTCAGTCGCCTCCATTTATTATCCAGCTCCACCCTATTTGCTATTTTAATATTCACTAGTGTCGCGAATATACACCACTTCGTTTATCTATTATTATTATTGTCTCTCTATTATCAACGCTATTTATTATTATTTCAACGATATACTTCATCCTGGAATATCTTCGGATATTATAAAAATATCTAGGATACGTAAGAACGATGAGGGGTCGGTAAACATGTGCAGGCGAACGTGAGATTATAAGTTATAATTGATTAGTTGTAATAATAGTGATTAATATGGGAGCTCATAAATCATAGAGGTGTCCGAGATGAACGCGTTAATCTAGCCGAATGAAATTACGTGGTAACACCTTTCCCATAGCACGCAAACTCCTTGCTCCGGGAAACGTCGATAGAAACAAGTATGGAGAAGACGGTATACCCGAGAAAATTGCTTGGGTTTATCAAAGAGCTTTATCGTATGTTTTGGAACAAGGGCTGTAAAATCTTCACTGCGGAGAGCGAACATAAACCACGGAAATTCAGATGGTACGTAGATAAGTTCTCGAGGTATAAGTTCCCGAAAACACGAAGTGGTATAAGATGGTTATAAACAGACACTCACCAGACTATATTACCTGATATTTCTTTCAAAGATTTTTCCTACATCAAATCCTATCAGGCGACTCGTTATTTTTTATCTAATTTTGCAACACTCAATTAACACCTTCGAGTACACAGAGACAACCTATATACGCTTCCGATTACATTAAAATTGTAATAAGCAATCTTGCGCCTGTTAATACAATCTTTTCGCGTGGGTGTTGTAACTCGATGAGAGCGTGTAATATCGGAGGTGAGAATTTTTGCGAATCATCGCAAATCGAAATATCGAAACTCTTGAGTAAGCACGATGAATTTACGTGGTGCAAGCTATGGGATAACGAACTGTAGGGCTAGAATGTTCGATTTCCCTTCATCGCACCCTCACTTCCGGATGGAAATGGAAGCGAGGTCGATCGAACTCGCTCGAAGAGGGTCCGGAACCAGTCCGGAACCAGTCCGGAACTGAGACGGGGGCGCTCGAACGACCTCCACCTTGAAATCGTGGCCAGACACACACCAGTGCATCTACTTCTCGGTGAACTCGATAATGCCTAAATGATTATTACTGCACTTTGTCCGATAAAATTACAAGAGCACGGTTATATTGTTCGACGATACGTCTATTCGATTACTACCAACGTTATTAAATATCTCATGATACATATATAATTCGTGATCAAACTAATTATTAATCGTGCACTCGACGCTGCGTTACGTCTTACGTTTTGGTGTCGATACTTAAATTATCACGAGATATCGTACGAAAAAAATTATTACATAATTGGCAACTTATCGTGACAAGAAAGGTTAAATAACATCTTCATGAAAAACTCATTCGTGTCAAAAAGCTCGAGTCAACAACTAAGGACACGGATATTAATTTCTGAGCGAGTAACGGGTGCCGACTTTTCCGAACCGATCCATCAATCCTTATCCTTCTTTAAGCTTACTTGCACTCCGTTCCTTGTCCTTCCTCGTCTCCCTCCTACTCTCTCCTTTTCGCTCATTCTTCCTCATCCCTCCGCCATTTATCAACATCCCTTTGCCTACGGGCCAAGACCGGGCCGGCCGAGGATTTGTCGACAATTAAAATTAATCGGCGCCTGGAATGAAATGCTTCGAGGGCACCTAATATTCAATCCGCAAAAAACCGAGTAAACCCTCCTCCGGACATAATACGAGAAACTTCTTCAACGTGGAAGGCATTAATCACGCGGGATAATGGACACGAATATAAATTGCTCAAACGGGGCATTGTGTGTCTTGCGATATTAATCGGGCTGCCCACTCCGCGGACATGTTTTGACATTCAATTATTATACACCAATCTCCACCAATTTTCCAGGACAAGTCAACACAAGAAGAATAACTTGAATACAAATTTTTGCGTATTTCAGCACACACTCCAGACTCCGGTAAACACGTTCGAGTAGCCTGATCGATTGAAGCAAGTACGATTCAGACATACGCGATGCTAACTTGGGTGGAAGCGTCACAAAGGTCAGTGCCCGTGAACGTGAAATAAAACGAAGTTGAAATACGGGAAAAGAGTAGGGGATGAAATTGTCGGGGGGAGAGGAGAACGGGTGACAGTAAGAGAGAGGGTTGGTGGGGAGGAGATAAGAGGAGAGGAAGGGGGAGAGGGAGAGAGTGGGACCAGGGCACGCTCGATGCGGTCTCTAATTGGAGGCTGTTAACGCATAATTAACGTGGCGTTGTTATCCTCCTATTTCGCCCGTGCCCATCTCTCCATACTGGCCTTCCTCCCCTTCACCATCCCGCGCCCCGGCACCAACCCTGCCCCATCCCTGCCCACCAACCGATCTTCAATCACCGTCCAAACCGTCGATATAACTCCGACTCTCCGAAAATTACGGGAAACCAGCCAGCGTGGAAATGTGCACTCCTCGAGTTCCATTGTCCCTCTAGAATCTCTGTTACATCCTCTGCCCTTCTCTTTCTCTCTCTTCGCCCTCCCCCCGCCAACCGCGATCCTTTGTTGTGACCAACAAAAACGCACGTATACTCGTTTGTGATCTTTTGGGTCGTATTCCAGGCTCGATGGTCACCATAACACCCCGCGATTCCCCAAAACATACAGTTTTTTTTTTTACTTGGAGCATGAAATGCCGCGCTGTTATTTCTGTCTATTTTAACGCGGGTTCCCGAGAAGATTTAGATAACGGTGTTTTTGTTCGTGAGATAGAATTCGGTGGAATTCTGTGATATAACGCTGCGCGATGATGTGTTTTATCGTGCACGAATACATAATAAACACGGCATATTACACGTCGAGCAAGAGCTTTTGTGTTGAGATATATCACATACCATTTAAATATTTCTCGAATTTTCAGGCAACGTGTCACGTGCTACGGTTGAACGCTCCTAATCGCATCTTCAAAGTGTATTTACGTTTAAACAAGATATCCAACCGCGAAGTAATAATATCGAACGGATAAAAGTGTTGCACATAAAAGGAAAACCGTGAATGAAAGGAAGGTGGCGAGATAAGAAGCGTTGCTCGTCGGTGGTTAATTCACGTAGAATTTCAAGCGAAATTCCCGTTGATTTCGCGCCCGAAAACAGCGGCGAGGTATTTAAAATTAAATTCACTGGTAATGTAGCACAAATGGCAAGTTGCCACGGCGAAGTGGCAGAGAGCGTTCCTCTTTGGCTCGATGTCTCCGGCGGTCAGCGAGAAGCAGCCAGGCAGGCTCGGGAGGAAAGATATAATGATAAAAAAAAGATCTTTAATGGGAATTCCGATTCAAAGAAAAGGCGACGGGATAAGGGCGTCATTACCGTCGTCATTATCGTCATCGTCTTCCCACCAGGACGCTATTCTTCGTCCGCCGCGCGGCACCGTGCCGATGTGACTGTAATCATCATAATCACTCAACGCCGGCGTTTTAGGTTTCGCTTCGTACGGAAGATGCCCTGCCTCTTTTCGAAATTTTAAGGCGAATCGGGAATCATCGTGGCGAGCGAAACCGAGCCAATGTAACTGTCTCCACGTTACTGGCCTACGTCGTTCTTTCTTTCTTCTCCACTCTATTACCACACTCTCTCCCTGGCTACCTTAACTGATCCCTCGTTTGGATTACATAATCGAATTACTACGGAAGCACGCGAAGAACCATGTTCCTCCGCGAAACGGACGGTTCTAGTTTGTAATTACTTGAAGTACCTACGAAATAGGGGTAACTCGTATCACCTGGCCCGGCTAAAATCGAAATCGTTCCGTGTCACTCTTCATTTGGAAGTTAAAAGTAGAGACGGCGAACTTCGGCGGGTGAAACGTTCATGTATGTTTTATTCGAAACGTTTGTTAGGCGTCCATTATTACCCCCGTTTCACTGACAAAGTATCCGATCAAAATGATCGGTACGTTAGAAATTAAAAATAGAGGTGCTTAACGAGATGATACATGTGGCGAGTCGATCGAACACGATATAAAAGTAATGAAATTATCAATTAAAGTAATAGAGTCACGATGGGAGCCGTTCCTTTTGCGGATAAGTGCGAAAGCCACGACGACTGACTTCTCCCGTAGCCTTCTTGCGAATTTAAAAGTTCGGCACGTGTACAGCGGGGGATAAGGATAGCCAAGGGAGAAACGAGGAGAAACGAGGAGAAACGAGGAGAACAAATGGAAAAGAGAGAAAAAGAAGGGAATGTTGGTATCGTTTTCATACCGGCTGGAGGACGATACCTGAACCGAGGCCTGCCGTGCGCTCTCGTTTTCATTACCATTTTTCTTCCTCTCCGATTTCTTTGCCTCCATCTTTTTTTTCACTATGGGAATCAAGGATATCGGTTTCCGCCGCGAGGAAACCGAGAATCATCCAGTGTCAACCGACAATGTGAATGCGATCCCCAAAATAATATCACCTCCTTCAAATTCTATAATTCATACACTCACGATCGATGTTTATCACTTCTCACATATGTATTAACACCAATGTAACTATATAAAATATTCGAAAGAACACGCCACATATACACCTACTCGTACATGTAACTCTTCGAGCCATTACACCGATTTATCGTATATCTCAGAAACGTTCGCGACCTACGATACCGTCTTACGTAACGCGGCGACACATTAGTAGTCCGCGATATATTTTAAAGGCGACTAAAATCGTAATCACGTTGTTAACCAAGGTCTAAAAGGAAAAGCAACCGGTCATTCAAGAATGAGAGCCACTGTCCACCGAGCTCAAGGTGAACGAGATTCAAAGTGGCAATGGTGAGCTGCAACCAAGGGAGACTCGAAGGGTCCATCGTCCCTAATGCTTGCACTCTCGTTGCAGGCTACATATGTGAGTATCCTATATCTGTATCTCCACCACTATTTTATTCCTCGATTTAATATTACCATCTAACCACTAGGAACTACCAAACGTATACTTAGCAATGCTTAAATATTTATTTATATATAAATGATGGCTGCAGGATTAAAGTTAATTAATGAATTCAATTATTTTCGTTATCTAATTTACCTGAAAACTACTGCTTTGGAGGTTCTAGTGCTAATACTAGAACTGCCGAAAGACGGGTCTGCAATATTTAATAAAAATATTCGAATATATAACATTCCATTGTCTGAGATTTCCTGCGACTCATGTTACATAATGAATATAATTAAATCGGTTCATTTATCTTTGCTATCCATCTCCATTTTTAAGGACACGTAAGATAAGTGTAAAAATATGGCTAAGTATATTGTTGGTAGTTTGAGTGTTAAATACGATTGAATCGAATATATCGAATAAAACTGATTTACTCGTGATGCGCAAATAACTACGTTATTTACGATAAAAAAATATTGTTCCTAAGCAAAGATCGTTGTAACGTCAAGGATGATTATCTTCGACGGAACGCCGGACTATTGTCGCGGTTATCGCTAAGCGCAGTAGGAATGTTTTGCAAACGATCTTTTATCACGATGATACCGAAAAAGGAAGAGGGAGGGAATGAACGCATTATTGTCACCGTGGAACCGGAGGTCGGTATATAATGTATCAGAACCTCCAAGAGAAGCAGAAAATCTACTGGTGTATGTGGATTCACCGTAGGAACATGGAAAGGGCGGCCCAAACGTACGATGGTATATAAATCTTAAGAAAATCGAGGAATCAGCTCGGGAATCAGACTCGTGGGAGGTGTATATTTTCTGTTTACAGCGCCGACAGTTTTTATTTTTGGTATTCTTTACTTTACGTTCGAAGACGTTAAGATTTATTCTTATATATACGAGACGTATCGCGGTGTACAAATCGAAATTCTGAGATGACAATACGCGATCAAACATTTCCAACACGTTTGTAATCTCAATGTAAAAGAAGCGCGATGAATAATAATCGTGAGACATCGATGATGCAACACGATCTTCGGACTAAGTTAAAAAGATGCTATTTAGAAATACGAGTGTGAATAACACTGATAATCGTAAGGAAGCAACTCGGGATTCGTAGAGAAGAAAAATCGTGTGTCGGACTAGTGGATTACTGGTTGCATGCTTATTTGTATCTACAGGTTGCAGATTTTGTCGCGTTGGTATGGTTCCTGGAACGGTTCCAGCCATGAAAAAAGCACTTTGTGGTGGGTCGACGGTCGGCAGAAACGAATTAGGATTCGTTCGTACACCCCCGCAGGCGTCAAGTGACCCCTCAAAGCGAACTTATAGTTACCAATTTGTTATATGCCTTTCTCACCGGAAATCATAATTTACGATATAACTCTCCAAAACCAAGAAATAATCAACTTTAACATCTCACTACGTGAACACATAAACAATTATATAACAATAATAAAATTTATAATCACCATTTCCATAAGTCTCTAGTTCTAAATAATTATATGAATATCGTAAATATTTTTCCCAGTCATAATCCGTAAATAAATCAAATTACATCAGAATATTGTCGAGAAAAATATGGAATTAGACAATTTCAAGTTACTGCACAAGCGTGTTCATGAGAGGAATACGAGGAGAGAGATAGAAGAAGAGGTAGAAGAAGAGAGAGAAAATGAGAGAGGAGAAGAAGAAAGGTGCACGCAGGCGCGGTGTATCCTTTGCGAAATACACGGGGTAGGATGCAGCTCGGCTTCAGGGTCAAGGACGATTCAACAGAACGTGCACACCACGTCTCCTTCGGTCCTGAAACGTTGGGAACCCGAAGATACTTCACGTTCGGATCGCCCTTGAAACTCGTATACATACATTAACGTATGTTCGCGCGATAAGTATAAGCGTGTAAACAAGGTTAGCCGGTACACTTGTAAAACCGATTATTTTTGCAGATCCCCCGGACATTGATAAGTGTACTATTTAAATGTATTCGAAACCGCAACGCCGAAATTCCCGTCAGAATTCTTAATGTAAAACATAGTACACGGTAAGTACTATGAACATTAATGCTGCAGGATATGATACAAAATAAGGGAATATTTAAGATGAAAATTGTTGGTAATAGTTGAAATTAAACTTCGATGCGATCAATAAAGGAATATGCGAATACGATGTTGTTACTTGTTCGCGGAATCATCAAATTTTCGAGATACCATGGTGCCATAATTACCGAGCGAATATTTTGTGCTCTTCACTGGCAATGAATGCACTATCTACCCACACGTGGGTATCGCATATAGATAATAATTAATTTAACATGGGGCGAACCGCGCGAATAACATCGATCGTTTATTCCTGGGCACATGTACCAGCTAGAATGGTGTATTTCCACCGCTTCATCGTACCACCCGATGCAACTATATGCATCGTCTCGTATCAAAGATGTATGTCCTTATATATACCTTAAGCATTTACGATTAACGCATGATCCAGTATATGCATAATCTTCATGCTCTTAAATAAATGTTAATCACCGAAAAATGACATGTTTAATTAAACGATAACGTATAAATGGTCCTCTAAATAATGAGATTAGGACGTAAATGACGATATTAATAATGTTGATATATTAATCGTATGAAAGCACTGAACGGATACTTAATTATGGAACTTCGTGGTATGTACACTATTAATAAAACTATAATTGCGGCAGCGCATATCGGGGGAAATAAATAATGCTTAAGTGATAAAGCTTGTAATAAAGTAAAATAGCACTTTAATGCCTGTAAGTAAACTGTAAGCTACAAGGTAAAACGGGACTTACCGAGATTGTTGTTGTATCGGCAATTCAGTATTATAGGGCAAAGGTTTCTCTCGATAAACGTTCGAGTTATTTATTCCCGATATCGACTCTCCGAAGAATCCCATCAATGCTCGTGTAAAATAAAAAAAAAGGAAGGCTGATAGCGGAGAGACGACTCGATTAACTTGTAAAACGTTCCCCTTTGGTGTGACCAACGCGAACTACTCTGAAAAATGTTCGACGATATAACCGAAGCCAAAATTATGACGTGCTTCCTCAGAACTGGCGCGAAGCCGAACCGGAAGTTACCTATCTCGTAGGAGAGAGGCACAAAGGGGATCTCTTAAAAATTCAATGCATTTCAAATGGGCCAGGAATCACTCCCTACTCCCTACGGCTGCCCCGAACCTACCAAGCTTCAATTTTACCTCCCATGCATGTTTTTTAACCTTTTCAACATTCCTTTTTCTTTCGAATCCTGTCTTCCCTTGTTTTTCATTACAGCAACATCTACGCTAATTAATTTACCGAGTACTTGCAAATAAACTGTAGATATAATTTGGTCTAATAATTTTATTATACGTTGCAAAGTATCACTATCCCACGCGTAATTAATTATAATTTATGTACTAGTAAGTTGTGGCATCGGTGTACAAAATCAATATTTTAGTTCAGCAGGAAATATAGTGGTAGGTAACTCATACCGGATAAATGGATGACTGGATTTTCCTGTTACTGTCACAACATTATTATCATAATTTTTGCCAAGCTTATAAATCCTGATTAGACGTTGCTTAACTACAGTTCTGAATTGTTACCAACTGTTTATTGTTATGCAACGACAATGTCGTCACACCAGGTGGACATTAACGGTATTTAACTGCTGGGTGGCCATTAATCCTTGCGAAGCATGATTACAGTTATAAATCAAAGTAGTTTAATCGACATTGCGTTCCATCCCAATGAATGACTACTTCGAGGATCGGTTTGATGTTTTTCATAAATCAGAAAATTGTGAGGCTCGTATACGTTGGTAGACATTAATTAATAGAAGCCAATGTTCCTAAGAATAGTTCGACTGCAAATTTATTTCCGACGCATCGTGCTACGCCAAATTTAGGACAAGATGTCATTGGCCTCGGTGTTTGTGCATTTATTATACGCGTCACATACTTATGCACCTGCACCGGCCCACTTTCTCGTCAACGTCGAGAATAGTCGATAGACCGAGGAAATTAATCGCAAACAAGGGAAAATTAAGCCGCTGACTAACAAACAAAAATTCCATCAAACAAAAACTCGAGCGCCTTGGTAGTAATACTGGAAAATGTTCTAAAAGTGGAGTTCATCACTTTGGCATTTGAGCGGTTCAATTATCATCTACTTGCAAAATCCGAAACAAAAATTGCCACTTCGAAACGCAAAGTTTTTATTCGTGTAAAATTTCATCGCCCCGTATAAGAATACTCGAGGTATACACGCATTTTGTAGGTGTATTCGAACGGCTTTAGTGTGTCGTAAATAGCGCAACTGTTGGGAAATTAACATCTGCAGCGAATGCGGACGATGTAAATCCACCGTCCGGATGTCGATCTTAAAACCGGCGCTCTAGTAAATTATGTATGATCCTAAATCACGGTAAGTACATTGCTATTACACGGTATACGGATTAGAAACCAAGAAAACATTCTTCGTATTATGTTCTATGTTATCTGAAAATGATAGAGAATTATGTTGGTATCGTATCGTTAACATGCAGACATCGTATTGTTAGTCGGTATCAACAAAGCGCAAATCTTTCCCACCGGAAGTTACTCTTGGCGTAACGAGATATCTACGTAAAGGCCCGTTCTCAGTATTCGCACACGTTTCATTACGGTCACTAGAAACTTTCAAGAAATCTCAAAGTATCACGGGAGTACGCGTACCACCGTGTAAACACAAAAATGGTGTTTCATTGGACGTTAATGTCGTTCGAAGAAATTAAACGTGAAAGTGGATACACGTACCGATCATGATAACCAACATTCAAAAGACAAATAAATGAACATTATGCTTAACGACTGAATGGGTTCAAAGGGAAATTATTATTTATCGTACGCGCATCTCTGGACGCAAAAAGTGAAACTTTGCGCGTATGAGTTAATTAAAGAATCGTCGTTTCGCTGGACGGAAATGAATGCAAATTCATTGTCCGTGTAGTGTATGCGGTACGTTGTTATTACGGCAATTAATTAAAATTCTAGTCATTATCGCCTGTCGTCCTATAACCTCGAGACCGTGCGAGAACCGCAACCGCACTCACTTTACGTACACCCTTAAAAAGATCCGTCTTTCGTGGTACTTCCAATAATCAATTTCGAATGACGATACTCATTTACGCATTAATATTAACTACCGCCAGATATAACTCAGTAGGAAACAATACATAAACATGCATTATCGTGACGAATCTTTCGATTCGAGTATCCACGTATCGCGTACATCGTGATTGATATAAATTATCTATTATAATACCAGACTTATCTTTTTCGATCGTTTCTCGATATAGCAAGTCGCGAATCACTTTTCGCGAATTTACGTCAACCGTTTTTTATTTATGAAAAAATGGTATCGAGAGGAACCCTCGAAATTGGACTATCAATTCCAACGAAAGTTGTTAATAGTTCGGGCGAGTAATGATTTCGGCGACCGAAAGATTATGTGCATTCTCTAATCGGAGCTTAAGCTTTTTCACGTAGGGTATCAAAAATAGCATAACCGGCAGTGTTAAGAGATGCGAAGGTAGAAAACCGGTAGGTTCGTGTGACACGGATTGGAGGAACGTCTGGTGGCTGCGTTAGGTTATGTAACGCAAGTACGTGGTGTAAGGGGAGGTCGGCGGTGGGCTTTTACATTGCCCGTTCTGTGACACGCACCACGTTCCCTCCCATCGTAGTTTCGTTGCTTGGGGACAAAAAAAATCGATAGGCTCTCCCTACGGTTCATACTCTACACTCCCCCTCACACCACTCTCTCTTACTCTCATAACCTTTCTCTATCGGACTCTCATTTTTTTCTCTCTACCTTCTAGTTTCCTCTTACTATGTACCGACCATAAGCTCCGCGAAATAAAGAGGGCTCCCCTTCCTCTATATAACCAACGAACGACCAAGCTTCTGTATTTTTTTTACGCTTACGTATATTTTTATCCTTGTCCCTCAATTGGCACAATACCGTCACACATCGCGAGCCTACCAATCTACTGACAAGGGAATCAAATATTACTCGAATTTGGAATGATCGTGCAAATACTCGTTCGTTATTTACACCTACTAGTAATTTCTTTAAACTCGCCATCTACATTATTAAAAGATCGAGTTTACTTAATCCACTGGTAAGTCTAACTATAGTTAGACTCCGAAATTTACGAGCGAAGGATGCCGAGTACTAAATAAACTTTAATCTCCCGAAATCGTGAGCTTTTGTCAGTAGAATCTACGGAGCAGCCTCTCTCCCTGGTTAAATCTACGAAGAGTAAGGGCGGTGCGGGTTGCGACTTATAAATCACGACAATTGAGGTTAGTACAGGCACCCTTGGAAACCTGTTCCACGGAGCATCTCTTCGAGCATTGTCCCACTCCATTTTAAATTTTTCTGACCTCGTATTTAAAAGGGTTCTTTCTAATGGCACGTATCACGCGTGTTAATTAACGAATTAGCTTTCTAAATGTCGCTAATAAAGTCACCTCTCAAAAATAACCGGGAATAATGTTGGCGATGCCCGAACAACGCAATACGCAGACATTTTTCTGTGGCATGTATTTTATTAGAAGGATTCTTATTGAAACCAACGTACACGCACATATACGCATTCTTAGGAATTATATAAACAAAAGCGAGTAAGGAGGCGAAATAAGATTAAGTTAATGAGATATGTTGTGTACTCACCTATTTTTCTCCAGTTCATTATGAGTCGTTCTGAAATAGAGAATAAGTTCTTGTTAGACTTCGAAAAGTGGATTGGTTAGTTGGAGTAATTAAAGAAGTAAAAGTGGGTAAATCCGTAAATGACACAGCAGTACAGTTAAAGATCGAAAAAAGACCAACGGAGTACGACAAAATCCTTCATTACATGGAACATTCAACAGTAAACCGTGCGGTAAATTTTGATCGACCTCCACGACGGTAAGTTCGTCCGATTAAATTCGAAATTCGATGGTTCCGTTTTATCCAGTAGTGTTATCGAGAGCGTAATCAACGTAATAATATAATAATATAATAATATAATAATGAAAGAGACACGTATAATTGAAACGTGACAGACATAAACAAAAGTGGGAATAATTATGACCAATGAAAAACTCTACTAACCTGCTGCCCTGGGATTTTTTCGTCTTTGGCCTTTTTGTGATCGTCCGCATATCATCGGGTATAGGCATCGTCGAAGCGTAGCCATGTTCAGCTTCTGCAATGACAAACCAATCATTGGTCAGTGAAGCCGCTCAGCGCATCGCGCGAATTCCAAAACCCACTGAAACAACCTCAAAAAAACCCGCGCCGACATCACTTGTAAACTCGCCCTCGTTAACAACGTTACATGGTCAACGACGTAGCAAAATACTCTCTTCTCCTGTCTCTCAACGTAATATAGTACATCTTTTATGTCTTACGAACTGTCGAAGTTAAATTTACTGCTACTTAAAAGACAAAAGTAATGTTATATTCGATATTAACGCTAGTCATTTTGGTCGTACATTTATTACTACGAATCAGGCGCTAGTTATATTTGATTTATTTTAAAGAATGCAACAATGCGTCTATGAGACTCCAAGGCAAATGTACGTGATTAGTAATAACTCGTTTTCCATTCGTCTTTTGTAGGAGTGTACCCTTCTAAGTGGGTTTTATGTAAGTATTATTGAATTTTACGACGGTTAATGCATGACTTTGACAATAGTATTATCCACATGATATCAATAGAGAGATGACATAAAATCTGCAGCGGAGTGATTCGATCAAGACTAATAGAGTACCATAATGAGGCTGTAAATCGTAAGTGCCTTCTTTGGCAACGGTTTGGTCTCTGATCCTCGTGATCGTACAACGGGTTTAATGGCAGTCGGTGAAAAAGAACACGCGCGCGGCCGCGACATCGACCACCTGTCCTCATGAAAGAAGAAAAGCGTCTCGTTCGCATGCCATGACCATAAGGCCATATTCGCATCATGCAAAAGAGAAATTCACATAGTGAATAGCACGTTCGAGTTACGCAAAAAAGGAGAGCGCATACGGCCCTATACAATTCCTTTTGAGTGTGCAAGCTCCAAAAAGGGTTGGAAACCAGGGCTATTTCCGAAAATTCTAACAATCCTGAAACCAGTCCTCTTTTAAGTACTTCTGGAAGACCCTGGGAATCCAATTCTCCGTTATGACGTATATCTTCCATTGTAATTCTGGTTTACATTGATATTGTTTTGAGAACAACAATTTGTTACTTGTACTTTGCACTCTCGTGTTTCGGACAAGCTCGACAACCGTTGCGGTGGTAGAGAGATAAAAATCAGATATAAAATCAGCATTACAATATACGGTGACTAAACGGCGATGGATACAAAATGTAGGTCCTGCTTGAAAACGTAACAAACAAGTAAAACGCGAAAGTGAAAGTCTACAACACCGATACGTAAAACTGGTGAACAAACTTAATGCGAGCGAGCACGGTACATATGTACCGTGCCAGTTAGTGATCACGAGTAGTTTTCTTGTAAAAGACAGAATTTCTGAGTAAACCATTAAACACATGATAACTTCGTTTCGTAAAGTTGGTCAGAAAGAGTTTCGGCAAAACTAACAAATAATATTCTTTCGACCTTGGAAGGATGTGGAATGCCGTCGTATAAAAGTATTAATTCGCTTAATATTTTTATAGTCACATCGCTAATTCACTGAAGTCATTATGAAGACATACTGTAATCCGTTATTTACGATATGAAATAAATTCCCTATATTCTTTATATATTCGAACTGCTCTATTTTAGAAGACAGGAAGATATAAATCAAGCGTAACGAAACGGTTTATCGCAGAATACGTAATCGATGTTAATACGAAGTATATAGTATATGCATACAAAATATTGCTTTTCCGAACAGGAATGGAAAATCAATGTTCATAGAATATCCGCTTAATAGTCATTCAACACAGGCTGTAATCGGAGACCAAATTATTTAACTGGTAAAACGACCGAGGATATTAAACATGATTTCTGCCATATTAATCGAAAACTTTTCGTGTCAATAATATTAATCATACCGATTTAAATCTATGGTAACATTGGCGATGTGCTTCGAAACCAATAATAATAAAGCACGAATTTTTCATGATTCAAATTTGAAATTCCCTAGTAAATGTTTTCGTGAGATTTAAAGGCAAACGTTCACATGTGAAGTGAGCTTAAACTACGCGAGATTGATTCTCAAGATGAAGGGAGAGAAGAAACAAAGAAGCCGTTCTTTGAGAATGTGAGTTGCGAGGGACGTACGTACTTATACGATCCGCTCCCTACTACACGAATCTTAAAAAGAGAAGTGGAAAAGAATTATAGCACCATAAATCTCGACTCGGTATGTTTCAAAACAGAACGTACTATTGTGTAAAAATTCTAGGCTTTAGTTTCGCATGGTACACCGCAATAATATCAGAGCTTGAATCAATTATACTTTTGGAAAATTCGGCTTTACACCATCGTTAATTAATATTACACATGTATGACACAATGACTATTTCGTGGCATCAACTTTCATCGAGATTTAACTTAACTTAAGCCAAATACATTCGCTATTTATATGACATAGAAAAAAGCATAGAAACTATTAAGTGTAACGAATAAACATTTGAACGTTTTGTAAAAAAAAGGGAGAATATCTACTACTATTGAGGTGAACTAACACGCACATTGCTACGTACTTCAATATCGATAAATTATTGTATTTTCATTATCATCGCATTACTTCTATTTATGATAATGTTTTCTTTGCTCGCAGTTATTTATGGATTAAAAAGGAAGCCGCTTGTTATGGAATGTTTTGAATATACTCGCTGTAATAAATTCATCCTCAATAGCAGCGTGTTAATACAAATGCAGCTACATTTTATATCGAAATTCTTAGTGAGCATATTATGTACGTAAAAAGAAAAGAGGAAGGGGTGTTTTGATAAAAAGTTGAAATGTTAAAAAGAAAAAGATGGAGATACGTGCGATTTAGCATGCATACAGGAGAGAACGCACTCTGAAATGCAACAACGCAGTAGTATTATAAGTGGTATGATAAAATGAGATCATCATTGCTGGTCTCTCACGCGTGGTGCACACATATGCGCTGACGCGACGTCCGCGATAGGATACGCTATAAAAAGAAAAAAACTGTACGCATACACTTGCCGACGTGTTTACCGCGTTGTCCCGAAAACTGTGGCACGTCAGTCACACCGTTCACCGTTGCGTCAGAGAAATACGTCGACGAAGGTCACGTTCCAAAACGTACTGTCCAGGCATGCAACAAAATTTCGAATTCTATTCTGCCCACACAAACTCAAACTCGCGCCTTGCGTATTGAAAATCTTAATCCGACCTCGAACCGTTACAGCAAATAAAACGTTTAAGGCGTGGGAAGGAAATAAGGATATAAGGAAAAGTGTGGAAGTAAAAAGACACAAGACGAAAGAAAGAGTACGGTACGAAGTCCAATCCAGGAGCGAGTAGAGAGACGTGCATTCGATCGCGCCATGTGCCGCCGACACACGCGAGAGAGATTCAACGAGGAGATTTAAAGGCAACAAGAAACGCGTTGATGGCGATGAAAAATGTAGTGCTCACCTCTTTCCCTTCGTTCAATATACTCGGCGGCCTGTAATAGGGCAGCAATGCTCATATTTCCCCGGTTTGGCGTAATTCTGGCGGCTTTGCTTCACTACTCTTTCCCTTAACACCGCTGCAGTCCTGGCACTCTCCTCACACCGCCGATTACCTCGCGCGCGCCCGACACACCGCGATAAACGCTTCAAAACGCACACGAGCAGTCCGTAAACCGCGATCTTCGGATGTGTGTTATTGTTGTTGTTGGCTGCTGCCGCCGCTGCTTCTCCAACTTTTCTCTTCACCCGCCCGTTCAACTGCCTCTCGTCCTCTCTTCCTCCTCCTCCTCTTCCTCCGCCTCCTCCACTTCTTCCTCCTTTTCTCGTCCGTCCGCGCGCCTCGCTGGCTGTGTACGCTTTCCTGCACGTAACACGCCAGACTACGAATTTCAAACGTGCTCTGGAATCGCGGATGGCAAATTGATCACCAGACCTCTCACGACAATTGCGAAATGCATCAAGAAAACCGTCCTCTCTTTCTTCTCTTCACTGGCCTTGTCCCACGGTTACGTTTCTATATATTTTTATATGTTATCGTACTCTGCATTTATCTTTCTAACGCTTTCTCGGTTCGGTACGTTCCGTTCTTCTCTAAGCGCCGCTTTTCTAACTGTCGTCGTTTATTTTATGCGTCTTTCAGTCTCAACCCTTTAGGCACGCACTACTCAGGCAAAGTTTTTTGCTTCTCGCGTTTCCCTTCTTCCGTCAGTTTATTTCAATGTCCCTCTTTTCCTCTTTTACCGACTTGTTTTATGTACGTACGTGTTCCCTTCGCTTGGCTTTCCTCCCGGTTCTTCTTTCTTCAACCTCGTCTCACCACATTCACTGCGATCACACCGAGAGAAACACATAAAAAATCAACGCGGGACAGGGAGAATAAAAACGACGCACTGCTGCTCCACACTTTCGTAAGTAAAATTGTGTGTGAGCGAACTGAACCATCCGTGTCGGAGGATACGATGTTATAGACGTAGCATAATGAAAAAGAACTGTAAAGGCACTGGTAAAATCGAGAGGGTCGTTATTACGAATATCACTGCTATATCGTGGGTAATAATGGTGCGACAACATTTGTCCGGTATCGACGGACTATTCAAATTACGTAGATTCGAAAGAGTTACTTTCGGTCGAAATGAGTGCATCGCGAAACGCGTGCAACGGACGTAACCCTGAAGGCTCGCGGACAGTTCAGGGACTGGTATCAGTCGTGGCACCAAAGCCTCCCGATCATAGCAGGTAGTTGTTTCGAATCTCTTCAATTCTCTATTTTTCACTGACTAGGCTTATAATAATTTCATTTAATCATTTCTAACCCAGATCTAATTCAGACTCCCAAAAACGGATTCGGAACCACTACCTGCTCGTGACCGGGAGGCTTCGGTGCCATGACCTTTTTACTACCTGCAATCCGGGAGGCTTCAGGCACTCGCCCACGTGTACGCGGTACGACCACTTTATGCGCCGGCTGCCTGTTCTGTGCACCGACCTTGAAAGCGCGGATTCGCGCAGTAACATACACCGCGAATCTATAAAATACAGCTACGAATATCGTCAACCGTCGGCTAAATATTTCACGTTTCTTTGGTTAAAAGTGCAATTCTTTACGCGATACGTTTAAAGACCGAATATCATGACCGTCGAGAAATAGTGATTATTTTCAGTTTGAGGAGAGAACAAACGTTACTGATACACGCAGATGTTTGTTGCTAGCACCATCCGATAGATATTTAACGTTATATCCGCGGTTTGAATTTAAAGAAAAACTTTTGAAGTTTAGAAATACCTTTCGACCAGTTTGTGCTCGAAGAGACTTCTCGCAATGAATGTTATTTAATAAACGAAAGCAGTACTATGGATTAATTAAGTTAATAAACCATTACGTGTCTTCCGAACAATTAGTCTTCTACGGTTTAAAAGATGCTTTAAGAAATATTAGAGACCGTTCGCGCACAAGTGGAGTACAGTCCTCGAAAAACTCGCGTCATACGCGCCCGATCATGGTCGCACGTATACTGACTCTCCGCTCACGAGGGCAGAATGGAGCTTCCTCGGTTCCATTCCCGTGCTTAAGTGCAAGTAATTCAAAGTACACATGCACGTTACACCGTACGAATGCGCCCACACACGCGCGCATAACGCGTGAAAATCTGTACGTGATAAGTAACGTGGTGGTTTCCACATACAAGGCACAACACACGGTGCACACATCGATTGTATACACATTATACGCGAATAATACCGTTGCGAGAGCGGAGTGATACGCGACTCTCGAACCAGCCTTACAGTGAAAGACGGAGAGCGAGTGAGATAGTGAGAGAGAGAGAAACAGAGACAGAATGAGCGAGAAAGAGAAAGAGCTATGAATGTGTTTCTCGTTGTCAGACAATACACTACTTAAAGTACGTAAGTGACAGTCGTTTTAACGTGATCGCGTACCTCTTGCAGAGTTATGTTATACACGTATGAACGTATACGTGTACATATGACGGTAGAGGATCGAGTATATTTCGACCCTATCGTACACCCAGTGACATTTGGCACGCCGGATACGTTCGCTCACACACAAAAGTAGGCGCAGCTGAGCGGCGACGCAAAGAAAGACGGTCACTGTGGATCGGCACTGCCTAACACTACTACTGCACAGGTTTTCGCGGGTACGAGGGGGGAGGGGAGGGGGCTGGTCAAGATAAGGATAAGGTTGCTCGCACTAACTGACCGACGACGGCGACCACGACGACGACGGCGACGGCGGCGACGACTACGACAAGCCGACGAGCGAGCGACAGCCTGATACCTCCGCACTTCGCGAGCACTCTCACGCATTTATCGATGTCAAACGTCTCTGCACCGTAGAAGCACCAGCCGTCTTTTCTTACAATGCCTCCCATTGGTCGAACGGTGCGCGAGTGCACTGTCTCGACCAATCGTCGGCCACGATATTACGCTGCCGTGTGAGCCGCCACCAGCACCGGTGGTGTCACGTGAATCTCATGCCCGAAAACAAAACAAACAGCTGGCCGTGTTCTTTGCCCCGCTCTCTTGCACGCTATCGAACAAGCGTATTTCAAGCACGATACTTTTCGACCATTCCTGTCACTGCTTCGATTTAGAGTGACAAGCTCGTACTACTAAATATTTCAAACTAAACGTAATTAAAACCTATATTGTTCGTGTCGCGTTTAAATTGTTTCGTCGGAAAATCTGGTTTTGAAATATTTGCTGGTCAATTTAAGCCATTTGCATAATTTATTCTACTACGAACACTAACATCTTGTTAAACACTGATTTTAAAAAGCGAAATTAACGATATTCGTGGCTACCATTCGTATTCGAGGAATTATAAGAATAGTCCATTTGAAAATTCATGCAGTCGCGCCATCTTCGATGTATACATACTGTCATCCATGGTTTTTGAATTTGGTACTTCCGAAGCCATCAGGACAGCAATAAGCCTTCCGCAGGGCATTTCAAAGTAAGACATTTATCGTGTTACCGGACGATATTCGATTGTTTCGTATGCCGTGAAAGTGACACAAGCGGGGGCAGTCCAACGCACTGCCAACAAGGAATTACGACAACTTTTGATAAAGGTTAGAGCGATCTCTGAGGTGACTCGGTTCTGCGACAATCGACGAATCGGTAAGTCAACAAATTTCTTGTTCCCGTTAGTGTTTTATTTTCCTTTACATCGTATGACAAATCAAGAAACTATCTGTATTGCGTTGTTTAAACAACGATTCTTCTGCTGAGTCACAATGGTTTTGGATGATAAGATCATCGGGAAATGTGAACGTTCTGTGTGTTCCATTGTCTGTAGGACATGTGCCTTTACATGGAGAACACATTTGTCGTCGCAAAAAATTATGATTGACAACGTTTCTTAGCTCATATATCGAAATTTATTATATATTTTCTATTAAGTTTGAAAGTATATTTTATACAAGCTTCGTGAAATAGAAAAATGGACGACGCCAACTTTTATCGGTGATCGAAACCTTGTATCGTAAATCGATGATGCATCATTTATTCCGGAACTCTGTTGATCGTTCTGACAAATATTTCATATGTTTATTAAAAAGCAGAATAGTTGCTTAATTATATTAAACGGTTTTTAGTTTCGAAATATAATTGCAATAAGTCGAAACATAATTTTAATATGAATTCAACGAAGAATGTGAACGTTAAGTTCCATTACCATTTTCAAAATGGACATTTTTAATTAGACAATATTCTTGATACGTGAATTTCAATTCTTTGTGATTTTTTACAATAAAAATTTTCGGTCTATGTTGTTTAAGCAATTTTTTATTTTAGTTATAAAATATATATGACAATTTATTTAGCATCCATGATACATTATTCTTTAAGGTGCCAAACCTTAAAATTATTTGTATTTTATACAATTTTTCACTTTCCTTTATTTTACATGTGGGAAACTGAGTGTATATCAATTATTGCCAATGCGTTTTCAAGCACAATTTTTAATGCTTGTAACATATATAGCCTTGCAAACATTATTGGCATTAAATGATCATAAGATTCCTGCAATATGTTAATAATTTTATATATGAATGATTCTAATATTTTCATAAGTATTATAATCAAGATAATTTTTATGGAATGTGCATAATCTTACTGTAAGAATTCTGATCTTCCTATAATAGACACTAAATTTTTGGGATAACCTAGCTAGAAATTGGCATATAATATGTGGATTAATTTGGAAAGCAGGCTTATATTTCACACAGTCTTTTATGATCTCCGGGTATCCAATGATAAAATTATATATAAGCTCCCATTCTTCCTGTTAGAAAAATGACTTTTATCTTAAGAAATCTTGCTAATACACTGTAATTAAATATCATTATATTCAATATTAAATAATATACCTCCTGATCTAGTAAAGAGAAGTCCACATCATTAATATCAAACAAACTTGGATATTCTCCTTTCAATTTTTTATTATTATATTTTTCAATAATTGTTGCTATCCTGGCAGTGTTATATAATACGAATGATGCACCTAAAAACTCATCATTAAGTCCAAATTTTGATTGCCATATTCATCCAGGAAATATGAATTGCAAAACACCTTTTGTATTTGTTATACTCCTATCTGCTGTAGAAGTAGATCCAATAAAAACAGGGCGGCTTGGTTTTATAGCCAGTAATTCAAATATAACTGTAGCTTCTGCAATCTGTTCAAGAATTGTATCTTGATTCTTAGTATTTTGTTCTGTGTCAAAAAATTTGTGCTCATTCATTTGCTTTAATTCATTGATTTTCTTCTGTATATGTTTTTCCCATGTTAATGATTTTTCTTTAATATTACATTGTGAATTTTTAACAACACCACACATATATTTCTCAAAGGTTTCATCTACTTTTCCTTCTGACTTGGTTGTGAAAATATATTTTAAGGTAGAATCTTCATCTGTTTTGTATCCATGTAAATTCAACATTTTTTCTGTGACTTTCCATATCAAATGTAGTCTTCTAGTTGTAAGTTCTGATTCTGTATCTGGTGAATATTTGAGATTAAAAGTTCCAGTGGCTGTTGAATTTCTGCCAAAATTGGAGCCATATTTCATAACTGCCTGAACAGCATTTGTAATAAGTGGAACACGGTTTAAAAATATGCAAATCTGTTCTCTTTGTAAACAACATTGATTTATTTGAATTAACCATTCATTGCTAGCTGATATTAATAACTGAAGTGCCTGGAAAAATTGTTTATGGATGATGATATTAGGTTATGTTGAGTATTTCAAAATGATTTTTTAATGAATCTCACTTCTGCAGTAACTTCTGCATTATTTTCCTTTGTTATTTTAGTTCCATGATTGTGCATAAAATGTTGCAAAACTGTATTAAAGTTCTCATTGCATTCACCTCCATTTTGAAAAACACTTTTCCATGCTTTAAGGCTAGGTAAGAAATGTAATTCCCCTATCACTGATAAATTATCATTATTCACTTTAATGACAGATGAGTTTTTAATAGCACAACCACTTAAATACAATGTTATATTGTCAATAAGTGTCTGTAAAGAAATAGATTCCAAAATTTCCATTTTAAATTCTATTTCTGTTGCACATGTCTTTCAAGTAGCTTTTATTCTTCTTCCATTTATGAAGTTGACAGTGTCATCTGCCAATCATTAATATTATTTTCTATTATGGATAGTATTTTTGAAGCAAATGGAATATAATATTTTCTCAAATAAAAAATAGAACATCATTTTTCAATGTTACTAATTATAAGTTCTATAAGCTACTCTTCAAACTGTCTTCAACTACCTCTGATCAAATTGTATAATATTAATTTAATATAACATAATTTGTGGGACGTTTGAGGAACAGGATATGTTTTTAATGAAGCATCACATTATAACGTTGATTTATAATTATTTATTTATTAGAGTTGTAAAGTAAGTTGTGCAAATAAGTATTTGGAAATGTCTTATTTTACTCTCGCTGCTTTTTACCTATGTTTCTGTATATTTTACAAGATGCCCATGATAGACGAATTTTCTATTTACGTATATCTAGGATTTTAATAATTACATTCATTAATAGGTCATAATACATTCATGTTATTACTTTACATATGCCTATTTGGAACTAAGTATCACATAGAATGATGATATTTAACATATGCTATAGCCGCAAGTTCTTTGCAAAATTCTTCCGTCACGATTACGCTCTCGTATAAGATGTTTTCTTTTTCCCTGCAAAAATTAACAGTCCGAATTATTACATACAACGTTGTATTTCTTAAGTTTTTCGATACTCACGTTTCGTGATTACAGTCTTCCAGTAATCGTTCTCGCGTCTCTTTTAATACTTGCTTGCGATCGGGACTCTTTGGTATTTCGCTTGTAAGTACTTTGATGACTTTTTGTAAACAAGTGAACAGACTCTTTGTACCAGGTACAAGTGGTAACAATGGATTTAGTAAAAATTCGTGGAGGTACGGATGAGGCAAGAGGGCCAATCTCGAAATGACAACGGTCAATTGCAAATTAACTTCATATTTTTGCCTCGGAATGTTGCTCACTTTTTCGAAGAGCATCGTCAAAAAAGGCCCCATATAAAAACGCACCGAACAATGATCCGCTTCCGGTCTAGAATCGGAACTCGCAGAATCATCGAGCGTTATTGCTTCCAAAGGCCATGCCATTAATGAGCAGTCAGTTAATACAGTAGAATACTGTCTTTCGAGGTCGGCCATATACCTTTCGTAATTATTAATGTCCGAATCCGTTTGCAGATAACGTGGAATTAATGACAAAAAGCTACAAAGAAAGAAATGTTGGTTGATATAATAAATATTCGGGAGAATTGTTTACCTCGCGTGAAAGAATTCAATCTCTAAACTAACCAGTTTACGATTCTATGTATATTACTTGGTGCCAACGTCCGACTGTGGCTTTGTTCGTAAGAAAGGTCCAAAGAGCCTTTCTTTTCTCTTTCCCTTTCATCTTCTTCATCGCTCCACGATGCGATTGTACTATCGGCGGCTGTAGTATCGTAATATCCACGCGTAGACAAGTATACCAAAACAAGACAATGAAGTATATGTTCGTTTCTCTTGTCTATCATTTCCTCGAATAATTTTAACGTTTCTAATGTCAAATCGTCGCTATCCGTAAAGCAATTCTCTATTAATCTGTGTAATACTGGCGACGTCCACACATTTGGTATTTCCGGTCCTCTATCGTGTCCCACGAGCCAGTAACTTATCTCTGCGAATACAATATATACGAAAATGTCGGAAATTTAATAAGCCATGCGAAAAATATAAAAACGCGTACCGGTACACAAAATGGAGGATGTTAATTCTTTAAAACACTTCGTAACCAGTGCAGTGATAAGTACGACATGATGGTCAGCCAACGCCGGTGTAACGACTTTTTCGAAAAACATTATTCTGATACTTTTTGCCAATACTTCGGCGACTTCGGGATGTGCTTCTCTCACAAGTTGATTGCAAAAATCGAACCACATAAAGAATGCCGCTACTTGTCTGCAACCGGAGAATTTCTTCTCTTTCGTCCATAATGGCGAATCTAAGCCCCACGTAACATCCACACCATCGATTTCAAGAGGATCCACGTGAGCGGGAATAGCGTGAAAAAGAATCCGCAATCTATCGGATATTATCGATGCCAATTCGCTTTTGGCTATCATTTGTGCGAAAGACGTATCCTCCAGCGATGCTAATACCATTATTCCTTCGCAAGCTCTTATCCTCACTGTATTGTCCTATAAAAGAAAAACATCGTTAGAACGTAATTTTCTATATACGAAAGAAATTAATCACGTCTACTTACTGCACTGTTCACGTAACTCATTAAGGCATCCAATAGAAGGCATTTTGATTTCTTGGGTACTTTTGATCTCGCGAGACTTTGATTATTTCCAGTGCTGTGCGCATCGTCATTAATGCTACCAATATTGGCATCTAATTGTAAGTCTTGAAGATTTTGCACGTGCGTATCTATTTCACTAATAAAAGAAGCGTTTGCGCAAGGTTCCAGTTCGAACTCGTAATTCTTTGAGTCGGAAGTCGGTGCAGTTGTATTCGAACTTGGGTTGTATATCGGTTTCTCAGTTGGACTCGATGATCGCGATGTGCTTTCCGTATTTTTTGGTGATACAGATACGTTCGACTGGGTAGAAGATCCGGGACGTAAATCGTTCTTAAGAAACGACTTATTGGATAAAGCTGAACGTTGTTTATCATTCTCGGAAGCAAATAAATTAGGGTTTATTAGCGTGATAGCTTGAGTGTCCAATGGTTCAAAAAGCGGGTTGGAATTGTTCCTTTTTCTTGCAGGTATATAAGTAACCTTTTCGATTTCCACGCGTTCATTACTCTTCGGTACGGGAATATTTTGCTTTCGTTCCATTGGAGCATCGTTTATTATATTTGTCACGTGTGGGTATTTGCAAACCAAAAAGCACAACGTGAGAAGGAATTGTACTTCTTCCGCCTCGATCGGCGAAGGTGGATTTCCGTTGCACAGACCGATTAATCTTTGTACAGGTCCGTATATCGATGCATGGTGCAGCAATGGGTATTTCGATCTTCCTAATAATTTCCTTAGAAAGGAAAGACAAATGATTCTCATTCCAGGCGGAGATTCCGCGCTCGCAAGGGTCGCCAATAAGTCCAATAATTTGTGTTGCAACAAATATTCCAGACAAGGTCCCGGCTCGTTTTCATTTTTTTCCTCCTCCAATAAAATTTCAAGCAATCTGTCCAAGTGTTTCGGTATGCCGGTTGTTTGTATAGGAACTTTACAGTCGGTCAGGTGATTAACATAAAAATTCATAAGTTGCTTCCAGTGGTATGTAAAATCCTGCAGCGGCGTAGCTGGCGGTGCTATCTGCAAACATTCACAAACAATTATTATTACCAGTCATTATCGCTATGACTTTACTACCTGATAAGAGGTATATCATTCAATTCGAAATTGTGACGGTAAACAAAATTACATCCTCCTCGTTATATTTTCGAAGAAACAAATTCGATACTAGTTTAAGTAAATCGACTGTACACATTTTAATCGAACGTATTAACCACTGATAGATCCAAATTTATTTCGGTTGCATAACGGTCTTAGCTAAGAATAAAAAGAACGTACACACGTAATAATTACGGGCTACAAACATATGATACGATTATATACATCAATGACTGCATAAGAGATAATATAAAATCCCATAATAATTCGAAAACGATTATATTTATCTTGCTATATCTTGATCTCCGATTAAAAAGGTGGAATTGAATTTTCTCGAGAAAGTGTGGGAAGAAACAAAAACACAAAAAATAAAGCTATCGTAAAGAAGTGGTTTATTGAGAATCAAGGACAATATATATATATATACAGCATGATAAATGTAAGGTAAATAAATACAGAGGCACGTGTGACAGTGTGAGATGGTGTGTAAATGGAGAGAGAATCCTCATTAGAAGTGGTCGCCTAAAATACATAGAATGCAACGATCGATGAATACAGCAATAAACGATCTCGATGTAGACTACCTCCTGTCTGTACAGAAAACGAAAATACATCTTTTTATAAAAAGAAAAACGAAACGAGGTGCGTGACTGTGACTATGAAAAATGATGCGGAACAGATATTGCGCAGACATCATGGTTATCACTCACCACGTCAATGGCATTTTTTAGAGCGATTTGAATGCCGCTAATCATTTTTGAGGTTCACCCTAACGATTATCTTTCACTATGATAGAACTTTACCGGCGATCTTGGAGCCGTTTCCTCGTATTTCCGTATAATCTTTCATTCTTCGTTCCCGAATCACCGTCTATTCGCGTTTCTACTCTTCGCAACGGCGAAGCTTTCCATGTCCTTTTGACGTGTTCTAGCAGAACCTATTGGATTCTAGAGGGCGACACCAAATCAGGCATTGCATTTTAAATGCACCGGTGCATCGCGTTAACAATACGTAATTGCTACTGATAACGTCCGAATACGCAGCTGTTACCTAGTTGGACACGTGCCATGAATTGCAGTTGCTTTGTACGGGTTGGGTTCTATGATAAACCCAAGATAGACAGGATAGGTCTGTTCGTTGATCATACAGATTATTAATCATAGTTTATTTTGCAATTTCAACGATTACATACCGATAACATCAATAACATTTTAAAAGTGAAAAATAAAATCATGATTTCAATGGCGATGTAGTATTAAAATAATTGATTCTCGTTGAGCTCGACGATCTTCGTACACCTGTATAACTGTCTTCCCACGTAATTACGATTTTTACACGGAACAACCTCGTATTTCTCTCAGATCAAACAGGTGGCATTACAATTGCGCATAAATATTCAACGTTTCTCGTTTCTTTGCTCTTCCAATGGCAGTGCAAAAACAGATAGTTTCAATGTCCACAATTTTACAAACAAAATGGTAGTAAAAGAATAAGAATCGGCCAGCTGAACGTTTATCACAGAAATCGGAGTTTTTATTTTTTTCTTTTACTTATCCATTTTGTTAAAGTATTTAAATAACGTCTCACGTACCTCCGCAATAATTGTACAACAATATTACGTTAACAATGATGATCCGTTAGCTCGAAATAAGTACTCACCGACTTCAGTCTCCGTAGTCGTCGCAGCATGATAACAGGGGAATGAGGATCGGAAGAGCTGGTTACAAATATAAAGTGAGATTTTCAATCGAATTTGTTCACGTCGTGATAGGTCGATGTGTGTTCGATTTTTATCACTGGTGTCGCGATGTCTTATCGTGATGACGATAGACATATACGGCAAATACAATAGCGGCAAGTCTTTCACGTTATTCCTCGGCTTTTTGCAGGTGCGACCGTTTCCTTCACGTTTTCAATTCATTCGTTACACCTTACGCGCAAATGAGAATATGCCTGGTTAAGTAAAGTAATTTTCGTGTCCGGCACTCAAACTCGGAGCAGGCGGATAAAATACGCATTTCTTAGTAAGTTAATATCGTCTCGGTTGAATTATTCATCGCTACCTGCTACCGGATTCTTAACATAGTTGCGCAACGAAAGTTATCACGATGACCTGCTTTCGTGTTATTTATAATAATTGAAACTTTCATCGCTAAATACTTGTCTTATCCAGCGACACATCGATCACGTCCGTTGAGGTGCGTCCATACCACACATAACAAACAAAGCACGGTAAAGTTACGTTCGAAAATGACGGCACGAGTGTTCTTAAGAATCACACAATCTGTTTTACTAACGCGTACAAGCCTCTGTCACGACGTCGTCACTTCGAGAATCGGTTCGAAGAACTCCCGCGACGATTTCACGCTTACCAAAATTCTTTGTGGCTATCAACTTTTTCACGAGAGATAAGTTCGAAGAAGACGAACGTTTTGAGCGCGACCATGGCCTATAAATCTAAAAATACTTGAAACCGCCTAATCCCTTAAAACAGTACTACTCTGCCTAATAAACCGAGTGACACTCTCTCGCATACTCTAACCTCCCACTCCTTCTTTCCACCTCTAGCAGTCATGCCCCTCTCACACTCATCTATACACTCTAAATTTTATAGTAACGTTACGGTAGAATTAAAATGATTATACAAATTATTTATAAATCATTCTATGTGATTCTTGCGAAGTGCCCTACGCTTTTTCCTTCTCAGTGTTCACGAATCTTTGAATGTTCCGATTCCAAACTTGAGAAAGAAAACGGTATGACCTTCCAGACAACGAACTCACCACATGTAGTTGCAATACTTACAATTGGGAGAAAGATTGATCGTTTTCTTGAAATGTGTTGCATCCGTTCTTTTAGATTTAAGCGGACACGTGTACAGTTATAAACGCACTTGCACTCGCACTTGGTCATTCCTTGCTACTTTCTATATGTCATTAACCAATATACAACTGCAAAAGTGAACCTTGTAGGTAGGAAAGGTTAACAACTACGAAGTTCGTGACAATCGATAGTATTTCGCTATTCTTTCAGCTAATCTTTGTCAGTACAGGTGTGTTATCAACTATCCTGTTCAGTCTCGCACTTACGTTACTGCGTTTTACTCATTCATAGACTTCATCTTGCGATACCAACTTTCTCCCTCGGAATAGTACATGCACGACTACATGCGTGTATGAGCGTGTCCGGTTCGTGTCAATCTTTCCTCGTTCCTTCGTATAACTTAATGTAATCTAATTATAAATTGAGTAGATGCCAAAAACGTGAGATCTTCACCGTTTCCCTGAAGCCACCGCGGCGACCAACGCCGCTCCACGTCCGCTACCATCTTCCGAGAGCATTAAGTCGAACTGAATCAAAGATATTAAGAATGATTTAAAAGCTCTTCCAGTTATTTTGCGACTTCTCTTCCTGATTTTCACTGTTCTTACCTTATAATTTTGTAGACTACTAATTTTGTCGGTCATAAGATCATGAAAATGTGGGTGGAATCTATAGACCGATCCGTCGATGCCAACTGTGACGTTGTTTTCACCCATTTTGTTTAGTATGGTCGCGATTCCGGCACTCGCTAAGTGAGCTGCCCTTCTCGACACAACCGAGCAAACGTACCTGACGTTTTCGCAATCTTGATCGCTAACATTTCGCAAACCTAATTCTGATAAAATTTGGCGGCAGTTCATATACTTTCCTTTCGGATCGCTGAAATCAACGTCATGTTAGAATGATGCGAACGTACTTTAAATGTTGCGTAACTGTACACGCTTTAAAGTGCTGGTTATAGGACACGTACTTTTCAATCTCTGAAACGTATTTTGTGAAGAATTTCCCTCGTTTTTTAAGACTACTCGGACATTTCCCGTCGAATAATAAACCAGCATTCACAACCTTTTCAAGAACCAGTCTTGCGAGTTCACCCATGTACATCCCGGAGATCATTTTTTCAAACAACTGTTTGCCTGCATTAATGGAATTTTCGTCGATCGCACGATCAAATTCCGTGAGTATGAATTCGAGAACACCCCCTTCGCCAAAAGCACCCCATTCCATGTTTATTAACATATCCGGTTTATCTGGCGAATAGTTTCCAGGAATGGCGCATTGAGCATTCTTTGTTTTTTCTACGTAGCAAGCGTTGGTTCCAGTTCCTAATAACATAGAACAAATTACTCGTATATTTATTCAATTGTATATTATTGTAATGTTGTATATTCTCCTACTGGTATTCATACGTACCAACAATTAATCCTATACGACAATTTCGATTCTTCCACGCACAAGACATCAGAGTACCCGTGGTGTCGTTCAAAATGGCGCAGACATCAATTTTGATATCCTGAAAAATAAAATGAACGTTGCCTTAGTAATACTCCGATAGTACATTGAAATTTATACCGTCACATATTTCCAATATATTTTCCATAGTAAACGAAGTGTATACAGTTTGATGAAATGCACTCACGTGTCTTCTATTAATTGCTTCCTCAAGAAGTGCAACGACATCTTCGCCAATGACACCGCTACAGTTGAATCCTTTGGTCCATCTCACGAGATGTCCCTTTGTTAATCCATACTGATTCAGTGGAAAACTGAAGGTAAATCCGAGTGGTAAAATATCATTTTGGAGACCTAAATCTTTCACGAACAATGCCAAGCACTGAGCAATATGATCGAATAATTGCTTGCCGGTACCCAACATCAAACTTTGAGGTATGGCATAAATTTTGCTCTTCATATCGAAATTTTGACCTTCCAAGGTAATCAGTAACACTCTGAAGTTGGTACCACCCAAGTCTAAGGCCAAGAAGTTACCTTTCTCTGAAATCAGAATCACCTTGATTAGCTCGTTACGATCGATGTCGTACATTCCATAATGGTACTACTGTTCTAATCAACTTGAAATGGAATTATTTATCGTCTCGTGGTCAATATCGATTGAAAGTAAAACGTGTTTTATTACCAGTGCCATCGGGGAGGTCTTGAACGTAGGTCGTAAAGCATTTTACGACAGCCTCATTGTGAGTTTCTTTCGAAAGGCCTTTGCTCATTTCTTCCGCAAGTTTTTTCATTACGAGTTTGAGCTGCTCGTCGGAGAGGACGAGGTCCTTACAGGCATCGCGTACCTGCGAACAAATAGGGGAAATTCGTTATCAGTCAGATGCATATGTAGAATGAATGACATTGCAGAATAACCTTGACGCGTCCTTCGATATAGGTGCGTTTACAATGCCAATGCGCGTTGCAGCTACATACGTTGCATAACTCTTCCCGTAGTGCTAAGAAAATTGAACTTGCTACTGTCTGAATTTCCTTCGCATTTAAATGTTCCAATCGTATTATGAGCTCATACTATCTTTTACATTTCTGTTAATATTTTCCACTTGCATTATTGCGAGGTAACGTTTCTAGCGGTAATGAAAAACCACTGTATTATTATTTGGATAGCGTAGTTTCACCTTAATAACTCAATTCAAGCGAATTACTGCAATTTCAGAGAAAGCTTGAATATTCGATACTACAAAGATGCAGAATTTCCTCTTCTTGCAAATAGAAATCAACATTTTTTACGGAATATTGTTGCTTGCTTCTGAACAATACTGCCAAAACAATATTGCAAGAAGCTTAGTAATTTGCGGAAATGTTATTGATAAAGCTATTTTGATATTAATATTTCAAATCATTCAAATCAAGTCATTTATTTCAAAATATTTAACACAACTAGGAGACCGGACGAAAAAATTATATTTCGAGGCACTTTCGAACTTTACTACGGCTGACTTAAATACTCAATTCGTGAACGTCAGCGCGTATAGAAAGTTTATCAATGAATTAATTACTGCGTCAGCTTTGCATTAATGATTCTGCCGGTCAATGTTAATCAGCTCATATCGTTTCGTTCTTGTAATCGGTGAACGACGAACTCAAGTTTCATCTCTAAGTGGAGGAATTAGTTTTTATTAGCGTATGAAAAACGAAGAAATGCGTAGTAACACGTGACGCTTGGACAACGAGCAATTAGAAACTGCACGTGCTTGGGAAATGTAATTGTTGGTACTCGAGCCCTATCATCAAGAATGATAGGATTGCGTGACAACTCGTTGTGTCTCAAAGTCTAGAGAAAGGAGGGTCACCGTTTTTAAAGGTCAGTCGCCTTTTCCACGGTACGTCAAAAGCGAAAGTCTGCTTTTAAACCGATCGCACGTGCGATCGATTCGCGCGAAATTCGTTTCAAGAATTCGTGTCTCCGGCGAATTAGAATCTAACAATCGCGATATGGTTCGTTATATCGATGTCTGTTTAAATTGCAATTAACGTGCCCTAATACATGTTGCAAACCGCGAGTCTCATACGATGATTAATAATAGAGAGTTCCAATTTGTAAAGTAAATCCTGGTAGCTACGTAGAATCGGTAAATTCCAATTTGCCGCTAATTTCCTACTGCGTTTCCGGCTTCCTCTTTTCGAGAGCATGGCATCGACCTGGTCGTGACGTCACCGACACACCCGCCTGCCAGCCAATAGGACCGTTCATGAATGGATAGCGTGGAAAACACGTAACCATATATAGTGGAGACCGCATGCACTTCCAGAGAGGAACGTGCAAAGGCCAACGGACAGTGATTCGTTTAATGTAATCGCACGTGGTATAACGTTCTTGTAATTCAAACTCCTTGTTTTAATTGAACAATTATTGATTCACTTTCTTCTACGATCCTGCGTCCTTTCGGCAAATTATATATCCACTACAGGTTCCAATGAAATGTGGTAAAAATTATCATTTAATCCATCGCATGCCATTTAATCCTATGAATCAGATTTACATTGAAAGATAAAAATAACTTGCTTCGAGAATTTCGTAACGCGTTAAATATTACTTTCCGATGTTACTATCATTTCCTATAATTCATGGATATTTTAGTCCGATTTAAAAAGAGGTAGTTTTTAATTTCCATCGAGACAAGCTCATTTTACCGGGAAATATGTCCGTAAAGCAGTACACGTATTATATACCGCTTACCGAGAGTGTCAAGGACGCTAAGAGCAGCCAGAAATATTTCTCTGTTAGCGCGACGACCTCGTTTGCCGGCATAACGCTTTTTCATTGCACCGATACTAGAAATTCCATTTAAAAGAGGAACTGCAGTTTCTATGGTTTTTCTCTACGCGATTTTTACAGCTAATAAGTGAGTGAAAACAATATACATTGCACGTGCAACGGTGCGACACGTAGCGTAAATGTAATTTGTCCAATGCACGTTGAGCGTTGCGAACAGTCCCACAAATCGTAAAAATATCAATTCTATTTGCCTTCCGTGGTACGATGTTTTTTTTTGTATTCGAAAATTGAATTTCATTTTCCGGTTTGTTAAATTGAAAATGAAACGATTAACGTGTTATATCTCGACACCTAAATTGCGTGTGCCGGTCTTACTATCCTGGCGTACCATAATCAATTTCTTATCGAATAGTGTGCACAGCAATTTAAACGCGCTCTCTTATCGGAAGTAAATTTTATGCATAAGCATAAGTCAATTTGCTTAATTGATTACGCGACTATTACGACAAGGCTGGATGTGCGATCTTGCACTACGAAGAAAACAGCTTTTATCGTGTTTACCAAGGTTGGTGGATTAATGAATTCATTTTGAATTGCGTACGGATTTATTGATCCGAAGAACCATTCTTGGTTAGAAATAATATCGGATGTTCCACTTTTTATTCGTTCTACCTTCGTGCCATAATCGATAATAAAACATAGGCTCTACATTGACACATCTTAAGATTTTACACTTCGTTCAGTTTAGCGTTGGCAATTAATTCGGCAAATTCATAGGTCGTTATCTTGTTTTAATAATTAGATCGTTCGATCAAGAATATATTATGAAGAATTATGAATATTATATCGAAAGATTTTAATTGATAAGGATTGTATTAATTTCTTGAATGAATCCATGAGTTGTCAAAAAACGGACAAATATGAATCGAACATAAAACATTGAATAAGTAACATCGTTCCAATAAAACTATCGCCTACGCGAACTCATAGAGGACGACGGAGAGTAAAGAATGAAGCTCGACGAATACCCTACTACCCTTAACGATCGATCTAACGCCCGTTCTTTTTTCAGTAATTTAAGCACTATCACAATTTCACGTAGCGTATAAAAGATACGGATACCCTGACCTGCATTGTTTTGCATATCACACAATTTTCTGCGTCAATAAAAGATACGTCAGTGCACCCCTCAGAGTAGAGCCGGATACATCCTACTTTGTATTTCACTCATTCGTATAGAAAATATACGTTCGCAATAAATACATCTGATGTCGGATGCAGACACTCGATCTCACCTCCGGCTTAATTAAATCACTCGTGGACAAAGTCGACGTCTTCATGATCCTCCCTTCGTCGCACCCTGACGTGCTACCCTCTAGAAACTTCGTGTTTGAAGCTTTCGAAAATACCGTGGCGAGAGGAAAATGAACGAACGATTCAAAGAATCGCCGCGTTCAGAACCGGTAGATATATTGAGTTCGATGGTACGGCGTGACGCACAAGTTTCCACGCGCGTAATACAGGCTACGTTCCGGTAAAGAAGTTCCGCACTATTCGTCGAACGGATCCGCGTTTCACGAGTTTTATATCGCGACTGTTGGAGGCGCTTGTTCCACGCGCGTACCTACACTTCCACGGGTAAACCCACAGGCGGGAGACACATTCTGGTGGGGCAAAAGGAGGCCATGAAGGAGCCGATGAGTCCACTGACGGATCAAAAGAACGCCCTTGTTCACCTTTATCGAACAAATTTTAACAATGCCCGCTCGTGACGGAGGTCAAGGCCACATTTTACACTGATTTTTAAGATCAGGCCCCCTCGTTGCAGTCAAGTTTGATGACCGATAGCATCATGTACCATCAATCTTTAATTTACCCCTGAATTAAATAATATATGTAGAAAACTAAAAATAACATTTTCGTGAATACGGTGACAAAACTAATAGTCAACTTGAATCGCACGTCAAGGCACGTATTCAAATGACTAGATTATAAACTTCCTGTATGAGTGGTACTGCTTCCTGGTTTAGATAAAATCGAACGTGAGACTGAGAAAGAGTTTGGAATTCAATTCGTTTCAACATTTTCAGCTTGAATATATACTTGCGGCGTTAAATTGCGCACAAGTTTCAGGAGTTTTTGGAACTTCAAAGTTACACGCTGTAGCAGTTTTACGTTACGATGAATATTTGTATGAAAATGTTTTAACATTAGTGGCGTGTCTTTTATAAAATAATTATTTTTCGAAGGATCCCGGATACTCCAAAGTTCATGAGCCGGCACTGGTTTCGAGAGTGTGGAAGCACACCGGGTCGACGAGGATGAAAGAGGGGTAACTTCCCCTTGTTCGCATACTCCGTTAACCGAAACGTTATCGGTGAATGTGCCATGCGCAAGGTGGAGGCTCGCCCTCTCAAGGACAAAAAGGTCATTCAAATCCTAGCCAGCGAATTTCACCGAATTGTTACATCACCGGTACCTAATATATTTTGCGTATTTCGGTGATGAAACAAAACTTAATGCGAAAGTAACTAACAGCGAGCAATAGTGTGCAAATAAGTTCTTTTTCTAACAAAGATCATTTCATTCCACCCCTTGTTTTGATCTTAATTTCCTAATTAAAGCAGTGGGCTACAATTGGGCTGAAGAAGATTAAAAATATCTTTTTCGCGTTTGAAGAAGTTTTAGTTCTTGTAAGTCCATTTTTAATGTCTCGTGCTTATGTGCCTCTATTAATAGATAAGAGATGGATCTTTAGACGAACAGAAATACTTTTGTACAGCTTTAATACGTTCGTATACCGCCCGAGATTTTTCTCCTGGAACTATCACTTTCCTCGTGGCACGATATAACCGCCAACTGTGTCCTTCGCTAAAAGGCTTACGGTGTTCCATTCGTATGATTATAGTATAAGTAGTATAAGCTGTCTTAATGCAGCGGAAAGTAGAGTGTACACTTCCTATGTCAGTAAAGGTATACGTGCGTTTCAAAAGCCGGATACATCCGGAAGATTCATGGATAAGATACGAGTGATGCTAGTTTTTGACTGATACAGAAAACGGCAATGGATACGTTAAACATAGAACAATGAATACTCGTGGTTTCCATTCATCGAGCAAAGGGATAATCTTGAACGCGTATAATCGATGTAGTAATATTTCATGAATGTGATGAAACAAAGCGTAAAAGAGCAGTGCAGTATTTGAGGGATGACGCAATGGTCGGTGGATTTCAATGAGGGAAGAAATGTCCACACGCGATTGGTCGACTCTGAGGGCTCGAACGGTCGATCCCTCTCGGATGACGTCACGAACATCTCCTGGAGAACAGACTCCACAGCTTGCCGCTTCTCGTGTTTTCACGAGCGGCAAAATCGCGACGTTCCGACGATCTGACGCCACGTGCGAAAAACGTTACGGTGTTCGCGCCAATATTTCTGCTAAATACTATTGACACGGTATGCCAATACGCGGATGATATTAGTACGAAGTTTTCGAACGTATCTTTATTCTCGTAGAACGTCGAAGGATTAAAATAATATATTAGTGAGGGCGTTTTAAGAGGTGCGGTGTTATATGGAACTTATAAATAGAAACGTAATAAACTGGCATTCCGCGTTAGCCGATTATAAAAAAGGAAAGAGTATTCTTGGTGCGACGGAATAAAGTAAGAGTATTGGAGCAAGTTATTCGATACGTTTAGCCGAAGTATTAAGTATAGTATCTACGAAGATATCTAAGATAACATTGGCCAAAACCGACAACGCAATTGGACGATCTTCCTGTATCGTATGATGTTTGCAGAATTTCTTACATCATATTTCGATATAGTTCCCCGGATAAGACACGATACAAAAGTCCCTCGCAATTAAAAGTAGATTAGACGATGTACGAATGATTGCTTTCAGTGAATCGACTTCGTTACACAGAAAAACCGCTTATATTACGAGAATACGAACTCCTAGTTAAAACGTGCCCAACTTCACGAACGCGATTTCCTTTACGCGCACGTAAGATTCTTCATACTCCCTTCGCCACCACTCTCGTGAGCACATCGACACGTGACTTATATATTGAAGAAAATTCCCCGATCATGAAATATCACGACCGCAGGAAATTATTCAGAAATTCACACATACAGATATTCAAATAGAACTTCCTCCATTATTTTAATATCTAATATCCTAATGATTATTTTATTTTTAACCTGTTCTTCTAAGAATTGAATTAATAGACAGCACTCGTGTTGAAGATCGTGGCTGACGTTTAAAAAGCATGATGTTACATAATCATAATTATTCCTTTCAACGGAATTGAGTTATTTACGAAAGATGAGTGGAATGTTTTGACGCGATTATGTTGCTGAAAAGATACCGTCGACGAAAAGGCGGAAGTCATGTTAATACCAGTCAAATGAAGCAATCAGTATTGAACCTACCGCAATGCCGGCGGGTTCTTATCAGTCGTGTTGCGTTTCAACTGCGAGAACTTTGGCCGTGGTCAAAAATTATCAAAATCAATGTCCGCGATACATAACAATGACGAGATTTGTATTTTGACATTGGAAACCCGTCTTCCGTCAGTCGCGGCTTATCATAGTCACGGGTGATCGGTTGGGTCAGTTAATAATGTTTTTCATTTTTTAACAAAAAGAAACACCCAGATTTGGAAGACGCTGATACGATCGTAAAAGTGCAAGCTAACGATAAAGGGACTTGGATTCATTCATTTTTATCGGGGAGTCACCGATAACGCATTATCATCCGGCGACATATCGTGGAACCCTTCCATCCGTTAACAGTAATTCCGTCTTAGTCAGTATTAACTTTAACGAAGATAATACGATCTGATCAAATATCGTTTTTACGTGCCGACATACCATACGAAAAGTAGAATTCTTTTCAAAGGAGTGTTTTACATCTACGTGTTCGAACTCACGTAATGTACGCTCTCCTTTGGACCCCACTCATCTCTTTCGGGCATACCTCCGCGTAATACGCCGACCCCGGGATTTTTGCGGAAGGAGAAAGGGAAGGCCAGAACAAGTTTACCCGACGTACATTCTACTCAACGACCTTACTAAATACTCTTTCTTACTTTCCGTTTCAACATTTAACGCTGGAACTACCAAAGCAGTCAAAATAACGGGTCCTCAGAATTGAATAAAAATGTGCAAAATAAAGTTTTATTTTCTCCGATTTTTCGCGGCTGACGTTGCACAATGGCCATAAATAAATTGATTAATTCATTCCTTCCATCCATCTCTTTTTTTAAAGACGTACACATAAATCTACAAATATAGTTGAATATATCGTTCGGTAGTCTAGTAAGATTTATAGAATATCTAATAAGATATAAGAATATATCTAATAAGTAATCTAATATCTAATAAGATTATAAGAATATTATAATCGACATTCCATTTAATATTCTTTGGAAACGTTATACTGTAAGTCTTATCATTGCGGACTGTACTGCATCTGAGTCCATCCGATCGAAAGATTTATCTTCATTAACCCTCCCAATACTGTGCCGGAGTCAAAAATGACCCGAGCGATTCAATCCAATGTCAAAGTTGTGTGTGTCATCGTCTTATCTACCACTACATGTTGTGTCGAATAAACATACAATGTACGTGTGCCTGCTTCTTCTGGGCTCGGAAGGTTTCCAGTCAGTCTATCATAGAGATTTTAAGGAGAAAGACGTGTGTAAATTCATAAGTTTATTCGACCAAAAATTTCATTTTTTGTTATTTTTATTGCTGACATTCGACGCAAACGAAGAAAATCTTACGTTGTACTCGTAATCCTGATGCGAATGAATAAAAAAATTTTATTTTTTATAATTTACGATTTTTTACTAAACATAATCCCAATTACAACAGCATAAGAAATAAAAAAGAAGAAAAAAATTCGGGGGACCGTCACTGTGAGTACAACATGGATGAGAAACTTGGCTCGCACGAGTGTCACTATGTTAGTACAATATCGGTGAGGGCCCCGCATAGTATTGGAATGTCGGGGTGGGTCAGAATTGACTCCGTCCGTAGTGCGAGGGTTAAGCGAAGGGTGTGTACGACTTAGTTCCGGTGATATTTAACGTGAAAATTTGCACTCCGATGTGCAGCGCAAAATGTAATTAGTGCTCTCGGCGAGACTGATATGCTAATGGCAGCCACACTCGTCAGTTTCTCCGCGAGCGCAATGCAAATATACTTAAGTCGCGTATACTTATATGTATGTGTTCCCGGAAAAATTCCAGCCATTATTACCGTCATCGGCTTCCTCTTTATTATCGGATATGTGTAATGACGAAGATGACCAGGAAACATTATGAAAGTAAACTATCCCGTTGAACGAATAATAATATCATTATTATATATTATTATAAATGAGACATCAGAATCAAAGACTCGTATGTGTCTATATGCCATTTCTTGCGAGACACTTTAACGTACTATTAAAAATAAGTAATAATACTTAACTAAAAAATTCGTATGGCTTGCATCAGTTTTTTGCTAGCAATCGAAGCGTTTTTATGAACGGAGAATTATGAAGCTATTCGATAGATAAATGATTGCAAGTTAAGGAGAATAGTATGTTATTGAATAATGATGATTGAAAGATATGTTTATGACTCGTCACATAGCCGTGGGACGGATATGTATAATGAACGGGGAATGTCAGGCTCTTTGTGGGTCTGATGCAGCGTCGCGTTCGAGTTGCATGGTTATTCATCTGTGTCGAGGAACACTTTCCGAGAGATGCAATTTGCATCGTGCACGTTGACCTTTAGTCGATTATATACAATCAGTGGCACCATAATGCATCATAGAATCACTGATTGAATACTGTACAGTATAAAGAATTCATATTTCGAGCAGGGTACCTTGTTTAACACCTTGACTGCCGAACCGAAGTCTGTATTACACGATGCCTCCCGATACGCGTTTCTAACATGTAGATAACATCTAAAAGCAAAACCGTTCAAGTGTTCTATGATACGTTAATTACTTTATATCGTTATCGTAACATTAAAAGTATTAAAATTTTCCAAATATTAGCGATATATTGGAATTGAGTTTTAGTAATATTCATATCGTCGATCACCGATGATCCCCAGGGCAGTCAACCGAATGAAATAAAAACCGAGATACTAGAAATTTTAGTTTATACCCGCTATTAAGTAAAAATCTTACAATATGATTGAATAAGGTTTGAGTGATTCCACTCATCGAGAATCAATATATTAAATATTTCCGGACGACATTCATCTACAATGATAATTTCACCGTTTTTATTACTTTCATACGCGCACTTTTATCGCGTGTATTTTTTTTTCCCGGGAATTTGCAATTTCTAAATTATGTGCGTCAACTTCTCACTGTCATCAGTCAATTTTCGTATCGATAAGTTTCCGTCTCAATATTGAAACTTATGATTTACACTTGCCACGATAATGAGAATTCGATACCTCACAATTAGTCATATCAGTTAAGTAATAAATTCTGCGTTCAAGCGTTTCGGTACATTGTGATACGCGCAATTTATAATGTGCCATCTATCACTATTCATTGTTACGTAAAGTCACGCCCGCACGTGAGTGTTCGAAACTTTGAGGGGAGGGGAGAAAAAGATTGTTCGGAGGAGCATAAAAGTACTGGGATAAAAGCAGTTATAAGGTGTTTGCTGTTTGCATCACCTACGTACCGCGTTTATCGCGTGTTGTGTTACATAGAAGTATTCTGATTGTATTACACGGAACCTATGCATACATATGCGTATCGCTTTGTATCGATATTATGCAACGACGAGCCAATCCTGTTCCTCGCGATTATGCACTAAATTACAGCCGTCGGCTATTCAAATATGCATGTATAGAAGCGTAATTAGCGTATCAATCAAATTTGCATAAATTTAGGAGGTTCATATTTCTGTCGGTTATATAGTACGAAGATAAAATATCAAGACTTAAATTATGGCCGTTAATCTCATTTCCGAAACCGCGCTCGAGTTTTTACAAAACTGATGCTAATAAAAATACGAATAGTTGACGTAACTGAATGAGTAACTTTTTTATGATAATAGATTCTGCGCGACATTGAAACCCGGGCTATGCTCGACAATCGCGGAGCAACTATTACGAATACTCGTGCATTCACTTCAAACGATAAGTTCTTTACACTCGTTTGATTACGCGGTAATTGATTGATTCGTTGCGTATGCAAATTCATGCGAGCTTCTATCGGTGGCATGGTCGAAAGATTAACACTAGAACTACCGAATATATTCGCGTTTATGCTTCTATATTTATTTATACATAAATTATGGCTGGAGACTGTAAGTTAATTAATGAATTCAATTATGCGCGTTACGTATATAAAGTAAAGGCATATAAAATTACAAAGTCACGCGTTGTATATTCGAATAATTTTGATTACAAATTGCGAACTAATCATTTGCACTGCTTTGGTAGTCTAGTGTTAAATCCCGCGTATTATACTCGTTTCTTTCAAACTACTACTATCTTAAATATCCGGGGATTATACGTTTAGTGTTTACATCCATTGAGTTTGAATTATCGCCATAACCTACGTAGAACTTCGGGTTTTTGCTTTAAGAACGAAAAGCAATTTATCAACAGAAAATATTACATGACTATAATTGTTCCGAGTTTCTGCAAGGATTTTTATTTATGTGCTGTTATCGTGGGACCCTTGTAAAAAGAATATCTCGTTGTTCGCGGACAATGTATAAATTATGGTTGTTATCTCTGCGGTATGTCTAATGACCGTCGCACAAGGAAGTCTCAAGTAAATTTTCAAAGATATCTTTTATCGTGTCGCGGTGATTGTAAAATCGACAAGCATTTGCACAGAAAATAGCCACGTGACTTGGCATTTCTATTTCATAGGTGGAATGCGAAATGATTTATCTCTTACCCCTTTGCAATTAAAAATAATCGCCGTCCATCTGAAATTAACTTCCTGATAAGGTTCAGCTACATTACGCGGTTTATTCGATTACTAAAATAAATTGCAAGAAGAATATATAACGCATACAATCAAAATTGTATAAAATTAAATAAAATTCTTTGTAATTGCCAGTCACATATAATCAGTTAATATCTTCATAAAAATATAACAGTACAAAATTTCATTAATTTTTCCAATGAAATCTAATGATTTAATGTGTCATAGAATAGAATATTTTCCTTTAGTATTCTTTGTACATTCCTGTTGCGAATCAAAAATAATTGTGGAACTATACGCGAGTGCGGAGAATGATTCATGATAATCATCCAAGGGGGAAATAATTTTGAAAAAATCGGCTGGTATTTTAATGCGTATGCAGTTTTACGTGGGAGACGCGTATGCACGTGGTACTCGAATGAAGCACTCGGAATGGATGATGCACGTCGTAATGTCGAAATCATTACCAGCGTCATGCTAGGTATAGCGACTAAAGAAGACAGATTCGACTCACAAGTATATCCGGTGATAAATTTTTCATGGTGACCTTGGCGCTGGTGGACTTTTTTTCACTCGACGCGCGAAATTCGGCTCTTTTAAGTTGGCACACGATAGACACACACGATGGAGACGAAACGAATGTTTCGTTATTGAAGACAGCGTGCGTACAATGTTCGAATGGCTCTGACTACCCAGTGCCGTAGTCGCTACAGTTGAGTCGTCTCTAGAGTTAGCAGCCTCGTACCGGTCCAGCCAATCAAGATAGAATACTGAAATCGCACTAAAAGAATTGGCAAATCGTTCGCGTCGAATATCACGCACCTTGTTCGATCAACTCTCAAATTTCGACTTTTTTCTTCCTAATATAACTCGGCGTATAAAATAACTCTCGCCACGTGTTCAATTTAAAAATACGTTTACAAATTTCAAATGTCGGTACGTACTTTCACTTCGAATGTACGCGAGACAGATATATTCATAAAATTCGGAAGTATAACTATTAAATCGAAAGAATTTGAAATTAGCGGGACCAAAAGAAAGGTTATCGAGTGTGCGTGGTTTAACTGTGAATTCTTGGAGACAGTTCAGTGGGCAAAACCGGTGTAACGACTAGACGTTGAGCTAGTCATTGAAAACGGGTCAAGAAGGTCAGGAGAGCTGTTCCAACAAACTCCACCTTCTTAAAGTCGAGTCACATGGTACACCTATTTGGCGGACTAACCTCACAAATTAAACTCCACAAATTTTTGTGCGACGGAACTTATTTCCGACAAAGTTTACTATTCGGTATGAGTGTAAAATAGTGTACACGTTGGGATTATTATGAACTTTCATCGTGAATCTTCTCCATTTGGTATCGAGAAATGCGGATGAATTATTTGCTCCGTAACTTTCGTCCTAACGAGGTAAGCTATTAAATCTTCGTCAAGGGCTTTGCATATTCTGTCATTAAAAACATAGTAACTAAAACTGTCATTATTATCCACGACCTAACAATATAATACTTTTCAAGTATTCGAGTTAAACAAAATACCATAAGTATTGCATCGATTAATGCCGAAAATAAAATTCCATTATCCGAAACGATTATGCTTATAATTAGAAGTAAAAGTATTGAATTGCCTTTTTGGAGACAGCCGGTACACAGATCTCGTCTTCGTTGTGCATCTTACAACACGGTCTACGTACAACTATCGTAACAGGCTAAAAATGTATATACCACATGATTCTATACTTCCCGTTTTTGGCTTCTCAGTCGTTTCGTAGAGTGCAAAGAATGAAGTTATTTAATGCGGAATTTACCAGGTGTTCTCCGAGCACGGATCCATGTTCCATTATTCGGAAAAGTTCTGTGGTTTCACTGCCATTGAGTATTCAAAATGATGTGACATATTCAGAAATACGAGGTATGCGAAAGTTAAACAAAAACGATATGTGTAGAGTCACAATGACACTTTTTTACGACGACAATTTCAAGGGCATCTTATTGATACTTTGTGTCACGCGACGGAAATGTATTCCTGGATATTTTCAATGACCGATTGAATTGTTGTTACACTTTTATGTGTTTCAAATGTGTTATAAAAATCCCTGATAATAATTGTTCGTCGTTCTAAGTGACGTCACATGTAATATTACATGTTAACGCTTAATATTACTTCGCGTATGATATTGTCACAACGTTGTCAGTGCCAGAGGATTATTTTGATAACAAATATTGCGCTTAAACCGATCAAGGATCCACGCGCCGCTTCCCATTCGGAACTTATTTCTACCTGAAATTTTGGCAGTGTGTCAATTTGTGGCACAGGGTTGATTCACGTTAAATAGATAACGCGGCTTCTCTCCTGAAGTAAACAAATTTCGATATCGGCAAGCTGATTTATTATCGCAAATAACTTAAAGGACAATGATCCTATCAAAACATACACACTATAGTATTCCGTGAAAAAGAATGGAGACAAAAAATGCTGCGGTTACAGCGGTTTACAAGATGTTTTACTTAACTCGATCACGTAAAATATATTCGCGTTGCCTTTAATGAAAAATAATTGCATAAATAAGTTGCTAATTGATAAACAATCTTTACAAATATTTGCCACAAACTCAAATGTTTCTATCGAAAAGTATGATCGAAATTCGGGAGATTTCTTATCACTAATCTCCGACATCATCAAAGACAACGATAGTATTTAAAGTATTCGAGTTAAATAAAGTACTATATGCATTGCAGTTAACCGGAAGTAGTAGGTGTTAGATATTACCTCGTCATTGACGGTTAATGTCGAACCCGACGAATCTTCCTCAGCATCACTCATACACGTACGAGCCATTGCTTTTTTGCCATAACATTTGCAGATCTTGCTCAAAAGCGATTTGCTTTTCGTCTTCATTCTCCTTTAACCTTGACCCCGTGACCTTGTGGAAAATCTCCACACTACCACGCCCCCCGTAAGACTTTCGACTTGCCGAAAAACCGTTAACACTAAGTGTCTAATTTTTGCACTTCTACGTTATTCGTGAATAATAGACGGAAGGACTTCTCGAGATAACAGGAAGTGATACACCGACCCTCCACGTATCCACCCACTTTATACGGAATGTCCTTACACGAGGATTGTATTGCGCCTGTCTGAAAGTTCGATGCCTAAAATGCTTCCTTGTCGTCGATGTTCTTTGGCACCAAATTCAAACGCGCGTCTATAATCAATTCTTATCGGATGCAACACAATTCACAAAGAAATATCCATGTTGTATGTAAACTTATCGAATTACTGAAAAGTGTGAAATCCAACATGGCGTGTGGTTGCACCATGCTCATGAATTGTTCAATAGAGGAGGTATTACGTCAGTATTACATCAGAGTTAATTAAGAACAATTAACATGCTGCAATGTTTGCCAGTCGTATGTTTTTTTCTAATCTTGATCATAATTTCCTATTTTTTCCTCTCGTCTTTCGGTGCAGTTTTTAATTTGATATTTTATTGTGGCTTGAGATACGATACGACGGAAAGAGACGATAAGACTAGTAATCTTCTTTGAGTACTTTAAGACTGGCTGTTAAGAGTGAAATAAAGATAGGACGACTTAAATGATTATTTGACTGGTTAGATGCATTACCGTTTTATGCTCTCGCAATAAAGGGCCTACATTCTTTTCCCGTGCAAAGTGAGAACGCTTGGGGGCTTAAAAGTTTTCTCGTTCGAGTTATACGAAAGCAGATCCGTATGATAGATCGAAGGCCGTATCCTGGAAAGCTTGTAAATCATTGGAGTGTTCCGCAGCACTCTACCTTCGGCATTATACATTTTCAATGAACCAAGAGAATGCATCATTAACCTCGCATAATCGTTAAAACATCTCATAATAGATATTGAAGTCAACGACGGTTTAACTTCGATCTTGTTTACCTTGAAGTTTAATATATCTGCCTTATATTCCCATCTTTTCGTTCACCCGAGTGTCGGTTTGTATCGTGCCATTTTTTATTTATTCGCGTTGCCACGAAAGACGCGGAATTGTTTTATAAGTGAAATATAGTTTAATAAGGGATGAGTTATCCATTGCTAATTAATGAACTTAACAAAATTGATGAATAAACATTCAAAACTCTTTACTATTATAAAAACCCCAATTTTTAATACTAAATATGAAAAGAATTCTAACAAACATTAGAATCCATTGAATATTACAAATTTATTTATGAACTAACTGCTAACTACAATCTATTGATATTGATTAATTTTGTGTCATAATTTGCCTGTCACCAAATATTTTTAACGGTTTAAGATGAGATCAGTTGTGACCAAGGATGTTTTATTAAGAATTGTCTCTTTAGCTTCCATTCCATGTAGATAAAATATGGAGCACCGTATTATGAATGCGTAGACCACGTGATACGGTTTAAATTGTCTATATAATATCACGTGCATCATACTAGTGCAATCATTAAGAATGTAATATTTGCCGCTGTAGATGGTGTGCGCTCGCGGCAATTTGCCAAAACAGTTTTCAGCCTACTGACCTTCCTCTTCATTCTAAAAGATCTTTCACTGAACCTTTTTTACGACTTCAAAAGCCAGACAAAACGTGGGCGGCGTTTATTTTTCTAGTTCCAAGGAAGAAAATCTTCACGGATATCACTCGGTACAATGACAGCTATTGCGCGTACAAAATCATTGCGTCGTTTAACGCGCAATTGATCCAAACGAAGTTCAAAGATTAACGTTTCCAATCGTTTTCAATACTTAACGTGTCAATATGCTGTCATTCGCAATATTACGATATCGTTGGATAAACAACTTGTACGCGAATAAATAAACTACGCGCGGATTTGCGTCACGCGAAATCATGAATGGAGAGCCGTAAGTTTTTCTGTCGCTTCACCTTTGCCTTCTCTTTCGCTTCTTTATGTTTGTTCGTTGTATTCTAAGTACGATACCGTAGACAGTATATATTTTGTCTCTTTTATTGAAATATCAGCGAGTACTTTGAGTTATGCAAATCATTATAAGTTCGTAGTGCACCGTGCTCGAGTATCGTTCCTGAACATCAAGTATTCAGTTATCAGCGTTACGAATTACTGAGTTTTTCACGTAACGCTTATGCAACGGATCAAAATCAAGGGCGCGAAAAATGCGTGTGCGAACAAAGACTCACCGCTGGATCTATGTGCTCCCATTTCTCACCGAGGTAATCCCACGTTTCCTCGGTCATATTTCGATGGAATCAGTGAAAATAGGTAATAAAAATAGGGAATCTCGAGGGGATGAGCCGAAAAGAACGACACGATAGGTTGATTAGCGAGAGGCAATCACGTCGCCTCACTAGTGCCCACTAAAAGCTTACATCACGCGTTCTTCAAGCCCTACATCGTATTTTCTTGGCTAGAAATACAGCGGCTCGTGTACGCGCGCCCCAGAGATATTTTCGGCATGCAGAAGCCTTCATTCGCTTCTGTTCCTCGTCTGCGCCATTAAACTAATCGAAAATTATCACATTCGCGTCTTTCACGCTTACGTCGGATACCCAGTCGAAAATTGCCTGAATTGTTCTGCTATTTCGGTAATAACACTCACGCGTACAACGTTTTCGTCGACTATCTAAGAGAAGCATTCGAAAGATTGGCTCTATTATATCTTTGCAAAGTACTCAGCACAGAACCGCGCCAATTTGCACGTGTTCCAGCAGTGTGTATAGTACTGTTCATAGTAGTATTGGTTAGGGTACAGATTTATCGAAAATCAGTCTAACAACCTTCATTCGGGACTATTTAAAAGTACGTAATGCGCGTGGCTTTGATTTCTATTTTTGGTGGACGCGTTTCTGGAATTAAAATGACACGTGTTTCTTTTAATGGTTATGGGTCTAGCAATCAATATCTATTAGGAGAACTAATGGAATCCGTACGAAGCGTGCATTTTTAATATTTATATGCTGCTAAAATAGCAGAATCTGAGAGGGTCCAGGAATCTTTTTGACTAATATTTAAAACTCAGTATTCGATGCATGCGAAATATTAAACACAAGATGATTATAACGCTTATGAGCCTCGTTCTAAGCGAGGGTACTTACGTGCTATAGCATGAAAAGATTAATAAAATGCCATTTTTTATTAACCGAGGTAATCTGCGATTTATCTACTAATACGTACGTTAAAATATATTGCTTGAATAGATAAATCAAGAATTTAAGTACGTTAAAAACGTAAGTCAAGTGGGGCGCCAAAATTGAACCGCGATGTATCGATGTCACCGCGCATCGAGTTCGCGCAAACCCCGATGACCACAAGGGTATATAAGCGGCCCGCGTAACCCGGTGAATAGACATTTTGCCCCATACCCGAGAGTGGCTTTCGCACATTTTTATGCTATATTATTTACATATTAAAATTTCTAATTTTTGTGTGCTCCAAAATGCCATTAGTTGGAATAATATTCAATTGCAAGAGTTTAAAAGGCCCTCTTGGGTTGTTAAAAGTGAAAGGGTGAATAGAATGATTTTCTAAAGGGTGCAGCGTTCTCTGAGCCAGAAAATACTTAAATTATTGTCAGGATGGCCGAGCGGTCTAAGGCGCTGCGTTCAGGTCGCAGTCCACTCTGTGGGCGTGGGTTCGAATCCCACTTCTGACAAAAATAATCTTTTGTATATTTCAATTATGCCAGGATAATTATTTTGTCTATATAACGAATATAAAGATAATAATCTCACTGTATACGCAGGGCTCAATCACTTCGCTCTATAAAATCGGACGAAGAAGGCCTCATAAACTTATACTTCTGTTCTTCCTATTCGCTCGATTTGCAATGTGAAATTGTGAGGACTGGGTTTTATATACGTATATATTTCGTATATTATATTCGCATTTCTGAAGAACCAAACTGTAAAAAGATTCAGAGATATATGAGCTAAGACGATTAACATTTCAGAAATATGTCGATCATTGATGTACGATGCATAAAGAATTTAATCCAATACGTAGTAGTGTCTTTTATAATAAACATATTTTTAATATTAGAATAATAGAATGTGATATTGTATATCTTCTACTTTTACTAAACCGATTGTGAGAATTATGACGGTAGCGTAGAAATTAAGTATGTGTGACAAACTTGCAGATATATTGGCAATCTGACGGATCTTAAAAAGTGCAAGCGTACAAAACGCGGACTTGCGAAGTGAATAAGAGTTAATTGTCAGTATGGCGGGTAATGATATGTTCGTCGAAATCTCAGGTACCGCACTATCAATGCTATTCTACGAAAATGTTCGTAGTCCTGGAGATCAGGTAAGGGAACTTGTTTAATTTACATTTCCTTATTCATAAAAATCGATTAAGGTTAGTATTATAACCTTCCCGATCATCCTCGATTGAATGCACGAAGGGTATTAAAAACTGGTCAATTATTCGCGTTGTAGATGGGTTTCCTATTGGGAGAGAGTTTAGAATATGTTTTAAAAACGTATACAGATTCAGATCATCAAATTGAGACGGTAAAAACGTATAACAGTAAGTACCCCCAATAATGATGGCTTATATATATGAGAATAAATTGATTTGTTTCGACAACATCCTTAATATTTGTAGATATTGCAACTACTGTAACTTGTCCATTACCCTATTTGTTGCACGATTCGGTTGGTAGAATTAATAAAGAGAAATTGAAGGACTTTTTACGTGACACAAGTAAGCTGGTCATAGGCTGGTTCCACTTTAGACGTGATACTAATTTGGTACCTACAATGCGAGACAAACTCTTGCACAGGGAATTTGCATCTTATTTTTGCCCTGATAATGGCCTTAAAGAAGAATGTTTTTTAATGTGTCTTTCAAGTTTCTCAACCAGTGACATGAGAGGCACCCATAAGTTTAAACATGTTTTTCTAAGACGTAAAACAGGGTAAGTAAAAAGTTGTCCATAAGTTACTTGGGAAGTATGTAATAATGTATGGTTTATAGGACATTTGAACCTATATCTTCAAAGATAATTAATTTGGGTGATGATTCGTGTAAACATGATGGACTTGATTACAAACCAACACCTACTAAAAAAATGTCAGATTCACCTGATATGTTTGATAAGATTTTAAAAAGCATGAAGTAAGTTAATCAACGAGCAACATAACTAAAGATTATAATAATGCGAGTCTCATATCTTTTCCGTTCCATGTGGACCTTTTGCATGGTGTTCTCAATATTTCCACAAATTTGATATAGAAACAGTATCAGTTCCCTTATTCAAGTAGCTGTTGTTAATTTTTCCATAATGAAAATAAGATAAACGAATTAATTATCATGATTTTATAAATTACCCAAAATAAAGTTGAACAATATCTATTTTTAGTTCGGATTTGACAAGGTTTAATGGGCTTGAAGCTGTTACTAAGATACAGAAAGCAACAGAAACATGTTTAAACCATTTAATACCTAAAGTGTGTGAATCTGATCTAGAAGTTGCAGAGTTAGAAAGAGAAGTAGATGAATTGAGAAATATAATTTTTTATTCGAAATTAAAGAAAAGTTTGAAAGTGAATGGAAATTCAGATATTATGAACGAAAACTGTGATTTTGCGAAAGATGCGCTTGTTGCCGAAGCGGAACGTGTTGCCATGAGAACATGTCCTCCGAGAACTGAATATATAAACAGAGATAATATTTCTAGTGATCATAACTTGAAAGATGCATCTACATCAGCAGTATGTTTTATAAAATATTCAAATAAGAAATCTACTATTCTTCTCCAGAAGTCTACCATTTCATATTTCTTCATTGCAGAGTCAATCATTCAACTTGTATGAATCTGCTGTTACATCAGCTTTTATTTTTAAGAAGGGTGACAATAATAAATCAAATACAGTGGGAATAGATATGGAAACGCAAAAGAATTTTAATCAAGAGTCAACTATTAATATTGCCCCAGAGAAAAAGATCGAAACTGCAGAAAGTATTTCACGTAGAAATAAGAGCGAGGGAAACGAATATACTAGTAGTCTGAAAAGAGGAAAAACAAATCGCCAATTTAATTCCGATATAAGAAAAGATAGACAATCTTCTAGTTCGTTTGTTACTGGAAATACTAGTGTACGAAATTCCTTTAGCAACGTATTCGAACAAGAATCCCCTGAAATAAACCCTCTTCAGAGTTCGGCACCTCGCCCACTGTCTTATACTGAAGTTGCCAAAAGAAATCTCGGCGGTATGCAACATGCATCTGATTCCCGGAATAACCATTGAAAATATTGCAAATCTTTCGGATCGCACTATTTTCCGAATAGAGTTAAAGCTGCATAAAGTTGTTGCAGTTCCTGTTGAACAGCACAGTGGCAGGCATCCTAGAAAGCTTGCTTAGCTTAAACGCAGTGTAACTATTTCTTACAGAGAATATATGTATATTGTGGTTTTGAATCTAAAAAAACACGGCAAATGTGTTGATATAACACATATTTCTGATAAACATTTATGAAGGATTAACCTTGAGGAGACCGTGCGTAATATTTAAGATTAATATCATATTGCAAGATAATTTGGATTCTTGATCCAAATAGTATTATGAACATCTTTTAACATATTTTTTCCGAACGCGGATTTTAGATTTAGAAATATATTTGCGAACGTAAAGGCTTTTTGTACTACTCCAAAGAGAGTTTGGAACATGTTTTTAAATATTTGCAATACCCTATATTCTTCACAGATTAAACAAGTTTTCATAGATGTCCGGTAAAAAGCTTAAATGCAAGTAATATTTTTGTTTTTCAATTTTCCAGGTTGTGCCATTCTCTTCTAAGCAATACATATAAACACGTATACTTTGCATTACAATGATTTATAAATACTGATATAATACATGTATTAAGTACTTTGTTAATAATTAAAAACATTTTTAACGCTCCTCAGAAATACAAGTTTATAGTGTACGACATTTATGTTATTAAACAGTTTCATTTTTTAATGTCGTTTTTCAATGAAATTGTATTAAAGTATATCTGCTGGATTATTTGGGACACCTGTAACTTCCCATATCGTAGCGGCAAGTCTTCTGGAATGTTCTAAAACGCATGATGATGTAGCAAGTCCTAGATGAACACAATAAAGTTCATAGATCCTAATTTTATTCGAAGATATTTTAGGGAAACATGTTTCCGCCAATTTCCTGTACAGAGAAATTAATACGATTTATATTTTGTTGTTTATATTAAACAAAATATTAAATGATGTATAATACGAACTTGTAAAAGTCGCCACAAAGTATACCAGGTACTGGAAAATTTTTTACTAAATGATTTAGATAAAGTTTACATTTCAGTGGTGATCCCTAAAATCCATTTAAAATAATTAATTTGCGGACTACACATTTTATCGAAGTATAACTTACTTACTGAGTTGTCTTCAAACCATAAAAAATATGCATAGTTAAACGTAGTATCCTTCCACATAACTGATAAATGGCCTTCTTGCAGGTGCATTCTGCTCTGCTTCACCATATTCCAAATCTAGAGAAGTCCTCGCATGTTAGTCCTTATGTCCGTTTAATTTGTTTTACTCATTTATCTACCTTTTTTGTTGTAAGGGCGAGCGTTTCAGGATTGGTGAAATCCAATGTGGGAGCTGTTAGACGGTGAGTACTTCTGTCTATGTAAATGAAGTGCACGAGTCCTGGAAACTCTTCTAGATATTTGTTGATGGTTAGGGAAGTTCTCGTAGAATATATGGAATTAAGGAGGTATAGTTTGTAAGTTACATACTATCCATAATAAAATATAAAAAATTGTTTGTAATACATAATTGTAAATAGATGTAAGTAATTGTAAAAGGATATGATCCAAGAGTAAAATTCTTCAGTGCTTTGACCTTCAAGAAATCACTGAAGTCGTTTAGTTTTTGCCGGACAAGTCGGCCGACTGTGGTAAGGACATCCGTGCCGTGTTTCAAAAAGTTTCGATCGAAGCACGTTGATCGAAATAATTCTTTCAACGTGTCTATGAAACCAGATGTATTTGACTCGATTTGCAGGACAGATTCCGGGTCTCTCGATTTTAAAAGATCCATATATTTTTTTCGAACAAATTCCCATTTTGCTTGTAATCTTCTCTGACACATGTCAATGTCGTTGTTAATATTACCGCGATTTTTTTTAATACCATCTAATGTTTTCTTTATCGCTGTATCGAGGCTATCAAATGCTGGTCTAAGTTCGTCGATATCTCTTTGCAATTGTAAACCATTTATAATGTTCAAGTAATAAAAACTATCATAGAGCCCGGTCGATGTTGCGAGATTCGTCGCTTCCACTATGGTAACAAGATTAATTCCTTCTGCTAATTCGAAAATGTGTACTGCATTTGCAGTATAATCATGTTCTGACCCAAGTAACACTAAGTGGCTACATAAATCATCGTCCATTAACATATACAGATTTTCATTAACGGAAGATTCTCTCGTACCTCCTAGAAAAAAAAACAATTAATGTAATTGAAAATAATAATTGCGTTTACGAAAGGCAAATGATTTCAGAGAACCCACTAAATAAATCAGTAATATCTTCGGAAGTAGGATTTTCAAGTTTGGCTCCTAAAGGTTTTATATGATCATCTTTAGAGGAGTTATTTTCGGGTAAAAGAATATCGCTGTAATCTTCGTTGTCGCCGTTTATCCCAGATTCATTATCTACTTTTCTCTTTTGATTAATTACCCAGCACATTAATGTCATTAATAATATATCAGAAGCACATAAATCATGAGCATTTTTACTGGAGTATAAGGATAGAAACTTTTGTTCCACTAATATCAAGACATGTACATTAGAAAATTCTGATTGTGCTTTGAGTTTATCACAGGCATCGTGAAGTACTTTTAATATCGCTCCTGCTAAATCAGCATTAATAGATAATTGCTCTACAGCCTCAGTAAGCATGCATTGTTCATTGCCCCTTAAATGTCTCCATGCATCCAGCAATGAAGAAATTAAACAGACCTTTTGCCTATTTGTTTTTAATCTGCAATTTCATAGATTCTCATAGCAATAATCAAATGGAAAATCACTCCACTGAAGTGCTTGTTCACGTTACTCACATTGCTACATCTGGTCCACAGACATGCCGCACAATTGATACACATACGCCTAATGTTCTTTTCATAAGTTCTATATCTTCCATTGATATATAAATGAATGTATATCCCATGAATTCGTCAAACACCATATTTGTACCATCGTGACATCTCATAGAGGTATACGAGTTTCCAAATTGTGAAGTCATAACATGTTGAGACGTAACGATTGGTGAAAATAATTGCATAATTATATTTGGACTTAGCTTTGACTCAGATGTCTCCCCATTCTGTAATCCAGGTATATTAACATAAGAATATTTTATAGCGACATCAAGGTAACTTTTGCTACTATAATTGAAATATAGAGTAGTTGAAATATATTATGTTAAATAAAAAAAATTATTTTATTTACTTAAGACTATTACTTGAGTAGAAATTTACCGTGTCTTCGGAAATTAAGCCTTGTATTCTGGCTAGTTTTTCTATGTGTGTTTCAAATTTTTTGTTACACTTAACAAAAAGAACATCGTTAAGATGATCGAAGATTAAAATACCCTTCATTTTGTATTTTGATTATTCGCTTCTTTAACTATTTATTTTCTGACAGTATTGCCCGATATCTGATTTCTATCTGCCTGACGGATCTGTCAGTGATCCGGCTTACGAGATGATCATTTTTTTGTCTAAATCTGATATATGTCAAATGATTATTTAATATACATATACTTATTTAGCGGTCTGTTCAACATTTGTGTATTTAATATATAGATACTAGATCCAGAGCGCGTAAAATAACAGGTTTTACGTTCTCGTAAAAAATTGATAATTAACTTTTTACACTATGTACTTGACAGCTTCTCAGATGTCGCCCACGCGAGTAACCTTCACACTGCATAATTTAATGTACGCGACTCTTGCATTCCATGTTAAATTTACTTTATAATTTATATGCAATACGTATTCTTTTATAAAACATAATTTCTAATACTTTACAGTATGTAAGAACAATGACGGAAATATGCAAGAAACTAATCAAAATATATTTTGGAAAGGATAATTATAATTGTTACATTATGGAAAATTTAATATAATATAATCATATTCTTGTATGTTTCAACGTGATTTAAATATACAGCGCAAAGTGCACGCAGACGATTATAAAGACAAATAAATTCTTGGGAAAACTAAGTTTGAGAGATCGTCTAATTCAATCATGGCGGGCCGCAATTGCATTTATCTTCCTTGGTGTCCGATTAGTTTGGTGGTACGTTTTAATTGATCAAATAAGCAGAAGCTTAATTAGATTTTGTAACCACAGACAAATCCAACGTTATTCTTTTACTGCTAAATGGAATTAACATGGAAAAGAAATGCCATAACTAAAGAAAGAAATGAAGAGAATTGGGTGATCAACAGTGGTTAGTTACAATATAGATTGCAATGATTATTATAATAATTTCTGTGCGATTTATGCCACAGGCTAGATATAGGAAGACCGAGCACTGAATAGAAATAAAATCAATGAAATTGATACAACCGATAGGTGCCTAAGTGAATTAAGTGGGAATGCATCGTTACCATATTGCTGCAACAAATGCAAGTGCATTGCGTGCATGTATCGGATGTGATGTATAGCAAGAGTCTTATTTACAAGTGTATATTTATTTTATATATTTAGATATTTATATTTATTATATTACAATACTTGTAAGTGTATAGTATTGTATAAAAATTGTTGTACGCTATGCAATTTACAACTTCAATAAACGATTTTATTAAGAACTTATTGTGTTATATTTTATATTCCCTCTACATCCCCAATATCCAGAATCCCATGTATCTTAAGAATGTCCAAGAATTTCTATCGTTCTTGGAAACGCTCACGAATTATTAGAATTGCTTGAATTTGGCGATTTTCTCTATATTTTGCCGTAAAATCGAGAAAATGTATCAGGAGAACATGATGGGCGAGGAGGTATTCGATTCGCACGATTCTTGGAATTTGACGTCATTTCTTGGAACCCGCGAAATTTTCGGGAATTCTGAAATTGTGCCGTAAAATCGAGAAAATGTATCAGGAGAACATGATGGGCGAGGAGGTATTCGATTCGCACAATTCCTGGAATTTGACGTCATTTCTTGGAATCCGAAAGTTCTCCGGAAATTCTGAAATGTTGCCGTAAAATCGAGGAAATGTATCAGGAGAACATGATGTGCAAGGAGGTATTCGATTTCGCACGATTCCTGGAATTTGACGTCATTTCTTGGAATCCGAAAGTTCTCCGGAAATTCTGAAATTTTGCCGTAAAATCGAGAAAATGTATCAGGAGAACATGATGTGCGAGGAGGTATTCGATTCGCACAATTCCTGGAATTTGACGTCATTTCTTGGAATCCGAAAGTTCTCCGGAAATTCTGAAATTTTGCCGTAAAATCGAGGAAATGTATCAGGAGAACATGATGTGCAAGGAGGTATTCGATTTCGCACGATTCCTGGAATTTGACGTCATTTCTTGGAACCCGCGAAATTTTCGGGAATTCGGAATTTTGCCGTAAAATCGAGAATTGGTATCGGGAGAACATGATGTGCAAGGAGGTATTCGATTTCGCACGATTCTTGGAATTTGACGTCATTTCTTGGAACCCGCGAAATTTTCGGAAATTCTGAAATTTTGCCGTAAAATCGAGAATTGGTATCAGGAGAACATGATGTGCGAGGAGGTATTCGATTCGCACTATTCCTGGAATTTGTCGCCGTTTCCTAGAATTTCTTGGACCTCGCGAAATTCATGAAATTCTTGGAATCAGAGGAATGGAAATGAAAGGTTTAAATATAGAAGTTCAATTTGTTATGTTTCTTTCTATTTATTGCAACCCAAAAACTTACTATACATTAGTCTTACATCTAAAATTGTAATACTAATTGTAATAATAATTGTATATATATATACGCTTTATATATTATATTATAATGTAAAAGAGTATAAGATAAATATACATATATGTACAGGTTTCAAATATATTTCATTACTGAGCCGCTTATTTCTTCCAGAAAAGGTATTGAAGTTTTTCCATAAGCCCAGTCCATTGCATCGTTGGCACTGTAAAAAACAAAAACCGGCGCTTTATAAAGTCCATGATTAGCATAGAGTACCTACACTGATGTATAATTATAGAAAAATGTAGTTGAACAAGCATAAACGAAAGACCAACCTCTAATATTATTTTTCAAATTGTACGTAGATTGCACTGTCCAACAAATTTGGACTTTTTTCTGTCTTTTTTTCTGCCCATGAATTTTGTCCTTATATAGGGTGCCTCACAAATAAAAAACGCAAATAGTTTTCTTTAAATATCTCCTTTATTAGAGCGGATAGAATATGTTGAAACAGGAATTGTTTGTTTTTTAACAGGGAAATGCTTTATTGCTAATATTTCCGTGAATTAAGCAATAAAAATTAATATGTCAAATATTGATTAACACACACACACAATATATATTTTATCATTTGATATGAATTAAAATTCTCGAAATTTTTATAAAATATAATGTATTTTCCAAGTCTAAGATAGATTATTACATTAACTGTTAACTACAGGTATTACATTTAACAAATGATTGAAACATTTCTAATATCACGTACATATTTTGTCAGAAAGCACTTATTTTGCGGCCCTGACTTCTTGCATTTCAATTAAGTTTACGTTACCTGCGTGAAAAAGTGTGTTGAAGACTACGTGCATATGCACGTCATTTGAATTTGGAGAAAATATATATGTGTGTGGCAGAAGTGCCTGATTTATAGGAATGCGTATGCAGAATGAAGTGCATATAGCAGAAGAAAGGGGGAGAAGTTCTGTGTACATAACGACCCCACAAACAGTTTGTTGCGGCTTCTTGAACCGGTAAAAACGAGCGATGTTCTACCCGAATCGATAACTTATATGCTTCATTAAATTAGAATTCAAATATTAATTTGCCTTAAGAAGCGAGTGTCAAAAAACCTTTGTGTCCTGATTGAGAAGAACTACCTTATTCGTAACGATTGCAAGTCATTCCTCGCGTAACGGAAGGTAAATAATAACATAAGTACTTGAGTATCAAATAATTGATTAGATAATGTAGTTTGAGGAAGGAACTTAAAACAATCAGCCACAAATGAATTATAGTTTCCACAGGTGAGAAAAAGCCATGGCAATACGCAATGTACTCAAAACTTGGAAAACATTACATATATTTATGTGCAATCCTTGCACAAATCAAGGCAAAATACGAAAGTTTAAATATATTGGAATGGGCCTAGTTACTGGTGCTACTGTTTATAGTATAACTGGTGTTACTGTATTAGCAGCACAAACTGAATTAGATACAACAAGTTTTATGTCTCAGCCTATCACAGATATTGAAAAACTTAAGGTGAAACCAAATGATATGAGAACAAGAATGGAATTATTAGTATTAAAAACACAAGCTGACTTTTGTAAAGCTCTAGAGTCGTTAGAAGAACCAAATCAACGATTTAAAGTAGATAAATGGACTAGAAAAGAAGGTGGTGGTGGTATAACTTGTGTCCTACAAGATGGGACTGTTTTTGAGAAGGCTGGAGTAAATGTATCTGTAGTAACTGGTTCACTACCACCTGGTGCAGTACAACAAATGAGAGCAAGAGGGAAAAAAATGCAAGACGGTGCTGTGCCGTTCTTTGCAGCTGGTGTCAGCGCAGTAATACACCCACGAAATCCTATGATTCCAACTATACATTTTAATTATCGCTACTTTGAAGTGGAAAACCAGGATGGTTCTATACAATGGTGGTTCGGAGGAGGCACAGACCTCACACCTTATTACCTAAATGAAGATGATGTAAAAGATTTTCATGGTACCTTGAAGAATGCATGTGATAAACATGATCCATCTTATTACACCAAATTCAAGAAATGGTGCGACGATTATTTTTTCATTAAACACAGAGGTGAATGTCGTGGAGTGGGTGGGATCTTCTTTGATGATCTAGATACACCCAATCAAGACGAAGCATTTGAATTTGTGAAATCATGTGCAGAAGCTGTTATTCCCTCTTACATTCCTTTAGTCAGGACTCACAAAAATGATGGTTATGGATATGCTGAAAGACAATGGCAATTATTAAGAAGAGGACGATATGTTGAATTTAATTTAATATACGATCGCGGTACCAAATTTGGATTATATACTCCTGGAGCCCGATACGAAAGTATATTGATGTCATTGCCATTAAATGCTAAATGGGAATACATGCACGAACCTGAGCCTGGAACTAAAGAGGCCAACCTTATAGAGGTGCTAAAAAATCCGAAGAATTGGTTGAATTTGCAAGAGTGATCTCGTAAAAATGTAGACTATCGATTAATAAGAAGAGTCAAAAGTAGTTGTACATATATCAGATGAAAAAAGTTGTCTTCCAATTTTATCCAGTTTTATACAATGTTATATATATATTATGCAAGTATACTTATGCAACTAAACTGAAGTATTAAAAAATATAAAATGTAACATCACACAGTATACACAACTTCACAGTAGACTTCAGCATTTTATAGAATGTATGTTGAATCATTCGTAAAATGTAACACCTGTACATAACAACTAATGTAATTATATATCTTAGGCTTGGAAAATAAATATATTATATTTTATAAAAATTCCAAGAAATGTAATTCTTATCGAACGACCTTATTCTTCATGCGGCTACAATAGAGGAAAATAGTAGACATGTATATAAAATCAGTTCAAAGAGAATCATTTTTTAACTTATAGCGATATTATTACAGCATAAAAATATGTTATACAATTCAACATAAATTTATTTGCACTGATTTTGAGATAAAGATTATTTACAATATACTTTTTTTAATTAAAAAGTAGATATGTGAAGTAGATAATTTTATATATATATATAAATATATATATAAAATATTGTACACTAGATGTATATATATATATGCATGCATTATAAGCAACCTAAGATCATTAATTATAAGTCCTGTCTATATTGAATCAATTCTGCAAAAACATTCAGTCTTTGAAAGACAACACTCTCCATGTCGGAAGAATATAAAATATTATTGCTGCATAAATACTTCGACAAATAATCTTTAACGAATTATAATTTTTCATATATAAACAGTATAAAAAATTTTAAAGATGGCCAGGCGAAAGCCACACATGTAAAAAGTAAATGTGACAATGATAGAAATTATATATATAATTAGCGCATTAATTGATTCAGAATACTGAAATATTTAAGTCTCATATCTCAAAGGTTCTGGCGAGTATTCAAAGACTCCAAACTTATTAGTATAAAAAGTTCCAGTAAATAGTACGTCTGTTCACATGATCACGAAAATGAATAATACACAATAGACTTATTTCGCTTTTTCGCTAGGAACAGAGGCTGCTGTATACAATTAAAAAATACAAGGAACCTGTCTTATGTAGATTACATAATTGTAGAACTACAAGATGCGATAATATCAAGTATGTACATTCTTCATTAAATAAATACCCTCTTTAAACGAGAAATGCGATGTAAAAAATGTGACTTTTATAAAAGTACAAAAAAAGGAGGTCTAAATATTTGGCACTCAGAAATCGAAGACGTATTAAGTAGAATGTTCTTATAAAAAAAGGTTGATATCGTTATTTGCAATGCTGTAATACGGCAGTAAGAGCAGTTGGCTATTCGTACTCTTAATAAAAATTCAAGTAGTACAAATATTGCAAGTAGCAAAATTTGCATTACAAGAAAAACTACAAGTTAAAATAAATACATTAGGCATAGTATATGCTCCGAATATTAATTACACTAGACACTTGTTTCTTTTTTAACTATTTGCGCAAGATTTACTGGATCATTCATATACGCTTTACTGGCATCATTATGTTTTACGTTAGTTAAATTCGCACTCTCATTACAACTTTCTGCTTCGTCGCTTGAATCGAAGCATTTAGGGAAGTTATCAGGACTCGTAATTGATGCAATGTCAGTTAAGGAATTCACGGTTTTAACTGCATTATCGAGGTGTTGTGAAAAATGATTATGATCTAAGCTTGGTATACATAATTCTTCAGGTATATGACACTCATACTCGTCGGTATGTAAGCCAGAAACACCCTCGATATTCACTAATGAATTAACATATGTTTCTTTTGTTTGTGCTGCATTGTATGCATTATCACTGGTTAAACTGTTTACTTCGGATAAAGATTGTTCCGATTGATTAAGAGACCGTCGAGAAATGGGAACTTGATCGTATAAATTTGAACTGGCCATACTCTGTAAATCCGTGAGCGACGGCCTCGAATATTCACAATTTTTCGAACTAGTTAACGAGGCTATATCGTTGAAAGAACTGCGGTAACTACTTTTTAATGGCTTCACAGTATCTATTGGTAAACAATACATGCTATTTGAGTGGTACAACCACCTCGAAGTCCGTCTAGATTGTGCAACTTCCGATTCAATAGTTTCATCGATACTTGGACATTCTTGTTTCGAATAGTTATCGCTTTGCATTATCTCGACAGACTCGCAAATCTCTGGTAAATTATGATCACTTCGTTCACTGGTCATTTGCGTCGCTGACTCAATTTCCGAGCTATATTCCAAACTACATTGCTGGGAAACATTGCGCAAATGTTTCTCCTCGTCGGTTTTTGTATCTGCATCTGATTCATTCGCATTTTGCAATTTTTGTGGTGTATTTTTTGGTGAATCTAAAGTAGATATCGTTGTAGGATCATCTCGTAAGATACAGTCATTGTTAATCTTCTTTACAGAACGTACAAAGCTTTCTTGACCAATTACAAATCGCATTGGTATGTTTCTTTCCTCTGACATACTACCGCCGCTATCTGATAGGATATTCACATTTTTAATATCATTAATTGGATTCAATTCCACATGAATATTTGTATTATTCACTTTTGCACTGTTGCTTAGAAGACTACGTTCAATATTGCTCTCCAATTTTGGAGTAGGACGTGGTATCGAAACACAACTTCCACCGTCGCTCGTTATACCTCCATCGCCTTGTTTTCTGGGACCAAGATTATTGTTTTTTGTATGCCGACGTTGTTTCTTAAAGAACTTTCTTGCGACTCCACTTTGATGAGGATTATAAAACATCTCGACACAAGCCGATGACGGTTCAGTGTAAGTTGTAACAGAATTGTTAGATCTGTATTGTTGCCGATGTAGTACAACTAGATTCACATTCGCCATTTTGGTACCAACAGGCAAAGTTTCTTGATTACTTGTAAGATCAGAAAGCTTGGAAGCATTACATGTCTGTGATCTATTAGTGTGCCTGGAAGAACTAACAGAGTTTGTATCAGATGTAACTTGAGTAGCTTGACTATTGGACAATGGTGGTACAAGATTTTGTACTAATGGCTGTGTTGGAATTACAGGATTCGCATCAGACACGCTTCTAGTTCTACAACATCGAGTTTTTCGCTTCTGTAGCCAGCATCGCATTTTCAGCCATTGTGATCTAACGTCATTACGAGCAATTCCGTAAAATAGTAGCACAAATACACCAAGAGAACTCGAGGCAATGCAATATAAAATAGCAAAGATAGTTTCGTCAAAAGATATATACGAATGTAGTGGTTTTATAGTAGTGGCAGCAGCAAAGGACCACGACATCAGATACAAGATTAATGTCACAATTTGTCCTTTTAATTGTGCTATTTGTGAGTGCTCGGAATCTTCGATATCCGATGAAACTGTTTGCGTACTGTGAACACTGTGTCTATCGCCTGATGGATTTGTATTCGGTTCAAGTAATTCCAAATCCATATTTTCTGTTGCTTGCGTGCCTTCCGATAATTGTGCATTCATATCCACATTTTGAATCGCACATCTGATAAGCAAGTGGAAAATAATTAAATAAGCTATCAGAATTCCACCAGGAAGAAAAAGTGCGGCAAGAGCAGGACCCGACGTTAGGAAGCAATGCGAATATCCAGCATATTCGCGTAAATTAATTGCCCCCGATATACCACAGATAATCATGGCAATCCCCCATCCAACCAAATAAAGACCTAATATTGGTTTCGGTATTGGTTGATCCGGAATCTCGTCGTCCGGTATATCTTCAAGTTCCGACTTCGAAAACTTTTTATACATATTGCTGGAAATAAAAATCTAAGGTTTCATACTGATAATATGTGAAATGTCTATAAAACTAATTTCACATAAATGAATTACCTAGCGGACACCGCCATCCATAATAGACAGCATAAAGACAAATAATGCAGAGTAAGACCAACTCCTTGACATATCTGAATATTCTCTGTTTGCTGAATACCAATACTATAAAGGAATGATAAGAGTGCCATTGCAAACCAAGTGTTGATCACACCGTGCTTTGCCTTTTTTGGCATAGCGATTGTAGTGTAACAAATAATGTATGTTACCAATGTGATTACCAGACACGTTATCGTTATAAAACTTCCTATGTATATTGCGGGATTGGAGTATCCAAATTTTGCACCAGTTATGCTAAAATAATAAGTATAACATTAAAGATGATGAACATCAAAAGATCAATTTATATTATTGATAACTACTTACATGGTACCATCTTCATTAAGATAAGAAATATCTTGTAACAGCCCATAATATCCTAATCTGTTGCAGTAAAATACTATTAAGTTAGTTAAAAGATTTGTCAGTCGGCAACCATCGCTCGACCAACCACCCGACTCATTTAACGTTTCATCCCAAACTACAGGTTGTAATCTTTTACCAGCGTAATAACGTAAGGGAGCTTTCAGCATGACATATACTGGTTCGGATAAATTTCTTATCGAGGTACCAACTAAAACAGCATTACGTATTGAGTACTAGAAATTATCGTGTGTGTAGAATAAAATTTAACGTATGTAATTAACTTACACAACTTGCTGCCAACAATACATGTTGAAATATCCATGTTATCGTCATTAATTATTTTAGGAAACAATCGGTTGTCGCTATACATAGAAATCATAAGTTGATGAGCTACAACTTCCTGCGAATGTTGTAGCAAAGATGCAGGCAATTGAATTGATGCTTCAACTATCCTATCTTTCGTACTAATAGGAGATGTTCGATTATTTGTTGTGCATTGCAGGAATCTTGTTTCCGAATCACTTTTAGACGCCATATTAGAATACCAGGTACATATTAAGCCTGTAAAGCTATCGTGTTTCACACGAAATTCTTCCAACGCCATGTTCTTTTTATGAGATTGGATCGATGGAGTAAATTCCGTTATCCTTTCTACTGCCTTAACTAATCTTGTGCATGACTTAAAAGAAATCTCAGCCTTCTTTAACATATCCTTAGGTAAATTCATCACAGCGCTAATAACGTCGATCAACATGGCACCAAGTTCTTTTTCTTCTACGAGAAAGTTTAAGAAGTTCTCTATGGTTAACGCTATAAAGTTAATTTCCACCGGGTCGGTTAATTTGAAATCGTTACTAGTGCAATTTTTAAATCTCTTTGCAGTCTCTAACAAACTATTCTTCGTTAGCGTCAGATTGAGCTTGGAAAACTGTTCTAAAGTTTTTGTCGTGTGGGATATATATGGACACGATTCAGTATTTAAATCTTCCCAAACTCCTGTATGGTTACACTGATAAGAAGCTTTTAGAGGTATTTGCATTAATCCCGATAAACGATTTCCTTCGCACGGTAGCTCTGCTCTCCAACCTGTTACAGTTTTCGGCCATGTATAAATTCCTTTATTACTTCTTGTAACTGTTAAATATAAATTTATATTAATTATACATTTTCAATGCAATCAATTAAATAGAAAAAAGTCATAATTTTCCATACCTGCCAATGGACAATAACGCGTTTGATTAGATATAACAATTACACTAATAGCCTTTGATCTGTTACCATTTAATGAAACCAATAAGCAATTCCATTGTCCATTGTGCTCCTCTTCAACCGGAACAATACTAAGTGAACTGTAATAATTATCCAGCAATTATTATTAATTACGAAGAATACTGTAACGCTATATTATTTCTATTAAGATGCGATGTCACGTTACCTATCTACAATACCACTATCAGCGAGATATCTATTGTCAACTTTAATATTAGATAAACTTTCCCTTGGGTCTTTAAATTCATCTATGTCTATGATTTCGGTAGTAGTATTAGGATACCACAACCAACTCAATCTGGCATGTCTGTCATCTGTTATGCTGGGTGCTCGGCATTTTAAAGTTATCGAATCTCCAGCGAAAACAACTTGATTTTGTACCGGACGAATTTCAATTGCAGGCGATAACCACTCGCACTGAAAATCCTCGGACAGCCTTAACTTTTTTAAAGGTTGACCTTTAACATTTACTGGAGAAGCACATTTCGGAGGAGGACTAAAATATCGTAAACGAATAAATATAGGTGATGAATATTATGTACGATCGTAATTATTATAACAAGATTTGTGTTATAAGCATTATTTAAATAATTACTTTAACTTGATAGATGTATTGTGGATCCAATTACTAAACCAGTATAATTCACAGTCACATTTCCAAGGATTATTTGACAAATCTCTGGAAGAACAACAAATTATGTTCATGTAATATAAAATATAATCAAAGATAATACTCACAGCTGCTTCAAAGATTTAAGCCCATGAAAAGTGCCCTCTTTTAAAGTTGTTAAATTATTTCCATTTAATTTCCTGCAACATTTTTTGTATATATATATCGAAAAATCAAATATAATAGTCACATTGGGTTATAAATGCACAGATATGCAGTTTGCAATAAACTCATTAGCCATTATTTAGGCAAACAAAGAAAATCATTCTTTCACTTACAAGCGATCTAAAGCCAGCAAATCATGAAATAATGATGGCATCACATCCTTTATTTTGTTCCCCGACAAATCACTAGCAATAACAGCAAACAATGTATAAGATAGAAAAAAGCTTCAGAAAAAATGCATTTGCATATTATATCATTATTAACTCTTCTTAACTTACAGCCTTTTGAGATTTGGTAGTTTCCTAAATGCATAAGCATCTATCGTCGAAATTTGGTTCTTACTCAGATCCCTGAAATTTTATGAAAATATAATTTTAAAATACAACAACTACACTTACATGTAAATAAATACAAAATAACAAATAAGTAAGATTAGAAACGTAGTTATTATGTAAAGATGGCCACCAAATACATATAGTAAGCTTACAATTTTTCAAGATTTTCAAGGCCACTAAAACTTCCTTCATCGATAGAAGTTATTTTATTTTCAGATAAATCCAAGCGCCTCAGATTTGTCAAGTTTTGGAATACATTGGCGTCAATTACATAAATACTATTTTTACTTAAATCTCTGGAACAAAATATATCTCAAATATTAGTAACACATAAACATTATATTTATGATGTGTATGTGTATGTAAATAGCTTACAATTGCACTAACTCCACACTAACAGAATTAATATTGACATCTTTAATATCCTGCAAATGATTGCTGCACTTAATCCTCAACCACTCTGCTTGTGCACCTGGTTTACAAACACAGTATTGTGGACATGGCTCAATTGTATTTCCTTTTGCTTGTATTAAAATGAATAGTAAAAGGGCAGCTCTCATGTTTAGTGCAATGGCCGTTGACCTATAAATTGGCATACAATAATTTATTACTTTGCATAGTTCATGAACTTAGCTGTAGGAGATTATTCTAATACAGATACTTTTGCTATTTTCCCACTTGGATTTCTGTTTTATAAATCTCTTTAACACTAGAACTACGGAAGCCGTTAATATGACAGGTCCGCGGAATTGAATAAAAACGTTCAAGTTTATAAGATTCCAATTCCTGAAATTTTTTCGGATCATGTAGCATAATGAACGTAGTTAAATCGATTTATTTATTTTTTCCATCCATCCTTATTTTTCAGGACGTAGACGTGAATGTATAAATACAGCTGAATATCTTGTTCATAGTTCTAGTGTTAATTGCAAATAACATATATTTTCAATTCTATATTTGTCTATACTAGAACTAACAAATAAGGAAGTAGTAAAAGATATCCAAATAATTAATAATAATTGAATTGGACACTCAACTGAAACTCGTATACAAAACTGTATAAATGAACTTTACAAAATTACTGATTACTCTATAAAATCGTATAAGTTGCATCGAATAATTTATACAAATTGTTCTAATTGGAGATTCTAATCGAAATAAACGAATGAGGGTGTCGGTGAAGCAAGCTTAAAACAATAAACAAATATGCTACTTGTGTTCATTTCAGACTAACACTTGATCGAGTCGAGTGTTCTTTTGTTACATTTTTATACAAAAACAATTTGCTAGTCTTTTTCATTTACAAATTCAAACGGGCAAACGTTTACGAAGCATCGATGAAAAAATAAATTAATGTACTTACGACACTTACGGCTAAAGAAATAATTCCATTACATTGTTTTAGAGGAGGATCTTTTGGGTTACCCCTAAATACAATTTTGTCGCAGTTCTAACTATCCATCTTAAATGTATATAAAAATGTAACTTTTATGAACGAAGAGACAGTATCAATTACGGGAGCTGCGAACTGTCACAAAGTATCGATGATACATTCGTTACCAAAATATGGGAGCAATATTAGGCTGATTCTCAAGTGTCGATTAGCCCTTGATGACCTTAGGTCCGATTTCTTCATTTTATTAAATCCACCAGGTTTTCTATTTTATGCCGCGCAAAATGGATTTGCAACTAACTCATATTGTCATTCTTTTTTTGAAAATATAAGTATACAAATCGGTTCAGATCCACGTTAAATATCAGATTTATTTTTATATATCTTCTAATTTTCACTTGCGAGTCCATTATAAACGAATAAAGTTAAAGAACACTATTTAACCGTTTACAGGTGGATCGCAATCTCACATGAAGATGCTGCATTATATTTGGTGTTATTTTATGGACATGCATTTGTTTTAAAATGAACTGTCAAGCAAAACGTATCCAAATAACGTGTCAATCAAATTACGCATATATTTGACTGCCAACATTAATAACGATAGTGCTGAATATATTCCTCACAATTAAATAATGTCTGCCCTTTTCTTTTATTGTTTATTCTATTTCCTAATGTCAGGATGTATCATATATCCACCAACAGAATTCATATCAGCAGGTCTAACCATAAAGGATATTTTTTCAAGTTGGTTGGGTAATGAAAATGAATGTTTTATACAATATCACATAAGAAGAAGCATCGTTACGCTATTCGTGCATTCTATGCTACCATTTGGTAATTTAATATATTCTGTATTAATATCTTAATTGCACACACCACACAAACACACACACGGGCCATACACACACGTACTACTTTTCACTTAAATATGCAGTGATAATACGTATAAAACTATGATAAATCAGTGCCATAACAGATATTATGATATAATTATAATTAATCAGTATCCTTTTTTAAAGGTTTCATACCTGGCTTGGTTTTGTTTGGATATGTGGATCCTTGGAAAGTGGTACTGGGATATGATAATATGTGGTTAACACTTGTTATCTGTACAATCTCAATACCTCTTTATACTTTGTATAACATTCTTCAATGGTCTGTAAATAATTGGAGCATGCACCCAATAGCACAAAGTTTGGCAGTTTACTGTAATAACAATACAACATGGCTCAGTATAGCATCAGAGATCAATAGAGAATACAGAAGGTATGTTTTATAATTTCATAATAATATCATAAGTAAAACTTTACAAGCATTTTTTATGCAATGACATTCCCCTTTATGATAAACAATACATTAATAAGTTGAAATCTGATTTTAGAATAGATAAGTTTTTAGTTAACACAAATAGTGTAACACGTTTAATAGTAACAGATAATTGGATAATTATGGTAACACCTTATAAACTACAATTAGCAGAACAACGTGATGTGGCATTAATAGTTAATAAGAGCGACACTCATGCAATGTCTCCAACCACACGGAGTGTAGTCCAATTTATCAACATTCAAGTATTGTGCATTTATTTTGAATAATGATTACTTTTGTTGAAACCATGAATGATAAATTAAGAAACAATTTCTCCATTTAGGTGAAACCAACAAGAACAGGTGCAAGATCTAAATCCTTTGATATAAGATTGAATGCACTGGATTTTAAGGATTTGCAAAACAAAGCTTCATGTCCAATCACTATATTGGAAAATGTCACTTTTCATAAAACATTGCTAGATAGATTTATCGATGCTTTCAAAGAACGAGTAAATGAAAATAGTCAATATGAAACTACAGAGGTAGTTCTAATTTTTACAATGTAATATCATGACTTATATTGTCCACAATCTAAAAACTATGAATTTTTAGGAATTGGAACTATGTATTGGATGCATGGAAGCCATGTCTAATGTTAAATTAGTCAAACATTGTAGTGCTAATATCAGTGTAGGGCCAACTGACTGTATGACATGTAATTGCCGCCCAATGTGGTGCATAGATTGTATGGCAAAATGGTAAATTGAATAATTATTAGCTATTGAATATTATTACCTATTATACATTCTTGAACTTACACACTAAATAAATATTTCTTATAAAAGGTTTGCATCAAGACAAGACAAAAATGCACCAGAAACATGGCTTTCCTCTAAATGTACATGCCCCATATGTAGGGCGAGATTTTGTGTTTTGGATGTGAGCTTGGCATGTAAGTCTTAGTAGCATTACGATTTTACGGCGAAATGGAAAAAAATGTTCCGGACGGGTCTTACAAGAGATTATTTAATTACAAGTAAAGATTGAAAAATTTATACCTGGAAAAAATGGGTACTGAGTATTGTATATTTTGTAACTGACATTGTACTATGCATTTCGTAAAGGAAAATTACGATTTGTACAGGGAATATAAGATTTGTATATGAATCTAAAAATATATATCATAGTTACTCAACTAGTTACCTTTATTGTTATACGAAAAATAATATATATTGGCAAAGTTTTTAAATTACTTATACTTCTTTCATAGCAATAATAAAAATTATTAAAATTGATATTATTTGAGTTAATATTTATTCCTAACTTCTAATAGTTTTCGCAATACATAGAAAAATATGCTGATATTTATATATTAATATAATATTTATGCGTCCGATTTCTGATTAATTCACTAGTGTAGTTATTTTGCTCTCATTCTGCAAATATGTCTGATTGGAACAATTGTAAACTAGATATTGAAAAAGATGATTTATAATAATAAAAAACTTGTTGCTAAATAACTCTCGAAAGCTGTTTATTCACTTTAATAATTCTTTAATACTGTGTTGAGTGTAAATGTTTTATCCACGTGACATAGTTATTTTAGAGGGTATTGAAATAATGGATTGGCACTAAATACCATTAATGGAAATTCTATTAAATAACTTTAAATTACAGGTAAGACATAACTCAACGGTATCGTAGAGTTATGAAAGTTTATAAAAAAATTGATCATTTTGTACAGGTCGTCGTTCCTTATTTTCCGTACGACATATTCTATAACTGATAACACAAACACTAACGTTCATGTATTATAAAAATAAAGTTTTTCTAAGTTACCATAAGTCGTGGCGCAATATTCATTGCCATAAGTTCTTGGAATAATAACTTTGCTGCATATGGCAATCTCACTTGAGAAATCTGTGTCTTGTTTTTGCAACCTTTGCATTCAAATGTATTATTTCTCAAATTCGCTATAGCGATTAAACCGCAGAAATTGCATATGTGAATTCTATATGGATCAGACACTTCAAACAAACGTTCTCTCAAAAATTGTGCAGCTCCATGAGAAATCTGACAATCACGCTCCATCTCACCAAATCGTAGACCACCATCACTGTAAATCGACATTCATACATTTATGTTTACATAAACAAAGTTTGAAGCTTATTATAAAGTACAGGGATAAGTTCCATAATTACCGTGCCCTTCCTTCCATAGGTTGCCTAACTAAAATTTGCACAGGGCCTCTTGCTCTGCTGTGAATTTTATCATCCACCATGTGTTTTAAACGTTGATAATATGTGGGACCTAAAAAGACTTGGGCATTGATTTTACGACCTGTGTGTCCATTATACATAACTTCATTCCCTCTGAGCTGATAACCATATTCTTGTAAAAGGGTGGAAATTTTTTGCACATTTACAGCATCATTGAATGGAGTAGCATCACCAATTTCGCCTATGAAAGTTGGAGAAAAGATATATCTATATTCTAAACAATTCGGTTTGTTATATAAGAAGTAGATATATACCTTTGTTAGCTGATACTTTTCCCTGAATACACTCGATCAAGTGACCAATTGTCATACGAGATGGGATAGCGTGAGGATTAATAATAATATCGGGAGTAAGTCCTTCGCACGAAAATGGCATGTCTTCTTGCCTGTACTGAATTCCGCAAGTACCTTTCTGACCATGCCGCGAAGCAAACTTATCGCCGATTTGTGGAATACGGACACTTCGAACTCGAATTTTACAGAATTTATATCCTTCACTGTTTAGCGTTAACATTACTTGATCTACTATACCAGTTTCACTATTACGTAAGAAAGTAGACGCATCTCGTTTTGTATAACGTTTTGTTGTACTGTCCAACTGTAAACATTTGTGAAATAATATTATTGATATTATCCTCTAATATATTATGCGACGTAATTATAAGATGTATACCTCATCATCTGCTTCCGGTAAAGTAATGGTTTTTCCTATTACAACGTCATCGCCAGATACACGGATTCCGGGTGCGATAATTCCATCATCATCCAGTTTATCATAAATTGCATTTCGCATTCCCTGGCATGTTTGTCGCGTGGGTTTCTCGAACTGTTCTTCTTGATCTCCAATCCTTTTAGATTCCGAATCTTTGTAAGAACGGTAGAATACTGATCTGAAGAAACCTCTTTCAACTGCACTAGCATTTAAGATAACGCTATCTTCTTGATTGTATCCAGTATAACACAGAATTGCAACTATGCTATTAATTCCTGCTGGCAATTCTCGAAATCTGAGGTACTCCATAGATCTTGTGGTAACCAGAGGTTTGTGAGGATAGTACAATACATGAGCTAAAGTGTCCATTCTCACATGGAAGTTTGTAATGTAGACTCCCATGGCTTGTTTACCCATAGCACTTTGATATGTATTCCTAGGACTTTGATTATGATCGGGAAATGGTATAATTGAAGCACAAACTCCTAAAATCATTGCTGGGTGAATTTCGCAATGTGTGTATGTTGTACAGTAAGCATATTCTTTTTCTTGACGAAGATCTTCAGGTGACATTGCAATCATAACAGTCTCTTCTTCAAGGGTATCAATATATTCTACCACACCACTACCGACCAATTCTTGCCAACCATCATTATTACAGTCTCTATCTTTCAACATATCAATATGTCTTTTCTTTAATAGCAAACTCTGTTGTTCCACGATTAACAGCGGTCTACTGATTCGTCCTGCATCTGTATATATTCGAATTTCTCGATCCCTAATATCTCTGATCATCGATACTTCCGATACAATAATGTCCCTCTGACGTCGTAGTTTACGTAACGTAGCCATCAACTGATCTGGATCTCTGTGTATACCGACCCAGCAACCGTTTACAAATATTTTCGTTGCATCAGCTATAGCACTTGGTGCAATTTCTTCCAAGTTTTCCATGGACCATTCTTCCAAGAACTCAAGAATCGGTGATGGTTGCGATCCGACACTAATGTAAGCCATTAGAGCTAAATTTTTTACCAAACCAACAGCAGCACCTTCAGGAGTCTCAGCAGGACACAACATACCCCATAATGTATTATGCAATTGACGTGGTTTGGCAAGTTTTCCGTCACGTCCAATTGGCGAGTTGACTCTTCTTAAATGTGATAATGTTGACGCGAATGTCAATCTGTTCAATACTTGAGATACACCGGCTCTAGCTTGATGGGCTTTCTTTTGATCTCCCCAATTTCCTGTCGCAAGTGAATATCTCAAACCATCGGTAACGATCTTGGTTTTAATAGCAAGCTCAAGATTAAAATCTTTTCCTCTATCTATGAATTTCTGTGCATATAAACGCACTTCTTTCGTTAGATTTTTAAATAACCCTCTGAACAAAAATGCGAGTAACGGTCCAGCTAAGTCCAGTCTTTTATTTCCATAATGATCTCGATCGTCCAACTCTCTTCTACCCAAAGATGCTGACAGCAGTCTGTGTACCATGTAACCCAAGAAATAAGCTTTTTTCGTTTCGCAAAAGTCGCTTATACCAACGTGCGGCAGCATTTCTTTCTGTAAAATTTCTCTGGCATATTTAATACGTTTGTCCTTAGTAACACCAGGCTTTGCACCTCTGGTACCAATGAAGTTCAAAGCAACGTTTTGTTCTTGTATTACAAAAGCCTCGTCCAAAGATGGTTTCACCATTTCCATCATTTCAGGATCGTCGAAGTCATAAATAATATGTTCTAAAATATCTCGATCAGCAACAAATCCCAATGCACGAAAAACGATCATAATCGGAATTTCTTGCTTGATATAAGGCAGGATTGCGATAATCCGTTGTCCTATAGCGGATTTTTTAATATTCTGCAAATAAAAATAAAATTTGGTGATAAAAAAAGAATAATGATTTTTTCTTTCATTATTTGATTTTCTGACTTACAGCTCCACTTTTTGCCATCATATTAATCCACAATGTGGATGTGGGACGTGAACTATGTTCCAGGCAAGATCTAATTTCTGCTTTATATGCATATTTTCCATCTTTCATACTAAATACATAAACTGTGTTTGTTGCCATTTTTTCTTGTGCAATAAGTACCTACAAGATTATACAAGATGGTAGTATATGTTATGCACATTTCTCAACATTAGATACAACAATGTCATTATAATGTTACTTTTTCTGATCCATTGATAATGAAATAGCCACCAGGATCTAATGGACATTCATTCAATTCTGTTAAATCACGATCAAATAAGCCAGCCAGTAAACAATATTTTGACCTCAACATGATGGGAATTTTGCCAATAAATGTTTTTTGATGTTGTGTTTCTGTAACTAAAAGTTTAGGATGCACATGGTGCTTAACATGCTGATCTATGTGGGACTATTAAAAAATTGTATGTGGGTAATTCCTACCGACAGGATCTTCCCCATCTTTTACAATAGTTTTGGTTATATCTACATAAAGTGGTGCAGAATAAGTTAAATTTCTAAGTCTAGCCTCATTAGGCATCATTGGAGAGGGTGCTCCATCTTTCTCCCAATGTGTTGGTTTCGACAAATAAAGTTGTTCAAATTTCAATAGATGTCTGACAGGATTTTCGATTTCCCCCGAAGTATGTTGTGCTTCTGCTTGTAAATCAATTTGTGGCGAATCTTCGACGATTCTTTGAACGGACATTTCAATGAATTCATCAAAACTGTCGAGTTGTTGTCGTACCAGACCCTTCTCATCGAAATACGCGTTAATAACGATCCAGCAGGCTTCTTGCCATAATTTTGAAGAGATTTCCTCTGCATCTTCATCATCATACTGATCTACAGAGCAAACAAGTTTTCACAAATTTGGGTAAGCTCCAAATGAATGTATATACGTTTTAAGATGCTTAAAATTCTGTCTTAAAAGAAATTTCGTAATATAATATAATCTTAGAATAAAATGCTCGAATTTTAAGTGTGAGATTTTTCACATTACACATCTAGATATTATACATAACCGCAGAATTGTTTAGCATTTTTTAGGTTATGACACAATGTTGAAAAAATTATTGCAGTTTTCGACGATTGTTTTTAATATTGTAGAGCCAATAATACACTTACCATCTTCCAGGGCATACATAGTTTATAAATAAAGAATTATAAGGATATATGCAGGGTTTATGGAGAATTGTTAAACGTCAAAACAACGCACAACTCTGACTGCAAACGTTGTGTGACGCAGAGCGCACACCACTGCGCCATATGTAAAATTATATGGAGGCACCATATTGAATAATACGTATATACATCACCAATGGTAGATGGCTTTTTAAAAAGCTGTAGGTATTCAGAATATTAATTGAATAAATTTCTTATTTGTAATATAATTCACCATTAACAATGAAAAGGCGGTATAACAAAAGAATTAGAGAACATATTAAATTCGTGAATCAGTTGCAACCAAATCGATGTTATACAAGCATATGAGAGGAAAGAATAGTTTGAAAATTATAACTCCGATTATTATATATTAAATATGTATGTGAAAAATCTCACAAGTATACAAAATAATGGAATAAATACTATTATTTAAATAAATCAGATAAATAGTTCTTAAAAAGTCACAATACTGGAACTTTTGGAACTGTATTCGAATTTTATTCAAATACAATACGTTAAAGAACTTTTCTTCTTCCATAAGATCCTCACCTGGAAAATTTGAATTATAATATTCGATTTATAATTAGTATTGTGAGAATCACTAATAAGTGAGGCAAGCACATTGCAGACGCGTTCAAGAAATTATTAAAACCTGAAACAGATAAAATAATATGACAGCGACGTTATAAATATTTATTAATAATGATTATTATGATATAATTGTTACTTCTATCATTTGGATCACGGGCTCCACATTGTCGATGTCCTAAAGTTGATTTTCGTTTTAAGGGTACATAACCCGGTATGTACAAACTCGGAGAATCTAAACGTCCCGTAGACATGAGTTTACTAAAATCATGTTCCAACTTATTTGCAATTGGCCCTAAACATATATTATTAATATAGACATATCAGAAGATTGTAATATAAAATAAATTGTAGTATTTTCACCAACCCTTAAAATGCAACAGGAACTGTATACATGCGCCGTTATGCAATATTTTTGTTTTCCTAGTATCTATGGACAACATCCATTCAGGAATTCCCATCACTTTTCTAACATCTTCTAAAAACTGAGCCCTGCAATATAAATATTTCTTAAAATATCACTCAATAATAAATGGAAGTTTTAATGTTGAATGAACGTTTATACGTACACGACAAATCGAGGAGGTTTTCTTATATTCGCATACTTTACGATGTTATTATCGGGTTCAATATTGGCACATGCAAATCTACTGCTACCGAAGTCCTTGTCAAAAATAACGATTGATTTTCCCATCGCAGATACGGTCCCTTCTAATGGAAAATTCTGATCCATAAAAATACGTCTTTCTAGTCCGATATCGATAGGACCTAATCGGGAAGATATGTCCCCGACGTGACACCTTAAAGGTAAATCGGGACCACATTCTTGCCTATAAAGGTCATCCTGAAAAATCAATATAAATATCTAATAGTTTGTATATCTTCATAGAAAAATTATGCTAAGTTCTATAAGTATTATAGCATTACATTTAAAGGATCCGCGAGCTGCGTGAAATAAGGGTTCCAAGTATATCCTCCTGCAACGCACCGCGTATCTTTCACTTTTACCGTTGCATCAACACCAACCGGGTTTACATAAATGGCCCAATTATGATTCCTTGTCTACGATATTGTTTCGGAAAATGATGAACATATAAAAAGTAATTGTATAGCAATAATGAATGTAGAGCATTTTCCTACCATATTCCGATCATGCTTGCCGGGATGACGTAGCTTAACTTCAATCACGGTCTCACTTTGGCTACCATCTCTGTAAACCAATTGCGACTGCAATGGAACAAAGTTATCAATAATTATAATAAATTATAAGTAAAATTAGTCCCATCGAATATCTTCTATAATTGCAATACCATTCGTATATAGCCGTACGCAAATCCATGTGGATGATGGAACGAAGCAATTGCACGAAGTTCACTGGCTTCGGACGGAGAATATCCTCTTTCTATGGATGAACATACCCATCTAAAGGAAATAATTTAAAAGCAACTTTAAATATATTACTATAATTTATATACTTTTAATTTTGATAATAACTACCTTAAATTTTGTTCTTTCTTGTGAACCACTATGCTTCTGCCTAGTATACTTCTTGGACCAAATAAAGGAAGCATTGTATCATTATAAATGGTCGCATATTTTTTCCTATTATCCAGAGTGCCAAACTTTCCACTAAGATCACCCATTTCATACTGATCGGTGGTTCCTTCCGCCGGAAGTGGCACATTACTTGTATTTACTTCTAAAGGATTCCAGTGTCCGTACAACGACGTTCCTTCGCAAGGAAATTCCAAGTCAGTCTCTACTGGAGTCTACTTGGAATCAAAATAAGTATATGTCAACACTGTAAAAGTATGTTTGTTTTATAAATAATAGAATTGTTTTCATCATTATTATTACCATATGAACATGGTATCCGCTTGCTATACCTGCAAGGCCTTCCAAGTTAACTTCCACATCCGTAACATCATATTCGGCTTGTTGTATAAATTCTAATTTTCCTCTCACTGGGATATCCATGCCGTTTCCAAACCAATCTTTTGCGACAGCTTTTCGACGATATACTCCGCCGATTCTGTAACCGCGTTTATGTAGAAAGAATTGAAACGATAAAATAATGATCAATAAGCAGTTTGATGTGTCATAAAATTACATAGAACAAGCTAGCCGTTCTCCTCTTGCAACGGGTCCATGGTCATCATATATTACTACACTTTTTCCTAAGATATTATGCGGACCTGATAATGGCAACATTGTATCCGTGAACATTTTTCGAGTTAACAGAGGCCCGTAAAGTTTTCTACCAGCAATTTCGAGAGTCCCGTGTCGTGTTAAATCACCTAAACGGCATACGGATATTTCGGATGTAGAACAGCGTTCCGGATGATCTGAATCCCATTCCACCTAGTAATGATTATTTTTTAATAACAATATCATCAGGAATTATACTACATACAAATAAAATAAAATAATAATAATACTTTATGAGGGTTGTATGTACCACCTGCGCTGAGACATCGAGCTGTCCAATTATAATAATCTTTTCCTGGTGCATTTTCGTGAATCATCCACCTATGCAAAAGCAAAATTGTTAACAGTTTTGTTTTTATAAGACGTTATAAAACAAGTTAATCAATTGGCGTACCTATGTCCCGCTGAATTATTTAAAGAGCTACCATCTGCATGGACCAAATTTTCAATTATAACAGTAGTTTCCATTTCCGGATCATTCTTTGGTTGACGGAAAATTATTCTTCCAACAATTGGATATCTGAATATAACTTGAGCAGTAAACATTGGCAATTGTCCTGCACCGTGGGGTGAATGAAGACTCAACATACCGCAAAGCCACGGGATAAGACCTTTGTTATCTGTTTCATTATATCTACGATAATAATATTTAATATATTATCACGCATAAACGTACAAGTGTAAATTATTTGCACGGAAAATATATAATTATATTACTTATGCAAAACAAGGGACCGATGAATTACGCTATGAACCCCCGAGAGTGGTAAATATGTGTCCCAATATATTCCACTTAATTTTGCACTTCCGGGTAGAATATCATTATGATAAGATCCTTCTTTGCGTCCTTGAAGCTTTCCGGAAAGGTCTCCAATAGCATACTGGTCTTGGGTACCAAACCCTGATTGATGTAATTATGAAAGTATAGTAATAATAAACTAACAATAATAAAGAAAAAGTATACAGTAATACGTCTAAAGTAGATAAATAAAATACCTGCTGGTGGAAAATTTTTCTCATCAATACTCAAGGGATTGTACAATCTTTTAGTTGTTAGGCAAGAATCAATGCTATGTCCTACAGTTTTTGCTGGTTCCGGCGGCAATTCATGTATTCTATAAGACGCGATCTTGGTGGCGTAACGTAATCTCGTTTCCAGATCATTGATTGGTGTCAAGGATATATTAACCCATGTAGGATCAAATGGCGTTTCCTGAATCATGGTCACCTCACCTTTGATGCCGCGGGAATTAATTAATGTCCTGCAAAAATCGAACAAGCTTTGAAAGGCGTTTTTTCATTTAATGCACATTGGTGATTATAATTAATATAATTGGCAAATGCCCAACTGAAAAAAATAATTAATTGTTAATTAAAATATTGTGTCCTTAATGAATTATTTAATTTCAGGCTTGACCCGTATTTCAAAAGCTGATAATAGGTTACAATAAATACGTGTATGAAAATATAAAACAATTTCAATCAAATATCTCACTTGGCAAGGATTGGACTACGATGATGGATCTTGGCACAGGCCAAGAAGGAATCCTCGTGTGTTGGATGAAAGATGACCAAATACAAGAGACGATGTGGGCCAAGAAGATCAGCAGGGAGCAGAGACAATTCCGGATCTCTATACGAAGTTTTATATTTTTTAAGTGGATTTGTAGCCACTTTTATTTTACCCAAACGTACATCGACATCGCCGATGGACTTCCCCGAACCAGAATTGTCGGGATCGAAGACAGTCTGCAGTACATTGCAATTGGACTTATCTGAATATTTTACAAATAAAAATTGTATGTATACGTTAACAATCCTTCCTTATCGAGTCGAGGAAGTTCTACTCGGATAAACAATAACTTAATTAGTACCTTTGCCGATATCAAAAATATCAGTAACATAAATTTTCCAGTAGTGTTCCGTGAAGTCTACGCTTTGCAATTTTTGTTTATTGATATGGTGTAAATTGGCATGAATAATTGTATCGGTGGTATCATCTCCAGCTTGTCCGCCCAACCATCTGAACCAAATGGTTCCAGCTATCGGGCCGTAAAAGCGAGCTTCAGCAAATTTCTCTGTATTTTTTTCAAGTACCTAAGACAAAATACATTCTCCCTCAGATAATATTTACAGAGTCATATTTAGCGAATGCAAAGGAGTTTGATAACGTTCTTAAAAATTACCGTAATTGAGGCACAGATGGTCCTAGGTGAATAAGTGTCCTTCAACACTAAACCTTTACCCCACAATCCTCTTTCCCCGGTTAAACTCAAGTCTGGGACTTCTATAGATCCCGTTTCATTTCCAGGCATTTCCAAGGGACCAACAAGCTCGGTAAGATCTATAATGCTGTTCGAAGAATAATGCAAATGGCAATACGAACTAGAAAACAAGTGCACCTTCAATATTCGTCACAAATATTTAAAGACCGCGTACCTTTCTCCAGTATGTCGTTCATCGCATCTTCCATCGAGAATCGTATAATCAACAGGAAACTTAGTCACCGACCACAACCATTGCTGGTCGGGATACTGAAGTGTCGTTTGAAATGAATATCGGATCCTTACCGAATTTTCGGAAGCTTTTTCAAACCGAATTTCACCGTGAAGCCCGCCAGCGGAAATGTAAGCCGCAAGGCGGAGTGCGCTTCCTGTTGTCACTGCATCAAAATATCCGGAAGATTTAACATAATCCGCTTTCAGAAATTTCAATAAAACATTCCTTAAATCCAAACAAACTTTAATGCACAAAATACGAAACCAGGTTTCCATGTAAAATTTCCATTTCAAAATACGAAGGATTTTAGTATATCAACATTTGAAAGACACAGAACAGCAATGAAAAATAGATGTAAACATGAAAGTAATTTATATAACATATGTTGAATATCATTTAGTTTTTAAGCATATTTAATTAGTTTTGTCTAATTCGGATGTCAATATGATACGTCTACGCGCATATTTTTCTATTACTAATTATGTAATGACTAAGTTATTCCACAGGTGTTTTTCATCCGTATGCACTTTCACTTACCAGAGATTAATAAAATAAACCACCACATTTTGGTCATTTATCAGGCGGTATTTACTATGTCATTTTAATAATAATTATGTTTCAAATAATCAGCCCATTTCGTTGGCCGTATCGTATCAAACTGAGGACTTACGAGCAAGTCCAGCCAAGGTAACGCCTTGTACTTTCTTATTTCATTAAACGGCTATGGTGGGAGTAATCTGAAGAGGAGAACGATGACCTTTCTACGGTGGAAAGTGGCTGGAAAGAGGCCCCGATCACGTATCGTCATCCTACAATTCCTCCTGCGTCATGGAAAAATCACTAAATCAGATGACGAATTGTTACAAATCCCACTTGTCAATATAAATCACGAATTATTGTAAAAAAAGTAATTATTTTATTAGTTACCTAACTATATTATTGTAACTCAGCAGATAATAAAACTTTTATGTCTATTATATCTACTATTATATCTTTCATAAAGAATTTCCAAAGAAATATAAAAATTGCCGACTAGGCAACCAACATGAATATAGAACATTTTGCATCTTAAAAATCTGTAATCTATTTAAATAACCTAGATCGGATTTACAAAAATGATTAGTGCTATGAAAAAAAACAGACTATGAATTTGAAGGCTTGGAAGCTACCAAATTCTGTATATGTTTCAAATTAAATTTTGCTTTTCCCACTTGCAACTTTATATAATGGTATAAATAAAAATATTAATTTCATAGTAGATACTCTTGAATAGACATTATAATGAAATGTTCACGAAGGCGGCAGATATTCGCTGGTTGCAAATACAAAAACAAGGTCGAAAATTGCAGATGCAGTTGCAGAAGATGCAAGTTAGCTTGGATTTTAATTGAAAATTACTTTTCTCTCGAAAATTTAAATGACGATAAGAACTATTACTATTTTAATATTTTATCGCTGTATAGAATTCTCATCAGAAATGAATTAATTCGTTGTGATACATTTGTTTTAGTGCATATGAAAATACACGAAAGAATCATATACTAGATAAAGATAGAGCTTTCTTGGCTAAGTTAACATGCGATGAACCTAAATCAAAGGCGGATGAAATGTAAGTTAATAGACAGTAATTTAAAAAATTTCATTGGCAAGAATGGAAATTAAAAAATGATAGCAATTTCAAAATCGTCAGTTTCGATATTAAATGGTCCAAATCGATGGTAAATGATGTACGAGCATGTTCTAAAACGATTTTGGATCGACAGAAGCGGTTTAAAAATTGTTTCCGGTCAAGAAATGAGTCGACCCAAAATCGAAAAAATGTAAAGGGGTATACCTTCAAAAATTCGCAAAAAATGAAAGTCGCCAATTTCGCTTCTAAATGGCCTAAAACGATGGTATATGATGCCTAATGATGTTCTAGGGCCGATTTGGGTCGAAAGAAGTGGTTAAAAAATGTTTTCGGGCGAAAAATGGGTCGACCCAAAATCGCAAAAATGTGAAGGGGTATACCTTCAAAAATTGTCAAAAAATCAAAGTCCCCAATTTCGCTTCTAAATGGCCTAAATCGATGGTATATGATGCCTAATGATGTTCTAGGGCCGATTTGGGTCGAAAGAAGTGGTTCAAAAATTTTTTCGGGCGGAAAATGGGTCGACCCAAAATGGCAAAAATGTGAAGGGGTATACCTTCAAAAATTGTCAAAAAATCAAAGTCGCCAATTTCGCTTCTAAATGGCCTAAATCGATGGTATATGATGCCTAATGATGTTCTAGGACCGATTTGGGTCGAAAGAAGTGGTTTACAAATTTTCTTAGTCGAAAAATGGGTCGACCCAAAATCGCAAAAATGTGAAGGGGTATACCTTCAAAAATTGTCAAAAAATCAAAGTCGCCAATTTCGCTCTTTAATGGCTCAAATCGATGGTATATGATGTGTAAACATGTTCTAGGACGATTATGGGTCGACAAAATCGGTTTAAAAATTTTTTCGGTCAAAAAACAGGGTGATCCAAAATCGCAAAAGTGGGAAGTAAGTCAAAAATTGTCAAAATTTCAAACTTTTTGGATTTAGTAATAATTTATTTGTATGGTTCAAAAATTGTAGAGTGCCACCAACTGGAGAAGATACTTGGTGAGTCAACATCGAAAAGGCAACTATAATTATTTACGTATTTTCTTATTAACATTATTTAAGACGATTAAGTAAGATCAATAAATGAATAAAATGGATCATGGATTTCGATAATTATAGCGGATGTAATGGGGGACCATATCTTCGCATGCATCGGGATCACTCAAAGGATCACAAACACGTCTATTTTCTCATCTACTTTTCGTATCTACTCTTAATGCTGATTATATGTTTGGTGTCAAAATACATTTTTCAAATTACATGGATGACTTCGGATACATGCGACTCAGTTCCGGTACAAAGTTCAAATAGAATGGGATTATCTTGTTAATACTGATTTACTTTTGAACAAAATAATATACTGTTTAAATACGATATTAAAGAATTCGTTAACAGAAAAATGAACGACACAATAATTAAAAAGGTCTAAAATATTTTCAGTAACCCAAATCAGTCTATCACGTTTCGGTGCCTACTTCTAAAAATAATTTGCCTTGATGATTCATAAATATTATTTTTTTAAAGTAATGGTACAATTTTAATTAGATGTTACTATAACATATTTCTTTATAATTATGTGCTTTGTTTATTGGCATGTTAGTGTCTTTGAATTAGGTCCTTGAGGTGTCAAAAAGCAGAAATCCAAAGCATACAGTCGGGCGAGGTTTCCAAAATGGATTCTAAGATTGAGTCAAGTCAAAGGAAGCAGTATGTAACTATGACGTAAGTTAAATATTCGAGGAATTATATCATCGGAAAGTCGTTGCAATAAACGCAGAAACGTCTGCCAGGTTCGGTAAAACAATTGTACTGTAATCCAATAGTAGATTATCAGGAATGATATTGGTATGCGCCAGGAATACTTTCTTGGGCAACAGGTAAATACTATCTTTTCCGCGTAGGAGAGCTGCTCGATATAGAATCGACAAAAATAGTGGTTGGTTTTTTCCTTAGTATCAGTTTACCACTCTTTTATGTATTTATATTTCTATATTACCTGTCCTTTAAATCTACTTACAAATATTTGTTTTTTCTCTATTTTATAGAGGAATTATGAAAGTTAATAATCTGCGTGTTTGCGCCATATAAAATGAAAGATATTATCATTGGAAGTAAGACAATTACGCAACATACCCCAGATGGACATTTCACCAAACATTTTTTCTACTTTGATGTTTTAATGATGCTAATAAATTTAATAACTGTACAATGTTACTCGATGAACAACAAAGTGATCTTAAGAAGACCGTTAATACTGGAAAGAAACTTGACCCCTACAGAATGCATAATGGACGACAGGAAATTTTATATTGGTACTAGGGACAAGTGCGACTATTTTACAACGAGAGGAACTACATTCTAGCTATAAACAATTCTACAAATGAATTCAACTCTAAACGAAACATTCTTACAACTTACAATTCGCATTCCGCATAAGAAACATGGACAATTTTAATGATATGAAACTGAAATGCATCAGCATGTCTCTGCTCTCAAATATCGGGCAGTTATTTTCGGTAGCCACGTGCTTCAGATATCAGAGCACAAACCGGAAACCCACGCCAAGTACACTGAATCATCATTGAATATTTCACCCTATCACATAGTATCGTAATATGCACTCTCTCGCACCTTATTTTTCATCTAACTCTCCGCGAATTATACCTCACCGTTCAAACATAATATTCATATAAAAAAATATTTCAAATAACTAATGGAAGAAATAGTCCCTGAACGAATTGTCTTCGGTGCTTCTGGTTGCAGCAGAAGTTTCCTACTTGGCTCTCTTACATGTGTACGATATTATGCAACTTGTTGATACAATAAACCATGAATATGTCCGGAAGCTCTCGAGGATACAATATCGTTTGACATAAACTTAAATGGCGTGCCATGGATATGACTCATGGCAATGGCGAAGGATGACACGGATAGCTGAATAAAGGTACAAGTTCCTCCCTCGTCCTTATAAAGGTCGATCCTAGCATAGACAAGATGTAGAAGATGTAGAAGATGAAGACACGGAGTGGGTTGTTATCTTTGCTCCAGGGGTACCCTTGACTTATATTTTCGTTCTGAAAAGCAAATCCCGGCTGCAAGAGCAGGGTGGGCTGATGGTTCGGTACGGCGTCTGACATCCATAGAAACCCCGGCAAACTGTTTTAGTCGAAACGTCGAAAGGGTCGCTATTTTGAGGCTGCTCGCACTAAATATGGTCAGATAGGCGTTGGCGTTGTACCCGGGCAGGGCACCCCTGCTCGAGCACCACCACATGGTGGGGGAGACCTACCAAAGTTACTTAGACAAGTTCACCTCTATGACTCGGACAGTAGGTTCGTTCTGACCATCTCGTATCATCCTCTTAGAAACCAACAGTAGACATGGTAAGTAGGTACCACGTATCCGTGGTACCAAAGTGCTTCGCGAAATTGAAGATCGATTAGGAAAACGTGAACAAAAGTTTTACATCGAAACTAATCTGAAAGGGGGATTACTCGTTGCGAGAGAAAAAGTCAATCTTGGAAGATGAAAGAACAAGATATTGGTCCTATATGTGATTTTCGAGATAGTGATGGAAGAATGGTCATCCAAGTATTAACTGGTGAATTTCAGAAAAATAAACGTCCAATGGATTACACGAAGTGCGTTAAAACTGTATGCCAAGTGACAAATTCGTAAAGGTGTCGATTACACTGCAAACTTCGCGGTTTGTGTTAATAGAGTGCAAAAGTGGTCTTCGTTTAATCCTTGGCTGGTAGCCATTCCGTAATCGGGCTCTATTAAGCGTTGCTTTCAAATTATATTCTTTAAACTCCTGCCGCATATTTAGAGGCTGTACATACTCACTCGACTCATGTGGAAATTCCAACATAATAACGCGGATTACGAATGTCAGGATTATATTATTCGTCCGAACGAACTCTTCTTAAAGATTACTTTCGTGTATTCTTCAGCCAACACAACGTTGTGGACAAATACCTGAAAATCGAGAACAATTATTTTCCACGCATCTTTTCGCGTTGTAAAATATACAAATCTAGAATTATTTGAGTAATTACTAATTTCTAAGTTAAAGAACAAAAACATCTAAAGTTAGAAGCTAGGTGCACTCATTAACTAATAGTATTTAGTTATCATATCAATATTTAAAACGTTCATAGCATAAATAGAACTCTTCCGTAATTCCAAAGCAGTTTAACTCAAAAAGTAACGTGTAATGTGATATGGCGTTAAGCGTAGTTTGTACTACTAGGAAGATGCCTGACCATCGCGAGATTATACTACTTAAAGATTCGGGTAGCTCTAGGTACGCCAGTCTGACATAATTCTAATTCCGTAGTTATGCGGAGTTAATTTTAAAAATATGATCATTACGTAACAATGGTAACTCGAGAAGCCTTACGGCGTCGAGACGACGATCTATATACGTCTTGGGTTCTTGTCGGCGGAACCATGAGCGATAGGAAGATACTATTTTTGGAATCATTGGGCGACGCCTTCCAAATTTTACTTGACTATACCTGAGTCTGCTCTTCTTTCAATTTATGCGATCAACAGATTTGCTAATTATGAAATAATCTTTATTAATCTAAATATCACTTGGTTCACAGTCGCTCCTTCCACTTTAACTTATTCTTATTTGAGATTGATATGATTGATTAGATTATAGAAACATAAATGATGATACTTCGCTTTTTCTTAAACGACTTGAACCTCCTTAAATCTGTAATATGTAGGACCAATATTCTGACCTTGCTAAATTATCCAGATGGGGAATAAACTTAATTAGTCCTAATACAAGCTTTGCCAAAACGGCCAAGAATATTTTTATGAGATAGATAAATTATGTTAGTAATTGTTAAACATGAATTCTTCATAGTAATTTCCGTCTTCTAAATATAGCAACGAGATCATGCATACACAGTAGATAACTAAAGATATGCACGAACTTACATTTCGTAATTTTAGGCGGATAAAGAGAAGAAGAAGAAGACCAAGAAGAAGGAGGAGGCGGCAGCTCCTCCACCAGAGCCAGAACCAGCACCAGCAGAAGAAAAACCACCAACTCCTACTGGTACACCTAAGGAATCTGGATCCACCAGGGCGAGCAGCCGTGGAAGCCGCAAGGCTAAGCGCAGCGGCTCCAGCGTCTTCTCTATGTTCACCCAGAAGCAGGTTGCCGAATTCAAGGAGGTAAGTTCGATAAAAATATTAGAACTCTGAAAGCATAAAGTCAGATTTTGCGCAAATGTTTCTATAATCAAATACAACACAGTAAAGAGAGTAGAACGATATATTACTTAATTTGTAGAAAAATTGCTAACAAACGCGTAAATTAATTCGAATGGATTTTTAGGCATTCCAGCTTATGGACGCGGACAAGGATGGTATCATTGGAAAGAACGACCTTCGTGCAACTTTCGACTCTGTTGGTCGCCTTGCCACTGACAAAGAAATTGAAGAGATGTTGAATGAGGCACCTGCACCCATCAACTTCACTCAACTCTTGAACCTCTTCGCAGTTCGCATGTCTGGATCAGGTAATTTTTATATCTAGTACTATTTTCCTCCTAATACTTGGTATTTCAAAAACGTTAGAACATGTAAAAAATTATAGATTTTATAAAACGCGCAGAATAATTAATTGTTCTAATTATTTTAGGCGCTGATGACGACGACACCGTAATTGCTGCCTTCAACACCTTTGACGTAAAAGGCAAAATCGATGGTGAAAGGTGAGCGAATATTACACCTAATAAAACAAATTATTTAACTTCTCGTTTAGTGCTAATGATGTTTCAACGTGTACGATCTAAGTCTGATATATTTTGACGATACCAATGTCTAAAGCACTCTGACATTTAAAGTCTTCCGTTATCTGATCGTTAATATTAATTATCAGAAGCTATATAAGTAGATAAACTATTAATTAAAACCTTTGCACTGCAGAATGTTATGGACTTAATTTACAGAAGCGCGCAACGTTGTATATGAAAGCGAAATGCAATTTAAAAATGCTTAACAAAGAGTTTAACAAAGATTATGAAACATGCATGAAAACGAAATCTTTTTATTACAGACTGAGGCACGCCCTGATGACTTACGGAGACAAATTCTCCCCAAAGGAAGTCGACGAGGCGTACGACCATATGTACATCGATGATAAGGGCTTCATTGACACCCCCAGCCTGATCGCTATGCTGACCGGCACCGGAGATGAAGAAGATGAATAAGTTTAAATTACCTTCGTCCGTGGAAAAACATTAGACCACTTTCATTGAAAGCGAAGTCTCGTATTAGCGTCAGTCCCGCTCGGTCTGCTTCCAATGGAAATGAAAAATGGCAGATCTACTCAGACCGAGCAATTCCTTTCCTTTGTTCTTCGATGTCAGAGGCTCGCTCTATTCAAAGGGATACGTTTACATAAAAATCGTCTCGAGAAGAAATTCTCTTGGAGGTAGAAACAGCGTATCTGCCGATAAACGAGGCTTCGAACCATCATATTTATCGTTCATATAATAAAAGTATTTTTAAACTCCACGAAAACGGCTCTGATTTTCGACCCGCTATATTTAAACGCAATAATGCAGAGCATATTTATTATGCAGTTAGGTACTTACTCGTCTTATCGTGTGGAAGGATACCGATCTTTCGGCTCGTTATTCTTATTTTCTTTGCGAGTCTGTATGTGTCTCTTTGTCTCTTATCTTTTCTCACTCCTTTCGAATATATATAAGTACGAAACTGATACTACACTGGATGTGTTTTAAGTGCACTTATTAAATCCACCACATCTGTTTTTATAAGCAATTCTCAGGTATAACGTCCTACAAGTTGAACATGTGTTAGATCAAAGATACAGCAATTTTACGAAATGTAATACAATATGGAATAAAAGAAAAATTAATTAGTAGTCAAACATTCTTCTTGTGATTGTGTTGCTGTAATGTTTTATTCGATATAAGTGATAATTTGGCAAACATATTTTAAAATATTGAACAAAATATCATAGACCTTGCACGTATGCGTATAAAGAATAAGATTTAAAAAAGAGTAATATTCAAAAAATGAAGATATGCAAAATCAATGGTGACGTATATACCTAAAATTATCTAACCCAAATTACGGATTACATTTTTCCCGCGTCAGTTGAAACGTGTCTACCATGAGTACCGATTCCCGGAACGCCTCATCGATTCAAGCCTGGCACATTACCAAAACTTAGGTTGATGACAGTTAACTAAATTTAACTACGCCCAAATAATTAATGCTTACACCGGCTGGCATAAGCAGTACGCATCATCTACTTCATCATGGAAGAGTGAAATTTACAGCCACCAAAAAGATACAGGATGCATGGAATATTAATATGTGCAGGAAACTCGGAGCCACTTATCAAATCTGAACTATCTTAGAACACGGGAAGCTTCTGCAACAAAATATTTGCCAAGATAAACACGTAGCTACGTATTCAAAGTATAAATAAGCAAAGTTACAAATGTATAAATAACACGTACTTGCCGGTCGTTTAAAACCGCAATCGATATGCGATAAGCGATTGCGATACTATCGATATGTATATCGCTCACAAGTTTCAAGAAAAAAGGCTTCGTGTAACGATTTGAATTTAAAATCGAAAAGAAAGAAAGAACGCTTTAGATACACAAAAATGTGCAATAAGACAACTAAGGGATTTAAATTGAGGTGAAAAATGCTTTCAATATTTAACTGTAACAATATAAGCTTCGACAATTATAGCGTCAGAGAACAGACATCTTTGTTTTAGTACTCCATGCTGAAAGCATCGACGCGCGCCGATTCTTCTAATACCCGGTTTTAAACTCCGGTTTTGCTCTAATACATTTCCTCAGCAAACGACACGAGTTTTTTTCAAATTCAAAATACTAACAAAAAATTATTTTTTGCAATAAAAAGTCTACCAGATGATTGCTAAAAAATACATTTATTTGCATTGTTGAACATTTAGACACTTTATTGCCATGCAATGCTAAACATTCGATTAGATTATGTCTGAATGCCATAATTTATGACAACAATAAACGAAGGCATTTACCATGCACAGAAGTCAAATCATTGACTCTACCTTCTTTCATTAAAATCATTAGTTTGTAATTATTTGCAGAAATATGCAACTCACCGAAGATGATGGTGCTAAAAGGGATGGTACCCGATGTGCGCCTCGTAGTAGCTATGGATGAAATGGGAGAGCACTACCGGGGCACAGGCAAATGACACATCGACTTTGCCATAAAGACAGGTGGAAACAGGAAATTGCAACGAGACACTTGCCAAATGACGCACTTTACATTTGCCTCTAACGGTATATCAAATTTTCGTTAATTATACTAATTAAAATGTCTCGCACTAATAACGGCTTTGATATTATTTGTTGGATAACAATTATACCTCGATAAAGGATCACACAGAATATATATTATTACAGGATCTTATAGCGGTAAGTGTTCGAGCTGGAAGGATTCGCGCGCAAATGCTCGACGTAACAACCCTTTGATTATTGGGCGACGGTGCCCCAGGAAATCGAGTGGGGAGACTCCACGGAATATATAAACACTCTGCGCACCAATAATTCCTGGACAGTTTGCGAATTTTAAACGAACTGGATTCGGGCGATTCTAATATTATTTTACTTACATAAACTGTTGGAAGTTTAAATAAAATATCTTAATCTAAAACAGCGCCGGGTCTTAAGTCCTTAAATAAAGTATGTGAAGTTAATTTATATTAAACTATAGCCGGTCGAATTTTATTTTATTCATGTATTTCTATTGAAATTTGTAATTAACGCTAAATTGGAATGTTTGAAATATCTGTACTTATATCATTTATCGAGGATTAAGGGTATCGCATCGCGAGAAAAATTCGAAAAAGCATTGAGATTTAATTACTTCAAAATAACGAGTGAATCGCAATAAAGTTCATTCACGGGGAATCAAATTTTACTGTGCTTATGTAATTTTTACAAAATTGAATAAAATATTATAGTATCAAAGACTATTCCTATGTTAATTACTCTGGAATTGCATGTGAATTTAATTATTTTATTAGTTCAATTAAATACGTATCTAGATAACAAATCGAAAGTTTATTAAGATTTACTAAAAGTCTGTAATAGAGTACAGGATTAATTCAATTGCAGAGTGTTTTTTTTACGTGAAAATGTCAAACAAAGAGGAGGAATCTAAAACAACCCGTGATAAGAAAACGGTACATTAACTTTTGTTCGATAATAAATATTTCTGATACCAATTTAATTGCAATCGTACGTGATTTTAATCTCTGCAGAAGAAAAAGAAAACTTCGAAATCGGCCGACGGAAAGACGAAGGAGAACTCGGAAGAAACGGTTGCAAAACAGCAAGATATTGAAAAAGAAGAGTCTATTAATCCAGAAGATAATATTGACAAAATTGAACCACAATTAGACGAATCTCCAGTCGACGATTCATTAGCAGGTCAATCTAAATCAACCCCTAATGCTTCTAAAATCGAATCGTCTGAGGAAACTGCGGATAAAGTGTGCAATCTAAAAAACACCGCAAAAAGTGAGAAAAAAGGAACTCAGAAAGAAGATAAAAATGTAGTAAAACGAATGGATCTTGAAAAGATTACAGAACTGAAAGAGGTACTGAATCCAGGAAAACACGAAAAACTATGTTATTTTCTTCCGAATGTCAATCTCATTTATCCATCAGGCCTTCTCATTATTTGACTTCAATCACGATGGCATTATCGACCTTCAAGATTTAAAATACACATTTGCATCTTTGGGGAAGCCTGATTTTCCTGAAGAAGAGATGCAAAAAATGCTGAAAGAAGCTAAAGAGCCTGTGGATTTCGATTCATTCGTCGCTTTATTTGGGTAAAACCCGCGCTTTTCAACAATGAATTAATGCAGCACAATAACATTATAAATACTGTGTTTATAGATACAAAGTGAGTACACTGGATCCTGAAGAAGTGTTTACAAAGGCTCTATCAACCTGGGATATGAAGGAGATTGGGATGATTCCAGAAGGAAAGTATGTTAGAAAGTTATTCATGTTGGAACAGGTGTGTACAAAGAATATTACTTTTTTAGATTTAAACAGGATATTAAGTGCTTTGGTGAAAAATTCTCGGAAAAGGACACTACTCATGCTTTAGAGGAAGCACCAGTTTATGTCACTGAGGGTGTACCAATGATAGATTATGCAAAATTCAGCAGCAATATTTGTGGATTTCAAAATGTGGAAAAAGCTAGAGAATACCAGAAACAACAAGAAGAGATAGAAGCGCGACGATACCAATGACTACAAATTATTTAAAGTGAAGTTCCTTTAACACTAGAACTACCAAAGCAGTCAAAATGACGGGTCCTCGGAATTTAATAAAAATGTTTAAAACGTGTCATTTTCGGAGATTTATCGCGGTTCACGTTGCATAATGGACATAAATAAAACGATTAATTTATTTCTTCCATCCATCCCTTTTTTTAATATATCGCCGGTAATTCTAGGGTTAAAAAATATTATACATATCTAGTCTGCTTTAGCAATATCAATATGCTATTAAGTATAATGGTAATGTTTCATTCGTGTGTGTATAGTCATTTTATTAAACATGTACAATAAAATATAATAGCAACAATAACAAGAATGTAACTTTTTATTACATAAGACTATTCAATTTGTATGTGTGAATGGACAAATAAAAAACGATTTAAGAATTACATATTCTTTGTACCTGAAGTTTATCACATATACATTTGAGAGAAAATATATTCTCTCTCATTAATTAAGCTTTAAGTAATTAGGTATAAGCTGATATTATAAGTATAAACATTATACTCTCCTTGCATTCAAGAAGAATTAAATTCTACATATGTACACATGATTTTTCTAAACATTCTTTGTTGGCCTCTCACCAAAAATTGCACTACCTACTCTGATATTTGTGCTTCCCAACTCCACCTAAATAACATAAACATTGCAGTGATTTGTTGCCCAAATTTATTAATGATTAGAAAATAAAGATATTTTATTGAAAATAAAGATGTTAAATTACCGCTTGCTCATAATCATTGGACATGCCCATGGACAATTCTATATCTTTGAAATTGATACCTAAACCTTTAGCTACATCCTCTCTACATTTTTTTAAGCAAAGAAAATCAGGGTTTGGTCCATTCGCAGGATCATATCCGTACTTTCCTATCGTCATAAGACCTAAGAACTCTAAATTCTTACAATTCTCAATAACATATTTCACAAGTGTTAAAGTGTTTTCTACATCACAACCATTTTTTTCTGAAAGCAGACCATTTTATATGGCATGTATGATTCAAATTTATTATGCCTAGAATGATAAAATAACTAGTGCTTATTATTAAAATTTCATAAGAAATACCTTCTTCTTTGCTAGTATTTATTTGTACCATGACCTTCAATTTTGCATTCTCACTTTTTCTAAACTTTGGCCATGAATTATCAAGTGCTGTTGCAATTTTCTCATTATCAACTGTTTCTACTAAATACAAATTAGGAACACTTAAGACCTTATTCACTTTATTCCTCTGCAAGTGGCCGATAAAGTGCCACCTTATCTCTTTGCATTTTTCTAAAATATTTAGATTATGTCCCTTTTCCACGAGTTCATTTACGTAATTTTCACCGAAATGCCTTTGGCCTGCTTCGTAAGCAGCTATTATCAATTCCGGTGGTTTTATTTTACTCACAGCTACCAAACGTGGTTCAAAATATCCGTATTCCTACGATAAAGGTTAACAATTATTACTTAAAATAGTAATCCATAGCCTACAATTATTGGACAGCCATATAAATTATTATTGGATTAATAATGAATACAAGGCTGTAAAGAATATTGTGTATACAGTATTCTTAGAAAAAACAGATTAATATTCAGTGTTACGACGGTGAAAACTAATGTTTGTTACTGTATCATTTTTATTGTCATATCATATTTAATCATCGTTTATTGATCACAAAGTTGTTGATTAAATTATATTACAAGCCCAAAACGTACCGAAGCTCTCTTAGTGGATGCAGCGATAATTTTATCGCGAACTATTTTCAAACTTGCTGCCACTTCTACCATTTTGTATACCACCTGTACACCAAGCAGACTATTATGTATAAGAAATAGTCAATTTCGTAATTTCTTATCTCATTCGATACGAGTTATCTCCGAAACTTCAAGTTTAAATCCTGTCATTTATTAGTTACATAATTTATAATATGTACAATGAATACATTAATATTTATAGTACTGTATTGCTGACTGATAAACCGCTTTCACAGACTTCGTATTACGCACACAGATTCTAATTTGTCATAAACATTTAATCTTGATTTACGTTTATATACCTCTCGTATATGCAACATTTAAACTGTAAATTTCTGTCCTTCGGCTATATACATACATTATGCGTCATTGTTATGACGGAACTATAAAAATGTGCTTAAATTCCTTTGCATACAACTTAAAAGTACGTCTAAGTTTGAATGAAGTCCTTATTTTAAAAAGAATTGCCGGTCCATTTTCTAAACGCACGTATGCACTTCAAGTTCAAGTTCAAAAGTTGGGTCCGATAAGAGATCTAAGGGTAGGAGACCTAATAAACAAAGTGCCATAATGTTCTAAGTTTATAAAATTTGTCGAGCATACGTACTTTCTCTAAAAAAGATGAATTTGTTTTAAAAATTGTGGAAGACTTGAGTTGAAAGATTCTATACAACATACGAATAGTATTATTGTAGGAAAATTATCAATTTTCTGTACACCGTGTACGCTGAATTTGGGCCCCTTGGTCGTGACGTAATTAAAAATACTACTGCGGAGTACAACCAATAGCGTATTCAATATTGAGACCAGCGCAGAACGAAAGAAAACTCGTTCGGCGCTGGTGCACGATACGTCATAGAAGCCAACTCTCGATTTTGCAATAGTAGAATTTGTATTGACGAAACTAGAAAAAATATTGACTATTTACAATCTGATATCTGAGAATTAAAAAGACTCTTAGAAAGGACGATGAACGTAGACGTAGAAAGTGATGGCGAATCAAGCAACTCCGGCGAAATTCTTGGTAGTCATTCATTATTTTTCTTTGATGTATAGCCATTTTTCGTGCTGTACTTTAAATTATATTAGACAGCTGGGGGTTATAGATTTAATCTGACCTGCCAATACTACAGAATTTGCCAGTTTTTAAGAATATCTGCTTTCATTAATTTCATATAATTTGCTTAAGTAAAATCTAATGGTTTCTATGTCCTCAAAAAACTTCTATGTCCTCATCACTCATATAGCCCTTTGTATATGTACATGATTAAATTTATTGTTTCTATGTTTTTCAGTTCCATATGAAGATTATGAGCAAGATAATGTAATGGATGCTCAGCCAGAGGAGGTCATTGATGAAACCACAGTAAATACTGAAAGGACTTTTGATTTAACACTACCAGCTTTGCATACTGTAAGTTTGTAATTCCAACATTCATTGTAAAAGAATATCGATCTTACTTCCCAACTATATACTGAAACTCTGTTTGGATACATTACAATCTGTTATCATAAACTGTTATCACATAAAATTTTAATCAGCAAAATATGCCTATTATATCAATAAATGAAATGAAGCATAAAATTATGTTATAGTAGAAGCTAAAGGCATGTTTGCTATTTAAGCATTTACTATTTCATACTTTTCATAAACAAAAAACTGTTTTTCCAGTATCTGGGACAAAATTTAGAAGAACTTAGAGGGAGGACAATATTGGATGATGGAATATATATGAATTTGCCACTGTTAGTAAACCAGTCTCTCTCATTGTTCCCTGGACAAACATTGCCTCTGACAGTTTATTATCCACAGACTCTTGATATGTTAAGAACTTGTATTCAAAATGATCGTACATTTGGTGTTATAAGTTTGAAACCAGATGTAGCACCAATTGGCACAACAGCTGAAATATATGAATATTGGGATGGTGCCCCAGTACAAGCAATTCGAATGAAAGCAAAGGGTAGACAAAGGTTTAAACTTCTGCGTGTATTCTGGCAGGTGTGTTTAGCAGTGATCAATAGTATCAGCAGCATGTGTCACAAATCATTTGATATGTTAAAATTCATTTTTACAGAGATTTTGTAATTATCAATTTTGTCGAATTTTTGTTTAATGGAGTTAGTCACTTTGGCTATTGAGCAACTGATATATATGTACTAATTCTGCTTACTTTTCCATACTCTAATATCAACTCTCAAAAAATAGACATTTTTGATCAATTTCGAAACAATTACAAAAAATATTCCTGAAATAAAATACTCTTTTCTATGTTTGTAGGACTACGATAAAATGTCGGCAGACGTAAAAATTTTACCAGAAATAACACTTGGCCGACCATTTGTCGAAGAGCGTTTAATTTCGTTGGATCATCTGAGAGTACAACCAAGTGATACTGAAGATGTAAAAAAGCAGGAGAAAATTTTAAACATAGATGCAATTGTAACTCCTTGGCCTGGTTGGGTTCTCAAGCAATATGACCCTCAACTTCTTTCCTTAAGATTACGAAAACATCTACGTTTTATTGAAAGCAGTAAGTTAACAATTAAACAACTCAATCTATGACCTTCTCATAAGTTGAATATATTACAATGAACTATATTTTCCTAATTATCTTACATGATTTCTGAAGGAGGCGCAAGTGTACCACATGATCCTACAGATTTATCATTTTGGGTTGCTCAAAATTTAGTATTAGATGATGATGAAAGAATGCGCTTATTATATTACAACTGTGCAATATCAAGATTGCAGAGAGAGATTAAGTATTTAGAGAAGGTAAATGGATTTTTGAATACTGATTATCCATCTTTAAAATAGCATTCATAGTTTTAAGATGAATGCTAATATAGTACAATTTCTTGTTTATAGGAAAGAATTTTTGTTTGCTGTAACTGTCAGTCATTTATTACGAAACAATCACATATGTTTCCCATGAGTAAGGAAGGCCCTGAGGGTGCTTATTGTAATCGTCGTGGGGTTATATATGATATTATAACTTTATATCATGCCCAAAACCTTACACTGACTGAAGAACAATCCACAGAATATAGTTGGTTCCCTGGGTATTATCACAAACAATTTTCTATATTATTAGGTGTATGCTAAGAAATTTTAGTCTTCCCGAGCTTCTGAATTTTTCCTATGTCATGCAGTCGCCTTGAAACTGTTGTTAAATAATAATAAATGGCGTTTTAGAAAGTTCAATACTAACCTTACAAAAAACCACGGGAAAATAATTTGATTAGATGGCTGAAAAAGAGACTAAAACGTGTGCATACACCTAATATTTTAATGTCTCTTATTGCAAAAGGTCGTTTTACAGTTTAATTCCTTTAAAACCACAGGTATGCTTGGAGAATAGCCACTTGTACAAAATGTGAGACTCACATGGGATGGAAATTTACAGCTACGAAAGAGGGCTTAAAACCCAAATCGTTTTGGGGACTAACGCGTAAGAATTTAAAAATTAGAAGTAAATAAGAAATGCAACACAATCGTAGATCCCGGTGATTCAAAACGTTATGTTCATACTCTTAAAATTAAGAATTGATTTCGATAATAGAACACAAATATTCATTTCTCCAGTAGAAAAAGATTGTATGATATGAACGTCTATATATTTACGCTGGACTTCCAATTAGATAAGGTGCAATTTGCAGACTTTTTAGTTTACGTACCAAATTCAATTTCTGGAGTTTGCATATACTTGGATTCAGCGATGCAAAAGCGATAGGCATTTTCGCGGAATCATTGAATCTAATTGTATAAGAATAGTAATACGAATGAACATAGTATTTTTTTAATTGTTTTATATTTAGAGCCGTTTACCTTCGATGTAATATCAGTGTGATTTCACGAGTACGTGTAGACACTAAACGTAAGTGTGATAAGATTCCCAAATGTCGAAAAGCATATTAGATCGAGCTAGAAAATAATATGTAAAACTGATGCAATACCATTTTTCCAATACAAGTCGTTATACTTTCCTCATATTTGACTTTGAACAGAAAACTTTATGTTGCTAGCGGTTACAAAAGGTTTCAATAATTTCTACGTCAATAAGAAAAGGTATGAATCCGTTGATAAACCTTGCTTGAAAATTGTATATCAAAATTTTCTTATGTATGACAACACAAGTGAGGTCCCATACTAGTTAAATATAATGCAAAGCGTTATCCGTATAGAACATAGCGATACTATAAGTAAATACAAAATATGAATAGCACTACTTTTCATAAGTACTGTATACAGACGATTGGTTTTTTTTTATGTTATTACTTGAAAAAGTGTATAAACAGTGGAACGCATATATGTTTGATATTGTACCATGTACAATATAATGCAAAATTTCAAGTACTGTTTACAGGTTGTAATTGTAATACGTGTTACTGAAGTATGTTATATGTTATTTATGTATTGAAATTTAATAAATGTATGTTTAATCCCAGAAGTCTCTCTGTTTTTATTACGTTACCTTTTTATCGCTATATAAAACAAACGCAGGTTTATTGCTTACTCACCACGTAATTGTATCATTACATTGTGTCTCGCGGTAGACAAGTCACCCACCTCATCGGGATGTTAGTGAGGTAATAAAGCATGCTAGGAGAAACCAAAAGGATGCATAAAAATTCAATGCCATTTTGTTCATTCTTTCCTTGCGCATATCGTATATTTCTCGATTACCTTAACTCAATTAAATTTATAATAATCATATCTTTATTATCTCAATCAATCTCTTGTATATGTATCGTGCTTCCTTAGTTGCGTTAAAACAGCAGATATGTTTAACAATCTGCTACAAGAGTTAATCATTCGACGTTAACGCTTTGTATTATAGTACTATCATTCAGACGTTGCGTTTTAATATATATATACATACACATACCACCGATATATATATATTAAAACACGATATCGTTTTCGTATGCACTCGTGAATCGGACACGTTGCCATTGTTTATGTTTTTTGTCGCTCGACAGCCGTTCGCAGTTTCCTGAGTCATATATGTGTCATCGCAACACGAAGTCTTACGAGTTTGTTATTCCGATCAAACTCAGCACAGTTCTGTAAGTTTTTACTTGTTCTTCTAAATATGTAAAACTTGATGAAATATATTATTAGTCTGGCATTATCATTGATTGATGTAACATAATTCATAGTCAGGTTGAGTCTAAAAACCATATTGGGGATTGATTTTTACACATTATAATTGATTCAAAGTGCTGCTAAATGCCTTCTTTAAAATGTGTATGTGTGTGTGTCAATAAATCAATCATATAATCGTAGTCCAATCAGTCAGACTTGTTAATTAGAAATTAAAGCCTTGATTGCATCAAAATAAAGATTATTTTTGTGTCTACGTTACAAGGCCATTTCTGGAAAAAATAACGGCAGTCCAGTTGTTTTTGCGAATCCTTAGATTTTAATTTCATTTATTGGCTTTTAATATTTGCATCTATCTGCGCCTTTTCACAATATTATATTGTGTAATACATATTTATAATGATATTTACATAACAGAAGTCTCCTGCCTAATAAAAGACAAACTTATAATATCTGCTCCGACATAACTTTTTAGCATAAGCACATTTTAGCACGATTATAATGTGCGATAGTATCTTAAGTAAAAGGAAAACAGATCTTGTGTCTCGCGTATCTTGTAATTCGACCTCTACAACGCAATCCCCACTAATGACTTCAAAACATGAATTTGATTATTTTTATGGAGAGGAAAGAGTAACTGATTATTTGTTTCCGTAATACATTTTATTTGTAGCGTATACTCCTTTGGAAATGTTTAGATAGCAAGGACTCTCTTTTGTATTTTTACACATCTGTTTAAAAGTGCAGATTATGCACAAGAAAGAAATTTGAGTATAATTATAGCCGTACGTATCTTCGTTATACATGTTATTTATCAAATTATATACGTTCCATTTTCGATATTAGTGTACCCGTGAACCTACGTAAATAAAATTAAGACGAGAGCGCCAGACTTCAAAACGTTTCAAGTTTACTATAACTTAAATCTGCGAATATCGTGAAATATGTATACAAGTGTATGTTGATCGAGCATTTCCGAAAGTACCCACTCAATTATATTTCAAGAGTTTACGACATCTTTCACCGTTAAATATTCAGTTTAGCAAGAAATAGATAAAATAAATCGAAATATACAGACACAGATCAGGAAAACGTACGTTACAGACTGCCGTATTTTGTTTCTTTGCTTACTTTCATCTCGTCTCGTGCGGATATTTTATCGTGCCGCATTTATCGTTCGCATATTCGTAACGCTTATAGATCTGTAATATAGACGTTTAACATGTTTCACTTGCCCGGCATACATCCTGAGAACGCACCACGTTTAAATTGTGACAAGAAACTTACTTTCAATTTCCGATCCTGCAGAGATGAGTTTGGTGTGCGGCTGTGCAGTTGTGCTTGGTTGTTGATTACTCAGTTGCCCTGTAGTTGCAGGTGCAGCAAAACCTGGAGGTGGTTGCATTGCCCAATGCTGAGCTGGTGCGTTTTGTTCCTAAACAAATATTATATTATTTTTCTACTTTATTTAAAAAGAATATACATATGTACATATATGTATATATACCTGTTGCGCATTATGAGGTACAGTGTGAGTGGGATGGACATGTGGAAACTGCCATGTACTGGTAGTTTGGAATGGAAGTGGCCTAGAAGAACTAACAATAGCTGGATCAATCGAAGTCCAATCCGCAATAGGTCCAAAATTATTCCAGCCTCCTTTTTGATGTAATGCTTGATGATGAAACTGTTGTTGCTGCTGCTGATTAATATCACACCAATCCTTAAGCGTATAAACTGCGTCGCCCGCACATTTGCTAATACCTGTTAACAGGATAGTAAACAAACTCCAATTAGCACTCTTCAGTTTTGTATGGTGTATGTGTTACTGCTTAAATAAAGAAATAAATGCATATTTGTAGTTCAAAAGTAAATTTGAGTAAAAATGCAATAATAACTACCTTGCGAATTCAAAAGAGGATTTCCGTTTGGAAGGTAGGCATTCTGCTGTGGTGGTTGCGCTCCTGTAAATGGCAAACTAGACGAATGATTCATGTATATCACATTTTCGTATACTAGAGTTTAATATAAACGCTAGTATTAAATTCTTTTCATTTTCGTAGTTATGTGGTATAATTTTCTTATATCTCACTAACAAGTAACAGCAAAGTGCATCTATTTCGGCCACGGTTTGCTGTTATAATTATTATTTGAATTTACATGGTCAATCTCATCTTCTGGTTAGAAATATTGTTAAGCTCTCTTTTCTACTTAGATGAGAGACAAATAAACCATTGTATGCATATTCGTTTTTAAATGTGAATTTACATGGAAATGGTATATTATCATACATATGTAAATTTGACGCACTGTGAACTATGATGCCTGATGGTTGGAAAAATTGGAGAAACACTAACCCGAGAGGGCACTATTTGTAGGAGCCGGCCGCGGTATACCCAGACCAAAGGAGTTCATGTGATTTGGTGTAGAACCAGGGAATCCCGGTGGTGGAAGACGGCTACGTTGTCCTAGACTTGCAGCCGCCACAGAACTCTGAGCAGGACTTTGCGTTCCACTCGATAATAGATTTTGTGGAAGACGAGACAGAAGGGAATGCGATTGTTGAAGAACTTGCAGATTTTGCAAGTGCTGCGCCTGTTGTTGTAGATGAGCTATGTGAGCAATCTAAAATAACCAACTGAATCAAAATATAAGCAGGTACAACATACATGGATCTCAAAATGGGATCTCAAAAATTAAAGATATTCTACGTTAAAATATAAGTTCAGATAATGTAAATTACATATAATATTAATAAGAAAGTAGCAGTATTGCTTATTACACATTAATAGAGCTATAAAAATAGCATTATTCGGATACTACCTGAGGAAAATGTTGCTGTCCCAGGCTTGCAAGACTTTGCTGATGTTGCACCCTATTTTGTTCTTCCCGCTCTCTTTGTTGCTGCTGCTGTTGTTGAAACAACCTTTGTTGTTGCAATTGCATTTCATTCTCCATGAGTTCTGCCAGAGCTTTTTGTGTTTCATGGAAAGGGTCAAAGCCTAAATCATCATCTGCCTTTATATCCGAGCCAGGTTCTGCATGGTTTAGGACTTCTTCCAAAATAGCATGACCGTTTTGTTTAATATACTCACAATTCTCTTGATTCTGCTGTGCCTTAGAAAATAATGTAGAATAGAATATAATTATATATGCCCTATGTTCCAGTAGGAACAAATATAAATTGAACATCTTCTAGCATGTGTATTATATTGTTGCAATAACAAAAATCTTTAATTAGTTCAGATTTTGATCATGCAGCCTTTTAAAAATATCGAATTTATTCTGCAGTAAAGAATGTTTACAACAAAACTCTAATATGTTAAAGACATTGCAGATTAGTTGAATCACTCACCTGTAGCGCAAGCCTTTGCTGAAACGAGTTTTGTTGAAAGTCTGCCATGAATTTAGACGCGGGCGAAATAACAAACGAATTTGCTGTAAAAGTACCAGACGATTCTGTGAGCGCAGTATACGGTGGATTAGGATAAACTTCTTCATCTACAAAACTTTCGGAGTTAAACGTTACTCCAGGCGAACTAGAGGGACTGGTCTTTTGTACATGATTTGTTTGTGACGTTTCAGGTTGAAAACCGAATGCTGCTTGCCAATCCTCGCTCGAATGGACCATTGGCAACGAATCGGGAATAGATGCTAAGCCTGTACTTGTCCAATCCAAATTTGGGTTTGCTATATGCCAAAAACAAGTTAAACTTAATTCAAGTAATCAAGTTAGAAAAAGAAATGTATGGGAAACAATGTAAGAAATTGATTTCTGTTTTGTAACACTCTACAGAAACAGTACATAATTCATATGGCTGACATAGTATTGGCTTTAAGAGAAAACTTATACTATCAGTAATGAATTAATGAACCTACACAATGTATACGTGTTTATAGTTAATGTATAGACAAACTTTGACTGTAAAAGGAACTGTAGGTACATGCCTGCCAAGGTAGTCGGTGGCATCGAGGTGGTAGTAGAAATTTTCTGGAAAGTATTTGAACTGAAGAAACTATTATTGTCTGTTTGAAAGATTGACCGATGACTGTGATGCACTTGAGACCCATTATGCAGTCCCGGCGGCGGTTGTTGATTGGCACCTTGTGACGAATTTGTGCTAGCCGGAGATGAACCTAAAGATAATACGCAGAAATCTCTACACTACGAGACGCGATCAACTCAGTTTCTTGTTTATGTAATGCCAGAATAAACAGCATCCAATACTATTCCTCTATGCCACCATCAATATAAATAAACAATGTATAGATGTGCCTGGAATTCTTTACTATATTATCTTGCCATCAGGCAACAAGACTGCAAATAAGAAAATTTACAATTTTTGAAAACTTATAACTTCCATCCAGACACTTTCTATGCATAAATCAACCAGATACCATAATCCGCGAGAAGGATATTGTCAAGTGCATACAAGAACACAAAAAACAGCTATTACTTTTTTTAGAATTCTCTTTATTTTGGCATATGTTAATAACTATTTAGTAAGTATACTACAGTCATCAAACTTAGCAATAAAATCTCCAATGCGTTATACATTACTTTCAAGACGTTATTTTATGCGTCTGAAATGTATATCATACAATGTTATAACAAACAGGCACACATTTAGAATGTTTACAATTTATTACAAATACTTCATATGACATACTGTTGGATTATACTTTTCCAAAGTTTTTGTCGACTAAGCTTCACATGTGACTTTCTCATGAACTTTTAAATTAACGGGTTTCTATCAAAAAAGTATACACGCCTTAATTTGAAAAAAGAAGAATTTTAATTTTTAAAAATGAATTTGATTAATAGCTGTATGCTATAGAAAAATTTGGTTTCTTTTCTGCAATCACGTAATATTTCTGATACATTTGAAATAACCACAAAATATAATATAACAAAAGATTTTTCAAACACTGATCACAATATTCTATTAACAACCAATTACAATCTAGTTTGTATATATTTAATTATAAACAATGAAACAATCCGTTTTAATTGCACTGTTGTGATAACTTTGACTTAACAACTTCTAGTACGGATTTTTAACAATAACAATTAGAATCTGGAAAACTCATTTCTTATGTCATATATAATATCTATTTAAGAGATATCAATATCAGGCAAATTTATATGCTTATCTTAAAAGCAAAAAATCAATCCATAAAGATATGATTACAATTATAAGAAACTCACCCAAAATAGCAGCACCACTGTTCTCTTCGCTTGATTCTGCCAAGTGTTCCACTTGGTGATTAACATTTGAATCTTCTGTACTAGAAATCGTACTAGCTGGAGTGCTGCCTTCTCGCTGCTGATCGGTTTCGCTATCTGAATGACGTCGTTCTCCGTTTTGTACCACACCATTTATTTTAATTTCCTGAGATTGCGGTTGCTTTTGTTGTTGTTGTGACTGTTGCTGTGGCTGAACTGATTTTGATACTTTGCTAGTTGGTTGAGGTTGCGTTTGTTGTTGTGGTTGTTGCTGCTGTGTTTGTTGTAACTGCTGTGGCTGTTGTTGCTGTGGTTGATCAATTTTACATTTACTACTCAATTTTTGCACTATTTCACTATTTGTCTCGGCCGAAAAATTTCTGATTTCTTTTTGTCCATTAACTTGTGGTTGTACATTGGTCTGTGTACTGATAGAACTCGATTCAGATCGTGATGTTGTCCGTGTACCATGTTTTTCTTTATTCTGACAATTTTTGTGTTTATTCCGTGCTGCCTGTGCCTTGCTCTCACTATTACTTTTGCCTCGCCGTAAACTCGCACTTTCTCCTTTGTTGTTGTTATTTTGCTGCTGTGGAGAACCACTAGGTGGTATATGATTTTGTTGCACTGCCGTACTATTTCCGTTCGCTATATTATTTTGTTGTGGTGTAGTTTGTGATGGTGGAGATAATTCTTTACAATTTGTTTGAGTGCCTGTAACAGACATTCAAGCTTGTAAACGATATGGTGCTTTATCTCCTGATTTAATACAAGTGACGTGAACGGATCAATCACTTCTGCAATTTTACTAATCCGCGCATACAATTGAATTGAAGACGAATTCGAGTATTAAGTTTATTTAGATTATACATCTCGCAAAACATATCTGTACTTTAGTCACAAGAATAAGAAGAGGAATGAACATAAACAATTTTTTCCTGTAGTCAATCATTTACTTACTATTTGTTTGTCCAGGATGTAACGACGGCCAAGCTTCTTTGGCTTGAGTGTTTGCAGTCCCATTTTCTCGAACAATACTGCCGGTAACGGGTGGTGACGGTGTCGGTTTCCTACAAAACATAAATGTTACACGAAAGTAATGTTTTTTCGACATTTCATGTCCAACGAAAATTCCTTGAACATAATTTATATAATTATATTTTAAATTGTTACTGATAAAAAAACTATTTGTTAACGGTAATATCGTATATTACCGTTGTAACGCAGATGCATGTGCATGTAACGATTGTACAAGCTTGCGCTCGTACTCTTGATGCTTCCCCTGATGCATTTCTTCCTTTGTAAACGACGCCTCCTGGTCCCCTAAATCATGCAAATACATGCAATCTGGTTTTGGACACGCCTGATTTCGCATAAAATGTGAACAATATTTTGTTGTTCCAAGTGACGTTTTTATCGTCCGCCCGTCCACGACAATATTATTCACGGCTTCTATAGCCCGTAGTGCATCTTCTTGACGCTAAAATTATATAGATTAAAAATTGCAAGTTCTTTCTCTATAGAATACTGATGAAAGAATTGTATGTGTTAAGAAACCAAGACTTACTTGATACGTAACGTAAGCCGAAGCACTAGGACCTTGAGACCCTGCATAGGAAGTACTCTGGTTTATCACGACTTTATGAATTTTTCCAAATTTACCGAAGTATTCATGTCGTTTTAAGACCTGCAGAATAAGAAGTTACAGTTATCAATGAACTATTTCATATTTATATATGCTTAAACAAAAGTTAATGCTTGTGATTTGAAAAGTAGGTTAAGGAATGCAGTTACTGGGGTGAAACTTACATCAGCATCTGCAAGGCGCATTGGTAATCCTACTACAAATACTAGATTTTTTTGTACTACTCTCACATTTGCTAGATGTTTACGATTTTCTGTAACTCTCTGCTTACGTTGTTGATCTTTTAATCTCTTTTCTGCTTTTAATCTATGTAATAAACCAGAGAATATATTTTGGATTCACTTTTTCTGCCAAGAATTATTTGAGCATCTGGAATTACCTTGCAATTTCTTCTTTAGTGAGAGGTTTAAAATCAGCAGGATTTTCTGAATAGGCCTTCCGACATGCAGGACATAAGCCGTTTTCGTCAGTTCTAATTCTATGCCAGCAAAAACGACATATTTGATATCCACAGGTGCATGGAAAGAAATTCAAATCATCCACCTCCAATGGTTCCATACACAAAGGACATTCCACTGCATCCTCTCCACTTTGATTCAATACTGACATTTTTATTTCTACCCTTGGTATTACACAATTCAGCAAATTACCAAGATTTTGCTATGTGTTAAAACCTGTGTTGAGATAGAACTGATCTAAGTAAAGGATATTTTTGTTGAATATTCTATAAAGAACACACATATTTTGTTTTCAGGGAGGATAAACAATCTATAGGAATAATCAAAAATAAACATATTCCTTCCTCTTTAAGAAGTTGTCCATACATTTAGGAAGCAAGAGCTTTAATAATGTAGAAACAAAATAATTAGACAAAGCAGTAGTATACTGAAGAAAGTTATTGGGATATTCACTTAACAGATGCACTGCATTTACCAGCAAAGTTCTGGTGCTGCCTTGGTAGTATGTAATTGACCCTACTTGCAACTTCTTATACACTAGAATCCTTGCACAATCTGAAATAAATCACAGCATGTTAATAATCAAATAGCTTAGCTTAGTGAGTCACAGACGTCGTCGAATAACAGAAGCCGTGTTAAAAAGATCTTACGTCCGCCCGATGGAAACTCGTTTTCCTTATACTCACGAAACACTTTAAATACATCTGTGAGACTCACGTTTAACGAGCAAACGTCGAAACTGTCGGAATAATTCGCAGCTGTGGCTTCGCGTATATTACTTTCGAATTAATTGGGAATACTAGAATACAGATCTTGGACTGTTGGGTAAGAGACGGACTGAACGAATAGTTGGGAAAAGAAATGTCCGTTTGACAGGAGCTGTCAAAGGAATGGAAAACGAACAAAGGACGCTCCAGATTTGAGGCAATTAGGGTGATTGCGTACGCCCTACGGTCGACGTAGAAATGACAAGTTTGTACGTGACGTTGAGATCGAGGATGAAAAACTTGCGGTAGGGCCACTGTCTCTCTGCGTTCTCCCACTCGCTCCGAATTATTCTCTCTCTTTCTTCCTCTCAGGAAGATCACACGAACAACCGTAGGAGAGGGCGACGATCGGACGAAACAGCTGTTGGTGGCGTCGAGGAGAAGAAAAGAAACGTCAGAGGAGCGAGTGAGAGGTACTACGCCATAGCAGAAAACCTACGTGAAAATCCACGAAATGAAAGCGTGGTGGGGCATGACACGTAAATTCCACGGAATCTCGATTACAGGTATCCGCATCAACAAGGACAACGGTCTCGACGTTTCGCGATGCGATTTCGAAGGGGGGAAAAGGCTAGTAGAGAGCGAGAGAATGAGAAATGGAAGTAATGAAAGGAACGGCAACCAAAGAGTGGGAGGGGTCGTAAGGAGAGGTAGAGAGAGAGAGAGAGAGAGAGAGAGAGATAAATTAAAAAAAGATGCCACCATTTGTTCTGTCCCTGTTTAACCAACGCACCCCTTTTTTCGATCTTGCGCGTGTAAGAAAAAGGGAATTCTCTCACTAATGTCACATAATCTCGTACGTACTTTCTGAAAAACGTAATCCTAGCTGAAAACCCCGAAGAATTCGCGCTCTCCGAGTAATGCACAAGCTCGACTAACTCTCTACAGTTTATGGAAGATGAAAACTATAGTAGCGCGATTAACATGATATGGTTCGCCGCGAACGTCACAAAGGATTGGATGATTTGTCGCCAGAGGGGTTGCTCAAATACCCTGGGCTGGGTACAGGGTATATCTGGCTCGTTTAACCTTAACGTTCTTCGATAGTCCGACTCCTCGACAGTTAACAAGATTACGATTACCGCATGCCACTGTTTCCGATGATTCTAAAGCTAAGTTCGCGCATTCCTCAGTACGTAATTCTCGTCCCTTGTTTACTTACGTTTCAACTTTTCCACTAACAAATCTCTTTTCTCTACTGGGAAATTTTTTGTATAGACTTTGAGATCTGATCGCATGCGCACCGCGACTGCGCAGAAACGGACGTTACATGAAGCGGTATTTAAAGAACCGCGCATAGCGACCAAGATTTCGATAGCGCATGCCGAATGTTATTTCATTTATGCTGTTATCTTAGACTATGAGCATCTTTTTTATTTTTCTCAGCGATTTTCTGTGAATATTTTAACGCAATCTACCTTGAAATGTTTCAAGAGATATTCACAATAGTAAGGTTTTGATTAAACACTGCAAACTTTGATTTTTTGAATGTTACATCTGCCGCCATACCGGAAGTGGCCACAATCGATTCCGCAATAGCACCAAAACGCAACGACAAATGTTTCTAGGAAACGCTGAAATAGGACATGCCCTCATATGACCCTTCCACTTTTCAAATATTAAAACTAGACTGAACAATTAATAATATTATGATTATTATATTAATGACTTTTATGTTTTCCAAGGATGCAAAACTTTCTCTTTTTATTTTCTTAAGATTGTAAATCTAATCTTACATATTACCACCTGATTGTTAATTAAAAATTTGTTTACCAAACTTTTTTTAATTTTACTTTCTAGCATAAAAATTGCAGTCTTAAAATATAACATACATGAGACTTGGTATACAATTAATGAAATGTATAAAAACAAATATTGGAGCAGAATAGAGTATAAATAACTATTTCATGTGCTATTGCAATTAGTTCAATTATATCAGTGTTTTATTGCACTTTTTTTAACTTTACCTTCAACACTTACACCAAACAGGGGATGCCTGGTTTTTAAATTTTTAGGAAATGGCACACCAGTCTTTTCTACTTCTAATGGTTTAATTTTCTGAACATTGGGAAGCTTTCTTCTAACAGTTATTGCTCCAGCAGGTTTAATGTTAACTGTATAAAAAACAGCATTGTCAATATAAGACATATATGAAATATTTATAAAAAATATTACCAGTTTTGTATCGATGTTTCACTTTGCCAGTATGGAAGATACAAGTAATATTATTTTTGGCCTCATGATTAACCGCACAATATTTCTCTTCCTTAATTTTAAATTTAGATTTTTCTCCTAATATTAATGTCTGTCCCTTAAGTTCTTGTGGATCTACCTGAATTATTGTCAATGATATTACAGTTACTTTTTCAAAAACATAATATTATTATAAGTTCTAAACATTCAACATACTGTTCTAGGTATGTCCATTATCCATATGTCTTCACTGTCAGAAATATCATCTAAACTAAAAGTAGCACTTGTAGTTTCTGCTATTAAAGTTTCTTCTTGCATTAATTCTTGAAGCTAAAATATAAACAGTTACATAATTATCTATATAAAACAAAGAAAAAGCAAGAGTTAAGTTTTATTTACAGTTTGCGGTCTGGGATTGCTTGATGTCACCAAAGATATAACATCATGATCTGTATCACTTAATCTGTCTCTTTCAATTTCTTCTACTTCTGTTTTAACTACAACTACATTCTCCTCCACAGTACTTTCAGGTTTCTTTAAAATACTTTTTCTGGTTGCATTATTGCCATTTGAAGGACTGGCTGGTTGAATTTTTGTGTTTATTCTTATAGACTTAACTTTTTTATGTTGATGTGTTTTTTCTTCTGTGGCAGTATCCATTAAAACCATGGATTTGTTTAACTGTGTATTTAACTTGGTAAGAGAATCTTCTGCATCCAAATCAGTCATATCGTTTGATAGCACCGTAAAGCTGCTTTACATAAACTACTCTCTCTTTTTTGAGTATTCTTGCTTCCACTTTCCTTGACTTGAGAGTCATGTATCAAAATATTGTATAACTGTATACAAACACGATTATAAAAACTCAAGCTTCATTTACATTCGAATGTTTGTTTTACGATATATTATGCATCCGCGAATGGTGTTGTATCAGTATAAACCAGAGTACACGTAAAATTAAAGTTCCGCGTGGGTATAAATACTATATTCATAACCGACCATCATATCGCTGGGTGAGACACAAGTGTTATCAGATACACGTGCTATTCAACGGTATGATTTTCGGCGGTACAATTAAAACGCAATATCCAATAAGAATACAGTGTGAATCACGCAAAATTCTTCAATCACTAATCAATTTGATATGTGATATTAGTAAATATATCATTACATAATGGTAAAAGAATAATTAAAAAGTTCCATGCTAATCCAATGCCAAAAATTCGTAAAGCATGTTCTACAATAACGCATATGCATATGAAGTTGAACGACAGAAATAGCTGGAAAAATCCCTAAAGTTCATCCATGAATTAAATATAAATTAACATTGTGTACAAATTATCATCTGTAATATGCTCATCTGTTCAAAAAGAAATACTTTTATTTATTATTCACAATAAATGATCTGCAAAATATTAAATGGGGAATTGTACGATAATTGTAAACTGTGCTGCAGCATGTTGAGATACAAAAGTAAGGCGCAAACAAGCTGCGCACCAAAGGATTTAGTTCAAAATAGTTACAAGATTTGTTAATTCTACATACTTCCTAAATTATTATTTATACTATGTCATGTTTGCGCCTGTAAATATTAATATTTCAATATGGTTAAGTCTTGAATGAGGGATAAACCTAGATTTTGGGATAAAACTTAAGCGGTGAAGACGAGGCAAAGTTTGTGGCCATAAAATATTGTATATCCGTCTTATACATATTTTTGATTCATGATTAAATCACTGGCTGAATGACATTAAAGCGCCGGTTTTTTGGTTCAAATCTGTGTAACCTTGGAGTTTGATTTCGAAAATATTAATTTCATAAGAAAAAGATGAGCAGCAAGGACAATTTAAGACGTTCATCTCGAATAAAAGCTCTTGTTAAAGGTACTATTCTAGATTAAATAAGTGACTTTTAATTTATTAGGGATTATCTTTTATATGTTAAAGTGTTTTCGAACGTCTGTCACTGCAATTAAAGTATTGCTAAATAAATGCTGCTCTTATTTTAGAGACACCGACAAAATATGCATATCAAGCATCAAATAATGATGATAGTGATGACAAATCTGTATCAGAGTTGTCGAATGTTGAAACCATAGAATTAGAAAATATAGAAGAAAACATACAAAAACCCATAGGTAATTTATGAATGCAAATTTTATATGAATAGTTTTATTGTTAGAGTCTTTGTTTTTATTTTCTCTTCATTTTACAAATGCAAATTTATTTGTTTGGGATGCAATTTTTTAGAATTGTTTTCTGATGATGATGTAAGTGGACAAAAATTATATGCATTTGAAACTCCAAGTAGAAAAAGTACAATGACTCAGAAAGCTAATTTATGTCGGACACCAGGCAATATTACCAAAGAAAAACCCAAACTTTTATTACCTAAAGTGGTAGTTAAGAAACTTGATATAAAGGATATTAATGTCAAAATACCTAGTACAAGTAATAAGTACTCTCATAAAAAAGGTATTATACACTTGTTGTTGCTTATACATAAATTAATATATGTATTTTATATAATGATATTAACATTTATTTCACATTCTTAAATATCCAGCTATTACTCGAAAGAGCTACAACACTGGATTAACTTCAAGTGAAAGTGAAAGCAAATCAGAGTCTAGCAATTATTCACCATCAGAAGATGAGTCAGATGACATTATTGAAAGTGGAAATTCTGATATTAGTAATGAAGATGAAGAAGAGGGTACTCAAAAAGATATTAAGTTCAAATCTGCCAAACCAAAGTATATTCCAGAAATGAAAATAATAGGTACACCTAAAAGAACAGATGGCAAATATAAATCCAACATTATACACAAGGATTATGTAAGTAAAGAATAATAGCAATGGATGTTGGAAAATACATTTAGGTATATTAATTTCTTCTTCATTTTTAAAGCACATGAAAGCAGATGAGTATTTTGCAACACAATCAGAAAAAGTAATTACATCAGATCGTACATTAGAACGCCTTCACAATTCTCGTTTAACCAAGCAGAAGTTAGATGAATTATTAGCAAACCAGAGTAGCATATCAGCTAGGCATAAGAAAGAGATTTCTTCTATAACTGAAAGTTATGCATCACTCTTTCCTATGTGGCACTTTATCATGGAGTAAGTTCTTCAACACTAACATGCAGCACTAAAGTCAACTATTTATAGGATTAATTAATATTTGATTCACAGGGAAGGTTTCACTGTGCTTCTTCATGGTTTAGGATCAAAGAGGTGTTTAATTAATGATTTTCATAAAATGGTTATAGATCACCCATCGCTGATAGTGAATGGATTTTTCCCTAGTTTAACAATAAAAGATGTAAGTGTATATTTTTATTGAAGCTAAAGACAATTTATGAAAACAAATATAAAGGACATCCATTTTATGTTAACTAATTTCATTCCAGATACTAGATGGAATAATTACAGACTTATTGGAATTAAGTACTCCAGGTAGTCCAAGTGACTGCTTAGATCTAATAGAAAAAATAATGGGGGAGAATCCTGCAGATAGATTATACTTGTTGATCCATAACATAGAAGGTGTAATGCTTCGTACAAATAAATCTCAAGAAGTACTCTCCATTCTAGCTAGTATACCTAATCTTTGTGTCCTAGCATCAGTAGATCATATTAATGCACCACTTTGTAAGCATATATTTTGTTATACTCTTCACAGAAATATTGAATCAGTTAAAACTTAGATATTTTTCATTATTTACAGTGTGGGATCATGTTAAAAAATCAAAATATAATTTCTTTTGGTGGGATGTAACTACATTTCTACCATATCAAGCTGAAACTTCATATGAGAATTCACTTTTGGTGCAACAAAGTGGAACATTGGCTTTATCATCCCTTCAAAATGTTTTCCTCTCTCTAACTTCAAATGCAAAGGCCATATACATATTGCTTGCCAAATATCAATTAAGCAATACTGGGAATGCTAATTTTTCAGGTAATTAAAGTTTATTATTCTTTGCAAGCATAGCACTGTTAATAATATTTACTTAAGGTCAAGTATATTTGTTTTATAGGTATGGCATTCAAAGATTTATACAGAGCTGCACGTGAAGGATTTCTTGTAAGCTCCGACTTGGCACTAAGAGCACAATTGACAGAATTCATTGATCATAAACTAGTTAAAACAAAACGTAACATTGATGGTGTTGAGCATCTTATAATACCATTAAATAATCGGTTATTAAAACAATTCCTTGATGAACGAGAATCATAACATGTGCCTAAGGAGTTGCACTTTATATGATTCAAAAAGGTATCTGGTATGTTACATATTTATATGTTTGTAATATTTTTATACAAAACAGAATTATTTTTCAAAAAAAATTACGAGAAAATCAATATAAATGTCATCATCTTAACACTAAATAATACCTCTCCAATACTTATTATTTATGATAATTTAATGTATATTCGCGATCTAATATCTAGTATCTAATGTTTTTTCGAAAATATTATGCATAAAGATTTAATTCCACGCATATACAACGTTTCGACAAAATCTCGAGAACGAAACTTTGTTTTCCTAACCAAATTTAATTTCTTATCGAAAACGATCGATAAATGATATTATTCATTGCATGAATTGAAAATATTTATGATAATCAAGTATGAATAATTGGTTTAATAATACAGTAAATACAATAGAATCGCAAATAATGCAAATTGCGTACTTAAAATATACTTCTCTCGCTGTGTTGGTATTGCGAATGTAGGTTAGTATTGTTCGAAACTATATGTATTGAGAACCGAAGCGCCAACCATGCAAGTGCAGTTTTTTATGTGGTTATGTGTATGATTAGACTGGATAGCATAGAGCCGGGTAGTGAATAGTATATCGTGACGGTAATAAGATGTTAGCTACGATACAACGCAGGCGAAATTACGCGTTAACAAAAAGATAAACTTCGAAGAGACGCAGCTTGTATTGTCGACATCCCAAGTCTGTAGGTAAATATTATACTGTTAACAATGAAATTTTAGTATTGGATCATTGTAAACAGGCGACGAATAATACCTGATAATCTATTAATGAATGTATGCGTAATAACCTTACGAACATTTTATACTATTGAAAGACCGGTTTCTTCACGTTCTGTCGCGTTACTTCGTTACCCAACCTAACCTTCGATCGTTCCCACATATCGAGGTTATTTAGCCGTAATGAAATGACATTCCAAATTTTAAGTCGCGAATAATATGGTAAATTTATTAAGTACGCTTCCGTTGTCAGCGTCCCGTAAATTATCGTCTTGTATTGACATTGTGAACGTGACTACTTGACCTTACAATGGCATATTGGACGACCTTGACTTTGGCAAGTATACAATGACCCAGCCTTTATAGACGAGCATTAATGTTCTGTATGCACTGTCGACATTGTACGATATAAATGTTTATAACAAAAAGAAGTGATTTATACTTTCATGAACGATCAACGGCAGATTTCTATTGCGTAGATTCATCAGTATTTTACTAATCAGTTCTTTTTCGAATACGTTGTCAGTATTTTTATACACGTACATCTCTGAGAATTTGCTGACTTCTAAAATAAGTCGTATTTCTAAGATGCTAAGGTGATACTTGCTTACACATGGGAATTCAAAACTAACCTAATAATTGCGCTCTCCGTCCGCATAATATCCAATATTAAACGATTGTTTATAGCGAACAGGTGTTATTATATTTGCGTTGTTACAATTTATACTGTGGTCAGTCTCTAATAAAAATAATATGAAAATATTTTCTGATTATAGACAATCTGCAGCCATAATTCTGCCAGAAGTTTGCTGTTTACTGCTTCCAAGCAGATATTTCGGTGAGTTTGCCATATAAACTTTATAATTCTCCATTGACATGTATTTATATTTACACCCATGTTGTATGTGATTTAAAACCATATTGCTTGTATAAAATGGCAGTAACATAGGATGCTCGAGTCTAAACTATTTTATGCAACAGTTTACATTTAAAAAACTTTGAGGTTATTGCTATCTTACTATATCATGAGTGATATGAATACATTACTGCAGTTATTCATCTTTAATGTCAGTTTCATTTTCTGCATGTGTTTTGTCTACTTTTGCCTTTCACGATATAACAAAGCTTTGCTGTTTAAAATTGTTTAAAGTTAATAGCATGCTATAACAAGACATTTCCATATTATAATCAGAACCATGCACAATTCTCTTTGTTAATTAGTTTCATCTAATTCAATTTTAAACATTTTGTGCTAGGTGGACATGAAACTGGCAGATGGTCATGTCCTTTTTAAATTGTGTAAATCAATTTTTTACTTCCAACTATCTATATTAAACACTGCAAACATGTTTGTGCATAATATTTTCCATTATGTGTGTTATTCATATAAGATCATAGGCAGCATGCATATATATATAATTTTTATTCGTTAAGTAACAGTGTCATTTAATTTTCAATGAATTTATTTCTGGAATTATTTCAATTGAAAATCTGTGAAGTAGTGTAAAAATAGTAAAAAGCTACTTTGGTCTACATAAGAAGCGCAGTATAGTACACTTTTTTATCGACGAATCTATAAAATAATCATTTAAAGATGGCGCGCAAGATGATTCTTTCAACCGTCAGATTGCGGTTGTAGTTTCCGTTGTTTTATAGTGGTTCCTTCATCGTTTTATATTTCGTTTTCGGTAGTTTGCATTTTCGAATGTGTTGTGATTGTTCATCACGTGAAAAAATGCGGATTTAACAAACAAATGGCTTGCTGTTGAAATTACGAAGTAGGCGTATATCTACTGACGTGAGTACTTATGCAAATTCATAAATATTGCGAGTACAACAGACGGCATAAATCGAGAACGTGTTGCGCATGGGGAATTCTCGATCGGTGTCTAACGTCAATTTACAAATTTAAAAAGCATATTAAAGTAAATGGATTCATAACAGCTTACGTGTTACATACATTATTATTATTATTATTATTATTATTATTATTATCTCTTCGAGGAATTTACGACTTTCAATCGAAATTACGATCTCATTTTACTTTCGTCGTTCATCAAACTACAACCGTTGGATCCAAATTGCAAACGTTACGGTTATGTTCCTTCTTTGGATATACAATTGAGGAATATATTAACTGCGTATTGTACTTAATATTTATCGTTTGCATCCGAGATTTGAAATTAGCTTATTTATGTTAAATTCTCGATCATTTTCATGCATATATTTTTGCGTCTATACGATCGTACCGCTTGTTCCGCGGCTAATGTCACGTAACGACTCGTCGTACAGATTTCACTTTTGTCAAGACAAACCAATTCCACCAAGTGGACTCTCGCCATTTCTTAAGCTGTTATTACCTTTTACTTTCTTACCGTATTACTTCATCTACAATAGTTCGACAGAAAATATCATATGGGAATTCGTCAGCATATTTTCCAAATATGGTTATTTTTTCATCATTGTATGGTATTAACCAATAAAGTCTATCCGTGATGTTGCAATGCGCAGATGAAAAGAGCATTGAAACGTCAAAATATTTTCATATTATTACCAATCAGAATTGGATTAATAAATTACATGAATGAACTGTAATATCGACATACATTTATATTCATAAAGCTGTTTGGGATCTTGTAAATCAGCCTTTCTAATTTCTCGTATGCAGGAGTACTGTTGATGAAACTTCAACTTCGACACGTTGTTCGTTACATTGTTAGGGACTTACACACATATATAGCATAAACTCTTGTCAGCAAACGCTTGACCAATTTCCGCTTCTTTTACCGAAATCGAGGTCGTGGAGCCGTTAAGCGTCAAGGATCACTTAGGATTATAGAGCCAAGATTCTACATTTATGACTCACGCAACACTTTTATTTTAATTATGATCCACTCTTATGTGCACCATTATGTTCGCGCGTTAAACCCTCTGTTGTATAAATTAACTCTATCGTGTCCAGCCATTTCTGACTCCTCCACAATTGTTATTCCAATGAGCCTTTCGTAAAAGGCGTGTTTGTTACAGCCCCACGAATATAAGGTGTAAAGCTACATCTTTGTCACTAAAGTACGTACGAGTTGGATTTAATCCATTATTCCATTAACACGTTGAGCGTCGCACCGAAATCCGTGTTATACGGTGAACCACGATACAGACTAAAAATATTGAAAATTTTACGAATATTATTCAACGTGTTAATCTATTATTTCAACCTTAACGCAATATCAACATTTTTTGCATATTATATATTTGAAATTTCATACAGTTTTATTTATTCATGTAATGTATAGTATTTGTTTGATCTGTTTTATATCTTTATTTTATGAAAGCATAGCAACTGTTCCTTTTATACCAATATTGGTTGTACGTGTGCAATGGTGTACGTACAATACCCTGGAGGAGTTACCTCGCTATTTTGGTATTTCATGGTGGAGGCTAAAACGTATGCAGTAATTGATCGCTAACTTCCATAGAACCTGAATCCGGCGTTACCGAAGCCACGCTTTCGTGTATTTATTCAGTACGTTGGCTCGTGGTAGAAGTGGAAATTCTAACCCCACTACGGCATATTAAATATCCTCGAGACTGGAGATGACTGGGTGCTCGAGGGTGAATGCGCAACTTTGCTAGACCGGTTGTCTTTACCCGCAAATTCAAACAGATTTTGCACGAATGAGAATCAAAGGATTATATGTCTATACTTCAAAAAACCATCACTGCATTCCTCGATTCTTTTTTCAGTTAGTTATTCGTTCGACTTCTATAAACTCGACGTTTTACGATGTCGAATGTTATTCGAATTGGCCCTTTCTCCTTTGAATTCCACGCTTCCATTCTTCGTGTTAATTTTTCTGTTTCCATTCTACGCGATTCAGTAGTCACTGATCGCTATTGAATTCAATAGATGAATTGTTTAGCGTAAAGCGTTATCTCTTCTTCAACTTTGTCTTTGTAACTCGAGTAGTATTACTACTATTATTAGTCTGATTTTGACGAAAAATTCCATTTGGAAAAGCATAAATTGTTAGATATCTTCGAATACATACTTCAGAAGGTTAGAAGACATTTTTCACGTTCGAGCTCTCTTATTTCGCACAGGACTGCGATCGAATATTTGGAGAAACTGTTTAGAGATCTTGAAACATTCTCGTTTTTTGACTCGCTATTCGACGAAGATGATATTGACTGGGCCCACCTCTTTGGCGACATCCTTCGATTATGAAATGTCCTGTACACGCCACTTTCACTATCGCGGCCAAGTTTCATAACTGTTATTATCGAGGTCAGACGTAGGTTGAAGAGAAGACAGGAGAGAGGCAGAGAAAAGGGTCTGGCATGTCTGTTACCAATAATTGTTTTTGGCGTTTGACAAACTTTCAATTATTCGGTTTCTCACGAGTCAAAATGCGGCTTTCTGTAAAATCAACTGATACGACTGCCAATATAGTCGCAGACATATAACACTGATAAGACATGATTTCATTTGCATATTCATCCGCGTATGAATAATTTAAATACAACGAGTGTAAATATTTTAACATCGGAAATAATGTTCTGGGTAAAGAAGGAAAAATTAATATTTCTTTCTCGTATTTATAAAATATCGCGTACTTTCAATCTTAGAGCCTAATAAGAGTATACGTGTAGTTGCCAGTTATTAAAGTTGAACGTGCACATAATTCTGTACATATATACGCATCGTCGTATTTAGCGAATACTTATTTATGAGGCCGCGCGAGTAAAGTGCACCGAAGCATATTTTTCTAATGGAAGTGTTCAGTGATCATCCGGCAGCAATTCTCTTGTCAAGGCTTATCATCACCGATTTACACCCATTTCGTCTATTCAAGATATTTTTCGAATCAGTTATTCCCTTCCGATGGAAGATTAGCGCCAATAACGTTAATAAATGCTAAATATGTCTGCATTTGAATTACAAATATCCGAATCGATCGTTTCCTTTAATTAACATCCAGTTCGCTTTGAATCGAAAATAGCTTGCCGCAGAAATGTATCCGGTGAATTTTCGCAGTAGTTATTTGTATAATCAAATATCGCACAAATTTTCCAATAAAATTTACGATAGTGATACACCATATAAAATAATGTACAACTGAATCAGTTTTACGTGGTAGACATTTTATAGAGTATTTTAAAATGGGACATAAAGCGAGAACCTCAGAGAGGATAGTGCGCCGTCTGGTAATGACTAAATATCAAGTACAGAGGGTCTTTGCGCCAACGTTACAGAAAATAATTGCGGATAATGCAACGCGGTGGTTTGTCAGTCGCATTGACACACATGTTACGTGCATCCCAGCGTGGCTAATGCGGTTTTCTGTGTGACCCATGCTACGCACTCAGAACCTCTCCGTAGAAACATTTACACACACTCACACACTGGGAGATGGGAAAAGTAGAGGGTTACGCATACAACTCGAGGCTGTAACATAATTTTCTGGTGTTTGCACGTGTCAGGGCTGCTGCACGCCGAGTGCTACTTTAGTTCTACCTTGCATCGCGATCATAGCCTGCTAAAATGTTGCTGCCTTCTTGGAAAGCACGATGGTTAAAAGCCTACTCGTTTACAGGACCTTTCCATTTATGATACTCAAATAATAAGCTCCGAGTGTGTGCTTCCATGAAACTTCAGCGAGTTTCATTAACGTAGCGTTTATATGTTGCATCTAACAAACGATCGATGTTTATGTTTATTATTAAAGTGCTTGAGACTCGTAAGTTCTTGTATTCGATTAGCGCGAAGGAAATATTGGGTATGTAAATCGGGATTGAGATCACAGAGAGTTAACGAAGGTTATTGATAATGAAGTGATATAAATGTAATAAATATAAGCGTGTATTCTCGTTGTGCTTTTTTGGTATATCGAGAATGAGTTGCTCCTAAAATTTAAGCAATTCTCCTGGCAAAAACCATGAGGGATTTGTCTTTGTCGGTCGGTGGTAATGGGAGACGGGAAAGATTCGGAGGGTTCTTCCCCTCCTATGAAGAACGAGACGGCTTATCGTGCTTTGCTTTTCAAATGGCTCGTCGCTCGTCGCTTTTTCCCTTATTTCTCTCTTCCATCGCCAATGACTACCATTATTTTTACAATCGATCTCGTGGAACACTCCCGGTGGTCTTATTATAATTGGGAAACTTTCTGTAAACTCACTATCTCCTTTCGCCCAAAATTATTCATTCCGAAATGATACTTTAGGTATTTCAAATTTTTTGAAGTTGTAAAACTCCATTTATCACATGGTTCATAAAAATGGTATCATTATTCTGCATTCAAAACAATGTATGAAATCAATGATCACCATCGTATCAAATTATTATATAAAAGGATACGGATAAATATATCTGTATCTTTTTAAGATGTTGAATACTACAGGCATATTTAGAGATGCATAGACTTCTTTTCTAATGATAGCAGATTCCTTTGATATACGTGTGCAGCTTTCTTCTTTTTCGCGCTACAACAGTGTCCCCGTAGTATGTACGTGCTTTTTCCATGTCCTGGTTTTTTGCAAGGTGTTTTTAACGAGCCGTTAAACGGTCGACGAGCGTCAGCTGCAGCGGAATCGGTAGCGTCGAACTGTACAAACCGGCCCATTTCGAAATATGTACTACTAAATTGCAGTACCACTCGCAATACCACTGTATGCTTTCTAACTGCTTCATCCCCCCGGCAATCTTCTCTTTCCTCGTTTTTTGTTTATCAATATTTTCAAACCGATGCTTGTAACTTTTAATTGCTGGTTCGTATGAGGCCGAGTTTACTGATTAAAAATATCTATGTAAAAGAAAACCTCAAGGGAATTATTAAAGTTATAATAACTTGAACTTTGATTATTTTCTGATATCATTTACTTACTTCATAGTGTAATTTAAGCTTTCTTAGTTTCACGTGATGTTAAACCCACTTATCAGTGAAAGTATAGATTTTTCTTTGACGTGAAAAATTTAAGCTAGAATAACTCGATACAATCCTATTTACGATTGTTTCGAGTCCTTTTAATATTCATTGCTTTATTGGCACCATTCAATTTATACCAGTCATGAAAACCTCTGCTTATCAAACTAGCGATTCACCCCTTTCATAACCGTTCGTACGCACGCACTCGATTCGATCCCCCCGATAACAATCTTATTCATAATCTATTTATCCCCGTTTCTAAAAGTCCGGCAACTTCGTAATTTACTGGGGTTTAATAATTTCGCGGCGGTATTGAAAATCAGCCCTTTTGGAGATACGTGGGTTTGATGGTGGACTGGATTATGGTTGAGGTTATTCGAGTGGACGGCCAAATGGTAATCTTAATATAAGGAAACATCATCGGCATTTGGTTAATCAATTGCAACAAGGCAGAAGATGAGGGAGAGGTGGAGTCAGAGAGTAGACCCGGACGAAGGAGCCTTGAGGTCGATGAGGTTGGGGTTGCTGTACGTGCATTGCGCAAGAGCATTCACCCCGCTCAATACTCAACGGCAGCACACAGAAACCATACTGTTACCTATGTGGAAGCGAGTATGTATTTGACCGAGGAACGTTGAAGTGAGAGACTCTAAATGCAAAAGGATAACCAGGAAAAGAGATGGAGGAAACCAGCTAGGCAACCACCCCGAAAATGGGTTACCTACCTTTACTCACTTTGTGTACTATGAACCCCGCCTTTGACAGTGCTTCCGTCGACCTTTTGTATTCCCTTTTGTATGACCTACCACCCGCTCTTTCCGGAATTCTCCTACGAGAGGTAACCGTAAATTTGACCCTTTCATTGGATGCTCATTTTTCTTGAAATTACCCTGATAGCGTGGTACGAACACCAGTAATTGTATTACTTATGCGCAACAGATGTTACAAAGAGATGGATTTCAATAGTCTTCTTTTTACCGACAACTTAACGTAGTTCGTTATTAAGTTTTATACTCATTTATGGTATACATTACTTTTGAACTCGTTAATTAAACGATTTTTCTAGGTAAAATTGCTTTATATTCAATCCTTCTAAAACTTTACGGAAATACTTATAATCACTATATTTCTCCTACTTTGATATCTTGAGATAAATGCCGGTTTAAACGACTAATTACTTCATCGTCAAAGGTTAACGAATTAATATAATTCATTATCAAAGTCTTCGGTATCAGTGTTTAAGAAACACGTACTAATTACTTCTTTAAGTTTTAATGAGTTTTTCGTGCTTAACTAAACTGTTTATATAACGTACCGTATTTTAAAGTACGTTTTAATTCTCTTACTTTAATTCTTGCGCGATTATCTCGGTTTAATTACCTTTCTATTACAATATTATTATTTGATTGAGTTTCACTCGCACTTAACTCCATGAGATTGATTTATCCCGAATCCTACGGTAGCTAAGGAAATGTGATATTATCGATGGCTCCTAACAAATGATGATTGGCCTTTGGCTGATCGCAAGGGAAGGGAAAGTGAGTGAACTCTCTCGTCGCCACGGTCTTCATTCGCGAGGTCTGTCGTGTCGCAAAAAAGGTCTAACCGGCTTTCTACGAGGTGGTAAACGGTAACTCGAATGTGAGAGTATTAAAACTTTCCGCAAACCATCGCGACCAGACTCACGGAATCATATTTTACAGGATAATCGTATGAAAAACAGGAAAGTTCTATTCGAATAGGATCGTAATATTCTCTTATTAAGTTAGTATCAGCACTATCGCCACTCTTAGCTTAACGATGTCATCGTTATCGTAACACAGTTATCGTCGAAAAGCCAGGAAATTTAATCAAAAGGAGGAAGAACGAAAGTGTGTTCGATAAATGTGAATATAAATCAAAGATTAGTAAACGCTTTGACATGAATAAATTGCAGTCTCACGTAATACCCTAATGATTCTAATTCAGCGAGGTAGATATTCGAGTATAAATATGTAATACATAAATTTGCATTAAAATTCATAAGGTTCATCTTTGAATACTTGTGGTACATTGATAAATTTAATTCTAATTGAAACACCAACAACAAATATTCATATTGAAATAAATGTGTTTTAATTTTGTATTAATATTTTTCATAAAATATTTCTTCTTTCGTCCGTAATTTGCTAATTGAATTTTTATTACATTCACTAGAACATTCTCCAATACTTTTCAGAAATATTAAATATCTTCAGTTTCGTTCTTCCTTTGAAGTCACATCTTACGGCATTTCTGCTATCATTAAAAACAACGAATCCATTTTAAGTGATCCAATTGGCTAAAACGCCTTAAGGACGTGTAAATATTCATAATATATGAAACATAGGGAATACCTTTAACGTCGATGGTACACATTCATCCGAGTAAACGAAAAAAGCATACATTCGAAACGGAAGAGAAGGTGTTACACGGTGGAGAGTTTTATGTCGAAAGAACTAACGAATCTTGGTTGGGTCTAGGATTCGTATAACGAGAAGGTTTCTCTCGAACAAAGTCGGATAACCGAGGTGAGCTCGTATTTGGGTTATCATCGCGGTGCCGAGGCTTTCTAGCTTTCTATGCTTATGCCAAGGATGTCCACATTACGAAGGATCCCCCACGCACATTTAGTCTCGCATTAGGCTGGCTATTATATCAGCCGCGAGTCCTCCGACTCTTTTGTGTTCTTTCATATTTTTTTTCTTCGTCCTCGCACCTCGAATCGTATAGTTATAACTTAACCTCCATTGCGGTAATTCTAACGATGATCTTCATTTAAACACCACTCTTACAGTACTTTTTAAACTTGCAATTAGAAAAGGGTCCGGTAACATCGAGTTGAAAAGGGGTTTTGTTGCTTTACGGTTCGAGTAACGTTATTGTTTCGCTGTATGGAATAATTAATGACAAAAGTAGAGATAATTATTTTTTCTGCTGTGTGGTATCTGGATTGCGCTAGGGTTTATTTGTGAACAATTTATGTGTGAAAGTAATCCTTACAGATATAATAATAAATTATTTGTTCGCACGATGATTTTTTTTTCTAAACTTATGAGTCATATACGATGAAATTGTGTCATGTTTGTTTCTTATTTTTGAACAAAATACTTCTTCTTTCATCCGTTACTTACTAATTGTCCTCATACCACATCCGGCATATTTGTAAAATATTAAAACACGACACCTACGACAGTTAGTTGACCAACGACATAGATATATACATTTTAATTTACTCGATACTTATTATCATCCATATGCAAAACGTATCGCTTATCTCACATGGTTTACGAGCAGAGCCATAGATAACCTTAATTGAATCACTGGAAAAATAAAAAAACAATGTGCTTGATAAATCGGAAATAAGTATAGCGTTGACACTGAATGAACTAAAATGTAGTATTTCTTGAAAGCTTGTTGTTCTCGAATGTTAAATTTAATTAATAGGAATATATTCATTCAGATTGACTGCCATTACGTTATCCAACTGAACACCATTTTGGATGTGGCGGTTTATTGCTTTATTATTTATATACACTTAAACCGAAAGCTTATCATCCTTTATCAGTCTACAAACATTGAAGAACAAGTAGTTTCTAATGCTTTTATGTCCATGGAACATTTTTGGCTCTTGTTTGAGGGTCCTGGATGTCCAATTTTTGGGGGAACAAAGAAACTTTGGGGGACCTTAAGGACGTTCTAGGTAGAAAAGAAAGCACGGAAGAAAGTTTGCATTGTTGCGAAGGGATCGAAGGGCAGCAGATTTTAAAGGTTTTCAATTTTCCTTCCAGCCAGGTGTACTGCCAGCAGGTAGACAAATATTCGAATGGTATTGAAATAGAATCGTTACTTCCGAGCATTTCCGCGACATAGATTTTCTTTTTAATCGTTTTACGCCTCTCTTAAGTGTTACGTATCACCGTTATGTCAGATCGATCATTCGAGTTACCAGGTGATAAAATATTAAATCGTTTTACGGCTAATATTATTGTCGTCTTTGCGGTTTGCTCCTCGATACAGTCGATAGTGTTGATATTATAAAATTTAATGATACTATATAAAACTATCCATATCGTTATTTAATGTTAAAATTAAAGTTACGTTAACTTCCTATTTAACTTATTCATTAAGTGTTAAGTATCCCCTTTTCAAGTAACTCTATCGTGATTCATGAATATGTGCACCTAATACTGATTTTACAATTAATTAAAGTACCAATTAGAGTTACAAATAATGAATGAGTTACAACGATCTCTGATTTAATCGAATTATTGGAATACTATTTAACGAATTTGAAGTAAATCGTCATCTTTACAAGTGGAGACTAAACGATGGGACAGTTGACACGAAAAATGTGGCGCTATCAGAAAAAAGGGAATGTTAGTGCAATAACAGAATTTGATGGAACTCGATATCAACTCGCACGTAACCTCGAAAACGGAGGCGTGCCTGTACAGCCAAGCCTGTCATGAGTAGAGGGGGAGCACGTTACACATATTTGAGGTCAGGAGATATAAATAAATGCTAATATCAACAGGCACTGGCCACTTTGATATCCAAAGCCCCGTTTCGTTCGGCTTGCACGCAGCTGGCCTTTCTGTACACCTCTATTCGCTATACGCCGCCATTCAATCCAGATAACACCGATACGAAATCTTCCATCTAGGATTCACTAAGTGAGAATCATGATATTAACAATCCCCATTTTGCCTTTTATATATTGTCACTTAGGCTTTCTTATAATCCTGGTAGTAAACCGTTTGGAATTATTCATGGTAATCTTGATATTCTTCAGTAGTTCTTCCCCAATCCGTTCTCAACCAGTTTCCAAATGCTTTTCGTTGCTACGTCCAAGGCTCTGACTTCCGGCAGCCATGTTTATGGTTTCCCCATAGACAAATAGGTTTGGTTCTGCTGTATTCAGAACGGTACTAGTTCTTATGAAATTGATAGAGTTTTAATGATACTCGGAGGATGCACCGATTTTTATGACCATTAGCTTCTTCTTTTTGTGTTCTTGGCACCAGCCAATACTTTTGAGATCAAAGCTCTTGAACCGATGTTAGTGATACCGGCGTGTTACACCTGTAATACTGGTGGAGGGGATATACATTGAAAGCCCACATGCCCACTCGGCAGAGAATTACATACAGGCTTATGTGTGACGACTTATCTACGTAACCTACTTCACTTGTAACTGTTCGCGAGAGAACACTTCCTCATTACCGTCCACGCGCCCACAGTTTTCTTTTCGATTCGGCTACCACTTCGATTGGATGATATATTTTACGCGCGCTCCGAATTCGCCACTTACTTCGCACACGCTTTATTTACCGCGCACCATTTTTCCGGCTATTCAATTTATGATCGCCCGAGTAATGCTAGCTGCCTCCTTGATTAACATCTGGATACCGAAAAGGACGCGCTTCTTGTAAATTTGAACACTTGTTAGACCGCATATATCTGCATGCAGTTAGATGTTCTTCGCATCCTTCGAGTTTCGACGAAAAGACTTTTAATTCACTTGATTCGACCCAAAACGGTCCTAGAACATCATTAGGCATCATATACCGTCGATTTAGGCCATTTAGGAACGAAATTGGAGACTTTGATTTTTTGACAATTTTTGAAGGTATACCCCTTCACATTTTTGCGATTTTGGGTCGACCCATTTTTCGCCCAAAAAAATTTTTAAACCGCTTCTTTCGACCCAAAACGGTCCTAGAACATCATTAGGCATCATATACCGTCGATTTGGACCATGTAGGAGTGAAATTGGCGACTTTGATTTTTTGACAATTTTTGAAGGTATACCCCTTCACATTTTTGCGATTTTGGGTCGACCCATTTTTCGCCCAAAAAAATTTTTAAGCCGCTTCTTTCGACCCAAAACGGTCCTAGAACATCATTAGGCATCATATACCGTCGATTTAGGCCATTTAGGAGCGAAATTGGAGACTTTGATTTTTTGACAATTTTTGAAGGTATACCCCTTCACATTTTTGCGATTTTGGGTCGACCCATTTTTCGCCCAAAAAAATTTTTAAACCGCTTCTTTCGACCCAAAACGGTCCTAGAACATCATTAGGCATCATATACCGTCGATTTGGACCATGTAGGAGTGAAATTGGCGACTTTGATTTTTTGACAATTTTTGAAGGTATACCCCTTCACATTTTTGCCATTTTGGGTCGACCCATTTTTCGCCCAAAAAAATTTTTAAGCCGCTTCTTTCGACCCAAAACGGTCCTAGAACATCATTAGGCATCATATACCGTCGATTTAGGCCATTTAGGAGCGAAATTGGAGACTTTGATTTTTTGACAATTTTTGAAGGTATACCCCTTCACATTTTTGCGATTTTGGGTCGACCCATTTTTCGCCCAAAAAAATTTTTAAACCGCTTCTTTCGACCCAAAACGGTCCTAGAACATCATTAGGCATCATATACCGTCGATTTGGACCATGTAGGAGTGAAATTGGCGACTTTGATTTTTTGACAATTTTTGAAGGTATACCCCTTCACATTTTTGCGATTTTGGGTCGACCCATTTTTCGCCCAAAAAAATTTTTAAGCCGCTTCTTTCGACCCAAAATGGTCCTAGAACATCATTAGGCATCATATACCGTCGATTTGGACCATGTAGGAGTGAAATTGGCGACTTTGATTTTTTGACAATTTTTGAAGGTGTACCCCTTCACATTTTTGCGATTTTGGGTCGACCCATTTTTCGCCCAAAAAAATTTTTAAACCGCTTCTTTCGACCCGAAACGGTCCTAGAACATCATTAGGCATCATATACCGTCGATTTAGGCCATTTAGGAGCGAAATTGGAGACTTTGATTTTTTGACAATTTTTGAAGGTATACCCCTTCACATTTTTGCGATTTTGGGTCGACCCATTTTTCGCCCAAAAAAATTTTTAAACCGCTTCTTTCGACCCAAAACGGTCCTAGAACATCATTAGGCATCATATACCGTCGATTTGGACCATGTAGGAGTGAAATTGGCGACTTTGATTTTTTGACAATTTTTGAAGGTATACCCCTTCACATTTTTGCGATTTTGGGTCGGCATACTTTTTGACCAGACATTTATTTTAATCCACATTTTTTATAATAATATTAAAAGTTATTGCTATCCTAAGTTATAAATCAACCTTTATTCTAACAGTAATAGACTCCTTTGATACTAAGAAATGAAATTTTACCTCTATCCAAGAGACTATAATTCTTGGTACTCTTGAGTAAGCTTCATAATTCAACGTGAGTTAGTGGGAGTAAAAAACCTACTAGTTTCGGTAATCTTTTATTTTACGGAGGCACTTATTATATGGCGGGAGTACATGTAGACTATTGTACATGGAGTGGTCCCGATTTTTTTCGATCAGAGTAGCGGTATCGACAAACTTTATGCCGGCGATGCTGGCCTGGTTTCGTTGTTAAGTTCCCTTCTAGATACACAAACTATTAATCTGTTAACCTATCTGTATGTAATGTTGGTTACAATCACCGTGGCCGTATCAACCGATTCCGAACTCGGTCTGCATGACGATCCACCGACTGATAGTTCACAAAATCGTTTCATCGATTTTACGGTGGTTTTATGATAACCATCCAAGTAGATACATCGAAACGCAGACTTAAAAGAACTACCGTGAAAACCAATTCGTAGAAAGAAATTCTTTGAGAGTAATTAAATTCTCCATTCTTTGAATGTCAGTATCGAGTGTACTAATTTTCACAGTTTCTTAAACTGAACAATCCAGCGGATATCTTTGTATTCGGTACCGAATTCGATAAACGCGCGCGCTTTCTAAATATGCAGAAATTAATGTACTATCTCTGGTCTAAATAAACCTTACAATGGTCTCCATATTAAGAGACACTCTACGGTTCGAAAGCAAATGCGATATCAAATTAGTGAGGACTGTGGCCAATTATGTTAACACATCTACATTGATTGGCCAGGCAGTTACCTGGTTACCGGAGGGATTTGCATGTTGGGCCAGAATAATGGGCGAAAAGTTTATCAGATTGATTCCCGTGTGCAGTGGAGATTGTTCCTGCCGGAAGAAGCACGGCCCACCACGAATGAAATGTGTATATGAAATAGCAGTGAGTGGGGCAAACACTATCTTCATTCTGTTCTGTCCCTCCCACTGAGAGACGTTGCTCTCGATAGAACGAGAACGCAGGTGACGGGTCACCGGCAGGCTATTTACCTACTTTAACCTACCTCGCACCCACTTCAACCCGTTACCCTAAACTGCCTCTACCTCCTCCACCTCCTCCACTTCCTCCACTTCTTTCTCCTCCTCCTTTGTCATTTTTACTCACGCGCCGAAGTGGGAGGATCCTCGATTCATCTACGAAAGTTGCACTTTCATTTCAATTTATACGTCAATCCACTCCGATAGTTCCAGTAAAAGAACTAAATGCTTCCATTTGTGGCGAGTCATAATTTATGTCGGCGAAGAGCCACATCGTCATGACTCATCTAGGTGTTGAGAAAACCTTTCGATATGAAAATGTTCATGTCCTCCTTCCTCGCTGGAGGATGATTTGTTTAATTGTTAACATTGATCACAACAACGTTCGTGTGATCGAACTCTCTGTTATCATTTTCGTTTAACATACTACATTCCATAAAAAAAGATTGGTAATTAATCCACAGAATTAAACTTCTGCTCCACATGTCCCGGGACATCCAATTGGAGTAAACTTAAACGAGACTCGACGATAAATACAAAAATTAGAGCGCTAGGGAGTTAATCGTGTCACGAACGTAGAATTATATACAATTGGAAGTACGAGCTGTATATTAATTAATTATCTCTGTAATGTAGTTTAAGTGACGCGTAACGTCTGGTCTCGTCTTGGCGGGGTCCGTAACGGAGAATGCGATAGGACAGTGAATATCTCGTAGGGTAACGGCGTAACGAGCAAAGGTATCGAAAAACTTGTCCTCTTTGAGCGAGCACCTCGACCTGGCGCAATAATCAGCTTTAACCGGCTTCGGCGCGAAACGGATGAAATATCGACTAAATATAACCGGGGCCAGGAACCGGTGGAAAAGAGGGGCAACCAGACACGGTTGGAGCCTCGTGCCACAAATGTAGGACATCGCCTCGTCTTCGAAAAGATATACGAAGGGGAGAGGGACCGATTACGTTACTGGTAACGCCGTTGATTCTCTATGGACACGATCAAATTCATTCGATCACTCCTTTTATATTCTGACAATGTCGACGCTTAAAAAATGAAACTCGATTAACGAGTAATTTCATTTGATTCAAGGTACGCCCCGCGCTTTTAAAAGTTTACCTTTGATCAAATATATCGCGATAATTTACACGAGTTTCACGTCGGACGGTGAACAAAAAATAAATTAATATGAAACGGTAACGCATCTCACAATTATACTGATTTCTCTTTGTCTCAACATTACGACTCCTCGAATCGAAGTTTGGACCATGCTTTCACTCTGGAAAACACTTTCGCTTCGGGGGCTTCGTTTCGTAACGGGGTCGCGTATGATTTTCAATAATATCGCGATCGATGAATTCCGAAGAATATGATTTCCGACTTGTGCGTTTCGCCGTTAGAGGATCTCCGACGAGTGGCGTTTTAATTGGAGAAAAGCATGGTTCCGCATGTCACCGACTTTTAGGGGGAAGGCACTCTCCGTCATGAAAAGTCCTTGAAGAGCCGTCGACAATTCAGAAAACTAGTTCAATTAGAGAAAACCGCGGAAAAGGAGATATCTCTACTGGCGCATCGAGGTATGAGGGTTTCGGGGGCAAGCCATCGTCGTCGGCCCGTAAAAGAGCGCGAGCTCGTGAAATCGGTGACCTTCTCTCGTCCAGTAGAACCTTTTCCAGGATAGTCATCTCCTCGACCACGACTTACCGCTGGTTACGCCCCTGGGCCACTTCTCGGATATGCACTTTTGCGCCAGTTGCACTCACTTCCCACTATTTCTTGACTCCTGCTCTGCTTTTAGTACTCCGTCACTAGTAGGGATAAAATATGCAAATTGAAATATGTGCTTGAAGTTCTTTATCTTCTCTCGTACATATGCCATATATGTACGAGAGATTACTTTTTAAAAGAAAAGTTTTATGATCTCCAATGGATACAAACACGCTACGACTATGTCCTTAGGCTATATCAACTAAGAAAAGCATAAATGTTAGAAAACAGTACTATGACGCATGAGGAGTGTACGTAACAATCATAAAGTGTCGGTCGTCTATGGTTTCGTTTGATCATAATGTAATAAATCTTCCAAGTGTTCTCCTGCAAGTGAGAGATTTATGTTGTAAGCAACATACTTGCGAAAAATATGCTCAAAGAGGGAAGGGCGGTTGGAGGGAGGAGGAAGAAATAAATGAGCTAAAGCTGGAAGCTGTTTTCTTCGTATACCGCTTCGAGCTACTGACGTAGAAAGCACGATAATCCCGTTGTTGAGCTGAAAGAGCGTTAACACATTGTACCAGTAAATTCTAGTCGGACTTGTTTCTCTTGTTTATATTATGGGTCAAAGAAGATTTAGATATCATCGAGTTCCACGTATAAGAGGCTCCACCGTGTTATAAAAAGGAGGCTGGTGGCGTAATCCTCGTCGCTATTTCGTTCACTCGATTCGAACGAGTATAATAGATTAAAGAGATTTACCCGAGAGAGAACCAGATTCGTAGGTATCCGAGAAAAGTATAACGAAGAATCTCGTTAACTCCGGTTCTGATGGGTATCGCGATGACTCTCAAGAGCGTTCTATAATATTACAAGCACTCTTATCGTGTTCATAAATTTTGGTCCGTTATACACGGCCAGGCGTTCTACGATCGAGCGAATTATGTTCGTACGAAGGATTAATAGTCTTCGGGTATAACAACTAAATTTTCGCGTGTAAGTATACGTTATTTAGATGGAGATGCGAAGTTTGGTAGACATAGATACGTATGTGAGAGAAAAAGGATTGATAGATGGGAATCGAAAGGTCTCCGAAACAGAGTTTCTGAGTAGTTGAGCAGAGCGTCGAGTCAGGCATGCCGAGGCTATGACCGCGTTTTCTTGGTGGGCTAAGTGGCACGCGCCTACCTGCCCTCTCTCACCCTCTTCCTTGCTTCTTCCACCTCGTATCTTCCCCCTTCCATCGCTTCATTTCCCACCTCCCGTCGTCAAATAGGCCGTACTCGATGCCTCTCTCATCTCTCCTCTCTCATCTCTCCTCTCTCTTTCTCTCTCTCTCTCTCTTACTCTCTCTTTTACTCCCGCGGAACATCGAACCCCCGTCGGTTCATCGTTTCCACCGATCTTTCCTCGGTGTCGCCGCCTTTTTTCCCTCCACTTCTTTCCTAGTCACACGTGGATCTTCACTTTCCCCGTTTCGCATCCCCGGAAATCGCCGTGCTTCGAAGCCGGAGTTCTCGTCCTAACCGATCTTTTCCGTGTCTCATGGGGTTCTGCCAATCCCACGGTGACGCTACTCTTTTTCTGCGAATCGCGATCCAATGGAGAGAGAAAGCACTCGATTTGGGTTATGTGTATCTTCACGTTTTGTTCCTCGTTCCTTCGAGGAAATGGATCTTTTATGTAACATTTGAATTCTTCTAAATTGTCGGAGGAGAATCACAGTGAAATTGACTGTCCTTTTAATCGGCAGAAGTGGAAGTGAAGATTATTAGGATTTTATTAAAGGAGTCAGTATCCTTAGCTAGTTTTAATTCTGCATTAAACTTCCATCGTACGCGTATCGATAAAAACGCTTCTCTTCAACGAGTGATTTATGCGCGATCTTGAAACTACTAACGCTGGTATTTGCGAGCTATGCAAATACTGAGTGCACCGTTTAGAAACAGGGTCGCATCACTCGAGAAACTCTCTCGCTTCCTCTTCTCCGACTCCTAGCATTCATCCTCCTCTTCCTTATCATACTTATCCTCGCTCGTTATCACGGTTTTCCATTACCCTCCTTCGAAATTCCATATCCGTTGACTTCCTTGGAACATCATGACTACGTTTCATTCTTATTATTAACACGGCACTGCATCCGATCATCTTTATATAATCTGATAGATAACCTTCGTATCACGATAGAATCGTGATATGTTCGAACATCAATCGTTCCAACATATGAATACCTTTTCAAGAATATCATAGAAATAACGTCTATCAAAGTAACAAATGTTATAGAACCTTCGGAGGAGATCTGGCTATCCGAAGAATCTATAAAAATATCAATATATCCGAGTGCAGAAATCAGCGTATTTTTATGAATTCTGATATACGGTTAAAGGATAAATAAAAAGAATATCGGTTTTCTCTAAGGAAAAGGGAGGTCTCTGTATTGAGGTAGAAGGATATTGGAAGGGGCGTAGGTTCCGATAGAGGCAATATATTCCTCGATATGTCAAGGATCGCAAATAATGGTCGTTCAGGCATCCTCCCTGCGGAAACTCGGTGAACGTTCACCGATTGAAAATCTTTTTCTTCCTACTTGTCTCTCGGTGGAAGGTTGAATAGTTATCGGTATACGTTAACATACTCTATTTCGTTTGGGACGTGAAACGGTATTAGATCGAGTTCGGCTCGGCTCGGACGAGTACTTAGAAAGCCAACGTGCCAACTGGTGTAATCCTATATTGCCGACATGGTTTAACTTAGTCGCTTTGCCGTTCTCTAATGCAAGTAGGCGACTGTAACTAACCAGTCGAGTGAACTAGGCGAAATTAGAATGTTTGCTTGATCCTCCATTATCATGCAGATATACGGGAAACTTCTCCGTTAAATCGATTCTCCAAACTGATCGATCGTAGACCTATCGTCAAACATTTCAGAGGTACTATAACGATTTTCGTTCGTTACAGAATATACTTTAAGTAACGGTACGGACAGGTGAGGAAGAGTGTACAAGGATTACGATAATGTACCTTTGAACTTTAAAAATATTTAGGTATATAAGAGTATACCTCCTATAGAATTCAAACACGTATACCGTAATGTAGGTATAAAAGAGCAATTCAAAGAACTCTCGTTTCATTGTAAAAATATGATGCCTTTCTTACACGAGGCATTTTGGTTTCTAAGGTTCTTTACTTCTGAGTCAGTACCGCGAACAAATGGTTTCACTTTTAGGTCACCTTCGCGTAAGTACACTCAGATTTCACCAATTCGAGCGACTGTTTCGAGTCCTTTCGCTCTCTCGAAACGTTCAATATTCCTGGATTGCCTTCTGCGTGTATCAGCCCTCTCCGAACACCCGATTGCCTCCATCAAACTAAACCTATCGCGCTAAAAGCACGAATATTTGTTTTTAAATATTCATATAAACAAAAGTATCACGATCACGGTATTCGTTAACGAAGAATAATATCGAATATCAGAGACGATCATAGAATCATTTTATTCTCGATATTCCTTGGAGTATTCCAGATGGAATATCGTTCGAAGGTCAGAACCGATTTAACCAGCCGAATCTATGCGCGTATGAATTTTTCAGCACGACCCTGGAGATATATTTACAAATATAAAATCGAGGGTCCTAAATGCCAGCTGCTTTCCCGGAGACATCGCGCTTCGCCTGGTGACATTATTACGAAATCCGTCGTTAACGTAATAGTAACTAACCGTCGCCTCTTAAAGCCGTTAGTACCCATAAAAAGTCTCTATTATATTATTTCTCCATGTTCCACCTCCGCCCCAAAAATTATTTGGCATATGTCGTGAATTATTTTCTCCTTATGTAGGTCTTCTTTCGCAACTCCGTTCTACATCCACCGTCCAAAATTCCATCTCACTTGCGATTATTATCGACCGTCTGTAATCATTATTTTCTATAATTTATGGTCACACTAATTAAATGCAACCTTTTTGTCAGTGAATTGGGTCTTCTTTAATAAGCTGGCTACATTTATCGATCAATAGATTATTTTGACATAAAAATAAAATATCCCCTCTCCTTTAAAAAAAGCATTTTTTAACCAAACCAAAGCTTTAATAATTCGATAAATCTTTCCAAAATATATAACAAATTATTTTGGTTTTGCGCTTTTCTTCATTAAGTTGGATATTTCACTGTTTTCATAGAGGTGTAGCCAACTTACTAAAGAAGACCCACTGAATTAGTAGTTTTACCGGGAATAATTAAAGGACATATTTGCAAATATGTATCGACTTGCCGAATTAACACGCGTCCGTTACGGTTGCTAATGATTAACGCCTAAAAACAGGCATTCGTTATCCGACAGATCACGGAGCGACTTATAATAGGCTCGTTGTGACGAGACAGGACTTCGTCTCGGTCCACTTATTGCCAGCCACAGTCACAAACACATTCTACTCGCAATTTGGAACACACGTAGATACACCCTGGATAGTCGAAACTGTTACGTTTAATCGACTGCAATTACGGTCTCTTTAAAGTATCCTCCTTTTCAGTAATCTTAATTACAATTAGCCGCATGTATGACTCAAATATGTTTCATATCTGATTTCATTCGTTACTCGTTTCGATCGACTTGTTAGTCACATTTTCATAGTGAAATCCTTATAATTTATTCATCAATGAAACCGTGAAACCGTATTACATAATAATATTCTAACGCGATATCGTGACCGCAATATTATTTCTCGTACGGTTTAAACGCACCACGTATATCTACACTCCAACCCACTTTTTTCGTCTAAAAACGTAAAATGAGTTCAGACATCAGCTCGTTTCTACTACCGACTTGTGTAATAATTAATGTCGAAACTAATAGTCGGCGATTTTTTGCGGTCGTTATGAGTGATCAGTTGAATTTCTAAGTGATACGTCGACGATGATTTCTCAACGTATCGAAATGTGGGGTGGCCAATCGCGCGTGCTCGTTTCCCCGTTTATTGTCTCGACGATGCGGAGTACCGAATTAAAGTGGTCGTCGGAAAACGAATCGGAAGATCGTTGAATTAACAAAAGCGAATCTCGCGAGTACGGCCCTTACAATTTCTTGGTTCAAGTAATTATGTTCATGCACGAATGGCCTATTTAATTCAATGAAACGAGCCATTGACGAGCCTATTCAGCTGTACGACAACGGCGAGGTCACGTAACACAACAGACTACTCCCACACGAATACGCACACCGATGGAAATCACACCTACGCCTTACGCACATGTAATATACTCTGACACTTGTGAGACGCATGATTGTACAGTTACTGCGATTTTACACTACACCGATCCTCCGACCGTAGAGGAGATGCTGGGGGAAAAAACACGCATATTATGCACGAGTTATATGATATAATCGTTTGAATTCCAACCGCGCCATTTTTCGATTGGAATTTTTCTAGCGGATCTTTTAATACGTTAAAGCCAACCTACCGATTTAGAAGACCGATATTAAACCGAGTTGCGAGCGACGATATCTGCGATCGATCTCGTTCAATAAATTCTCCGCGTTTCTATGTGGCTCGTGCTATTTTACAGTATCCTAGTTTCGCAATTCTACAGAATTCCAATTAGGATAATTTAAATGTCATTGACATTTTTATCTATACTTTTCGTTCCTCTTATCAGTGGTGAATTGTCAGTTATTATTTCCAACAAAGGTTACTTTCTATAAAAGTTATATTACGTAAACTACTAAATTATGTATTTCACAAGTCTCTGTAAGATATGAAGAAATGGTTTCGCTTCTTCTTCCGAGAAGTTACCTTAAACCGGAGATATTACTTTGTCCTCCAGCTGTTATCTTCCAATGTAAGTACCAGGTTACAAGAGACGTGCATCTAGGCTAACCGTGTTAATCTCTTCCCTAAGTGGGAGCATAACCCCGTCCCCATAACGTGAGCCACTACAATCGTCATCATCTTCGGAGTAAACGTATAATCGCTACCACGTAGTCATCCTATGACGATAATTAAATATTCGACAAACGCGAGGACGAGTTTGCTATTAGATAACGATGTTGCGCGATGCAACCATTTGTATAGCTTTTTACTAAAATCGAAATACTCTCAACGTACCGTGCCTGTTTTCATGGTACGTTAATATTTGTGCGCGAGAGGAGGCGTGCATCTGTTATCTAGGCTATCCACGTCCATCGTTCTCCTAAGTAGTAGCACAACCCCGTGGCAGTAATATGCCCCGGTACCATCATCCTCGTCTCGGATCTTACTTACTGTACGCTTACAGACACATCAACGATCACATACACCATGAAAAGAGTTGCCTGAGAATATACATAACTACTTGGCATCGTTGTCATCGTTGTCATCGTTGTCATCGTCTCGTCAAGTAAAGCAAGCTTACCGAACTCTTGTCGTTATTCGTACATCTTGGGATTAGATATACCATCTAGTGAACATGTGTTTGTATAGCACGCAGAGATAAGAGGAGTAGAAGTATACGTGTTACCGAGGAAGGAAATTGGCAAGGCATGTTTTAAGCAGAATATCATTTGCTTAAGCATATGATAATATATAAAAGCCAAGATAGAATGATATATAAAATATAATAAAAGCTGTGGACATATAATCCGCGTTTAAATCTAATTATTTTAACATGGTCAAAATAAGAGAAGCGATGATGATTATTTTTGCTGTGTTAATATAATCAGATTTAAGTAATCGACTACATGGAATAAATTATATGGAATTTGTTTACATTTCTTGATCATGTAGTAAGAATATTAATACCGTAGATAACTGATCAAATAATATTTGTATCCGAAAATATAACTCTTTGTTGCGGTGGGGAGATCCCAGAGGCGGAGGTAGGCGGAGGTAGGCGGAGGTAGGAGGAGTAGAAAGAGATGGAGAAGGATCAGGATCAGGATCAGGAACAGGAGGTGGAGCAGGAGGTGGAGCAGGAGCACCTTGACGAAACGTGAGACGCACGTTTGCCGCTGTGCGTGCATCGGTGCATCTGGTGCATCTGGTGCATCTGTGCATCGCCGAGCGAGTTCGTCAAGAGATCTTGCGGAGACCTCGGCGTGCAACCTACCTACCTACATAAATACGATGCTCCGCTTTGCTTTCCGTTCTCCTTACGGAGCCTCTGCATTGCACCTCCTCGAGAAAATGAGAGGAGCCGTTCCACGGAGGGAGAAGGCTACGAAAAAAAGGTCGAGAGTTGAGGGAGACAGAGGTAGAAACAGAGAATAAGAGAGAGAAAGAGATGGCAACCCAATTTTGCAACGGTAGATTCTACGTATTTCGATACGTCGTATAGGTCAAGGTTGGACCGGGAATTTAACCCTTCGAGTGTCGCTCGTTGCGAGTATACATCCGACGCGAATACCGTTTTTTAAAAAAATAGACTCTTTCAGTCCCACTTTTAAAACACGTCGAATGGAAATATTTACGTAGGATGCATCTGTAGTCGGAGCGAATACGCTTGACATTTTCGAGAAAATAATGTCAGACTCCATGCATCCATGCTTTATACCTTGATTTACTTCTGGAGTGAACTTATAATCGTGAAGCGATTCCGCAATGTTTAGTCTTTCGCTCGATCGGGTTTTTCTTGTTCGTTAATCGGCATGTGTTCTTCTTCGTTATATAGCTGACTTTTGTACTTTGTACTTTCTTCCGTGTGCGTACTTCATGCGAGGGAGGGGTTCATTTGACTAATATAATTCCAATTAAAACTCCGGCGTTGGGTCTGCATTTAATTGGATCGTCCACTCCAACACACGTGCGCAAAAAGAAAAAGAACGTTTAGGAGGATCCAAGAGAATCTGGTGTTGTGCACTGCTCTTAAAAATGAGTTCTAATTCCTAGATATGTCATGTGGTTACTGACAGAATTCGATGGAATGTACGTGATGTCATAGAAATGGGGCATTGTGGAACAACCTCTCGATGTCATCGATCGGAATCCTGGAGCCGCTTCATCATCGAATAGACAAACCTCGACTCGGAATCGCATAACACGCGTCATAGACATTTGTTATGGAGGAGAAGGCAGAGTACGCTCGTCGAGAGGTTGCGTTACTTTCGGCCGTTATTTAAGTTTTCGAGTGGATGCTTTTAAACCGTGATCCGTGGGAATCAATGAACGCGTCATTCGAGACTTAATTGAAATATCAATCTCGATTCGAATTAATACACCACGGCTTTACAAATCTGAGTGGCATACATATTGCACCAGCCACGTAGTTACAAAAAGAATATATGAGATTCACCGTTGTGTAATTTTATGAAAACTCTTGGCCCAGCGGACTGTGAGAGAAACCTGTATAGGAGTTGTGTCACGTTTTGACGAAAACTGATTCGAAGATAACGGAACGTTTATCGTGAAATAGTATTCATTTTCTATCGTGAGCAAAAGGTCGGAATAAAGGCGTCGGCATTCTACTTGACACAAAAGACCGTCTCTATCTTATCTACGACATACCTCTGTAACAAAGCCGGAGGAATGTTCCCGTAGTAAAACGGCCCGTTTAAAGTACATCAGGCACGATACAATAGTCTCGGTACCTGCTCCCACCGATTTACTGGTACACGCGTATAAAGACTTCCTTCGAAAGAACCCGTCTGCTTACCTGCTTGCCTGCTTGCCTGATTCTCATTGGTCACTTAAATTTCGGGAATTTTCAAAGGCCATTATTTTACCTCGATTATGATTTACTCGCGTTGCAAACAAAAGTTCATCGATGACCGAGCACCACCGTACGACTTTTGAGTTCCCCGTCGACGTAGGATTAATTAGGTTAAATTATAATTGTTCGGTTCTTAAGGTCGATGGAGTTACGCAAAGGAAGCAAGAATGTTCAGAAAGTTCGGCGAAGATACCATAAATCAAAGGATATTGTTCTGAGTTTGCTCGCTCTGTGATTGAAAACTTCTGGGGTTTATCAAAATCAGTCGTCAACCCTCTTCGTTCCTGGAGGGTATCGATCGACCCCGGATATTCCCTGTGAAAGAAAACTTCTGGGAACCCGGTGGATGCATTTTTGTCGTTACCCTTGGAATATTTATTAGATATTGAAAGAACTAAAAATATATTAGTCGCAGTGTTAATCTTCGTTTTCAGATTATACCGATTCATTTTTCGACTTTTATTTAATACTCTCCCATTTCGCTTAGGTATTATTCCTATCGCTTCTAGTTGTTTTTTTTATCTTCCTCGCGCAATCTGCATTCATACGTGACAGATCATTCACAGTGGCTGACTTTAAATTGGAAAATTATCTAACCGAGGTCGGGTGGCATCCACGAGCTATTTGAAATCAAACGTTGGAAAATAAACATGTCGAATGATTATTTAATATATTTCCAAACGTGAATTCAGGAATGCAAATTTATATATTATTGTATAATATAACAGGACAAACTATTTGTACGATAAAGAAGTCGATACAGGACGAGACAGAGCATTTACTTCTTGCTTTATCAGTTTAACTTGGTAATCCTGCATTTTGGCTCTAGCAACGCCTTCCTTGGCTACAGTCCGTACTGGCGATTAGCATGAATCTCTTTCGATTGTTCTCCAGGGATTTCTCTTAGTGGTTAATGGACTGTCTCGACCGTCCATCCTCCTCTTTCCCTCTTTCTCTCTTTCTCTTTATCCAACCTCACTCTTCCCCTTTATCTCGGCTTTCCTCTCTATGTACTTCCCTTCCGCCGTTGCTCTCCACGTTTCTGTTTTCCCTTCTTCTTCGTCCTCTCTCTTCGCCTCTCTCTTTACCTCTCTTTTCTGTCTGCTCGGGGAGGAGAAGGCAACCACGCGGAAGCTCGCTTGTCGCTCGTTCAGGTATGCATGTGTGGGCGTACTTTAATGCTCGCGCATGAAACCTATGCACCTACACAATAAAACCGTGATTAATGCCTCTTTCACAAGCACCGATTTTTGCCAAAAATTATTGCCGTCCTTCCGGGGAATATGTGCCTTAGAATCAGCTCTCTCGTGGATGCAAGATATCTCGCATAATAAGAGAAACAGAACTGAACTTTACGTCTACGTTACGCTCGAATATGGTTCGCTTTCTTGGAGAAACCTTCTGGAAACTGATTTCTTTGCGGCGCGAGCATATGTGTAATACTTTGTATGTTAAATATCGAGGAAGATGAAATTGAAAAGATAAAGGGTCGCCTTGAATTTCTGTTACATCAAAGAATATATGTAGACACGGACTGGTTTTATGTAGGAAAATAACGTGTAGTGAAACTACTGCCAAACAAGTATTTTATATCCTATTAGTCTACAGTAATTATTCAATTCCGATAAGACTTAGTGGTTTGTTGAGAGGATCTATATTTCATCGCAGATGTTAGTTTAAGTTGTTGAACGCCGAACAAGTATCGCGAAGCCTGTCTACTATTTGCGGAGGATCGTCTAGTAGTTGGTCCTCGAGAAACGGATAATATTGCGGCATGGGGAGTGAAAGCGACATGGTGAACCCGCTTACGAGGTTACCCATGTACTTTTACTCGATTCAAGCCGTATTATAGTGACTACTTACCCGGCAGTCCCTGGCATAGTTACCACCAGAAATATCGTTGGAAAGCCAGCTTTGCTCCATTCGCTACCCACTCAGCGTAATAAGCGAAAGAACCTAACGTTCTTTTATTCGGTGTCATGGTTTCTTTAAGTTTGATCAGAACATTTAACATTCTAGACATTTTCTTTTACCTTTCCTTTCTACTAACCGTAAGTCTCGTGACTCGGAGCTCCATATGGTACGAAAAATATGAATATATTCTCACTATTAATACTTGGATACCTAATATAGTGCAAAATCTAAAAAAGGTAGTAATAATGGATTTAAGTATTAAGTATTAAGTGAGTCCGATAATATGCAGACGGGTTTATCCTGCGAAAGAGAAGCCGTGGAGGCCGAACAAAGGGCTGCCATATGCTGTCAGGGACAATGAGGACGAAATAAGAATCGCCGAAGGGTGTTCACGTAGGGCCCCATTGACCAGACCCCGTAACCCTCGCATTCGGTCTCCCAGCCCCTCCAAGATACGTCTCGATTCTTTTGGCTGCCTTTGCCAACGATACCGAACCCTCCAGGCCTCACCCTCGCGGCCTCACCCTCGCTTCGTTTTACCACCGTAACCCGACGGGGTAAAGCCACCCTGATTCATTCATTCAGTATTGTCAGGGAGAAGAAAAGTCAATCAGTCTTCCCAACCATCAACCAAAGAAACTATACAAATTTTTAAACTTGTTAAAAGGCTAAACTATTAGGTGCAAAGTCTAAATCCATCTATAACAATATCCATTGCATCCACCTTCGGGACCTGGATATTTAGCAGATATTTATTATACCGTTTCGAACTTCGTAACGTCAAATATTATAAACAACATGGCCTTATATGAATTACAGAGTCTCTTGCAACTCCTCATTTAGTTACATATGATATAAATATGATGTCATGTATACGCAAGTAGCTTCGTTCAGTGTTCAGATTTGATATAACTCGAAAGTTGATACGCTAACAGTCAATATTAGGAGCTCGTGAAAAGTTCGCGATTTAGTTCCTCCTTGGCGAGGTTGCTCCACTTCTCTAGAAAACTCGGAAAATGAGTTATCGCAGTTGGCAGGCATGGAAACCGAGTTCGTTTTGAACGGTTCTGCCGCTTCTGCCGCATCTGCCGCCCTCGTCGATCAGCATCCCCTGGGTTCGGGGTGAACTGGATCCATACGAACCGGCTTGCTAGGAAAGAGGAGGACGACGAAAAGAGGATGACAGGATGGCGGAGAAGACGAGGGAAGAACCCCTCGTTCTTATTCCATCTACCACCCACAGAGGCAGACCGTCACGAGATCCTAAATGCGGGACTAACCGGACCGGGGATGAATGTGGCCTGGGGATCCCAACCTTTCTCGATGAACCTTTACCGGGTACTTCTCTTGTTACACGAATATTCACCGAAATTACCTAGAAATACTTTGATCCATGTAAACACAACGGGGATTACAGTATACTCACATATTTAAATAATCCAATACCACTCGCTCTATAAAATATTTCCAACCCTTCGATTATAGCCCATTAATAAATTATCACCTTACGTGATCGACAATCTGTTCTCGTTTAAAACTTGATTTCTATCGCGACTGATAATCGAGGACACGGAAAACTCATTTAGATTTTATTAAGCACAAGCGATGTATATCAATTACATCAGTCACGAGAAATGAAAAGAGTGCTCGAAAAAAAATGCTGACCAAGTTGAAACGTCGTTTGGAGGGAGTACAGTGGTGAGCGTCGATGCTCACATAGTTAAAGGTTGGCCTCGTTTTAATGAGTAAAGATTGGCCTCGATATAACAAAGAAAGTACATCTTGCGAGACTAGTTAAGCTCATTCGCCTTCGAGAATTCTAGGAGGATTACGGATAGCTGAGGATTTTCCGAAATAGTTCCATCGTCCTGGGTACGTCCTGGGTACGTCCTGGCGCTACGGAAGATTTATCATTCGCCGATGATCCGAGACAGTTTAATGCTAATTTAATCGGAGTCAACGGGAGTCAGTAATCGAGACGATTTATGGGAAACCAGTTTGACTACTCTTACTCGGCCTCACGGACTCTTAACTCGATAATGTTAACGAGGTACAATTTTGGTGTAACCACGATAAGATCGATGTAATACCTACCAAATCCGATCGGTGTTTATAAACGCGAGTAATAGCGGGAATAAAAGATACGAGGGAAAGAGTAGAACCGAGATCACCGTACGCTCCCTTGGCTCTTAGAAAATCAACTTTGTGAGCCGATCTCGGAATAGTTTTCAAATTGATATCTTTCTAATCGATCGCTGATGGCACCTGGCCGACCTAGTAGTACAGTTAGACAAGTGGGAGTGGGTATTAACATCGAGGCATAGCCTACGAGGATCGAGGTTAACGATAAGTCCTCCACTCGCGGACTAATAAATGTCTGAAAGGGAGAACGATGGACATCAAGGGCGATATATCAATTTGCATGGGTTTCATCAAACACCTTTTTATCTTTTATACCTTAAAAGAATAAGTTCCATAATTAATCGTAACGCATCTCGTATAAGGATCTTTATTATAACCCTTACATCTTATCACTTCGTTAAGCCTCCATAGTTCGAAATTGATAATGGATAACCCAAAAATAGAACCGAAAGTTAACCATTGTGCCTTCGTTTCGAAGTTGCTCTTCGTGTTCGGCAGCACCTACGTACTTAATCGATTTACAAACGATGCGAATTTACGACGATGTACGAACGAAGAGATACTTTGATACTATTTGACGACACGGGGGAAAGGTCTCGCAGCATGTTGCCCGAACTAGGAAGATGGATATTGTAAACTAATATCCTTTAAGTGTGAGAAATTACAAAAGTGTTCGTGCAGGAAGTAACGATTTCCATATTCATATCAAACGGATGTTCTTGGTGTAGACACGTCCCACGTGCACAAGAGCATTCACCAAGTGTTCGAGTACATTTCTGTTAAGTAATACATGCTGTCGTGTACACGTGTCGAAAGGTTTCAACAAACTAGCTCGCCTAAAACACATCATTCTTTCTCATAAAACTTGAGTTAGGCTGACGTACCACTACGTGATGCACACGGAAAAGGAGACAAATATACTTAAAACGCAAAGTTAATTATAGATCCATCTAATACAGAAATTAAATGTGTACTTCGTACACAGATATCGGAATAACAGATTAAAGTCGGTTATAATAATACATCTGTTTTCTGTGACTAAATTTGCCAATCCCTGGAAGAGGACGTTAAGGGTTGCAAAATGAAGGGTCACGCTGATACTAAATCGACACTAGATAATACTAGGAAGACAAGAGGCGTTATATTTCTAGGCAGGTGCGTAGGTAGGGAAGGAGAGTGCGGGTGAAAAAGAATCGTGGTCGTTTGTCGAAAAGCGATGGAGGATCCTCAGCGCGTATAATGGAGGCTCGAAAAATGAGGCGAAGTGAGGTGAAGAGAGGTGACCTACTGTGGCAAGTGGCTCAGGGCCGTCGCTGTCCAAATCGTTCCCCTCGATGCCCCCGACAGCCCCCGACAGCCCCCTCGGGCCTTCTCTCCATCCGGTACCATACGCAGTATTCAGGTCTGTCTTTAGTGAAGCCCTCGTGGCCACTGTGTATGTCCGCCGTGCCCTCTTCTCCCCCCCCCCCCCCTCTGTTCCCTTCGCCCTCGGTCGATCTACACCCAAACCGATAACGCCTACTGGAGTTCAAAGAGAAATATATAATGTCTATATAAACCGTTAAACCACACTAACTCACTACATACTACCTTATCCTTGGACTCTCCTCTTCGTTCAACCACGCTGATAATTAAACCGCACGACACGCTGCTATCGAATTAGCCGGGTGGCGAAAGAGGGTTCGGAACAATCTCGTTGTTTTTACTCGCTGATGTGTGCAACACACGGATCACGAGAAAATAATATCCTGTGTTCCGAGAGAAATATAAAATGTATGCACGGTCTTCGTTATGTAAATCTTCTATCTTCTTTATAGACTACTATCATTTCAAACAGAGTAAGAAGATAGAATCGGTTTGTCGAGTAGCAGGGGTTACTGTACGGACTTCGGTTGAACCGTATAAACTGAATGTTACCTAAGAATTCTATAGTGTCCTTTTATATTTTGCTGCTTCTATTAAACTCGTTAAACAATATTCTTCGTAAACTTCCTCTAATGTACGCAAATAAGTAGTACCTTTAGATATACATATGGTATGGTACACGTACAGCAGCAGTTTTTTGGTGATTACCACAAACGCCCACCGAAGGAAAGTGAATCAGTCGTCGAGTGAAAACCAAGCAGTGAAAATGTGCAGACCAGGTAGAATGGCGATTTGAAAGTTCTGCCTTAAGTTCTAGCGGTGATTTTCACTTCGCGAACGTGGGCACCAGTGGTTGACAATCGAAAGCAGATACCAGAAAGTTGTTCCTATTTAATGATCACCGATTGGAATAATTCGGATAATTACATGGAATGCGTTACCAGGAGTTTTTATTCACCAGTGAAAATCAACGGCTATAAAACGTATCTGGAATATTTCCTTGTTTTCACTGAAACAATCATTCTCTACAGCATTCCTTGGTAGAAGTTCTCGGTTAGATTAGTAAATTATAGTAAATTGGATTTATAATGAATTCATTGGTTGACCGATGTATTACCACTTTCTATTGGGTCTTCCTTGTATCAACCACTCGTTTTGTTCTTGTTTTCAGATGTCATTTGTTTGAGGTGCACTCGGGCCGCGTTGCCTGAGCCGAATGCGCAATGTCGACGAGTAAGTAAGAACCAATATGCTTTTTACTAATGCAAATGTACTTATTATTGCCATTACTCGCAACGCACTCGGCTGTTTGCTTTACATTTTTTTATGGATCCATCAAAGGTTACCGTAATGGGGATAATGTTATTATCGCACTATTCGCAGCACGAAATTAAAGCACATTAGAATCGAAGTGACAAAATGTAACTCGATGTAAACCATAGACATTCCGTAGTATTTGCCACTTAACGAGCAACTATTTGTCGACTTATTTATGGAATCACGATAATTAGTAAACAGAAGTGTTTTAGCGTAGCACGCGAAACCTGTTTTCCGTTTTGTTGAAATTTTAATGTAAATCTTTAACGAGCTTTCTTGACCTTCGCATATAAAGTGGTACGGACAATGTGATAAACTTTTTAATCTGACATCGAGTTAATTCTGTTCCAAGCGAGAGGTTTCCTCGAGAATTTATTGGTTGCCTGCTTTGACACTTCGTATTCTTTCTCTCTCTCCCTTCCTCTCGCATTCTCCTCGTACGCGTATATATGCATATACGTACGAATATGAATTTTATATTCGTTGAGCGAGAATGAAGAAGTAGCCGGCAATTTGTACCATGACACCAACGGCGTCTGGTAGTCATTGTGAATATGCGAAAGTGACATCACTCGTCCTCGGTTACATAAAGATATCGTTGCTAATATCGATGATCCTTAAGTTTTATTGCACATACGCCGAGCCGCGTTTTTATCGGCTCTCATATTTGCACCGTGAGTGACATTAAAACATCGACATTGGTTTCGATGCAAGACTATTAGTAGAGCCACCAAACATCTAACTATATTCTCATGTACGCGTAATTATTTCTGAATAACAGATCAGTTTAGAATTTCTGTTGATCTGCTACAACATTTATTTCCGTTGTATATCGCTACCAATTTATATACAGCAATAAAGGAACATAAAGCACTTCGATTCGAATATCCAGCTAAATGTTGTATTAAGCGTCAGTGGAGGAATTGGAGCGATAAGAGAGACAGGCTAAGCATACCGAATCGAAAGCTCGCTTTTGAGAGACCGATAAGAACGAAAGCAAAGCCCATGGTGAGTTCCTCACAGCGCTTCCGGGATTGCGCAAGTGCACGATCGAACGGGAAAGCACAATGGACAAGAAGGCGTGGATACTCGAAGCGACCATCGAAATGGTTATTTTTGACGGTGAGGTCGTCTAGGACGTGTAAAACGAGCACTCGAGGACGTCCTGTGCGGCACCTCTCACTGCTCCATTCTATACCGAGAGCCAAGCCCACTGACAAGTTGTGAGACCTAACCCTAACGCGACCTCCGTTCTTTCCTGCTCGATTGCTGATCATTTTAAGAATACTGATCTTTCCCTCGGATAAGTATGCCTCTTGGGTCAATGAATTATACGCGTGACACGTACCACTATCTTCTTGGAAGGTGGGGGTACATAGCTCGATCAAAACTTTGGATGGTATGCCAGAAATGGATGCCAAGAGTAGGTGGTCCTCCTTCGGATATGAGATCGAGACGAACGGCGGTTAGTTTATTTAGTGATGTATCACCGTAATGTCCTTTTACACGAATTTGGTTAACATAGCTCTATCGAAATACTATATAAATTCCGAATTCCACGGAAGCGTCAGAATGACGGATCCGCGGAATTTAATAAGAATGTTCAAATTGATAAGGTTCCATTTTCCGAGATTTTTTCGCGTTGCATAATGGACGTAATTAAATCAATTCATTTATTTCCTCCATTCATCCTTACTTTCGAGGACATATACGTAAATGTACAAATATAGCTGAATATAATTGTCCGTAGTTCTAGTGTTAATGAAATGGGAGTTATAAATTGCGAGTGCATTTCGTAAGATCAGATCTATTCTTCACTGGTAGTTCATCGTTTAACATGGAAAATGACTTCTTTTAAAAATTGTCTCTTTTATTTCCACTGATATTACAAAGTAGCGCTTCGCCAGTGGATTTCGTTAAATGAAAGATGCCATTTCGTGAGCAAAAGCGATCGCGGAATATCGGTCTTTTTGTCGATAGTTTTACTTTGTAGTACTCCGGTTCGTTCAACGGTAAAACGTCCTTTAATGTCGCTTTACCGCAACCGGTGCACGGATCGGTGCTTCTCACCACCGAATCGTTAGTTTTTCCAGCGGAAATTAATTTCCTGGCGGATTATTTTAAACGTCCCGATGGAAGTGCGCGGAGGCTTGGTCGTGCGATTGCTTTTCCACCGCTGCTGGAAATCGATGGTAGTATAGTCGTAAGTTAAGCGAACGCAAGCTTTTTCTTCGCTAGTGGTTGGTAGCCTGTTCCGACGATAGGATAACCTTAACCTCGGTGCCGATAATCGATGGAATTGATCGTAGGCTCGACATGAAAGTGTCCCAAGGTTCATTGCGGAATTACCGAAGGTTGCACAACCAACTACTAAACTGGACCTAAAATTTCGCCTTAAAAATCTTATAAACTGTCCAAGGGAAGGTCAGAGCTCCTTTAAATTTACGAACCGTGGATCATTTCAGCAATCGTTTAACGGTTACTTCATCTCTCCTTGAGCAACGAATGATTAGAAATACTGATTGAACTCCATCAGTTGATTAGAGGGCGGGTATTTGGAAATTGTGAAATATATTCGATTTAGGGCGTCAGCCTTGAGTGCGGATTTGGAAATCGTCCATTACGATTGGAGAGTCATTGCCGTCAACTTTGATTTGTCCTTAACCCCATTTCCCGAACGACAAAAATTCGAGACTAATTTCGAGCGGGGTTCCGATCGATAGGGTGTTTCGCGTTTTATACCCTGTAATTACTTATTTCGCCCTCCGCCAAGTTCAGCCTACAATCTCGAAGCAAACAATTTGCATTGAATCAGTTTTGCGACTCGCGACGTCGTCGAATTATACTTTGAATTAAAGCCCGCGCGTCTCTATTTTTTTTTTACTACAATTGCATCCACGTCAGTCACAGACAAAAATGAAAATATCAATCTTTTTTCATTTATCGTCACCAGTCAAATACTCATTTCATTATTTATCATAACATCCCATTTCTACAGTATTCATTAATGAAATATCAGTAAGTGAATACTTTGGAAAATTGTATTTTGATCTACGGAATTGGGAATTAGATTTGCCACTGAACTAAAGGATTGGATGCATGCAGTCACTTTAATAAAGCATTTATACAATCTACATACGTTCTCTAAGAGAGGAATACTTAAACGATGTATCCGTGAGCGAATGACGAAGACCTCTCGTTTACGAGCTCTTAATCAACATATAAAATGTAATGAGTGTACTTAATCGTATGTAATATCCCTGTAACATGCATTATCAGCTAACGGTTGACCCAGAATTTACATGAATTATCGAAGTATCGATGCTAAATTGTTTCTTCTGTCGTCGTTCTTCTCCTCTCGCAAACGAGCTTGATCGCCACTCGAACCTGCACTTTTAAACATTTTTACGGTCGATAATTAACTTACCAAGTCGACCCGTGCACCGTTAATTAATTAGTCATACTGATCGTTCGGTACATTCTTAAGAACTGCATTCGATACACTCCCTGCTTGTTCTTGGAAAATGTAATCCATCTTCTAGCAGATTTCTATATCTAACACACATATTCGACGTAACTATATTTTATTATAAATAGTTTTTTGGTAATGGGAGAATTTGTTGCCTAGAATAAGCGTAGGGGTTTACATAATCGTGCACTTGTAACTCAGCGGTGCTTACTTAGAGAAACTATTTTAATAAATCCTTGAAACGCTGAAAGTGGTTTAGCATGATTGAGGGTCAAGATCTTTAAGTTGTTTGCGACGATATCAATGAAAAACGAAACGACGAAAGTGTGGAGGCGAAGGTCGGCTTTAACGTGATTGAGGAAAATCTCTTGGAAAATTACTTCTCCAGTGTTACGAGTACGGTGAGGCACGTGGAATGGTCACGACAGAACCCAAGATCCGCATGATTTCCTCCTTTTTCCTCCTCTTTAATTATTACTCTCTTAGAAAACTTCTGACGCGCGCGAAAGTTATGTCGCCGGATGATCGAACGGTACGCTCGATCGCGCTGCTTTTATTGTAACATAACCCTCAGTACTTGATGACGAACATTAATTTTCTTCGATAGATATAAATATTGATTGATGTAACACATCATTTCAAATATTTTCTGAACATACTCCTACATAACTCACTTATTGTCTTTGCCGTATTAAAATAACAAATGCGAGATATTTTACTATGAATTAGTCGAAATAGTCAAATGCAAAATATTTTCATTGAAACTAGCTGAAATAGCCAGGTGCATAATATTTTGATACAAATATATTTTGATAGTTAAATTCATCAAATGCAAGGTATTTTGATATAAATTAGTTAAGTTAGAGAAAATGCAATATATTTATACAAATTAGTCAGTCAAAGTTCAACTATTAAGTGAAATTGTATTACTTCAAAATATAAGTATTTAAATAATGGGAAACGAAGAAAGTTGTACTTTACGTGACCTCACGTATCGACTTCACAAAAGTATATTCGTAATAAGTCCATAATCGAAGTGTTTCGGTTCGGTTATTAAACAATAACATTAACGTCGTTCTTCGTAACACATATTAATGAAATACTCTGTATTGTACCGATAAAACTGCTTAGTCTTCGTAAAATTGGAAAGCGTCTCGGTGAAGCAACAGAACCGATTACACGTTAAAACGTCGAATGCTCGATAATTACGTGATTGGTTGGATCGGGTGTTTACCGGTTTTACCTTGATCGATCCGTAAACGCGATGCAGTAAAGTCTGTATGATTTTCCGATTAATAGGAATTGCACGTTCGCATCCCCTCGTATTTCATCCACCGAATCGTTCGTGTCAACATCGCGATGGAAGATCCGTTTGAGGGTCGAACCCCTCAGACACACTCTAATGCACCTCCTCTAAAGGGATTTTAACGTATATACCAACCAAAGTCATTTAATATTTTCACTGATGCATTGTCATTTCGTGTCAACCGCTACGAGTGTGTACTTCGTGTTTCCTCGTTTTTTAAATTGAATAAGAAAGGCCCTCAAGGGTGTAGTATCACGTGGGACATACAAAGTGCTGAGTACTTTTGAAATATTTTTAATACCCGATGATAAGCGAACACAAGTATGTTCCACGAGTGGTATGTGTAATCATAAATGATTAATATATTCAATAATTCCTGTTGAAACACAATCGTTCGTAAAAGTGCTGATCACCTAACACGTGTAACACCTTGGCCCACAAGAGGGGTTTGACCTGCTTTTTATCGCGGACGAAACGCGTTTTCCCTCGCGTTCGACGAGGAATAACATTAATTACTAATGGTTTGAATTCTTTGGGATAAATATCGCCTGGTGTTGAGGTATAATTCCTTTTCAGTACATCGTTCATTTCATGACTAAACTGAACTTTATTCAATTGAGTGCTTTACGTTTAACAAATAATCAATGTAGTCCACGGGGAGATGTATCTTTAGCTCTTATTAGACCACGCGAAGTCTTTCTAATATGTCCTTAGAGATCGAAAGTAGATTTCGACGCGGGTTAATTTATTGTCAAAAAGATGTAGTCTTATAAAGTACGATGCATTCTCCATCGCGTATAAAGCGTGTCCTACGAGCTCTAACGGTCTTCTGCCTTGACCGAGTTGAGCGAGGTCCGTGTCAGATCTCTGTCTTGACTTTGACTCCGTTTTATCGTAAAAGTCATTTCCACGATCAATTACTGGGCCGTATAGTGGAATCAACGAGCATCGTTGCCAGTTACCAGGAAATTTCTAAGGTCCCTAGATGTTTGTATCGTATTTGTTGAAGAACATCGGGGCACGATATTTATCGGCAAAAAAAAATGCGAAACGATGGCAAGCTGGCAATCACTTATTTCGTTTCTACCACTCTCGCGAAGTTTCCTTCTTCCTTCTTCCTTCTCTGGCACTGATTCTTCTTGGAGCACCTCCAATTCTACTCTTCCGACCACCTCGCGTGCACTCGCCGCGATGCTGCACCGCCGTGCTGTTCCTGAATCCTTAATGCGACGCGATCGCGACCTTACCGAGGTCTTTCCGGAGGTAAACCAACCGATAGAAGGAACGAGGAAATACTCGGGAAAACTGGGAAAATCCACGTGTGAGGTCGTACATCCCCAGTACCTTCGCCACGCTGGAAAAGTTTCTTCGATTGTATCCCAGCAACGTACTTCTATATTTAAATCTACCCTTCCGTTTTTAATGCAGACGATCCAAGTCTTTACTTGGTATGTACTTCTATACTTTACTTCGCAAATAGCTGACATTAAACCGATACATTTTATTAACGAATTTATTGCACTTCGAAATCGTACACTTTATCAACAGTTTCGCGTTCGATCTAATTTAATTCAATTACGTGTCTCCCAATAAAGTGACCTATGAGTGCCCTTAGTGTATGAATCTTCTTCTTACCCTTTCAATTAGCAAACATATTTAACAGCGGGGATACAAGTCGGATATTGATTTACATGATTGCCGTGTCAAAATAAAGCGGGCCTCGTCATAATTGCGTCGATTAAGCCGACATATTGTGTCAACCGGCTTTCTGCCGGTTGGCCGAATAAATTGATATATGTGCCTGTTTATTCGCCATAGTATGGGAACATAGTGGGGTACGGTGTGGCATAGGTGGTAGGTTCGTTCTATCGACCGAACAGCAGCAGCAAGCTCGTCCCGTGACCTGACCTCGTCTGAACCCTCCATTCCACTCTGACTCGCTCGCTCTAACACAATCACTTACACGTAACCTCCTCCTCATCCCTCTTTCCTCTTTCCTCTTTCCTCTTCTCTTCCCTTCCCTTCCCTTTGCTTCTCTTCTCTTCTCTTCACTTCTATTTACTCTCCTTCTCCGTCGTTCCTTTTTTCACTCTTTGCTACCATCACCATCACCATCGACCTCCCGCTTTCCTCCACCTCCAACGGTACCCAACAGCCTCCGCCACCTCCGTTCGCCGCGCTACAAGAAACCTCCCCAGCATTTTCTATATACAATATTAGCGCTCACACTGAAACAACGCCCGAAACTTAAGCTTCACAGTAACTCGTTGAGAGCAGACATAGCCCAGGATGTATCGTAGGATGTGATTCTACTTAACCATACATAGTTTCCACCGAGCACCCTAGATTTCGTGTTACGTTCCTGTGGATCAAGGGGGGAAAAGTATCCGTGGAATTTTCCATTAGCGAAACACACCAATCAGCTCGGTGAGACCACTTTCCTAGGGTCGATTTACTTCTCTGACTCGTTGCAAGTCGATAATTGAAAGAGACTGGATTCTGGTATATGGATGATCCAAGGTGGCAGTTGATCGTCAGATAGACCCCATAAGGGTCGCGGAGTAAACACGTCGGAGAAAGTCGTACCAGAGCTGCGACTTCGTGTTGAAGTTCTTATTATTAATGAGATGTGAAATGAAAAGGTTAACGCTTTTAATGAAGCAGAAAAGCGTGGTTCATTCTTTATTTGCTTACGCCCGTAAATGCGGAGAAACAAAGCGGGGAGAACTATTTAAAGCCCCGGCTTGTATACGTGGAAATGTTCTATAATGAGATGCAGGAGTACTTGGAAAACTTTTTTAATTCCAGCTGTTATCAAAACGATCTTATCGTCCGGTGGTTTCGGGGCGCTGATCTTCCGACGTTCTTCGGAGATTCGTTCCTACCAGCTCTCTATACACGTGCTTCTACGTGATATACAGATATTCCGGAATTTCATGGGGACTTAAAAGTGTGCAAATAGTCGAGCGAAGGGGTTGGAACCCTGAATCAGGCTTAACTTCCAACTCTATTCCGAAATTATACTATGCCACATCTAGGGACTGGTTAAACGCAATTAAAACAGCGATGTCAGGGGTTCCTGAAATAATTACTGTTTCCTCGGTTCTAATTTTGATCTCGCTATTATTCTATGACACGATGTGTTTTTGAACTTTCCATCAAACGCACCTTTCCTTTTGGCAGAGATGTACAACCACCGAACTCTCTGCGATTTCCATTCTTCCTCCTCTTCGTACGAGTCACTGATTCTTCTCGACTACTTATTTGCGTGCTGATGCCAAAACCTGAATTCCTGAGGCTCATTCCAGCATTATTATGCATTGTTACCGCCCCGAGCGACACGAAAGACTCCTCTCTCAATGCAACCGACTCTCCTAGTTATAACGTGAATTGTCATAAGTGTCATTGCCAAGACAGGGATGAACAATGAGCCTCCTCGTATACCTTGTTTTAGCCCCGGGCCAAAATGTCTATCACAAACACCCTTTGCTATTTTCTTAACCAACTTCCAATGAAATGGAATTCCTCGCGCCCCGTTATTACGTACACGCGATATCTGAAATTAACTGAATTGCAAATCTAACGAGTGTTCGCGGAGGGTGTATGAAAATGGAAAAAGACAAGGAGCAGATATCGTAGTGACACGCACCAGTTTTTATGACGGACAGAGAAGCAGCTGGACCGTACGAGCGAAAGCTGGTTCTATCTTGAAACTGAGATCCCTCCTAGCTGTATACACCGCCTCCGGGTTCCTAAAACATTTCGTTTATACCTGCTGAAATTCTTCGAACCATTCCGTTTCCCGAATAAAATCGACATACCTAGTTTTCCACCGCGGTCAATGCGAACCGCCATCTTATTCATGGATTATGTCTCAGCGAAATTTAAATATACTATGGCGTACCTTTCTAATCTCTAAGGTCTTCGATACCTGGACTCGAAACATTTATTCGACACAATATTTCGCGCATAGACGTATGAACACGTTTTCACACTTTACAAGAAACGAAAGTTACCCGAAATAGGCATATATACATACGTGTATTTAAAGAGCTGAGTGAAAGGTATCTTTATTGATGAAATCGTCTCACAATTAATGATATTGGTTGCTTAACCGGACAAGGAATAGAAACTTAACACCATTCGTTGGAAAAATCGGTTGTGATATAAAATATCGTTGAAATCGAGGTAAGCGAAGGTTCGCCGAATAAATGTATCTGGAGTAGAGGAGTAGAGGTGTAGAGGTGTAGAGGTGTAGAGGAGGAACGATTACTCCGATCGGTATACGGTGACGTAAATGTACGAATTAATTCAGTCCGAGCAACAGGCTCCTACCTCTACTACCATGAGAAAGTTAAGTGACCTGTATCAAGTACCTTTTCTCTCTCCTCGAAACGCTTGAAAAAAAAATCGGATAGCCCAGGGAATACTCGTACGCTTAGCCTGGGCTTTACAATTAGACATCGACTTCCGATTCTTTGCTGCGCCGCGAGCCACTAAGTTATTAAAAGCGTTTGTCGGGAACCGAGGTCGATATAATGATGAAAATAAGGACGTGCTTCGCAGGGTTAAAGAGTATCGTAACAGCAGCTTTGAAGATACAAAGGGCGGCCACTCTTCAAGTGAGCAACCTCCGACCACTTATAAGAAGCCACATTTTTACTTTGACTCTCGTCGGAGGAAGCAGCTGGAAGCAACTTTATATCAATCTTCCATAGAAAACCTTTGCACAGTTGATATTTAAAGAACGTTTCAAAATCGTGGATTATAACAATACATAGTTAACAACGTTATTTAATCATTTGTACATCATCTGCACGAGTAATTCTTGGATGCAGAATGTATTCTAAAAATTGCTATTCCACCGACATCCCACACAATGAAAAGCAAAATTTGTCGATGATATTCGTTTTTTACTAGCATTCCCTGGAGGCGACGCCAGTAAAGTACAACATGCTATATCCGACAGGGAAAGAGGCATCTGGGAGGAAAGGTGAAAAGAGAAAGAATGGAAAGCATAATAGAGTTTACACGGTACTCCTCACGTGCTCTGGGGCGAATGAGACTCAGGGACGTTTTTTAAGGGGGTCAAGGGAACCCTCTGCCCGGGGCCGTCCTTATTAACACTATCCTTTCTAGTTTCGAATTGAGAATTTCAAAATTCTTACGAAAATACTTGTACCTTATATGCCTATTTACACTAGTTATCTACGTTACGTTTCTCTTCCGAGTCTGTTATTTTAGGGTATGAGTTTTGGCAATAAGCACGTTGATTGCGGCATAAGTGTTAGACGCAAATGTATGACGTTAGATCCTATTATATTAGATATTGATATTTTTATTTATCGTATATCAACAGGATACACGTCTTCCGTATTTTACGTAGAAAATGTTACATTTCTGAGCTCTGATCTAAAAATTGTTTCAGTTTCGTTGAAATTTTAAGTAATTCTCGTGTGAATATACAAAGCTTCACTCTTCATAAGTCAATTAGGTAGATTTTTTAACAGGATGTATACGTTAGTCGGAGATATTACACGTGTAGAACGCGGAGGAGTGTACTGTGAGAAATTACAGGAAGAGTCCGAGCTGGGTTACTTTAGAATTTTTTAAGGAACTTTCATATTGACGGTCATATTATATCGAGTTCGTGAAGCGCTATTCCCATAATGTCACGACCGTTGTGCGTGATTCCGGCACGACGTCACGGTCCCATTGACACCGACCCCAACCACCTTAAACACCCATAAAACATTTTCGTGACCTCTTTTTCGTGTAATTCGACGAACAGAGGCTTGTTCTCCGTTTCCGGTGACACGAAAGCATCGATGACTACGCCTGAAAAACCTTTCACGCATACCGTTGATTGTATATCTCTGAATTCATAAACGATCGCACGCTTCATTACTAATTTTAATTCTCTAAGTATATTACTGGAATATAAATAATTCTACGCGGTTCTCAATCATTTTTTAAATATTCAGAGGGATTGTTTACCTTTCATAACTGGAACTATTGTATACGTGGACAAAACAGGATTTACTTTTCAATTATGAGAATAACTCATTTAATAACTGCCTTAAAGATATGTCAAAATTATCATTCTCGTATAGTTTAAATAGTATACTTTTCACGAATACAAAATAATGTATTCATGCCTGATTATTTAGAAGTGGATATGTTTTGTTATAAAAAAATCTCATGGGTGTTGTACATAAATGTTTGAATTGTTCCGAGACACAAGTAGACGCATGTTAATTTTAGGAGGAGTTACCGGTTGGTCCAATTAATTTAACATTCTAATTAAAACTAGGCGGATTTACGGAGTAAGGTTTTGGTAGCATTATGTATGACAACATAGTTCATATAATTTTGGAGCAGAATGCGAGAGAACGTGCATTCCCCGAGAGGAGTTTCCTGTAGAAGGGAGCCTTGGGTCCCCGGCGGTGAAGCATCGTTCTTTAGTAAAACACGAGGTCGCGGATAAGCACGAGAAGTACCGAGCTTCTCCGTAGAAGTACGAACTCGCACGAAAGCGCACGAGGTTACGCTGTACGGGGTGGGGACTCTTAGACGTTCAGTACCTCGGTTCAGTCGAGCCAGCGCCGTGATCGGAGTTGGAATTGTGACTGGTGCATGGTGTCCCGAATAGAAACATTCGGCGTTCCAGTCTCTCTTCGATCACGCGCACACGATTTAATCCAGACTTACGGATATCGTTTGGCTAAACCAGATCGTTCGATTCGAGCTGGCCCTTGTTAAATCCGCTTTTTTTTCTTTTCGTACTTCGATCTCTCACGTACACCACCACGATACATCCGCCGCTTTGGTCACTGTTTAATCACGGTCCCTGTGATCGTCTATCGCCAACGGCTTTTACACAGTCACCAAAGAAGACGGTAGTGAAAATGCGGTAGTGACAGTGATACCTTGAACCAGGGAGAAGAAGAGAATCCCTGATAGAATTGCAGGCGCGAGGACGCCACGAGTTTATTCGGGAAAATCGAAGTGAAACAAACAAATTTGGGGAGAGGCTCCTTGAAGCCAGACCGGAAGTTATGACGAGCTCGCGTGCTCGAGGACGAAGAATTTGCGCGCATGTGTCCAGTGGGATTTAGTGTCGGCGATAAAGCACTCTTCGCAGATCTGGATACTTTGCTCTCGGCAGCTACAGGGCCTGGATTATCTCATGTCAGGATGGCGCTGGCGCGGTACGTACTTACTTTCCACTCCACACACACACACACACACACAAACTCGACTGTTTTCTGGTCATCTTTACGGTTGGGCTGGGTCTCCAACCTATTCGAATAGTTTCTTTTCGATCTCTTTCTCAATACCTATTAATGTTATTGATCTGGTATACCGGTGCGATATCCACGTACAACTTTAACCTCGAAAACACGCTCCTTCGTCGATTCGATCTGAAACGAATTCATTTAACAATGTTATCGGTCGTTTGTTTTGTAACGTTCGTCATTTCGTTGATATCGGATTCATCGTTGTTTTAAAAGCAATTGGATGCAAGAGCCGGTGAGTGTTGTGCAGTGTGCGCAGTGGTCAATGACCCACCCCTGCCATAACTACAGTTACTGATTTAACAGATTTGTACATGCATTATTTGCATAGCTGTTCGACTGTTCTTTTCCGCTAGATAATATAAGACGACCGTTCGTTCTCGGCTTGAAAGTTCTTGGTCAAACTGGCTGCATGGCAAAGGAAAGACGTCAAGGTTAATACACCTTTTTACGTTAAGTCGACCTTCCTGAGCCTGATGCGGGCTCCGTCACGGTTCGACAATCTGCTTTTATATTGAAACGTTTGACCGTGAATATCAGCCAATGGAATTCGAACGGAGAAACGTTACAATCCGCTTTATCTTGCTCGTTATACTGAAAAATTCTTCGGCACCGATGATACGTTGTTTTGCATGCGCGCCCGTGAATCGCGAGTTTCTCTTTTATCAGTACTACTATTATCAAAATGCACATTCAATTAGACCCGTCAAAGGTGTGTACATAATAAGCGTAATTTGTTTAGCCTTTTGAAATATTCTCATCTACCCGTTATCGCCTTCTAATATCGATGTAAACAAACCGTCATTCTCAATGTTGACTGATTCTACAGCTTTACAATTACTTTCTCCGCCGATTCATCGACAAGCATGTGTTCTTAGAAAATTATGAACGTATCAGCACAAATCCTGATTTGCGGATCCATATTGTAATCCTTTACAGAGTTTCGTATTATAATTTCGAAAATTTAACTCCGTACACCAAGTCCCAAAAATGACAAAGTTTTTCGTAAAGACATAAGTTCAGACATTACCTATGTATTGCAAAACCTATCATTCACTTCTTCCTTCTACTAATATTCTAAATAATTTTACTATTTAATAATTTTTAAGTTTTACCAAAATTTGACTCGACGTAAGACAGCTTCCATTATGATGTAAACAGAACTTAGGGCTTGAAAATGTTTCGGGTGTGAACCTGATAAAGTACCATAAATTCATTGTTTGGCAAAAAACAAGCGCATTTAGCTGACGATTAATTCGCCGAATTACTGATCGTTAAACTTCTCTGGCATCGAGTTTGTCGTTTTAAACGTACGCACGACAAAACAGGCAATGTTCACGATCAAAAAACATATCTTATTTAATGAAATTAATCGAAGGATAATTCGCCTAATAAAAGTCAAACGGTACATGGGCGTATTCCACTTTTCCCGATGGAGCCTGACAATACTATTACTCATTACTTCCTGCTGGGACCGTACTATCGGCCAAACTGATGAATCACGGCACTATAAATGGATCCTCGACATTATAATAATTTAATGAATGCAATTGCGAATTGCGACGATTATACGATTATATTGCGGGGTCATACATATCTGCCAATGACCTTGCCACTGCGAAATGAAATATTTCTTTGTAATATTTACCGCAAACTCTTCGTATGTTATAACACATTTATTGTTTCCAGTCTTCCATAGCTTTTCTATCTAATCTGCATCAAACTGTCATTTCATTTCCAGGCATACTGAAACCGTGAGCATGTATTTTTGCAAATTTTAAATTTACCTTTTCAAGAAGAAATTAATGTAAGCCATATTGTACATTATTTTTAAACCAAAAATATTGTGGTTGAGTTAAAAAGCTCGTGGTTTGGTGATAGTCGAATAACATTGCATTCTTGCTATGCCCACGGTTTAAGTGTTTCTTTTGATGATAGCTTTTACGGAGTAATATTTATTAAACAATGATTTATAATTAGCGCCGTATTGGAGGCAATAAAGGCTGATAAATTCGAAGTTTTCCAGGAAGAAGTTTTGACATTCGCCGCGAGATAAGATTGTAATATTGAAAGTCACTAGAAGTAAAATTCGGCGCATTTTTATTTAGCCATTCTTGGCTGCGCGGTTTAACGATAAGATTCCGTTATTCCTGTTTTTTGTGGCATTCTCCGATTTAGTTCGGTCACGAATTTCGTAATTCAAACATTGATTTGACTGCAATGATATTTGCATATTCGGTATATTTTTTGTAGTATTTTTTTTAATAAGCACATATTGAAAAAATTCAGTTATATCGAACGCGTAGGTTCGATCAGTGTAAAGAATAACGAACTAAATAGTCAATGAATTAACGTCGAAGAGCACTCAATGTAATTTCCTCCGACACTGATTGATCGAGGAAAGATGGATGATTCGCTTTCAGTTATGTTAATGACTTGTAAAGCCTTTTACACGACGACCGCTAAGTGGAGTCGTCGAAGAAAACCCACCTCCCTAATGTGTCTCGTAATTATTGATATTTAAACAATATTAATTATCCCTACAAAGTACGTCATAATATTAGACGTTGATTTTACAATTCTAAACGAAAATTAATTCTAATAATTTTCTATCGAAACATTTGAATGAATCGCCTAGCGTTGAACAACATTTATATGTTTTTAAATAAATCATAATTTTCCAATTATTCTCGAGGACACAAATCGCGTTACAATTTCAATAATGCAACATGGAAGACGTTTACATCTTTCTTTCTTCATAATAACTCATAAGGTGCTTTCGCGCGTGCGTTTACTCAGCGATACTTCGAAACGCGTTATCAAAACTCGGTAGCATAAAAGTCGGAGGTACAACGTGCCGATTGTCGAGCAAGATGAATCGGAAAAGCTCTGCAACCGTTATCGTTCGCGTCACAATATTTTCTCATCAGTGACACGTAAAAGCCAGAATTCGCTTTGAACGCGGTGTCTTTTGTCCCCTCGCACAGCTGGCGGGGGCTATCATTGTTAGCCATCCGAGATACTCCTACTTTTGTTAACACGAATGAAATTAATGCCATGGCGGTCACCGGTGACCTTCGATGCCAATATTACTAAAACTCGAATCAAATATATCGGCAATGTTCATAAAATTTTTCATATTTTTAATAGCCACGTTATCGAAGATGGCTACTTTATCACCGATTATTATGTCTTCTCAATGTCGTTTTAAGAATCAAATGTTCTTTTTTTCTAAATAATCAATCGAAAGATTATATTCCGAATAGAATATCGAAGAGTCTTTCATCGTCTCACTTACCTTATTAGGATGACGCATCGTATTCCCCGTGGTAGTTTGTTGTTCGCCAAAACGCGCATGCGATTAATGTTAAGTATTTCCGTGTGGGACGTGAATGCAAGTGGCCGATGCTCGTCCACGACAAACGTGATCGAAATGACATTTAATTGTAATAAGGCACGCGGCATTCAGACGATGTCTCCGCTCCATTATTTCTACCAGGTTTACGATGTGGATGCTATAATCCACTAACACGAGGGGAGGAGTTATTGAAAATAATGGTGGAAGTCACACGCACGGAACGTCAATCGATTTTCTATCAATTATATCTTCGTTCCGTGATATTTTAATTTTAACGCCACTTTGTAGCTAATCGACGATGATCCTTCCTCGATAGTTTTCGCGGAGAGTTTTAGAAGTTGTTTAATTAACCCTGAAAAGTAGCTATGTTTTGTTTCGTCGATAATAGCGTATACCACGGAGTGCATTACGTAATATAAATCAATGGTTTCTCTTTAAAGATCAGTGAAATAAAGTTCTGTTATATTATTGTGTATAGTTTGGAATGAATTAGAATTTGATAATAGATGTGAGATGGTGAAAGAATGAAATAATAATTGCTACTTATTGTTTCACCATTGAAAGCTTTTATAATACACGTATCAACTTCGACCAGCGATAATTGAAAAATGCTTAAAACTAACTATGAAGAGCAAAGATTAATTTGAGTGGCATTGCTTTCGAGAGGGAACTATAGGCCTCGTTATCTCCTGTTCCCAGCACGTTCGATTTAGGAAATCGCTTTCAATACTATTATTATAACTTGGTATGAGAGTCGAGGCCAATCGATGTCCGGTGTGCGATGAAATAAAGCCGAGCACAAAGGAGGACGTGTTGGAAGAGAAGAGGCAGAGGCAGAGGTAGCGGGAGGATGGAGGGAAGGAGGGCGAGAAGGAAGGAAGGAAGGTTGTCCCGCACTAGCGGCAACCTTCAGCTTCAAGGGTACAGGGCCGTACTATGTACCCTTGTCGCTCGCCCTCTTTACCTACCATCCTCGGACCCCTGAGTTCACCAATGAGTTCACTCCAATAGGAAAGCTTACTGCGTAGAAAAGATTATAAGCCTGCCTATTTCCACGAAACATCCGTTTACCTTCCTCCTTCTCTCTTCATCCATAGTATACTCTTGGATCCTCCTCTTCTACTCGCCCAACCGTCCGACCACCCTCGCTTTTTTTTCTGACGCATCCCTCTGCGTGCCGCCTCGGTATATGCGTGCTGTGTGTGCTGTGTGTGCTGTGTGTGCTGTGTGTGCTGTGTGTGCGCCTGTGTGTATACAAGGTCTCCAAGAGACCTTTTGTGTACAATAATTTTTATGACTTCAGCCAAGGGCACGGTTTCTTTGACGAAACAGTTATGGCCTGCCACTTTTTCGGACCTTTAGGATACAATTTCGTCCTTTGTGCATTCTTTGCTCGGTGTTTTGCTTCACCAACATTATAATGGAAGCAGATGCTTCAGCATGAAACCATTGTGTTATCGTGATACTTGAATTCAGTATAATACGACGTACTCGAAAGATATACTTTGGTTAGAATGATTAGAGCGGAATATGTGAGAACAGTGTAAAACTGATGGAGAATGTTGTAAGTACAAGGTTTTATTTGAATGTCATTTTTTTCTTTAATGACAGTGAATCATTAGGTTCTTCTAGAAAATGTTTAAAAATACCTCTTTATTGGTATAACATTAAACGCCGATTCTCACTTTTGTTCTTGACTCGACAAGGAGCTTAATTAAGGACTAAAGTGCCTAAGTCAAGACTCCACACTCCGCGTGGAAGTTTCTCTCTTGCTCGGCTAAATTAACTCGAATTACACTTTCCGAACTAAATCGTGTGGAAGTTCTTTCGGTAGTTCTCCATTTTGCCGAGCACTTCGTAATGCAGTGAGAACAGTTTGTATAATTATGCTTCGTTATGAGTGCCCTTTAAACATACTTGTGTAAGATATTTAAAAATATACAAATTTAGAATAACGGACAGACATCGCGTAGGAAAAGAATTTCTATTATTAATCGTTCATAAATTCGAGACACTTAAATTTATTCGTGACCTTTCTGAAATATCCTTGAAATATTGAATAGTTTGTTTTTGGAGAGTAACGAAAGGGAGTCTTATATGCCAGAGAAAAATAAGGGCTAGGATGAGTCCGTGTCTGTCCTCCTGGATCCATAGGGTTTCTTTTCTCTGGTTGCGTTAGATCCTGCCAAGGGCAGGGAAGCTCCCTCGACCCCCGACTCGTTTGCAGCAGGGGCCAGTGGCCGCGGTACGTGGGATATACCGGACGACCTTGGGCCTCACGGCCAATTTGCGAGGTCCATTCCTTCCAGATGGGCCCTTACGACCGTTTATTAACCACCGCGTCATTACTTTTACCCTCTTTCGATAGAAACTTTCCTGACCCACCGTGCTTCGCCACACATCCCCTTTACAGATTCTCAAACATCTTCAACCTACTAAGGACAACGATTACTATGCAAACAGTTTCAATTTGCATCGTCGTATTATTAATATTGACTTTATCGTATGTTTATAGTGTATCGCAGACTTACTTTGAATAACAAATATTTTGGTAATCAGACGTCGAAAAAAGCCTGTAGAGAGCCGCGCCTGGGGAGTCAACTTATGCTTTTTAAGAAGGCAAACAAGTTGTCGTTTCTTCGTTACGGAAGTCCAACGCGACTACGTAATTGTGGTGAACAAATTGTCGGCTCGCGACTCGAAAGTGTCACGTATCCCACCGCTTACTTATCGCGTAATAATTCAAGACACTGTACCGATAATTAGAGCACATTACTCACCGCTCCGAGCAAATACTTGAATTCCCGAACTCGGTGATCCTCCGCGAGATTGAAATCACCGGTCTATTTCTATGGCGAATAATATCAGGGTTATATTAACTCGACTTTATTTATACAAGTGTGACGAGTCCTCACAAAAACCTCATTTCCATATTTACGACTGAAAACGTGATATTTTTATACAAGTCACTTTAATATCAATGAGTTTCGAGTTTTCGTTGGATCTTGCTTCTCCATCTCCGCCATTGTGCATCTTCCTTTAACGCGCTACCGTAAACTTTACTTTTTATCTATGAACCTTGAAAAAGGTATATTAGATTTGTTACAATGTATACCTATTAGAACAGACGTATTTTTCGTTCTAATTATTATTCTCGATGATTAATCTGAAAGACGCTTGTATTTTCGAGTCGTGTGCAGTCATAATCGAGTAGGTAGTAGCAAACAAATTGTAAGCATTTTGTCGGAGTTTATCATCAACGTGTCCTCTATATTAGTATACTGATTCGTGATTGGTTTGGGACTGGTTTTCTTGGATCGTTTCGGACGTGTCTCGTGGTCTTCATCGTGTTTCTCGATGGGTCGTAGCGACAAGTTGGCGCGTGCGAAACGTTCGTAAGGCCGAGTCGTGGCGCCCTTGAAGAGAGTTAGCCTTTGTCTTATCACAGTCAGCTTGCGCCAACCATCAGCCTTGACTTCGCCCCTCTTCCACTCGTCTACTGACTTTCCTGCGAAAATCGACCGACAGCTTTGCTACATCTTGCTTATATTTCCATGGAATTGCCGTTCTTCTAGCTAATAGCCGATTCGACGGAAATTATAATGACTCGTATGAATGTCCGATTTCATCTCGCTCGCGCACGTGCAATTTCGTCGATCATCGTGTTCCGGGTGTATTACCTCGATACACTCTGATTGAATGAGATACTTTTAAGTAGTGCGGGTCAAATATGTGTCAATTTTTAATCCACTTCTTTCGACCCAAAACGGTCCTAGAACATCATTGGGCATCATATACCATCGATTTAGGCCATTTAGGAGCGAAATTGGCGACTTTGATTTTTTGCCAATTTTTGAAGGTATACCCCTTCACATTTTTTCAACTTTGGTTCGACCCATTTTTGAACAATAAAAATTTTTTATCCGCTTCTTTCGACCAGAAATCGTCCTAGAATATGTTTATACATCATATACCATCGATTTGGGTCATTTAGAATTGATTTTGGCGACTTTGAATTTTTGCCGATTTTTGAAGGTATACCCCTTCACATTTTTTGGCTTGGATTCGACCCATTTTTGACCAATAAAAATTTTTTAACCGCTTCTTTCGACCAGAAATCGTCATAAAATATGTTTATACATCATATACCATCCATTTGGGTCATTTAGAATTGATTTTGGCGACTTTCAATTTTTGAGAATTTTTGAAGGTATACCCCTTTACATTTTTTCAACTTTGGTTCGACCCATTTTTGAACAATAAAAATTTTTTATCCGCTTCTTTCGACCAGAAATCGTCCTAGAATATGTTTATACATCATATACCATCGATTTGGGTCATTTAGAATTGATTTTGGCGACTTTCAATTTTTTAGAATTTTTGAAGGTGTACCCCTTTACATTTTTTCAACTTTGGTTCGACCCAGTTTTTACCAATAAAAATTTTTTAACCGCTTCTTTCGACCAGAAATCGTCATAGAATATGTTTATACATCATATATCATCGATTTGGGTCATTTAGAATTGATTTTGGCGACTTTGAATTTTTGCCGATTTTTGAAGGTATACCCCTTCACATTTTTTGGCTTGGATTCGACCCATTTTTGACCAATAAAAATTTTTTAACCGCTTCTTTCGACCAGAAATCGTCATAAAATATGTTTATACATCATATACCATCGATTTGGGTCATTTAGAATTGATTTTGGCGACTTTCAATTTTTGAGAATTTTTGAAGGTATACCCCTTTACATTTTTTCAACTTTGGTTCGACCCATTTTTGACCAATAAAAATTTTTTAACCGCTTCTTTCGACCAGAAATCGTCATAGAATATGTTTATACATCATATATCATCGATTTGGGTCATTTAGAATTGATTTTGGCGACTTTGAATTTTTGCCGATTTTTGAAGGTATACCCCTTCACATTTTTTGGCTTGGATTCGACCCATTTTTGACCAATAAAAATTTTTTAACCGCTTCTTTCGACCAGAAATCGTCATAAAATATGTTTATACATCATATACCATCCATTTGGGTCATTTAGAATTGATTTTGGCGACTTTCAATTTTTGAGAATTTTTGAAGGTATACCCCTTTACATTTTTTCAACTTTGGTTCGACCCATTTTTGAACAATAAAAATTTTTTATCCGCTTCTTTCGACCAGAAATCGTCCTAGAATATGTTTATACATCATATACCATCGATTTGGGTCATTTAGAATTGATTTTGGCGACTTTCAATTTTTTAGAATTTTTGAAGGTGTACCCCTTTACATTTTTTCAACTTTGGTTCGACCCAGTTTTTACCAATAAAAATTTTTTAACCGCTTCTTTCGACCAGAAATCGTCATAGAATATGTTTATACATCATATATCATCGATTTGGGTCATTTAGAATTGATTTTGGCGACTTTGAATTTTTGCCGATTTTTGAAGGTATACCCCTTCACATTTTTTGGCTTGGATTCGACCCATTTTTGACCAATAAAAATTTTTTAACCGCTTCTTTCGACCAGAAATCGTCATAAAATATGTTTATACATCATATACCATCGATTTGGGTCATTTAGAATTGATTTTGGCGACTTTCAATTTTTGAGAATTTTTGAAGGTATACCCCTTTACATTTTTTCAACTTTGGTTCGACCCATTTTTGACCAATAAAAATTTTTTAACCGCTTCTTTCGACCAGAAATCGTCATAGAATATGTTTATACATCATATATCATCGATTTGGGTCATTTAGAATTGATTTTGGCGACTTTGAATTTTTGCCGATTTTTGAAGGTATACCCCTTTACATTTTTGCGATTTTGGGTCGACCCATTTTTCGCCCGAAACAATTTTTAAACCGCTTCTTTCGACCCAAAACGGTCCTAGAACATCATTAGGCATCATATACCATCGTTTTAGGCCATTTAGAAGCGAAATTGGCGACTTTGATTTTTTGACAATTTTTTAATAATAGTATACCCCTTCCCATTTTTTCGATTTTGAGTCGACCCAAAACAGTAGTACTATTTTGGGATTAATTCCCCGGTTAAAGGGCTAAATTATTTACATAAATCCAGGTTTTAAGAAATCGATGAAATACTGGAAGAAAAATAAGCTACTTGCTATGTGGGTGTATCATTTTGTAAATACTTGTTAACAACGTTTAATACCGTACAAAAGCTACAATGTGGCTTCGTACGTTTTACGTGACAGGATCCCGGATTTTCTTACGAGATCCGCTAATCTCCTTTCGCGTGTTGCTAGTTTCAATCGCGATTCTCTATAATCTCGATTGCCATTGGATGGATTTGTATTACTGCGCGTATCTTCTCGGTCTATCGTATTATCGTATATCGTATTTTTTAAATCAGCGATCTTGACATTGGACCTCCGACCCGTCGCCATATTGTGCGGTTTGATCACGGTGTCCTTTAACGTTAACAGCAAATCAGTTGACAATGTTGCTATCGTTTCAAAAGTAGAAATGAGTCAGATACTCGAGTGAGTGTTTACGTTTGATTAGTCGTATAAAAGACTGCGTATGACTCTGCGTAAAACAACATCGCATATGAAAATCGTAATGTTACCCGTTCGATAATGTATCTCGAGAAAAATTCTTTTCATTTTCTAAGAAATCAATCAGAGATAAGGAAGAATTTTTTATAATAATACAACATGGAATTCCGAGTTTTATCTTTTTAAGACGAGCAAGGAAACGGAGCATTCGAAACCCGAGATCTTCGATGGAAACGGGAAACCGGAAACCGAACGTCGCATCCGTGCTTGGAAAGATTCCTAAAAAAAAATCAGACTACGGCATCCGCTTTAATAAAAGAATTTCGTATAGATATAATAATAAATGAATTTTAGTCCCTTATGGTTGTTAACACTAGAACTACCAAAGCAGGCAAAATAACGGGTCCTCAGAATTTAACAAATGTGTTTATGAATGAATAAATGAATTTATTTCTTCCATGCATCCTTCTTTTTAAGGACGTATACATAAATATAGAAATATAACTGAATATACCGCCGGTCGTTCTAGTGTTCACTTACGATTTCGCTGGCAGTTTCTAGCGAGTTCTAGCGAATTATTATACACTGATTCGTATTACATCGGTGAAAAGGCACGATAAGGATCATCCAGTGGTGCGGTGTACCAATTTGGCAAAAATCCTTTCGCGAGCCGAGAGACAGTCGCCGTAATTGCGTGGTTTTAATGTAGTATAGGTGGTTTTCACCTAACTTCCTCGTTTTCACCGGCGAGCACGTCGGTGCGCTGTTCTACTTTCCCCTGGGCTCTCTGCCCTCTCCGGGTCTCTCCGGGCCTCTCCGGGCCACTCCGGGCCTCTCCGGACTTTAGCTTTGCCCACGCCTCCGACGCCAAACAAATCTTGAAATCAGTTTACCCTAATTGACAGAAGGCCAGCCTCTCCTTTAAATGAAACTGATTAATCCGTCGGTTCAAACCTGCGCCATAAAATGCACTATTTTGAGGTTACGGTAATAAGTGGATTAATAGACTATCAATAGATCACCGACACAGGAGGCATTGCAGGTTACATTTTTGCAAACTCTTTGACTTGAAACAGAAATTGATAATTTAATTTTGGAAATTTATTGGTTTGCTTCTTTTGACGCCTTTTAATTATCCCGAATAACCATAATTTATTTATAATATACCTCTATAATAGACCCTATAGTATATAGAATATATATTATATTTTTTATTTATAATAATGATATATTTGTAAAAGAAATTCAAATTTAATACGTTGAACGCACTGATTTCGGCTCGGTACTCGACGCGTTAAGAACCGTTGTTAGAATCGTTGAGTCTTCTCTTTCCCACGCCACTGCTCGCTACACTCGTCTCATTGTCAGGATAAAATCATTTATCTTTTTTCCCGGTTAAATGTCGTCCACTGCATACATACTTGGCTCGAATAGCGGTTCGTCTCGTTATGTTTGGTGTATAGTTTGGGTATAGTTCGTATAGTTCGTATAGTTCGTATCTAGCGCAAACCCAACGTGGGAGTAGCATGGAAGTGAAAGTTCGAGTACTCGCCTCGAACGGCGAACCGGCAAAAGATGCCAGTTAATATCTCAACAAATAAGAGGCTCGACCAATGAAAGTATTTGCGCTTTGAGCCGTTGAATTGAAAGGAACACGAATTAATTAAACGATTAGGAAATCGATGAGTTACAATCAACTATCCTATCTTTTCTGTACTTTATTTCCTTCATACGAACAATTAAGCTTCTCGCGTGCGTATATTATTTTCCCATATGAATAATTTTATATTACACGTCATTCAATGCATTTTCATAGGAACAGAATTCATTTAAAAGGCACTTCACATTATTTTCTATCTCGTTTTATAATTAGATATTTAAATATATAATATAATTTATCGCGGTAAGAATATGATATTTGATTTGACAAACATGAATTTGTCTTGCTATTTTTAAGCTGAATTAAACGAGCAGATTTTACATCGAGGATAAACTGAATTTCTATCCTGTAATAGGATAATCAGTGGATTTCACTCATCTACGTAGTCGTATTTAGAAATTAACGGATCTCGACACACGTCGGAAAGTGAAAGGTGAAAATAATGCTCCTTTTCCTTGGTTTCCTATCTCCGAGGAAAAAGCGAAAATGTATATATCCACCGTTCGACATAATATTACCGATAAGTGTTAAAGAGATTTTCTAAAGTGAATGGGGGGACCCGCTGATGAGACGTTAAAGGATAAAAAAAAAAGCATTAAGAGCGGAGTGACGGTAATGCGATCGCAAACAATCCGAGGTCGACCGATAAGCAGGAAACCGCACGAACATAGTTGGCCGGCGAGTTCAACTGCGATACTTTCAGTATCCTGCTTGATAATTTGTTTATTATCAAGTTACTGATACGCTCGACATTACATTTGGCCTCCTTTGTCGCGCAGCTTTGTCTTTGTTTAGTAATATAACATTGTAATCGAAATCTTGCTTTGTCTCTTGCAAATTTATGGAAGCATTATTTTCCATATGAAAGGCAGGTTTTTATTGCAGGTCTTTAATTCAGTTTAGATGCCATTTTGTCACAGCCGGTTCTTTGAGTGATTTAAGATTATAATGCAATTTATTCTTACACATGCGTGTAAGCTACTTTTGTCAGCAGATTAATGGTTATGATTTTCTAGTTAATTTTGGCATGGATTTCCTAATGGTGAAAATTTCACTAGCGTATCAAGCGAATGTGCGAAGCTAATGCACTCCATTCGATGATGCTCGAGTAGTTCCGTACTTGGCGCACGTGAGCACCATCGCGTGCCCTGCATACTCTTCTTCTTACACGCTCCTTTTCTCTTTCCATCTTCGCCTCCCTCTTTTCACATTCCCCGTATCGCCTACTTTTTCTTTGGCATCGCACGATAGAACTACACTCGAGAAATCCATACTTTGCCGCGGGATAAAAAACAGTATTACTAAATGCATCCGCGGAAGCGATCGCTTGCAACGGTTACAATATTTCATCGACCCGTGATAAAAAGAAGAGTCGTGCTTTTATTTTAAAGGCTCGTCCTAAATCCACGTTGATTTGTAAAAGTGCTGAATATGTTGCAGGTACTTTTATGCTTAATAGTATGCTTCGTTATATTCATAATTATATTAAAAATATCTCTATTATTTCTGTGTTTCGTTATTTAACCTTTTGCACTCGAAAGGCGACATTAAAATTGACCCCGGTTGTCGGTGATTTAACGTCCAACAATAAAACATAAGATATAATTAAGATATGATTAAATTATAGAACATATTATATTATGGGATGTTCGTCGTTATAATATTTGGATGAAGAGGGAGTCATTCGACATCGTAATAACGTTTAATCGTTTGTGTGTTGCAGACTTGCGGTGAGCGACTGTGCGCCTCAAACGTCGCGCGTCAGCTCGAACTTGCATAGCAGCAGTAGTATGGCAGTAAGCCGCGTACCAAGCCCACCACCGCCGGAAGTGAACACCCCCGTGGCCGAGAATTGGTGTTACACGCAGGTACGTATCCAAACAATTGGCTATTGCGTTCCGAACAACCTCCCAGACTTGGTTTTCGTCCAAGTTAGGAGGTATAGTATAGGTGGTTTGACCGCATGCACGATCAAATCGATCTATCGGTCTATCGTTAATCGAACACAATCTACCACCCGTTGAAAGCTTGCCGGTTATCTTTCTGTTTGATTAAAACCATCCTTTATCAATTAATTACAATACGTAGCCGCGTTTTGCAAGATACACGCCAGACATATAATACACCCTGAAATCCAGGATAGAAAGTAGTGTAACAACTGTATAAAAAGAACCTCATAGAAACGGTATATTTTCCTCAGTCCACATTGAGCGTGTTTGTAAAGTGCTGAGTATGTTATAGGTACTTTAGATGTCAGATGTTTCATGACATGCTTCGTTATATTAAAACTGAAAGTGTCAAAATTACAATTTTTCTTACGATCGATAAATGTACATACCAGTGGCAATACTGTATTATAGAATTTCCGTGCAATTTCCTTCTGCAAATAATTGATGATAATGCTAAAAAAATTGCTCTGGTGCCTCCAACGTGGCCTCTCGGGAAATTTTTTTCTCCTGAAAAAGTTGATTTCCGGCACTGACAGTGTTTTTTACAAGGAGTATTATTTCTATGGATTTTCCGTCTCGTTATATAAAAGTATTGGCAAGGTGTAATTTGACGTGAGGTGTAACTACATCGTATAATGAAAAATATTTATTCAAATTGGAATAAAATAATTAATATGTATGTAGAAACATTCGTACGTTATGCACTGTTCGGACTTTGGTAATAGGAATATGTAATAGTACAAGAGGTCGCGGGACTTGGGCGTTATTAGAAGTAATAGAAAAAAGGAGGTGACATCAAAAGTGATGTATCTTATTGCCGGCATTACGTTCAGCCCCCCGATGCCACACGCTATCCTATTTGTTGATCCTTTAGCAAATCAGCGACAGGGGTGTTCCGGTTGAAAATCATTCGCTGACCTTTAGCTAATCAGATGACCGGAAGGTCGACAGCACCACCTGGTGAAAGGATTCGAAATGACGCGTGAATTTTAGGTTGACGCTATGAATATTTCGGTGAAATCTGATTTTAGTAACAGGATTACAGAAGTATGATGGAGGTTGTTCTCGTAACGGCGGAAAGCGAACAAAAATTCGAAAGTGATAATGCAAGGCTTATGTGAGGAACATATTACCAAATTGGTCAAAGAGGTTGTGTAAGATCGTTGTACCAGAACCGTTTAATAGGTATCTTGTGGAACGCAGCTGATGTTTTAAGACTAGAATGCACGTCTTTGATACGACTTCTGTACATAAGCACGTGGATGAAAGACACGTCAAAGACGGGTTCCGTGGCGGTGTTCGTCGTCACCGATTTCGCAGTACTTTTCGGTTTGACGAGACCGACGACGACGACCGACGACGACGACCGACGACGACGACCGACGACGACGTGTCGTCGATATCCTCGTCTCTTCGTAGTGCGCGAGTGCACGCGCTCCTGGCGCTCTCGTTCTATTTTTACTGCTCGTTCCCTCACGATGTGAACGACCTGCAACTAGATATCTCACTCCTCTCCTCCCTCACGGATTCTCCAACTCCTCTGTAGAAACATTTGGTGACTTTAGCATGAAATTTCGCAACAGGCTTGGCATTTATCAACCCTAAGATTCATACTTTCAACCCAACTCTTCTGCACCTCGTTCGTCATTAGAAATGAAAAACGTTGAAGTCAATTTTGATAATACATTTCTATATTATAAAGATCTTCTTTCACGCCATTTTATATGTAACTCGTTTCGGTATCGTTGCAAAGAATAAGGAATAAGTCGCAAATTTACATAAATCAAATGCGGTTTATTTAATCGAGGTCGAGCAAGAAGTTTGAGTGTATTTGACGGGCTACGATTGCGAGTAAGCGAGAATTCCATAGCATCTTGCACATACATCGTGGCTGAAAGAATACTCTCGGTTTCCAGAGAGTATGGGAGGCTCTTCCCACCGAATCGAAAGTCGATTCGTGCTCCAGTTAACTTTCGTAATGCACGCCGATTTCGCTTTGTCAGCGGAGTGGTGCAGCAATCGCGCGCACCATCGCCGCTGCATCTGTCGTAACTTACGGCGAATGGTGGTGATCGATGCTCTCGATAAAACTATAGAAAGCGCGCCTCACGTTGTCCAATGCAAATCAGTTTCCAATCGGTCACCCGCCCCACGATTGGTCATTCTATTCTGCTCACGTATCAATTACTGTTTTCCCTTGAAACGCGACCACCCATTTCAATACTTCTGTAGCTTCCCGGCTATTGCGGGTTCAAGGCTGATCGTTACGAAATCATTATATCATTGTCCAAATTAATATCCGTTTTCCATTGCTTCCAATAATTCTCTCGTTTCCTGTTCCCTTATGATGCTGCAATATGAGACACATAAATTAATCTTTATGCCTGAAGCTATCGTGCGGTCATATCGGTTCGTTATTAAACAATATTACATAATGCGTTATATAATATTCGTATTTCTGAAGTGTTACATATCGATCATTTCATTAAAGACATACGCGGAATTGGATATCAAAATGCACATTCTAAAAACCTTTTTCAATGACTCTTTCAATGCGCTGGGCGCAGAATGAAATAAAGTAATTAGTCAACTTTATACACTAGAGTATAATGGCCGAAAGCAAAATAGAGATTTAATCGATAACAACCATCATGGTTTCACACAGAATACCAAGTACTACATTTACATGTATCTATTTTTAGTAGACCCTTTCTCGGGTTCCTGGTGCCCCAACATTCCCGTCGCACAAAGGAACTCGTGCTTCCACGTTTCTGTGTTCCTGTATTCACTTTCGTAAAATACATTTTTCATGCATGACACATTACATAAAACAATAGGATTTTAAGAACGATGAAAGCAATTGAAACATAATGTGTTCCGGGAGACCACACGTTAGTCGTTGCGTAAGGAATCGATCATGATTGTTACGAAATAACATCGTAAACATTATGTAGCCAGGTTTTTACGGACAATCAGGATGAAGATGTTAGTCGAGTGAAGCAGGGTCAGGTTAACAGTCATTCACCTTCCTCGGCGTGATATCCTCGTATAGTGGATTTCGAAAGGTAGTAGGAAGCTCGTTTAGCCGGTGGTAGTCGGTGTGTTCGAGCACCGTGTCCAGGATTCTAGCGGAAGCTTCGACTTGGTCTGGTGCTTGAACCCGTGCACGCCGCTCCCGTAAACGGGCACGAGTGATTCAAGGCCGATCGTCGACGACTGCCGGCTTCGGGTTGAACGACTCCTGGGGGCGTCGACCGGGCCTCCTCTTCGTTCCTTCTTGCTCCATCTTGTTCCATGTTGCTTCATCGTATTTTCTTCTACATGGAAATACACAGAACGATGAGTTTTCTCCCTTGCCGCGTTATGTTCAGAAGCTTTCGTTAACACGTTGACTGCCCCACCGAAATCAGTTACGAAACGTGTAATTCGTTTCGTTACGCGATACCTCGCGATACGAATTTGTAATATTTACGTCGTTATCATAATATTAGCTGTATTGAAAATCTTTCTAATATCAGCGATATATTTGATTCGAGTTTTAGTAATAGTCACATCGACGATCTTATCTACTCGCATCTTTTGTTTCGTTTGATTTTTTCAGTGTAATAATAATTGTATTGTAAGAGTACATGCAACGATTGTGAACCTTTTTCAGTGCGTTGGAGTAATCATTCTGTTGCTATGTTCACATCAATGTAGTTTCGTTAGATTTGTATTTAACTACGTTCACGTTATACGATCTTAAATCGAGTAGTAATTCTTGTAGCTTTTTACACACTTTTTCCCCTCTTGTTTGAACCTCGATCTAATTTGGCCCACAACCGTTTCTTAATATAACGTTAATCCTCATTTACATAAAATTCCAGTGAGTTATAGTACTCCAATCAATAATTTGATCGATATCGATCTTTGACCTACCTCTTTCGTGAAATACGCCATTCAAGGACGATTACCGAGGATCTAGAGTTGAACGACTCCGAGGGCATCGACCGAAACCTTTGGTTCCTCATTGTTTCGTCGTCAAGGAAACCGCCATACCTTATCTGTATTCCAACTTATCTCGTAATAGTTTATGATTAAACTGTTACCTTCAATTACGAGCACTTAAAAATTGCTGCCATGTTTTAGGGAACCTAAATGAACCATATTTCGTGCAATTGAAAATATACCTTTAGCACTAGAGCTACCGACAATATACTCAGTTACATTTGTATACCTACGTATATGTCCTGAAAAATAAGGACGGCTGGCCTAGATAAATTAATCCATTTAATTACGTTTATTATACAACATGATCCGCGGAAACCCTTAGAAAATGAAATGCTATGAATATGTTTTTATTAAATAACGCTGACCCGTCATTTTGACTATAATACTTTGGTAGTTCTAGTGCTAAGGATCGCGTAATATATTGTTCGTTTTTCCTCCGCTTCCGTAAAGCTTCGACTATGTAGCATCACAGATTCACTTCCTCGGTGCACAATAAACGAAGAAAGATTTCCCGATTGTAAATCGCCGTAAGACGTAACTGGTTATGAGATTACATGTAGTGGCGTACATTGAACTCCTGAGATAGCCACCTCCTACCTGCTTCAATGCGAATGTTGACCTTAAGCTTCCGATGCGCGAAGGTTATGTCGAGGTGAAGATCATCGAACCCGCTCGTACGTATCACTCGGCGAGTCATTTTCATCGACAAGCCTCTCTGATCGAATCATTAATTGAAGACTCCTTCTAGAAAACACTGTAAGTCCCGAAAATACAATTTTTCAAAATAGAGAAAAAAGTTACCGAGAAGCTGCGTCGGAGGCACCAGCGGTACTGTTGCATTATTATTAACTATTTAGAAAAGGAAATTGTATAAAGATTCTATACTACAGTATTACCACTGGTATGTAGAACATTTACCGATTGTAAAAACTTGTTTAATTTTGGCACTTTCAGTGTTTTCTATAAGGAGTCTTCAATTGTCAATTTACCGAATATCGAACATTTCGAGTAATTTGAAAGTGCATCGAAAATCGGTCAGTGAGCTGAGTGTATGAGAACCACTGTATTCATATTTCTTCATAAGGCGCATGTATTGTTTCACTGTAAAAGCGATCGACGAAAGAAGAGACTTTCACTTCTACCAGTAGTTTGCTGACGTTTCTCGTGGCTCACCTTTGTCTCGATTATAATATCTATGTATTTTCGTTGGAGAGGGATGGGGAGTGGTAAGGCAATATCTAATAGACAATAGAATGATTTTTGCAAAGTAGCTCTCTCTTTTTGATCCGTGCAATCGAGATTCTATCCGCGACATTTCGATCTGGGTGACCCTAACAGTTTCGAAACCAAATGCTTTCACGGTGCATTTATTCGCCATGAAACTCTTAATTAATTGTGGTCGAAGATAGAAATCGATCGTTCGTTCCATTGAACGGTATACTCTTTTTATTCCTCGCCTTCGTCGACCCGACAAAGTGGCAACAATAAATGCGTTTAATTAACGTAATTGCCGCACGATGTATAATAGAGATTACAGATATAATCGCAGATAGAAACACGATCGAAAGGAAGATTGAATAGAATAGTTGTTCCATTAATCTAAATCCAGGGACGTCGGAGCACGGTTTTCTCCGATTATCCGATCGATGATAGACAACGGCACATTTGCGTATCTCCCGATACGGGAATGGTATCAGAGTTCACGGAAAAGGGCACCCCAGACAAATAGATACAGCTATAATAATCGGAGTAAATTCAGAGCAGATGTAGAAATAGAGAAGCAGATAAAAGAATCGCCATGATTGCTATGAGGGTTCAAAGTTGACGGGTTAACTCTTTTCGGTCCATTTAATAATTATACTTGATAATTATTCCCATTCCTAGATACTGCATGGTTATCTCTCGAAATTAATCATCGCGGCAGTACATCTCTAAACAGCCATGGTGATTTAAAGAAGTTCGTGGTATTAGAAGCGTATGGTTATATGAGCCGTTTATTTTGAAAGTGGCCAGCGTCCGTTTTTCTAAAAAATCAACGTTTATAACAAAGTAAGTCACGCAAAGTTACCCTGCAAGTTTATGAACGTTAACCTGATTGCTGTGAAAAATCCACTAAGGCCACTTGCAAGATAAATGGCCGAGATAAATGCTGGAGATTTAAGAGGGTCGTCAAAGTTCGAGATTTTAAGGTGACCAAGGGCACTCGAAAATATACAAAAATATAAGAATCAAATGATCTATGGAACGTGCGTAAGCGTCGCTCGTGTTAGATCGCGATAAGCGTCTCCTAAGTAAGTTCACCAGGAGACAAACTAGATAAATAGATTTGGCTCCGGGCTGAGCTACGTTCGCCAAGGTCGTGCACAACGATGACGTCAGAGATCGTTGACTTCTGGGGGCTCGACCTCGTCTTCTTCTTTCTCTTCTTCCTGCTTCTTCCTGCTTCTTCTCGACACGATCATTTTCTCCCTTCTTCCTCCCTCCTGTCTTCTCTATCTTAACACATTACGGTTCGGCCTGTTTGCGCAAAAATTGATGCGTATAGCCCGGCATATTTCGTTGTCGTAACATTCCAAATATTAACGATTTTATATCAATATTGAATCAGTGAGATTTGCGCGGATGTCGACCAACGTGCCTTTACGAATATTTTAGATATGTAGATTATATTGGATTATATTGGATTATATTTTTCGTGTATGGGAATTGTTTGCTCGATATGATTTTATTCGGTTAATAGATCATTTTATTTCATGGTCAGAGCAGCGTTATACTCCTCGAGTATTCTTCTTTTTTTTCTCTCGTGGACTTGGAACTGCATTACAAGATCGCGTTATGCAATTGGCGCTTATTAATGTATTACTGCATATTCCGTTTTTGAAAGAGTTACGTAACCGCGAGAAACGTCGATCAATCTTGAAATCTTTTTCCACGTTCTCGTGTTTTATATAATTTATACCGCGTATCCGCGGTGTCCTGATCGTCGATCCATCCGTTTCTTGTTCCGAGTATTCCATCAGTTTTCTCGTGCAAATTACATCACAGTCATTAATACGAAGCACGGTAATTCATACCGTATTAAATCATATTTATTAACTTCTGTTCTCGCGAAGCGTGCACTTCGATCGTCGTCGTTTACCGAAAGCTTTAAAAACGAATTAGAAGTATGTCAGGGAAACTTCATACAAATTTAAAATCTGGGTCGACATAACGTTCGGTTTAAAGGTCGTGGACACATTTTTGCGCGGACTGTACCTCGTGCGATCGGGAGTATATATGCATTTTTTCTTCTTTTTTTGAGAAAAAATATGCCATTAAAACGTACCGCAGCTCCAAAAGGTTAAATCGTTTTCCGCGTGTTGTTCAAGGTAATTACGTAAGAGACATAAGTTCAGTTTGACCCTGGCTCATTCCCTCCTGTGCCCCCCCCCCCTCCCTCTCTCTCTCTCTCTAACACGTGCTCGTACTTGTAGTACTTCGCTGTTAGTCTGCTGTTCGACTTCAAGGCCAGGTTCAATTTAATCGTAAGAACCTCCGTCGTTCCGCTTAAAAAGAAGTTCTATTAGCAAAGACTTTTTTTCTCTCCTCGTGCCACCGAGTCCGAACCGACGAACAAACATATCCGAGGACGGGACGCCATTTGTTTTCTAGTTCCCGTCTTTAAACTAGCCATCGCGCGCTTTTGTCGCACGATATTCACGGCACGCACGAACACGCCAATGTACATCCACGAAGTCCATTTCATACCTTTTTAGAAAACACTCTCCACCATCGATCTATGGAAACCGTTTGAAATATCGAACGTTTATTATTCACACACTTTTAATCAGACTAGATAGAAAACTAGAATAAATGTAATTGCAATGGATATATTAGGTCATCGCATAAGTAATGTCGTTTTTTATTCACCATATATAAACGTTCATATCATGTGTCGCTGATATGATTACAGGAACTTCTTTTTCGTGTCATAAAGAGTATTCTTTCGACAGTATGCATTGAGAGTTAGTGCCCAAAAACGACATTACGTATGGGATAACCTAATACTCGTAATTAAAGCCCGTAGAGTTACAAATACAGTATAAACAGGATAAATCACAGTTAGGTTATACTCGTTAAGTATGCAAGTGTGAGTTTCCATGATTGTACCTTCACGGCCATGGATGAATATTCGAAAAATTTGTTTTATCGAGTGATATAATGCAGCCATTTGTGTCATGACTCGTAAAATACTTAAAGCGTATATTTCGCTCGTAACGTAACACAGGAAGGTGTTCTTGTACCTTTGATTTTTAATAATCATTAAGCGATAATAATATGTGGCAAGTGTTTGCGACATTAGTTTGAGTTGGTAATTCAAGCACATGAATTCTAATATCCATAGTTTACTATGATGACATTTCGTTTTCTCTTGTTTAATTAAAATATGTCTAAAGGGGTTTAAGTAATACGATTTGCTTCAATCTTTATTTCTGAAAGGATTCTAAATAATTATTCCAAATTTCTTGTCGATATTTCGATAGTTGTCGGTGTAAGTATCTTTCGAAGTAATCGAGAGATTTTACCGATTTTTTTTATAATTGAATGATATCGAACCTTTGTAGATTTGAATGTAACTAAGATTTGACGCGTAATTGACATAACCCTTTTAGCGTAGATAAACTGAGCTAGATTCCACGAAATAGATTCTGACGTGGTGTTGCATTTGAAGGTCTTATGTGCACAGGTGAAGGTGGTTAAGTTCAGCTACATGTGGACGATAAATAACTTCAGCTTTTGCCGAGAGGAAATGGGAGAAGTACTGAAGTCGTCCACCTTCTCAGCAGGGGCCAACGATAAATTAAAATGGTAAGAAATTTACAATTGAAAAACGTTTACTCGAGGAAACGTGATAAGGTCGACCGTGTTGCGATCCGTGCCGATCCTCGCAAAATTGTTTAAGATTCTTTGCATTGCATACCAACATTTATCGAAATAAACGATACCTGTTAAATAATTTTAATTATACATCGCTTGCAATTATTCAAAACCGTAGATTTCGTTTCAGAGTCATTGACATACGTAAATTACAAAAATAGTTTTAACACAAAATCTGGATGCAGTTTAATGCTGAAGAAAGTAGTTTAAATGCAGTGCCAAGTGAAAAATAAATTTTGACCGAGTTACGGAAGCGAAATGTGGAAGGAATATTTTATGAACTTTATTTTTTAGAGATTTTTGTAGAACGATGAATTTCAATTTTTCTGAAATTTTAAATATAAGTAGACTCTTAATTCCTTACATTTCGTAAGGGAGTTGTTTATATTATCCTAGACAAATTATTTAGTTACTAATTATGGCCGACTTATCCGATAAATCCCGAATTTTTCTTTTCCATTAAAAATCCAAGTTGAGAGGAAAAAAAGTGAAATAAACGGTGACTGGTTTTAGGTGCCTAAGAGTGAATCCTAAGGGTCTGGACGAGGAGAGCAAAGACTATCTGTCTCTGTATCTCCTCCTCGTTTCGTGCAACAAATCTGAAGTCAGAGCAAAGTTCAAATTTTCTATTCTTAATGCCAAAAGAGAAGAAACCAAAGCAATGGGTAAGTTGAGTCTTAAATCAGTACTTTGTAAAGGAAGAAGAATCTTCCAATTGGCGTTTAACTTTAGACGGATGCAATGCAGGGTATTTTAAAGATGTTCATCGATTAACGATGTAATTCTTAAATCACCACATCTTATATCTTACATTATTTCTTATATAAAATGTACAATATGTTTCGATAGAGATGATCGATGGGAAGGTAAACTACTCGATTCACAAAACTGGATATATAATTATCTCCATCTTTAGCCGTTTCTGTAAAATAAACAAAAATATAAAATTCAGCCTAGCAATTACCGTAATAACAAACGTGTCTATATAACGTCTAAAATTAAAACCGTTTAAGCGCTCTACGATACATTGGTTACTTTACATCATTATCGTAACGTTAAAAATATTGCAAATTTTACGAATATTCGTGATATATTTGATTCGAGTTTTAGTAATATTGGCATCGGCAGTCATCGATGACCGCCACGGAGTTCAACGTGTTAAGATTAGTGTTGGAGTGCGAACGTTTTTGTTTTCAGAGAGCCAGCGTGCTTATAGGTTCGTCCAGGGGAAGGATTGGGGTTTCAAGAAATTCATCAGGAGAGACTTCCTGTTGGATGAGGCCAATGGACTTCTACCTGACGACAAACTCACGATATTCTGTGAGGTATATACCTTTGTATGTTAATTGTCATATTCATTTGATCATCTTAGAATGTATCCATACAAACAGTATTCAGAACGAAGTATGTGAACCCCTTAGGTCAGTGTAGTGGCGGACAGTGTTAACATTTCCGGACAAAGTAATACCATACAATTTAAAGTCCCAGAATGTCGACTACCCGACGATCTTGGGCTGCTGTTCGAAAACCAAAAATTTAGCGACGTCACACTGACGGTTTGTGGAAGGGAGTTTCAGGCGCACAAAGCCATACTCGCAGGTAAACATCACTACTTAAGTTTCTTTCTGTTAGATTGATTGTGTATTCTCAATCTTTACATTGTATTCTTATTATTTAGCGCGGAGTCCTGTTTTCTCGGCGATGTTCGAACACGAGATGGAAGAGAGGAAGCAGAATCGCGTTGATATTACCGACGTAGACCACGAAGTGTTAAGGGAAATGCTACGATTTATATACACCGGCAAGGCGGCGAACCTGGAAAAGATGGCGGACGACCTGTTGGCTGCAGCGGATAAATACGCGTTGGAAAGGCTGAAGGTAATGTGTGAGGAAGCACTTTGCACAAGTTTAGCCATTGAGAATGCTGCCGACATCCTCATACTTGCCGATCTTCATAGCGCTGATCAACTCAAAGCGCAAGCCATAGACTTCATTAATACGTAAGTTCTCTAAAGATGCCGGATGAAATCTTTGACAATGCGCTCGTTCAAACTCGGGGATAAAATAATTTTGTTCGTGGAGAGGATCTAAAATTCTGTTCCACGAGTTTTGAATAAAGAACGCAGTGAGTAGGCAGAGTGTAGCACTGATCGAATTTGATGAATTTGTTATAGACACGCAACCGACGTAATGGATACAGCGGGCTTTAAGTCGATGGTAAATTCCCATCCACATCTGATAGCGGAAGCGTTTCGCGCGTTGGCCACCCAACAAATTCCGCCAATCGGACCGCCCAGGAAGCGAGTGAAGCAGAGCTGAAAACAGTTACCGCTAACTCCGGGCACAACCTCCACATCGCCCCCGCCTCTTTTACATCCATCTTGACTTTTGTGTACAGTGATACAAGTAGTGCTAAATAAATGTTTCCTAGTGCGCCATCCTCTGGTCCACTTAAAAAGGAACTGCCGTGAAAAAACTGTTTTCGGTGGTAGATCTTGGTCGATTAGCTACAGATCATACTTCCATTGCTCGGCCAGTTTTTGAAGCGAGGCGCACCCATGCCAGACTCTCTTGTGTTCAGTGATCGTCAACGATCGAAGAACTAATTTTTCTGAGAAACGACGTGCACTTTTACGCGACTGAAGAAACGAAGAGGGAAAAGGGAAAAGGAAGAAGGAAGAAGGAAGAAGGAAGAAGGAAGAAGTGTGCCCGAAATGCTGATGCAGCCATCGGGAACGTACGGGCACCGCGATGCAAACTATGATCCAAAAACTGGATTATCGAACACGACGCTGATGTAGACTGCATCGTGTGAATTAGTATATATAAACATACATTTACCGTTTGCCATGCACATCCTGTTCAATATCAACGTGTCAGCGATACGTCAATGCGCATGATTAGGGTCTTACATGGATTTGCTTTCGTTTCTACAATCGAGGATTAGCCGGAAGCGCAAGCATCCGTGCAACAGACAAAGTAGCCAGAGGACCAAGGCGAGATTGAAACTCGCTGAAAATTGCTACATATACATACACACGCGCGATGCACGAAGGAAGTTGTGATAGACGTCGGCCAGACGATTAAACATTTTGTTCCTTTGTCGAGAAAAAAGTAAAAAAACGGATCAAACGATGTCCCGTGCTTGCTCGCGTTCCGTAGCGGGCGGCAAAAGATTAGATACTATGTTTATTACCAATAGTGATTTTTAGTTTTAAAAGAAAAACGTCAAACTCTTCCAGAATGAAGAAACGATCCTAGGTAGTGTTTTTTATGATCTCTTTCTCTCAACATGTACGACTACTACTACTATGATTACTATTAACGCTACGCAGCCTGTGCCCTGTATTTTTGTATATTTTTTGTCTGCAGATAAGCCCAGTATCTCTCCCCTCCCCTTTTGCCCTCAAACTTTGCGGCCTCTTTTTCCTCCCTTATTATCACTAGGCACAGTTTGTTTTGTTTTCTCGAGTATTGCATAGTAGATGAAGTGATAGATTCGAATTATTATTATTAATTATCATTATTAATTGTATTAAATTTAGGGTTGTCCATAATTTATCGGATTTTATGTTGATTATTATTAAAATGTCCATCGTACTTGTGCGCAGGATACATGTATTAATTAGAAACGTTATGAAAATCGCATTAAAAGTCGATGATGACACTTTATTAGGAACTGATATTAAAAGGTGAATAAGTCGAAAGTTGAAAAAAAATGAGTTTCTATAAATAAAAGTTCGAGAATTGCATGGCGCGCGGGATATTGATAGTTTCGTTTTGTGTATAACTAATTATTCGGAGTGGAAAATTGTGTGGTCAGTGAATTGAATTATGGGCAACCAAGAGGCAAACAATAATCATCATTTAGTACCGTACTGGCTTCCCGATCCTCCGACCTAGCTTTACCGAATGTTTTGAATATGAAACACCTATATACCATTACACGAGTAATGATGAAGATTAATGCCATACATGTTCTGTGATAAGACCACTTGTAATTACTGCAATTGTACCACTCTCCTTTCTAGACCTTCTTGACCTTCTCGACCTTCTTGACGATCCTGGCAGCCAGTGAATTTATCTTTTAAGAAGCGGTCGCTACCCGGACAGTCCCAAATCTAGTGTCCCTTTCGATTTTAAGATTTTTACTGTACATATCTACTGTATTTTATAAGAACTGAGAACCGAAAATGGAATCATACTTTTACGAAGGGTACAATAACCAACTATAATTTATTCTATTTTACAGACTGTGCTAAACTCATGTTCCTTGAAACACTAGGCGATGCTTTAAGTAAATGTAACGTAATAATGACAAATTAATACGATTAGATTGTACGTATTGTTAATCTTCACACGTGAATATACGCATTCCGCCATAGCCACGGGGAATGTCGGTGATCACTGTCAAGATTAAAATAATCCTAAGGAAATATAGTTAGGGAAGAATTTTTCCACGATTTTTTACAAGGTCTTTATTTGTGTCGTAGATTTTTAGGGCTTGGATAAAACAAAAGTATAAACACAAATAAATTCAAAACTGTTTAAGGAACATATTTTGGCCGTGCTCGCTCAGAATTCAAATCAACAAAATCTACGTCCATTCAACCCATCTATCTTTGGGACTGTGCGGCGATTATCTCGTGGAACTCGTACTATTGAATGTCTTTTTCCTAAAAGAAAACGAACAGAGAAAATCTAAATATTAATCCGTATGACAGTTCGACAACATTAGATGCAATTCTTTGAACCAATCTGCAGCAAGAATATATGAGCGTATGACTGGATAATTTGATAAACTAAGTACAAGTAAGACAAGTGTTACCTCATCATGAAAATCAGCATAATCGTGTCGTACTAGCTACTACTGCGCTGCTGTCTGGTACACTTCCGTTGTATATTGCATTTAAAAAAGAAACCTGAAGCTTTTTTGTAACGTATAGTTAAGCAGTGGTAGCTCTTTGAAGTACATGAGTGCTGTTCATCAAACCCAGCTCATACAAACGTTCATTTTTCCATTTACGTTAAGTCATTGCACCACATCAAATAAATGACATTTTCATTATATAAACGTAAAGACGTTACGTGATTTTCATTATCCCCAATGGCGTCATCTTTCGATAAATCGTATCTACCTCAGTATTCGGTATACTAATAACGTATAAATATACATATATATTTTGGAATTAGATAAAACTAGGGTATTATATACATCTAGATACATATAAGTTTTATTGTACAAAAATAATTGCTCTTATGCCTTATGGTGCGGCAGATTATTAATTGGCAGATTAAGTGTCTATATAAGTTATAATACATATACTAATATCAATGTTAATAAGTATGTTATGGAAGTTTCAAGTATCAATATTATTGTCTACTAAATATGATGTGCGATCATAGGCGTAGATCCAGCCGAATGTAATTCCCGTTCCGGCAATTTTGGTGTTTCCGGGTACACCGGCGGGGCTTCCAACATGGATATCTGTGGGGGATTGAATAATATTATTGTTATCGTCCACGAATTGACGGTAAGTATTAAGCTCAAAACGAGAGTTCTGCTTTCATTATTTTCGTTCTACTTCCAGTTGAATATAGTAAACTCCCGTATAAATGCAGGAATTCCCCGTTTACTTTAATCATTACTATTTATTTAATTACTATTCAAGCATAACACAGCTTGTTATTTCCAATTTCATACGACGCGTAACGAATTAATCGCGTTATGCGGAAGTTTACTGTGTCATACAGTTTTCCGTGCATAATACAGTAATATTTAAATACCCTGTTATAAGGACTCGAATAAAGCGGGGGTGCACTGCAAGCTTCACTGTAAGATGGAGGTCTATCCACTTGGGTTTCAGTTATAGAATTATGCAACGTGCAAGATCTAACACATTCATTGTTACAGTCATTTTGTAACGCATTATGTTCTGTGTAATCCCTCCGTGTTGCCCTGTATCATTATTATTTTTTAATCATATATTATGTGGTAGTTTTAGACTTGACTGCTTGACTGCTTGACAATGCTCGACCACCCTTCTTTTGACATTTAAAACTCTAACAAGTTACATATTGAAACTAACAATTTGTGAATACCAATGGATACTTAGAACTTTGTCAAACATTTTCCTGCTTTTCCGGAAACGGAACGGATGTTCATACCTTGCGCAAATTTTACAGTACATTATTGCCACAGAAAAAACGCCAAGTAGAAACAACAGGAAGACACTAACTTGCATTGCCGTTATCAAGTTCGCATCATCACTCCTTAAAACAAATAAGAGATAATCAATCTTGTTTTTGAAAAAGCTTTACGCGGCAAAGGAGAAACGTCATTAATTCTTACCAACATGGAGCGCATCCATAACAACTACAACAGCTTTCTTCCCCACAACATAAAGTGCATCGTATTTCTACGGTAAAAAAAAACATTGCTTAAAATTTCGGTAAATTCTCATTGTATTAGTTACAGAATATATATATCGTTATAATGTATATATTAAACAAATTCCGTACCGTTACATCTGAAGCAAAGGCAGTAGGATCTAGATTCGTCGGTCAATGAACAATTAGATAACGGAATATAAGAAAGCATTAGTGGAAAATTCTCATTGTTCTCCTCCAACAATTTCAAGGTCGTCAAATTTGGAGCTGGTAGTGAAGTAGAAAATAGTTTTAGACATATAACACGACATTTAATAAACGATATAGTACACGATGTAAATCATCGTAAATAATTATTATAACGAAGTATCAGGAGACAATGAAAAATGAATACGCACCTATACTATCTATAACGTCCATTGTCGTATAAAACGATAAATATTTACAAAAACATGCCCTAAAAGATAATTCCACTGCCGGAATCGAAAGATTAGTTCATGTTTACGAGGTTCCAATTTAATAATCCTAAAACATATACGCGAGTTGCAAAAATTACCATTATTTTAACGAACATTACACTCCGCCGCAGAAAAGCTTTTCCGCACAAGTAAATAAATCGGTTCGTACTAAATACTTAAGTATTTTTTGTATGTATATTTCGTGCAATCTTATCAAGTGGAAAGCCAGATAACATTTGTAATCAGCCTTGACGTCTCATTTTTAATGGTGCATCGAGTAGGACATGTCTTGGACAAAGTTTAATACTTCGCCAAAGTAAACATCGCGATTTCCATTAATAGATATTAATAAGAAAGGTGACAAAGGAAGTACACATTTTATAGCGTATAGTTTTTAATATATATATGAATAAATATTAATAACCCAAAATCATAACAATTCCTAAGATTGTATAATTTACAATGGAATTCGTGGACTTATGTAAATATCTCTTTGAAATTGATGCTGTACAGTCAGTTGGTTAGAGTTATGAGTGCTTCCACAACATCTCCCCTGTGTTCTCTGAGCGTTTGTTCCGCTTTGTTACGACTTATTTCCATCTCTTTCATCTGAAACCAATCACATTGTACATTTCATACTCATCTTGAATTTGAATTAAATATCAGATTTTAGGTCGAGTAAGAATGAAATAAAAATAATTATCCATAATGGTATTTTCTTACTATGAGATCAACATCTTCTTTCTTAATAGAAACTTTCAGCAGTTCTTTTTCCTTCTCTTTTTTCTCTGCGACTTCTTTATTTCGGCGATCGCCGATTATACTCAACGCCTGAAACAGAAAAAAGAATCTAAATCATACGTTGTTTATGTGCAACTTTTTTCTGTGTGATTGTAGGTTATGTTCACTGTAATCCATTTTCATTCATAATCAAACACTTTTTATTCTGCTACTCGCATGACACGGGTTCGTAAATGATAATATATGATTATCAAAATTTGAATTAATCTAACAACGGAGAGAAATAAACAATTGTTGCCAATTACAAAGCACGTGGACTTAAACGAATGGAGACTTACACAAGAAAATCCATCTGACGAGGATATTTCCTTTTCCTCGGCATAATCTGTGACTCTTTCTAAATCTGCTGCACCGCTATCATATTTTGCTGCTTTTTTCTGTGATTTTTCCTGTTGTACTTCATCAGAATCCCCATTTACATCATCATCCGCCATTGTTCCCTGTGTTTCTGCAGCATACTTCAAACTCTCTTACAAATATTTCTTCTTTACCCTCTTTAAATTCTGACATAGAATGCATTCTATCATAATCCATGATGAATATAGATCTTTTAAGTTCTTTTTGTAATTTATATTTTGCAAAACCGATTTCCTTATTCCGCTTAATATGCTCAGACAAATATTGGACCCATATTTGCACAAATCAGCTAAATTAAGCATTCCCAAATTTCCCATAACTCATCATTGATTGTTTATTATCATTCTTAATTTATTATCTGATTGTGAGAATTGTTTCAGTCCAGAACATTTTCAGGCATCATCTATCATCGATTTGGACCATTTAGAAACGAAATTGGCGACTTTGATTTTTCGAGAATTTTTGAAGGTATACCCCTTCACATTTTTGCGATTTTGGGTCGACCCATTTTTCGCCCGAAAAATTTTTTAAACCGCTTCTTTCGACCCAAAACGGTCCTAGAACATCATTAGGCATCATATACCATCAATTTAGGCCATTTAGGAGCGAAATTGGAGACTTTGATTTTTTGACAATTTTTGAAGGTATACCCCTTCACATTTTTGCGATTTTGGGTCGACCCATTTTTCGCCCGAAAAAATTTTTAAACCGCTTCTTTCGACCCAAAACGGTCCTAGAACATCATTAGGCATCATATACCATCGATTTAGGCCATTTAGGAGCGAAATTGGAGACTTTGATTTTTTGACAATTTTTGAAGGTATACCCCTTCACATTTTTGCGATTTTGGGTCGACCCATTTTTCGCCCAAAAAAATTTTTAAACCGCTTCTTTCGACCCAAAACGGTCCTAGAACATCATTAGGCATCATATACCATCGATTTAGGCCATTTAGGAGCGAAATTGGAGACTTTGATTTTTTGACAATTTTTGAAGGTATACCCCTTCACATTTTTGCGATTTTGGGTCGACCCATTTTTCGCCCAAAAAAATTTTTAAACCATTTCTTTCGACCCAAAACGGTCCTAGAACATCATTAGGCATCATATACCGTCGATTTAGGCCATTTAGGAGCGAAATTGGAGACTTTGATTTTTTGACAATTTTTGAAGGTATACCCCTTCACATTTTTGCGATTTTGGGTCGACCCATTTTTCGCCCGAAAAATTTTTTAAACCGCTTCTTTCGACCCAAAACGGTCCTAGAACATCATTAGGCATCATATACCATCAATTTAGGCCATTTAGGAGCGAAATTGGAGACTTTGATTTTTTGACAATTTTTGAAGGTATACCCCTTCACATTTTTGCGATTTTGGGTCGACCCATTTTTCGCCCGAAAAAATTTTTAAACCGCTTCTTTCGACCCAAAACGGTCCTAGAACATCATTAGGCATCATATACCATCGATTTAGGCCATTTAGGAGCGAAATTGGAGACTTTGATTTTTTGACAATTTTTGAAGGTATACCCCTTCACATTTTTGCGATTTTGGGTCGACCCATTTTTCGCCCAAAAAAATTTTTAAACCGCTTCTTTCGACCCAAAACGGTCCTAGAACATCATTAGGCATCATATACCATCGATTTAGGCCATTTAGGAGCGAAATTGGAGACTTTGATTTTTTGACAATTTTTGAAGGTATACCCCTTCACATTTTTGCGATTTTGGGTCGACCCATTTTTCGCCCAAAAAAATTTTTAAACCATTTCTTTCGACCCAAAACGGTCCTAGAACATCATTAGGCATCATATACCGTCGATTTAGGCCATTTAGGAGCGAAATTGGAGACTTTGATTTTTTGACAATTTTTGAAGGTATACCCCTTCACATTTTTGCGATTTTGGGTCGACCCATTTTTCGCCCGAAAAAATTTTTAAACCGCTTCTTTCGACCCAAAACGGTCCTAGAACATCATTAGGCATCATATACCATCGATTTAGGCCATTTAGGAGCGAAATTGGAGACTTTGATTTTTTGACAATTTTTGAAGGTATACCCCTTCACATTTTTGCGATTTTGGGTTGACCTCTTTTTTGACCGGAAACCATTTTTAATCCACTTCTTTCGACCCAAAACGGTCCTAGAACATGTTTACACATCATCTACCATCGATTTGCATCATTTAAGAGCGATTTTAGCGATTTTGAAATTTTTGTTAAACGATCATCTTATCGACTATACTATTGGTAGTTTCTGAAGTAAACGCTAGAGTGTGTATTGATATGTACACAGCACGTTGCGAACGGGATTTAAATCATCTACTTAGCACGACAAAACCTAATTGTCACTTGTCAAACGTTCGTGTAAGTGTTGCCGATTTATTATACACATAATGATGGACGAACGAAACTTTAGGTCGTCATATTATGAGAAGGTAAATATCTGCGAACAAATCATGAATCTTCGCTATGCAACATAACCAATAGGCAAATTCGAATTTGTTTACTAATCTGATCTTACATACATCATTTTCTATTTTCTTAATTAATGTGCCAGCGTAAACGGGCGATATTAAAGAGTTTTACTTTACACAAAAGAATATATAAAGGAGGAATTAAATTTCCTATGAACATTACTATATCTATTGCGTAATTAAAATAATATAAACTTAAAATTAGGTAGGGTTTCGGAGCGTTGAAGAAAAACGATCCCTCGAAATCTTGTTGAAGGAAAGACCCTTTGACAAAATGAAATTGAAACAATTTTGCTTGCGATTTATGGTACCTGCGATATACAGAAACTTTCTGTGGAAAATATTACTAGACGTTATACCAGTATACGTTGAAAGTCACGAGTTTATAATGCATCAAAGAAAGGCAGAATTTCATGATCTACAGAAAGCTCTAAAAGTTACAAAAATTATGAACGATTGCGCAAAGCCACATTTAATGTTCCTTACAATGTGGATGTTACGTACACGAAGAGCAAAGATCGATATGAGTACACAATTAGAATCTCCGTTGCATAGGTCTTATATACTTTTACATACTTTTTTAATATGAAACGATTTATAGACATTCACTAATACTTTTAACATCATTGTAGAGCTATGAGTAAAATGGCAGAAACATTGTGGCACATAATTGACATTGATAGTCACGAAATAAAGCTAGTAGATACATATTGGATATTATGCGGACTTTTAGATCAAGTAGAAAAGTTTCACAAAGAAGTAGGCCGATTACAAGAATGTACAGTCTCTCTGCTAGAAAGAGAAGACTCGGAATTATATAAACATCTCTTACATATTGAAGCGCTTCAGAATATACCATACGATATGTGGTTTTATTCTTGTTTTGCAGGAACAATATCTAATGGATCTATAGCTAAGTACATATTTCCAAAGTATTTCATACATATTTATAGCTTAGGAACAATAGGGCCGAAGATGGTTTTACATTTTGCAAGAAAAATAATTATTGGTTTTCATAAAAAATGGATTTTGAACTGTGGATGATAATATTGCAGGATTTGGGATAAAATAGCCGTAGGTGCGCATAAAATTTTAGTATTCGTTGCGGTAGTCACTTTAACTACTTTAAGACGACTTTTATTAAGATGTGAAAATATGGACAATGTCTTGGATACAATCAGCCATGTAAGATGATACTTACATATTTTTGTATAATATTTAGTGAACTTATTATACAGTCCTTTTAGATAACGGAGGAAACTTCAGAAGTTATTGTAAACAAAGCAATTGAATCTTGGCAACAAAGTGGTTCAACATTGCAGACCATTTCACAGAGTACTGTTTGAAGTATATATTTGACACAAAATTTTCACAAAAATGTAAGGTAGATACTGCTATTACTCATTGTGGAATGTAAAAGCATACACGGAGATAACAAATCAACCTGCTGGATGTAAATATTATGATATTTTAAATATTTATACTTTGATCAAATAATTAAGAAAATCACTAAACGTTATATGACGTTTGAAATTTATCAAGATCTTTAATGTTGTATCAACATGTACCAGTAATTCTTAAGATAGAACTACACAAAGTATTTGGTTACAATCGAGAATATTTTTTCTTAAGCTCTTGCATTCTTCCACGCCAATCATATACGAACATGTCTCAAATGGATATAAATTTATTAAAATATAATATAATATTCACACAATCTTTACGCTTTCGTAAGAAGTATCTCGATTATCTTAAAAATAATTATTTTTTTTTATTCATGCATTCGTCATACATTGTACATGTACAGTTATTTAGTCTTAACTATAAAGTTCATTAATAATGTCGTGTTTCGTTTGTTTTTCCTTTTGTTATGTTATAGTACAGCTGCGCGTTTGGCTTTTATTACGTAAAAACAATTCATTGAACAACGTCTACAACAAACGTAAATGTACAATTGTTGCACTACCAACCATAGCATTACCGAGAAAAATAATTTTGGTCTACATACAATCTTTTAAATTCACATTTAATCAATTGGATTTTATGTTTATAATCGAAGTGATCGCACTGCATATTTTTAGCTCTTTCAATAATAATATATTACTTCGCACTTTATTATATCTGTAATCATTAGCATAAACCAACGTTCAACAAAATGGCAAACCTTTATGCTAATACAACTTTTCAAAGAAAAATGAAATTTACTCCCGAAATATCACAAAAATAAATTCAATGCAGTTTCATGCCTTCTTTAAATTTGAAGAACTATGCAGAAGGGACTTATGTTTTTCATGGAACGTTTCTTGTTTGAAGAAAAAACAGAAGGTTTAAATGAAGTGAGATTATATAATATTCATGTTGCTTGCTGGTAAACTTGCATGTCTCATGTCGTGCTTTTTTACTGTTTTCTACCATGTTCGATTTTTAACAAATTTTCTGCTACTATTCATTCTTTGGCTTTAATAAGGAGAGAAGGGCACGAAGTGTCACCTTCATAGCTTTAAATCTGTTGCAACGAATGCCATCAACAATTTGTAGCATGCTGAAAAAACAGAGGTGTAATTAATTTCAGTTATTGTTTTGAATGTGTTTATGAGGAAGTAGATACTTAGTGTGAAATGATAATCTTCGCGGGGTTGATATATACAAAGGTATGAAGAGACTTTAAAGTTCATTTTCGTCACCGTAAACTGGTTTGGAATTATATCTTGAGAATTTTGAATGTAATTGGAATATCATAACGATGGTCCGTTCAGCGAATGTGAATACTCTCAATAAAATACTAGTAAAATGCACATGTATACTGCTAGAATGGAGATTCCCTTAACATCAATAAGTCCAATTGTAACATGCATGATGTAACGCTGGAGAAAGACTATGGGCATTTAATTAATGACATTTATAACTTTCCTTGACAATTCGCGAATCTACTAGTGTCATAAAATGGCAAAGGATAGCCGCATTTAAGTAGTCCTGTCTTGTATTTCGGTTAAGGCCATTGTATTTTTCGACAGCGACTATTTGGCCAAGAGGTCTTATGCAAAATAAAAAGTTGATATAATTTACAAACATGTTCTAGATCTGATTAAGCAAAAATGTAACTAAAAATTTTTATTATTTTTTGTTGTACCTATGCAGAGTATTTTCCGTTGCAGTTAAGCTTTAATCTCTCTTCGTTTCTAAAAGACATGCTGAATATAATGAACGCACAAAACTTATGAAATGTATCTGCATTCATAAATGAAGTGTTAGTAAATTCCAATGGTATTTCAAAAGTGTATTAAAGATGTCTGAAAGTTTAAAACTTATGATATAAGTGATCCAAGTGACAGTTGATCATTTTAAATACAATATAAGCTGTTGAATCACTGGTTTCATGTAGTAAAGAATGAATGATATGTATGATCAAAGAAAAGTAATGCGACATAAAAAGTTGAGTAAATAGTTCTTGTTATAAGTCTAGTAAAAATACTGGTTACAACTTTCATTCGCGCCGCCGTTTTGTGCTGTCGGCAAGCTACAAAAACTATAAATCACTGATAAAATGGGTTTTACGGCTGTCACTGATCGGCTTATTATAACTCGATGTTTGAATATTTCTTTTGTCTGTAAAAAAGGGAGAAGTGACAAATTTAATGTCTTCGATAACAAAACGCCCGAAATAGGTCAAACACAAATTGAAGATTAACCTATGTGTCATCACACAAGCACTGCTCGTGAAACTCTCATAATCTAAACACTTAATTCATTGATAGTCCTAAAAATCAAGCTTAGTTACTGACTTAAAGAAATAGTATAATACAGTATAGACAAATCTATTGTAGTCCTTCTAAAGTAGGTGCACTTGGTAACGAATGTATCCCTCTATTTGGAAGATAGAGTATTCGTCACTGGACAAGGATACATATCTTCCACCTGCGCTGTATTTTGTCTTCCCGTTCACACTAGCTATAGAGCAGCTGAGTTACAGTTGTCGACTAGAGGTGACAGCGGTCCTATTTTTTGCCGTCCAGTCCCCAACCTGTCCGTCTCATAATGTATATCCAAAGATAAACCTGAAGTTAAAGAGTCAAACTACTAGATTAATTATGGACATGCAATATATAGAAGTTTTACACCCATAAGATTTGTTCATGCGGATCTTCTATAAACCTTGACAATCAACAGATTTCAATAGTTATATAACTTGCTTAGAAGTTATATAAATATGCTGCTTAGGTTCATAAATGAATAATCAATGAAACGTCACGAGTGTCTTAAGACGTGTAATATGGTAATTTTGAAGCCAATGATAAACTTGTATGAAACCCACCACCACATATAGATCTGTCTTTTACCATAATTGACAACCTGTAACGTACATTTCTGATATGCGTATTTACCGGAGGGCCTCCGGGAGGTGGTTGGATGATTTAATGTTCCCGTTGGCATTGTATTGGAATCAGGAATAAATGCAGCTACCAGCAATGCACATATCACTAATAATGCACCAAACACGAAGGGTGGTCCTGGTATAAGCTAAAAAAATACATTTTAATTTTTCAATTGATCCATATAGTGAATTTAATTATTAATATATCACATATTTTATAATAAATATTTCTACTCGTTTAAATCATGTGTCGAGATTACACTGAAAATAATTATCATTAAGAGCAAAGTCATACAGTTCAGTTAAGAAAGTATTATTACTTTACCTGGGGTAACAGATGAAGATGTTGTGTGGCAGTTTCAGTTTTGTTATTTTCATCCACAAAGGATGCTCTCAAAGGAAGAGAGGGCGAATCATCGTTGAGATCAACGTGAAAGAGATAAAAAATGATGCCAAACATGGCTGGCCCAAGTCCATTACATAGTCCGCGCATTCCTGTTACCATGCCCTGCACTAATCCCTGTTTATCAGCATCAGAGTGCATGGACACAAATGCAGAAATTGCTGGATATGTGATACTTGATACAGAAGCCAAAACTCCAGCAGCCCACATCATCCTTAAAGCAACATGCATATTTTTAGAACTGAAGTGGAGCAATATTTTCACATAGAGAATGATTATATTTGTCTAGTTTATTCTAAGAACATAGAGAGAAAATATATATTACCATGTTTGTGAACCAAAGCCATACCACGTAAGTTGTAACATTTCAAATAACAAGCCAAGTATTATGGTATGTTTACTACCAAGTGTTCGCATTAATGGGCCTAAAACAATCTGAGCTCCAATACTTAAAATTCCTACTACCGCGATAAAGAATGCAACCATCAAAACTGAAAATCCCATTGTCTTTTTCAAGTAAACAAATAAACAACTATACTGTCCTGCTTCAGGAAGATAGCTCAGGAACACAGTAACACACAACATTAAGATGGTGTGGTCTTTGCCAACCTAAAAAATTATGCAATTTAGAAAGGGCACTATGAATAGAATAATCTGATTCATAAAAATTATAGTATTATTTGTAGGATATTAATACCTTTCCAAGAGCAGCAAATGGATCAGCTTGCTCCCAAGAAATAGGTGCTGGTGGACGAGCTTTTTCAGGCAAACTTTCAGGTACAGCCACTAATATAAAAAACACATCCAACACTGCTATGGCAGTTGCTAATGCAACAGCAAAGTTTTCTCCATAAGATGTAGTCATAGTATAAGCTCCTAGTGCCGGGCTTATTACCATACTTGCAGCAAATGTTGCAGATACCTAGTAACAGCAATTCAAATGTATCTTGTACAAGAATGCAACAAGAATATTACACTGGAATAGATTTAAAAATCTGTAATAACTTACTAGACCATATGCCAAAGATCTTTGATTTTCTTCAGTGACATCAGCAACATATGCAAACACCACTGAGAAAGTACAAGCAAAAACACCACTGATGGAAATCATAGCAAAAAACCACCATGTGTTAATGCTCATCAAAGGAATTGGTGCACAAGTGAAGGCCACTGTGATAAGTAGAAAGAACTTTCGACCCCACACATCAGACAGGGCACCAATTAATGGAGCAGAAAGGAATGATAACAGTCCCTTGATGCCCATTATTAAGCCATTCATCAGGAACGTATGGTTTGGAAATGTTTCACTTAATACAGTGATAATTGGCATGGTTAATAAACCCCATGCAAAAAATTCCAAAAATATAACAACCAGGGCATGATAAACACTTGCTTCACCAATACCAGAGCTCTGAAAAACAGAAAAGACAATATGTATGATTTATTATGCTTGAATTATCTGTAGAATGTAAGGGAGTCATAAGCAGCCATGATATCTATTTTGCTTTTACCCAATGACAGTGAATCAATAAGACATATCTCTATGCAACATATACATGTACATGTTACAATTCAGATTGAGTTTATCATAAAAACTATAAGCACTTTGCAGATGGTAGCAGCTGACCTTCAGATGTCTGTAGCATTGCTGAGCAAATGTAAGAGGAGGTGTAAGCTTAGCAATAGCATGTTCTTGGCTGTTGTGAATTTCAGAACAAGAGGGGCCCAGGCCCTCTGCTCCACCTTTTGCCCCAGGGGGCATGACCCCTAAGAAGTTCTACTATATATATTTTTTTCCATATTTATGATTTTAGCAATTTTTGTTTTATCAGTTGTTCAGATCCATATAATACTGTAACCAATAACCTTGACTTAGCACCAATATTTTTTTATTTCCCAATGTTCAATCTAGTTTTAGTAAGATGCCATTTACTGTTACTGGTCCCTATCTCTAATGATTATATACCTGTCTTTATTCCAAAATTCTAACTTTATTTCAACTGGTACAACTTTTTTACAGATCAAATGCAACACAGCTATATGATATACTATATATACAAATGCTTATATAGATGTTCCTATTATATCTAGCATATTATTCAATTTTATTATGTATGCTGCAATGAAATACCCATATAGCTTAATTATAGCGTACCATTTTAAACATGTGCATACTTTAATATTTCCAGGTGATCTATTACTTGAAAAATTTCTTTTTTTTAACCATGTGTTATTCCTAATTTCTTATTGATGTTCAGTTTGTCATTGAGAAAAGTCATAAATGAGGCTAAAAATATAGTTCAGAATTCCTCATTAGATAAAATATTCTTCAGTATAATGGTGTTGTTATCAAACAGTAGAACTTTATCTTTTTCTCATAAATAAAAAATATATGCATCTTATACAATCACTTTGTTTAATTTCCACGGTTTGGTTAAATAAAATTAGTATTATTGTTTTCAGATTAAAGTTAATACACGAACATCTTGTATCATGATTAATAGTTCAAAAATTCTCATTTTATTTTTAGGAAGTACATCTCAATTGTACTCTTCATTTCCATTCTTTTTTTTAACGTTTCACTGTTTATTTCACTTATATGGATGATGCTCCAGGTAATATAGATTCGAATACTTCGGTTTTTGTTTAATCGAAGTTGAAGAATTTAATTACATTCTGCAGTCCACGAAAAGCTCAAGGGTAATCTATTAAAAAATCGCGACATTGTTGGCGCGTGAGATTCAAGCTGTTTGGAACCTTATTATATTTTTCATATATTATATTCGAGATATCCTTCTCTACAGAAATAATAGTTTCTCAATTTTAAGGAATATCATTCAGTATTTGAGTTTGTTTCTCGTTAGCACATTCCGAACGTCGAGAAGAGAATTCTTTAAGGTCACGCGGTTTTGACAGTACCAAAACATACGAATTAATATAAAAAATTCTCAACGGTTTTCCTAATATTTAGAATAACATTTCATTATCCGCGGTGCAAGTTTTCATTAAAAACTTCCCGAAAATGTGCACGTTGAATATAAACTGATACGTCGGGTGGAGTTATACCCCATCTTGTATTAAAGCTTTTTCAATGTTACAACTTATTGTCAGCACTTGTTTATCAAAACTCGAGGAAAAACATATTTCAGTAACAGGTCCTCTGATTCTACAGTCAGTACATCACGTCTTTCATTGCAGATATCAGAAAATTCACACCGAAAGCCGAACCACTGCATTGCAACTCTTTCGATAAACCCCCACCACTAATCTTTTGCGATTTGTTCTATAGTCTTTTCGACGTAACTCTAGCATCCTTATAACCTGTAATTTTAAACGGCGAATAGAATTCTGCGAATATAATTGTCGCAGCTATAGCGATTGCGTTTTAGTATAAAATATCCTCGATTTTGGCAAGGCCTGACAAAAAGATAATTTCACCGATAGGTTGAATCTTCATAAAGTTTATTCATTGTCAACAGCGCCCTGTGTTGGCTGATCAATATGCGCGAGAACTGTATTACTACGAAGATCTATATATGATATATTAACCTAATAAAACGACACGAAGTATTTAAAGATAATATTGACTTAGGCAAAGCAGAAATACTTTATATTTATTAAATATCACGTTCCGCGTAGATAAGATATAACCTCCACGTATATTAAATATGCAAACTTAATAATTCAATTGGTATGAAGGTACTTGGCAGAAGTAAAAAAAAAATACGTTTGATCAATGATATTACTAAAATATGCTTCTGTAATGTTCTCTCATTAAGTGTAGTACCATCCTTGAATCTCTATGTATATATAAATTGATATACATGGGATTAATAGAAACAATAATCTCACCATATTGAACAAGGTGATTTCCACACAGAATTTTATCTCAACTACACTTCAAAGTAAATATGTAATTCTTTGTTTACTTTAATGGATCTTCACTGATAATTGAGAAGAATTTTGAGTGATAATTACATATGTTTGCTCATGCTACACAATAGGTTAAGTCAATAAGACAAGGAACTTATGTTATGCTCTGGGAGTTATGAGAGTTTAATTTACATTTTCAGATTTTTCTGTGAAAAGAAATATAAAGAGCAACATATGAAAATAACTTTTTGCAAGATATCATATTATTCACTCTTAATAGTTTTAAGTTTGTCAATTATTGGAGATGTTAAATATATTTGAAAATACATAGCCATGTATTCATAAATCTTATATTAAATGACAATAAAACAAGGAGAATACTTTTAGTATCAGTAATTTAAATAAAAAATCCAAGGGTCATAAGGCAAAGAAATTTCGACTATATGTGAGAATAATTCACGTCAAATCAGATTGCTAATCTATAATCAGTTGTTATAGTTTCCACTCACACATTCTATTATTATTAATTCTTACAGATTATCATCAAAATGTGTTAAGATCTCTAGTTTATATAATTCCTACATGGAAACTACCAACTATGATAAATTGAAAGGATCTGCAGAGTAGAAATAACTTTGTGTTAAAGTAACATCAATAGCATATAGCCAAGTGTTATGATAAATTTTATGTTGATAAAATTTCAAGAGAGTTAGATGCTGTATAGTGTTTTACAAAGGGAAAAGAAAAGTATTATTGCTGTCATAGCAATCCTGGACACAAGATAAACACGGGAGTGCATAATCCGTTTATAGTCTTCATGCTTCTAACGAAAGATCGTACTTACTTTAGGTACGAAAACAAGTGAAAACATACATATATATATATATAGAGAGAGAGACATCATGATGAAGCTTAGGAATCTATATAATATTAAAATGAATTTATAAGTACCGTAATCACCCCATCCTTAATAATGGACTTTCGGCTTCGTATGATCATGCCCACGACCTTCTTTGAGACCTTGGCGGGCATATTCATGCACTGCGCGCACAGACTCTTTCGCTTTTTCAGTTTCATCAATCCCTAAAAATTCGATGACACAGTATGAATCATTTTTCTGCTATACTCCTTACGCGAGCAGGATATGCAATTCCAATTTTAAATTGTTCTTATAACTGCATCTACATAATGTAACAATCTCACAGATAACCATGTCCGCAGACTATGTCAGACTAAACGAAGGTGTTATATATCTTATAGTGAGCAGAAAACACAGGAAAATGCTAAGGTGGTAAGCTGCCCTCTTGTGTTACGTGGGTGTATTTTGCCTATTGCGGTGACAATTTTTACTCTCTTTAGGTATAATTTTTATATAAACCCGTATGTGTAATTTATTTCAATTTTGATATCTGTACGTTTTATTCTTATATCTGAGAACTTGACATATTATAGGAAGTATACGTAGTTTTAAAAGACGATAATCCCTCGTTATCCGTGCAGTAGATCTTGTCAAATCACTTCTTTCATTCATGAAAACTGCACTAAATGAAAGCCAATCGCATCATGATATTGATATGATCTTTCTTGCATCTGTTTTGACATGCAATATATTTTTATTCATAAACAATAGTTAAAAAGAATTCTGGAAATAAGCTGAAGATTGTAGTTCCCAAAATTAAGTACTTCGCCTATTTAGGAAATGTATTTAGAAAATGTATTTAAAATGTAAATAGAAGATAAAAACGAGTTGTACATTATTGTAATTAGATATCTTACTTAACAGTAAATCATATAATGTAGTTTCAAACGAAAGTGCAATTGATCGAAGGTACTGAGAGACTCAAAATAAGTGTTGTTGGTTGGTGCATATGCAGCGCAAATCCATCACTCCGTCATAATCTACGCATAGCACCGCAAGGGCGCGCAATAGCCAGTAAAAAATGGTGGTTATTTGGGTGTAGTCGGGCGATTTGCTGTAACACAAATGTGAGTACCGGCTGACTATGAAATTACGAGTGCTGTTTGTCAGTGCATCAAGAAGCTAATATGACCAGGTCTATATTGGAGATAACAAAGAGATCAGTAAGCAAATCAATGTCAGTTAATCATGCACGTAAAACCCCCCGCACGCACATAAAGTAGGTATTGTTGTTCACGCATCTCCGCATACAAGAACTTTGCGGTTCTTCTACATCTTTTTTATTAGTCAGAAATTCGCGAGAGAGCAATGACGCGTGGAATGAAATGAAACAAGGAAAATTTCTGTATTCGTTGATACATCTGGTAGCCTCTTACCATAGGACAATGTGTAAAATATGTACTGATGCGATATTTTTGGGATAGATGTCACATTATCTTTGGTGGCCCCCCCTGCCTACGTGCACCTGCGAATGTGTGCATTTATTTGATTTGCGGGTATACGTGTGGTGGTCGTAGTGGTGGCTAGTGGTGGATGAGAGTTCCCTCTTCACCCCGTAATACGCAGTCGGTCGTGTGTAAAACCATGTAGTTTGCAACTCTGTATTTGTGAGATACGTATACATCGCGATTATACGTAAGAGACCTGCTACTTACTATATACTGTCAACATTTTTCAACTGACTGCCCTATGATGCTTCATAACATTCTACGACATTAAAGAACTTAATTTATATATCGTTTCTTGTTTGGTTAATCTTTTCATTCTAATTCGATTAACTCTCCTATATCTATGCTCGATATTAAAAGCGTAATACATGTGGCATATATATATATGTGTGTGTGTATATACATAATGTGTGTATATACATATATATACATGCATCGTATATATCGAATTTGTCTCGTTGCAAAGAGCGGAATGTTTATAGGTAACGCGAGATATACATATAGATCGAGGCACTAATTCTGAGATCGGTTGCTCTTACACTTATTGGCAAGTGTATGTGATATCAGTATTATGCTATTGATGTTGCTAAATTTAATACAATCCATACAGTGCGCGAACGTTTGCAAAATAAGAGTTAGATATTACCCGAGAAGAAATAACGTGTATGAGTGTTATTCTGCTTGATACGAACTTAATTAATTCAAGGTTTATCGATGTAATACTATTACAATGCAATGAATGTTTACTTCTTCGAATTCGGTTTTCTGCTCGGGATACTTTAAACGATCCATATTTTCATGAGTTTTTTTATTTCTCTCGACATAAATATATTGTTACCTTAAACATATGGCACAGTACTTAATATTTTATTGCCCTTCAGGCTGAATTATTTAGATAAACCACTTTTTTTTACTGGAAATTACTGTGGTATATTAAAAATAGTTATTAATATAAAAAAGCAATATTGCCTTCTATTCTTCATTAATTCAAATATAGTCAGCTACTAATATTTGATAAATTCAATTAAAATTATTGTGCTATCAGAACGAAATTTAAGATATTTCTTTTATTAAATTCGTATTCTTCGTATATTGAGTAGCATTGTATCTCTTTCCAGAATAATTTCTAATGTCAGTAAATAATATTAATAATCATCATACTTTTCATTCATGTTATTGATGTGATCCTTCACTCATCCATTGCAGTGTTTACAAAATCAATATTGGTTTAATTAATTACTCACTTAATTAAGTTTTTATTAAGTATTTGATTTTTATATTTGTGCTTGCTATCTTATTGAAAAATATTATTTATTACAAGAAAAGTTTTAACACAGAGCTTTTGATTGGTTTCAGATTTGTCCAACTTCTCTCGTATTAAATATTTATTGAATTTATGAGGTAGTGGAATATGTATATTGAACCAAAAAGGAAAAGCAACTGTGATGAATGTACAGATTGTAAACTGTGTACTATGAATGAACTTTGTTTATTATTATATAATTTTGAAAACAACATTAACTAAGTATACCGTGCCCTGCTTGCTTTAGAATGAAAATGATAGTAAAAATTTATGTGGGATCATCGTACAAGTCAAATTGAAAAAGCAAATATATTGGGATCAGCGAATAAATTTTGCAAGGTGATCTCTTTTACAAGTTGGTTATGTGCAATGCCGAGATGCTGCAATGAAAATAAGGCAGTGAGTTTGGTGAGCACTACTTGTAAGCATATGTCAGACGATATTTTATTGACGCAAACACGAGCTTTTTCAATTGGAAATCAGTTAGATTCAGAAGAAGATCCACCAATTGTTGAGAAGTCTCATAGAAGAGTACGGTGTGACTTAAGTCCAGTCCCCACAAGTACTACCACTAATTTGAGTATAAAACTCCTAAGTATTAAGGTGTGTACTTACACAAATTTGCAGTTAAAACAATTGTTTTAGTACAAAATATTACATATATCACAGCTCTATTAATTGCAATAAGAATGCACTGGTTTCAGGGAGATAAAAGTACACGTCAGGATCATCAAGCAAACACTGTTTCTGGTGGGTACAGAGAGCGGGAGAAGGAGGCTAAAAAGAGAGCAGCTATAGGCAATACAGTGCGTGGACTCCTCTCATCTGGCCACAGCAGGCAGGACAGGTATAATGATGTCTGTATCAAAAATCATGCTTCTTACATTGTCATTTTTTACCTTCTATCATTAATTTTGTTGTATTGCCATAATCAATTGTTTGCTTTACAATTAGCATTTTATGGTTTCGATTTTTGAAGTATGCATGTTCGATTGTTCTATCTTCTCAATGGATTTTATTGAATGACTGAAAAGTCATTAGCATCAAAATATAAAAATACTATTTCATTTATCTAATTCATTTAAATGCTGTTTTTACACATGTTCTACATTACACAGTACTTCTGCAGATTTATCAAACACTGATTCTACTCTACAATCAAATAAGAGTCTATAATGTTGCTTCTATTTAGCAACTGATATGCTTTCATACAATTGAAATAAAATATCTGCTTTTAAATATTAATAATCATTATTATTATCAAAGAGTTTGATGCATTAGATAAATATAGTTAAGATACATCATACGTACGAAAAACTGCAGGACTTTATTTGATAGAGTTCAACACAGTATGAATCAAAATATATTTTCAGAATAATGCCAGTATCTAACTTACTGAGCCCCCTTGAAGTATCAAAATTTTATTGATATTGAAAGGTTAGTAATAGCGCAATTTAAACCATTGTCGTTCTGCAATACAGATTGTGCAAAGGAGTAGTATTCCTTTAACAAAACTTCTACTTTATGTAAAATAGTTTTTTGCAAGAAAAGTCAGAGTTATTTCCTATCCTTTTAGGAGGTGCATGTACTTAAGCAATAGAGTTTTTACAAAGTCTATAGAGATCTGCAATTTTATTACTCGTGTTTAGTGTCCTGTAATGTAATAAGTTACATCTAACATTTTTATTGTATAACCTCCATGAAATCTAAGATTACCAAAAATATTTTTTATATTTTTAGCTTGACTTAACATAGCATGTTTTATGCAGTACTGATAAGACTATTAAAGAGTTTATATTTCCTTGACTTATGTTTTACAACAAATTTATACATTTCAAAATGATATATGTAGCAATTATATATACATCACAATGAGAGATTGATAAACTGCAGATACTTTCCAGTTTTATTTCAAACTAATTGGATTGTTCCAAAATATGTGCATGAGTCAAACTTTGAAAATGTGATACAATATACAATATTATTTATACATATAAATATCTGTATACATACATCTTTTTATAAACACTCCAGTTTTACCAATTTAAATTGTTCGTGTGATACTACTGTTTATGCTTTGCCAGGTTGATATATAATATTAAACTTTCACAAGATTTACACAAAATTTGATTAAATCTATAATATTTGTCTTAAATATTAATTCCTGAAGTTTAAATCCAATAGTTGAGTTATATTTGGAACTCGTATAATTGCAACTTATTCTATAAAATATATTACGAATCTGTTATTCATTGAGCTGAAATCTCAGAATGTGTTACAATTTTTATATCATTTTTAGTGTTGGTATTACTTTACACTTGCAAGATAAATGAAGATTTATATAAATGTCATAAGAAATCATTAATATATAAAGCAGGAAGTGAAAGATAATTTCGAGTTTAAGAGTTACTCAATGTTGAATGAATAACGATTATAAATATTGTAGTCTTGAAAACTATGATGCAGCGGATGAATTTTATGTTGGCATTTATTATGTTTTAGGTATGAGACAAATAGGCAACGTTCTTCGGGCGGAAGTGGCGGCCTGTCTAGTTTATGTCCTAAGCTGGTGGCCAGTGGAGGTGGCAGCAGTCAGGGTGGAATCAGTTTGGCAGTGGGCCACTTAGCCTCTCAGGAAAGTGGAGGCCCTTGTACTGTTGTCACTACTCAGAGGACCCACAGTCATACACACAACCACAGACGCCAAAGAAAGCTGTCGATTGTTTCACAAGCAGGGTCTAGTACTCATAGTCCAGGTGATAGAAAGGTATGTTGAAAACCGACCATAATACATATGGCCATACAATTTCTCATTAATATGTAACAATTAAAACATCTGTCATAATACTTATTTAAATTGGCATGGGATAAGCTCGACAAGAATTCATTTTTAATCATCCTGGTATTTGTCATGTGGTAACATCATCCGTATACATCAGTTATTTTATTTTAAATTGTTAAATCACTCTGTACATAAAAAATACAGTGGAATTAAAAATATGATCTTTTTGTCATAGACATCAACGAATATAAGCCGTTCCTCTACAACAATTTGCAAAAAGCAAATAAGGACACAGCGATCTGATCATAGTGCAGATTCACTGTCTATAACGAGTAACGGAGTTGCGAGTAGTTCACCTTCTTCCAAAAAGAAGGTTTTATCTACTTTACGTACATCGGAGAAATCATCTGCGCGGTGTCTCAATTCGTCATCCTTAGATCATGAAAATGATCGTAGTTTTAGCGATGCAGAAGAAGCTATTACAGCTACAGAAAATGTGTTCAATGTGCCAGGTAATATATATGAGCATTTGCATGAAGATTTTTGCAAAGAACGTAAGTTAGTATATTGAAAATTAGAAACATATCCGATCTCTTATACAGGTCCGAGTTCCACACCTTCCACACCAATTAGTCGATTAAAGTCAAAAATTTGTAGCGAGGATGAAACGAACGTGGAACAGAATATTAACCCAGAAAATACTGATTCATCAAAAAATATTCCAGACCCTCAAAAAGTAACTTTAGATCCACACGAAAGAAAAGAATTGCCTTTAGAATGTTCAGAATCCGTTAAAGCTCCTACAATCGCACGTAAAATATCGGCAAATAGTAACGAAGAAGAATCAAGTACACAGACAAAACAAAAAGTATTCCTGTCATCTTCCATAAGTACGAAATCCAGCAGTACTGAAAATATAGTTACAAGATCTAAAAATAAGTGTGTTACAGAAAAGATGATAGAACAGCAAAGTAGTAAAGATTTAAGAGACGCTGATGCGGAACAAAATTTAGATATTACTTCAATGTCCACAGAAACGTCCACTAGCCCAGCGGGTAGTAGAAGTAGTGAAAAGGCCAAAAGGAAAATGTCTACTGAATGTAATAAATCTCTCGATGTAAATATGACGGAAAAGGACCCTGCGGTTAAAGAGCCCCAGACAAATATAAATGAGGACGATAGAAAATGTGTGTGTGTCGAAGAGGGAATTGTAAAAAGTTCAAGATTCGTGACATCGAAAGTGTCGGATGAAATAATGGATACTGAAGGTAAAGATATCGATGATGTGGGTAAAGATATTGACGAAGAAGGTAAAGAAGCGGCGGATGAGGAAGTGACGATGTATGAAGAAGATGACAATGGTACCAGTATCAGCGATATTGTTGCTGCTCAAGCTCTCCACGAATCATTAAGTAAATTGGGAAAGGTTCCACCATTAGATCCAGAAATTGAAGATGTTAAAGATGCAAGTTTACAAGATGATACGAAAACGGAGAAGGATTGTCAAAAAGAAACTGCTACACAGGAGGAAACTGTGGAAGGATTCATTGGTCCCTTACTCGATGAAAACTTTAAAGCGGATGAAAAATTAACACAAAAGACAATGGCCATGGAGGAAGTCCGGAATTTGTTAATGAAAGTTAAAGTGCAGACTGTTGAAGACGATGACGATGAGGAGAAAGCTATTGGTATTTCTCCAGATGGTAGATTTTTGAAATTTGAAGAAGAAATTGGTAGAGGCAGCTTTAAGACTGTATACAGAGGTTTGGATACACAAACAGGTGTAGCGGTTGCTTGGTGCGAACTTCAGGTTAGTCAAATAAATTATAAACTGTAATTTCGTTTTAGTATGTGAATAAATGATTATACGCTTACTGGATTTTATGTTGCACTAGGAAAAAAAATTAAATAAGACGGAACGATTGAGATTTCGGGAAGAGGCAGAGATGTTAAAAGGATTGCAACATCCAAATATTGTTAGATTTTACGATTATTGGGAAGTAACACTTACACGTAGAAAATACATTGTACTAGTCACTGAACTTATGACTTCAGGAACATTGAAAACGTACGTTTATTATATTTGAATCAGCTAAATAAAATAAGGAGTAATACCATATGAGCTAATTCTAAAACTGAATAATACGTATTTTTATAACAGGTACCTTAGACGGTTTAAAAAGATCAATCCTAAAGTAGTAAAATCATGGTGCCGTCAAATTTTAAAAGGTCTTAGCTTCTTACATTCAAGATCACCGCCTATTATTCATCGTGACTTGAAATGTGATAATATTTTTATCACCGGCACAACGGGAAGTGTGAAAATTGGTGATTTAGGTTTGGCAACTTTAAAAAATCGAAGTTTTGCAAAAAGTGTAATTGGTACACCAGAATTTATGGCACCAGAGATGTATGAAGAACATTATGACGAATCTGTCGATGTTTATGCATTTGGAATGTGCATGCTTGAAATGGCCACTAGTGAATATCCATATTCTGAATGTACTGGACCGGCACAAATATATAAACGCGTGGTATCGGTAAGTAAAAGATCATTGTGATAAAATCAACGATGAACATATGGTTTTAATAAATACATAGATATAATATAGCTCATCGCTCTATTTGATGCATTGTTATTATTTTTTCATAAGCCGATTGAACTAATTAACATAGTTTTCATTATACAGGGCGTTAAACCTCAAAGTTATGATAAAGTTGAAAATCCAGAAGTACGGGACATTATAGAAATGTGTATTCGTTTGAAAAAGGAAGAGCGACCATTAGTAAAGGACCTTCTAAACCACGAATTTTTCGCGGATGATGTAGGATTAAAATTGGAAATGGTTTCAAGAGATACAGCTGTAGCAGATACAGAATTATCGCGCGTCGAATTCCGGCTTCGAGTATTAGATCCAAAAAAACGGAGTAATAAACATAAAGAAAATGAAGCAATACAATTTGATTTCGATATCCATAGTGACAATGCAGAAGAAGTGGCTTCAGAAATGGCAAAATCTAGCCTCATACTTGAAGAAGACGCAAAAGCTGTCGCAAAAATGTTAAAATCACAAATTACTACTTTATTACGAGAAAGGGAAGAACGTAAAGCCAAAGAAGAAAAAGAACGTCTGGACAGAGAATCAGAAACTACCGCTACTAACACTGAAAATTTGCTGCAACAGCAACAGCAGCAACAACAACAGATATTACTTCAACAAATGCAGCTACAACAACAACAGCAACAAATGCAATCTGGCATGGGCATTCAAATTCAAGGCCAGGTGCAAATGCAGTTGCAGCAAAACCAAATACCTCTCCAACAGCAACAACAAATGCAAGCACCTACTCAACAAACTCAGCAACATAATTTGCAACCTCAGCAAGTCCAGCTAGTTCAACAACAACCATTGCTTCAACAACAAACGGCTGTTGTGCAACCACAGCAAGCACAACAAATGCAGCAAGTACCACAAGCTACACAACAGCAAGTACAGTATCAACAGCAACAGCATTATCAACAGCAATTGCAGCAGCAGTATCAGCAACAACAATATACTCAACATGTTTCTCAAAATTTAAATACTAGTTCTCCACAATGCTCGACTCCACAGACTGTACAAACTCAACCACAATTTCCACAAGTTACTCAACAGCTTCAGCAACAACAGATTCAGCAACAGCAGATTCAGCAACAACACATACATCAACAACAGCAATATATTCAACTGAATCAAATGAATGTGCCGCAACAAATAAATCATCCGATACCTCAGCAGATGCAATCGCAAATACAACCACAAATTCAAATTTTACCCCAACAGCAACATGTGCATCAACAAATTCAACAAACACAACAAGTACAGTATTCCCAGCCCCAATTGCAACACGTTCAACAAGTACATCAACATCCTGTTGGAACTCCACCCATACAAACTCAACAATATTATCAACAAAATACTACTGGAACTACAGGATATGCAACACAAACTCTGTACCAACAACCTATGCCTCAACAAATTTATCATTCATATACAACATCGGCCAATCCATCTGGACATGTGGAAATTCTTTCGTCTTCTCAGCCTGCAACGCAGATGTATTCCCATCCAAATATTCCCGGTACGGCACCAGCTTCGACGTCCCAACCATATATACAATCTACAGGCCAAGTACAACCACCTATTCCAACGGGTATAAATATTCAAAATTCATCGACAGTTACACATGTTCAAAATGCACCAGCTGCTAATATTCAGAATATTCAAACCGCACCTCCAACTATATCGAATGGTGGACACCAACCACAATCTCAGCAGAATGTCTTAGTACAGATGCAGTATTCGCAAAATGCTAACGTGATACCTACATCTGTCCCCATAACACCTGTTATAAACGCCTCAACTACGACATTACAGCAACAGCATCAGCAACATTTTATTCAAAGTGCTGATCAGTGTTCAACTGCTGAAAGATTGTCGTTGACTAAACAAGACACAATGGATTCTGTACAATCTTTGCCATCAGATATACCCCTTAATGTGCAAGAAATGGCTAGTGCGCCTAATCCACCAGCTACAAGTATCACGTCACAAACTTCAGTACAAAGTGACGGGTATGTTTATGAAAATTCATCTATATTTTATATGCTAATTTTATTTCAAACGTGTAATCACTTATTTTGCTCCGCAGTGTACCTCAAGAAAGTTCGGAAAATGTTACAACGTCAGAAAGAAGTAGAGTAAAACGATCTGGTACAAAACGTAAAAAGCCCGGTATTAAATTAACAGTTCTATCAGTAAGTAGTGGTGAAGGGCAATCAATGACAGTAGAATGTCAGCTTGATACTAGCAAACAAAAGACCGTTACATTTAAATTTGATCGCGATGATATGGTACCTACAGATATCGCTAATAACTTAGTAAGTAGCCAACTCCTTTTTTTGCACTTTTGAATACCGTAATCATGACTCATTTTATGACACATTTCCGATTTTATTTTCATACAGGCTGCAGAAAATTTATTACCACAGTCGCAGTGTGATACCTTCGTAGAACTAATAGAAGATATTGTGAAACAATTGCGTTTAGATCCAACGCGCAGTTTGCCATTGGTAGCACATGGACCACCAGATCAATCTGCTGGTGGTAGCCCAGTAACGAGTCGTCGCCCTCGAGATCGTGACCACAGTCTTGATACAGCTAAGGTAACAGTTTCTGTCTTATCTTCATTTTGTTTTACAAATAGATATTATTCATAAGGTACCAACACAAAAATCTTGCGGCAATATAGATACGTATGAAAGAGGACTCCTCAAGGAACTGCCAAATATACGTTCTGTTTAGATATTTTTCACGTTTTTTTTGTAAGCCTGATACACAAAAGTCCTTTAAACGTATCATATGATTGACTTGTCTACCGTTACGAATCTTCCAAAATTTACGTTTCTTAAATAATGATGCCTTCTTCTTCATCACACAAAATTACGCTGAAAATGTAGTTCTTATTTCTCATGAACAAGGGTGTGCATATAATTGGTGTGTATCGTTTTGGACGCAGCAGGTGAGACATGGCTCGCTAACTCGTCAAAGCAGCCACCGATCGTCGTACAAAGTCCATCGTAGGCACCGTTCGGTGAGTTCATCGTCCCCGCCGTACCTCGTCCTGTCTCCTGTATCTCGTCATTACAGTCGTGAGCGTTTGTGCATCCTTTTTCATAGCTTTCACCGTGTATTCTTACAAGCGCGGACATTTGTGTATCTTTTATGGATAATCGCATAGTAACACGAGGTTTCCTTAACTCCGGGAGTTCACCTTCACTGTTTATTGCAGTACAATGTAAAGTATCTCGGGGAAGATCCTTACTCCGTTGTGTCTATTGATGATGACACTTTACATATTAGACATATACTGACCTCAGAAAATATATGTTTCAAAACCCTAATATCCTCTTAGACAACAATACACCTTATCGTAGCACTAATAGACGAATGATATTTAAATCTGTTTGAAGTATACCCTTTAATTAATGGTATTCATTTAATTTAGAGTAGACGTGATTGGCCTTATTTTCTAAAAATTAATAACTGTAACTCTGAAGTTACGCAATGTTTATAGCCATAGCTGGAAATATACTACCCAGATTGATGGTTATTCTTGTAATAATAGTATCTAAGTTTTTACATATTAGATTAATTAAACGTTAGTATAGCTTTGTTTTGTCCACGTGTATTGCAATCAATTCAATCTCAAATATTCACAGTAGTAACCATAATTCCTGTTTTTCCAGAGAGACGAAACTTCTAACACTTCCACCCCTACGAAATTGTTGCCAATCGACCAGATTATTTCTCACATTACTAATACCTCCTTGGATAAGCAACAAAGTGTGCAAACGCCAGATAGTCAAATAGGAGCAGATAGTACATCAGCAGAAGCGTCGAGACGATCATCTACATCCACCCAAAATACAGATACGCTAACACCAACAAATTTGCCAAGCGATCCAACTGATACTCAAGATAGTTTAATTTCTGTGACGTCCGCGGATACAGTTTTAGAAGTGCATCATATGACTCAAGATGATAACATTGGAATGTCAAGTCATTACTCGACTATGTACACCCAAAGTCAAATGCAAGACTCACATACAACTATGACTATATCTCAATCAAATGAAGTAATAAAAGAGCCTGGTGTCCAGGACGTAAATGATGTCCAGGAAAAAGAAATGAATAAGGAAGGAAGAGTATCGGATAATATTAATCCAGAAATGGCTACATTAGCCGCACCTACACCTGCTCGGAAAATTTCTCGCTTCTTAGTTAGTCCTGTAGCCGAGCAAAAAATTACTACTACCGAAGAAGAAAATGCGAGTACTGAAAATGTTGATAAGTCTAGCAGTTTGCTACCACAATCTCTACCCCAACCTAATTTGGCTACAGACCTAAGGGTGAAACAAGATGATCTGGAAATACATGTTTTAGAAGCGCAAGCTGCTATGCAGGACCATGCAAGTAATATTGAAACTGTTACACAGACTTTTCAACAAGCTACAGAACAAACTGATAATGCTACTCAAATATTACAACAAACTCAACAATCGATTCCTCCACAAAATAGTATGCAAGGACAAGTATTGCAACCAATACCCCAAGTGCAACATAACATAAATGCTGTACAATCTAACCAACATACTGTGATCATACAAGGATCTGCTGTAACACAACAGGCAACACAACAGATGCAACCAACTCTGCAGAACCAAGCATCTGTGCTACAGAAGGATATACAAGTTCAGCAACTTTTTACTAACGGAATGACTAATCAGACGCAATATCACAACCAAACTATTCCATGTAATCTTGTGTTACAACAACAACAAATAACTGTACAGCAAAGCTTAACACAAACTCATATTCAATCTGACATTCAGCATCAAGGGCAAGTGCAAACGCAACGACCGTTACAACAATTCCATCCCCAACAAATGCAACAGCCACAACATCAACAATATGTCATACTTTCTGGGCCCATACAACAAATGCAACAGGCTGCAAATATGGATGAGAGGAACCGCAGAATTTCGAATATTTCTACAACATCGAATGTATCCACAGATTCTCAAGTTTCTGAATCAGTTGCGATTTCGGATGATAAGAAGCAGACTGCGACTGTACCCAGTACACCTGCGCATAGTATGCAGCATATACAACTAGTATCACAAGATGCATCGAATACTGCACCTTTATCGCAGAATGTCTTAGAACCAATCCATCAGTTACAAACAACTCATCAGAATATAGTGCACGTTCCAGGGAACGTATCAGTTCCTGTTCCGGCTCCTGTTCATCAAACTGTTGTTACAGAATCTGCCCCCAAAGTTATATTGAAAACAAAGGAAGTTTCATCAACACTTCCTGATCTGGCGCAAAATTTGGCAAATATACTTTCGAACCCAAAATCGAAATCTGTCACGCCGCACTGCATTGCTACTCATGACCCAAGTCCTGCTGCAAATGTTTCAACGGCAACAGTACTGGAATATAAGCCAGTTCTTCAATCGGAGCAATACTTTCAGCCTATTCAACCTGAGGCAACGCAAATGCAAATGCAACCGCAAATACAACATAATTATCAAACTCATATAACTCAGCAAAGTATTCAGCAGTCGTTTCAAAATCAACAACCCATCAACCCAGCACTTCAAACTCAAATACCTTTACAACAACCACTGCAACTTAATGCATCCCAGCAACTCGAACCCTTACCTCAGGTAGTACATCCAAATTTTCAAAATGTACCAACTCATCCTCTACCCGTGCAAGGAAGCTGGATTACCCCTCCAAATCAAACTTCCGTCCACCAGGCTTTACCAATTAGACACCCTCAACCAATGCAAAGTCAACCGCAATTACTACAAACTGTTCCCGTGCAACAACAACAGCAGCAGCAGCAACAACAACAACAACAACAACAGCACCAGCAGCAGCAGCAACCACAACCGCACCAGCAGCAGCAGCAACCACAACCGCACCAGCAGCAGCAGCAACCACAACCGCACCAGCAGCAGCAGCAACCACAACCGCACCAGCAGCAGCAGCAACCACAACCGCACCAGCAGCAGCAGCAACCACAACCGCACCAGCAGCAGCAGCAACCACAACCGCACCAGCAGCAGCAGCAACCACAACCGCACCAGCAGCAGCAGCAACCACAACCGCACCAGCAGCAGCAGCAACCACAACCGCACCAGCAGCAGCAGCAACCACAACCACACCAGCAGCAGCAACCACAACCGCATCAGCAGCAGCAACCCCAACCGCACCAGCAGCAGCAACCCCAACCGCACCACCAGCAGCAACAACAACAGCACCACCAGCAGCAACAACAACAGCACCACCACCAGCAACAACAACAACAACCATCGTCACAATCGCAATCTCAACCACAGCAACATATTATACAAGATCCACAATATGTTGAATGCCCAGCCAATTCTGATCAATCCTACTTCCATTTGAAGCTTCCAGAACAACAGCACTTAGGAAAACCATTGGAACCAGAAAGCCATGAAATATCAAATTTAACTAGGTACGAATATTATACAGCAGAATAATTTTTACTTTTATTATACGTAATATGTTTTTAATAATTAATTGGTAATTGTTATATTGAAGCATCAGGCGCACGAGTTCCGATTGCCATCTATTAACTTCTGAAAATGAAAATACTATCCATGACACTACTCCTGAACATACCCTTGTGGAGTCTGTGGATCCGACAGTGCTTGCTCAAAACCAAGTATTATCTCAGCAGCTACCACATCGAAAACTTAGTCAACAAAATTCATTGGACAAGACATTAGAGCCAGGCACTGGTTTAAATATTCCAAGTGGCCCAGGTCCACAAACAATAGCGGACTTATATCAAAGACTCATACAAGTTACAAGTCAACCATCAGAATCTCTGAATGTGGGCACACCACCGATAAGTTACCCAGCTACACCTCATAACCACCCAGTAGTCGGTGGGTACGATGCATATATACACACATTACAACAAAAGCCTGTCAATATAGGAATGCCAGTTTCATCAGCACATGGCATGGTAAGTACAGTAAATTTGAATTAATTAGTAACATGTACAATTTATATTTTCTTGTTGGTATAAATAATATAAAATAACTATAGGGTCCCCTGTCTCCACAAACCACCATACATTCTTCTACGCCGTTTGTCGATACAAATATTGGAACAAATGTGGAAGGATCTACTATAATGCAAGAGGCGCCTCTGCACCAATTATCACTTTCTCAGACTGTAAGCTTTGTATTAAATAAGAGAAAAATTAAATCTATAGTAGTAAGACTGTGAGAATCATTTACTTATTTGAATTTAGCATGTTGACTGCTCACTTGATAGTCCGACACCAGGAGGTGTCCCTACAGGAGGAGCCGAAACTATGAGTCCTAGTAAAGAGAATGTTAAAGTACGGACACAAAGACCAGGTTCACGCCTTCAGGAACTAGAACAAGAATTAGCAAAGATTCACAGAGGTACAGCTCTTCCAACAGCATCTCCGCAACCAGTGACACCGCCTGTATCTGTCGTTGGGCCAACACAAATACAGCCACCTCAAACGATTCTGCCGCCTACACAAAGTTTACTGACAACTGTACCACCTCTATCCAATGTACCAGTTGCAACTGTTACTCCTAATGTCATAACATCACGATCTGACACAAACACACCAACGCAAGCTGAAGTCCAAGACAATGTTCCCGAGGTACTAATCATTGTTATATATAAATCAATCTTAACCGTTAATGATACAAATACCAACATAAAAATATTCAAAAATTATAAAAAAAAATTTCGATAGAAGGCTAGTTCAACGCAACCTGTTAGAAAAATATCAAGATTCATGGTTTCCAAGGTCGCAGGTCCTCCTAGTAATAATACCGCCGCAGCAAATCAACAGCAGTACGCTGATAAATCAAGAGGACAGGTGCAACAACAAGAAGACCAGAGGGTTCATCATGTGGATGATTTACACGGTAAGATATACAATCAGATGAAATAATGTAATGTATTTTAATAATTAAAGTCTTAATGCATCTGTTAATATAGGTACTTCTGTACAAGTAATGCATAGCAGAGAAAGTTCTATTCCACCGACGCAACCTGTCCCTAGTGCTGGACCATCTGTTATAGAAGTAAGTAACACAGTAATCCAATTTAAAATCTATTATCATTTATACTGCAAATATGAAGCAATCCCCATTTTTTAAATCAATTATTAACTTTCTTAAATACAGAGTTCAGAAAAAGAAGAAAGACATTGGACTTTAACACCCAGTGAAGAATACCAACTACTTATAAAAAGGTAAATATTTTTCGCTTATAGGTATACTCTATAAGTCTATATTCTAATGGTAGTAATTTATGCTCTAAAAATATTGAATCACCCTCTATAGAAGTCGAATACATCTTGTTTTTGCAGACAAACTATGGAATTAGAATCGTTGCAAAGGAGGCATAGAGAAGAGCTAGAACGCTTTCAGCAACATCAATTGCAAATATTAATTCAACAACAACAACAAGCAAGTGCACTTCATCAGCATCAACATCATCCATTGCTTTATCATACTGTAACAACTAGCATAGCGGGTCTGTAATGTATACCAATAATTCAAGAAGTCACACGTGTAAACAATCAATTAACTATATCATTTTCATTTCAATTTAGGTCAAACTAGGCCACCAGGTACAGAAGACTATTTGTTATTCAGTACCGCTCCACAAACTCCCCTACAGAAAGGGCCAAGTAATTATCTCGACACCGATGAAACATTACGGCTTGCTATGCAAAAACTAAAGCAAACTCCATTGCAACTTCAACCACAACAGGCAACGACTGGAATACCACACGCTTACGTTATACCAATTCCAGTAGTGCCTTCTGAGAGTATGCAAAACGTATCTTCACAACAACCTAGTAACTATACAAACGAAATGGCGGAGTCTCTCGAAGCCACGCATAATCAGACACTTCTAAATTCAGCCCAATATCAGTTTACACCTATATTGCCGGATGGAACGAATATTACAATGTCCACTGCTGGGCCACTAGTAGCGCCTATACCAATACCAAGTTCGACGGGAGCCGGTGGATACATTCAGTATCACGAAAATCAGGCATTACCAAATTTTCAAACTTTTAGTTGCACACCACATGGTGGTTTCTTTCTACCTACTGGATATCGGTTAATTTATGCTCCCGCGGGAACGTCACAATCTCAACCAGCCACTCCTGCCACTCCGCATATAGGTAATTCACATGACGGTACACCACCGGCAGAACCTGTGCACTCTAACGTTGAACATTCGACAGCTCCTTCACATACGGATCAATAACGTAATTTGCAATACGCTACGTTCTATATTTTCCAGTTTATTCGCTCTCGTAATACATTTTCTATTTAATCTCAGTTCGACTCTTATTCAGTAGGAATCATGCGTTATCATTGCCACCATTATGTTCTATAATTTTTGCTGAAGCGTATAACATTTGGTTATTTCCTTCTGATCCTAACGAGTGTCTGCAGGGTGGCACGAATGAAAGTATTTAGAATGTACTCGATTACGAACATCATCCACGTGTAATCGCCCTAATAGGAAATATTCTGACTATCCACGCGTGAGCATGATATTAAATTGTCTTGATATGTGCCCTACAGTAGGAATAAGTGGATGTCATTCGGAGAATATTTCAAATAATTGACGGCAAATTCTTTTCTTGGGAGGGAGGGGGTTAAAGAACTAATATAAAAGTGGAGGATAGAGGCCTTTACGTGTACTGTGCTTTATAACATGTGTAAGACATTTCTCTTGTTGAGCCAACTGCATGAAAGGACCCTCTGTCGCTCTCGGTTCTATAACGGCACAGTTCATATTAGTACAGGCCTCAGCTAGTCTTACGATCGAAATGGCAGACAAGCCATTCTGCTCGATGTATATGTATAACTGTTAATGTATACTGAATGCTTCAGAGAACGAGAGAGAATGTATGTTTATTCATGTGTGCATGTAATATGACTGGGAAGAAGAGAGGGAGAGAGCGAGTGAGTGAGAGAGAAAGAGAGAAACAGACAGCAGAGACAGACAGAGAAAAAATATGATTAATATAGTCACTGTTATGCTTTAATGTATTTCTAGCGATTTTACCTATTTCAATTAAAACGGAAAAGTCATGTGTTACTAGTTAGCAATCCCATGTATCTTGTCTAATATTATAACGACTATTATCTTTTTTAGACTGGATTATTACTATATTTAGTATCGTATATTTAATTTATCAAAGTCTAAGTACTGTTTCACTCGTATTGGAATTTCATCATAGCCCGAGTATGTTGGCACAACCCATTCCTATCGAAAATACTTTTAGGTATCATCTAGTTAATTAGTATTTTTATTTTTCAATTAGAGCAACGTCATATCAAACGTTTTAACGTTAATCATCCTAGGTACTCAGTCCTGCGAGAAGCTCGACAGAAACATCACATATTCATGAACACAAAATTCAATAACGTCAAATTTCATCAGTTAAAATAGGTGGTTTTAGGCTTGAAAATCATCTCTGAAAGTACGTCTCGATAGTCGTGCTACCGTGCATTGCATTTTAGCAATACAGTCAAGAATAGCTTATTTGTATGACTACAAATATTACTGTTGTTAATGATATCAATATGAATTTCATTCTAATAATTGCAGTATACGCTGCTTTTAATCTTACAACAGTTACTATTGCTTCTGGCATGAATTTATTATCGTCAGTATTACAATTACGAAGACTAAAATGGAATACAAAGTTTTTCTAAAGATCTGTAGTAGTACTTGACTGCGCAACCAAGTGCAATTTTTATAGTTTCCAATAGTTTTGTCTCGCTTTGCGTATCATGAACTACTTTATTAATTTGTTTCTTCGACTTTCTTGAATAGGAAAATATATGCAATTATAACAATTCATAACCCAGTTGATCCACCTAGTTATAAATTTATGTAATTATTGAGGAAAACCTATTAATAAGTGCGCAAACGTTTGCACACTTCTCATGTAAATCCTTCGCAATTATTCTCATATATTTATTTGTTAATTAAACTGAAAAATACTCTGAAAGAAAACATCAAATTTGATATTGCAATTCACTTAACATTAATTCGTTTAGTGGACTTCAGCTTCTGAGTTCTATGACCGACTAAAACTTATTATTCGAAATGGGAATAAAAACATGATTTTATACCTTAAATGTTACTTTTTAGCGACATACATTCGATGGACTACAGTTGTTCTAAAATTTTATTGAATTCTTCATTAAACATACAAAATAAATAGACTGTGAAATATGAGATATTTCATTAAAGAATTATGAGGAGCTATAATGTTTAAATTCTAATTATGTTTGTAATGTAGTAACGATGGCAACGTTATTATAAAATATTTTACAAAGCACGGTTTTCTTCTTTTACCAATAACTATTATAAGAAATATTTCCGCGTAAAGAAACATCCGTGCTCTTCATAATAAGTTTTGTTTTTATTTCAGTATATTCTAATTTTGATTAATGTAATTGTGATTAATATTTTCAAATTTAAGTAATATATTATATTTATAATATATTCTTTGAAACGCGGCAACATGTTACAGGATAGAGGATAACAAATATTTTTTTAACACTTAGTATACATATTCGAGATTGTGGTGTACGCAAACAAATTAAATAGTAAACATTCGCAAACGATTTTGTTCAACGGATTATTAAATAGAACATTTGTACTAGCGTTGCTTATGGTGCTTACGATACATACATGCGGCTAAACAGATACGTTATATCTGTTTTTTTTTAAGTATAAGCTATTTCAGATGCTTAAAAAACATCTATATTAAAAATGCACTTCTACTTTTGCCACGTATCACGAGATGTACTATAATGTCTAACTTAAATCGTGGTAATGGTTTCTTAATCTTATCTTCCAGAATGAACGATAGGAGTGAGTAGTACCGTTTTAAGGAAATATTTTCAAGGAAATGGTAAAAGTGCAGTCTTTCTCGCGTATTAAAATGAAATTAATGCTGTTGGATTCAATCGTACTGAATGATATTTCGACGATAAAAACACTTCGTTGAAAAAACAATTACCGAAGAGCTTTCTTGTGCTGATAAGTAGATAAGTTTGTAGATGCTTTAAGACTGCATAAGCTGTGTCATATGGGATTATGTGAGAGCATTTATAAAGACTGATTAGGTGAAATGTGAATTAGCTTTCAATATATTCCAGTTGGGTATTAAAATGATTCAAGCTTTGATTCAAGTTTATTTTCACAAAAGAAATAGTAAACTCTCCTTATCATAAGCATACATTTATTACACAATGAGCAATTTCCATACCATTTTATCCAGTGATACAGAAAAAGCTAGAATGATTTAGGTTGTTATGCTTAATATAATATTTGCTATTACTCTTAATTTGTGAAATATTTAAATTAACCCATAGTTCATCATAGGAATTATTGCATTGTACATTTATGAATGGAATTATGAATATATTATGTAGCCAAATGATAAGTATAATTTAATTCATGAATTTGAAAATGATCCAATATAATTGACTGAGGAACATATACCAGCAGCTTAAATGTGTTTATATGAAAGCGGTTTGTGTGGTTTGGATTCATATATTTTAATTGCATAATGTCTTTAAATACAATCATGTGGAAACTATGATTAATGCATTGTAATTGTATAAATAAGCAGTAATGTGGTAATTGAAAAGAAATCAAAATTATGATAAAATATCAAACCCATTACATACTTTAATTCCTTATCTTTTGTTACATTATTTACATTATACTTAGATAATTGTTTATCATCTTAATTCAATACATTTATAAATCATTCTTAGTATTATTCTCAGTGTATTTAATCTAATTTTATATAACAGCAAATTTATTTACATGCATGGAAATAACATGTCAATACTTTACCTAATGTTTCATAAATATTTTTGGATCCACACATTCCTTCGTAAATATGAATTCAGCATATTTTCATATATATTCTTGATGAGGTAGTCAATCAAAATCTGATTTCGATGAATACCATGTACATCATGTCACCTAAAATAACAGCAATACAATATTAGTATAATAATGTTGTGAGGCAAGTTATATCAAAGGGTCAATGTCACTGAATATATGAATGATAATAAGAATTAGTATGAGACATCAGCATATAATTTACATTCTATTGTTTACTGAGTATTATATTATTATACTTTTCATATAAACACAATGTAACAAGAATTATCCAATAACACACCACAAAATAATTAATGTTGAAGTGCAAGCTATCATTAAAATACTGAGAACCAAATCATAAACATTATTTAATAGCTGTAAATTACAAAAGCTGAAAATTGTATTTCCATCTGAAAAAGCTTATTATTCAATGAAGTAACGCTAGAAAAATTGGCAAATCTCAATGTCCCTTGTTTTTATAACGTTCTTTATTTAAAAAATATAGTGTCACGTTGTTTTTCCTTTTTAAACTTACGTGACTTCTAATATACTAGAAATAATAATAAAATCATCGTTCAAACATAAGCTGAAGGATCATTTGTGGCAAAGGTTCTACTCACCATTGAACGGAAATTACACTTTTAATAATAATATTTGAAGATTATGTCAATTGTTTGTTTTTTATTTTTATTATAAATTTTGGACGTTCAATTGAAACTGTCAAAAGATTGTTTACGAATCAAGATATTTACGTAAATTCGATTTCTGATTATATTTTTCATTTCGTTGCACATATTTCAAATATTATTAAGACGCTGGAACTATGTTTAAAGCGTTTTTTGTATTAGAAACAAATTGAATTATGAAACTTTTTTACATAATTTACAAGAATTTTCATCTTGCTTAAGGCATTTTCATGTTGAATGTATTTTCGGTCATTCTGTTTTAGAACCTACTTTTACTTTAAAGAACATTTGCAAAGATTATTATTTTGGCGGCGCAATATATATTATATTGTTAATTTTGAAAAACTCCAGTCCTACATTTAAATAGTATGATAAGCACTGTCATACATGTAAATTATCAATTCATAAAATATATATATATTATATTATTGTGATATTACATATGTATAAATAAAATGTTTGTTCAAACTCATTCAAATATTCATGATAAGTTTGAAGTATAAACGTGTTTGAGCACCACTGAATCAATAACCCAAGAAAATGTAGGAGCCAATCAGAAAGCTGTATGACTTGAAAGTGCGTTCGAAAGCGTACGAAACACGAATACATCCGCGCAACCTAATTTACTAAGGATAAAGATATACTTGGTAATGTTTAAGGTGGCGTCACTTGCCTGGTGGGGAAGTATCAGAGGAAAATATATATTGGCGCGTATCGACCGAGTAAAAACAATTTTTTCGTCATTAATACATTTCAACTATTTAACACAGGTATAGTGAATAGATCAGTGTGCACTATTTATTCGTTGTTCGGCCTCAACTTTTTAATTTCGACACGTCGGTGTATACGTTCTCGGGCAGGTAATCAATGCCATTTTGTGGCCATTTTGCTGTCCGTTGATAAATGGAAGGCATTTTCGTACCGACTGGTTAACCGCGTATTTCTCCTTATATATAAAATGCTAATCGTATTTTGATACTGTTTACGCGATTTTCTTTTGCGAAAAGAACGCATTCTTGGCAATGCAATATTACGGGAGAGATGCTACTGGTTCACCGTCCTACGTACTCGTGACATATACGTATTCTATAAAGAACTTAGAAACTCGTATGAGTCAGCCTGAAAAATATGATTTTCTCGAGGCAGATGGATTCTGGCATCTCTCCTTTAATATTTCATTTGCCACGAATCATGTTATTTAACGCAGACTATCAATATGTACCTTAACTTACTTGCTAAAATAAATTCAGTATGTTGTTCTTGAGATCTCAGTGAAAGATATATGTATACCTAACATGGATATCACTTATGATACTTGTTAATTACAAGAATCATGTTTGTTTGTAAGACACTTTCTACTTATAGAAAAAAATATGATAAATATGAGATAAATATAACATATTCCATTCTTGTGTTACAAATATTTTTACTCACAACAGAGTATTTTTCTAGAATCATTAGTTTATTCTCACTACTTATAAAGCTTCTTTTACCTTTGTCATTGTTTAAGAATTAGTAGTCGGTTGTGATATTATTATGTGTTTCATTTATGCTGTTGCTTTTTAATGATTTCTATTTTATACTTTATTCCTACAAACATATCAAAAAATATCATTTAAGTACCATAAAATCCAATAATATTTAATAATCTAAGTATAAATTTAGTTTATTGTTGTCAATAGCATATTACACATATACATGTATGATTTAAACTAAAAGAGAAGTTAAATACAATTTAGCCCTAATGTATTATTATTTGCACTGAATAAAAAGAACATACTTTCTAATTCAATGTATTTGTTTTTAATTTAGATTTCTTGGGCACCAACACTTAAACAAGGAATAACATGGAATTATCAACTGAGTTAATGGATGTCATAGGCAAGGATGTATTGGATGTATTAAAGCAAGCTACTAAGGAAGAAATTGTGTTTAAATCGGAAGCTAATGAAGACTCAGTGGAGACTGAGATAGAAGAAATCATTGAAATAATAGAAGAAGTAGAAGAAGAGGAGGATGACAGTTCTCAGGATAATGCCACTAATGCTCTGTGCAAAGAAGAAATTATAGAAACTACTGAATTTAATAAAAATTCAACAGAAGTTTTTTCTTATGAAGAAGACACTTCTACCACACAAATAAAACAGGAAACAGGAAGTAACAGAAAATACACAAATACTGATGTACAAGAAAGTAATAAGAAACAGCTAATAGCATACGATGTGCATGAAGATTGGCAGGATGAAGAAATGGAACAAGTTGAAGAAATGGAGGTGGAAATCGATCAGAATGTAGATCTAGTAAATGTTCAAGTAGAATCATACCAAAATGAAGATGATAAAAAAGGTGTAAATAATTCAGTGGCAACCTATTCTTCATCAAGAAATAAATTAGCATCGAAAGATAATACAGAATCAGGTGGAAGGATGGACAAATCTAAAGTAGAACAAGATTTTGAAAATGATGTAAATAATATTGATAACAATGATCATGAAATTGTCAAAAATGTTGAAAACAATTTATTATACACTGTTCTGGGGACAAAAAAGCAAAATTCTGCAAAAGCACAGCAAACTGATGCACAGTATATTAAGGTACTTATATCAGTTACCTCTTAATTTCAATATCTCACTTTATTAGTTGATGTTATTTAATGAGATTATGTTTACATTTCTAGATGGAGCAACTTAGTGAAAGTACTATACCAATTGAAGGCACAATTTACTATGAAGGTGATAATATGGAAACATTATATGTAGCACAAGCTGTTGAAGAAGGTGAACAATATCAATATGATGTATCAACTGTAGAACAAGAAGAACAAGTCTGGGAAACAACAAATTCAGACAATAATCAGAATCAAGATGAAGAGAATTCTCAGGTATGACCCAGACTTCTTTTATAAATCTGATAAATAATATTAGAGTTTATAATATTATTCAGCATATGTTTATTTTTATATGAAAATGTTCAATTTTTTTAGGACCAGATTTTTTTGCACGAAGATGAAGATGGTCAGCTATACTTCAAAGATGACAATGGAGCTTTACAACCAGTGTATTTAACTGAAGATGGCAATTATGCTATTGCTGAATCTACAGATGAACCAGAAGACAAAGAATCAATGACAAAGATTCAGCAGAACACCAGACTGTCAGAAGAGGAATCATTCAACACCTCTGATGTGGAACTTAGATCACATAGTAGTAAACAGGTACGGTATTTTTTCCTAATGCTTGATATCTCTGTTTTCAGTTAGTCATGAAAAGCACAATATACAATTGTATTTGATGGTATTATTTATATTATTCTAAAATTTCAGAACTCATTAGCACCCAGTTCAAGTGGTAATGATCTTGACAATGAAGATAACACTGTTACCATATCATTGATCATATCTGAAGATGAACATGGGCAGAAACGAACACAAGTAATAATACCCACTACAGATAGCATGAAGTGTGACATTTGTAATAAGAGCTTCAAGACATCCTTCCAACTGCTGCGGCACAACCGACTGAAACACGCTCGTGAAGAAGACATTACAACCAGAAACTTTCCATGTGACTTATGTCCTAAAAGGTAGGCATACATTATGAGATCGAATTTAATTTGTAATTTTATTGTCTTCCTCAAAACGTATTCGAATAGATGTTAATGTACATTATATCTGTCTTTTTGTTATCAGATATCCCGATCAGAATTCTTTAGCTCGGCACAGAAAAACGCATACCGGTGACCGGCCATTTCAATGTCTCGAATGTCATAAAAACTTTCCAACATCAACAGCTCTACGACGGCACTTGACACTCCATAATTCTCAATCCCGACCGCTCCCCTGCATTTATTGTGGTCGTCGCTTCATAGAAAAAGCCAGTCTGGCGAAACACGAGCAGTCACACTTGGCTGGCGATCAGCGGACAAACACATGCGATGTATGTCAAAAGTCATTCTTAAACGCGACTGATCTGAGTCTACATAAAAAATATCACGATCCTGATAAGAAATTTGACTGTGAGGTTTGTGGTCGAGAGTTCAACCGATTGAACAATTTGCAGAGACATATGATGGTACATCAACAAGTACGTATGATCAATACAGCGCCTATGATCTTAGTATTAAAATCATTTGCGTCGCGTAAGAAGATAAACGATTGAATTAAAAATAGTTTATTACCATTTCTCATATTTTCTGCAACTTGTACCTATCATATACAGACATTGATACCATACACATACAGAAGATTATTTCTTTCACGGAAAGGATCATCTTTTCATATGTATAACCACACGAATGTTATTAATAACACCAATGTTTCTTCTACAAAAAACGGGTGATTTCTTTTATGTTATATAGCAAGGGGCGAATGAAGAGATCCTGTCATGCGACGTATGCGGCATCACGTACAAGTTCATGAGCTCCCTAACAAGGCATATGGTGACAACGCACATGAATCCAGAAAAATTGAGGCAGCAAGCGGAAGAACAACGGCGGAAGCGCGAGAATAATTATCGTCGTTATTTGGAAAATCGCAAGATGTACGAGACCCAACATTCAGGCGGATTCAGTACAAAACGTACCTATCATCAAAACGCCAGAGTGCTGACTAACAATATGGCTGACTCAGTCTGACTTTGATTTTCTTACTCTTTCTTGACAATTTCAAAACATACAACACAAGCACACCATTTCACAAGAATCAGAGAATAACAACTACGCATGACGTAGTGAAGTCCCTTTATCATTTTATTGGTATAGTGATAATAGATATGCATTTAATTTAATAAATATATGAACAACGAAACTACTAAATATTTTTAAACATCTATATCAGCAGTGTTTATATCAAGTGTATGCAAGACCTGTATTTGTCTATGGTACATAGTGGATCTGTGTTTGTTCACAAAACATTATAGTATGTGTCAGTGAAGAACAAGTATACTATTTGTGTAATGTTGTGATAAATTCTATGCAAATAAGGTAAGTACAATATATCTTCCTTTTATCTAATATTTCAGTATTGATTCCATTGTGTGAAGCCCGCTAGTGTAAAGATAATAAGTTTTTAAAGGTTTCTGGCTTTAAAAAAAGTCGGAAATATATGTAGTCCATGGTATAAGTGTGTGTAAATATCATGTAGTGAGAAGAATATGCCTGTGATAAATATAATATAATTTATTAAAGACGTGGTTCGATAAAAATGATTTAAACACAAACCCAGACGTAGCATTATTTCGGTTTATACCAACTGTTGTAAATCATCAGTTTTCAATGTTATTACCGCTACGTGTCATACATGTGTTAGTAGCATGCATCTGATGCAAAAGAATTGGGCGATGACATACTTTTCGTTTACTTATATCATTCTTTCACATGACAACCCCACTTCTGCGATGTTTGATATAGTATGATATGTAATGACATTATGGATATCAATTTATAATTACCATTGCAGAGGGTAAGTTCTACCTTTATTGCTAAATTTAATAACGTATATCTTAAATCCTAACAACAGGATTTAGAGATGTAGTGCAGAAGACAAACATGTCAAGGTTAAATGTATTTATATAATTCATTAAAATTAATTTATATGGATTGATGTGAACCGTATAGGACAGTAGTAAGCTTTTAAGCCGTTTACAGATAAAGAAATCCTAAGTTCGTATATAACAAATATTTTACTGTAAACCTTTATGGAAATGAATACTAACCTAGGTTTATTATTGGGAATAAAAAGTTTATGTTAGACACATAACTTTTATATTTAAATATAGACTATGTTGAAATATATTTTTCCCTTTACATGGATTATCAGAATCATGTTGGATCTGTGTAGAATATTTCCTTGTTACACACATTTTGCAATATGTATTTATTACAGATATGGCATAGGAGAGAAGCAGATAGTGGATTATAGATAAGACTCTTTTCTTTTCCTTATAAGTGCTTCAAACGTGCTATCAGTTTTGAATTACCTATTGGCACCATGGAGAAGCAAGAGGCATTATTACGTTTACATTATGAAAGGCCTATTTATGAACAAGAAGCCTTAAACCAGGATTATAATTATGAAAAACCAAAGATATCCGGTAAGCTTAACGAAAGCACCACATGTAGTAATTTAGAAGATGATAAATATATTCATAGTAGTAATACATTAATCATACTTTCCAGCATTGCAAATTGTACGGACTGCCTTAAAGACAAAAAACTGGAAATCATGTTTGGCTTCCAAATTACCAGTGGTAGGATGGTTAAGAAAATACAAATGGAAAGAAAGCATGATGTCCGATATAATTTCTGGCCTAACTGTAGCCATTATGCATATTCCTCAAGGGATGGCATATGCACTTTTAGGAAATGTACAGCCAGTTGTTGGTATATATATGGCATTTTTCCCTGTTCTTACCTATTTCTTTTTTGGCACTTCTAGACATGTTTCAATGGGTAAGATACATTTTAAAATGCTTTACAGTTCATACTTTTATGATGGATGTTACTAGAAAGTCCTTACTAGAAAATAGAAAAATAGAGTTATGAAATGAATTCAAAAAATAAAGAGAGAATGACATCGAGTTTGAAAAGAATCGATAGTTTATGTTGCACAGCAAATGTATGTACATAGATATAGTGAAATACTACTTCTATTACAGAAGAATTGCGAGTAACTCCTTTTAATAAGAACTTCTTATACAAGTTAGAACAATGTAATGTTATTGGCACTCATCAGGAACTTTTGCTGTGGTTTGTCTGATGACTGGAAAAACTGTGATGTCTTATTCAATGCCACAGAATGGGCATACAAATTCAAATGGTACGGATATGATGACTGATTATATTGGTGATCCTTCACATTTATATACTCCCATACAAGTAGCAACTGCAGTCACTTTAATGGTTGGGTTATATCAGGTATTAATTCACTCCTTTCTTTCTAATATTTCTCCTTTACAACTTATGTATAAGGTAGGTAATTTCTTTACTGTTGATTCCAGATTCTAATGTTCACATTTCGGTTAGGTGTAATAAGCACCTTGCTCAGTGAAACTTTAGTGAATAGTTTTACAACAGGAGCAGCTGTTTATGTCTTCCTATCTCAAATCAAAGATCTTTTAGGTTTGAAATTGCCAGGACAGAAAGGATATTTCAAACTTGTTTTTGTACGTTTATCTACATTAAAACATAAATATATATAAATTTTTTTCATTTGAAACAATATAGCATATAATCTTTTTCAGACTTCGATTGATATAGTGAAGGAAATGCCAAATACGAATTTGGCATCTCTAACTGTTTCAGTGATAACAATAGTTTTACTTGTTTGTAATAATGAAATTTTGAAGGTACATTGTAACATATTGATTTTCATTCCTCTGATATTATTTTTCAAATAATTACTTAATACAATGTTTTTCTGTTAGCCATGGTTGAGCAAGAAATATAGTGTGCCAATACCAATTGAGTTAATTGCTGTTGTGACTGGCACATTAGTTTCGAGGTATTTCTGTTTACCTACAGAATATAATATGCAAGCTGTAGGCCATATTCCCACAGGGTACGTGTGTATATATATTTCAAATCCCTTTTATAGTCATGCAGTTCAGTGCTGTTATATTTTAAGGTTTAATGGCGAACAGTCTTCCATATCCAGAGATACCCAGACTTGATTTATTACATTTAGTGGCTATCGACAGTATCGCTATAACGATGGTTTCCTACACAATAACGATATCGATGGCACTAATATTTGCTCAAAAACTTGATTATGAAATCGATTCAAATCAAGAACTTCTTGCCATGGTAACGAGTTGATTTCTCATACAATTCTACGCAACACTTAAAGCAGACAATTATTATATTTAATACAATCATTATTCAATTTTCAGGGTATCAGCAACATAGTAGGATCATTTTTTTCGTGTATGCCAGTATCAGCGTCTCTAAGCAGATCTCTTATTCAACAAACTGTTGGCGGGCGTTCGCAAATAGCAAGCGTAGTATCGTGTTTAATTCTGCTTTGTATACTCTTGTGGATTGGTCCCTTCTTTGAACCATTACCGAGATGTGTTCTGGCATCGATTATTGTTGTATGTATAAAACAGTTTTCTTTCTATTTTTAAATAAATAATCATTACTAAATTTCTTCAATATATGATTCTTCAGGTAGCATTAAAAGGAATGTTCCAACAAGCTAACCAGCTACTGAAGTTTTGGAAATTAAGCAAATACGACGCTACGATTTGGATCGTCACATTTGTAACTGTTGTAATTGTAAACATCGATGTCGGCTTACTGACCGGATTGCTTTTGTCACTTGCAATTATTTTATTGCAAAGCATTAGACCTTACACGTGTTTGTTAGGTCATATACCAAACACAGACTTATACTTAGACATGGGAAGATATAGAGCAGTAAGTGTTCTGCATTTAATACAATTACTTTACAAAATATATTTAAAAGAGAAGAAAAAAAATACTAATATCAATTACAGGCTGTAGAAATCCCTGGGCTGAAAATCTTCCATTATTGTGGTACTCTTAACTTCGCTAACAATCGCCACTTTAAAACAGATCTTTACAAACTGATTGGTATTAATCCACAAAAGGTGTTAAAACAAAAAATTAAACTAAGAGAAAGAGGTGTTTACGTTGATGAACACGATATAGAAGGCAGTGAAGAATTGAGATGCGTTATCATTGATATGAGCGCAGTTAGTTACATTGATTCTAGTAGCGTGAACGTATTACGTTCTGTAGCTACAGATTTCAATCAGATTGATATACAGTTTTACCTCGCAAGTTGTCCTAGTCCAGTTTTTGAAACTATCAAGAAATGTGATTTATACACACACGGCAAGCTTTCGTTTAAGATTTTCGCAACAATTCAAGATGCAATTAGTTATTCGGAAAAGGAATTTGCCTCAAGATAATCGATGCAGTTATATGGTTATGGATTTTAATACCGACATGCCAATGAATTTATATTTTTTTACACACTGCAAATGTGATATTGTTATAAAACGTATCATAAAGATATATGTATATATATCGGTACTTATATTTCAGTACCTGGGTAGTAACAATTTATTTTCAAGTTTAATAAATTGGATATCTTAAATTATAATACGATAGTACTTAAGCTCAAAAAGAAAATATAAATAGAAGCCAGTATCAAGGACTTAATACAAACAAATTGTAAGTTTGCAATTTTGATACGATATAGGTCTTCAAAATCACTCAATTATTTGGCATAGGTGATGATTAGTTTGGAAAAGATCATACTCAGTATTAGCTTTTTATCACATGTGCCAATTTTGTATTAAGCAACTGGTATACATACAACAACTATTTTTCCACTCGTGCTATATATAAATAAAATACGATATACGCACATGTACCATGTTGAAAATCTATGTAGTAACCATGAGGTACTTATACTTTTGAATAAAATGTACGAAAAGTTAAAAATATCAAGTTATGATTAATAGTTGTATCTTAGGAAAGATATTATTTTCTGGCTTCACTGCAAAAGAAAAGTTTCTTATACTGGGAAAAGTCTTATATTCCTATTGAATACCTAGGTGAACAAAATATAGTGATTCAAATGAACTATGAATGAGGAGTATAGAAAGACTTAAGGGATTATAATAAATGAACGGTAATTGAGTAATCACAGACCATTTATTTACAGTGATCACCCTCTGTACAGAGCAACAGTTTTCGGTTACAATAAGTAACTGACTGTTACTATTAACTTTTTGTAAGTATGCTACTTTCTTATGATCACAGTACAACACATATTACTGTAATTATAAACATAGCACACTAACTTCCACTATTAATGCGGCAGTGGTTCCTGCACTGATGCGTGTATTGCAGAATAAATACTCAAAAAATGTCTGACGAAACATTGCTCGACAATGTACTGTACGAAAGTAATTTAATTGGTCTATGCTTGCTTTTCTAAATAGGATCAATTAATGATCCAATTAAAAATATTGACAGTACATAGAACTTAAGCAAGTCCATACTTCTTCTTGAGTGATTCCGGCATTTCTGGTGGTGGTGGACGTGGCATGCGGAGCCAAACTTTTACGGCATCATAGATGAACCATTGGGCTGCCGTCAGTGTACCAATCATAACGATCCTGGGTCCAAGACCCTTCCAGACACCAGCGAAACCAAGCTTCTTTAATACATCGACGGCGGTCGCACCCCTCTCTTGATTTAGTTTCGAGACGACCTGTAAGAATTTCAATAATATAAGTAACTTGCATAATTGTCAAAATATAGTGGTGTAAAGAATATACTTACAGAATCAGCAGGATGGGATACGATGGCACAGAATATTCCGGCAATGTAACCCGCCGCGAATGTGACGATTAATTGTTCTCCCTTGGTACAATCTGGTCTTGGTTTAGGAACAACGTACTTGTACAACAGCTCAACAGTACGTTCAAAGCAGGCAAACTTCATCATTGTGTATGGAATTTGACGAAGCCACAAAGGTACCAGACCCTTGTAGAATCCACCAAGACCTTCATCAGCGTACATCTTAGGGAATGCCTCTCTTAAAGTATTTGCATATCCTGGCATAGTCTGGATTCTTACCTAAAGCATATAATATAATTTGTAATATAGTCCATGTTACTAATGTGTCAGTTACAATATTACAGAAACTTACAAAATCTATTATATGGACAAGTCCATGCAAACATGAGGATCAGTAGGAACAGAGGGGGGGAACTAAACAATTCAATCTTGTTTGGATGTAGGACTAGACACAGAAGTATGTAGATAATGCAAAAATAATATGGCTTATATGGCTTAACATCAAATTAATTAGCAGCTAAAAGTACTTTCATCTGGATTATCATTAGTATGGAGTTTCGAACGTAAATTCAATTCACAGTTTTAAATCAAGAATATGTATTACTTTGGCAGCTTCAAGTGGAGCAAGTCCGATATCAGCAAAGAATTCAGCTGATGCAGAAGAAATCAGGTAGAGTGAAGTCCTGTATTCGTATGACATTTCTTCACCAGCCAAATCTGCATAGTATACTTTAAATACTTCATAGAGACCAAACTTAAACATTCCTTGAATGGAGTAACCAAAGAATGTTGGGGCCCATCCTTTTACAATACCTCTGGTACCATCTTCAGCTACTGTTATCTAACATTTAAATTCAATATTTAGATTATCAACAAATGTACCACATATCAGACAATATTATATAGATTAAAAAAATGTCTCTCTTACTCTGAATCCATTGAAGACAGATTTGTATTTTGCTGGATCTACTTGAATTCTGCATTTTACTAAATCCAAGGGAGTTAACATGGTGTGGGTGAGACCACAAGACAAAACTCCTCCCAACCCACATAGCATAAAGTAGTGATTAGATCCAAATTCACAGCTATCTATAGACAAATAAAACATTTTTATTCTCAGATTAAGATTGCGATACGTCAACGTTTAAAAAAAGGGATCGCGTGATTCGAAACTTAAGAATAATATTGAAAATAAATATAGACATTTAATAAATTATATTGTTTCTTCCAGGTTATTGATATTATCAAATTTTTTCAATACAGTTTGTCGGATAAATCAGTCAGGAAAGAAAGATTGAGTTTTATTTGAAGATCCTAGAAAGCATATAATAACATTAATTTGACAAATAACCCGCCACGGGACAGGTGATCAGTTGGAGCGCGAGCGGAATTCGAATTTGGCAGTATTTCAAACTGATCATGAACCAACCCGAAACCTTGTTCTATTTCAATAATAAACTAGTCAAGTATAAGAGGGTAATCTTTTATTGGTTTCTCGGTCGCGGTCACTCGTGCGAAGGTATTGTTGACTATTATTTTTACTGTTACGTCAATCAAGGCTGAGGTGGCGGTATTCGCACCCGCATTTTCAACAAAATGGCTACTCCTTATGCAACCCTTTGCCTACGGACTTTAACGATCGAAGGGCAAGCAATAATTTTGCACATCGAGTTTCTTTTTATTCAACGAAAATAAATGCAGTCAGCGGGAAACATGGCAAAGCATTGCAAAAATAAGACTTTCTGGTAATGGCGAACGTAGTATATGCCGAATGTATTCGCCATGCGGCAAACCCTACAAATCAGTTATATAATTTATTACTTTGATAAGAACGGTAGAATATGATCGCGGAAAGATAACATTTGATTGAATTATGAGATAAGTCTGAAAATTGAAATAAGGTATTACGTTCATGCTTTAAGATAATATCGAGGCTGTCACTATGCTTGATATATAGTAATTTACAATCATATTTTGGATTATGTAATGACGTTGGTTCTAGTAAAGGTTCATTGAATTTTAAATATTTTCTGTATTACAACGGTTTTTATCATAGAATAGGAATTATCTTGTAACTTCAAGGTACTAAATTCAATGCGACGAATTCACGTTAAGTTACGATTCCAATGTCAAAGATAAGAATCATCCATTGATTAACTGAAAAAATGTAATTTGAAAATTACAAACCACCGGGTTCAACGGAGGCAGCCGCAATATTACGCTGTGGAACAAGTGCTTGTGAGATCTCGTTTTGCCCCTGACACTTCGCCGTCAAGAAAGGTGATCCGAAAGGATTCATTTTAGCTGCTTCCATCATCCAGGACATCATCTTGCCTATGGGATATTCACTTCACCTGTGTACACCACCAAATAATAAGAATTTCTGTTCAATAATTATGTTAGTTTAAATGATTGCTCTAAGAAAACCTTCAAAGGCACGACTCTCGCCTCCGCGTTGTCGGAAAAGAGTGGCAGAGGCTGCTGCGGATGGTTTCCTCCTAATGAGAGACTCCATTGACTAGTACACTCTAGATGAAATAACACTACCAGTTTTTTCACTATAGTTCACACTGACCTCTATTTGCATCGTAAAAAATGATTCTGCAATTTTTTAATAACAAATGGTAATTGTTTTTTCGCTCCTGCACTGTGAATGATAGATGGATTCGAATTATCAATGATGAATATGTATATATTTAGAGAGAATACTAGTAATTTCTCGTTTAAGGAACAAGCATAGTCAAAACGTTAGTGACATACATTTTTAGCTTTCATCAGTATCTATGTTTCATTTGTATTCTACGTTTTTAACTTATAGATTTACAAGCTCTGTATGAAAGTATTAAATAACGCAAAATGATTTCAGCTAGAGGAGTCCAAAGTATTTTACGAAATTTTTCTGTACGTAGAATACCTGCGTTTCTTTCTCAGAAAAAGAGTACCGAAGCAGGTGATGTACATGCAGTAAATTCGGATGTTAGATCAAATGATATGGTAAATTCTAACATTAATTGTACTATTGTGTGTTTCCGCATTGTATACATTCGAGATACATATTTGAGAATGCATTAAGCAACACATTTATTTTTCAGCCAAACCTTGATGAGAATCCCTTCAAAAAGGAAGAAGAACAGTGCATACTTTGCAAGTATGACATAGAACCAAATTATAAAAACGTACGATTATTATCACAATTCCAAAGTCGCTACACTGGTAAAATTTATGGAAGACATATAACTGGTTTATGTAAACATAAACAAGAAAGATTGGAAGCTGAAGTATTAAAGGCACAAAATGCTGGTAAACACAAAAGCTAATTCGGGATCATTATATACATAAAGATATATTTGCTAACATAAACAGATACTGAAAATATATGTTACAGGTTTTATGGCTTATATGACAAAAGATCCAAGATATGTCAATGATCCACAATTATTCGATCCCAACCATCCATTCAGACCACACAAGTTTTAATCACATATATACATATATATGTATAAATGGTCTCCTCTATCTTGAACAGATAAGTTTTCCAAAGTATGTAAATAAATCTATGTTATAGAATATGAAAAATAAATAATTTTTATTATGATGTGATGTTACAAAATAGTTTTTGCGGCTGAATATATATTCTATTATCTTAATAAAATGACTGTTCCTCTTCTGAGAATCTCACTAATGTATGATCTATGCCAAATGAGGATATGAGTTGAGCCATGGTAATTGTTTGTCCACATTTTTCTTGTAAGTCCTTATGATAATCTGTCAACATCTGTTGACAAGCTTCAGTCCATGTTTTTATATCAGCATTTATGTCTTCCATCTTGTTCTTAAATTTGTTAAACAATGTGTTGCAAGCTTAATTCCAAGCATAATATAGTAGAAATAATCTATTTTGATATACCTTTCTTTTATATGACAAATCAGTTTTCATCTTATTGATAGTTTGTTGTTTTTCATTTATTCTTTTCTTTAAAGCTTCCAAGTCCTTGCGACATAACGTTTTCTTTTCTGTAACATTATCTTTCTCCTTAGTTTCTTCTTCATCCAAACATAACTTTTTTGCTGGTACAGTTTGCTGAAGAAGGAATCTTTTCGAGGTGGGAATTTTTCTGTGATATAGCAGTAATAATAAAAAAAGACAGGTATTGTGGAGTATTAGTTTTTAAATAATATTGATTTTCTTTCCATCGTTACAATTCTGTTTTAGAAGAATCCGATCCTGGACTATCTTCTTTCTTGCTAGTATCATTTTTGGAAATATTACGAAACGGAGAACGAAATGGTTTATTTACACCTTTTCCATTTCTAAATGGCCTCCCACTCATGTTTTCTATAATATTCACTTATATCGCATATATTTAATATCAAAATAATTCTATAATGCATGTGTATTTTTGGCCGCATTAAACGTTTATTAGAATATCATATCACATTAACTTAATAGCGACTGAATTTTCATATAGTGTGTGAATACACCGTATACGGATTTATAGCAATCAACTTCACACACAGGCAATTCTTTACTACAAAAATCCTGTAGAGGTCGATCGTGTATCCCTCTTTTTATATGTAGTTCTCTGTCTATGTATGCTCTTACAACCTGAATGTGTATTTGCTTTACCAGGTTGTGTTTAACCTATTTGTAGGGTTGACGCCGCTTAAGCGTTATTACTGTATTATACGGAAAGTATTATTCCGATAACTATATTTCTGTACATAATTACAGAACCATACCAAGTAAGTCTATTTAATTATAGTATACTCACTAAAAATTGAACGGTTTTAAGGGATATTTCTGATTTCTCCTTTGTTACTAAATTGTTGTATTTATATGTGCTTGAATTTTTTCAGTGACTATGGATATCCGGCCAAATAATACAATCTATATAAATAACTTAAATGAAAAGATAAAAAAAGATGAGCTTAAAAAGTCTCTATATGCAATCTTTTCTCAGTTCGGGCAAATATTAGATATTGTAGCATTAAAAACATTAAAGATGCGTGGTCAAGCTTTTGTCATATTTAAAGAAATTGCAAGTGCCACAAATGCTTTAAGGTCGATGCAGGGATTTCCTTTTTATGATAAACCAATGGTAATTGAAAGCAAAGAAATTACTTAAAATTTTATAAAACAGTTGGACATTTATGTTATATTGAGTCTTCATTTTTCTTCTACCTTTCAGAGGATACAATATGCGAAGTCTGATAGTGATATAGTTGCAAAACTGAAAGGCTCTTTCACAGAAAGACCTAAGAAGCCTAAACGCGTTGTACCTGCTGCAGATGAAGAAACTAAACGTGCTAAAAAGAGAGCTAAGGAACAAGCCAAGCATTCCCAACAAATTGGTTATCATGGTGGTGTCCCACAACATCCAGGCTTGGTTAACACAGCTGTACCTGAACAACCACCTAATCAAATCCTTTTCCTCACAAACTTGCCTGATGAAACTAGTGAAATGATGTTATCTATGTTATTTAACCAATTTCCTGGTTTTAAAGAAGTACGTTTGGTACCCAACAGACATGATATTGCATTTGTTGAATTTGAAAATGAAGTACAGTCAGGTGCTGCTAAAGATGCACTACAAGGCTTCAAAATTACGCCTTCCCATGCAATGAAAATATCTTTTGCAAAGAAATAAATCAATATAATTTTCTAGTTTATCAGAAAATGGAAAGAATGTGGAAGTCAGTTTTGCATGTATGTCGAAATGGAGTATTTGGTACTGAAATATATGTTTCCCAACTGTACAAATGTTTGAAAATTATATATTGTATAAGGTTTTATGTTGTATATAAAAGTATATATTATACAATTTTCAAACAACATGTCTATACAATGCTACGTTTAAATAGCTGTCAAAAGTTGATACATCCCGGATTAAATATCGCTGTAACCGGAAGAAGTACATATTTAAAATGCATATAACGCGGGTATAAAGAAACCTGTATGTTGCAACTATGTTAAGAATATGTATGCCACTTTTGAAAAGTGTTTGAATTACACGGAGTTATTTTGTACAGTTCAAATTTTTTAATGAATCTTTCCAGATAATTATTTCCATTACTTTAATTCTAGTCTAAAACCACGAATTCAAAATTGTATTGGAATTAACTATATAATCCCCGAATCGTAACTACTTACGAGCATTGGCGCCATCTTTCCTTAAGAAGGCGCCATTCTTTCTTGCTCCCTAAGATTGTCTTAAGGACATTATTTAGTTTACTTCTCGCATGGCGTCGAAAAATATGATGCTTTCTATAGACAAGATTTTAACAATAATGTAAAATAAAATTGCCTTCTAAGCCGTTACACAGCAACTTAGAATCAGTGTTTTTTGTAATGGTTGAATTGAGGCATTCAATTGCATTCCCAGACGCGGGAGTTCGATACAATTTCTTATGTGCTTTTTTATATTTTCATATATTGTATTTATTGATTCTACGCTACTGCATCTTAAATATTTTAATAGCGGTGTTAGACAAGGGTTAGAACAGCAGGCCACCGTTTTGACTAATGTTTAAAAATAAGCGAATATGGACAGTTATGGCGATGCATATATTAAATTGTAACTTTGAATTAATCGCACACCGTGCAGCGATACATTTTTTTAATCCTAAGTTTCGTGAAATTTGTACTTCATTAGAATTATTTGCAAGTAACAAAGAATCGAATTTAATTGCAGCCAAATATGTGGCCTTATTTCAATATAAAAAAACAACGCCCTGCAGGAATTAATACAATTCACTGCCATTTAACTATTAAATTATCTCGCTTTGGAAATTCATCAATGCATTTCGTAAATCCTGCAGGATATCCGAATATACTGTTTTATAATAATGCGAAAAAAATAAAACAGGCAAACTGAAGTGTATATCTGCAATGATCTAAACTAAAAATGCAGAATCGATGGAAGGTACCCGCCATTGCAACGATATGGCCACTTCCCCGCCAAATTATAGACCTTTCAACATTAATTAATGAATCATTCCGCTAAAACGATTCACCCTAATTATAATCGGCTCGGAGCAATCGGAACAGGCTTGAAAATATTGGTCTTAAATTGAACATTTTTCAGAATATGCAGTATGTATTTGTGAAAATATTGGTTCTTTTTGGCGGGAATTCGTTGGCGTGTCAGATATCGAAGAGTGGGGGCGGTGGTTCTTAGGAGAACGAGTCGGAACGCGGAACATCGTCTCGGTCAGTCGCGTCTCGCAATTCGCGTAGTAAGTTGTGTATTGGACGTTGTACTGCGGTTCGTTTACAGACTCTTACAGGCGTTTGAGAGCTTGGCGCGGTAGTATTGAAAAAGATTAGGACACCAGAGAAAATAACGTGTGGAAAATCGATCGTAATTTTCAAGAAACATAAGATCGTGTATTTTTATTGGAGCGTGGTAAACCTACAGTGTGCCCCGGCTTACACCACGCTAAGGACGCGCGCGCCGGCAGGCCGATCGCCTTTGTCTCCGTATAGCTACGAGAAATTCGAGGTGAGTCCTTTTCATTGGTTTCTTCCCTCTATTAATATTTTTCTCTTAGCACACATCTTTATTTCCCTTACGCCGAAATCTTCGTGGAATCGATTGGCCATTTTACCTAAGATTTTTTTACATAGACTTCGATATGTTCGGAATACTACTTTCAGAGATATTTTGATTATCTTCTCGTTTGACGCGAGAGCGAACCGCGATGGACGCGAAGCAAAACTCGGGTGATGCCCTGATTCGTTGGTCATGGCGTCCGTAAACTGTCGGATGACGCTTCGAGCTTCATTTTCATGGATCTTCGCGTGCTTCCTTTTTAATTGTGAAATAATTAGAGAATTAATCAATGATACGAGCTGGTGATTATTATTATCGAATTCTTTATTTCCTATTTATAATAGGCACATGAATTCCTCGGATGAAAAGTGCACCCGGTGTCGGTTTAAGAATTTTGAAAATGGCGGGCGCGGAACTTTGAGAAAATATTCATTTATTACTGTTAATGATCTTTCGCTGACATCAAAGAAAACCTGATTTATTCCGATATTTTTATAGACATTTACGTATATTTTTTAGTACGCGATTTTAGTTTTTCACTCGATATGTAGAATATTTAATGACTCTATTAGATGCTTATAACAATTACTTATCGGTCGTTTATGGTATGCGGACAGAGCTATATAGAGGCGCGTAATTTGTTGTACGTTCGATGTAATTATTTACTCTTTATCCGATTTTTTAATGTAACATTGCACATCGCCGATTATAATAACGGCGGTTATCGAGTTATTAATAAGCGTTAAAATTTTACTGTTTTGTAAGAAGGTTTAAAGATCAATAGTAGTACGTTATTTTGTGTAGACTCGGTAAAGGTGTGTATTATTATTCCACTTTGAAATGGGCGAACCCATTGTATATCAAAATGCTTGCTATATTCAGTTTATTATCTAAAAAAATGGTGGTAATTACTTTGTCTGAGAAGTCTAATATATTTACGATTATATTTATATTTACGAACATTTTTACACCATCATTAAGAAGAAAATTTCACGGATTTTCCTGTGTAATAGACAATCAACTATTTCGTACTTTAAATATTTTAAGTATAGGAACCTGCCATAGTTAAATTACCCCGTCAAAAGAGACTATTTTACCAGCAATAATTAATATATAATCACGCAAAAAATTTGATTGCAGACTATAGAAGAAAATTAAAAATGTCGGACGATAATTCGCCTGTTGTGGAAGAGCAAAAGAAGAAGAGGGGGAGACCGGCAAAATCAGATAAAAATGCAGTTAAAGAGACCAAAAAAAGAGGAAGGCCAGCTGCAGACAAGAACAATGCAGTACGTGCAACGAAGTCTGACAATGAGGATGACGCGCCTCCTGGACCAGTCAAAAAGGGCAGAGGCCGGCCAAAGGGATCCCATAAAAAAAAGGTACAATTACTGTGTTAAAAATATTTATTACCCAATGCTTGATTTCATCGTTCTTGTGTGGAATATTTCATATTACATTTATAATTGACATGAAAGGACAGTGTTGCTAGTACTCAAAAATATTAATTGTAATAATAGGCAGTACCAAAAGGCACAGCTCCAACAGGACGGGCTCGCGGTAGACCAAAAAAGAAAGAAGAAAAGCCAGAGAGTGCTGGTGAAGACGAAGATGAGCAAGAAGAGGAGGAAGAGGAAGAGGAAGAGAACTGAGTAAAATAAAATAGAAATTAATCCGCCTGGCTTTTTTTTTAAAAAAAGTCTTTCAAATTAATTACACAAACTTTAAAGTTTTAAGTTTGCTTCTTATATCATAATCTGCAAATTGAGAAAGGTAAAGTGAAGTGGCAAAATATTATTTTATAAGCTGCTAATGCTCAAGGGAAGTTATGTACTGAAGCATAATTTAAGTATTACGCCTTTAAAAAAAAGTGGGAAGGAGCAGCACATGAGACTTGTGTTAAACACATGTGAAAGGTGTTTTCGTTTTTAGTATTTACACAAGGTATTTGTATTATTGATATAATTAATGTACTTTAAGCGTCAAACGGTAAAACATAAGTATTTCAAAAGAACAAAAGACTGAATTGCCAAGATTCAGATCTTACAAAGAAATTTTAAATATCTAAGAATTTGGCTAACTTCTTTTACGACGTTTCTTATGATATATTGTATTACTGTCTCGCATATTTGCTACCTCCTTTGCTCCCGATTCTGCATATTACAATTAATGAAGCCAAAAACTTCATACTGATCTAAACTTTTAAACAATAGAAACAAAGTAAAGTACTTTCTTCTGTGTACCATGTGACAGAAATATAAGTTTTTAATTGAACTTGGATAAGTGAATATTAGCGTCATTCTTGAGACAAGCATATGTGTGAATGTCGAATTTGTATTAAAAAAAATAAACTTAAAATGTCTTCTTAATTTTGTGTTTATACTACCACTATTTAAAAATGTACACCTATTGGTAGTAATTTTAAAACCTTCCGGGTTTATATTCGGGACTCAAATCATGATGAACGATTTTAATTTATTTGTCTCAGTAAATTTTAAGACTGTAAATTAATTTTGTAAGTGCGATTATCATAATCAGTTACATTTTAAATAGAAATAAAGATGAACAAACATTGAGATATAATTTAGGAATAACTTCTAGTGTGTTGCAAACGTCTTGCATTTATAAATAAAATTATAAACAATAAACAATGGAGTTCTGAAGTGAGAATGTTAAATTCTTGTTATTCTGATGTCATTACATTTCCCTATTTATGAAACTGTACAATTATATCGCGTTGTAATACACGAAGTAAATTCCATTAAATAATTTACATGATTGCCGTAAGTTTCCAAGATCTACAGTAATCTGAAATAATTCTGAAAATGATTTTTTAAGAACTAACAAATCTCATCGGTTCGTCGTGATTTAAAATACGTACGAAAAGCTTTGCACATAGGAAGTATTTTATAAATCTAATACTGTTCAAACATAATCTATGATAAATAATATCGAATATAAAGTTTTTAGAATACTATTGTAATCATTCGTTTAATGACCACCAAAAAGTTCAGCATTTTCTTCTGTGTCCATAGATTGGTATCCTTGCTACAAAGAACATTATACTTTAGGTACATAATTTCTAGACAATTAAACGAGCCGTTTATTTTGAAAGTGGCCTAAGTCCATTTTTCAAGAACAATCAGGTTAACGTTTGTAATAATTACGAAGTCTCTGTGTAACTGTTATAAACATTAACTTGATTTTCTCAAAAAATGGACTTAGGCCACTTTAATAATAAACGGCTCGAATTAGTGCAAACACTTTAAGTTATACGCACTCGTCGTTGATGACTACTGTAGCATTCCTCTAATAGTTCAGTCTCCCAATCATCCTCTTCTTCCTCTCCAGGATCAAAATTATACATCGGCATGAGTCTATGCCTTAAGCGTTCTAATTTCCTCTTCCGAGATATGATGATGACCTTTAAAAGTAAGCTTATGTTATTATAAAGTATGACGATGTGTTCCATTTTCAAAATTACAGAAACGCTTATGACATTCTTGTAACGAACCGATCCACACGTTATAAAAAAGATGATAGTTTATAATATTGCTACAAAATTTTAATGCAATATTCAGATACACATGTAGTAATAAAGCTATGATATTTTGCAAGATGTTAGTAGCAATACCAAACGAAGGAGCATTTATCCAAGTACCATAATTAGATTAACATTTATATATTTCGTTTTTGTTTCTGTAAATGAGAGTTAGTAGAAGATTATAAGTTTATTATAAAAGTGATATCGCTACCCATACCACAGCTGATAATATAATAACAAAGACCACTACACCCAGTGGTACAAAAATGTATTCTATCCCTTCTGGTGGGCCAAACTCATCAAAGGCTTCTGTTGTTGTAGGTACATATGCATTTGTAGTTGTATTGATTGAAACTACTGTGCTTTCAGATAATGATGTTATTCCTCCTTTTGTAAAATTCCATAAACTGTGATTATTCTCAGTTTCATCTGATACTCCAATAAAAGTCTCTGTTGTTTCATTAGAGGTATTCACTGAGTTTGTAGAATAATGTTTGTATTCATCAAATAGCATGCTAGCTGTTACAGAGTTCCCAATACTGGTTGCATTAATTTCTCCCATGCTTATTGATTCAATTGTTGCATATAATTTTAGACAATCATTTTTTAATTATAAATTTACTGGTACTTTAATTCTTCTGTGGATTGTAGGTAGTAAAGCAATACCCTACATGCTTTTTTACAACTTGTTTACCTGTATTAGGAAAATCAGTAAACATAGTGTAACATAAATATAAAATCGTTGAATGTCTTGTTCATACTGTGTCCTACTATCTTTATTCTGGAAATATCTTATGAATATATGTTATTAGAAAGTTAGACTTCTTGCTCTCCAGAGTATCATTATAGCTCACTTTATCACATATTATCTATAGTCGCAAGTTGTGATTTGCGTGTTACGAAAATCACATTTAGTGGTGTGAGCTCTTAATGCGAATAAAAAGCTAAACGTCATGTTAAGTCTTTGGTATATTTTATAGATAATTAACTACGTTAAATAATCCACTCCAGTATGAATTATATCAGTATCATTCGTGTGCATTGAATAACATATTCCATGAATATTGTAATTCAAATTTATTAACGTTTACGACGGACTGCCAAAATACTTGACAACCTCGGTCACGTTATATCTTTTTATCCATTCATTGATAAACTTCCCGGGAATGTGTTATTCTTCCATACATTTCTCCGAGCAAAGCAATGTTTATCTCGTAACATTATATATATTTTCGCGACACGAATCTTCATTCAATTATGCTATGCTCTTCCATATAATGTTTGCTTCTTTTAATTTCTCTCACGTCGTTTAATCTGCTTTAATGCCTGTGTCGTTCTACGCGTATATACTTATACTTAGAAATTCAATGATTCTGAGAAAAAGAATAACGCTGGGCGTGGAGAAATGAGAACCTCCAATAGTTGCGCACGAAACAACGGAAGTTGAACTATATATAAGTATGTTTTACTTCCCTCCCATCTTTTCTACTTCAATATCATTCAGGCCTACTGTACAACGAAATCACCAAGGCTGCCATTTTCTATAAATACAGCTATCGATATAACAAATTTTGTAAATTACGAATTTTTCATGATTTGATAAGAGATTAAATGATTAAGACAAGCCCAAATGTGTTTGAGATATCAATTATAATTTGTCAGGCTATCTGGATCTATATTCCACGAAATAAATTAAATATTCGGCTCTTAATATACATGCTATACAATTTTTATATGAAACATTAAAACTATATATACTAGTTGGGAGGGACTACAACTTTAAATAGAATAAATAACTTTATACAGAACGGTATTTTTAATGAACAACTTTATTTCTTCCAAGAATGACACTACAGTAGTATTTACATAGAAAAATATATTTTGGGATGTTACACAAAATAGGAGAGCTGTACTTGTTTTACATGTGAAATGTATAGATTCTTTCTTTATTAATTTACCAATATTTATGATTATGTAAAAAGTTCAACAATATTTCTTCCTAAGTACTACATGCTATAGTGGTAACAAAAATTTTCAACGTTCTTTTTTTGCATGATAACATAACAGAATTGCGCAACAAAATAAATAAATTCAGAGAAGGGGGGGGGGGGGTTACGGCGTAACATGTTAAAAAGTAGCCGTTATTTTAAAAGTAATTATTGATCTAACAAAAAATTCGTTAGTTAATACTGAAACACGTGAATCCATTAATCACTACTTATAATTTCGGAAAGTAAAGTGCAAAATTGATATATATGTACATTGCAAGCAGCACACAGATTACTAAACAGAGTTTGAATTTTTAGTGTAAACTGGAATTTAAATAAAATTTACATTGAGTTCTGGCTATTCGTTAAATGAGAAAAATAAATAGAGTTTATTAATTCAATAATAACGTTGTTCAAAATATATTACAATCTGTATACTGATTATACTACTAAGTCGTTTGTAAATATAAGTGGTTCCTAAAACTTTACTGTATTCATTTTCATATCATTGCCATCCACCTGTATTTTTTTCCCAAAGTTTAATTCTTCCTCAAAGTTTAATATTTCATTCAGTTCTATTCTTGTGAAACATGCTAATGTATCGCGTGAAACACAGAAGCTATTATACAATCCAATTTTTTACATTTTCCATGTCCATATACGTTATGATAGCACCCTCGCCGCTACTGTTTCTTATTCACGTTTTGTTCGATGACTCTTGAATTTCAGTTTGCACACAAGTAATCTAATTTAATAGTATTAACAAATTGTACAAAAGATTGTTGTTTGAGTGTTATACTTAAGTAGTAATCACACATATATTTCGGAAAAAAACACATAAGAATAAGTGCAATTTCGATCATTTTTAGATGATATTGCTATTAACAGTGTTTTTGCTAGCACAGATCAATCGGTATAAGAAACATTTAGGAATCTGTTTAAGTCTCGTTAAATATATGTTAGATGGAACCCAACAAAGTAGTTGTACGACTATTACGCAGTTAGAAAGCTATCACCTGCGAAGGATTTGCACAGTCGCCTATTGTCATTCTATGCATAGCCATTTCTGTTATTCCATGATAATGAACAAAAGCAGCTGCAATTACCAATACATGGAAGATTTGATGACTCTGAAACTGAGAAGAGAACATAAATTTCAATATGTGTTTAAACAAATGCTATGAAACTGAGGATGAAACATAAATTTCAATATGTGATTAAAATGCTTGTATTATACTAGTTTCTTATAAACTAGAAGATAAAGATTATGCTTACCCAAATATCAAACTTTCCAGGGAAAAATCGTTCAGGTACTCTTAATGCATAAAACAGTGCCCCTAAAATATATAAACATCCCATCAATATTAACCATCCAAGAGATGCTTGACTAATTGCTTTGAACCACCCTTCAGCTATGGCATAATGAAAAGCAGGTATTATCTAAAATCACGAAGATATGCAAGTTAAAATTATTAGTGATGATGTGTTAATTTTCATTTTTTATTTCATATTAACACGTTAAGCGCCATGACGACATCCGTGATATACGATATCTCGCGATACGCATCCGTAATGTCTATATAACGTCTAAAAACAAAACTGTTTAATCGGTCTACGATACATTGGTTACTTTACATCGTTATCGAAATGCTAAAAATTGAACATTTTACGAATATTAGCGATATACGTGATTCGAGTAATAGTAATATTAACAGCGGTGGTCATCGGTGACCACCATGGCGTTCAACTTGTTCATAGCATGTAACTTACCCCACTAAGGCCAAATCCCATAAAAACACCTGCTCGAAGAGGTCTATAGCTTGGCTCACCAAATCTTTCCCATAATGACACGACGATACTAGTTATTCCGAGTATTATAACCACTGATAAATATATTAGTTTTGGTTGGAAATCACAATAAAAGCCATAGTAAAGCCATGGCACAAAGCTACCCATAATAAGCATAGCAATTCCACAATAATCTAATTTTGAAAATAACTTCCCAACACATTCACTGTGGCAGTGTACTGTGTGAAAGGCAAATGACATTCCCAGGCAGGTAATAGCACCAATAAAGAAAGTACCAAATACCAGCTTTTCTTCCAATTGAATTTCTACAGGTGGTTGTGTTATAAAAAATATAGCTATACCAATAAACGCCACACAACCTATGAAACATAATAAAAATTGCATCTATAATTTAAATATCAGGCACCTTAAATATATGTTAAATAAATAAATAAATAAATATATATACACACACACACACACACACACACACAGAGTAGAATCCTGTATAATATGAAAAATACATTCATCACATTATATGAGGACTGGCACAATATTTTGTTATTGAATTTGAGTTACAGTTGTATTACACAAGCATCCACTGTATACCATTCCATAATTAAAAATATTATATTTCATATATTTAAATACAGTCTCACCAAGTAAATGTGTCCAAATATTGCCTGTTTCAGTATGAATTCGAAAAATACTTTTGAAGCAGGCATAAAAAGATGGTAAGGGTGGTCTATGACCAGCATGTAAAAAATCATTGTCTTGCAACCACCTTGGAAGATTTCGGAAGTGACATTGTTTCCAAGATGCTTCCCATACCTTTAAATGACATGTATGTAATATTGCAAGCAGTGCTATATTGTATTATAATTAAACTAGTCTAACATTACTATAAATGATTATGATCACACATTAGATAAAACATATATGTGTCAGTTGTACAACGTATTAATATAATATTACCTTGCGAACAAATTCTTCTGCTTGCTCAGCAGCATTATGTGCTAATGCTCCAAGATCTATTTCATCACTTAGTACACCTGCTTTTAATACCTCTGTCATCTGTGACATAAAATAAAGAATAATATAATTTCTTGTAATTTGAAATTAATTGATTGCATGCTTATCACTTTATATTGTATAATATATAATTATAATTGTATCCTTATAATACAATTATAAGGATGACAAACATGTTTTAGGACCTCGCAATCCAAAAGGTGATCATCCTCAGGAGTAGAGGGCAAAGGGCATCCAACCCCATCTTCCTCTTCTGCCAAACAACTGACGTCATCGTCTTCTAATAATTCTTTAACTTCACGTAACCCTGGAATTTCACTATTAAACAGCATACGCTCAGTCCATGGAATTCTATGGCGTACTCCTAACTCATCAGATGGACTCATCTCATTCCCTTTATCTACAGCAATAGCATCTTCGTATTGCGACATTTTTTTGGATTATAGTTAGTATCTCCAGTACTGAAAAATATACATATGCTCTTTATAAATAATATAAACCAGTAATAATCACATATACCCACATTTGACCACTAATGATTATTTGTGTACTTATTACATCTATTCACAATTTTCGCCTATGAAGGATCGACATTCTATGTGTAATAAATGCAAATTAGCACAGGTGCGCAATGAATATGTCTCCGTTTAAAAATTTGCCATGTCTCAAGTTATGTGAAATATTTACAAGCAAGTCTTTTAAAGATGTCCGATTTAACGGTAATCACATGACACTTTAAGAAAAGAAATAACTATTATACTATTAGACTTCGCATCGGTCATGATTTCTTATGTAATCGATTATGATATGTAAATATATGTATATATACATGTATATACTGCATGTAACAAAAACCACATCGACAACTGCTGCTTAATACCAGTGCATTTATGCCATGGGTTTATAAAATTATAATAAGCTCGATGTAAAAACTCTTCGCAAGAATATGTTTAATCAATAGATAATCTCATGTTGCTGATAATAACGAGATATGAAAAGTGCAGAAATATAAACATCAACTAATATGGACATTGGAGATACTCTAATACGTACTTATCGCACTTCCGTTCTTCCAGGTCTCACATTTGCTTTGGAAAAGTCGAAAATATGTATATATATAGTTTCGATATCACGGAAGCGAGGTATCAGATGAGCAGTTACTTTCCGTAAATAAGAACGAACGTTTTCCCGAGAGTATAATGCAACTAGTAAAACCAGTCGTTCTTCGTCACGACCAAAGTCGAAGATAACCGACTCCGTGTCTCCTCTGTGAATGTACAAGTCTGTGTCAAGCACCACGTGTAAAAGATATGTCAGCTGTCAATTTACTGCATTTTTAGAAATTCATAAAAAATCCAAGTTATTTAACGAAGTGATATGGAAGTAGATTGACTTCGATAGATCGCACTATTAACTCTAAAGAATCGATAACTATGATGGATAATTGTGAAGGATAACTACCAATTTAGTTACTATAGCAAGACTTACACTTCTGGAAACGTTTACGATGCATTTTCTAGCTGAATTGTGCATGTGACGCGCGCAGTTTATGTATATATTATAAACACATACTTTCTGTTCAGCCGTCGGGTCAAAGTTCTTTTTTTATTCAACTGCTTGAAAAATGCAAACGCAAGATTTCATAAATGCTATATAGAATTTTCATTAAAAATATATCGGTCTTTATGTTATTATTAGATATCACTAAAACTACGAAATTACTAAGAAATATGTGTTAGAGTATTACACCTGTCTCCCATGAAGTATATTCTCCTTCGTATTTTTAGTTTTTAATACAAGTTTATTCAACTTGGAAATTGCTGGAATAAAATCTAACATATTCCAGAAATCAGTTTTTAGTATCCCAAAAAGTTCTAAGAATTAATTGCCTATTCCCAGGAATCTCTGGAAATTGGATTCCTCCTTGCAATTTTAGCCCACCTGATATAATTTCTCAATTTTCAGAATTTCGAAATAACCGCAAAATCATCGAAATTAGATACCTTCTTGCGAGTCATATTTTCCTGATTCAGTTAATTTAACTCTGATTAATTTAATGTTGCTGAAAAATTGCAGGAATTAGAATTGCAAAGGCAGTTTTCGAGAAATTTGTTAGATCAATTAACTCGACACGGATTTCCCGTTGAAGAATTTATGTGCATCGTACATTTGTGCATTTCATATTACTTGTGATAAGGCATATTTCGCAATATCTGTTTTTGTTTTCTTCCCAGTGCAAGTCATCGATTGACTGGACTGATTTAAAATCTTCGTCTCCGTATCTAAGAAAAATATCTGGGTTATTGACGATATGTTCCAGTTGCTATCAATAGGATGTGTTAATTATGTGATGCTTTTACAATATGTTTAAGTATACTTATATACATTACGGATTTTAGAATATATTGCGTGTGTAATTTAATTTGCATATCTTTGTTACCATTGGTATTAGAATACATGCGAATACATTGTATAATATATTATAATTTTATATAAACAATTTTAGATATAAGATTATATATGTATATTGTATATCAGATGTATATCAGATTTTGGTTGGAAGAAATACGGAAATCGAAAAAAGATTGTCTTCTAAATTTATTCCTTTCATTACCTTTCCTTTAACACCAACATTCTATGTCAAAATCGGAAATCTCTTGTTAACTTTCCGAACATAGAAGGGGTGCGCGGGGGCAGGGGAACGAAATTGGCGGGAATGCACCCCCCTTACGTCGCCTTTCCCCGCGGTGATAACTTTGAAAATCTGACGTTAACGCGGTTTGCCCCTAATTTGGAAGTTAACATTACGCGTTAACGTGTAATTCCTGGAATTACCGACGAATTCCTGAAATTTTAGAGCGATTTCGGTGTTAACGTGCGAAATAGCAAGTTAACACCGCGGGGAAAGGCGACGGAAGGGGAGGGGTTTCCCGCCAATTTCGCCCCCCTTACCCCACTTCCGCCCATTTTCGAGGAAATTCTACGATAACGTAAAAGTAAGGAGAGGACAAGCGAATTGAATATAACATCAATTTATAGTAAAATAATCATTTTTATTGAATCTTAAAAATATTCATACACAGAACTTAAACTATAGAATATAAACTATAATATATACAGTATATAAATAATATTTATTTCTATCCAGATGAAGTATAGAATAGACAAAACATCAAATGCATTCTATGTAAGATACATTAATTTCTTAATTTATAATATATCTCATCCGCGAAGCGAGAGACAACAAAATGCATTTGAGGTTTCATCGATTCAATATCTCCCCTGTGATTTATTAAAGTGATTCTATACAATATTCGAATAACATATAATAATATATAATAATATATATTGGGGAAACTTCAATTTTTCTGTATCCCACAAATGTTGATCTTGAGTCGTTCCGTCGAGGCGACAAAAATCGTACTTCAAACATTGAATTGAGTGAGACATGCGCTGAACGAATGAAAATTTGTTCGACGTTGGTGCAAGGATCCGTTGAATTTTATTTTACGATATACATATGTATACACACATTATATATGTATTCTGTTGCACTTCTTCTATATACGCCGAAGGAGTTATCACTCTTGCCTAACCTGATAACATAACAAAAAAGTAGTAAACTTTTATATGAAACAATACATGTCGTTAGATGTGGATTGCATACGAAAACTCGTTTACAACTTCCATCTACGATAATAATTGCTGCAATTCAATTACTAACCAAAGTTGATCATGAAAAGAATCAAGCTGGAAACTTTGATTTTATGATTATATATTGTAAAATAAAGAAGATATTAAAATATTCGAAGAGCGTACTTAAATTTCTTACATTACATAGAAATAGTAAAACAATGGATCCTGCATTTATAGAATGTAATATGAAGATAACTTTTTATAATGGAAGTATATCTGCTATTCATTAGCATACATTAAGAAATGGGTATTCCATGAGCACATTATGAATGCTAAATAAAATATTAGCAAACATGGAGATGGAAAGTGGTATTTTGTCAAAATACATGTACATTACAGCTGTTATCACAGCATACTGGTAAGCTAAGAAAGAATTGATTGTATATTCCAATGTAAAACATATATGTATGAAAACATAGCATACCACTTTTCCAGGGTAATTTCTATTTTAACTGTGTTCATCAATAAAGCACTTCTATCCAGTGATACTATCAATTTAAATGCTCCTTTGTTTGTAACATGGTTCCAATGTGTAATAAGTTTAATGATATGTGTAACTCTGAGTACTTTATCTTCATGGTATCCCAAGATTATTAAGTTTCCTCAAGGGAATCCATACAAAAAAGAGACAATAAGGAAGGTAGTAATTTACTTAATACTTTGATTAATGCATTATTAAAAAGTTATTATTAAATACCACTTTAATTAAAATCTTATTTTACATGCAGGTATTACCATTGTCTCTTCTGTTTACTGGAATGATAGCAACCAATAACTTATGTTTAAAACATGTAGGTGTTGCATTTTATTACATTGGACGTTCATTGACAACTGTTTTTAATGTTGTCTTCACATATCTAATATTAGGTAAGAATCTCTATTAATTCAAATATGAAAAATGTATTATATTAATATATAATTATATATATATTAACACAGGTCAGAAAACATCAAAGAAATGTATTATATGCTGTGGAATTATCATACTAGGTTTTTGGCTGGGAGTAGATCAAGAACATGTTGCAGGTTCTTTATCAATTTTGGGAACATTATTTGGTATACTTGGTTCACTGACACTCTCTTTGTATTCAATTCATACTAAACAGGTTCTTCCTGTGGTAAACCAAAATATATGGTTACTTTCTTATTACAATAATGCATACAGTGTGTTCATATTTCTTCCACTGATAATTGTTAGTGAAGAATACATAACAGTATACAATTACGAAAAGATCGACCATTTATTCTTTTGGGTGGTAATGTTGATTAGTGGTGTTTGTGGGTTTGCAATTGGTTATGTAACTGCCCTTCAAATTAAGGTAACATCTCCCTTAACTCATAATGTAAGTGGAACTGCAAAGGCTTGTGTACAAACAGTTATAGCCACATATTGGTTTAATGAAGAAAAATCATTTATTTGGTGGCTGAGTAATATCATTGTATTAGGTGGTAGTGCAGCCTATGCAAGAATAAGGCAACTTGACCTGAACAAGGAATATAGACAAGAAAAACAACCATTAAAAGTATAATTTCATATATAAACATCCACCAAATATATACATATGGAAACAATTCAGTTACTTGATTATTAATCCGAATTAACAGCAATTATTTGGGGGATCTCATAATGTGATATATACTATTGTATAATTATGTAAATTGTAACGTTATAAACTTTGTTAGTGGAAGTTTTTGGTACAAATAAATATTTGAGACAAAGATTTTGAGAATGTATTAAAGTATAAATATTATTAAAATACTGTTTGTAGTAAGTCATGTGCAATTAAATTAAATCCTTAATTATGGTCCTTCTTCTTCCATTTTAAAACTACAATGAGTAGAGATGTATTTTTAAAATCTTGATGAAAGTCCGCCTCCTCGGCTGTCCGAATGACTCGCCATTAAATCTCTTCGTTTAAGTATTGCATTAACACTTTTCAATATCAAATTTGCATTTGTATGGGACATTAATGTTGAATTTAATTCGTTTCGTATGAAGTTATCCACTGTGTGTTTTTCATCAGTTTCTATTGCAAATCCATCTGACAAAAGATAATACCTAACCAAAGGTAGAATGAACTAAATTAAAAACATTTACAAAAATGAAATCATTTAAAATAAATCCTTCGCACCTTGGATATTCAATTGCGGATGAAACATTTAATCCGCGTACAATAATATTATACAGTAATTGTCCAACAACAAAGGCATCGTCCGTTCCAAAAATGCCGCGTAATCCACATGTTACGTTTTTATTATGGAAAATTATTGGATTAAAAGTAATCAGATTATTATTGCTATCAGTCTTATCTAATAAGAAGCCAGCCTCTGTTATGTATCCTAATCCCATTGGTGCACTAAATCCACTGTGGAAATATTTAGTTATTCGATAATTGTTTTTTGAAAGTAGAATTCGATTTACATTGTTTGGAGTACTAACGTTAAAATACAAACATATGTATCCTCCCAATCCATTGCTACTACTCCCGCATATCGTTCTTCTTCGGCTATAAATATACAGAAGTATTAAATAAAACCTTGTTTCATGAAGTATTCATTATGATAAATGTTACAAAAAGTGATCTGTGATGGATTGAAAGTAACAAACCATTTCGAATTGATAATGGAGGTATTGTTGTTAAGTGTATGAGTGCCTTAGCAACAAGTACTTGTGTTTGGATGGAGGATGCATATTCTGCAGATATGTTAAGTTCATCTAAAGCTGCAATCACTGCTTTTACAGATAATGCATGTGCTGGATAGTATACTGTATGATTGTAAAAAGTAGATTGCTTTGTTCTATAAAGCTCGGGTTTATAATTAGCTAATTGTTGCAAATGTTTCAATGATTGAACTTCACTGCTTAAAATTTGGTCTGAAAGTGTGCCATTATACAATGCTAAAACATACAAGTGTTATTAAAAATGGTAAGTGCAATATGTAATATAATGTTGAAAAACATTGCTTCTAATTACCATCAGCACCATAATAAGCTATAGCATGTAATGTATCAGCAAGTTTTGGTAACTTTAACACATCCCCTGCATTGAGATGTCCATACAGAGCTTCATTATTTTTGGAAAGTTCACTGGCAAAATCTTTTGAAACAACAAATCCTTCTTTAGCTAAAACTACAGAAGGTTCAACAACTTCTTTCCAAGGTAGTTTACCCTTCAGATTATGTGCATGCTGTAGTCCTTTTAGTACAGCAGGTATTCTTATCCCACTTTTTGCAAAAGCACCTATCTCAGTACATGTAATAATTTAGTAAATACATTCCATATATACATGTTATAAATATAATTCAGATGTGTGAACAAAGATAATTTACCTTTAATTGTATTGTTGGCAAAGTCAATGATAATTGGAACTGTACGCTCTTTATGGTTGTATATCATAATACTACCACCTCTAAAATAATAATTATGAATTATAAAGGTTATTACATGAATGTCACTGATTACTTACCCACCAAGACCTGTTTTATGTGGAGCTACAACCGTCATACAGATAGTGGCAGCAATTGCTGCATCCACTGCATTTCCACCCTTCCATAATATTTTGGTACCAATTTGTGAACAATTTGTATAGTCTGATGCAACTGCACCATGAATTCCAGTTTTACCCTAATATGAAATAATGACATTCAGATTTATATTCAGGACTCAGTTAACTTGAATTTTATAGAATTAAATTATATACCTGAGGAGTGTTATCAGTATAAAGTAATTGCAAAATCAATGTTGTTGTAATAGCAATTGTTAATATAGCAAAACAACTTATAATAAACTTCAAGCCATCTCCACAATAGAAACTCAACTTATAACTTTCATCCTTTGTTAAAGGACATTCTTCAGTGAGACCTGATGATACATTATTTAGAATAATAATAAATAATATTAATTCTATTTAATACCAATAACTATTGAAATTATCCTCGATATTTAGGGGCAATGAATTGTATGTATTCGGATTAAATAATTTATATTCCCATCCGTTGAATACAAGACTTCGAGAATTACAGATTATGTTCAATTCTTAGAATTTGAAATTCAATGGTATTTCAGGTTATGAAACCTGATTGATTATTACAAACAAGAGACTTCTTATTCTGTGTGTAATTCTTTTTTATACTCATTTACTGCCAAAAGTGCAACAACCACAACCAAAAGAAAAAGTATACATTATACTTATTAAAATGACTTTAATGAGGCGTTGTTATATTTCATGATAAGTTAATGTAAGTATAAACTCAGGTTTACTAGGTTATAGCTTTTGTATATTTAAAAAACGTATTAACAAAAAATACTTACGAGTATTATTATAACTCATAATGTGTGTGTCAACTATTTGAATAAATTAAAGAACACCCCTCTCGATCATGGAGAGACATATTATGCCACATAACTGTAAACTTGATTTCACCTCCTACTATGAGAAACAAATCGAATTAATTGAAATATAAACTACTAATCTTAAATGATTATATTGTCGATGCTATTCTGTGTCGAAAATAATAAATACAATAAATTGTATGTAAATATTTCTTCTAAGTAAAACATTTAATTCAAGTACTTTTGTAAATTTTGTAAAAATACTGTTTTTCATTATGTAAAATGACATGTGTATAATAATTTGGCAGGTTTGAGAATATCAGACATTATATTGACGACTTTTTTATTTCAGCACTTAAAATAATCAGAGGAAAAAGGTTGTAAGAACAGCTTTAGTAATACAGAGAAATATATATATATATATACATACACACCATATATATTTTTGTTTATACACTCTAAGAAAGAAATATGTAAATATTATACTTGTCGTTGTTTACACAAAAATTAAGGAAGGATTTTTAAAAACAATATTTAGAAATTACTTTGCAAAAATCTTAATCTGTGTTGAACCAAATTACAAACTAAATATAGCAAAAATGTCTATTGATGTAGTAGAAATATTAAAGGAAAATAGAATGGTAAAAGTATGTGCACCCATGGTAAGATATAGCAAGTAAGTAGTGAAGTTTTGGCAGATTTTCCATAATTATTTATAAAAAGATATACTAATATAATTTGTCAACAGATTACAATTTAGGACTTTAGTCAGAAAGTATGATTGTGATATATGTTTTACACCAATGATACTGGCTGACTCTTTTGTGCAATCCTGTAAAGCAAGAGAGAATGAATTTTCAACAAGCAAAGAAGATAAACCACTTATTGTTCAATTTGCAGCTAAGACTGTGAATGACTTTGTTTGTGCTTCAGAAATGGTTGCACCGTAAGTCTTGCATAAAGTATTGGTTCTTGAATTTAAAATAAAATGAATAATAAATATATGTGATGATATAACAAATTGAACAGGTACTCAAATGGAATTGATTTAAATTGTGGATGCCCTCAGCGTTGGGCAATAAAAGAAGGATATGGGTCTGATTTATTAAGAAAGCCAGAACTTGTAAGAGATCTAGTGTACCAAGTAAGAAATCGAATTCCAACACCTTTCACTGTGTCAGTGAAAATTCGTTTACTTAAAGATATCCGTAAAACAATTGAATTTTGTCAAGTTCTTGAAAAAGCTGGTGTTTCATTTTTGACCGTTCACGCAAGAACGCCCGAAATGCGAAATGAACCAATTGATATGGAAAATTTGAAATTAATAGGAGACTGTGTGCAACTGCCTATCATAGCAAACGGGGATGTAAAAAATTTGGAAAGTGCACAATATTTATATAATGAATCTAATTGTGATGCTGTAATGTCTGCAAGGGGAATTTTAACAAATCCTGCACTGTATTCTGGACACTTAACTACACCATTTAGTTGCATTCAAGATTGGCTAAACATTACAGCAATAATTCCAACACAATTCTTGTGCTTTCATCATCACCTTGTCTTTATGTTAGAGAAAATTTTACCAAAGAAAAGTAGATTGTTATTCAATAGCTTACAAAATAAAGAAGCTGTATTGGAATTCCTAGATAATTATTATGATATGAGACCAAATATTTGTCCTGAACTAACAAAGCCTATTAAATGTGAACCAGTCACTACATATATACAAACCAGCAGTAAACATACTGTAAAGGATGAAGATGATTTACCCAACAATTTTTTCGGAAATATATTTGCAGAATCGTAATTCCTTTTGTGTTAAAAATTTTATGTATAAACATGTTGTTTTATATTAGACACATTATTAATCGCAAATAATTATTAGATTCCTATCCTATATCCTTATCCATTTTTGCAAAGATATATAAATGCCAAGATTCATAAAAGTATTTCTAAAAATGATTACTAAGAGGTTGATATTTTTTTGCAATAATTTCGTGTATACCTCTTACATCTATATTAGTATATAACACGTGTAATTAGTCAAAATTATGAAGAAGTAAATAATTTCGTTTAATTCATATGCTGTAGTAAATAAAACAAAATCAAGTTATGTTTGAGACTTGAACACTAGGTGGACGTGACGTCTCAATGCAATGGTTTATAACCGCGAAAATGGGGTGGTAAATGTCTTCCAAAATAGATCCGCAATGTGTTCAATTATTGATATGTCAATTTAATGACAGCGGTCCATATTTTTTAATAACAATATGGGAAGATTAGACACAGATCTTCACAATATATGGAGATAAATGTGAAATGGTAAGGTTTTCATTAGTTCTTCATATAGTATATAGAACTACAAATGATGTCACGACATTTTGTTAATATAAAGAGTGACAATAACAATAACAATAACAATAACAATAACATTTTAGATAGATGTTTGATATTAAATCCTTTGTTATTAAGATACTATAAATGCTAGTTATTCTGTTAAACAATACTAGTTATAATTTTAAGCAAAGTATAGCTTATGTTTTATCATTTAAGATCCGATCCTTTGCCCCAAGTCAGAGGGGCAAACGCCCTTTAGTCTCAGACATATCCGAGAATAGCTCTTCACCCATATCACAAGAAAACCATGTAAAGAAAAGACTTTGTAGAAATGCAAAAGATGTACAAATACCAGAATACAAAGCTGTGATATTATCTGATAATGGTGTACAAGTTACACAAGCAGTTATATCAGAACATGTAGGTATTTTAAAACAGTGAAACAAATACATATTAGTACATGGCCATAGTATAAAAGTTTTAATATCATTACAGGAGGAAATAGTGAAAAAATTGCTAAGCAAGCCTTTTAAAATACCAATCCCTGGTTATCAGCTATCATGTAGAGCTTTAGGGATTCGTCTTTCAGGACCTCGCAGATCTTTGCATGATCCGGATGAAGCTAATGCACTGGTGGTTTATGCACCACCAGAAATATCTGAACATGACAGGTTGAAACAGGATACGTAAGTTGAAATTAATATGTATATTACATTGAGTATGTGATACAATATTTGTGGTAAGAAATAGGCAGGATTTATATTAATTCCTTATTCCTTAAGTCCTTATATTAATAGTTAATATATCCTTATCTTAGATCAAAACAACTTGTACATGTAGTGGTAGATCCAATTGTGGGAAACATTTTAAGACCTCATCAAAGAGAAGGTGTGAAGTTCATGTATGAATGTGTAACAGGAAAACGCATAGAAGGTGCATATGGTTGTATTATGGCAGATGAGATGGGACTTGGAAAAACATTGCAATGTATCACTCTTCTCTGGACACTTTTGAAGCAGGGTGAATTTTTTTGAATATTTACTTCACATGTATTTTCTATGCTTTATGAAGTTACAAGTAGGACTTTCCATTTTGAAGGACCTGAGGCTAAACCATTGATAGATAAAGCAGTTATTGTTGCACCAAGTTCCTTAGTTAAAAATTGGTACAATGAGATTTTTAAATGGTTGAACAATAGAGTGATGCCTCTTATTATTGATGGTGGAAAGAAAGGAGATATTGATAATAAACTTCATGGTTTCATGAAAACTTATGGTCCCAGATGTGCCAATCCTATTCTAATAATTAGCTATGAAACATTTCGATTACATGCACCTGTCTTACATCAAGATGAGGTAGGACTTGTATTATGTGATGAGGGTCACCGTTTAAAAAACTCAGAAAACCAAACATATCAAGCTCTCATGGGCTTAAAAACTAAAAGGCGGGTATTACTTAGTGGAACACCCATCCAAAATGATCTTCTGGAATACTTCTCCTTGGTACATTTTGTTAATCAAGGGCTTTTAGGAACTGCACAGGTAAATTTTGGTTTTTTTAAGAGAAAAAAAATGTACTTATGTAAAACATATGTAATAATGTATATCATTATGTTTGATAATTTTGTTTGACAATTTTGTGGCCCAAAATATTTTCATATGCATCAATGATTTATTTTCCAGGAATTTCGAAAAAAATTTGAGATACCAATTTTACGTGGTCAAGATGCATCCGCGTCTGATTCAGAGCAGAAACTTGCACAAGAACGATTAGCAGAATTAGTAACTATAGTAAACAAATGCCTCATTAGACGAACTAGTGCCTTACTTTCTAAATATCTACCTCTGAAGTATGAGTTAGTAGTATGCATAAAAATGAGTAAACTGCAGACTGCTCTTTATAAAAATTTTATAAAAAGTGATAGTATAAAAAAATCCATGGAAGGTATGTTACTTACTATTGACTTAAGCTTTTCAACATTCGAATTCATAATAATTATTAGCATATATATGTTTATTTTTATAGCAGATTCTTCAGAAAATCCTAAGAAAGGGAAAAGTCTTTCAGCATTATCAGCTATCACACTCTTAAAAAAATTATGTAATCATCCAGATTTGGTATACCAAAAGATATTAGAACGATGCGATGGATTCGAGAATGCGATAAACTTGTTACCACCGAATTATAACATTAAGTATGATTAATTAATAATTGTATAAATATTAAAAAAATGTGAGTTTTAATTAATAATGCAGCAACTATAATTTTCAGAAATATTTTACCGGAATTATCCGGCAAATTAATGGTATTAGATTGTCTGTTAGCATCAATCAAAACTACCACCACTGATAAAATTGTGTTAGTATCCAATTACACACAGACACTGGATCTCTTTGAAAAATTATGTCACAAACGTTGCTACAACTATGTAAGGCTCGATGGTACAATGAGCATAAAAAAGCGAGCAAAAGTGGTAGACAAATTTAACGATCCAAATAGCAGTGATTTCATTTTCATGCTTAGTTCTAAAGCTGGCGGTTGTGGATTGAATCTCATCGGGGCAAATCGTTTGGTGATGTTTGATCCTGATTGGAATCCTGCAAACGATGATCAAGCTATGGCTAGAGTTTGGAGAGATGGACAAAAAAAACCATGCTTCGTCTATCGTTTTCTTTGTGTATGTGGATATGTACGTTATGTACTCTTTGTTTAAAACGTAACTGCCATTTAATTAACGTTTACATTTTAGACTGGTACTATAGAAGAGAAGATATTCCAACGGCAAGCGCATAAAAAGGCTTTAAGCTCGACAGTTGTTGATCAAGAAGATGACGTGGCAAGACACTTTACACTAACTGATCTTCGCGATCTATTTAAATTAGAAGAAAATACAGTGTCTGATACTCATGCAAAGTATGTATATGTGAAACTGTGATTTAAAAGTGTTATTATATACACATAAGTATTATGTTGAGTTGTAGTCAACATGTTTAAACATTTTTCTGTGTAATATTTATTAGATTCAAGTGCAAGAGGTGTATTAATGGTATAGAAACGAAAGGTCCGCCTGAACAATCGGATTGTAATTCGGACTTGTCAGATTGGAGGCACGCTTATAATCCGCGAAATTTACCGGATGTATCTCTACGCCAATGTTGGCCAAGCGGTATTTCTTTCGTCTTTCATCATCGTTCGCACGAACAAGTAAAATAGGACGATCATATTCTCAGATAATTGTTCTGTGTGATACGCACTAATCAAAATTAATCTTATAAGTTTGTTAACAATTACTATTTGTAAACAAATCTCTTTCAATGTACATAGCCATAATATTTGTATACTTGATGGATGAAACAAAAAATGTTTTTTTTTAAGTTTGTAAATAAATGCTGAAATCGTTTAATATATAGGACCATATGTAGATATAATGTAGCAATCGAATAAACGAATTGACTTTTGAAAATATTATGAGTTATAATTAATAATCTGCAAAAACATGTAAATTTTTTGTATGAAAAATTATCATGTAATGCAAATTTGGATACGTAAAGTGTAAGTACGAATAGGAAATTCTTTATATAAGATATCAATATACATGTTAACGGTCATATTTAGACAACCTGATGTTGCTTATACATATCCGGTTGCTTATCTTTTAAAAATTGGCATACATTCTCTCTCTACATGGAATACGCTATATGCGCACACCTTCGAAACCATGTACACCTGCAGTCATTTAGCCTGATGTTTTTGTCTCATATAATAGATTTTGTCGGCTTCATACGAGTTACGTTGAATCTACGATTGTCATAGGCCTCAGGAATTTGTTCCACATAAGCTCAGAGCAATCAAGAAAGAGGGAAGCGAGAGGAAGTTAGAGTGGGGGAATGGAAATAATGAAAGATAGGTCACGTGACCTGTAAACTCGGAATCCGATTGGTAGAAACCGATGAGCACTGGTTTTCCCTCTTGACCCGCTCCCGCTTGCACGGTCTTCTTCCGAGGTTCCGTGCAGCTGCCCGCTCAGAATAGTTCCAGATGTGGCCATGTTTAGTTTGATCTTTGAAGTTTTCGCTCATCGTCTCATAACTGCTACATTTTTATACTATCTGCTGATATTCGCTCTGTCCGACCATCGTACTCTTTGCCTGCCTGCGGCTAGTCTCGTTCACATAACCATATGTTCTTCTATTGCCGAGATCAATCCATAAAAACGCGGAGGTACAAAATAACGAAAGACGAAGTAAAACGCTGTCATCCATTCGAGGAGACACGTAACGCGCGGAGTCCGTGGGAATATTCTTTGAGAATTGTTGCCATAACAGATACCGCGCGTTCATTTTATACTTGCGGTTGTTTTTTCTTCCGGCAAGGGTAAAATTTATCGTCGCTCCCTTTCTCTATCTCTCACGAGTCAAAGGAAAATTCGTAAGAACCTATAAAACGAATGTATATCGATTTTGTATATTCCGACGGGGTATTAACGAAGTGGAAGCCATTCCGGAGCTTTGTACGCATCTTTGGATAGACGAAGGCTATATTTCTTTTTTTGTCTCGAGTAAATCAATCTAAAGAGATACGCAAGCGCGTCCCTTTTTAGGAAGCGTCAATTCCATTCGTTTATAGACATAGTATTTAACGATACGTCTGCACGGGAAATCAGATAACTCGAGCGCACCACCTACGAGCTTGTTGTCGGGCAACCATATGCCACGTCGCCAGAATGACGTAGCAGTGGCGAGATAAAAAGCGCATCATTTAACGAATTTAATAGTCGAGAAAGCAAAAAAAAGAGAGATAAAGTGACATATTGTATATCTCATCGAACAATAAGTGCAAATAGTAATTTCCGGACTTAAACGGAGAACAAACGGATATCATAATCTCTTGTATAGCCTGTTTGTGTACGGGCAAGAAGACATATCGAAAGAAAAAACAGGGGCGTAACCAAGTTGAGAGAAACGAGGGAGAAAAAGAATAAGACTTCTGGTATCGATATAAGGTGCGCGCGCGCGCGAGACCGCGTAAGGGCGTCCGAAAAGAGGGAGATAGAGAGAGAAAGAGAAACGGAGGGACACGTATCATGTTACTTGTATAGGATAATTTATGTCCTGTAACGAGTATTTTCAAAATTTCAAATGCTAGAATTCAGGCACGCGATTTCACGAGCAAAGAGCCATCGAGTGTGGTCGCGTCAATCGATCGAATGATCATCGTCGGGCCACAGTGCTATATCATACGGTACAAAACACGATCGATCGGAACAAAACAATGGCATTAGAGAGTGTTTCCGCGGCTGAGACTCTAATCCAAAGGTTTGCCTCCACATTTTTTATTCACCAACAACAAACAGTTGGAAATTTTACATGACTGTCACTACCACTTACATACGTACACATCGCCCCCTTCTCCGGAGGCTCCGTGCTGTCCCCGCTTTCGTTCGGTATACCATTGGCACCGCAGACCAAAAAACCGAGCATGCCCTATTCAGGGTATACGTAACGCATTTTTTGTTTCAAATACATTTCAGAAATTACGGTTCTTCTCTGCTCCGACATATTAGATTAGTAAGCCTCTACTTCTTTACGAATTACTAAAACTACAATTTATTCTCTCAATGTTTCGTAGAGTTCGCGACTGCTCCACGATTATTCGTAATATCGACTAAATTATGAGAATTATATCAATTCAAAAGATAGACTTTCTTTATCGAGAACAGAGGCTATTAATTTGAAAATACCATAAAGCGTTGCCTGAAATATCCATTTTTATGTACGGACGAGTACCAGCCTGTACATATATATTCTCGACACATAATCGAGTACAACGATGTTGATGATAACAAGTTCGCTTGATAATCCTTCGTATATAAAATAGTATTTGTACATGTCTGTTATATCCGCATCAGTTAGGGCGTATATTTATCTTATGCATATCATGGAATTCGATAAATGTGAACAAGTACTGAATGAAATCGGTTGTTTGCTGTTTCTTGCCACCTAAGGAGCTTTGAAGAACCAAATATCGACTGATAAGGCTATATACTTGTTGCTCCAAAAATTGGGAGCTCGGTAGTATGAAACGCACGGGATCTTCAGAAAGGAAGACTCTCCTATGTACTAGATTCTTAGGTTTACAGATAACACGATTCTACTCAGGCTTATACACAGTCATACTTTTCATGAATACATACATACTAGAGGATATGATACACATTTACATTCACCGTCGACGACGTACTATCATACATACTACATGCACATACATACACTTACACACTTGAAAGCGTTGAATGACGAACGAAACACAATGTTCTACACCGGAAGAAAACCTGAACAGATGCTCCAATAAGAGTTCAACTTCGACAAAATTGCACGTAATGTCGGCAATGCTGCAACGATGACAATGAGATGCTGCAAAACAATATGATGTTGTTTCGATATATGTATGCTATGTTAATAACTTGATGATGTATCATGATAGAATTGTTCATGATAATGATGATGATGATGATAATGATGAATAATGATATTGATGATAGTGATGACCCGATTTCGTGGTAAGGTAATTCCAATCTATTATTTTCTAGAGACATGCAGACGATGCGTTTAATATGCCATTTTAACACTTCGTAGCTTCTGTGATGTTACCAATTCTGAATTGTTTCTATTGACATATTCAATTTCAATGTGGGAGTGGTTAATGCTTCATATTTTTCTATGGCGTTTACGCTGTACGTATCATTTCATGCTTGTTCTTGCGAATTCGAAGGGTTAAAACGCCACGTTGATCGAAAAAATCTGGTTCGAGCATGTAAAATGTATATGACGTGTGTATGTATTTATGTATACATACACGCACACATACATATACTCGACATACTGGCTGCATTTCTGAGTCGCATCGATCGGTTAAAGCCTGCCACGACGTGCCCATTAGCAATTTCCCAAGGAGAAGCTAATGTTTTCAGCTCAAGTAGTACCGGACCTCCGTTTGGATATACTTCGCTCTACCAGAGTTTTCAATGACCTTTGCCCGACGTATAGTCCCTTGATATGTTTCATGACTGACGCCACTGCGTCCTTGATAACTCTACGGTTCAGCTTAATTTCTCCATGAGGTTTAATGATCTCTTTTCGATGGAAAGCGAAATTTTCCTTTGCGCTTTATACAATTATTTATATAACAATCATATCAATGATTGTCATGATTATGAAAAGATAAAAGTGCAGGGGTCAATTTCGGTATAAATGATAATTTAAACAATAATGGTCTCTAAATAATATTTAGGACATTATTAGAAATGCAGAAAGCATCCACCGAAATTTGGTATAATTACATACAAATTATATACAAATAACAGTATATTTTAATTAGGCAGAGATACATCATCTTGTCCATCAATTAATTAATTTCTATTTATGATTCTGCATATATGTCAGAATTAAAAATATTTATTGTGATTTATAGCCAAAATGTATTTTGAAAAAGACTAGACAATTAATTTTAGATAGGTATTATCAACAAAATTCTGTATAAATGGGATACAACAAAATACACTAAATGCTTCTAATAGCATACACTATGCTAAAAATATTCTTCTGATAAATGAAGTTAGAGCATAATTGCAAATGAAATTCTCATCGTTGCAGACATTGCAGTTTGTACTATGAAACATAATAGTCAATACAAGTAGTCTGCTACTCTATTATGCATCTAAGCCTTTTACTTGTTTATATAATGAGCATCTGTAGAACATAATAACTCTACATTTAGACCAGTACCATTGTAAAAATAACACAGACTCAATTTTCCAATGGAGCCTATTATTAATTAAGCACATTTTAATCTGTATATAGCAATAATGATAATGACTTGGAAGATGGAGAAATCCCTTCAGATGAAGATGATGAACCTATGGTACCAGTTGCAAATGACGACTCCACTAAAAACACACCCAAATCAGATAGTCTAAAGAGTAAAACGTTTGATCCTAAGTTCAATAAGAATAAAAAGCCATCCCCCTCACAGGGAAGTGGTAAGCACGATAGATTCCCAAAATATAAAAGTCCAACAGAAGATTGGGCGGGTGATGTGGAGAAAGCTATTAGAGCTGCTCTAGAAGAAGATGGTACTAGAAATCGAGATTCGAAATCTAAAAACAAGAATCTCAGAAATAAAAGCAGGAAAAGAACTCGCGATGAAAGAGAAGAAGATCGTGGCAAGGATCAAAAGGTTTTACAATTATTGATATTATTGTTCATTTCTTAGATAAACTGCGCTCTTAATTCCCGAATCTGCTTGCTATCATATCAATTGCTAGGTTTTATATTTTACTAATAATATAATTATACTTATTTAATTCACAGAGACGGAAATTAAGTGACGATGAGAATGTCAATGAAGATGAGGATGAAATGCTTTTTGTGCGGGGTGCATCGCCCGTTAGAAAGGAAGCCCAGGAGAATAATTCTCCAAGACATAATACGGATCATGAAAACTTTGATAGCAATTCGGATTACGATGATAGGCCTAGCGTGAATCGGCACAGAGAAAATGATTCTAAACGGGGGAATAATAGGGGTGGTGGTGCAGGCGGCGGTGGCAGTGGAGGAGGTATAATAATTAATCACGATGTTGCAATTTGAAATATATATAAATTGTATTCTCATGTATAAAACAAATTATAGGACGACGAGGCGGCAAGAATGATCGTGGTGGTAAAAACAAACCACGTGGTCAAATGCGAAACGATAGAAATGGCCGGAGAAACCAAAATAACGACCATGGTCAAGATCCAGATGCTATTTGTGTATATTATATGCAAGGAAAGTGTCACAGGGGTGACGACTGTCCTTTTTCACATAATGCCTTACCACCTAGGAAAATGGAACTCTGTAAATTTTATCTAATGGATTGTTGTGCAAAAAGGGACAAATGTCTTTATATGCATCACGACTTTCCATGTAAATACTTTCACACTGGCTTGGAATGTGTTCACGGGGATAATTGCAAATTTTCCCATCAACCGTTAAACGAACAGGTATTGAATGCGCTGCATTTAAGTTTTGGAAGTTAATAATATACATTTACGAGTTGAAACTATGATATTTATGTGCAGCGTGATATCCTTTTTCTTGATTTTAGGTGAAAGGAATTCTCTTAAAACATTTAGAAACAGCACCGAAAGAAATTCTCGGCGACTTCCCGAGATTAAGCAGAGAAGGTGCAATGTTAATGATAAATAATACAGCGAGAACGCTGGCACAAGGCCAGGAAGCGACTAATCAAAAAATTCCCAGTCTTTTCGAATTAAATTTATCTGCGCCAACAAATACAACTGAAAAGATTATCCCGAAGCAAGAAAAAGGTGTTTATAAAGATCATAATCATGATTCTCATCATTAATCAATTACAAGAAAATTTAGTGTATGAAAATGATAGAACTCTATAAAATATGAAAATTATTTTTCCAGAAGAACAAATGGAAGGTCAGCAAAAAAGTAGTGTTAGGGAAAGAAAACCATCTGGCAAAAAAACGCGGTGGGGCTCTGACGAAGATAGAGTTCCATACGAACAAATTATGTTACTGCAATCAGCCAATGAATTAGGTCTTCAACTTCCTAACGCCGCCTTAGGTTTAGCTACTCAACAATTGCAGCAAAAAACAACAGTACCACAAATTCCACAAATACAAGTACCACAAATACAATTACCGCAATTATCACAAGTACCATCGAGTATGGATTTTTATATCGAGTCTAACGTAAAATCGGACAAAGTTACCGTAAATAAATCACAAGAAACAGACGACTCTGCGAAAGATAACAAATTGGAAGGATCATCTGATCAAGTAAGATAATCCAACTTCTATCTGTAAAATAATAAGTTTTCATGATAATCATAAACTCTTTTATTCTATGTATGTTACTGTTATAAATTATAACACTGTTCTAATTTATGTTGTAGAAAAAGAAAACGTCGTTGGTTCTCAACGAGACGAAAGATGTAGATTTGAGGCAACTATTAAAAGCTCCGAAAAAAGCACCTCCTGTTGTTAGTATAGCAGATGAAGTAGCAAATCTGACGAAGTCCAAATTCGATGAAGAGAGTGACCAAGATGAGGAAACAGATCTTGTGATAGAAATGCCAATGGAAGAAGAAGAGAAACCAAAAGAAAAAAATATAAGTCAAGAAGGTAAATTTTGTTTCATAATCATATTTTTTATATGGTTTATATCTTGTGCTAACAAATTATTCATTCTCTACAGAAATACATAAAGCAAGCGAACAGAACCATGTTTCATCGCCAGGAGTTACAGAAGAAAAAGAAATTCCATCGCATTTACCGAAAAAAGCGCAAGAATTATTTATGCGGATCAAACAACAGCAAAGGGCCGCCCAAGATAGTTTCAAAAATATGGAGGGTTGCACTATGCGAAATGCAGAACAAAGTGTGGAGGATTGGTACTCGGACGATGAAGATGAGGATGACGATGACGAAGGTGGAAATCTAACTATAGTACTTCCAACTAAGGATACCATGAAAGAAGAAAACGAATCCACAGCAAAAACGCAGGACTGCCCGGTTAAAGAACCATCTGCTATTCCAACAACCACCATACCTCAACCTGCAGCGATTGTGGACAAACTTGGGGATTTGAGTAAAATTGACATCAGTGCAGAAGTGTCTAAGTTGTTGTCTACTCTTAAAGCACAGAGTACAGGTAATGGCAAGACACTACAAACACAACAAAGTGTTAATGCAGATGTGCAGGACTATCCATCTTTGAAAAGCAAAACTACGCAAGATTCATCCTCAGATGCTTCAAATATACATAGTAAAGCTAGTGCTTCCACATTTAGTGTTTCAAACCAACTTATAAAAAGTGAAAATGAAACAGCAAGCCCACGATCTTCGCCAGGACCGAGTGCTGTGACATCTATGTCCAGAGATCCTCGCATGTCCAGGGATCCCCGGCAACGTAGAGAGGAACAAAAACCAAGCAGTCCTAGTACATCAGATTCTAAGAAAGAATCTAAACATCTACGATTGGAAACAAGCATTTACAGCTCTGGAATTACAGCTGTAGATAGTAATATGGATACTGATCTTAGAACGAAAGCTGATCAGGATCTAAGAAGAAAAGACATGGACTTCAGACAACGATTTCAAACCGGATTCGGTGACACTGATCTTCGAGTGGGAGCAGGTTTCGTAGACGCATCGTCCAAATCTGACGTTGATTTACGGCAAATGCTTAGTTTGCCGTTTAAACCAGCTCCGTCACATGTTCCTTGTACAGAAATTGATGCGAGCATCTCCTCTCATCCTCCTATGACGTACAAAGTATATGTTGTTGATATACCAAGACCCGATTACACTGGTCTTAAGCTTACTAAAAATGATGCACAGGTCAAATATGATCCACGTTTAAGAAAAATCTTCAGAATTGCAAAAGCCGAGATGGCTGACTCTCCAATGTCGCCGCCACCATCGTCAAAACCAGATACACCAAAATCTCCACCACAAGTTCGTTCTGATCCCCGGCGTAAAGCACTCGAGGCTTCCAATCTATCACAAAACATGAATGCTTCCATGATTAAATCCGTTCAGCAACAACCAATGGAAATGCCCAATATGGGGGTAGGTCCTGCTGGAATGCCTGTACCTCAAGGTATGCCAGTACCGCAGGGTGCACAAGGTCCACAAGGTTACCAAGGTATGCAAGGTATGCAAGGTATGCAAGGTATGCAAGGTATGCAAGGGCCTCAAGGTATGATGCCCATGGGACCAAATCCTATGTTGGGTAATATGGGTCCATTAGGACCTATGATGAATCCTCCTATTGGCCCCCAGAATATGCCACCCATGGGTATGTCTGGAATGTCAAATATGCCACCAGCCATGGGTATGAACGGACCTGTTGTTCCACAAAATCAGATGAACTTTGATCCACGATATAACGTGCAACGAAATAATGGACCTGGACTACTAGGTCCGGCGCCTGGTGTTGGTTTTGGACCAGATGTGAATGCATCTTATGATAGTGCACCTCCTTATAGTGGAGGTAACTTCAATAATTTCGGACCTGGCCCTGGTCCTGGGCCTGCAGATTCCAATATGATTGGGTTCAACCCAAATGGTCCCAATCCGAATTTCGGTATGGATGGACCTGACTGGAGTGGCAGTCAAAACAGACGTGGCGCTCGAATGAAAAGACGGAATCGTAATAGGACCAATATTGTGGCTAATAATTAACGACGTAAAATGTTCAGAGTTAGGTACAGAATTGAAGTACCTGATAATAATTCTCATTTACATAAAGTTGTACAGTGTGCATTCATATAATGCAATCAGTTTGGCGGTCCACTTTCATTCTCTTTAATCATGACAATAGTAATGAGAGTTAATTATAGAAATTTCAAGAATCGAGTATACATATTGCCAGTTATGGATAGATATCTGATGTGCATCTGTCCAAAAATTAGCCACGTTATAATGCCGTATCCATATTACTGCTCGTTATCGTGCAATGTTCCATTTCATTTAAGATGATAAGATTCTGCATCCAGAAGACAAAACACACACACATATATATAAATGCAAGTGAAATACCTCAATTGAAATTACAATGAGGTTGGATAAATTTCTAAAGCGATATTTGTATATATTATTTAAAGTGGTTGAATGCTGGAATACGTTCTAGCGGTGTAATGCCACTTGAAATTCGTAATTTGCATTAGTTATTTCATATTGTTTTATGTCTTCCATGTATAGTTCATAAATATACAGTTGGACTGTGGATTCTATATATAGGATCTACATGCACAGTTACTTCTGAGTTATAAAACGTATAGAAATTTTACGGAATCGTGTTCAAACGATAATATGACATTTTATCTAATGTTTATTATAGTTGATCTCATGGAATGGCCTAAGGCTCTATATCAGAATTTTTAACACCAATGAAACAACAGTATGTAGGCTTAAGTACGAAAATGCAATATTTTGTAAAAATTAATATATTTATAACAGTTTTGCAAGATAATTATACTATAGTAAAATACTTTTCTACTTGCATAATAAGCACTGAGGAGATGTTGTGTATATATATGTATATGTGTGTGTGGGTGTATACATATATACACACAGAATTGTGTAGGTATGTGAATCATTTTAGGTGTTTAATAATTTCCCTCTTGAATTTGATAAAATCTCTAATAGGGAAAATTCGAAATAAATATGAATTCTATCAATTTCACAACAGCAATTGTGTTGGTTAAAATGACAAGATTTCTATGAAAAAGTAAAGACAAACAAAGAAAATCAATTAATTTCTATGAGACACGATTTGATGTTTTAATTAAATACAAAGATACATTTATCTGTAATAATCAGATCAAAAACGTCTTTCCTCTCTGAAGATAACTTTAGGAATAAAGAGTATATTTAAATCTAAAGAATTATTTAAATGTTATTCTATGTTAACCTACCAGTTATATACTTCATTTATTAGTATTGCTACAATATTATAGAACAAAGTTACACTTGTAAAATATCCAGTTTACTATCGAGTATATAGTAAGATTTTTGTACAGTTAAATTATTGTTAATTTCGTGTCATATTTTCTACAGTTTGTTTCCATATTTGTAAATAATGATGTATTTCTTCTGTGTATCTTTTTAAATACAAGTACCTTACATATGAATATCAAGGTCTGTCTGTCAAGTTTTGTACAAAATAGATCCTATAAGAAGGATTGTACTTTGACTCGAGTACAACTCATTCTACTACAAACTTTCATCAAATTATTATAAGCAATAATAATTGTACTTGTAATTATCTTCATTTAATGTACAATGGAACTTAGGGGATCAGCTCGAATAGCTGACAAATCCAACCGTGCATCCATCTCATCGTCTAATTCCCCTACTATAGCCCTAAAATCAAATTATTCATTTGTAACATCACATAACTTTCCCAAACGCATTCGTTTCATTTAACTCTTATATGTAAATTTCATGAAATATTTCATAAAATTAATTGAAATATTTCCATGATTCTAAGCTTCCATCTTCGTTTAGTATAATCATTACAGGTTTTGCTCTTCAAATTCAACCTTTTGTAATTCTATATCACTCTCCTGCACATCAAATTCAACTATTTGCAAATCAAATACACCCGTTTCCGATTCAAGTTTTTCTACGAAATTGTTTTCTTAAGCTGTTGTAATACAAATAAAATCGAATGTAAATTTGTTGTTAAGAAATTCCAAATTTTATTGTATGTAACATAAGGATGTACATATAACACTTGTTTAATTGTAATTACCAATTCATTGCATATGTAATTACTATTGCAAATGGATGAATTTGATTTGCAAAAAGGTGAATTTGGAGTGCAAAACCTGTATAATCTAAATATACATTAAGTAACTGTACCATGACTAAGAATATTTAAATCTTTTATGTTATATTGCTGTTATCATACAATCTCACGATGTATACACATCTCTCTTTCATCAGTGTGAATTGTATAAAACAATAAAATGTGATTTAAAATAGGTAGCTATAAATAATAATGTTATAACAATATGTAAATGTTTATACATATTTTTCTATATAATATTAGAAATAAACTAATTGATGCATCAATGTGCTTATATGTATATATATATTTATAAGGTAGAAATTTAAGTACAAAGCGTTATGATCATATTTGATTAACAACTCTTTTCGATCTGCACTGCTATCGCATATAAAATATATATTAATTTAATGGATATACTAACACATTGTCACCTCTGATAATATGTAAACCCAGTACAACTTGTTCGACTCCTTGCGTCGTACTATAAACTCTTTCATGTGATTCATCTAATATTAAATTAATGGTTTGGTCGAAGCCTTTCAAAGTTCCCTTAAAGCAAAAGAAATAGTAAAAATAATATTTCATTTCTGTTGATATAAACTTATAAACAATCAATCGATAAACAAAACTTTTAAGAGTGAACTTTAAGAGCTTAATATCTAATAGAATCTTGAATGAAAAATTGCACAAATTCTTACAATAACAATAATAATAAAGCAAGCATAGAATTAAGCGGATTTAATATTACTTACAATAAAATTTCTACCATCAGAAGTGATTATAGAAACCGTATCTATGAATTGTTAAGAAAATAATTTAAAAATTTTCGCGCAAAGTTCTAATTAATATTGTAATTGTTAAAAGGATACGGTTTACATAGCTCTCCAACCCCGACGCCATTATTTTATTAATTATTTATCCACTGAAAGTGTTGTAAACAAATGCATAACACGGTTATGCGTGTGCTCAACGTTTCTCACGTTCTGTGTAATTAAGACTCGTTTCTTGGTTTTGATAATATATTTATAATAACCAAGTCTTTATTAGTGTATTATAATTCTAAGAAATCCCGATTATTAGAAAATAGTACTGTATTAATTACAGAATTGAAGCACAGGTTGAGTTTAATTAAACGCAACTACCGGTTCAGATCGGTGATGGAACAACTTAGAATGCCAGTTGAAATAAGAATCAACAAACGTGATATTAGCCGATAAAATTAAATTCAACTATACACTTCGATACTATCATGGAAGATGATACGTATTTAAAGACTTAATGATAATAGCACGTAGACATAAATTCTAAAAAACCTTGAACTACAAACTGAAAAATGATTAATGCATAACTGACTTGAAGTGCAAGCATCAGGTTAGCAAGATTTATGGTATATCAATTTGTCATGTTTTTAATACGTGGAATGGAACGTTATGATTTTTGTTTGTAAACACAGTACTTTATTCACTGTTACATCTAAAATTACGATGGTTTTTCTTCTACAGAAAACATAAATGCATATGGATTGATTCGGCGTATTATGTGTATTTGCATTTCACTTTATGTTAGACAATATGGATATCCAAACAACGAATTCGAGGAGGAAAATATTGAGTCATATTGTTTGCAGTATTTTAATGGAATGTGGATTTGATACCTCTGATAAACAGGTATTGGAAACACTTACAGAAATGCTACAATCGTGTGAGTATTTGATTGAAATTCATTTTTTTAACCTGTACGTTCTTTATACACTCTGCAAATACTAAAAATCCTCATTTGAGGTATTGTAATAAATACTCAGAGTAAATCCTATAGCCATCATTTTATGCACACTTTCTGTAAAATTTATTGTTTTATGAATAGATTAATATGTATATAATATATGTGCCGTCATTAATTTTTTTATATAATCTAAACAGTTATTACTGAAATTGGAGAATCTGCAAGAAATTACTGTGAACTCTCTGGGAGGACAGAGCCACTTATAGCTGATGTTATATTAGCACTAATAAATATGGGTATGAAATTGGACAATCTAGACAACTATGGGAAAAGATCTAACAGGACTGTATTACCACCACTTCAGCAACAAACACAATCCAAACAGTTAAATATATTGCAAGCTGGTGTGAAACAGAATCATCCTGCACATATACCAAACTATTTACCACCATTTCCTGATCCTCATGCATATATTAGAACCCCTGTAAGTATTACAAAAACAATGAAGTTTTAAATAGAATCCATCTAACTTCTTCATACGAGCTTAATCATTGAAATCTCTTATTTATAAAGACTCATAAGCAACCTGTAACTGAGTATGAAGCTATAAGAGAAAAAGCAGCAACACAAAAACGAGATATAGAAAGAGCATTAACGAGATTTATTGCAAAAACTGGAGAAACACACAGTCTATTTCTTACAGAAGATAATAGTATGTTCCCATGTAAGTATTACAATTGGGATCAAATTAACCGTCAGAGTGCCAGACGGCGCGATCGCGCTCCTCCCGTTCCACGTCGGAAAATGCCCGCGCATAGGAAGGAACAAGGAACTTCCATATTAAGTTTTTGAATGGCAATAAAAATCCGTACGTTTAATAAATATCATTTTTTATACGTTTGTTGGGAGTGTGTTCCTTCAGCTGACAATGGACGGTAAGCAAGTAAACGTATTCGACATGTATGAGTAAAAACGAAGTAAACGAAACACAGTTACACGAAAGACGACGAACGCGATCGCGCCGTGTGGCATTTTTCGACCGTATTCTTGCAAAGGTCTATGGAACATCAACGGTTAATAATTGCCCTAACGTATATATGTATATATAATACAATCAATGAAATAATCATATAAAATGGATATGAAAATTTATGCTTAAATTATTTGCAGTAATATCGTGTAAACCACAGTTCCCGAACTATTTATCTGCTCTACTTCCACAAGATCAAGTGTTTGAGGCAGATCAAGACTTTCAAGTCGAGCCAGCTCCTCTCAAGAAAAAGAAAGAGCAGAAACCAGAAGAGAAAGAAGAGGGTACCGTTACATTATTATATTATTAGCACTATTCGAAGTGGAATTAAGATATTTTGTTAAGAACCGATTCATAATTATAGGTATAAAAGTGCAAAATGAAGATACCGAACAGAATGGTGAAGCAACGATGCAACAGGACGTGATCGATAATCCTTATTTAAGACCTGGGAAAATACCAAAGAACAAAATACCTGGAGTAACACCACCTGGTCCACATCCAATAAAAAGGGATCCCATGGAAAGCTAATAGTTGAATATAATATTATGTATTGTAAGTTATCAACATTCTTATCTTTGTACATAGTCTATGCAGTTCCAAGAAGTCATCTACAAAATATAAAATTTTGTACTTGATTCGTGTAATAAAAATTAATCTTTATTATAAGTAACGTTACACAAAGTTAATTAGACCTTCCTCGTTACAGTCAAAATTATTAGTTAACAGGGCACGTTATAAACATTCCAACCTTACGTTTGGGCTATTAGTTAAGCATATATAAATATTTTAGGATCTTGTAACACAGTCGCACCCCGACTTACGGCTACTTACACCGAAGTGTGCCGTTAATGTGTTGCGTTCTGTAATTGCATGTGCAAAGAGGCCCAAGTGCGGCCCCGTGAGGCAGGCGGGATAAAAAACGAAAATGTATATAACTCATGGACATTTTTTTAAGAATATACAAATATCCCGTATACTATTAGATTATTTATGAAAATAAAATTTTCAAGTCTTAATAAAGAGACTCGATTTATTGCAACCACCTTCGAACCGCACTTGAAAACGACGGGGTGTGATTGTAAATATTACGATGATTATACTATTTGACTCAACATTGCTCACTCTTGCGTTACACTATTCTGCAAAATTCATTATATTTCGATATTGCACTTGTTTAGCACCAGTTTGAAAAATTAGAGATAATGAGAATACGAAGTATAATGATAAATTCTCTAAATGTATGATTACATAAAGCTTACAAAAATAGATCTCCTCATTCTGCCAATGCTCACATAGGCTCCCTATACATTGTGGCATAGTAATCACTATCAAATGTTTTCTCTCTGCGCACTATTAAACTGCAAAAATACTTTGGACTGTTTTTAGTCCACTATCTTTCAGAATATATCAAGAATCGGTTACTTTTGCATTCTTTATGCTAATATTAGGGCGATATTTAAATATATGTACTTTAAGTATATCAGCTAAGAAGATGTGTAAATTTATAGCAAATTTGGAGATTTATATAAGGCATGTGCTTCATTATTCCTATAAATTCTCATAGTTAATATAAACGTACGAACCATAGTTCCTTTATATGTCGTAATTAAAATAACATGACTTCACGAACATTTCTATGAATGAAATGTTTCATTTTCCGTTCGTGCACATTATTTTGGCAGATACATTTGCATAATGCACTTTCTGTTCTCCATGGTAATAGTTGTATGTAAGATAAATAACATTTGTCAGTAATCTGAGAAATGACTTTTCTGATTTATGACATAAAATGTCGTGGATCATATGATACTTGTGATGAGTACATTATCTTCTAAAAGACCTTTTGTAAAGATAGAAATTTAGACCAACTGTTAATGTGCCTAAGTGTTAGACAAGGTACTACCCAACTTTTCGCAGCTTTTCAAATACTAATATTTAGTATTGATGCCATGGCGGACGTCGAACCCAACGCAGTTTCATTCCTGAAGCTGTGCGTATCCTTATGCTTGCACATTCGGCTGCACGTACTGTTTCCTTGACACTTTGCATCAGATTCTGAGCATTTCCAACCAGCATATCAGTTGCCTCTTGATCTTCTTCGGTACCTGTGTTTGTACAAAAAATTATTAAATATTGCAACACTGACTTACAACTCAAAAATGGCTTGTACTTTCATTGCTTTGAATTCCACAAGAATAGAATAAGAGATATTCTATTTAATTCAACAAGAACCAAACAATGAATAAAGTTGCTATATGGATATATCAGTAGACATTAAAAGGTCAGGGTGTAAATATACATAGATGAAATTAACTGGAATGAAATAAATAACATTAAGATTACATATTATTCGAGTTACTCTAGCAGGCTTTTTCGAAAAGCAATATTCTTCGTGTGACATAGTACATGCAGTGAAATATTGCTGTTACTGCTAATCAGTGGCACAGTGCAGATGTGTGTATATAAAAAATATACATACAAATACTAAAAATGTGGTGGAAATATGTCTGTTTATCATTTACAAGTACATGCACGAGGAATATAAATAAATATCTACGCCAAAATATGGGTGCTCGTGATACGAATGATTCAAAAATAGTCCTCAGAGACGATTTTAATTTATGGTTGACTGTTCATGTTGTAATAGATGACATGATTTACAATACGACGTAACGTTAGGAAAAATCGTATACATACGATGTTACTTATTAAATGTACACAAAGTTAATGCTCATTGTTTAACAATATACCAACAAATGCGTCGCCTATACTAGCTAGATATTGATTTGATAATAAACTTACTGCACCCGATTAATTCGTCTACACCGTCGTGAGCAGAGACATACCAACAGCGTACCATTCAAAATTTAAAGAATATAAGAAATATATTAGTTCAAATATTTCCTTCATTCGCCTTCGTTGTATATTTAGAATTTATAAATTTTTTATTGTTTTGCTGAGTTTTCGCGAATATAGCCTTTCACAATATTGTAGATCATTTCTAATAACACCTTATGTTATTCTAGCATGTATCCATGTTTCCAAATTCACAATTACAACATTGATTGTAATTAATCATCTTTGTGTTTCTTGGGGAAAAACGTCTAGGATATGCATGCATATAAATGCAAGTGCAAAATCGTGAAATATCCCAAAATTAAAGAAGGAAATGCTAAAGAGATAGATAATAACATCAAGCATGATTTATCAACTTCTTTACCATAAAGCATCAACTCTTCCCAGGTGGGGAGCGTCTCTATGCACAAAGAGTTTTGTTAATTATAGCCTTTCATATTTATTAACGGAAGAGGAAACATTGGCAACCCACAAATTCTGGCCCCAATGTATTCTGTATGATTTTCAGAGAAACTTAATTATTTAATTGCAGAATGTCATTAATTTTGGAAAATCGTAATAACGATCACCTTCACTAAATATATTATCCAAAATTACAATATGTTGTTAAAGGCTTGCACAAACTGGTTCCACGATATGTTAATAATACTAAAAACTTGTTAAAACATTACTCAGAGAATATATTGTAACTTTATACTTTTCACTTCTGGCTTTGAATCGCTGAAAGCTTTCAGTTTCAATTAATTAATTGTAGCTATTTTACGTGATTAAGTAGCTAGGTTCTGCAATTAAGATTAAATTGTTCTGCAAATTACGCATTTTCCATGAAAACCAATATTCTAAATGTGCCACCGCTTCCTATAATTAATACTCCCAATTAAAACTTTTGGAACATTGGACCTGTAGATCTCATCGGCATTTTCATTTCGCAATAAGTCCAATTTATATTGTTACATAATGTACTCAAAAAGAAAATAAAAAATAATTATGAGATGGTGACATTTGTTTACTGTACCTTGTGCGCCAAGCATTGTTGCTTTTACAGTCGACAGTATCTTCAACTGCGTGCCAATGGTAGGTATGCGTTCGCAGACTTGGAGCAGATTCTAAAATATATGTGTTAATGATAATTACGTATTCCAATTAATTAGACCTTCACGAAGCATATAATATCAAGTATAAAGTATGATTCTATACGTACTGTACGTATACGTTTGTCAGTACATTCTCGAGCGAGTTCTTTAGCAAGACGCGTGACTTCCTGCGATGCTTCTGCGATTGCTTTAGCACAAGCAATCAGATCTCTCTTGTTACCACCTTCTCCTCTCACCAAACCTGATAATCGACCCATCAGAATAGCCATTTTCTTGGCAGCCGCAATTATCTCATTGTCTTTGCTTAACCATTGTCGTACTTCTTGGTGCAAGCCATGAGCAGCCATCTGCGCGAATTTAGTAATATTATTGTATCATATATGATACTAACAAGTAGAAGATTTGAATAGAATTCCAAAGTGCTTTACCATTATCGGTTGATTAGGCTGTGGAGCGTGCATAAACATTTCATCTTCATCGTCAGTCTCAGGTGGTGGAGGTCTCGGTGGTGCAATGTCTCCACCAGGCAGAGGTGGACGTGGTGGTGCAACTTCTATTACAAATTATTATAATTATGTTCAATCATCAAGAAACTAGAAGCATTAACATTAAATCTGTTGTGCAGTTTAGCATGGAATTTATTATATGAATATGAACATAGTAGGTACCTATTTTTTGTATAATAAGCTTTTCGTTTAGACTGCTAGATTATGGGCATATTATATAAATATAATATTATGATAGAATATAAAATAACAACAGATTTTATGTTATTATACATTACAATTTTGCACCATACTCGTATGGAAGAAAAGAATATGATGTATCTTGTAATTACCATCATCATTGTCGTTATAATCATAAAAGCCTGTGTAATCCACGCAGCATTAATAAGGTAAATGAATGATTAAATAAACGCATAAACTAGACGCGCACACGGAGGGTACATCCCAACATGCACTTAGTAAACAGGTACTCAAATATGGTATGGACATCATGCTGATATGAAGTATTCGAACATATCGTTAATAAGTATTATATCATTGTTGTCCAAACAGATCAGTTTGATTAAAAAATTAGTGATAGCGGGGTATGTCTTGCATGAAAACTTTATGTCGTTAAATGCTGATATGGGATAACTAAAAACAGCATGCCATTCTTCAAGTAAATATTATATAACAAATACAAAAAAAGTTACAATCTTGTTTGGAAAAACTTGTTGACTACTGTGAGAATTAAATGAATTCTATTGATATGTTTATTTGTAATTATTATTAAAGTTCTTAGTGGCTGTTTTCTCACACTCTCTACGTTTATATGAAATTGTTAGCTTTATATGTATTATATATTATTTTTTAATGTAAGAATATTAGAAAAATCATTTATCACCTTACTTCATCATGAATGTGATATGCGACATATTTTGTACCGGTATTATGTGACTTGACAAGGTACCTTTTTTTTACTGAGTCCTAATATAACATTAAATTTAAATAAATGTATAATTTGTTGATAACATTTGTGTAACTTCTAAAGTTCTTCCTATTAAGAGTATATCAACGGTTATAGTAGTACAGGTCATATTTAACTCTAAGTTGCGCATGCTTTTGGTTCACAAATAAAGGAATCGTTCTGCCCAACTTTTTCATCTCAAAAGCACTATCTTCAAAATTACCTCCATTGTGAATTGATTTTTCTAATTCGTTGTCAGAAGCCAGTTCTTGGTATAGGAGATCAGGGTTATCTCCTGATAAAAAAAGACAATTAATATCGCGTTTCCTTATTAAGCGGTAATTACTCATCCAATCTCAAGATGTAGAAATAAATTGTGAAGCAATCTTAAAAGATGCAAAATTAAAATATGTTCTTTAAGACTTGTATAAAGTGATTCCACGATATGTTAATAATACTCGAAACTTCTTAAAACATTAGTCAGGTGATGTATTGTAAAGTTATACTTTTCATTTCTGGTTTTGAATCGTTGAAAGCTTTCAGTTTCAATTAATGTATTGCAGCTATTGTACGTGATTAGTTAATCAATCAATCGTTAAATTCTGTATGTAATGTACTTTAAAGTCTGCTTTAGATCATCTTCTTTACAGGAATTGTAAATACCTTCACGGGCCCACTTTGGTAAGGGACTGACAGAGCGATGTTGTTGTTTAACAGTATTCAGACTAGGGCTGAGGACGCGTAAATTGCTTGGTGATGGTTGATTTCTTAAAGGCTCACCAACTGGCATTTAAAAAAATATTCACATACACTGAGATTCTCATATGACATTGACTCTCATGCTTAAATGCAGAAACGTAAAAGAAATATCTGGAATCTGGAATCTTAAGTATGCTTCCTAGCAAAGAAAAAATGTGTTTCATTATTTTCGTTAATACTCTGCCGTTATGGAATGCTATACACCCATTGGCTTCTGTTTCTTTTGGAGTTTGATAAAAATGAAAGTCTGTTGATTTTATGTGACTAATCATGCACCACTCTTTTTTCATGCAAACACAGGTACCTTTATCAGTGAAGTAATTATATTGACGGCTTGGCAATTGTTCGTCTGCAAGAAATATGTTGGGCCATTGTATGTCAAGAATAAGTTTATGTCGTTTTAGAACTCCAAGATATTGAATTGTTTAAATCGATTTATCATAATGAACTGTTTGCTTAATTCTCTATTAGCTGATACTTTGTCGACGTGTTGAGATATGCAGGATTAAAAAAGAATTCCTTTGAATGCGTAACTTTGCTGGCTGCATTACAAGAAATTTAGCGCTAATAAAACCTTTGTACTGCACTATTAACAAGTTGAAGGACCTAAAGATATGAAATAATATATCCACCACAACTTACCATCATGGAGATGCAGCTGCGATATTTCCGGTGTTGGTACCAAGTCTGGGTGAACCACAATAGCCGTACGAACTTGTTCGACGTTAGAGAGAAGCTATGAAAAATAACATTGGGATTAAAAATGGTTTAATAATAACAGATGAAAATGAACAGAGCGATGTTTATAACATACCACACGATTACTTTCTCTCCATCGAGATATTGCAGTAGGGTCATTAATGTTAATTGCAACTAACTTTGCATCTTGAACCATTGGCGCGACACCTTTCGTAAAAGAATTTTCATTGTTAGCAGATTAAATATAAAAATACAACATATACAATTTATACAAAAATTACTCACTGTTTTGTAGGATGTCTGTGGCATAATTAACTCTCTCAATAAATGCTGGATCTTCACTATTATCGCTCTCTTGTTTTGCTACCAGTATTACTCTATTTGCCAATCTAGCAACAGCAGCAGTGTTGTCAACCATTTTTTGAGGAAGACTCTTTGCAATAGCTTCTTCGCATAGGAATGTATGTTTTTGCATTTGTTCTTTAGAAGTTCTAATAAAATCACCACTACCCGTAGCTTCATCGCATAATGCTCGCGCTCTTTGCATTGTCTCTGCATATTGTTGACGTAAATTTTCAAAATGTTCATCTGCTGCTTTACTATTTGGATACGTCATTCGAATTCGTCCAGCATTAATTAATTGTGGTGTTAAGGATTCGACTTGTGATGCACTTGCTGCTAATGCTTCTGCTAATTTCTTGTTCCCTCCACTTCCTATATTTTACAGGAAAGTCATTGATTACCAAGTCAATTAGTTATAATTAACAGAATAGTATTAATAATGGTACCTACCGCCAGCTGCTACCATTCTAGCTGTTTTTGCTGCTCTATTGGAGAATGTTTGAAGGGCATGTGTTTTATCATTAAAATTCTGCTCGCGACCAGGAGTGCCTTCAGGAGCTAACACCGCGTCCGTAAATTGTTTCAGTGGCGTACTGATATCAATGAAATCTTCCACGACTCGTGAAACAACAGCTTGTTGTATCTTGTTTTTCAGTTCGTAAAGTTGATAGGATAGTCGACGAGCGATCTCTTGAGCGCGTGGTGTATTTCCTTGACCATGAGCGCATAAATCACCTAATTGGTGCGACAGATTGTCGACTTCGTCACATAATTGTAAGATTTCCGCTTTATGTATACCTGGCAGGCCATCTGCAACCTAATTGTGAGAATATGAACCGACCGGTAAACACAAAGAAGTATAAAAGTTTGATGTGTATAAAAACCCTGATAACTATATCACATTAGATTACAATACACAAGAAGATTCTAAACAAGAGCTCGAATAGTTACACGTAACTTACTCTTGCTACTTGTTGTTGATTCTTTCCGTTTGCGGCATTTAAATAAAATATCAGTTATAGAACTGCTGTTTCTTTAAATTTTAATTGTTCTAGTATTAGCATCCGAAATTATGAATAGCAATTGTACTATACCTATACTTATATACCAATTTTGAATATATGTATTACAATTATCTACAAGAAGAAAGTTGTTGACCGTGTGTATAGGTATGAGTGTGGTGCTTGTGGCGTTATATCGCTCTTCAAAAACTTGTTTCATACAATCATCTACCTTTTTTCCTTCATGTATAATCAAGGCAATGGCCCTTTGACCAAGTCCTTTATCATCTTGTTGAGGATTAAGTAGCCATTTATTAGCTTGTTCCAAACGTCCAGCGACTGTGTGAGCAGTTTGGGCTGTTCCTGATTTATCAGCAGCTACCAGAGCAAAAGCTATAGAATTTCTGAGTGCCGTCACTTTTTCTTTGATCCCACGAGCCAATGCTTCTGCTTGTGGGGTAGTTCCTATGTATAAATGCATCATTTTTAAGAGTATGACACACTTGTCCACGCCTAACCGACGAAAAAATATTTAGCGACGTGAATGTCACGTCTATCGTCATTATCAAGTAATGCAAATATTTTAATTGGAAAATACAGTAATTCGTTTAAAAAGCCTGGACGACCAAAACTACGAAGACCCCTTAGACTAACTGGGAAACATTTTCCAAAAATTGGTGCCCCAAAAAACGAGCGTTAAGCGGCTAAAACAATTCAATAAAGTATGAGATTAAGAAACCTTTTTCATTTTGGCGCAATTCACATAAAGCGTTAGTCATGGTAACGACTTGAGATGCCAATTTCGCTAATGGTTCTGCTTGTGAAGGAGGAAGATATCTATCAGCTAAACGTGATGCTTGTTCCACTATTTGACGAAGACTCTTTTCTCCTACCCCTCCTTGTAATGCAAAACCATCATCCAACCAATCGTATGCAGCTCTTATCCTAGATTCAATAGCACTTTGTGCCTTTTTCAGTACCTGTAATAATATAATAGTTTATAATATACTTTATCCAGTAGTTGACTTTGTTTAAGCATTTCAATACTTACTGTTAACTGATCGGCATCCCACTCTTCTTCGTCATATGTTGTTAACTGTAATACTCGAATTATTTCATTCAATTCATCAGACATTCTTCCCGACAAATAATTTCGATTTTCCGCTGCTTCTTCTGCTCCTTTACCACCTTGAGATATGATATGAATGAAAATTTTCATAGAGCAAATAAGTATTGGTGCAAGAGTTTTCACCTGTTACATAAGAATGCACTTATAATACAATTATAATTCATGTAGATAAAACATGTAAAATTTTGTACAAACCTGATCTAAACACCTCACAAGAATTTCTCTGTGTACTTGATGAGTCAATTCTTTTTCACGTGCACTAACTTCCCTGGAAACTTTACTCAGACATGGACTCAAATTTTTAAGGAAAAGTACTAAGTCTTCCATAGTCTCAATAACTTCTGTAACTGCTAAATAATCCAATACTCTCTTGCATTCTCTGATAATTTTCCTTACTTCACTTTCATCAAAACAAAGAAGCAATGAACTTGTTCCTTGCAAAATACCACGGGAACCCTCAATGAGTTTCTTTCTACAAAAAGACAAGTATATTGAAAGAAGGTACTTTACATTTTTCTTACAGAACATAGAATAATGTTCTTAATTTGTTTTCAATAATACCTAGCAGGCCCAGAATACGGATCATATTTTAGCATAGCAGATGTTTCCTCCAGCAATCTGGATGCTCCTTCGACACGTTGCAAAGCTGCAGGCATGTCTTGTTTCAGTAATGCGTCATCGGATGAATTTATTGTTTCTTTGCCAACCTGTACATTGACAACAAATTCAAGTACGTCTGATATTAGAATAAAACTTGGCAAACATCTTTCAAACTTCTTTTATGCCTCACATGAATCCTTACCTTTACAAGATTCGTAACAGCCATGCTAACTGCCTGTACAGGCCTCCCCAAGTCTGGCATAGCATTTCCATCTTCAGCTTCTTCATGTAATATAACAAGTCTTGAAACCTATGTTGATATAAATTGTTAGAATACGATTATCGAATATATAGGATATGATATTTTTAATAACAGTTTGAAACAGAGGATATTACTATTTTGTTATAACAATATAACTGAAGAAAAACTTTTATGAAGAGAAATTGGTTTTCTTCTGAAACCTTTCATTTTGCATTTAATGTAGAAGTGTTTTTGTAACCGTATGAAATTAATGGTCATTTCCAGTATTATCAGTAAGACCGCGTAAATCTATATATGGTCATAAGCTAAGCCCGATCATCATAATGTACGTTCTTTTCGCTCACGCGAGTGTACGCGTCTGTGTATGTGTTTCTCGTGAATGCGTGTGTAAACATAAAAGAGTGGGGGGCTAAGGCAGTGCCCAAGAACAGTCATTCCTTATGTATTTTGCTGATTACAGGAATTGTTCTTTTCCTCCTAATACTTTATTGCAAAATTGATATATCCTATTAAAATATAAGTAACTAATTTAATGAAGATTTTCCAACAGCAGAATTTGCCAGTTTGATGAAGATATCTGTTCACATTAATAACAAGATACTTTAAATGATCTAATAAATATAATTACTAATATTCATTGGTTTATATAGCCAGTATTTTGATCTGATATCCTTAAATTGTATATGCAAAGCAAAAATAATGCCAGACACAAATATATTTCTGTCTATGAGAATGTGTGGGAAGTTGAAATTCTTGGTAACAACACATCTCCTTTTTTGGAGAGACAACAGAACCAAGTAACTAAATAATTATGTATCAACTTATTGACATACAGGGATTGAGTTTCAAGCATCCAAGATGGACTTTCAAAACTTAAAGATGAATTTAGTATGCCTGCCCTATATTCAGAGAATGATGTCATGGTGCTATATAAAGAAGCACAGGAGTCATTCGGTAAATTCGGGTAATGCTAAACCACATCGCGTTAATTGACATAATCCATCCACATTACAAAACATTTGTTTCACTATAAATAAATACTGCGGCCTTTCTAAATAAAATCTTCATAGATTATGCTAGCATCTTCACGTAAAACTTTGATGTCTTTTACAATCTACATACACAACGTTTAACAGCAGACGTAGTAGTTGAAAAACATACGAAGGAAATAATCCGAAAAGCTTCAAAGGCGTTGAAAATCAGACAATTAATTCGAGATCATTATTAACTGAGCACTTTTCAATCTACGACAATTCAGAAATCTACGCTATAAGGCGATGTAATAACAATGCTTGGTTATTATTATTTAAAGATAACAATTTTCCAGCGCTTAAATCGTCTTAAAACATTAAATAGAATTGATCAATGTGAGATATATAATATATTTACCTGCTGTGCTACAGGCTCCAGAATACTTTCTATAGATTTTGTATGAAACACCGGCATCTTGTTCGATGGTTTTTAATATGAAAATATACGAACCCCCAGTATTCTTTTTACTAACAATAAACGATTAATTCACTCAGAAATAAGATATAAAGACTGCATCCGGAGGTATTTAATTAAAGACAAGCTACCACCAACGACCGTTCACCATGAGTGACACAAACGAACTGTCCGTATGACAGCGGGAAACTGTATATATAATTACGGTCCTGGCGATAGTTCCCAATGACGAACCACGATTACCCAGCTTAACAGGATTGTGTTAATTCGTTAATTCTTCAGTGTGGGAAGCTAGAGAACAGTGCAGCCCATACTTTCGGTTTAAATTACTGCTATTTTATTATTCATGCATGTGCATTTTCTTTAAGAATGCAACCGCTTACACCTCCTTTTCTATATATTTATCTTCCCACTCCGTATCATTTGATTCGAGTAGTTAATACAGATCTGCATTTGACTAACGCAGATGCAAAGACACAAAAGACAGTCATTTGACTATAGATAAAGTTTGAATTATAATAATATATGCAGATGGTACTAACAATCTATTACATACAATTTAAACATTCAGCGTTCCGTTTAAATGTTTTTTAACATCCAGACATGGCTACGGTTGCTTTCTTAGATGAAACGCAGTATAGAAATGCACGCTCCAAAGTGCACCTGCAACGACTTTCGCCCTTGTTTTCAAATTTAAATATACCGTCAAGGACTTTTTAATGAAATTTGTATGATTTGGATGTCATTCAAAAATAATTCATGCATGTGCCGCTATATGATATAGGCGCTTTTCTTATAACATAACATGTAATAGCAAAGAGAAATATTTTGTAATTATTTCTTATTTAATATATATTGTATACGTTCTTATTATATCATTATTTATTTTGGAATCACTTATTACGTTTCTAATACGAAGAGATTGCAAGAAAAACTCTATTTCTTGTTCAAAATATGTAATATATGAATGTAACATATCAGATGTTAGCAACCTCATATTAATATAAATAATAAACAATGTCAAGATGAATTACATTTTAAATGAAACTGCTAGTGTTAGCGAAAAACCAAAAATCTCCAAATTAGGACTGTCTTTGATAACAGTAACAGGTGATTATTGAACGATTATAAAGATATTATACTTGCATCTTACAGAGCGTTATAATAATTACTATAAAAATTCATTTACTTTGCAGGAGGTGTTGCAGCAGCGATTAGCCTAGTATGTGCATCATTTGTGAGTCCAGCATTCCGGAAAATATGTTTGCCGTATGTTCCTGCAACTAAACAACAAATAGAAAATGTAGTGCAAGGCCTAAAAGGACGTTCCGGGTCTTTAATTGACCTTGGTAGTGGGGATGGTCGTATTGTAACTACATTTCATTAATGCTTCTTTCATAACAGTAAAATTCCAGAGATATTTAATTCATTAAGTTTAATTAAAAATTCTCTAAATAATTAGAAAGAAGAAACATATATAATCTTAACTTTACTCTTAAAACAGGTTTTCGCAGCAGCTAATGCTGGTTACCAAGCACATGGTATTGAATTAAATCGATGGCTTGTATATTATTCCAGGCTAAAAGCACTAAGTATAGGTCTATCGTCCAAAACAATCTTCTTCAAAAAAGATTTATGGAAATTTAATTTGTCACCATATAACAATGTTGTTATTTTTGGTGTAGATCAAATGGTAAATATATTTGAATTATTCAAATTTGCACATGTGAGCCATTTATTTGGAAAGGGGTCTAAGTCTATTTTTCAAAAAAATGAAGTTAATGTTTGTAATAGTTACAAAACCTTTGTGTAATTATTATAAATGTTAGGTCACTTTTAAAATAATTGGCACATATAATTTCTATTGGGTCATATAAATGTCTATATATTTAATATTTGTTTTCTTGCAACCTTTTCAGATGCAGGATATAGAACAGAAGTGTTTTACAGAATTACAAAAAGACTCTGTTATAATTGCCTGTAGATTTCCACTTCCAACTATGCAAGCAGTTAAGGTAATTGGAGAAGGAGTGGATACTGTTTGGGTTTATAGAATATGAAAAATTAATCACTGAAATTATATCATCTTGTGACATAGGAAAATAAATGTACATATGAAATGCACTGTAAAAAATGAAAATATATAGTTATTAATTATAAATTGTATTACAGAAAATTTTTAGCCTAAAATAATTGAATTATTAAACAAATTTTTGTTTTAATATTTTGGATAATATTAAATTTCCGTAAAACAGATTGATAAATAAATACATTCTTTCAAACAGGAGTAAATTCAATACTCGATACATACACAATTTTTTTACAAAAATCTCTTTAAAGGTAGAGCATATTACTTGAATATGTAAAGTGCAAACACTTTCTGTAAACATTGTTGTATGATGTTAAAATAATGGAACAGATCTATTTCTACCAAACGCAAATATTCACACTTGCCATCGATTATATGTTGTTCTATATAAAGTAGCAAACAGTTCGCAAATTAACAAAAAAACTTGTGTTAACAAGTTTAACAAGTTTTGTTAAATGTTTGTAACAGTTAGTGGTCGTTAATAAAGAACTGAGCTATTAAATTTAAACCACCGATAACTGGTATACTGGCATGTATCAGTAAAGGACGAAACGTTAATTGTTTCGTTTGTTTGAGAAATATTAAATATAGTAAACTTGGCAGTGTGAAGACATAGATGAAACCACTTAAGGCACCTGTGTATCGAATTATTGTACCAATATACGGTATAAGAGCAGCAAATAAAATACACAGAGATACCAATATAATATTGACTAGAACAACCCACGTTTTGTTGGATGTTTTAGATACCGATGAAAGAAGCTGTATACGTAACATATATGCGAGTAATGGATAAACAGTGAACAATTGAAAAAGTAACACAATTCGAGCACCTGCGGTCAAAGTATCTCTCTTCTGAAAGTTGTTCAAAAAGTTCTGCAACAAATTAAATATGCTTTATAAGATTTTAGAAACCAGAAATTATTAGGGGTCCCGGAAAGTAATCAATTCGGGAGTGGAAAATTGTTTCGCATCGAAACTTTCTTAGTATTAAAAATAAATGGAGCTTCATAGATTATCTGAAAAATGATTGATTATTTTCCGCTTCCCGTAATATAATGTACTAGATGCAAATTTGTTATTAATTTTTTTTAATATCCATTTATAACATCAATTTTACTTACATCTTCTATGCACGACTTGCTAAGCGGGAAGCATATATAAAACAAAACCCCTATTGTAATGTATGTTAATGTAACAAGAAGGAATGCTATGGATAAATCTCTACCCTGAAAATATATATAAAAAGTAAACAATTCAATTTCTTTTCTTTATAATCCATAGGGGTAATTTTTTAGCAACATAAATTGTTGTAGCGGATATCGTGGAAAATATGGCTCACGTTTTTGCTTTGTTCACGGTTGTTTTGCATTATCGTAATTATGATATTATGAATAAAAAACGAAAGTGCTAGCATTCCAGTAAGTGCGGCAAATGAGGGTTGTATTCTCCAACTAGTTTCCCATTCGATTTCATTCATATTAATGCCCCAAGCTGTCGATTTCACCAATACAAACAGTATCAAGTATACGATCGACGCGGTTCCTGTGAGATGCGTTAATATCATAATTTGATATAAAAAGTGCGATAGATTTACAGTTCAAAGTCGAATACGCCGTGACCTAAAGGAGATCACGGGTCGACAGATATCCCGAATTTACTTCCGGAGATGATATAAAAAATAAAATCAATTTCTTGCTCACCAAGAGAGTTAAACTTCGTAAAAAATGTTGGGCTGTTGAAGTTCAAAAATGGAAAAATTAATAGACCCAGAAAAACGGGGACTGTTTTGTACAAGTCCCAAATCGGTCCCAATAAATCATAACTACGTTCGTGCATAGTAGCTGTATTTGTATCATTATAATTTATTTTACGTGGACATAGCACTGTAATTAAATAACACATATGTTATAAGTAAATGAACTATTTTGTATAATCGCGCAAGTAATTACATTTTAATAAAACCCTCACCTTCTGGCATGCAAGAAGTATTGTTATATACAGGATATAGTGGCACCCCTATAATACCGTCTACGAAAAAATATATCCAATTAATATATTATCCTCAACTAAAATTATTGTACAATTTATAATTTCTTCATCTTACCATAAATAAAATTTACAGAGTTATATAAAAAATTAGACATTAATATCCAGTATGCAATTGTTGCACCGAGAAGCACAGTAACACTAAAAATCTTAGCAATGTACTCTGCCCATTTGTTTATAAATATTCGACACAAGTCTGTTACTTCTACTCCATGGTGTCCTCCTACAAAATAATAATCACTTATTTCCGTCCCTGTTTTATGTAATATATCGCGTAATAGAAATATGACTAATTTACCATGATATTTATGCACCACCAATATGCAATAAGCACTATAAAGACTTAAACCGCTCATAATTAATATAAGGATAATGCCAGGAAAGAAACCGGCCATCAGTATACCCCAAGGCATTGTTAATAAGGATGATCCTAATATTGTATTCCATATTGAGAATCTGTAAATGATTTGAGTAATAATTCCTTTTACGCCTATCGTAATCAACAACTTATTTTATTCTATGAAAAATTAATTTTTTTATAAGTACAACATTATAAAGAAGCATAAGTAGAACGTAAAGAGACTTTCTGAATATTTGAATGTTACGTATTTTACTGACGAGTAAAGATGGTTGTGTAATTATATTAGCGACAACATAAGTAATGTAGTTTATATTAACGGGTTGCATAAATTTAGGGCATGATTTAATACGAGAGGAATTCGCGTGGTACTGAAAAGGGATAAGAGAAATTTGTATGAGTAAGGTGGATGTACCGGACATGCTCGGTATGCTTCGGGTTGCCAGCTACGGACATTGACCTTCCGGGTGGTCGTCTGTTGCCCGGGCAACAGACGGAGCACTAACCCCTTTAATGTGAACATACAGTGCGCTAGACACAACCACCCGATGCTGCATAAAACGTGAGCGACCGGTATCCGCGTTCGCCTCGCAAACGTATTCAATTCCACGTCTTAAAAACAAGCACCTCTTTGGGTTCGTACTATTATCTTAAATGTACGATTTCTTGTTGATATTCTAAGAACAGCCCAAATAGGCGCGTATTTTTAGGACGTGGAAAGGAATGTATGAATATGTGATTATTGATAATGCAAGTGTGGATAGTAGAGAAAAGAAAATTAAACTAGTTGAACATAGTGGCTCATGATTCTGTGAAGCAGACATGATCATAAGGGATACTGATGTGGTAAGTAACAGAAAAAGATTGTTTTTAGACTGTTATAATTAAAAATTTTGAGAAAAGCATTATATGAAGTACAATGTCATTTCAATTGATGTCATAAGTGCATTTAAGTTTATTAATGATGGAAGTGCTACTCTTATAATGCAAATTTTATATATCATTCAATGAAATTCAATGATATTCAATGAATTTATACTTTAAATATACTATCTTCTTATCATTGATGTCAAATAAGTATCCAGTGTTATTTTAAACCATCTTAAGTAGGTCAAAGTCACAAATCATGTTGCCTAAAATATCTGATCTTTCTGTCTACTTTGATCAATGTTGTTTTGAAGTTGGGAGAATGACCTTAAAAGGAAGCAGATCTGTTTGATTTTACCATTAAAATGCACACTGGTAGTATGATTTCTGATGCAAGATTTCTTCCTGCTCTCATCAGAAACTTACAGAAAATAACAACTGACTCACAAGAGATAAAAAAAATTAATGATCCTGATTAGGTTAGTGAATCCCTAAGCAAGTGACCCAGAACCCATCATGATTATTACTATGTTAAGATAAATGATGATTTACAAAAGATCTTTGCGCTCTTTTTGATGAGCTGACTTCATATCATATAGTGATACTTCAACAGGAGTGATATTAAGAAATGCTTTTCTCTAAATATCAAAGGTCATCTGTTAAATAGTTATGATGGCCTAGAACTATGTGTGTTGAATAGTTTCTTTATCAGTTATTGTAATGGGGATACAATACTCACATAGTGACTAGAGAGCTCTGTTTTGGTTTAGTATCCTTACACAATGAGTTTGTACTGAAATCTTTCACATGAGGTTGTTTACAATTTGTTCCATACTTTGTATTATCCAATATCTAATTAAATATAAAACAAAACACTTACTCATTATCAGACATGGTTGACAAAGGAGAGCAGAAAATGATTTCTAGGTCAAATCACATATCAGATATTTATGAAAAATATAACAATTGTGATATTCTTACCATATCTATATTAGGAATATTATAACATGCATCATCTTGCCTGATTCCTGTTGGTCTCATTAATTTGTCTGATGAAGGTGTAACTAATGTATTGTCATTTATAAGTGGTGGTAATCTCTTTGGTATCACAGTACTAACAGAGTGAAAACTTCCTCCTTCCACACTACCATATCTATTATTACCAAATATAATTAATGGGGGTAATTAGCACATAATTTCACTTTCACCTTCTCTACACATATGTAGATATACTATTGTTATTGTTATTAGTCTTTTTTAAATCATAATTAGCAACCATAGCTATTATGTGCTAATGAAATTTGATGAAGGGTAAACCAATCATAGTATGTTAAAAGTATTAACAAGTGCATGAATACCTGGAGTAATTGTCAGTAGGACTGCAATCGAAATCACTTGTTTCAGAATCTTGAAATATAACTGGTTCCATACTATCATGGGAACCAGAAGAGAGCAGTGGAGTACTCTCAGACCCACTATCATGTTGTGCATTGTTAATACTCCAATAATTTTGTGTTCTGTGCATAGTACATACAGTTTATTCCCATACGAATGAATCCTATTAATACAAAATTGGTTTGTTATTAACATAAATTTCCATTAGCGGCCTGTAAATTAATGTAAAAAGATGTTAAAACTTAAAACACTTACTGGTGGTATTCAAAAGTTGGATGCTTTTGAATATTTTACGCAGTATTGCAATTTGGTATAAACAATTCGGGACTGCGACAAAATGAATGACCGCTTTATCAATACGTTGCAACGCTTAAAAATGAACAACAACAAGATACGATACACCGCATATTGTATATTGCTTTTTACACCTTTTTTACTTCGATGATTACGCGAAACTTTCCGTTCGAAAATGACCGCTGAAGGTGTTTACAAAAATTCTAATCGATCAAAAAATAAGTATTCACACTTTATAGAATATGATTCATAAAAGTTAAAAGGTATTTGGTTTTAAAAAAGAACAGTCTTTCTTTCTTATTGTAAAATAAAATTACCGAGTGAATAATTGAGAGCACTGAGTTAATTGCACTTGCAGTGATGGAATTTGAATATGCTTCCACGGCTGAGTTTGCAGGAAAACTGTTTTAGAGAGCATCGCATCGGTCTTGTAAACCGGCGAACTTATATCTGACATCCTTGACATAGCATGCTCCCTCCTCTTCCATTAATAAATGTCTGTTATACATGTACATTTGCGGTTTTTCACATGACTCGTCTATACATTGTCGGCTATCTTTACAATGAAATCAAGTAAAACGTAATTCAAATAAATTGATATGACGCACTTGCCATGTGTCGTAACGTACGCGAAATGTATTTTTTCTCTCAATTGACAACACATTTTGCTTATGATACGAAACCGGATTTCTTTCTAATGTCCTACATTCTGGTAATACATTAAACACATCGTTTCTCGCGGTTCTGCAAAACGCAAGAGTTAGATAAAATTAAAAATTCGACGATCTTGCGACTAGTACGTTGATAACAATTTTAAACCAAGTCATGCGAGTATCAGATTCGTGTACGCGAGAAATGCATTAAGAATGACTGATAATTACCTGAATTATTTATTCTGTGCTAGAGCGATAACAGTGGCTGAATGTTATACATTTTTATGCGCTTATCGATGCCGTTGTGTAATTCGTATTTACCGGAAATTACTATGCCAGTCAAGAATATATCGCGGATAGATTAGAAATTAAAGAAAGCTTTATGCTGGAGATTTAATATATCATTAACATTATTTTATAATATATTCGGAAGCGCATTCTTAGCATTTGAATTCCTCTGAACAAAATATTTTTAGTCTATAGTAAAGCGCGGGCGCGATCTTGCAAGATGGTTGACCCATGCCCTTGGGTGTCATTGGCAGACAAAGTTCAGTCTGCTAGCAGACACCGAAGAAGTGTTGTGCGATTCTTCTTTATAAGTCTACAATACTGGTATTAATTCTATCGATATTTTATATTTTAGTTGTTCTGTGATCGTTTGTACGATACGAAACATGTCTACCACAGTAACAAGCACTGTCGTGGAAACTCGAATATACGAAGGGCAAAAGCCGGGTACATCAGGGCTTCGGAAGGCTGTAAAGGTTTTTAAACAAGAACATTACACAGAAAACTTTATTCAAGCGACACTACAAGCCCTTGGTGATGAATTAGTTGGCAGTACGTTGGTTGTGGGTGGAGACGGTAGATATTATGGAAAAGAAGCGGTTGGGAAGATTATCAAGATCGCTGCTGCTAATGGGGTAAATTGATCTAAGACTCATCGATATATTTTCTGCGCGCGCTACTTTAAATTGAAATGATCGATGTTATGACTAAGATTACGCAAATAGGTCAAAAAATTTTCATGTCTACTTAATGCAAGCTGTTAATGAGGCTTTGTACCTTTTTGTACTTGAATACATACGTGTGTTTGATGTGTGTATATATAAGTGCATTTGCGAGGTCATTACTCTTCTACCACCAAGTGTGTAATAATTTTGTTGCAATAGATAAGAAACTTTCTGCTTATCAATATCAATTTTTTGACGCATTTTTGTGTCTGATATAAAGATGAATTATTAAGTAGAATTGTATGATATTAATTAAATGAAATTGATCATTAGGTGAAGAGATTAATAGTTGGGCAGAATGGAATATTTTCAACCCCTGCTGTATCTACCATAATTAGAAAGTACAAGACTCAAGGAGGAATAGTTTTAACAGCATCTCACAATCCTGGTGGACCAGAAGCTGATTTTGGGATAAAGTTCAACTGTGAGAATGGTGGTCCTGCTCCAGATCAAGTTACCAATAAGATCTATGAAATTACCAAGTTGCTCAAGAGCTACAAAATTGCTCCTGATGTAAATGTAGACATAGATAAAATACAAAGTGTTACTATTCAAGTAGATGGAAAACCATTTACTGTTGATATAATAGATTCTGTGAAAGACTACATAGAACATATGAAAGACATCTTTGACTTTTCAAGTATAAAAAAGTTGCTTCAGGGTAGTTCTGATAGACCACCTTTTAAAGTTCTTATTAATGGAATGAATGGAGGTATATAATACATATACATATACATATAATATGCATATTGGGCAAATATATTATTATAATGTTAGTTGTCAACAATTTAACCCACAGTCATAACTTACAGTTACTGGGCCATATATAAAGCAAATATTTAGTACTGAATTGGGAGTTGACAATTCAAGTATTGTAAACATAACTCCATTAGAAGATTTTGGTGGACTTCACCCTGATCCTAATTTAACATATGCCAAGGATTTGGTGGATGCCATAAAAAATGGACCTTACAATTTTGGGGCAGCTTTTGATGGAGATGGAGATAGAAATATGGTAAAAATAATGAGATATAGAAATAAGAATTTGGAACAAAGACAGTCAGAATATAGTTAGAATGAGTCTATTGTTATATTTGTTTCTGCAGATATTAGGGGACAAATCCTTCTTTGTCACACCATCTGATTCACTGGCTGTATTAGCTGCTAATTTGACTTCAATTCCATACTTTAAAAAAACTGGTGTTAAAGGATATGCTAGATCTATGCCAACAGGAGCAGCTGTGGATAGAGTAGCTGAAAAAAGTGGAATTCAATGTTTTGAAGTACCTACTGGATGGAAATATTTCGGTACAGAGTCTAGATTGTTGCTTCTAAATATTTCAAAGCATGAATTTCTCATTTCCATAAAGATTAAGAGGAATATTATTGTACATAGGTAATCTAATGGATGCTGAACGTCTATCACTATGTGGTGAAGAAAGTTTTGGTACTGGTTCTGATCACATTCGTGAGAAAGATGGAATATGGGCGTGTCTTGCATGGCTTAGTGTAATTGCAACTCTTGGAAAGTCAGTAGAACAAATATTATTAAATCACTGGCAAACCTATGGCAGAAACTTTTTCACAAGGTACCCACATATCTTTGGAACAAACATTTTTGCAGGGAACATTATGAAACTGTTGAACAATTTGGCTACTTTCTAAAAAAATGCTTCATCACTATTTGATATGTCCGCGTTAGGTACGATTACGAAAACTGTGATTCCGAAAGCGCAAATAAAATGATGCAATACATAGAAACGGAGATAGAGAAGCCTGAATTTGTTGGTTCCAAGTTCACATCTGAAGGTAAAACCTACATTGTCAAGCTTGCAGATAACTATTCATATGTAGATCCTGTTGATGGAAGTAAAACTACTAAGCAGGTAACTATAGCAATCTATTTTGATCTGATAACATGTTATGTTCAAAAGTATTTACATTATTATATGTAAACAGGGGTTAAGGATACTATTTCAAGATGGTTCCCGTGTGATATATCGACTGTCTGGGACGGGTAGTTCGGGAGCTACCATTCGTGTTTATATTGATAGTTACGAAGATGATCCATCTTCTTTTACTAAAGACGCGCAGCAGGTTTTGAAACCATTGGTCAACATTGCATTAGAATTAAGTAAGTTACGTGAATATACTGGACGTGAAGCACCGACCGTGATTACATAAAATACATTACGTTTCTTATCATTGCATTTCATTCGCAACAGGGTTCTCATAAAAAGATAAATCTCATTTTAAGAGATCATTGATTCAAGTAAAAAGCATTTCGTGTTCTAATATTTCGTATATTAATCAGAATTAATTTCTATATGATCTTAAACTTCATATCATATTGTTTTTAACATATATTGTACAGCTTCTCATATGAGTGTGCATGGCATAAAAATGCAGGGAATACTCAGATTCGATTAAGAAGTTTTTAATACAGTTTGTACTTATTGATACTTGAAAATCTAAAGATAAAAAATAATTTAGAAAAATACACGAAGGACGTATTGTTATGATCGTCACGGTTGTTGTGGATTCACCGAATTTCAGTACGAGAATGCTTCAATTTACATCTCAATTTTTGTAGTATTTGCAACGAAAACATGAAAGAATGATAAACAGAGTTCATGTCACTGATATAGTTGTTGCTTTAAATGGTAAATGTGTATCAGTCAGTTTCTCGTCAGATACAAAAGTTAAGGAACATGTTAAAACATTAATTCTTGAGAATTCTAATATCACGTGTGTTCGTCAATGTGGAAGCAGTGTTTGTAAAAGGAGCACAAGCATGTATAATGTTGGAAACGCTTTTAAACCTCCAATGTTTCTAACAGTTTTTTAGGATCTTTCGACTATTCATTATTGCCGCAATTTTGCTGGGATTGACAATGGTTTATTTATGAACAAGTATTTTTTTAAATAATTTCTCTGCAATCAACGATTAGTGCACATTGGGGGGTTAAGAAGAAACGACTTCAATTACAATTGTTCAGGAAATTAGAACGTCATGTTGTAGTAATTGATCTTGTTTAATCACACTTTGTATTGTGTTGATTTATTTGGTACTATAGTGATTGATTTAATTTGTCCAAAGTAGTAGTAAAATCTCGCATCGATTTGATGACGAGGTTTGCATTATTTTAATGTAAGATATATTTACAAAAGGTATGGAAACCATTCAAAGTTTTCTGTGCGAAGAAAAGAGTTTATATGTTTTCAGAATTTGATTAGGAGCATAAGAAATCATCCGGTGATATTTCCTTCCTTATCTATGGTAAATAATTCTAATGTATTGAGAATATTGGTCATATAGATAAGGCAGTTATTTAAATCACTCTTAGCGGTATTAACAAAAACTATTGCGATTCGCAAAATCACTTTTCAAATAATTCAATAGCACTGATTAATTGTCAACTGAAATACATCTACATATTGAGCATTGAACATTATAATCTCCTAGATGAATAAACACGTTAGATGTTTCTTTTTTTTTGGTTGAATAATTAGTTTATACGACGTAGTATAAGTATGAACATTTGTAGAGCATAACTTTTTTAGTCAGTGGCTAATTGTAAACAGTTTTCCTTATTTATTTCTATACATAATTTGCATAGAAATTATAATATAATTGCTTAATTTTATTTTTATGCCGCTCATTCATAAAATGTATAAACTTCGTCCGTTTCATGATGTCTGACGACACACGAAATTCTTATTATTCGCTAAGAAAAAAGTTGTTTTGCTCCATCAGTTTCTAAATATAATTTGAAATACGAATTGAAATTTTAGAATGCAAAGAACAGATTTGGATTTGGATATTGCTTGTTCAAGTTTCAAAAAACCATGAAAGTGATAAATATAGTACTATACTTCGCTTTTATGATTTAATGATATTTGAAAAAAATGAATATATTAATATAGATTGAAAGTTTACATTAATGGGATATCCGATGTTGCGCATTCATTTCGATAAAGATCCATTTAAATTACTTTAAAAAAATGTAAGCTTATATGACGATATATTTGCTTTTGAATAATGTTTTAAATTATATCGTTTTACATTATTATCATGTATTTTGGAAACCTTGATCCAGTTGGATATCTCATTAATATTAATTGATAGAGTAGGGTACATTAAAGAAATTGTATAAAAAAATAGTAATGAGAACGCGAAAGGGAGAATCTTGAAGAAGAGAGCAAAAATGTAAGAAAGTTTGATTGGTGTCGCAGCGTATCAAACGAAATTGAATATAAACTATATAATTGATCCAGCAATGACTACAAGTGAAAGTAAAATTTATCAGATTAAGTCATTGAACTTAATCATGTTCAGATCTAAATGAGATTAAAAGATCGATATTAATTGAGTTCTTTCTTAATTTCAAACGTGATGAAGTTAATAGATAATTAATACTACAATTCAAGTCACTTCATTTATAACAGACAAGTTCAAATGATGGCAGTTAGCAGTAAACAAATATTTGGAAAATAACAATTATTTAATTAGAAGAAGATTATCAAATTAATACTAACTACACCAGTAACAATATATATTTTTGAAAAATGGTAACTGCAGTGCTGGAGAGATTTCAAATGGAAATGTTGTAAATAGTTGAAGGAGGGGGGAATACTTGGGGACCTGAGTCGACACAAACTCCCATTCGATCTCTTGATTACACCACAGAAAGATATTCCGAGAATGAATAAAATTCGTACAATTTTAATAATGATACGCATAGAATTATTTTATTTTGAAACATTAGCAAAACGATAAAATTGAGATTCAAGAAAGAGTCGAGATTTACGTGTATAATTATTCAACACAGTTTCAAGAAATCCTCTAAAACGACAGACATCTTAAAAATAATACATCGTTCTTGATGTATGAAACTTAAGGTCTCTCTGTGACGTAATGCGCGATCCGTAATGTGGTAGCAGTGTCATAGAGACCAGCAATGACTGCCGATTTTAATATAAAAATATTAACATGTAACATTTGTATCATAAAAAGTACTAATTATCATTGTAAGTATATGAGGGAGCTCACACAAAGCACGTGATCTTAGATTTCGATTTTACTTTTCAAGCGTATTCTTGAAATGTAAGCCTTAAATTTCGTACTTGTAAACTGTGAATTGTGAAATATATTTACCAAAAAAGGCAACATTTCATTATTTAAAGTCGTAGATCATGTAATCAGAGAAGTTTAGTGATAATAAGCACTCACTTCTTTAAACTCAGTTTCATTAAATACTAGGCTTCAAATGTGTTTAATAAACTACTATAAGCAACAACTATATTAGTCGCATCTGGAATACTATGCAGAATGTTTGCTATGATATAAGTAATAATATAATAATAATAACAATAATAGCATGTCGTCAAACGGAATACGAATTGGTGTTGTGATTAGGTCAACGCAAAAACTTATGTAAATCAATCCAAGATTGTGAATTGAAGATGTCAGGGTTACATGTAATCATGCATCTGAATTAGAATAACTGAGAAATATTAAAAGTCGCACTTTATACGTAGACAATTATGTAAATTAATAATTTGTAATAAATCGAACTTGGTTTCCCGGAAAACATTTGAATGAAAAATTATATTTCCATCAGACTTTCACATTCATCTAAAGAATATCAAGAATATTTTTCGAAAATGTTAACTTACGGTAATATTTACATCCGGGGGGCGCCGTGAATATCCGATTAAAATGATTTAAATAATATAATTCCACACAAATTTTGCACGAAGAACTATTTTAGGGTGCCACTACTTTACTATTTAAACTTTTTAGTAGTAGCTGCACATTTTTAACCGGATGCACACAGTGACTCATATTTATGTCCCCGTATTTTATCCGAATTACCAATTTTAAAAATACTGTCTGATGATTGTTTACATAGCTTTTTATAATTTATTACCTGGAATATATTACAATTAATATATGAATGAATAGTCGTTGCGCACCTGGATGCGCAGAAGAAAAATATACGATTAAAAATAATCAAGCGTCGGCAGTCGTAAAAATGTCGAGCATAATTTACAAGTCGCAAAATAATGAAGAAAGTGAAGAAAAACTGGAAAGTTTTTGTTCTTCTTGTAAATCTGCTTTAAATATGATATACAGTCTGGGTGTACCATCAAGTTTAGAAGAATTTTCTGGCAAATTGTCCAAAGAAACGAGTAATTTAAACGCGTCAACAAATCATTTTATCGTTCAAAGTAATATCGAAAATTCTTCATTAATGATTGATGAAAAACGACGAATTAACGACGAAATAAACTTGCCGATACATAAGAAAATTAAGTGCAATTATCATTCCAAAGGCTTATCACAGGCAGAACGTGTTCAAAGCAAATGTCTCGATAATGAAGTAATTTCCCAATGCACCAAAAATGATACAACAATTCAGAACACAAAAATTGAGGAAATAAATGGAAATAATATACGCAGACGTATTGGGGAATCTGAACACGATTCCACAAAAACAACTGAAATAAATCGTAAAACGCTAATGTTAAACAAAAATATTTCCGAAAATAACAAGATAGCTGATCATAAAGAATTGGACGTTACATGTTTACAAGAAAACGTAACGGTACCCATGGTGAAACAAACTGATTTAAATATAGACGAGAATATGTTTATAACAAATTCGTCACATGTTGCACATTTACATAAAAGTACCAGAAAAGTGCAGAATAATACCATAAATCGTCGTAAAAATATATTGAGAATTACCAATCAGTTATTAAATCTTAGGTGGGTACTTTAAAATATCTTAGTTTTATTTGGAGATTTTCATTCAACAATCTTTCGTAGCCATTACATAAATGTTATAAAGGATGCCACCAACATGCAGAATGGGCAGATACAAAAATCTGATATGAGTAATAACTACCCCAAAAAAATGAAATGGGCTTAGAAACTACAACAAACGATGCTAGCATACAAAAAGGCCAGGACCTTCCTATGTACAATTATAATACACTGCGACTTAGAAATAAGAATTAATCTGTCAATTTTTGTGAACAATCGGTAAATTGTTTAGGTTTTTATGAATAACCGGTAAAATAATTTCAATATTTTAAATAATCCGCGACAATAGTTTATACCATATCAAAGTCGTCCATCTGCAACACAAAACAAACATACCCATAGCATAGATATATGATAATTATAAACAAAAACGAAGTAAACTGTGCACTTACAGCATCATTATATTCTAGTACATGTCTCTTAATAGCAGATGTGTCTACCCATGTAACAAAATCTTCCATATTCCTACAAACAATATGAGTTTTTACCAAGTTAATATGCAAATTGAATGAAAAGCCACGTTACCGAAAAGAAGTTTCGTATACGTATTGATTTTATTATAAAACTATTGCAAACCTTAACGAACAACAGTTAACTTAAATTTCATATTCTTTTCTGGTAAAGCAGCTTTTCTTGTAAATCATTCGGCGTTGGTTTCAAAGAATCTTGACATATCGTTTAACATATTTTCTGATTACCTTGTTACTAAAAATGCTGGATCTTTTATTACTTCTGCTCCAACTCTTACGTGACCTTGTTCTACTAATTGTGTTGCCATTTTAAGGTTTTCACTCATTTTATTTCGTACCATAAGAACCGGTAGCCGTCTCCGACAAAATGAACTCGCAGTTATTTTTTGTGTAAGCGCTAAATCCCATTTTGCCGATATAAGGCCCATCATATATAATTTTTCTAATAGAATCGCACTTTGCTCTACACGAAAAGGATTCTCCGCTTCGACTTCTCTAATTTTACGGGCTACTTCGCGAATCTCACGTGATAATTTATTATATCTACAAGATTAAATACAAACTGATACTTAAATATGTATGGTTTCAAAATTGCTATTAGTACATTTTATTTTAGTATATCAAGAAAAATAATGTACTACTAATCATATATAAATATTACTTTCTAACTTAACATAGCTTTGTATAATTACTAATTATTATGTTGGCAAAAATTTCGTGCAGTTGTTAACATACAAATAGAAAGTGATTTTTATTTAATTTTGTATATTTCTTAAAGTTTATTTATCCAATAATATATTCTCCGTTTTAGTCCATAACATTTCCATATTTTTTAGACAGCATCATAATCACGTGTTCATGCAATCTGCACAAACTTTCTGACCAATCTAATATAATATTTAACAGCTTTTTGCATAATTAATCTTCAACAGCAGTTAACAAACACACAAGTGTAGTACAATCTCATTCATTCATAGGCAACAGGTTATCCACACAAATTAATATAGAATGTAGATAAACTTTATGTATAATGCCCTAATTTAGAATCTGTTTAAATGAAAGATTCTGTCTTTCTTAGTACGGCATGTGGCATTGTGATTCTGACATTCCAAGCTGAGATACTATCACAAAAAGTGAAGCATATATGAAGTAAAAAATTACTTCTTACTGATGACTCCTTTTATACATAGTATATAATTCAACATGATTCAAATTACTAATTGGTGGTATAATACACTTTATACGAATAATAATAATACTACAAATCTTAATATCTAGTGGTTCTATATTGCATCAGGTTTGGAGCATATGATTCCAAGAACACAACGCAAGTGTAAAGAGGTTATTTACTATTGATAGTACTGACAGTAGATTGGTACTTATAAATTATCGAATTTTGATACCATTGAATAATAATTTGCCGTTAACTAAATAACTTACTTTGTATAATCTTCTCGCTTCTGTATCCGATACTTTTTCATAATCTTGACCTCATGAATGTTGTTATCTGCTTGCCATGATATGAAGTCCACCTTTTTCAGCAGTTTCTGCTCATGATACTTTAATTTTCGCACCATTGTTAATTGTTACTTGTATATTGCTAAATTTGTATTATTTCTAAAATATAATAGACGCTATTATAAAGGTTACGCTACAAAACCCATTCACACCAACACGCCATGATCAGTAAATAAATATAACTCACGCGGCATCGTACATTGCTCCCCACCGCTCATTGGCCGCGCCATCTTGCCTTTTACCTTGCCTAAATCAGACGCAATAGCTTCCGTGTAGAGGAATTCCAATTAATATACTTTTTGGTACGTTATTACTCGTCTAGATTATTAATGACTTTAAATATTAATACAATAATAGCATCGTTAATGGAGAAATTACATATCTTAAAATATACTTTTAATTATCTACTGTAACTTCGAGATGCGATTATGGCCTAAGTATAATAGGTTATAATTTTTAGGTAGTAGTAATAAAATTGTATAACATTCAGAATTTCCATCAAAATATGATTTAATAGAAATATTCAGCAAAATATGTATCATATAATTCGTAATTGATGATATTTTCGTTAATCGATAATAGTTATGTCGAAATTTTGTGCACCGAGCAACAAGTAGAAGGTAGATTAGGATATACTTTGGAGGTTTATATAAAATTAACACAATAGATTATTACGAAAATCAAGTTAGTCCTGTTGTTATTATTTAATTACCTTAATTCGTCATATTCTACGTGTCTTCGAACAACCACTTTCACTGCAAAATAATCTAGGAGCAGTAATGAAAATGAATGTTTAGAAGATTGAAGTACTATTAAGTAATAGTTAAAATGGATAAGAAAAATCCCGAACCAGGCGATGGATTACGCTCCTTACGCAGTACGACGTTATTTCGTGCCGTTAATTATGAGTTATATATAAAGCCGGTAAGAAATTCGTTGATACTGTAATGTTAGTTGTACATTCAAGCATTGAAAAGCAATGATAATTTCAGAATAAAATGGTAATGCTTTTTGGCATTGTTGCGATGCTTGGTTGTACAGGATATATGATTTATATGCGTAACAATCATGATGGAACAACTTATTATACCTCGATCGATTCTGATGGAACAGAAACATATAAAAAGAAAACATCAAAATGGGCAGACTAAACTATGTCACTTAATTATCTATTATAAATTTGACTAAAAAGTCATCTTTTATTAGTTTAGAAACATGACATTCTTTTATTCAAATGTTTCAAGTAACATGTAAATGAACATACATAATAATAATATGTAAATATAATTATATATTTATACATAATTCTGCTAAGTTAACATCCCTTTTAAAAGCATGTATATTATGACACGATTTCACATGAAGCATAACACTTGTACATCATTTTATACTTTGGATTCCTATTGTCTTACTTAAAATGCACAAACTGTTGTAAATGCATAATAGAACTACCTAAATATTCTCTTTTATTTACAATCAGTGAGTTTGCATTTCTATACAACTATTTCAAAAACGATTAGTAACACTTCACGACACCCTGCACCTGTTATGTAAATATATAGAAAAGTATTAATTTGCCAATATATTTTGGCATTATTCATTTTGGCAGTATGTACATAATCCTTTACAATTTATAGTTGATTTTTATAAAATTTTCGGATTCACAAAGTTGGTCCTGACTTTCGAACAAGATGTGTTCTAAGTTTTAATTACATAACATTTGTACTAAAAATATATTTGAACAGTTTGTAAATGTTGTACATATATATATGTGTGTATATAACTTTCTTTTCATAACAGATTAATATCATTGAAAATATAAGTGGTATATGAATTTATAGTAACTAACAAAATTATATATGAGTAGAGTCAACAGTTTGAACTTATCTAGATGTTTTGAAGACTAAAGATTGTATACACTTTCTATGACATGCTTATGACTTTGAACATGTACTGGAGAAGACAGAGCAACAATATTAGTATTAGTCTGTGTGAGATACAGTAAAATCTCTCTGTTTAATTATATGGAAGATGTAGAGTATATTATTTCTATATATTAATTTCAAATGATGAACTTGAAAGCCTACATGTCAGCATACATATATTTTACAACATGCCTACATTAACAATGGAAGCACATAACATAAAAAGCAAACTACTATAATAATAGAAAGATATTTGTGACACATGTTCCCCGATTTTATCTTGGTTTTGAATTTCGATAGTTATTCATTTTTTAATAATGATGGACTCCAACAAATTTTTATCCCACATAATATTGAATTATGAAATAATTTTTCGAAATTCTGTATAATTCGTATTATTTTAAAGAGGAACTTATTACAAATTATTCCCCTCATATAAGAATGCTGCCATTTTCAAATCTTAAAAACTTTAAGGTATGAGAAAATAATCGTCCGCTTCAAATTAACCGCTTATTATTAAAATAATTCAAATCTTAAGTGGCTGTGTCTTAAATTAAATCATCTCTGTTTCGCGACGTCATGGAGCATACTCTTGACAATTAGATATACAATTTTATATTACGAAGAACGTGGAAAGATATTTATACTAAATATCATCAGACTAGTGTACAAAAGTATATTGTTTGTCATAGAAAAATGTTCTCAGAAAAATATTTCTTTGATAAGTGTATGAAAAATAGAGATGTTACTTTATGTAATTCAAGTATTGAAGAAACAATGGCTTACATCAGTCGAGTTCGGTAATTATTAACATATATATGGTCTTGGAAATTTGGCCAGAAAATATATGTATAAATATAAATTTTTAAGAACTGTTTCTTGCTGTTTTATATATCGTTAACTTCAACTGAAATAATTTTAATAATAAGCGTACCGACTGTGCAAGTTTGAAAATTTGGCAACCTTTAATAACTTTTAGTATTTTGTACTTTGGTTTTATAAGGCAATTTGTAGTGAAACAATGTGCCTTTTTACCAACAAGGTTCATGCTCATTTTTTCCATCTTTTTACTAGACATTCCGGAAACAGGACTTTATAGTACCTGTTTTATGTAAAAATCTAGAAACACGAATGCAAATTCTCACATAGTATTAAACTACAGAAGATGATAATGGAACTAATAATTTTGAGACATTTCTACTGAGCTCTATCAGTTTGAACATATAAAGTATTGCTGATGCTGAACATTATTTTAATATCGCAAAATGTCAGCACCTTTTATACTTATTTTACGGCGATGCTGCGCAGTGCAATTCAACAAGCACAGTTCTTCTCGTTTTGTGGAAACATTGAAATAGTTTCAAAAAATGCATTTGCCACATAATCCAAATTTGATGTGTTGAGACCACACATGTTTATTCGACCACTTCTTAACATATATATATGGTAGTGATCTCTCAAGTGTGCAACTTGCTTTTCTAGAATAATATTCTTTAATTAGTAATGTGAACTTCAATGTTATAAGTAATATAAATAAGTATAATTAATACAAACCATTAAGACCGGTGTATGAGAACATTCCAATTTGTTGAGTGATATGTTCCCAAGACCCTGGTGTCCCCAATCTTACTAATCTTTCATGCAAACCAGCACGCATTTGTTTTATTCTACTGGACATTGTTCGAATGTGGTCTTTCCTAACATCGTGAAATTATTCCAGTTAGTCATATTTAGTTTTTCTTATCAGTATTTTTTGTGTATTAGATAAAAGGTAATTTGTACCATTCTTCAAAAAGGTCGGCATTTTTTAAAACAGTTGCAACAATACGAGCTCCATGATTTGGAGGATTGCTGTACATTCCTCGAATAATTAGAGTTATCTGAGATTTAGCTTGTACCAGTTCTTTTGCATCAGACATTACCACAACCATGTTTCCAACTCTTTCATTATACAAGCCAAAATTTTTTGCAAAACTTTGGGTGCAGATAAATTCTATCCCACGTTCAGCAAACATTCTTACAGCATAAGCATCCTTTTCCAAATCACCACTTGCAAAGCCCTACAGAGATATAATTATCAAATGATATACTGCACCTATATACTTTACAAGGCAAACTTATATAAACAGATTTCAATTATTATTTCAATTACTTGATATGCACTGTCAAATAAGGGCAATAGTTTTTTCTTTTCAATAACATCTGCTATCTTAGCCCATTGCTCATGTGTGGGATCACATCCTGTTGGATTATGTGCACATGCATGAAGTATAATCACAGCATTTTCTGGAGCTTGTCCAAGATCTTTGAGCATTCCTTCTACGTCAACACTACAGGTATCTGCATTCCAATATGTATATTCACAAGCATTCTTGAATCCTCCATTCATAAACACAAGCTTGTGGTTTTCTGTAAAAAATTATTGCATAGGCATAAGTCGCAATACTACATAGAAGTTTGCAAAAATTATTGAATTATTATAATCACAAGTTTATGACTTAAATTACTATTAAAGAAGTTAGTAAAAGTGCTTACCCCAGGAAGGTTTGCTATAATAAAATGTATCATAGTGAAGAATTCGGCTTAAGAATTCAGCAGCAACACGTAGTGCACCAGTACCAGAAAGTGTTTGAATTCCAAAAGCTCTACCTTGTGTAATAGCAGGCGAGTCTGTACCAAGTAACATACTTGTTGCTGCTTGACTAAAGGCATCTAAGCCCAAAACAGGAAGATATTCATGATTTTGTAATTCATCATTAGCTAAAGACTTTTCAACTTTTTTTACAACAGGTAAAACCCATGGCTTTCCTTCATTGGTACGGTAAGCTGAAAATAATTTTTAGGAGACTATAGTACATTAGATCATTTTTTAAACCCCTCATGTTATGGAAATAGCAAATGTGAAGTAATACTAACTAGAAGTCAAGTTTTAAATTAAATTTTGGAATAATAGACAAATATGTTTGACATTTTAAAAGTCTGTTATAATTAGACTGTTTATTAAAATGACCATCATGGACATCAGGCGATATGTTACATAATCATTCTGTATTTCTGGAGGTCATTCAAGATCAAAGTTATTCGGGCAATAATAAGTCCAATACACAGTTGTGTATGATAAAATTATCGTAATAATTTTTTATTTCGATTTTTCGTAAGAATGAGTTTCCATAATGATTTAAAAGAATGAAAAAGATGTAACAAATCGTTGGTAATATGAAAAACTAGTCATACCATGAACTCTATCATACTAGGAAATATTATGAAATACAAAAATAACCGAATATGTTACCTACCACCAATTGTTAAATTCACTTTCTTGTCATAAGTGTCTTCCAGGTAAGCTTTTTGAAGTGCAAAGACTTCAATTGGGGGTCCCAGTTTAATTCCACTGAATCTTGTACTCATTTTAATAAAAGTATTTAAATATTTATGACTGAGCTGACTGGAACGAAGTCACGAGGATTAGGTACAGCGAAAAATCGAATTGTCCCAATAATTCTTCTGAGTTATTTCAATGAATAGTTACAAGTGTTTATAGGAATCCACTTTCTATATGTACACGGCTGTCTAACGATTAGATTATCACGTGCGATACTGACGTACTTTTTCAATCTTCATAAATATAGTCGGACTACCTCGCAACCCCACTTTTATTGCCGACGTACCGACGCTACATTCAAATGGAATTAATGCAACACCATATATTCGATGCAGTTATGCAATGATGCAACTGTGCATTCATTTAAATCTGCCGAACCAAGCAGTCTAACTTATCAATTTTAATATGTCGCTCATTTAAGAGATAATGCACCTTAAGAGTTTCCTATACTTTCCAAATTACATACAATTTATTAATTACCCGCTTTTCTTCATTTTCTTACATCATTAATTCTTGAATTTTCAATTTGTATCCTCAATAATTATATTGGAAGAACACCTGACGTACTATATTCCATGTTAACTGGATTTTAATCCCTTTGATAATTTTATGTTTATTTTTAAATAAATGTCTAGATTCCTATGTTATATTGGTCCAATTTTGCTTTTATGGTTACATAATAATGAAATTGGAAGACGTGTTAAGTAAGTGAGAAATAATAAAATAAATGAGAAAGGAAACAATTTATAAATAAGTAATTCACGAATAAATAATACCTGGTGAAAAATTCTGCATATCATAGAAAAAACGGGTAACTGTTTTCCTTGTCGACTACTCATATTGCAGGATTTTTAGAGGGCGCGACAAGCAGTTTGAAATTGAAAAAGCGGGGTAAAAAGATTTTATGCTCCGGACGGCGCGCAGAGCTCTCGAACTTGCAGTCGAACCTTGGACGCCGTTACGTGAGTGTTGTGATTCCGTGTTTGCTGTGATTACTGTATAATTTCTCAATGTTTTGTGAGTGCCTGCTAACACTGCATTCTTAAATCGTTTCGGATTAATTGGAAGATAGACATGTAACGGTGAGTAGATTACAGAAAAGTTATTTCTTCTCCGTTCGAAATTCCTCTTCGCAGGATGCTGTTTACTGTTATGACAAGCCTTGCAGCATATCGAGTTTATGAAAACGTTATACTATTATCTATGTAATAACATCAATATTATATACGAGACAATAATTTATTAACAACAACAATTGAATTTCGAACACGAATGTTTCATTTGTTGAAACATTCCGTTGAATTTAACAAGTAGCTTGCATCTGCGAAAATAACGCAAGTACACAACCACCAGACCACTTTTACGTGTAGCAGTGACGCAGCTGGAATGAAAACTTGAGATTTTCTGGCATCGGGTCTTGCTATATTCGACTCCGATATTAATATTTTTCACTCGTGAAGCATATGCTTGTATCGTACTGTTGCCACTCTGTAATGATACGATTAACTGAAACTGGTTTGAAACAAGTTTATTGAGTTCGTGAGAGATGTATTTTGAGATGCATCGCATCGTCGTCAGGTAGTTTCTCTACCATTACAGTTTCATCGAAGACTGTTTCACCGCGTAGAATAAACGAGGTTTTCATACTATTTAACTTTAATATTTGATATTCATTTTAACACTTTGAATCGGTGTCATCGGTGAAAACTCGAATGAAATATGTCGTTAATATTTGTACAATTGTCAATATTTTTAACGTAACGACAACGATGTAAAGTAACTATTTAGTGTAGATTTTTAGTCGTTACAGACGCGAATCGCGGGGTATCATATAACACGGATTTCGGCCCGGCACTCAACGTGTTAATATTCTTATACTATTTTACTTTATATTCAAATGCAACTTATACATAAGCATTACACTGTTTAATTACGTTTTGCATGTTTCCAATGCATGCCGCCCTGCTTTCGGGTATTTTACATTTCACTGAATTTACGCCATCGCGTTTATATAATTAGATACAATCACTGCTCTATTGAGATAGCGGTAAAGTTAGTGAATTTGAAAGATGTAGGTAGAAACGGTAAATTCCTCTTCTTGGAATTAGGGACATCGACAGATTTTCTTTATGGTTTCCCGCGGTGTTGGGTTTCCCAGTAGACACCATGGAAACAATGCTGATAATCTCCAAAATTTTTAACGTTTTTCGAGAAGCTAAATTAATAGTATTCTTTGTAAAATATCGGAAATGAAATCAGTGTACACACCCGTGTACTAACGCGTACAAATAGAATTAATTATATTAAATACTTTTTATAATTCCAATTACGTGGTTTGTCCATATAAATGTAAATGGAGTCCGAATAATATTCTATCTAGAAAAAGCGGATACCGATTAACTTTTTAACAAGGTTTTTGACCCCTAGATTTTAATTCATGATATTTATAGTAACATTCGCGCTGTGTGCCAAAGAGTTTATTGCACTAATGTCTATTTAACTTTGTGACTGCGAGATCATTGATTCATTGACGTTGCACCGACTTGTTGGCAAATCTGTCGTTTGCCACACCATTACATTAAAGTTTAAAGTTATATTAATATTCACGTATACGTATTCCAACATGAATTTTATTACTCGAATTCGACAAGATTCACGATTTTAAGGACTTCCTCATCGCGCGCAAAATGTGATTCAATTTATATCTTAAATTCAACTGACGCGGTAAAAATGGAATTTAATTATTGACAAATTAAAAAGCAAAGTAAATATGTCGAAAGTTTAATACTTTGGAGCATCGGCGTACCCCCAGGGTGACAACAAGAGAGGATTACCGTGGGATCGTTCGGGAAGGGATTCAGTCAGCTCGTTAAGTGAGGTAGAGAGAAAAATAAGAGAGAAAGAACGTACGCCAATGGCTTGTGAGGAGAGAGAGCCATATAATCCAGTGACTCTCAACTCGCCGCTTTTAACAAAATTAAAGGAGATGCGATGTAAAAGAATTACAATAAACTTGGGTGATTGACTTATTAAATAATCATGTATAACATAATCACACGTGTCACCTATGAGTACGTACTAGAAATGTGAACTAGAAATGTTTTTAACCATTTCCTTGTTATTCGCGATATTAATCGTTGCATTTAAATCGTAACGGAAGTGCAGTAACATAACTAGTCGAGCAAAAGTCAGACTTGAAGCACGTTGTAGAGTCTCGGAAAAGGTGAAGTATGGAAAGAACGTGTGTTAACAGAGTGTTGAAGTGACAGACAATCGTTATACAAACGAGATAGCGAGAACTGTCGGCTAAAAGGAATGACGGAGAAAGAATAGAACGAGTGTGAGCGAGATCGTCTTGGTCGTATGGTTTTAGCCGAGAGTCGCTCAATGAACGGAGTCTTCGCATTGGTGCATTCCTACTCGAGTACCGGTTGCAGTAACACGGTATGTTGTCATTAGAATCATGAAGGGAGAAGTTTCGCCATAGGCGTCGCAAGGATACACAAGTGGTCCAGCTTCATGTTCCACATATTTACTAGTTAATATTCAATGATGTCCAGAGAAATCATTGTCGTTAAATGCTACATTTTAAGTCTGTGCAACTAATAATTATTTACCATTGTTCTATTATGAAACAGAATACTTGGAAGAGCCAAATATTTGTATCTCAAGTCTCAAGTGTAATTTAAGGTGTTCATATTTTTGACTTTATCGAATATGTCCGCCGTTTTGGTATTGGCTTCGCTCAAAACCATAGGATAAATTGGTGATTATAGTGCGAAAGGCAAACGTGATATTAAACATAATTAGATACCCACGCGTGTGATATTGTGACTGGACTTTCCGAGAATGACAATGCTACATCGCGTTCGTGAAAAAAGCTGTAGAAAATTGCAACAAGGTCGTCGGCAATTCGAACTCCGTACACGTCAGAATTCCTATGAATGTACGACTACAGGAGAAGGCATTAGCACAGATTCCCCGATGCTGGCCGACATTTCTTGCGCCGCGTTGTTGCTGTGGTCGGAGAAGCTTGTTGCAAAATATTATAAATCGAGTTTTAATAACTAACATATTATTAGTAACAATATCCCTTCGTTACTTGAATTACTCCGGTTATTTTGCGATAGCTGCGAGTTATGTTTCTTTATGATGATTGGAATCTGATCATCGCGAGCTTCATATTAACTTTTGTAGTTTGACTTTATCACATAAAATTAGATTTTAATCACGCTAGTAATCAATAACAATACCGAATGATATTTTATTCGTAACAACATTGTTTGTCAGAAAATACCTGCAAAGTATGTGTTGCAACATAACTTTCTCTCAAGCATAGCGGATAAATTGCTATCGTAATTTTCGTATTCCACTTTCAGAAAACTCTACCTTCTATTTATGATTGCGAAAGTAACCATTTCGAGAAGCAACGATCTAGTACTCGTTCACTTCTATCTAGAAAGATTTAGATTATATTTTCTTTTCCAATATGGAGGCGAACTGAAAGTCACGTGACAGAGTGCACTCAAGTGGCAACAAAAATAGGCGCGTTGTTAAACTGCGGAGGCTATTGCCGCAATTTAAATATCTATATGTTCTCGTGACCAAGAATGCTTGTGGGAGGAAAAAGGATCGAACTATATACGTGAGAGAAATGGGTGTAAAAAAACATAGCGGTTCGAATATTTTCTGGTATCACACGTCCATTATTAACCCTTATACTACCTTATATTTCCCGAGTCCAAAAATAAAGAATATGCAATTGTTGAGGTTTCTATTAATTTTTGCATATCATTATATGTGTTTAAATTATTATTAAAAATGGAAAGCCGATATATCGTTCAAAGTATTTCTCGGAAATCCTACAAAGCCGATATATTGGCTCTAAAATACTAAAAAGGTTAATCACTGCAAGTTATTCACAAATAAATGGAAGGTGGAAATATAACAGTGACTAGATTCTGGAAAAATGATTTCGTCTCAACAGATGAGAACTAAGTCAATTTTCGATGTAACCTAATTGGTTTCAATTGATAGACTTTCATCTGATACTATTTTTATTATTCAATATTGTATAACGAAATATTCTCCCCAGTAATACGTCGTAAAATGTCCCTACTTTCTTCTTAGTAATCTACGTTCTTTAAACTCGAATTACGAATCCCCTTCTTAAATTCGTTGGTGAAACGTATTTACTTAATAAAGCGTTATGAATTTGTGTGACTTCATAAGGCGCAATAACAAGGTTTTTTACGAAGCATTTCCGGTCTTCGACGAATGACGTTGAGCATTGACATCCTCGTTTTTAGTTATCAAAGCCTGGCGGACAACATTCCTATATATATACTTTAGTAATCAGTTTCTGTCGTGCAAGAAAAATCGTGTAGATCATTCGTCGATTATCTAATACCTTCGCTATAATATGAATTTATATTTAATCGATCAATTCCAATGCACGTATATTTTCAATATCAACGATGCTCGACGCATGAATACAAATGCAGTTGGTATCGATTTATAAGTATAGAGCTATTACTGTATTATGTTACGATTACACGGATGCAATATGATACTGCATCGAACCTGACCTGTTACTCTAATCACGCCATTACTAACCAGCCGTTTCAATGTTTTTCTTATGTACCTTTTATAACTTTTCCATATGCTCTTAAATTTGTCCATAAATATAGCAGCAATATTTACCGCTGCCACTCGGGTGCACGCTGTCACGTGACTTTTGGTTCGCCTCCATATTGGAAAATAAAATATAAACTCATGAATAATAAATAAAACAAGTATCGAGCGGAAGAATCCATTAGTAAGAGTTGCAGTGAGTAACTCTGGTATTAATTTATAAACCATTTCGGAAGATTTCTGAATCATCCAACTGCAAGTGATAACGTCCAGGTTCTCCGCAATTATTATGCAGGAAATGCGTAAGTTTATGTATAATACTTGGACTTTTATAATATTCCCTGATTTTCGCGGAATATTAGTAGTGGTGTGTGGGTATTAAAGAAGTGGGAGATCGAAATATAATGTCGTGAGTGTTGTGTGAGTATTTAAGCAAGAAGTCGAGTGCATGGTGCACATTTTATGCTTGATCCGTGGAATCTTATCATGGTGGTCTTCAAACAGGATACGTCTTTCCCGAAGTATTAAATGGAGGTATTACGATATTTCGGTTTTATCTCGTTTTTACACACACGGACAAACGCACGATTAGATAAGGGAAAAGAAAATTCTCAAATTCTTGTTCCTCGGTGAAAATTACTTTTTAATTATTGCTTTCTGTTTCGGTGCAATGAACTCACCTTAACTCTGCTAACAGATATGAAAATCATTTTGTCAACCTGTTAACAGGGTAGCAGTTCGTGTGAAGTAAATTGTAATAATTTATGAAAAGCATATGTGAAATTGTGAGAAATATTGCAATTTACAATACAACAGAATTGAACGTTTATACTACAGGGATGTAGGAACAAAAATAAATTGCCTTTTCAGTGAATAAATGGATGTAAATGTAAACACATTATATTGTTCAAGGTGATTATGTTGACCATATCGACTTTCACTCGTTGAAAACTCGAACAGCATCACTATCTTTATCATTATCGAAGCACGTTATCAGTGTTTAGTATCAGTATTTATTGTAGCTTTCTTGGAAGATCCTTGAAACTGTAAAGTGCATTACTTAGAAGCGCATCTTTCACGTGACTTGAAACGCCATCGCGATTCGTGTCACTAGTTCCTGTTCAGTCGTATAAAAATGTATTTGCTGCGACACTTAAATAAAATATCTCTAATTAGTATTTAGAATTGCGCTAAAAAAACCATAAATATAATAATACTCAAGTATCCAGTTATAAAATGGAGGACAAACTCATCTGACAATTAGTATAATTCCCTTTTTGTAATTCACGCAGTGTCCAAGAATGAATTCCACTCCATTAAACGGTTTAATTGTCAGTGCTAAAAAAAGAGTAAATGATAATGTTATTTTCAATAATAAGTATCATAGAGATACCAGGCGATTTATTAATCATTATAGTCATCCAAGAACGAGATGGAATTACGTAAGCGCCATTTTAACCGCATCTTAGAAAAGCATCCCTGTGGTTTAATCTTTTGTTTTAACCGGAAATCAGCAGGGATGACAACGAATGATGCACATCCCGGAGAGCCAGATAATTCTCCGTCGTAGCTTTATCGTGAATTCGCCCCACATCCTGTGACACATGTATGCACGTAGTACGTATATAATGTATGTGCATCACACACTATGACCCTGAAACTTTCTTTTTTCTACGTAAATGAATTAATGGCCTTTGGGGCGAAGTCGAAGGGTCGGTCCCCTTTTCGTTCGTACTCCGTGCACTCGCTGGAAATTCGCTTTCGAAGTACTCCTCTTATTTGTAGGAACCGATGTCTGGCTTCCTTATTCAATGTGTTATACAAAAACTAAGACTTAAGAACAACGAACTTTTTATTTTAAGAGTGAAAAGTAGTTGCGTAATACGTCGCAATGTTGACATAATCAAACATTATTTAGGGGTTGACGTTTGATTAAGTTGTAGTTACTTTTATAGGTTATATTTCTTCTATGGCTTATATTTCGAACGAAGGGGCAGAATGATGAAGTATGTGGTACGGTTGAAAGAAGGTTAACGAGAAGTTCCAGTGCGCCAGTGATATTGATTAGAATTTTTAATTAATGCTTGACACAGAAGCTTCAAGTGCAGACTAACTTATCATTAATTATAAAGCCGCGTCATTCATTCATGAACTGTACTTACCTTAATGCGTACGTGCGTACGGTGAATAATGATTACGATCTTTATTGAAATGATTATTTTTCCGATGTTTCGAAAGATGAATTTTTTTTCAAGTGTGTTATGAATATGTTATGATGCGAAACAAAGAGTGCGACGGACAATGAGAGAATGAATTACGTCAAATATGGTTAAGAATTAAAATGAAAACTATTAGTCACCCATGGTTTGTCGTTTTTCTTTCTTCGCGGAGTGATAAAACACGAGTCTTATCACGATAAAAATTTCTTTGCTAATGACATTCCGAGAATGCATTTTATTGGCGGAACTGTTGATTAATCCATTTGATATAAATCTTGCTTGTTGGTTCTTTATAATTGGCTTCAAATAGATGAATGTTACTTAACACAGTTTTAGAGCTCGTAAGCAAATCAACAAATTTTGTATTTAGAAACAAACGCACGGGTTATAGTGTATATTGGCGGTGTTTATTCTTCTTGGCAGACAGTTATCGTGGGCTGCATTTCGATTCGCCCTGGTGAACTTTCACGAATGCGGATAGTGTCCCGTTTGACGTAACGTTTCTTCCTGGGTGTCCCCTTTCCTTTTTCTGTCTGCGAAACAGTTATCTTGGATAACTCGTTCTTTAAGTTTTAGAGCAGGCGAATGACCATCCACCTATTTAGCGATCGTACTAATAATGTTCTAGGACCGTTTTGGGTCGAAAGAAGTGGATTAAAAATTTTTTCGGGCGAAAAAAGGGTCGACTCATAATCGAAAAAATGTAAAGGGGTATACCTTCAAAAATTGTCAAAAATTAAAAGTCGCCAAAATCCCTCCTAGATGGTCCAAATCGATGGTATATGGTGTATAAACATATTCTAGGACGATTTTGGGGCGAAAGAAGCGGTTAAAAAATTTTTATTGTTCAAAAATGGGTCGAACCAAAATCGCAAAAATGTGAAGGGGTATACCTTCAAAAATTGTCAAAAAATCAAAGTCGCCAAAATCGCTCCTAGATGGTCCAAATCGATGGTATATGGTGTATAAACATATTCTAGGACGATTTTGGGGCGAAAGAAGCGGTTAAAAAATTTGTATTGGTCAAAAATGGGTCGAACCAAAATCGCAAAAATGTGAAGGGGTATACCTTCAAAAATTGTCAAAAAATCAAAGTCGCCAAAATCGCTCCTAGATGGTCCAAATCGATGGTATATGGTGTATAAACATATTCTAGGACGATTTTGGGGCGAAAGAAGCGGTTAAAAAATTTGTATTGGTCAAAAATGGGTCGAACCAAAATCGCAAAAATGTGAAGGGGTATACCTTCAAAAATTGTCAAAAAATCAAAGTCGCCAAAATCGCTCCTAGATGGTCCAAATCGATGGTATATGGTGTATAAACATATTCTAGGACGATTTTGGGGCGAAAGAAGCGGTTAAAAAATTTGTATTGGTCAAAAATGGGTCGAACCAAAATCGCAAAAATGTGAAGGGGTATACCTTCAAAAATTGTCAAAAAATCAAAGTCGCCAAAATCGCTCCTAGATGGTCCAAATCGATGGTATATGGTGTATAAACATATTCTAGGACGATTTTGGGGCGAAAGAAGCGGTTAAAAAATTTGTATTGGTCAAAAATGGGTCGAACCAAAATCGCAAAAATGTGAAGGGGTATACCTTCAAAAATTGTCAAAAAATCAAAGTCGCCAAAATCGCTCCTAGATGGTCCAAATCGATGGTATATGGTGTATAAACATATTCTAGGACGATTTTGGGGCGAAAGAAGCGGTTAAAAAATTTTTATTGTTCAAAAATGGGTCGAACCAAAATCGCAAAAATGTGAAGGGGTATACCTTCAAAAATTGTCAAAAAATCAAAGTCGCCAAAATCGCTCCTAGATGGTCCAAATCGATGGTATATGGTGTATAAACATATTCTAGGACGATTTTGGGGCGAAAGAAGCGGTTAAAAAATTTGTATTGGTCAAAAATGGGTCGACCCAAAATCGCAAAAATGTGAAGGGGTATACCTTCAAAAATTGTCAAAAATTAAAAGTCGCCAAAATCGCTCCTAGATGGTCCAAATCGATGGTATATGGTGTATAAACATATTCTAGGACGATTTTGGGGCGAAAGAAGCGGTTAAAAAATTTTTATTGTTCAAAAATGGGTCGAACCAAAATCGCAAAAATGTGAAGGGGTATACCTTCAAAAATTGTCAAAAAATAAAAGTCGCCAAAATCGCTCCTAGATGGTCCAAATCGATGGTATATGGTGTATAAACATATTCTAGGACGATTTTGGGGCGAAAGAAGCGGTTAAAAAATTTGTATTGGTCAAAAATGGGTCGACCCAAAATCGCAAAAATGTGAAGGGGTATACCTTCAAAAATTGTCAAAAATTAAAAGTCGCCAAAATCGCTCCTAGATGGTCCAAATCGATGGTATATGGTGTATAAACATATTCTAGGACGATTTTGGGGCGAAAGAAGCGGTTAAAAAATTTTTATTGTTCAAAAATGGGTCGAACCAAAATCGCAAAAATGTGAAGGGGTATACCTTCAAAAATTGTCAAAAAATCAAAGTCGCCAAAATCGCTCCTAGATGGTCCAAATCGATGGTATATGGTGTATAAACATATTCTAGGACGATTTTGGGGCGAAAGAAGCGGTTAAAAAATTTGTATTGGTCAAAAATGGGTCGACCCAAAATCGCAAAAATGTGAAGGGGTATACCTTCAAAAATTGTCAAAAATTAAAAGTCGCCAAAATCGCTCCTAGATGGTCCAAATCGATGGTATATGGTGTATAAACATATTCTAGGACGATTTTGGGGCGAAAGAAGCGGTTAAAAAATTTTTATTGTTCAAAAATGGGTCGAACCAAAATCGCAAAAATGTGAAGGGGTATACCTTCAAAAATTGTCAAAAAATCAAAGTCGCCAAAATCGCTCCTAGATGGTCCAAATCGATGGTATATGGTGTATAAACATATTCTAGGACGATTTTGGGGCGAAAGAAGCGGTTAAAAAATTTGTATTGGTCAAAAATGGGTCGACCCAAAATCGCAAAAATGTGAAGGGGTATACCTTCAAAAATTGTCAAAAATTAAAAGTCGCCAAAATCGCTCCTAGATGGTCCAAATCGATGGTATATGGTGTATAAACATATTCTAGGACGATTTTGGGGCGAAAGAAGCGGTTAAAAAATTTTTATTGTTCAAAAATGGGTCGAACCAAAATCGCAAAAATGTGAAGGGGTATACCTTCAAAAATTGTCAAAAAATCAAAGTCGCCAAAATCGCTCCTAGATGGTCCAAATCGATGGTATATGGTGTATAAACATATTCTAGGACGATTTTGGGGCGAAAGAAGCGGTTAAAAAATTTGTATTGGTCAAAAATGGGTCGAACCAAAATCGCAAAAATGTGAAGGGGTATACCTTCAAAAATTGTCAAAAAATCAAAGTCGCCAAAATCGCTCCTAGATGGTCCAAATCGATGGTATATGGTGTATAAACATATTCTAGGACGATTTTGGGGCGAAAGAAGCGGTTAAAAAATTTGTATTGGTCAAAAATGGGTCGACCCAAAATCGCAAAAATGTGAAGGGGTATACCTTCAAAAATTGTCAAAAATTAAAAGTCGCCAAAATCGCTCCTAGATGGTCCAAATCGATGGTATATGGTGTATAAACATATTCTAGGACGATTTTGGGGCGAAAGAAGCGGTTAAAAAATTTTTATTGTTCAAAAATGGGTCGAACCAAAATCGCAAAAATGTGAAGGGGTATACCTTCAAAAATTGTCAAAAAATCAAAGTCGCCAAAATCGCTCCTAGATGGTCCAAATCGATGGTATATGGTGTATAAACATATTCTAGGATGATTTTGGATCGAAAGAAGTGGATTAAAAATTGTTTCGGGCGAAAAATGGGTCGACCCAAAATCGCAAAAATGTGAAGGGGTATACCTTCAAAAATTGTCAAAAAATCAAAGTCGCCAATTTCGCTCCTAAATGACCCAAATCGATGGTAGATGATGTATAAACATATTCTAGGACGATTTTGGTTCGCAGCAAGTGGATTCGAAATTTCTCTTACGCCTTTGCTTCCAGTGGTTCTCATTCAAGCTCTCTCATAGTACAACGCGTCCCAGTAGTCCAATGTTAAATCGATTCTAGTGACGGAATAAATCATAGTGCCAGACATTCTTGTATTTACGCGCGAAATAGATGTGTCATTGCATACAAGTATACTGCCGTTTGTCTTGAATGACGTACCTGTAGCAGTTATTCGTCTCCTGTCATACGTAGAATAATTGTTTTCTTATATACATATATGCCGTACGAGTTTACAATGAGTGTCACGAGAACACATTCCCAACTGCGTCCTGGTACCTTATGCTCCGACTTGTTTTTTTCTTCGTTTCATTTAATATGGCAAAGTTTCTTTATTCCAGTTTTAGTTAATGAACGGTACTTTATAACAATGTCATATTTCATACACACTGTCGTTGCCAACCTACTTGTTTGCCGTCAAAGACCCATTAGATGGAGAATATTCCAACATAATTATTGTAGTTCAATGATTGCGCTGTGGTTAGTCGACGAAGGCACTCGAGACAAGGTGAAAATAAATATAGCAGGAACAAGTACCGGAATGCCGAGTTCTATGTGTCTTCTTTCATATGCACCTGTGTATTATCTACTTATATACATGCACTGGAGAGCATTCTATTCTTTCCTCGTAGCCATGGACAAAGCGTGATTCCATTCGATCGTGTTTCATCCGATCTCGTAATGTATGTAGGGGTGCCAGAAAGTATTCAATTATTTTTCAAATGCTTTATAAAACTCCATTCATCTTTCCATATTAAGGATTATTCTGTTAGATAATCCTTATCGTTACCTATGACCCTTAACCGACGATTCTCTAATGTCCTAATAATAAATAAATAATAATAAATCTCTAAATTCCCTTTTAAAAAAAACAAATTTCCGACTTTCGATGGGAAACAAAATTCTGCACTCCAGAATTGATTACTTTCCGGTACCCGTAATATGCAATTATATCTATACGCTTATTGTTTCCAAAAGTGCGAGCTTTTTAACCGCTTTTTCCTCCTTCCACGATCCAAGTGTCGAAAAAGTCATAATTCCAACTTTCCAGAACGCCATATTATTCTCCATTTGACGCATAAGAAAGGCACGGCGATCGAAACGAAAACACGAGCTTGTGTTTTCAACTGGCGCTTCCGAGAGAAACACGAGAACATTTCTTAAGGCTGATTCCTCTCTCGATTTCGTAGCTTTCGCACGTAACTCTTAATCGTATCGCTAAATTCGAAACTTTGTTGAACAATAAAAACTATGGATAATTTCCACAATATTTCCATTCATCTTTGCGATAGTATTCGAATAATTCCGTGAGAACGGTGAGAAAAATACGAAGTATGAGCGTGCGTTCTACAATGAATGTCGTGTCTACGGTCGTGTCTTTGGAATACAAATTCTTCTTCGTTATTTGAGCCCTGTATCGACTCGGGTGTACGTTCTTATCGTTAGGTGTCTGGTTTATAGAGGTTGCACCATTAGAAGGGTTCTGGTGCTCTGTTTTACGTGTATATGTGCGAGAACATGGCTGCCCTGCCTTTGGATGATCACGTTACGCTCACCTCTGTCTCGCCTGCGACGGATTTGCGTAGGTTTTCTCATTATGGAATCAACGATTTTTCATCTATCGATCAGCTGCAACAATATTATAATACAAAATTCAATGTAAAACCACCATTCGCGTTATTCACTGCTCGACACGTACTTCTTATAACAATATTATAAGATTCTTTACCAAACAAGCATTCGTATTATTCACTGCTCGATACACACAACACATTCATACGAATTTAGAATATTTGATTAGTTACGCCGGTAATTGTCATAGATAATTATATTTTTTCATTCAAACATTTTGATGTACAATGAATGGTATAGAAATAGGTTTTTGTGAATAGAATATGGGTTACACATTAAATCTACAATTGTTTCGTTGAATCATCGAGGTATACGCGTGAAAGAGAACAATGCCATGTTTTAAAGTGATATTTATTATGTTCCTACTTGAAAATGTAAATAGGAATTTTACCGGCGCCATGTTGACGTCAGCAAGTTAATTGATATTGTATGGTATTCTACGAAATTCAGTGCTTTATTGTACACGGAATTAAACAGCGTGTCAGAAAACAGAAGTCCCGTTCTATGAAACTGAGATACGCGTTCGTAACGAATAATTTCGCGGGAATAAAGCGCGGAATACAATGGAAGTATTATCGTACTAGTGGCAGGTAGTGATTTGAAAAATGAGTGTCGCCTCGCCATGTTGTATAATGGAAGAAATCAAACTTAAGCCCTGAGAAACTGCAGAGAGGAATGCATTAAACCAAGTAGTTTTAAAAATGGAATATCTAAAATTTAATTATTGGAATGTCGCTATGTAATGGGAAGTAAATCCAGATGTTGGGTTCATATAAAAATGATGATATCATCTACGTTGAAAAAACAGCTTTGCATTTGGAGGCATTCGAGACCGGTGTTGCAAACATTATGGCGCAAAACAAGTTTATAAATATACTACCATTTTTAAAGAATCTCCGGCGACATTTATATCTATGTCGATGAAGTTGAATATATTGATATTAAGAGTTACTTTTGGGAAAGTCGATGTAACGTTTAACACTAGAACTACCAAAGTGGTTAAAATTACTTGTCTGCCATTTCTAGTTAAATTATTCGAATATACCACGGCGCATTGTTTGAGATTTAATGTGCTTTTATTTTATAATCATAACGTAAATAATTGGTTTCATTAATTAACTTAAATCCTTCAGTCATAATTTACGTATAAATAATTGTGGAAGCATAAATGTTTATATCTTCGGTAGTTCTAGTGTTAAAATAGAACATTGCTAAAGGAATTACCCGTATATCTGTAGACTTCCTTAGTTAGACTTAATATTGGCTAACACGCGCATTGTAATAGTAATGCATGTGGGTGGATATTCCGAACCCGCAGCTGGTACTGTTAGGTTTTCACCCACGCACGATTAAGACTAACTATGATCGCCAAAGATTGTATAGGGTTGAAAAGTCCTCCCCTATTCACGCTTTGTGTACCTTGTGTTTATTCAAAAAAGCCAGTAAGCTCGGTAATGGCGAATACCAGAACAAATCTCAAGCACCACTCAACGCTCTTTATTTTCTTTTGGGAACCCAGTAGCCTTGAAAGAGTCTTGAATGCCAGCCGACTAATCGGTATTCACCCCTAATTTGTATTCCGCTCCTGTACTCGAATTACCATTTACACTTATGAGATTCAGGAAGCACAGGAGTGGGAAAATTGACAAAGCAACATTTATGACTCGAACTTTGAACTTTTGTGATTTGAGTAACATAACGCATTCTTTTAACACGTTGAACGCCGTGGAGTTTACCGGTGATCGTCGATGCCAATATTATTAAAACTCGAATCAAATATATGGCTAATATTCGGAAATTTGTCAATACTTTTAACCTTACGATAACGATGTAAAGTAACAAATGTATTGTAGAGCGCTTAAACAATATTATTTTTAGACGTTAATTGCTTTTATCCTACATTATTGGATATATTTGATCTTAGCGTGAATCAGGTTATTTAATTACTAATTATTTATTGAGCTGAATTTGATTAATTTCAAGAAAGTAATGCTTTCAAGGATTCGATTTGAACCGGCTGACGTATAGTACTCGCCATAATCATGTGATCTAATAAAGAAACATGTGTAACCGTTATACAAGCAACGCATTGAACCTACGTTATGTTCTTTTCATTGAAATAACATTTTAGTATTTCCGGTCACGAGTCACTTGGCCATTTGATTTACACACTCTCTCGTGAATCATGGCTCGAGTCACAGCGTGACAAAAAACGCGAAGTCGAGACTGATTCAGAGATCTGGTTAGACGACGATTTCCGCTCGAACGATACATTGCAACCAGCTTTACGTGAACAATTATCAGATCATATATTATCGAGTTATCGTAGAATCCCAAATGAATTCTTGAGTTACATGGATTTCATTTTCTGATCTTAGGATGAAGAATATCATGTACGATAACGTATTAAGTCATCATTGAGCTCCTGTCGTAAATACCTATCATAAAGCTAATTACAAGAACGGTTGATTCCACAAAACGTACAACGCGTACTTTGGTAGCTAAACATGTATTTAAAGTTGCCTTTCTGATTATTACGCTGATATGTTTGTCATCCTTCCGGCACGTTGCCATCAAAGTAGCCAAAAACGTACAATCTAGTGATAAGTATTCGATGTAACGAACTAGTTTCTTTTTCTAAGGTTCGTGTTGTCTATTGGGTTGGCTAGCATGTTCGTGCAGTTTGCGTCAGTCTTTTTGCGGGCAAGTAGAGGGACTTTTATAAATACGGAATTATGAAGCTAACAAAAATGCAGGAAAACATTAGAAGTAAAAACGGACAAGATATTATCAAATAAGAAAATTGTAGAAGTATGTAGAATTGCATCATAATCGCTTTTTATTTGTATGTTAAACACCGCACGAACTTTTTGACCAACCCAATATAATCATGCATCCTTCGAAACTCCGTTATATGTATTTTTCCCAATAAAATCTATTTAAATATTTTGTTTAGCAGCACGTTTTAACATTTATAATAATCACGTACGCGTTGCGAGTCGTTTTACGTTACTCGGAAGTGATCTGTATAATACACATTCTGAAAAAGACTCGAATCTTGAGTCATTCGGTTCATAGTCTGAAGTCGATGTAACGGTGTAATTGATTTTCCTCGAATCAGCGTAGCGTATTTCAAGATCCAGTTAACCGGCGATGTATTAATTCAGTATTCTGAACAATTTCCTGCTATTCGTATGCAAGTTAATATAAACTGCATACATTTATAAGTTCACTCAACGCGTCGATCTTTGATACTCGGATTTTAAACGCGCGAATAATGTTTATCTTTCAGATTGCGAAACGATGTTGACAGTCTGCGGTGATAAAAATTATTGAAGGTAATAACTGCAAAAGATCGATTGTGTCTGGAGGCGGATGTTCCGGAGTGCGATGAGACGACGAAACACGTAAACATTTTCGGTTTTGTTTCCAACGACAAATCAGCACGTTAAGATGGCCTTTGCCGTTCGATTAATAGCTGCAGCTGCACTTCTTTTTGGAACAATAGCTGCTCTCGAAGGTCCGAATATTTGCACTCGACAAGAAACGTAAGTGAATCACTTCAGAGCTATTGTTGATTGTTCAAACATTCGAGTATTAAAATAATGCCGGTAAAACAATTTTAGTCTCGTGTGGGTAGTTAAAGACAATACGAATACCGGAAGTCGTTTGCAATTGTAGCTTAAGAAATTGCTGTGAAATACAGGCGCGAATGAATATGATATTATTCGTTTTTATTATAATGTGAACGAAACTTTGATATCATGCGAATGTTTTATGTAAATTGATACGTAGCTTTTAATTACGATGTCGTCTGTGACGCTGATTTTTAACACATTACTTATTCATAGTTATACGATCACTGTAAAGACATCGGAGCAGAAACCTTACACGGTACGCGAGAATACTTGGTGCCTCCGATTTCCGCCAAGATGTTCCAAGTACAAAGTCGTCTTCAAGATTGTGTATAAAGTACAGGTAAACAAAGCAAATTAACAAAAAATCGGTTGTAATATAACATAGTAAGAATATTACAAGGCACTGTTATAGTAAATTGATACATAACTATATTAACACTATAACTACCGAACATATACTCACTTGTGCTTACACATTTATTTATATATAAATTATGGCTGTAGGATTTAAGTTAATTAATGGATTCAGTTATCCACGTTATGTATACAAAATAAAAGTATATAAAATCTCGAACAATTCACCGTGATATATTCGAACAATTCAATTAAAGTGGTGGATAAGTCAGTTTGACCCACTTGGTAGTTCTGGTGTGAAGGAAATACCTAATAATATATAAAATCGTTTCCTTGGACGAGCAAAAATGTTATCGTGATATTGTTCTTTAATTAGGAATTGACGAAACAAAGGCCAGTAGAAGAATGCTGTAAAGGCTACACGCGGACTACTTTCGGCGATCGTTGCATTCCAGTGTGCTCAAACGATTGCGTTTACGGAACTTGCATTGCTCCAGATGTCTGCGAATGCCAGTCTGGATACGGTGGCCCGTTATGTAGTTATAGTAAGAGTTGCCTAAATATTATCGCAACAACAAATTAAGACTGTAATTGGCTTAATTATGTATACTCTAATGCATCACAGTTTACTACACAATTTTTATATTATGTTTTACGTCGCTTAATTAGTTTAACACGTCGCTACCACAATTTGGTGGGAAAACCGCCGCTACAGCCCATGTTTTTCTTGCAGTAGTTGTACACAATATGTCACGCATATTCAATAATACATATATAAAATATATTAAATAAGCTAAAGGGTTTCATGTAAATGTCACAGAAATGTGACGCTTGGTAGCAAATGTGTTAATGTATACAATGTGGTGCTAACAGAATGTCCTCCGGGAAAATGGGGCGAATCTTGCCAAATGGAGTGCACGTGCCAAAATGGAGCCACGTGTGATCCGTTTGATGGCAAATGTTCGTGCGCCAGAGGTTGGACTGGAGAACATTGCGACAAGGAATGTCCACCTGACCGATATGGACATGATTGCCGTGAGGAATGTCGTTGCAAAAACGGTGGAACTTGCCATCATATTTCTGGCGAGTGTCGTTGCGCTCGCGGATATACTGGGCCTTTGTTAGTTTGTCATTTATTTATTCATGTTTTTATTAGCACGACACTTACGACCGAACAATGTTTTAATGGATAACTTCGTAGATGCGAGCAGTTATGTCCCGCTGGAAAGCACGGTGATGATTGTAAGTCGGAGTGTAAATGCCAAAATGGTGGCTCTTGCAATCCTGCCACTGGTGAATGCTATTGTACTACTGGATGGACGGTAAATATCTAACGATATAAGAAATCAGCGGATGATGAGTGCAAGTTAACATTGCAAAGGAAAATTACTTCAAGTTTGAATACATCTTTTTTACTCCCGTTTTATAACAGGGTACCGTCTGCGCGAGTCCATGTAAGGAAGGTACTTGGGGCAAAAATTGTTCTCAGATCTGTGATTGTTACAATGAAGCTAGTTGCCATCATATTACTGGGGAGTGTCAGTGTAAACCAGGGTTTTATGGCGAAAAGGTATTATTAAGCAACGCATAGCGTAATTCGTTTCGGAGAAACACACCAAGCGTGCCGTATTAAATCGTGATTTTTTACAACAGTGTTTAAGGATTTGCCCGGATGGAAAGTTCGGTTTGAATTGTACAAATAATTGCACGTGCTTAAATGGCGCGGCATGTTCTCCGGTCAACGGTACTTGTACTTGCAGTCCCGGTTGGACCGGTGCAAAGTGCGAGAAACGAGCTTGTGCCAATGAATTCTATGGACCAAACTGTGGAAAAGTAAATGAAGAACTACCATTTTCCTATTATTATTTATTACTTAACGTTGCAATACTAAAATGTGGAAACTAAATATTGTCCAGGTGTGTGAGTGTGATAAGGACAACACAGAACTGTGTCATCCTTGGACCGGGAAGTGTATTTGCAAGGAAGGCTGGGACGGTGACACTTGCGGTCGACCGTGTCCGTTTTATACTTTCGGCAAGGGTTGCCAGAATCGGTGCACCTGCAAGAATAACGCGCAATGTTCGCCGATTAACGGTACATGCATTTGTGCAGCGGGATACAGAGGCAAAGATTGCATTGAATTGTGCCCAGAGAATACTTTTGGCGAGGACTGTGCTCAGAAATGCGCCTGCAAGAACGGTGCTACTTGCTCTCCTGAAAATGGACACTGCAATTGCACTGCAGGTAAGAAAACATGATCAACTTATTAGTGTTTTAAATTGAAATAATATTAGAATTTTTCATAAATGGCATGTAATAATAGACCATACAAAGAGACTTCATTATAAAAATGAGATAATTACTATAGGAAACTAATTTATTTGACTAAAGATCGTATCAAGAATGGTAGATACAAACGTTATCAGCATCTTGTAATAACGCAATTTGTAATTGTTGACAAGTTTTTATAATCGCACGACCGTAGATAGCATGATAGAAAATGCGTTACACTATAAAGCATTCTCTTACAAGTCTTGTTATTATCTGCATAGAAATTGTTGTTGCAATGTAATATATTTTTTATGGTAGTTGATTATAACTTAAATCTTGTGTATTGTATGCCTTAGCGTAGTTATTCTATTCTTGTCATATAGTGAAGTATATATTACTATATTATAGTCCAAGATATTTTACGGAAAGGTATGGACATTCCAGTGACAGAGGGATTAAACGTTAATTAATAATTTATATCATACGTTAATTATTGATACATTCCGTGCTTTGGTATTTTCGGAATATTAATAGCGTCTTCATTTGTCCGATGTTCTCATTTATTTACAACTACAACACAATTTATGTTCCAAAGTGTGCTTTTGGAAAGTAGGTTGAAAGCTATTCTTTATTGTGAAACAGAACGAAAGTTTTGACGTGATAATGTTTTCTATTCCGTTATAAATACCAGCACAGGAAAAGTAGACATTTTCCGTTGTTGCATGTATTATTGTTTCATCAGGATGGGTTGGTGTTTTATGCGATCGTCCCTGCGACGACAAATCCTACGGCAAAGACTGCGAGTACAAGTGCAAATGCTTTAACAATGCAGCCTGCAATCCACAAAACGGTAAGGGGGTGGCTATAACAATTCTTTCCATTGTAACACCTACTTAGTATCTCAAGTTAACGCTGTTAATACGTTACACTGTCAAAGACCAATTACATATTATGTATACTCCAGCACTCTTATTTCAAGAATTATGCTCTTTTGTCCATTGATCTTACTTTCTTACTGCGCTCGTTGCACTTGCACCGATACCTTATTTAAATACACAGGCACATGCACGTGTGCGGCTGGTTTCGTCGGCGAATTGTGTCAGGATCGTTGCCAAAAAGGATTCTTTGGCCATGGATGTACTCAGTCCTGCGATTGTCATGATGAGAATAGTTTGGATTGCGATCATGTAACAGGACGTTGCATCTGTAAGCCAGAATGGCGAGGTTTGTGTACTCAAAGAATTTTACAGCCAATTCTCATAAATGCTCACCGTATCATACCTAAATTCATCATCGATCTATCAATACTTTTGCGAATTTTATTTATATTATTTCTTGGAATAATTTCCTATAAAATGTGGAATACAAAGAGGAATCACTTGGTTAAGATTTGCTTAATGACCACATTACTTTGGCAATAGTGTTTGTATTTAATCATGAAAACAGGAGTACGGTGTGAGACGAAATGTCCAGAGGGTCTTTATGGTGCTGACTGCCATTCGCACTGCGAGTGTAAGAATAATAGTTCTTGCGATCCGGAGACCGGAAGTTGCATATGTGCTAGGGGTTGGGAAGGCCCAGACTGTTCTCAGCCCTGTAAGAAGGGCTGGTATGGTATGCGCTGTAAAGAGAGATGTCCCGACAAAATGCAAGGTAAGAATGCCCGTTAACATCGGGAGTGAGCGAATCTACTATTAATTAGATATAATAATCACACTAGCACCTTATTCTCAGCAATGTTATGCACCAAGAAACAAGTATCTATAATAGTAGATTCTGCTTCACAGAACTCAAGTTACCATCCTTCATTTCATTTCCGCATGTATAGATTACATTATATGCTTGAATAAAAATAATATTCGGTAGTACAGCATTTGCACAATGTAGAAAACACTGCTTTGCTCTCTATCATTTGGCCCATGACATACAAAGCAGCTTCACACATGTTTTTATCTTATCCACCAACCGCCATAGACTCTCGTCCTCAGAAAAACTAGTAAGTATGTCATCATCATCTCATGAATCAACTCATAGTGGTTCATAACGCATATAAATGTGTGGCAACATTTGTGACATAATTTCAAATAGGAGTATGGCGTTTTCCATCTAGGGCAATAAACAGAGTACTTATAATACATGCAACAATGATATCACCCTCTGTTATACCCAGGAAAACTTTTTCGACTATGAATGTTATCATTACAACATGTACTTGTGTTTCAGGTAACATGACTTGCGACCATGTAACCGGCGAGTACGTTTGTCGTCCGGGTTATTTAGGCCTAACTTGCGAGCACCCTTGTCCTCCAAATCGGTTTGGCCTGAATTGTGTTCAACACTGCCATTGCAAAAATGGTGGAGAATGTAATCATGTGACCGGTAAGTAAAGGTTCCAGCATTCATTATTTTAACTCGTTGTTTAATGGATTATGAATTCCTGACATGTATATTTAATAGGAATATGCCAATGTCGACCGGGTTGGCATGGTGAATATTGTCAGATACCTTGTCCGGAAGGAACATATGGTGTAAATTGTACACAACATTGCACATGCCAGAATGGTGGTAAATGTAGATCTAATGATGGTCATTGTCGGTGCGCACCAGGGTGGACGGGTGCGAAATGTACAGAGAGTAAGTTACTGTTATAATTTAATTAATAAGTCTATATGATACTTTATAATGCTAACGTTGCGTTAAAATAACAAATTGTGATATATATATATATTTGTTATTTCAGTTTGTCCAGAAGGGTATCATGGCGATCATTGCATGGAGCCATGTGAATGCAAAAATGATTTCTTCACGTGCCATCCCGCTGACGGTTGCGTTTGTAAGAGTGGATATACCGGTAAGAAAAACAATGTTTTGAGGAAAAGAGGATCATTGTGTAGCATTATTTATATGGTGATGTAATACATTATTGAATATTTATATCTTTAGGATCGAATTGCGACGAGCAGTTATTCTCCCGTAACATTCAGGAAAAAGAAGAATCTGGATATGGTAGCGTTGTAGCAGGAATTTTCGCCGCTATTATCGTTATCGCGATGACTTTGGCAGGATGGATGTACCATCGGCGTAGAGTCGCAGATTTGAAGAACGAAATTGCCCAAGTACATTATATAGCCGAGCCTGCTTCTCCGTCAGGTAAATTACCATTTCGATGAAATATTGTTAAGTAATCCATCGTGGCGTTTCAATACAATTATTCAATTATCTTGATATGCGATCGTATAAGTTCAAATTTATATTCTAGATCGGAATCAGTTCGACAACCCCGTATACGCGTACCAAGGTTCTTCGAAGTTCGATGACGGTACAACTACATTATTGAACAACTTCCAGTTCACGAATAATCTTGGAACTATTAAAAAATTAAACACCGATCGTGGCAAGTTTGGATTAGGTAATTGTACGGACGACGAAGATGACTGCAAAGGTGAATATAAACATTCCGCACAGAAATTCGACTGTACGGGGAATCTTTTTATTAAGTTTATTCAATGCAAATTTAGGTGCATACGGTACAGATTGCGATCTAAAGAACAAGGATGCCGACATGGGAAATCCAAATCTTAACGTATACCACAGTATCGATGAAATGGATGGCAAGAAAATAGAACACGTTTACGATGAGATCAAACAAAACAATGAGGAATCGGAGTATGATCAGCTAGATAATCCAAGGCCAGTAAGCAGTTTTAAACAATTCACTCGTGTGCCTAACGGTTTTGCTTCTAAATCATCTGATACACCTGGATCAAGCAAAGTGAACGGGAAAGATCCGGAACTTGGTGAAACTTAATCTTTTCATCTCACATTGTTGTAATTGAATCGCATGAAAATCGCAATTTTAAATCACTGGTGTGATATAAACATTAGAGGTCCACATTTCGGACTTTACCTTTCCGTTTTTCAAAGGAGGGGAATTTGTTCGCTCTTAATTTTTGATTGTTTAAAAAAACGATAAGGTTGGGTTGAGAAGAACTCTGGTAAACGTGTATTACATTACTGTAGCTGGTGTATTTACTCGTATCAAATAAGTAGTCCATTAAACCCGAAGTTAGTAACATCAGTTGTTGATATTACGAATTTCTACAGATTTATCGAGACTTTGTGCAATATGATGAAAATGTATATGTAACGAATGATAGAGCACCAGTATTAAGATTGAATATAAACGAGATCAGATATTTTTATAAAGAGAATACTGAATGTGATTATATTTCGAGTAAGGAGATAATTATCGGAAGATAACGCGGAAAGTAATTCCGATCGCCATATTAGCGGTCCATAAGAGGGTTGGTTCATAAAATTGTGGAGATGTGATATCGTAAATATTATATTTGATAAAAGAAAATATATATTACACAAATCGAAAAGGATAACACAAAATTTAACAAGAGATCTGTTATACAAATGACTGGTCCAAGAGTTGATCGCCTTTAAACAAATATCGAGAGAATGCGTACTGTTATGAATTGTTGATGATATTTACATATGTGCGTCTTACATGTCTTTCAAGTAACATACATTGCTGAATTCAATGTCCTCGTTCATTCATTTTCGCGTATTATATTTCCGCTCACCCTACGTGCCTAATCATGTAGATGTAATTTCTATAGATAATAATTATGGTAGTAACTATGAATATGTTTTTTTACACTTATCCGCGGGCAAGCCACGAAGATGGTACAAAATCGTAATATAAGTTTGCTCGAGCAATAAGAGACCGCCTCAACGATCTCAAGATGTATGCATGACTTGAGTGTTATTTTATTATCGAAACCGTGTTTCGTATCGCCCTTCGTACTTGCATTTCTTCTGCATTCATTATTACGTAATATTTATACGCCAATCATAAAGCAATATAATTGTTGTAATTGTAAGAACAATTTCTTCCATGCACGTAGCAAATATCTTTACTGGATATTTGAACCCTTGCGTTAGCCCTAACAGAAAATTAGTGAAATATAAAAATATATGCTTCACTTGCGAATTCTACATGGAAAAGAGCAAGCTAGAAGATTGATAAAAATGGTTCCAACCATGATAAATATTGATAATAATTATGTGCTTCCTTTCAGAGGCGTACGCATTTGGACCATATATTTTCACTCCTGAGGCATATGTATATTTTTACGGCTGAAAATCATTGTTCTAGGGTGACACGGTAAAAAAATCAATGTGATCGATATAAATATATGTAAATATTCTTAAGCCGATATCTATGATGTATAATCTTTAATTTAAGTATCGCACCGAGAACTATTCTCTAAACGTTTGATTTATATTCGTTCAGTTCGTTGAGTGAGTAGGCGTTTGTCCCCTGTTTTTAATGAACTTAACAACAGGCGACGAAGCCCAATATAATCCACCGATGAATTGTAACACCGCCACTAGCCGTAGACAAAAATGAATACCTGTAATTACGAGTATCTATGTAAGTCCATCATCGTTTTTATTATTCGTCTTATTATAATTCGACGTTTGAGTCCGCTCTTTTTGTAAAATAAATCTTTGTTTCCATAACGTACCGTGTACGAAGCAGAACATCAATATACAAACTCCTGCGAGAGTTGAGAAACCTTTGTGTGCGCGTCGTGCAACTTCGGTTCCTAGGACATCGTACATCGCCAAATTTTGGCAGCTCGATAAACTGCCAATACTAATGCCCCCAAGGAAAGAACAAGCGAGAATCCACGTGTAATCGGATGCGTAAGATAAACCTAGTAAAATTAATTAAATGAGCCGTTTATTTTGAAAATGGAAAGTGATTTTTTTGAGTGGCCTAAGTCCATTTTTCAAGCAAAATCAATTTAACGTATATAATAATTACTAAGTCTTTGTGCAACTATTATAAACGTTAACTTGATTCTTTTGCAAAATGGATTTAGGCCACTTTCAAAATAAACGGCTCAAATATAGTCATCTATTTCGTTTAAAAATTAGAAAAGCAAAACTTATGAAAAGGCTTAGAAATATTCGGTAATACGAACCTGTTAATGTAACAGCGCTAAGCAAGGAAGCACCGCCAAAGAAAATCCTCCTACACTGGCGCGTACTTTTCAATACTTTGTAACTTATAATATTCGGTAAAAAAGTAGCGAGTCCAGCGATAATAGACATACTAGCCCAATCGAAAGGTTGCATGCTAGTCGCACGTATCACCGATGAAGTTGGTAGAAGAAGCCAAAAGAATAAGTTGGATCCTTTGAAACCGACCCATCCTACCGTCGCGGCCCAAAAGTGCAAGGATCTAAATACTCTAAGTTGCACTTTCAGTTTACTGTTTGACTGGGGAACAGGATTTATGAACAAATCTACTTCCTCTTCCGGCTCCTGATAGGAGTAAATATTATTTCCCGCATTATACAACGATCCTCTGTCTGTCCTTTCTTCAGTTTCCTCGTACCCGATGTTCTCCAAGCTACTATGCTCATCTTGATGTTCAGGATTCTTGGTAATATCAGGAGAAATTCTTATTGGCAACTCGTTGTCGTCTTCCGTTGATAACAGCAACCTGTAAGTTATAGTTATTTTATTGGGTTGTCCAAAAAGTTCGTACCGATTTTCAATAGTTCGTCGAAAAATCTAAGAAATTCTGGGAGAACGGAATCTTCAAGTTACGTGAAAAATGGGGAAATTTTGTGGCACAAAACGGTGCATACATAATAGAATAAATATTGGGTTGAATTATAAATAAGTTCCGTTCGTCGAAGTGTTTTTTTATACAAAACCCCCAAAGTATTACGCAAGGGGAATCAACAAGTTGTCTAAAAAATGGCAAGGAGTTAATTAAAAATGACGGCGAATGTATTAAAGTCCATTATAGTTCATTTTATTGACGAATAAACTTTATCTTAGGAAACGGAATTTATCTATGACTCAACCCAATATTTTCTTTAAGAATTTTCTTTAAAAATCGGAATGAACTTTTTAGGCAACTCAATGTGATACAAATTCCTATTATAATATATAATATTTGATATTATTTGTTTATTGTGACCTGTAAGGAGATGCTCGCTGAGGTGGAGACCGGAAAGTAAGTGCTCCCAAGATAGTTGGGAAGAACACTATCGTCATCGACAAGAGACTCGTTTTTAAGCTTGTATTTACTAGAAGCATTTGCGTGAGTGCGGGAATAAAAACGAGACCGACCGAGGTTCCAATATTTCTAATGGTGAAAGCCAGAAGGAGCCTCTTCCTGAAGTATTTCCTCAAAACATAATCACTTTGCAGCATTATGAAACTTGCTCCTATACCCATCACTGCTCCTGCACTCGAATTGGCTAAGTACGCCCCGACACCACCGGTTGCCAGATATCCGGATGCTACCACTCCTGTTGATAACAAAGCTACCCCAATTACTCCAACTAAACGCGGAACGGACGCCATGCTAACAATCATTCTCGTCCAAGGATCTGCAAGAAATTCGAATTATCGTATGCTATAATTTCATGATTTATATCGATTATTCCCATTCATTAATTACCCGCTATGCACCAAAAAGCAGCAAACAGTATCGGCGTCAAAATAATTTTTTCTTGCCATAAATGAAAATCCGCTCCACTACTTTCGACCAAGTATCCCAATATTATTCCGTACATCGATATAACACTCGGTACGGTCATCTGTAAAAAATGCAGAATTAAAATGTCACACTTTACTTTAATTACGTGGAATATATTATACAGGGTGTTTAGAAAAAAGAATTAATAATACCATAATGTGTTTACTCACCTAATCCTTAGAATCGTAATCTATAAAAAGACGGATTTGCATATAGGATGGGTGAGACTTTGAGATAATATTAATTAATACTCGGCATAAGAGATGATCGTATAGTACCTGTAAAAAAATGATTTTATGTTTTACGACTTATTACGATACGTTCATTGATATCATAACTTGCATTTATTATAACGCTAGATATTAAACATTAAAAAATATGAATTTCTAAATACCCTGTATAAACCACCATTTTAGTTATGTATGCATATTATATGACTATATGTTGTATTATAACATGCACTACTGTTACATAATTTATAATATGATTTATTATTAGCAATTTATTTGTTGTTTCCAGTCGTACCTGAATAAGAAAAATACCGAAGAGAATGATCCAAGAGTAGCCTCCATCCGGTACCGTTGGTCCAAGTTCCGGAAACGAGGTGACCACTTCGTCGAGACGAAGATGTCTAATAATTGACATCTTCCGTGGCTGGTTTTTTTGCGTAAGTTTGGAGAAACCGATGCAGCACGGTTTAACATTAATTCACATAGACACTTTAATGTGCGGTATTGGCTTAATGCAACGTACAGTGGTCATTAAGGCACTGGAATGATATCTAATCTCCGGCAAGATGTCAACAATCTGATAGCTATTGATAAGACCTAAAAACGGTATAAGAATAAATTCTATACGTGCACATGTTCTTTGCTTGTATACAATCGATTGATAATCATAATATCGTTGTGCACACTAATTTCTTACATCTACATTTACTTGGAGTGAAACCATTCGTTTCTCATCGAAATAAACGCTTCTGTATTCCACCGTAGATTATTCCATTCAAAAATGTGGTTTTATAAAAATGCCATCTATTTAAATATTTATATATTTGTTTGAATCGCGATAATTGTATCGCGGTTCAAACAGTACAAGCTGTATTTTTTACTACGTGAATTATAGTGGAAATATCAATATTTAAATTTGCGGAAACGCGAAGTTAAATGAGAGCTTAGCTAGGGACGCAGGTAAAAAAATTAACTGAGGATTTTTAAAAGATTAATGATAAACGGCGATCTTTGTAAAATAAATAATATTTATTCATAACTGGATATGTTTACATTGGGATGTTTTACAGAATCTGATAACGATATTGGAAATATGGATTCGGTATTTCGTCGGGTATCAGCGTTCATTGATATTTAAGCGTATCGATGTATCGGTGTTAAATATTAGGTTATCCCTTAAGTAATATCGTTTTTGGGCTCTAATTCTCAGTGTAATTTTTGTTTCAAATGAAAAGTATTGATACGATTAGGTCGAACGTACGTTACATACTGTCGAAAGAATAGTTTTTATGACACGAAAAGAGAAGTTCCTGTAATTATATCAGCGAAACATGATATTAACGTTTATATATGGTAATTAAAAAGTGACATTACTTATGGGATGACCTAATTGAAACACTTCTGCAAGTGGTATCTATCGGTTGCATACACGCAGGAGACTATATTAAAGATCGTATTATTATTTATTAAGTAACATTATTCTAACATTATTACAAACGTACAAACCGTATTGTCTTATATTCTCGTTTAATCGTTTAATTCATTTGGGAACCTATTTATTAATTATTGTACAATACCTATTCGCTTTCGTGAAGTTCCTAAAGCAGTCTATTATTAAATGCATTAATCAGCACTATTTATTAATACTAATCGCATCGAGCGGAAAGCCTTTCTTTTATTAATTCTAATAACGTAAACATATACGTTCTTCTATTATACTTCCTCGCGAGCATCGCCGGTTGCGATGGAAGTGTATCGCACCCTTTTGTTCACCGAATCCAACATCGGCTCCATTTTCTTTTGCAATTTTCCTCGTTGCACGTAGATTAATGCGCATACCAATACGATTAATAATAACGATAAGAAGAACAATACCACGGTAGTGCCACGTTGTGATCGCGCGAATAATTTTGGCGCGCAGTTCTTCGTCTCGTGTAACTCGTGAGATTTTCCACCTGTAAATGCAAAATAATATTCGACATATATAGTAATATTGCAGTAGTATCTGCAGTAATATTTGATTTAAGACTTAGAATTTTATCGGATTTTTAACTATAGAATTATATTTATAATCGATTGAAATCAATAGTTGTAAACGATAGTTATGCAACATTATGAATATGAATAACAGATGACCCTCGTAGAAAGCGAGTTTATGTCTATATTTATGTCTATGCATTACGTTTAATCGGCAATACCTTCGAAGCAAGTTAAAATCTCCTTGTTCCGAACGAACACCTTCGTCTTCTTCATCCACTTAACGAACGGATTGAGTTTGCAGGAACACTCCAATGGATTCCGGGTAAAATCCACGGTGAAGGATGGATTCTGCTTCGCCGTTGCATCCATCGTGTGAAGATCATGTTCGAGCACTCTCGTGAATTTATTACGTTGAAGATCCAAGAAGCGCAATTTATGAAGACAGGACAAATTAAAGTGCAAAGCGGTCAACGCATTATCGCCAAGCTGAAGATCCAAAAGATTCGGGAGATCGCAGAATACGTTCGGATCACGGAATTCGGATATTTCGTTCTGCTCCAAGTGCAGCTTTATAAGTTGAGTTAAATTACTGAAACAAAACGTTCCGATTTTTATAGTATATTATGTTATACTGAAATAACTAACGACTCGACTTGTCATTAGTTGTATAGTAATCTTTTACTAATCAGAATAGCTTTTCTTTCAGGTGATCTACGTACCTGTTTACGAAGATATCGTGAAGGGTTGCCGCTAAGTCTGTTGGACGACCACTTTCAAAGGCACGTGTCAAATGTAGCTCCAGAAGAGACACGAAATTGGAGAACACTCTTGGATGACTTTTTGCAGGGTCTAATGAGAGTTCGTTAAAATCTAGGATAAGACGTTCAACCCGTTGAACGTGGTGGTATGTTTTCCCTCGAATTTCTCGGATTTTATTATTTGACATGTCGATCACTCGTAGATACGGCAAACTATCCAACGTGCCGAATACGTTCCAAGGGAGTTCGTTGAGGTGATTTCCAGTAAAAATGAGCACCTAGAATATTTGGTATTTTGTAACTCATAGAACATTAACTTAGTGAAAACGGATTGAAACGTTTCGAAGCCAAAGTGCAACATATCTAAAGATTCAAATTTGAGTTTTCCGGGTTCTGGTAAAGAATCCGGAAGGCTCACATGCGCATAATTCGGTGCGAATGTGTTAAGTAGCAAAGAAGTATCATAAGAATGTAATTTTATAAAGTCGTTGATTTTGGGTCGACCTATTTTTCGCCCGAAAAATTTTTAAACCGCTTCTTTCCACCCAAAACGGTCCTAGAACATCATTAGGCATCATATACCATCGATTTAGGCCATTTAGGAGCGAAATTGAGGACTTTGATTTTTTGAGAATTTTTGAAGGTATACCCCTTCACATTTTTGCGATTTTGGGTCGACCCATTTTTCGGCCAAAAAAATTTTTAAACCGCTTCTTTCGACCCAAATCGGTGGTAGAACATCATTAGGCATCATATACCATCGATTTAGGCCATTTAGGAGCGATTTTGACGACTTTTAATTTTTGACAATTTTTGAAGGTATACCCCTTTACATTTTTGCGATTTTGGGTAGACCCCTTTTTGGACCGGAAAACATTTTTAATCCATTTCTTTCGACCCAAAATCGTCCTAGAATATGTTTATACATCATCTACCATCGATTTGGGCCATTTGGGACTGATATTGGCGACCTTAAGTTTTATACAAATAATGTAATATTCTTTATCAGTGCTCTGCATGCAATTATTACTTACTTCCGTTTCATTCGGGAGATGCGCCAATGGCGTAGTGTTAAGGAAACCGGAATCGGTGCAGTTAACAATGTATCGATAATGACCATCGTAGCACGTCCTAAGACAATGGCAACGATTCTCAAAAGCAGGTCCACATTCTAGTTTCGAAGATTCCGGGGTTTCCAAAGAGTGCCAATTAGGATCATTGCAATCGGCGAGTAAATCCGCCATGGAGATGGATATCATACCGAAAATCACGCATAATCTCTTCATCTTGTATCTAGAAAAAAAAGAAAAATTGTCTACAAACTTACTAATTGCTCCAAAAACATAGTTAAATGGACGTTTAATGTCGAACTTACGTTTAATTCAGATTCTTCGATCAGCCAAATTAAAATAAATGTTCAGTAACTAAGTTTGACATCCACCTCGATATTCATCTCAGAAGTAATTAATGTTTATAGTGCGAAACAATTTTTCGCGGCTTTAATCTTCCATCCTTTGTTATCTAAAATTAATGTATGTAAATTACTTCATTGAACATCGCTAAATCTATTTTCCTACGATTAGTTTAAATTTCGAACTTTTTGTTGAAAACTTCTATTATTCATTGCCTTTAAAGATTCTCCGTTTCCATTAGAAATAACTAACTACTAACTAAATATTATTTGCATTAATTGTTATTTGAATGCTTTATCCGAGATAATTAAAATGGTCGCTGAAAATAATTCTTAATATCGAGGAAATATATCTCGATGTATTTCGAAGTATATTCTATATTCCATATATTAGCATCGAAAGTTCTGAGGACAATCATTTTATTCCTCCAAGAAATGTCCCACTTTTGATTTCGTATACAATTCAACGTACGAAAACTATGCGAACGAAAAGGATTAACTCCTGACTTTTCTATAAGACAGCCATTTGGCGTGTCAGTTCTCCCCGGCAGTTGGAGCGGTGCAGGCGTTGACAGTAATCGTGATTCGTTTAGTATTCAATTATCAAGATTTCACAGCATTGCTAACTGTGAAATAGTTATAAACAATTCTCTTAATGCAATTTCTATACACACGATTAGTTTTAATTGTCTGATCGAAGCAGATATTATTTTTATTCAACCGCGCATTTTAATAACATCCTGGATGAATGTGCGGATTGTGTGGAATGTGTGTTGCGTTTTCAATACAGTAATTCTTCGAATTAGACAATGTTCAGGAATAATAGTTATGCGTTAACGATTAAGAATGTTTCGGAAGTTTCGTAAGACGTAAATATTTGGGATGAAACACATAAATGTAATCGACATTATCAGCTAACGCAATGTGATCGTGTTGACATTGGCGGGGGCAGGGGTGCTTAAAACAACTTCGGTGAGCACGTGAAAGTGCGGTGTGTGCCGCGTATCGTTCCAGTAATGTAAGATCTAAATTGTATCAAGTCTTTGTTGTACGCTAAACAAACCCCGTGGAAATGTCGCATCATGCAAGAATTATGGAAAACGTTCTAAAGTCTGTATTCGGTTATGATGACTTCCAAAATTCTGTCCAGCGGCAGGTGGTTAATGCTGTTCGCGAAGGTTAGAACACCGGTTAATTATCTTTTATCTGCTGAAATAACATTTAATTCTTGAATTCGAACATTTCAATTTTCTATTTCGATGTATAATTTACTTGAATTCACGAAGAATCGACTTTGAGTACTCTCTTTTACACTTTAAGAGTCACTGTTGATTTTTGTAGCATTTTGTAGTCTTTTGTTTATTTTATGTACTTTGATCCCAAATGATATATGTACGCATTGTTATGCTTGTCATTTATTTTATTATGCATTGATTTGCATTATGAGTGCACAGAAAATGTTCAAGTATATGTCAGTAGAAATGTTGCAGGTTCTCAAAATATTATTATATGCATGCCACCTAGCACAGGAAAATCTCTTTGTTTTCAATTACCAGCTGTTATGTGTAAAAACAAAGTAGCGATCGTTTTTTCTCCTAAGTTATCCTTTATCAAGGTAAAATGTGAAAGCTTTTAGTTCAGACATTGATAATGTAATCTCACTGTTAAAAAATATTAGATTTGGATTTTTATATCGTATACTTACAGAATGAAGTACAATATTTGCAAAGTAGAAACATTAATGCACACATGTTAAGTCTTAGTACTTATATTGTGCAAAAGAAGTATATCATGCATGACTTATTATCGGATGCACCTAAAATAGCAATATTATATTGTACACCAGACATACGTTTAAAGCCATATTTTCAGGTAAATTCTCAGAATCCCATGAAATATGTTTTATAGTTAGTTAGTTAATTATCATAGAAATCATTTGGCAGGATATCGTGTCGAAATTAAGAAGAAAAATGCAATTGTCTTATCTAGTATTTGACGAAGCACATTGCTTAAGCAAGTTGGGATATGATTATGTTCCTCATTATTCTAACATATGTCTACACAAAGATATTTATGACCACAAGCCTAGGATAGCAGTGACTACTGCTGCTACTAAGAAGGTAGTCATTGCAATATAAGCTACCAAAATGTTGATGTTTATAGCTTTTTTTGCCAATATAACTTTATTTAGCAAAATTCCACGAATTTGCATCGTTACGTACGTAACATTCGGCTGAAAATGCACCGGCGCGAATGTGTTAACACATTGAGCGCCACACCGATATCCGTGTTATACGATACCTCGGAATACGCGTTCGTAACGTCTATATAAGGCGTACAAATAAAATAGTTTAAGCGCTCTACGATGCATGGGTTACTTTACATCGTTATTGTAACTATAAAAATATTGAAAATTTTACGAATATTAGCGATGTATTTAATTCGAATTTTAGTAATATTGGCATCGGTAGTCACCGGTGACCGCCATGGCGTTCAACGTGGTAACGAAAATTTCTAGAGAAAGTAATAACATAATTATTTCTTTGAAAGGTCCATTTCCTTGAGATATATATTACACATATTTTAACAGGTAGTAGAAGATATATCTCAGATTTTAAGTTTGGACAAGCCAAAGATATTTGAAATGCCAGTATCTCATACTAAAATCTATCATGACGTATGGTTCTTAGATATACTGACCCGCCCTTTTGAACATTTAAAAGATTTTATAATAAATGTTATTGGTACTTTAGATAGACCCAATCAAAAGGTAATTTCATTTAAAAAATATTCAATATAATGGGACGGTAGGGTTTTTAATTATACGAATGATCTCTTAGCCAGATATGGGTGCAGCTATTATTTACTGTAGAGATGAAATTCAGGCTGAAGAACTTGTAAGTAAACTAAGAACCTTGGGAATACCAGCACTTGCGTATCATTCTAGTAAGTTTTATGTAGCATTTTTCTGACCACCATTCATTTTCTGGGTGGTTACTTTCGCATAAATAATAGAATAAAAATGTTTTGTTGGCAATATGTAGAGTTGAAAAAGAAGGCGCGCCGCGACATAGAAAATAAGTGGTCTTGTGGTGAGGCTTATGTCATTGTGGCAACATTTAATTATGGTTTCATTCATCAGAAAACAATCAGGTTAATTAATATACATTCAAAATTAATATTATTTTCATACGTAACTGTCAACATTTTCTCAAGAATAATGTTTAAGTAGATGTATAATTTATTGGACCATACCCGAAAATATCGCAAGGTATTACAAAGAATCCAGTCAAGCTAGTAAAGGTAGTGGCCCTGCATACTGTAGGATATATTTTAGTATGAAAGAACATTCTGTCGTTAAAAAATTTATCGACGGACATAGTAAAGATTTTAGTCCGGAGCATAGAAGAAGAATGTTCAATGAGTTCGATAAGTCCGTGACTTATTGTTTAACCACAAAGTAAGGAATGTCCACGTTTTCGTTTTTCGTTTTACGACAATCATAATCACGGGTTCCTAAACCACATGAAAAACGTTACATTTAGATGCCGCCAAAAAGTGATAACCGGATATTTCGGATACGCGTCTGACAATTGTAAATATAATTGCGATGTTTGTCAAGATCACGTTGCCGTGCTGATTCGGACTAGTAAATTTATAAAATATTCCGAATACGTGGAAAATATTAAGTACAATATGTAAGTATAAGTTACACGCGAAGCAACAATGGAACAATATTTAAAATCGTGTTTAAAAGCATAAAACACGGGGGGCTGTATTTCGTCAATTTTCATTCACTCAAACTGTGTATCAAATTATAGCTGTGATATTAATGAAGAAGCAAACCAAATAAGTAACATTAGCAGCCAAAAAGAGGAAGTAAAAGAAGAAAAATCTGATAATACCAAAAATATAAATACTACACAAAACATTAACACCGATGTACACAAAGATAAAAATCATAGTAATAAGATTGTGATGCCAAAGGAAAAGGATCCATTTTTCGAAGAATTCGATTTTGAAGGTGTTTTAGATCCTTGGGAAGATGATACAAAGAATATAGTTCCTAGTAGCAGTGCAGCTGATAAAACCAACGTCTCATTCTGTGATAATAATGTAATTAATACTAAACCTTTAATCGGTAATGGAGACATTAACCATAATCCACGGAGTGCAATAAACGCTAAAAAAGTATTCACAAAAGAACGCGTTCATAGTAATACCGGAGATGCGCTAGAACGTACAAAAAGTAGTTTCAATGAGACTAACAAACGTTTGATAGCACAATCTTTAGTAAACAAATGTAAATTAAACAAAGATATGACGTCAGTGGAGGCATGCGGTTCCAAAGGGTTTACCGGGAAAACTGTCTCGCTTAAAGTCTCCGGTAAAAATCATACTCAAATTTCTCGCGGGGAAGAGCAGCGCTTAAATAAAGAGAATTCAAAGAGTATAAAAGCAAAGACGTTAAATCGTACAACTGCGTTGAACGTACAGAAAATTCGGACGAGTAACATCAATGCCACTTTCCGGAAGACGTCTTTCAACGGTGAAACCTCCGCGATCGCAGAAGCGAATAAACGTGATAAACGAAAGAGTGATTTTATCGTTACGAATGTCGGTTGCGAAGAATTACCTCCGATAAAGCGAAGGAAAGTACAATTAATTGAGAACGAATCAATTATCGCGTCGCAAATAAATTCGCATAAACCTGCGAGCAGTGCAACTCGATCCACGAAACGTGTCAAGGATGATGCTAATTCGTCGACAACCAAGATGGCGGAATATTTAATGAAAAAATTTAAACTGAACGCGAACGAGATAAGTTTAATACCCCAAAAATCATCGAGTTCGAAATCCGGCTCGAGTAACCGTAAAACTAAAACCTGAGTTAAATCTCGAAAAAATAATGATTTCTAATATATTACACGTTAAATTTGTAATATATTACAAACGGCTCAATTATCCCAGTTAAAAAATCGATGGTACGCATATATTTATGAACGAAATAATGCGTCACCGGAAGAGTTAGGTTTTCCGAGCATTTAGGTAAATACTGATTTTAACATTTTTAATTATATATTAATTATACGTTGTTGTTTAATGTTTGATTAATGTGATGTATTTTAACCGTTGTTATATAAATATGTTGAATTGTTATATAAATTGTTGAATGGATTACATTCGTCCATTGTTTCCTCTCCGATCCGGTAATCAAATGCATGTGTTATATTGTTACGGCAAAGATATGTTTGTTTATTATACACGTAGATATAGTTATAATATTAGAGAAAATATAATATTAACCGACAAAAATATTATATATTGACATATATTTATATCGCAACTCTTCGATTGCATTTTAATGTTAGCGTTTTTGTGATGTTAGCTTCTTTTGTTACAGCTAACTATGCGCTTCGATGTTAAGACTCAAGTAGGTCGACGAGGTAAACTCATCGTAAAACGTCAAACTTGCTCACCCACGCAACAGGTGATATCAAACTCTAAAGATTATTGTGAACTAAATACGTCCATTGTTCCGTCTTTAACGCGATAACCAAATGCAATGGTTCATATTCTGTTTACAACTAATATGTAAATAGAGTGATATAGAATATATTAGGAATAAATATCGAATGCTGGATAACTTACAATTCACGATAGAATAACAATATGTAGAAGTACGTAACTGTATCAAATGAATTTAGTGTTAATAACTTTAATTTAGTTCAAATAGTACCATCGATACAACTACATGCAGTTCGAACTATGATCTTTAGAGTTTATATTTTGGAACTAAATTCAGACTTCAAAAATAGTCTGATAACACAAGTTTCTTAAAATGGAATATTCTCGTTTACATATCGTAAGACTGGTGATTTCCGTGTATTTCGCTTCGTATTAACGGTAAAACTAAGTGAAAGTCTCGTTTTTCCAATGATTTGGTACTCACGTATAATTCGAGCAGTCCGGAGTAGCCACGAAATTCTGATTCATTCGAATCCGAGGTTCACGACCGGTAGATAATGTATTCGCACCATTAACGAGGCGTTAATATCTTCATGTTTGATTAGAAGATCTCGAACTTTTCTGTTAAAACACTCTCGAAATATGACTCTACAGAATCATCGCTTTAATCGTGTCACTTTATTCCACCGTGATCTTGAGTTTAATTCGGTTGCTAACGAGACGGAAGCTACGTTCCAGTCGCCTCCCCCCCAAAAGGACAACCTGTTGATGACACAGTGGGATGAAAGTGAATCACGAGGCAGAGGATGCACGAAAAATCAAGGTAAAAATCAAGCTAGAACCAACAAGAAAAGGGAACAGAAAACTCCTCGACTGTACGACGGACCGTACAGCATTACTTGGAGGCGCTTCGGACGTACCAACCGCATCAGCCGCACCTGTATTCCCACTACCTTCTCCGACAACCCTTCCTACACCTTCCAATCTTTTCACTCACTCTTCCTACCTGCTCGACCTCTCTTCGTCCTCCATTTTCTTCCTCGTCGGGTTTCCTTCTTTAATATCGAACCAACACGCGTAGACCAGTCGTTGACCACTTTAGTGAACTCATTTTACCTTATATGAAAAATTTCATCTCACACCTCACGCTTATGTTTTTTAAGTGTTGAGGCGTGAATTATGGAATTAAATGCGATTACGTACTTCTCCAGATATTTCGACTACATCTTTAGGTCGAGGGTTTCAAGAATGTTTCTATTTACGGAGGAATATTCAAAATATAAATGTTCATGTTAGATGTAAAATCTAAGACTCAAGGAATGTTGGCTTTTATGTTTGTTCCGTAGAATGTGCGGTTCTTCTTAGTTGTCTCTTGGAGTCTTTTATTTATTTATGAAGACATTGCTGTTACACGAAGCAACGTTCGTAAAACGGCAGTAAAAGATCTTTACTTCGTGTAATAGCACGTTTTCAAAATCTTAAAGAATATCTTGAAGCTCCTTCGAGACGAGTGTAAGGCACACAAATGTTTCGGGAAGAATGGAGGATAAGCGTGTAAGTTAAACATTGCACAGGACTTCCGGCGACCATGGAATTAAATAAGTCTTCGATGACTCGCGCCGGCTATATTTGCTTTTACGAGACGTCTGCGACCGACGTAGAATCAATTCTTTACCGATGTTTATTTTTCATTTCGTAAATTATAATTTTTCACTTCGTAAATTATAATTTTTCACATTTGCATATTCTTCCGCGGATAAGTAGAATCGAAGAATGTTAAATAACAAACAGTGGCTATGTAATTACATGTACGGCCGCGAATTAATCTAAAAATATAATAAACTCTTTAGCTGCCGGAAAATGTGATGCGAAGTGCGAAGCGCATTAAAGATGCTCCGGTAGAATAATATCATATTTCATTTAGCGCAGACTCAACGAAATGCCGGAAGCTTAACACTACACTACGGAGAATATACAGTAGACTCCCGTGTAACACGGTTAATACGTTACGCGTTGAATGAAATTACGTTATAGGAAACTGAAAATAACAAGGAATTTTATTGTATATATAGCAGTTTATTATATGTACAGCGTGTTGTACGAATATCGCGTTATATAAAAAGATCGCCAGTATATCTTTACCGCGTTGTAGGAATTCGCGTAATACCGGAGTTTGCTGTATTCAGCTATGTTTATACATTCACGTATACGTCCATAAAAATAAGGATGCATGGAAGAAATAAATTCATCGATTTAATTACGTCCTTTTAAATTTGAACGTTTTTATTCAATTCCATGGATCCGGCATTCTGATAGCTTCCGTAGTTCTAGTGTTAAAACCGTCACAAGTTTAATAAATGTTCGGTCACGTGATGTTAAAAATTCACGAAATTATTTGTATGCCATGACACGTTGACAGGTCGTGATGATTATTTCAATTCGGTGGATAACTTCCGGGATATCCATACATATATGTATACGACAGAAAAAACTGTACCGTGTTTCAAAAGACAAAAAAATTGCCGTTTTATCGACATTACAAATTCATTCAGATTTGATAATATTATTGATTATGAATTGGATTTTGAGTTATGGTTTTTTTTCATTATTATGTTGTTCCAATAAGAAAACGCTTTGGAAAATAGTGAGAATATCAGTATATATATAATATATGTTAATTAAAGTTTGTTTTTATTTTATGTCAGTTGAACCTTGTTTTGATTTTATTCTGTTAGTTAAACTTTGTTTTTACTTCATCAACGAGTTGTGGGGAAAAGGGAATGACAAGAAGCAGAATTTTGTTTGATCATATATTGAATATTCTTTTTAACATTCATTTGCTATAACATACATAAGTTATAAATAAACGCACATTTAGAAATGGACTTACATATGCTGTATAATTCTTGCAAATACTTGGTGCAGTTAACTTAGCATTATAATATAAAAATTAATATAATCCATGCTGTTTCATATAAAAATTTACACGATCATCGGAATAATCGGTTTTCATTTGTCACCTGTGTTAAAAAATGATAAATGTAATTAATTAATGAATATTTTTTGTGAGTTACCAAGAAACATTGAAAAATATCATACACGAATATTCGTATATAATAATGATAGAAGCACGTTGAACTGAGTTATAATAGAAAGAATCTTATTTTAAAATCAGTAAGAAAATATGTATATACAGTTATAGATATGTGTGTATGTAAGTATATAAATATATTAATATCAAAATGAAGAACAGTTTATGAACGATGATCTTCCGTATCTTTTATGAATATATATTTTCATCATCTCATGCGTTGTCGAATATAGTTTTACATAACGTCAACATTTTCATTACATTTTATCGACGCAATTAACATTTCATACGCGAGTTGTTTGCATTACACTTGAAGTCTTCCCTGTAATCTTTGAAACAACATATATTACCCGAGCTTTTGTTTACAGATGATAAAAAAAAATCAATGTCGTAGATAGATAGTTGGGACTTAACTCTTTGCACTCCGTAGGCGCCCCAGCGGCGACATGTGTTCGCAGAAAATAATTCCAGATTCAAATCTTCCATTTGTCACATCAACTGAATTCGCACGTTGAACGCCACGCCAAAAACCATGTTATACGATACCTCGCGATATTCGTCCGTAACATTTATATAACGTCTACAAATAAAACTGTTTAATCACTCTACGATATATGTATTAGTTTACATCGTTATCGTAACGTTATAAATATTGAAAATTTTTGCGATATATTTGGTTCGAGATTTAGTAATATTGGCATCAATGGTCACCGGTGATCGCCTTCGCCTTCAACGTGTTTGCAAAATAAGAACATATACGATTTATATTATAAGATTCATTCGTCAATTGCCACAGAAAAAGACTGTTTATAATTCGTTAATCGATATATTCTTCGAGTGCAAAGAGTTAATATATTGGTCAGAATTATCAGAACTTAGAGGAAAGTTTTGCATGATTCCTTATATCGATTCAAGTGTATATTTCGTAGAAAACATAAATTAAAATATATATACAAAATCTGTACTGTACTATACAACATTTCCTGGCACTTTGATTCTGATGAACTAACTCGTTTGACTCTCAAATTAATTTATATGCTAATGAGTCCAAAATCCGACAATATTTCCATGAATCATCTCGATGAGTATTTTCTTTCGAACGTAAATTCTTTATCAACTTAATCATCTGCGTATTCAATAAGCGCTTCTATGTTCTTTAGTTATGCTATTTTACATACATAACATTAATATATATATATTTATATATGCATAGATGCTCATCCGTTGTCCAAACCAGGAGTTTTTAAATTAATAAATTGCAATTATGTGATATAACAGACGAGTCTGCGCAGTAGTCGTATCTTAGCTTTATTCATATTACATTCAAAATAGTTTTAGACTGTAAAACACGTTTCAAATTTCAACTTTCCATAGCATTGCTTCCGAAGGTTTAAAAATTCCTGGTTGTAATTTATGATCCGAATGATAACAGCATGTATGCTTATCATATACAGTGGATAATGCATAATGTTATCATTGCGTGTTTTATCAGACACAAAAGAAGGTATTATGGTAAAGCAACGAGTAAATGTTAAGATAATGTTGATAAATTAGCAAATAAATCTTTGTAGACTAGAAGCTATGACCGTTCTAATAATCTTCGTAGATTCGGATTTGGGAAAAATATGATAAGACATTTCAAACACGGTGCATCCATAGATTTTGTACCATATTCATCACCAGGATAATATGCGCAAATCCTTTTCGTTTTTTATCTAGATGAAATCATTTGACGATAAACACTTGATACGTAAAACACAAGAATTGCTAATACATTTTGTTTCGAGATTCAGTTTCTTTAATTATTCGAAATATTTATCGTCAAATGGAGTTAATCACTTTCGCAAGACGCAACTATTCGAAGCAGTTCTTTTATCTCTTACGAACGAACATTCATAGAACGTTTACGTTGTACAATCATCGGCTTTAAGGTACGCTTTAATTGGTACGTAGATTCAAACATCAATCGGTATAATACATATTCCCCTAGATCTTGCCATTAAAAAATTAGTTTTGTAACTACGTTCTCTTTTAAATACCTATTACTTTCCTCGATCGTTATAACATAAACACTATAACATTACAACGGTCCAACTGCGTTATCAAAATAATTTCATCCGAATATCAAATTGAATTATCAGATCTATTTTTTAGAGTATACAGATAACCCTCGTACAACGCAATTCATAAATTGTGGCGATTCGCGTGTAACGCGGCATATACAATGCGACTTCGATATAACGCGTGCGAGCAATCCGAGTCTTGCATTCTCTGGAATCTAACTCCCGCGTTATACGAGGGTCACCTGTACTTTGTTGTACGATTTGTATCTATTTGCACGTTAAAATTGGTATATTTTCGACGATAGCAGAAAAGCTGCCAAGACCTGGAAGTTACGTGAAAACATTGGTTCCCCGTTTTGTTCATCATTTTTAATCTATCCAGAATAAATAACGCAACGTGTAAAAAAAGCAATAGCCATCAAAAGTATCTTGTACGTGTGTTACAATAAAACTTAGTCGTAGAGGAAGTTATTATTTATGGCAGTCTGAAATAGTTGATTGTACAATTTTACAAAGAAATCGATTGTGCTGGACGACACTTGAAATCGTGCAATAATTCCTTGTTATACCAGTTTAGAAAGAGTGGTTACAGTTATATTAAACTTATTGAAACTTATGATTTACGCACATTCGAGTCCAAATTTCACTTTCTCGTTTAATGTGTACGTTAGTTTGGTCTACTACTTTGGCCTAACAAAATATAAAACTTATAGGTACTCTGTAAGTATTAAATGCTCATTCACCTAAGTCTTTAACGTAAAAGTAACGGTAAGTGAGAAAAACATTTGGCAGTAAAGAATGAAACAGAGTTACGTGTAGACTTTCCTCGTATCGTATAGTAGTCTCTAATCATTTCGAGAATTTTTCTTTGTAGCATATCAAATATATGCTGAAGAATGAAAAATATCGTGAATATAAAATTCCTTTTCAACGTAACTAAATAATGCATGCAACGTACTCGTCATTTATCTCCGAGCGAAATTGCAATTAAAATAATGACAATTTTAGTGATTGCATTTGTGAGTTCGAAAAATGCACAACGAAGAATACAGATATTGGCACAGAGGTCGGATTTTAATATCAGATGGAATATTGTAATGCTTGGATACGTGGAATAAGGAAGGCTTATATTCAGATTCGGTGTTCATTAACTTACGCTTTATACCTATCGGAAGAGCCAATCGCGCAGCATAAAACTAAAGAAAATATCAGTCCAAGGAATTCTAAGATTCCGACGCCTATGGTAACACCCATAACGATACTGCTCTGACTATTCAAAGCGTCCACCAATTTCTCTATACAACCCTGTAACAAATATATCCTCAAGGTAAACATTGCCGATAAAAATATTAAGTGTATGCATAAGTTTTAGTCTTTCCGAAATTCCGGATTTGTCCCATTTCATGCAGTCCCCTTGAAACTGTTATTAAATAATAATAACTGGCGTTTTAGAAAGTTCAATGCCAGCCTTACAAAAACACAAAACGACGGGAAAGTATTTGAATTTAAAATAATTTTATTAGGGAGCCTGAAAAAAAGGCTAAAACTTTTGCATACATCTAATAATTCATAAAAAGATTGAATTTATATAATCATGCACATTACATATATTATGATATGCTAGATAAAATCTGTAATTACATAATAAATGTTACCTCGTTGTAAATTGCTGGACTGACAATATCAGCTATTTTAACGTTCCGGGCCAATTTACAGGCAGTACTATCTTTATCTTTGCAACAGGACTCTGGTACTTTGAATACATTATTCGAGTCACCGGAAACCGTTAAGCTGATAGGAATCGAGGGGTCCTTGCTCGCGTACCTACTGCCGGCCCAATCCGCTGGTCCAGTAGCTCCGCAGCATCCAAGACCCGTTTGAAATGCGTCCACCGTTTGCGTGCGAGATTCGTTCTCTCCGTATTCGTTCTATCAAAGATGATACGATATTTATCATACTGCTCAATTAAGTACAAGTTACGTGTCGCATAAGTATTGCATGGGTTAACACATTCGCGTCGGAACATTTGCAGCTAAATGTTACGCGCTAAACGGGGCAAATTCGCGGGGTTTTGCTAAGTAAAGTTATGTTGACAAAGATCCTATAAACATCAACATGTAACTTGGTCAAAGCGTACTCAAAGGTTCTGAGACCAAAGTGTAACGTATTTAAGACTCACATTTGAGTTATTCTGGTTCTGGTAAAGAATCAGGAAGACTCATATGTGCGTCATCCGGTGCGAATGTGTTAAGTTAACACTAGCATATCGAACATATACTCAAAGTTGAGAATATGAGCCTCCAACAATAGAGTCGTGAAGAATATATGACCCCTGAAGCATTGAAACATATGTATGAAACATGGCGTACCTTAACGGTATTTATGACCGACGACTTGACCAATTCTTCAAGGCGGTCACTGTTGGTGTAAAGCCAGGCACCAGCAGCGATTTGCGCGACGATAACCACAAGCAGGCAGCTAAAGAAACCGACCAGCATGCACTGGGATTCACGGAACGCGCCGCAGCAGCCTAAGAAAGCGACTATCAGCATAAGAAGTCCAGCGGCAAGTAATATGTAAAGTCCCGCGTTGAAATTATGTTGCTCCTGAGCCAGAGATACCAGAAAGGTTTGATCTGTTAGCATCCATACTGCTAACACCACTCCAGCTAAGCCGACAGCCTAAAAGATCGAAAAATTCATGTAATGATATGAGTAATTTATAGTAGCAAGTATAAGTTTAACTAATCGTAAGTTATAATAACACGTTCGCTACCACGAGTCACGTATGTGTTATATGCCAGTTCGTTTCGCCAGTCCGGCGTTAAGTATATGTGACATTTATATTGAACGCTTTATTTGGTTTATTTAATATATTGTATATGTATATAATTGCAAAAGTGTAAAACTACTGCAAGTAAAGCATAGGCGAACGAAAAATACGTAGCGAACGTATTAAGTTCAACTTTAAGTATAATTTAGCTTGTCACGGATCTGAAGTATCTGTTTGAAAGCATCTCTATTTTTAAGAGACATTTGTTTAAAAGAGATTTTTAAGAATAAATCTCTCTTAAAAATAAGGATATTTTTAAAGGAATACGTGGTCGAGGTAAAACAGTATATACAGTGCGTATCCATTAAAGGTCTTTTCTGGAGATTTGAAAAATATGCTTGACCTTTTGACCATCGCCAAATGAGAGAAAGTCAGCAGCGTGGATTGTAATTTACGGCTGAAGCACAATGTGTAATGGGGGGGCAATAACGAACCGACAGAATATTCTTACAAAAGCGGATGGGGTAGGACAGGACGTGCCCTTTTCAATGACTACCGCTTGTCTGCCAGATGTGAAGACTTCTATTTTAAAGTACGTTCCGAATATTTCAGGCTTTCCTGTCCTTTTCTGTGTACCTATGTTCCGCTTGTTAATACTTGACACTACTACTTCTCAAAATGTTCCGTTGAAGCTTCACGTTGAATGTGTCAGCAACATATGAACGAATCAAATATATCGCTAATTAAAATAAAAATTTTCAATATTTTTAACGTTACGATAACGACGTGAATATATACACGTTACGAACGCATATCGCGAGATATCGTATAACATAGATTTTGGTCCGACAATTAACGTGTTAAATGTATAAGAACCATTTTGTCAGCGTGCTGGTTGCCGTTGAATTATTCAATTGCAGACGTTGTAAATGAAGAATAAAATCATATTAGTAAGCATCGTTTTAATAGAGAGGTTCCTGTACGTTGAATCTATGTATTATATCTTGCTAGTGGAATGGTTACGTAACAACAGATGCAATAACTCCGAGGAACGAGTTGAGTCAAACGAATTCTTCTCGTATACAATCAGATATCAAACATAGCAGAGCAAACGAGATTTGTGACTGTTGGATCTGTTTTTATTAGGTGTGCACCCGAAATACATTCTGACACCTTTAACATGACGGAATTATTACATACTGACTCCAGTCTTAAACGACCACGTAAGATTTATTTTTACCTAGCAATTAGTCGACTGAATTCACCCTGCGTTGTCCTCGAAAATTCATTTTATGCTCGATAAAAACTATGCATAGTTATATTAAGTATCCAATTATAACTTAAATGCTGTCGCATGCAACAGGTAAACCAAGTTAGCGACGCGGAAAAGGGCAAAGGTATCTAAAGTGTTTGAAAAAATTCAGACACCATATTCCAGTTCTCTGCGCTGCAATTATGCGCCGTAGTTCGAAGTGCAAACATGGCGTCGCTTATCTATGGGATTCTTTAGTGTTTCTATTTTCATCTCTTGAATGAAATATGCAGTGCTAAATTTGAGAGCATCTAATTCTTTACACGCCCACGTTCGTTGCTTTGCCGGGAAATAATATATTAAGTGTTTCAAATTGCGCAACAGTATAATAATATTTGGAAGCGATAGAAAATTGAATTGAAAAGAATTGTACGCTCTGGAAACGCATGGGTCAGCATGTACTTGTAGGATTAGAACTTGATTTCCAATTGGATTCGTTCTATCGAGTCTCGATACTTTCAATTGATTTTATTTATATATCCGACGCATTACGCGAGTAATTAGTACGAGAAATAAATTGCGCGTAACATGTCAATTGACATTACAAATTGCTCGAGCGCCAGAAGAAATTGGGGCGCAGTGTGGGATGGTAACTCGTAGGAAGAACATATTCGTTGTATGACTGTCAATCTATATTTAAACAGTCTTATTCGTGTTAAGCATTTTCCAGCATAACACAACTATCGGTTTTAAGTCTGATCTAACTATTTAATTCCTGTTTTAGACTACCTTTTAAAATGTCAATGAACGATAAACATGTGGGTACCGGTTTTCTCGAGCCGCACAGATTTAGGATATCGAAATTGAATGTAATATAATAAATGCAATTAAGTCCAAAGTTACATGACGTTATAAAGGGTTAGCGTAATTCTTAAAGGTAATCAAAAGGTAAAATTGAACACTCCTTGTCGAAAATACTGTAAGTGCCAAAAGTCAAATTTTTCAGGAGAGAAAAAACTTTTTTAGAGGCCACGTTAGAGGCAGAAGTGGTACAATCTTTTAGCATTATTGTTGATTATTTACAAAAGCAAATTACACTAAATTTCTATACTACAGTATTGCCAGTGGTATGTAGAACATTTATCGATTGTAAACAAAAATGTTAATTTTTGCATTTTCAGTGTTTTCTACGAGGAGTCTTCAATTGTCCTTATGGTGCAACTATAATTTTAAGAAAAGAAGTGAGTTACATTGATTCACGGTAAACATATGATTCAAGCCTTCCGCGGTATTCGATATTTTTAGGCATTACACACTCGGGTCGTGTCGTATTCAGAAAAATAGAAATGATTGATCCCTTGCAACGTGAAAGGGTAGTTTGATGCGTGACTAGATAGTATTACCCCTCGCAAACCAACAGAAACGTTTCCGAAATCAATTAAGTTCACTAGTGGATATTTAGGGCATATAGGGATTAGAAGAAAACTGGAATAGGTGGCCCAGGCGCAATCGATTCAGCTGCTTTGAATATTTTTCTTTCCCGGAAATGCGTAGTTTAATGAAAACTAACCATGCGTGTATATATATCCACGCACGAACAGTTGGTGTATATATATAATAATCTCATAAATATATGAACGATAAAAATACGCGTTCCAGCTTTGTTGAGTCGCACAGATTTGGCATACCAAAATTGGACAAATCTAATGAAGTAGCGTAATTCTACGAAGATAATTGCAACGGAAATTATATATATCGGTAAAGATATTTTAAATCAATAATGCACCATATGAAGTTTATGAAGTTTTCAAACCTCGTCTCCGATGCATTATTAATTTGTAACTTGACAGTAGTTACAATCAACTTGTAAATAATTCTCCATCCTGACTATTATTATGAGAACATATTAACATATTAGACAAGTGTTAGTGAAGGCTAGTTTAAAAAGAGCGATTTGTTCAATTATAACTGAACATTATTAAAAACACGCGCAAAATGAAGAAACATCATAAGATAATATAAACGTATGTCAAATAATATAAAAATGTGAAGGTAAGAATATAATTCCTTGTGTAAGTTGCAGATGATCATTAAAGCTATAAGCTTGTAAAGTAAACTGAAACTATAAGTTCCATGAAAAACGTTTAGATACTTAAAAGAGGCTTGCTTTTGTCAGGAGATATTAATGTGGTGGGAGTTTGTTACAAAGGATTATTCATACGACTACCCTTCGGGTGGTACGCCCCTGCTTTATGTAAATACAAGAAACTTACATCTGCTCTGTCAGATGTATGTATTCCACTCACGGCACGCATTATGCGAAGCTTTTGCTCCTCATATTGAAGTACGGTGAATGTATCTAACAACTTTATTCGTACCAGTCGTAAAATATACGAATTTAGAAATAATTCACAGATGCGCGACAATTAGATTTGTTAGGTTTTACATCGTGATTACTATTTCGGAAAACCGAACGTTATTAAATAATTTAGTTTCAACACATGGATACTGAATACTTTACATACTCCTTATTCAAGCAGACAAATACTGTTATCATTGTTAGTATCCTTATAAATACTGTTTCATTTATCAGAGTTCATTCATTGTTGCACTATTTTTGGGTTTTCATTCAACTTGTTCAGTTTATGAACGTAACAGTCGAAAGAAGCATTCGCAACAACATAAACTCTCGTGAATAATAGTTACAATGAAATATCTCCGAAAATATTTAATAACTTACTAATTTTTTTAAGAATGCAAGAATTTCGCGACAAGTTCGAGTGTTTAAACGACCTATATAACTCTTTTCGTATCTGTTCTTGTTTCGTCCAGCAAAACACGCGGAAATGTTATCGTCGATAGTTCATCGTAAGTTCAATATATACTGATATATTTTATTTACAAGTTCTGATTGGAAAAAAAATATTTCAGTACACGACATATAAACAGCACACGAAACTTTTTAATATCTTAAGAACCATTTAATATCACTAGAAACAGGCATAAATGTGTGATAAAATAAACAAATATATAGCAACAAACCGAATTAGAGAATCATAAATTTGTGCATATTTAAATTAAATATGAAACCAGACTTTTTCGGTAAACACAGAATCTCTTGAATTGTAGCATATTTCATATTTATCTAACTCCAGGGAGTTGCAATAGCGATGTTTATTGTGTATTAAATATATGACCAATTAAGTTCACGAGAGTTGGGTGCAAGATGCAACAGATTGTAAACAGTTAGCCCGATGATGTCGGCGCAAGAAACTCAAATTTGCATTCATGTGATATTAATGAACTTACCCAGAAGGTGAGATTCACGCATACTAGTGCATACTTGATAAATCCATAACATTCTGAAAGCACCATTTTCTTGCAGTCGTTATATGACACGTTAAGCGGTAGCTTCTCTAAAAAGCACTGTAATTCGCGGCACCTCTCTGCGTAGATCGAATAATTTTCATTCGCAGCAACAATGTTTGCACGAACAAGCAGTGATAATTAACGTCGCCCAGCTTTCACGTATTAAAGCCGAGGAGAAACATCGATCCATTCCATGCAACGGTTTACCAACGACTGTCATGGGGTTACGAATAATCAGCGTTACTTTCTGTTGCAGTTGCATGTTTTCGAATAGGTTGGTAGTCTGCTCTGAAACGCCTCCACCAAGTTTTACTGCACTGCGTGACGTCATTAAAATAGCATTTCCTCCACTTCTTTTAGTACCAACGTATAGATTTTTAATCAGATTATTCTGTTTTATTAATGTTTTTCGTAATCAATATTTATATAATACGTTAAGTATTCACAAGTATATTGTTGATAAGGCGAATAAAATTAATACATTTCTGTAAGCGCGCGCCCCGATTTATAAAAGTGATTCATAACAGCGTGAATTCTAACCAATCACAGAGCAGGAGAAACAGTGACGTACGAAGAGTAGTTTGACCCCTAAGCATATTAGGCTGATTCATTTTATGTTTTAAATTGTGGGGGACCTGTTTCAGATAATTTGAATAAGTGCAATGGGCAGATTGTTTTTGAAATCATTTAATACTTATATTACAAAGATATTTAGACATAATTTGGTGTTATTTCTCTTTATTAAATATTTAATATATTCTATCTAAGCCTTCAACTTCTTTCTTCTTCTCGATGTCATCATTTATAGTTATGGACTTTATTCTTAACATTGTGTGTTGTACTCTGTAAACTGTAAAAAAAATCAGAAAATATGAATGGAATTGTATTTCATTGGTTGCTGCTTCAATGCATTTCATAATTGATCTTACAGTTTATTCTGCGGAACTGTTTTCTCCTCTTCATTCTGAACCTGGTTTTTGTATGAGATAAGGTTTTCTCAATAACAGTTGCATCAACTGAGACTAATTCTCTATTAACAAGAGGCCTTCCGACAAGAGTAAAATCTTTGCCACCGACTAATAATATCTTCTCTAATTTTATTTCATCTCCTGGAGTTGGTGGCCAATATCCTTGGATAATTATGATATCACTTTCTGTAACTTTAAACTGCTTTCCACATACTTGTACCACTGCAAATAATCTTCCTGCAGTGTCAGTGGAAATTTGTTTGTTGATTTCCTTCACTACATCTGCAGATATTTTTTCCTCCTCTTTGCTATAGTCACATATTTCTACTTGATGTTCAGGTATTTTTTCTATCCAAGGAAGTCTAGTGTGTAAACCAGCAGCAGCAGTTTGCCACAATTTAAATGCTGAAATGGTTAATTCTTATATTACTTCAACATCTTTTAACATTTTCATTGATAATACAAGTAAAACGAAAATGAAACATACTCCTGAAAGTTCACTAAACATTTGTTTTTCACACACAATACGATTCAATTCCAGTAACACATTGTTAATAGCAATAATTGTAAACAATATTTTTAAATTGAAATTAGACGCGGCAGTGCACCATTCAAACAAAAATTATTTAATGCATTGTTATGAAATAAAATAGGAAGAGAGGTTACGCGGGTTGAATAGTTCTTGCAAGGAATTGATCACAAGTTTCATTTGTATGAAATAGAAAAATAAAAAACCTGGTTGCCGTTGTTGATATATTGATGCTGGAGATATTTTTCTGAGGCAAGTATTTGCGGCATAACTAATAAGCCTCGAGAACCCCATTGCTGCCGCCATGTTTTATAGATCAGTATGCATCATTGGCGAAGATCATTGCATACCTTTACTGACTGTAAGGTGTATCTACTTTATTAAACAATAATTATAAATGTAATCATAATCTTAAAAATGTCCTGAATCTTAAAAATCAAAGATTCATTATCAAAGCAGTCGTCAAAGTTTCTACAAAAAATCTTTCAGTAAAGATCAGCCCCTAATAGTAGATTCTAAAACATGATTTTTAAACATCCTTATCTTGAAAGATGTCTTAAAAAGAGCGCTTGTACGTTGATCATTGATCATGAATGAATTACAAAATCAAGTAAAAATATATATAAAGCTAATTCATCCTTATTCGTCTATTAAAACAAAGTTATGAATACGGCTAATTTAAAGTATAAAATACTAAAGCAATATCAGTAATTGATTGTGAATTTTTATATTCGATTAATAGATGTTTAAATACATGTCATGGAGAATGAATATTCATATAATTGCAAAACATAACACGGAAGACAAGTAATGTCTTCGGTGGACCTCATTTGTAGTTCCGGCTTAGAATCAGAGTGCGAAGAGATGTCGTACGTGTCCGCGAACAGTTACTTGTTATGTTTGGCCGTTGTATTGTGAGGAATCGATGATCGTAGTGTTCTTGTAAAATCTTTCGTGGTATTCTAAGTAAATCCGGCACGTTCGAATAATGCAGTTTTATAAAGAAAAGCTTCTGTCACCTGGACAACTGAAACGCCTTACCGAGCATAAATATAGTTGCACGAGTAACAGCCTCCTGGATGGAGTTCTTCAACCCTGGTGGGAATGGCTTGTCAGCAAAGTTCCACTTTGGCTTGCACCAAATTTAATCACTATTCTTGGACTCCTAATTAATATTGCCACCACCTTGATCCTCATTTATTACAGCCCGGATGCGAGGGCCGAGGTACCCTTCATATAACCTATACCACATTGTATTACTATATTTCTTTTGACAAACTAATAACGAGTATTTACTCGAGTTCAAATCAATTTTGGATTCTGAATCAATTCAATATTGAATAATTCCACATACTCTGACTTGACATTCGTTATTGGATATGATATTCACATGACCACATGTATTATGATTGCACAGTCATTGTGCTTACAAGTTTTGCAACCACATTGGTAGTCATAATTAGAAAGGTTCACGTGGTAGTTCAATAAAAATACTTACACTTTGAAGTCCAGTTAGTCAATAAAATGAAACATTACATTGTTATTTTCAATATGTAATCATACCCAGTGTTCTATCAAATTTTTTTATACTAACCAGTCATATTATTCCAGGCACCAAGGTGGGCATGTTTGGTATGTGCACTTGGCTTGTTTATTTATCAAAGCTTAGATGCTATTGATGGTAAACAAGCTAGAAGAACTGGAACGTCAACACCATTAGGAGAACTGTTTGATCATGGATGTGATTCCATATCAACAGGTATTATATATGTACTTTAAAATGAAAGATATACACATGTATTTTATTAGTTTTTCACAACATTTTTCATTGTATAATAATAGAAAGAGATTCAAAATGAAGTAAATTAGAAGTTCTCATATGATGTTCATTATGTGATGAATAAAGTTTTTCAATTATATACTTCTAGTGTTTGTTGCGCTATCGGCATGCATAGCTGTACAATTAGGTTTTTATCCAACATGGATGTTCTTCCAATGCTTCTGTGCAATGACACTTTTTTATTGTGCCCATTGGCAGACATATGTTTCAGGTAAGACATCATTTATAAAGCTCCTAGAAAGATTATTAAGTTGTTTTGGGAATTAATTAACATGCCCAAATATTATTGATTTTAATACAGGATCTCTGAGGTTTGGAAAAGTGGATGTTACGGAAGCACAATTTACCATTATAACGATACATCTTATTTCGGCAGTCTTTGGACCAAAAGTCTGGATGATGGAGGTTGTATTTATTTAAATTATTCGATTCATATTTAAAATAATTTACATACCAGTATTTTACTATAGCATTAAGCATTAACACAGATTATTAGGTTGACCAATAAGTTCGTGCGATTTTAAAATATTAATAAAAGGCGATTTCTATTAGATTTGGTACAATTAGCAAATTTTTTTTATATAATAGTGTTTTGTTCGTTTACACTTACAATTTTTGCCTATCTTTGGAAAAACGTCGTAATTCCGCGATCTTAACCGTTTGAGAGACGGCGCAATCGCACTCCTCCGGTTCCACGTCGTAAAATGCCAGCGGATGTGGCAAGGAACTTGCATCTCAAGTTTTTAAAAAACCATAAAAACCCATACGTTTAATAAATATCATTTTTTATACGTCCGTTTCAAGCGCGATCCTTCACATTAAAATGTACGAGAAGAAAGTCAATGTACTCGACACCTATGAGTAAAGATGAAGTTTACAATTCTTTACAATTACCCGAAAGCCGACTACCGCGATCTGGCATTTTCCGACCGTATTTTTGCAAAGGTCCGCAGTACTCAAACGATTAAAAACCCCTCGATTTCATTGCAAAGTAGTGATGCAAATCGTACAAACCTTCTGGGCAACCCAATAGTATAGCTTATAATACCACAACAAGATAATAAGTCAGCTAGTAACTAAACTATAATCATATGGTTTGCATATGGTTTTTTGTCAGTAGTATAACGAATGACATTCGTAGATTTTCTGCATCTAAACGTTGAAAGATGTAGTCTTCCAAGCATTTAATCATGGCCTTATTAATAATTAGCAGTTAGTATTTGTTGCTAGATAAATGTGAATCATTTTCATTATATACATTTTAAATTGTAATGCAGAGAATTGCTAATTGAGTGCTATAAGAAGACCTATTATTTTGAGTAGCAGGCTAATTGATACATATTTGACATAAAACAGTGTATAATCATGTAACTTACAATTTTTTATACACAAAGATAATCGTAATTTTTCATTCTTAAGCAACATTAATTAGATAATATTTCATATTTTAGAATACAAAACTTCTCTTGCAGGTGTTCATACAGAATTCATTGACCATTCATATACTTTTTCTCATAAATCTTATCACGATTATTCATCGATACCTTCATGTATTTCTTTAATACTCATGCATTTTTTTCATTTGTTATTGCTGAACTGCAGTTTAATTTTTACCTGCGCGTACAGATATACATATTATGACTTGCAACGCAAACTATATTTTTAATATATTTTCAAAGTAAATGTCTGATTTTCCGTGCAAGTTTCGTTGCAGATGTAAAAATTAGAATGGAATTGATATCTATAACTCAAGACTCATAAATCTGATCAAAATTCTCAAAACCGAAATTCTTTCATGAGTCTAACGAGACTATTTCTTCCAGATACCATACATAGATGGTTTTCTGTTTAAATATTTAATAGGAGTTATGACAGTCATTTGTGCACTGGCAAACTTGTACTCCATATTTTCGGTGGTTTTCACCGGAGGAGTGGGCAAGAATGGTTCGACTGTGGCTGTAAGTTTGCTAATTAGACTTTTACTTTTGAACATATGGAAATGGGAACAGCATGGCATGAGAGCAGCGCTGAAATTATTTTATAGCTACAAATCTTTACTTATTACTTTTAACATATTAACAATTTTTCAATCCTGACTTCTTAGTTGATCCTTTTCCTTTTACCATCTCATTCTCATTTCCTCGCATATCATGACCTTCATGATACATAGAACTGTGTACATATTTTTTTAGACATTTCCATAATATATATATATACACACATTAATCACATAAGTCATCCATTACTGAATCATAATCGTGCAAGAATATTATTACATTCAAATATGCTTAAATAGTTGTCTCAATAAGAGATTGTAAGTACGTAAGTTCTATTTCACTGATAAGAAAAAATCGTGCTTCTGAAACAATTTCAAAGCAAGCAGCTAAATCTTGTTGAAAATAATGTTTCGAAAGAATTACATTATGTATGTTTAGCGGAGTGAGATTCAAAGCAATCCCGATATAACGTGTTAAGTTTAATTTCAATAATTCACGTTATAATATGTTTGCCCGATTTAGTACGACTACAGTATTTTATTTCTAACTTAAAAATGTACGTTTGTTGGATTAATTTAGAGATCACACACAAGAAGAATATCAAGTACATACACGCGATATGTTAAATAAATATAAAAGTGGGTAACGTCTAATGAAACATTTGAAATTCAAATCATATTGAATATTTGGTGTACAAAGCTGTACTTTGTACGAATAAGTATCGAGTTAAAAGATAGTTTTTGAAATTTCATAATAGGCAAGATTTTCTGTGCTTCTTTAGATCCCAGTGTTTGGTCTGAATACATTCAATATAGGCATAGCAGTATCATTTTATGCAGGCTATGTATACGTGTTCCATGGATACTGTAAAATGTTTTCATCCGGTGGCATTGGAAAGAATGGTTCCACAACTGCAGTAAGTTCTTAAACAGAAAAGAATTGACTGCCAGCATATTATGATTTTGACATTCTTTGCCAAAGCAGTGTAATAATATCAACTCTCTTTTATATAATGCTTATATCTATGAAAGAATTATGCACATTTTTGTATAGGGACCCAAAGTAAAAATAATACAATATTCGTTCTTAACATGATATATTTAAGTTGCAAATAGATATACTATGTGACTAACGTTAGTTGATTATTTTTAGGATAATCCACTCTACTTCTTTGTTAAGCGTACATCTTGTAGCAATTTATCAGGGCCACCAATAACAGTGAATTATAAGATCTAACTGCTTCCGCTCACGTTTTTAAAACAGTATCTTTTTAAGTTGATCTATTTAGTTTTCTGTTTAGACTATCGTTACTTAAACGCTAATGGGCTGCGGAGCTATTCTTACCACACGATATTTTTATTTTTACCGGTAACTTTTAAGATCGAAGGGAAAGCGAAGATATCTTTGATGCTACGTTATTTCATGTGTCTGCTAGCGAAATTAAAATAGTAAACGAAACAACATACGATTCAACATATTTATGCGCAAGAACATTGTCGCTACACGGTATCAAAGAGTCAGCCAAATCAGGAAACATACTTTGATATTTATAATCTAAGCTTTTCTTGAATTGTACACGGTTTAACGGGTTCTTTAATATTCGTGATCAAATTATTAGAATGTAATTGGTATGTGTTTGAAAAGTACGAAATTGTTTCAAGAGCAAGTAATTAGTAGATATGCATTATAAGATATTTAAGCAGGGATCAATGTTGAAAATCAATGTTTGAAATGTCTCTGAAGTAATCTAATGGAAAGATATTTCGTATCCCTCACGCAGTTGCCATACACTGGCACAGAGGTGAAGGTGTTTCCATTATGGGCTGCTGTGGGCATCGCTATTTTACTTGCACAAAGCAGCATTTCCGTGATTCTCGCCGGTGGTGTCGGAAAAAATGGCTCCACCGTGGCAGTAAGTCAGTCCAGAAATCGTAGGAAATCATTGTGTAGTGCACTTTGCGTTTACTATGATTTAGGCCCATGCTAATTTAGAATCAAATTCTCGAAATGTATTTCACTTATGTGTCTTTTTCACGCTCTCTATTTAAAGTATAATTACCGAGTAATCGCCAAAGTATTTTCAAGTTCGCCAAAACTCCCAATCAAAGTAGAGCTCCTCGCATTTTCTTCCTTCGCTTGAAATCTTTAGTAGAAATAATTTCAGATATTGTGATATTTAATCATAACAATAATCTACATATTTGTTCATAATTGTTTTGCTAAGAACACAGTAATAAGTTGCATAGTATTAGTATTGTTATACTGTTACTTGACGAGTTAAGTTTCATCTTATTGTGTTTTACTTTCTGTAGTCTAATATTTATTAAACAGGGCCTAATGTTTGTTAATTAATTTTAGTATTTATAATCTTAATAGCACGCCCTTTGTAAACTTCGTGGGCCTAGATCTTACAAGAGCATCACACAAAGTTGTTGACTGTGTATTTCTTTTCAAAATTGTGTTAACACTTTTTCCTACGTATATTTTGGAAGAAATATATATTTATAATGATACATCACACACCTTTTCCTTTATGCTATTCTCCCGAGCCGTTGGTGGTATTCCTGTTACAATTAATATTATTGTTACGATGTTAATAAGTAATTACTATACGCTTTATTGCCGCTTAATGGAATGTGGATTAACATTGTCTTTCACATTTAACCACCCAACAAATTCGACTGTATTTTATATATTAATAAACTCACTGTCATTCACATTTTTTATGTCATGCGAATGATCTTCGCATTTATTATTTTATTTGAATTCGTTTCTTACATTTGGACTGCGTGCAGGATTATTGCGGAAAACACTGTTTTGTTGGGTTGTTAATATTTGTTTAACTATGACATCATGGTTTATACGTACGGTGCATGTAAATAACTATAGTGTACTCGTTAAGCTTAGATTGTAATCTTTAATATAATTCTTTTTTAAAGCAAGCATTGTTGTGAACACTCTCCCTTTATTAAATATAGTTTCGTCTAATTTTCAAGCCCGCGACGCTTAATTGCATCTGGTTGTATCTACAACAATATTAAAAGTAGCCATTTAGTGATAGAGTCTTTCTGTATAATGTAGAAGAGACTGTACCATTAATCTTGCCATTTTAACTTGATCAATTACATAGATATTGGAATTATTTAATTGCGTCTTGTATATTATTGTCAATAACTATGTATATACAGTAAATGCAACACTAATAATTGAACAAAGTCCACCATTTAATTGTGCAAAGAAAGTATGAGCATATGGATTGGCATATTCATTATACCCTTATAATGTGTTATGTATAATGAAAAGTATGCTAATGAATAGCTAAAAGAGGAAATGATTTAATACAGAATATATTCGAAAATTGGAAATACACCTCTGCGTACCTGAATTGTATTTCTAGTTTGTTCGGTGGTTCTGGAGGACTACAATACATGAAAGACGATTTCTGCATAAAATTCATTTCGTTTTCAGGGAACGTCAGTTCTATCTCCAATAATTCCATTTAGTTTTGTGGTAGTACCAGCCTTCATAATCTATAGAAAAAGTGCTGAGCACGTATATGAAAATCATCCTGCATTGTACATACTTGCATTTGGGATGGTCGCAGCAAAAGTTACCAATCGATTAGTGGTAGGTAAATTGAATAAAAGTGTACGAAGTTCAAGATTATTTGATAGACTACATTGAATCTTACTTTTTGAAGGTGGCACATATGACGAAAAATGAGATGCAGTATTTAGATAGCTCGTTAATTGGACCAGCGATGCTATTTCTAAACCAGTACTTCAACTTCTTTATCAAAGAATATTATGTTCTTTGGCTATGTTTTGTAAGTTTTCGACAGTACATCTCTATGCTTGAATTGAAGACTCCTTGTAGAGAACACTGAAAGTGCCAAAACATAAACATTTTTAATAATCGGTAAATGTTCTACATACCAATCGTAATACCGTAGTTCAGAATTATTGTGGAATTTCCTTTTGTAAATAATTAATAATAATACTAAAAGATTGTACCGTTGGTGCCTCCAACGCGGTGTCTCCGGAAGTTTTTTCTCTCCTGAAATATTTGACTTTTGTCAGTGTTTTCTACAAGTACTCCAATGGTCAGTGGTTCTACCAAAGGTGTTGGTCATTAGTTTAATCAAGCAAATACCCAGGAAGCTTGTAAGAAATCAGTTTGAATATAACTTTCTTTAAATAATATTGGGATTTACCTTAATGGGCAGCGAGAATAAATACAAAAATGAAGAGTCGGCTAGTACTATTTAATAGGTGTACTCAAAGCTTGATGTAAAGAAAGGTTTTTGCATATTCCATCCCTTTGGTAGTACCGTCGTTACATTCTTTTAAGGTGCTTTCTTTTTCTTGACATGCATGAATATGTTCTAGATTTGGGTCACCTTGGATCTCCTTCGATATAGCGCTCAAGTATGCCTGGAAATATGTGATCATATGAAGATTAATCTATTTAGGATACCACTGGTGGATCATCGGACACTGATCGCCAATCAGGTTTCTAATGCAGCTGAAAAGAATGGTACTAATAGGTCCCAACGTAACAGATTGCAAAAGAAACATCATTAGGACATACCTGTGATAATGAATGTTCTGTATGACTCGTTTTATGTATAAAACTGTCACAATGTAACTAAGCATAGAGATTTGATAAGTTTCGTTATTATAAATGTATATACAAGTCCTAACTAGTACAGTTCATTTGTTATCACAATTTAAGTTATAATCGCGACGTGTCTGATTAGTTTGAACGTATACATAATAAAATGCCTCATTAATACGTTGATCGAAATCCCCATTTGCTTATTACTATTGGTTACGATTGTTATCACCATTTATCTTCAAAAAAAGACTCTGTGAGTTATTGAAAGATTAATCCGCCTTATTGTACGCGTGTAATATTATTTACAGAAATGTAGTTATTATATAAAGAGAATTTTTAACTGCTCTAAGAAAACTTCAGAAGCGTATTCTGTTGACTCCAAGAAGAAAGGGAATGATGAAGTGAATATGTTTTAAAAAATATATTTTCTTGAAATTCTATCCTTAACACTTCAATGTTTAAGAGTTTTTATTCGTTGGTTTACTTATTATTTTAAAAACATCTTGTTGATATACATTCTGATATTCCAATATTTATGCAAAGTTACACTCAAAGTGATTGCTACAGAAATTGACTTGAACAAAACAATTGAGTTTTTAGTATATGCTTTTGAAGTTTGAGTACAGTTTGAGGAACTATCTGGTTAATGTATTCTTGTAAGAAAGTTGATAATATCTACATACACTACATTTGTATTTCTTAGTGATTACAACAAAGTATTTGTTTTGTAATCATTTCCCAAGCAAAGTACGTTGAATTTGGAAATATTTGTAACTTGATTACAAATTATTACAAATCAAGTTGATTATAAGATAATGAAAAACTACCGTTTTCCGATGATTATAAGTTCAGTTAGTCTTTCTCGCATTCATGAACGTATAATGATCTTACATTTATTTTTTATTATTTTAACTATATTTTCATTCGGCCATTTCGACAATTTTCAGAGAACATATCAAAATTCATTTGACGATGGAGAGTCTCGTTCGCTACTTCGTTGTAATTTAAGATTTGGGAACCGGAAAGCAACATTTTATGTTGGTTTGTGTAGTTTCGATAGTATACAACGTACGACTAACAATTATACGTTGAGCTCGTTGTGGTCCTAGATCTTGCGATACATATATTCCAATAATATTTAAATAGTCCATTATAACGAGAACCTATTTATAATTACAATCTCCCAAAGATAGTGAAAACTCCGGCATCAAGCGGCTTTCATTTTGTTATTTTATAAACTATTACTAAACCCAGAGGATATTGGTTGCTTTCTTTATTTCTTTTGCCAGTTGAAATCCCCGAGCGTTGTTCAGTGGATTAAATTTTGTTGAGATCTTAATTTTACATACATTTAAGCGATATGCATAAAGTTGTTTATGCATATATTTTGTTTTCAAAGTGAGAAACACTGTACACTTTTCAAATAGATTCTTTACTTGAATTTATTATCTTGATAATAAATTTGTGTAAATGAGTGTAAAATGTCTGAATGCGAATTGGATATCATAAAACATTTTTTCGTGTGCTGCTTTGAGTTGTAAATGATATAGTTGTTCGTTAGAAAATTAAATAATACTTTCAGATACTTTTACTCTTCTTGAATAATGTTCGCGGGTTCTGCAACACGATATTTAGTTTTTTTTGTTTATAAATCTCTAACACAGAACATGAAAGAATGTACGAGCAAAATAGTTATAAAACTTTTTTTAATTGACACGTCCTAATAATTATATTGAGAATTTGAAAAATGTATTTTATATAAGAGTGTACTTATTCCATAGACTTTGGATTTCAATTAAGAAGATATATTTCAATATTTTGCGGTACATTGTCGTAACAATGTAAGTTGGTACATCTGATTTAAAATGCAACTCCTTTTATACTGATAAATCTTGGTTGCATTTTAATACCAACTTTAACTGTTTCTTTAACTCAATTTGATTAAAATATATCACTAAAATTCCATACAAATAATCGTATATTATAATGTGGAAGTAAAACATATATATGACATTTTGCAGAAACCCGGTATAAATAAAAGGTTGGAGAATTTAGGACTAGAATGTGTATACGTTTTAAGATGTATATTTGAAAAAAGATTGTCGAAGGAAGAATTTAATTTTCTCGGTTTACATAGAAAATTATTGCTTTGAGCAGGAATCTATTTTGAGCCCTTTATACACATTTTTATACTAGTCTGAATAAAACGTGTAATGGCGTGTTCATTTCACCAAAAGCTGTTCGATGTAAAAGTTCCTTCGAAGTCATATATTTCGGAGTTGAAATAAATTGAGAGAGTTTGATCAACGAGAGAAAGAAATAAACAATCTTATATAAAAGTCGCTATAAATGTTTAATCGTACGAATTAATTTATAACGCGATACGTTGAATATCTCCAGCGAGATTTTCTTTAAAGAACGTCTTACGTATGTTTTATTTTAATGTACAATTATTCCTGATTGCATTGTAAGAAGGACGACAAAATCAAATTATTACGAGAATACTGTAGTTTCTATGCTTTTGCGGCATTGCAGGAAATAAATATGTAAATCTAATAAATCATTTTCTTACGAAATACGATTCGTAATTTAAATTCGCAGATTACTCAAAACGCTTTGGTAAAAGCCAGATCAGTAATTTCGCCTCGCTTATCCTCTTTGCGGATTAAATCCAGCATCCCCGAAAGATCTTACGATGGCGATTCTTTCGAGGGACATTTGGAATTCGTTCTCCAAAGTTTGTAATAACATTTTTCAACCGCATGTTGTGTCGTGACTTTCTACAATTTAGGTAACTTATCGAAATTGTTTGCATGATCGCTGTGCATTTATCATTCTAAATATGTATTACAAAGAAGACATACGTATCTCCTCCGAAAACAATCCTCTTTAGTTCTAAATGCTATTTTGCTGGCTCAAGTAGACATTATAATATTAAACTAATTTTAGTTATTTGATATAGAATATACAGATAGAATAATTATTACAAAACAAATATTAGCTAATCTTTCATTTGCATGCGATTTACTTCGACAGCGACATTTTGCGAATTTTAATTCATGTTGCGAGGCATAAATTAATAGCATGAGTACAAATTGGTTCAATTCTTCTGTACCAACTTTCTTGTAGTATGTAGTTTATGTATGTATATATAATACATATCTGTATATATATAGAATATATACTCATGTGCGCGCAGAATCTCTTACGATAAAGAGATTTTTTAAAAGCGTTTCCCGACGAACTTCTTTTCGTTTCTGACTGCTTATTACATCTATTCAATGTAATGCATGAGGGTTTTCTTTACAGTGCGCATGGACATGGAACTGGAACGTCTATTAGATGAAGAATATCATCACGGACTTGACCTCGAAATATAATTCGTTTAACGCTTTACTCCGTGAATCATCGTAATTAAATATCTAATATTTTTCTAATAAGTTCAAATATTTGGTACATAGACCTTGATTTTAAAAAATCGCCACAAATGATGACAATCTTACGGATCTTGACTTTTATGCGACGGTTGTGAAGGACACTCTTTTGCTTATTATAAATTAATTAGTAAAGTATTGGGCTGGCCAAAAACTTTGTGCGCTTTCCATTAGTTTTTTACGGAGAAACACACGGATTATAAAGCGAAATTATAAAGCTGTCGGAAAGATAAGAAGATGTTATAAGTCAAAACGGACAATACATTATTAAATGAAGCAAAATTAAAAAAAATATAGGTAGTTCAATAAAAATCGCTTCATATTTACGCAATAAAAACCGCACGAACTTTCGACCAATCTAATAGATTGCAAATTTCGAGTTACTTTACATAATATTTTACGTCCAATTACTTGAAATCTCGTACACGATACATTATTCTCATAATTGTTTAACAATATGTTTAACAAATGGTTCAAAAGAACCATATTAATAATTAATCAAGATCTATTTACATCGATAGCTGATTCACTAATCAGGCTTTAATAAAATCTTGTTTACACCTGCACAGTATTTTACAATAACGAAACATGCATACTCGTAAGAATGATGTTATGTTTTACTGACTAGCTTGGCTGTAACTGGATGCGTGTTGTATAAATAACATTTTATTGAGACTTTCTTTATGCATTATTATGTAAGTGTTATTAACACGATTACCGATGGTTGTTGCCTATTGTGTTCCTTCGCACACTTTATTTAAACAAACTATTCGCTTTTTCACTGACTAACAAGTATTTTGTACTTCACATTCTTGGATGTAATAATAATATTCGGATAAACCATTTATAAAACCGTGCCCGAAACGAAATTCGGAATTATAATATCGTGCTGTAATCATTGTAACGTTGTAACATACATTGTTAAATAAAGTGTAAATAATATTACATATACTAGCTAAATAACCGGAGGCTTAAAAATGTAATCGTAACATCCTTTTTCTCTAATATAATATAATATAAATTTCAGTAATATTAATAATGTAAGATATAAGTATTATATAATTATTATACACGCATAATATTTTAATCAGTTCAACGAGTACTGATTCGTACTCTTTGTTCCGGAAGTAGGTCAGTGGTGAGGATTCCACGGTTGAAATTGGGTCAAACAAAATGCAATGGATGCAATTTGAATTGCATCGGTATGCGTATAGTTTCTATATTTTTTTTAGTTCAAAATAACTTCTAATAGACAATCATGCAAATTGCTGCAAAATTTCGGTCTAAATTCAGTTTGATTCTCGGTAGACATTTATTAATTAGACTTTATGTACAATATGACTTCGGTATCAGCGTCGAGTTTCTAATTACATTTTCTTAAAGTTAAACTTTAATTGAGGGTGGAACCCATCGATGTCGACCCTTTGTCCTGAATTTCTACTGAATTTTTTGCTATGTCTGAAGATTTCGTGACCGAGCTCTCTCAATTTTTATCGCCGGCCGTGAATTCGACCTGGGGAACCCTCCTAGAAATCCTCTACCACCCTCGATATCTCATCGAACCAGGAATGTACTCGGCTGATGAACATTGAGGCAGTTTAATCCCCGTCAAACATTAGTGTATGTTTCATAAGTAATAATCCTTCTTAACACATTGTACGGCGATCCCGCGATATTGCGGGATTCGGCAATTAGTGCATAAAGCGCAGATGGTGAATATTTAATGAAGTTATAGTATATTTTCTTGAAATATATACTACATACTCATTTGTTAAATGTGCAAAGTAGGAAATATAACCGCCAACATTCATACTTTGAACAGCTGAAATACAGCCAGAGTATAATATGTTAAGAATTATTAATTAAATCTCTGTTACAAGGCTCATTGTCATAAGATTGAAACTTGTTTTACAAGGATATCATTGATACCACAATATCGGTAGTATTGTATAATAATACACCATTATTGTGGCTTAATGTTATTCGACATAATTCAATTCGTACGTTAATCGAGTTAAGATCAATCAATTTCGTGAACTGCATAAAATGAACAAATTCGAAATGTCTCAGAATTTAGACCAAGTAACACTAACGATAAGCTTTATGCATTTCATAGAATCCCAACATTTTAGGCAGTCAGTTTTCAATAACCAATAATGATAATCAATTGTGACTCCTTTGTCTGAACGTATCAAGTTACTACGAAGACATACAAGTGGGATTCCATTCGCTATTAAACTCGTGTAACGTATAGCTTCCCGCAATGTTCTTATTGACGTGTACAAAGCGGCTTTGTTTTCCATTAAAATTGAATTTCTTTTTCGAGGTCTCGGAAAATACGCTGGTACCTACACCCCTGTTTTCCACTTCCACTTTTCCGAATATCCAGCTAAGCCTGACAACGTTATTGATCCAGTTGGTAGCACCACGACTATACGCAATGAGGCCATCCATGCTCGAGGATTGTGTTATATATTTGCTCCAAAGTTGGTGCACGAAATTCCTTAACAAATATTAGTAACAATTATGGCACTTGAATTATCTAACATGACTAATTATACACACCCCCATATACATACTTAGTAAACATTATATTTCTCATATATCTCTATGCATATAATATCTTGATAACTCAATAGGTTTCCAAAAACAATGCAAAATTTGCACAATGTATGTCATATGAGCCGTTCAAATGTCGAAATGTTTAACTCCACTTTTTGAAAATTTTCCAATATTACTGCCAAAGCGCATGATTAGTGCCTAACGTTTCATAATTATTCATTTCCTCCAATTTTTGTTAATGGAAATAGTCACTTTGGCAGTTGAGCGGTTCATATATTAGTATTGCAATAGCTCTTGAAATCGTATCTGATCACCGGATAATACTCTGGAGCTTGTTAACTGGATTGGCAAAATCTAAAAGGAACGTAAATTCTGTTAGTATTCTCGGGGAAGCCTTTCTTGTTTACGGTGAATGGGGCTCGATAATTTGATAATTTATCTTGCTTTAAAGTGGTACGGCTATTTGAAGCTTCCATTAGCAAGGATCGCCCTTAAAGGGAGTATAAATGGGTGATATTAAGAATGAAAAATTGCGCGATTCATATAGATCTGGTACGTAGACACGCAATACGTAATTTGGAGCAATATACACGATAAATGCATTCAAAATTGATCATAAAATATGATAGGTTTAAAGTGGTATTAACAAAAGTAATAAAGTTCATGATATATTGTAATTTAATAATTGTTATGAAATATGCATTGTGCATGACGCTCCAATTCTCATTGTGTTAGTAATCGATCCCGAATACTTCAGACGCTAGAAAGTAGGGTAAGGAGGCCAATGTTAAAGGAACAGAATCTTTTCATAAAACGGTGCAACCTCTAAATATATCCTGCAGTTATCTTTAGCCCGTGTAACTACATTAAAAAAAAATTGATAGTATATTTATGAAAAATGTTTATCTCCATTATTTAAAAAATGTTTTAAAATGCGGACTAAGTATGTCCGACTATTTAAATTTAGCGATCTGATTTTCATTTACGATTGCAAAATTGAGAATATTCTATGTTACTTTCAAGTTGTAACTGCGCTTGCATGACTGTTAGTGCTGATTTGTTAATTCTAAAAAAATGCTAAACAAGTGCTAAAAGACATTTTCAAATTCTGCTCGGCCTCTCGTACCATGTAATAGGATAGGCTAATCGTTTTTTACATTCCATTGCCGATGTATATTTTCGAAAACCACTATTCACGGATAGCAAATGCTCATTTAATTCTATTAAATACTTCAAGTGCATTTCTAAGTACCAGGATTTAACGTCAAGTGCTAAGTAGAAGATATTAAAGTCTAATCACCTGTTATCTCCTCTTATAGTAAGACTAAGATGACAATACCGCCCTCGAGGCAAAACCACCCCCATATCCATATATACGTCCTAGAACGGAGTTAAATCAGGATTTAGATCAAATAAATAAATAAATAAAGTTTTCTTGTCGTTTCTCCAATTATCCCTCAATATACTACTCTCTAAAGACCTTTTACATTTCTCGAGATATATTGCTGATTAACACAAATTGAGTTTCGAAATTAACTAAAAAATATTGCAAGTATCTATGACGTCTATGATTCAATTTTATTGTAAATATAAATGGTATGATAAATGCGTATGCATCTAATACGACTTGGTTGAAGCAATATAGTATTTGCCTATATTACATTACATTCATTTACCTTTATCATTTTTTATCCAAAAAACATGACAGATGTTTCTTTTCATTTTGCAGGATTTTATCAACTAATAAATGACTTCCTTAAGTCGTTGTAAGGGTGACAATCTATGAGGCAAGTCCGCCCCTGGTTGTACGCCTGCTTAGTAGATTTCGTAGGAACGATCGGTAGTGTGGTATCGCCAGTTGGGCGATACGGAGAGTCTGTGACTTTCGACGATGGCTTAAAAGTGGTGGCTTCCTTTTCCAGCAATATGAATGGCTATTTCCTCGTGTAACATCGTGTGAGTCTACGAAAAGTTATTATTCCTATTATTAATAATTCCGTGGATTAATTGAATTCATTTTATACCGCGAAACCCTATAACCTTTGCCGTGGGACAGAAATGACGTATCGCTCGCTCCAGATGTCATACCGGGATAATTAATACACCAGCTATTTCTTACATTCGGCTACAAAACACATTTGTATTTTAATTGACTAAGAATAATTACGTCTGCGACTCTATATTTATTCAAATTTTTTACTCCCAATTTTATACTTTCGGCAATTTTGATTTTATTAATCGTATAATTGATGTGCCAGGTATTCATCGTATTTTTCTATCAGCGCTTGTAATTAAATTAATCGGCAATATTTTTTAACATCGTGTAACGTTAATTAGATGTTTGTTATTTACCTTGGCTGGTTTATCTTCGTAATAGTGTAATTAGCATGCTCCGTGTTTCAGCTCTGTGGTCTAAATTTAAAAAGACGGATTTACGGTTAATTACTTTTTGGTGTTATAGTTTAGTTGTTGTATTAAAGTGAAGCATATCAATTAATTAATATAAGATATTTGTTGCCATTTGTTTGACGCTGTTATATTCCTTGCAAAATGGTTAGTATTTGACACGCAAGTTAAATGGAATTAGATTGACGTTTTCGTATCAATTTTGCGTTATCAATACTCACTACTTCCATTACGAGGAACAGTCTATTAAACAATAGAATATGGAAAAACATGGATTGGTCCATTTATAACCGCGCCATCGAAATTAATTACCGTTCGCTAAATCGATCTCATTCGTGTGCCGCGTAAAAAGCTAATTATAAAACTATAATATCTGATCTTCTATTTAAACAGGTGGAAAATTGATGTAACTGAACGAAATACTTATTTCTAATCTATGGAATTACTGATAACGTAATTACTCATTATTGTCTTGATATTTCATTATTTATTTCAGTGTTATTAATTGAGTCTTGATAACTAACTGTAAAACCTTCGTCTTACGTTCTGTGTAATACACTTATCGCAAAACTTCTCTGTAATAGAAGGAACCGGAAATAATGATCTCCGTGTCCGAAAATATCGCTGTGACGTGTCACTTCCTTATTTAGCATAGAAAACTTGCTAAAGCAACAAGGCAGTGAATTTCTTGTAGCAATTTAAAAATACAAGAGAATGCATGTCGGATAAAAATGCAATAAAATGTTCGTTCCAATAACTTCAAATCTATACTTTGATATCTGTATTATTATTTAAATTTATTGTTGTATAAAGAATGTACCTGTATGTCTTGTTAACTTAAAAAGAACAATTAGAAAATATAAGCAGTTTCCGTTAAACGTTAAATGAAAGTTCTAACAAGCTACGAAATTAATGGGCGCATATACTTCTGCGCAAGCGCATACGTATTTCCGTCGGTTGAATATATACCCCCTGGAACTCATCGATTACGAATTTTCGTTCGGGTCTCCTTAATTTCAAAGTGCTAGTATTACAAGATTGCTGTATTAAATTGCAAAATAAATTATATGCAATATGTAAATTCTGTAGAATGTCGATGAGTTTACAAACATTTTGTATTAATTCAAACTGACCGGAAATGGAAAACACAACGTGTCAGTATTAACGATTATGCTTGACTAACGTAGTGAAAATCAAATTCGTCTTTCTTGTTCGACAGAAGATCGAAGTATATTTTGCATTCAGGTATTTATTCTTTACCAACAAAGTATGCTGCAAGTTTTGAGTTCTAAAGTGTTCCACTAATTCAGTGTTCATTATTAAAGCAATGTAGGTCATTGAATCTAGAGATCAATAAGACTTATGATCGAAAACTTACGTCAGATATACTGTGATTGATTCGAAGACACTATTGATTATTTTAACTGACTTATTTTTAAAAATTGAATTCTATTTCATACTTTTATATGTAATTCTATATGTTTAGGCATCAAGGATTAACTGGAGAATGATCTAGCCATGCTTCCAATCGGAAGTGATCCTGATAAAAGGCCAACGGCGCCGATGTTCAGAATTTACTGTATAAAACGGTGACAGAGCTGTAAATTACAGCCATGGATATTCAAAAGAAATATCTGTGCCCCCGATTGGTGGATTATCTCGCCATCGTGGGAGCCAGATTACCACCGGCCTCTCGTCAGCCTGTGCAGGTAATTTAAATTTTGAACACTGGAAATTAATTCAATTCACGAGTGTTGATTACGATTACCGATTTTTTACAAGTTTCGCATGATACCGATAATAGTAAAGTATCGTATTATTCTGTTGTTATCAAGGTTCCAGAATTATTACGAAGATATCCAGTAGAAGATCATAAAGATTTTCCATTGCCTCTGGATATGGTTTATTTCTGCCAACCCGAGGGTTGCACCAGTGTTGGACCTAAACGCACAGCCTTACGAGAGGCAACATCTTTTACCTTCACACTCACGGACAAAGACTCGGGTTTGTATTTATTATCATAGAATAGATAATTAGCTGTCTATATTACTATGTTACTTAATAATTTATACGTAACAATTATATGGAAATCAGATATTGGAAATGCGTTTTTAATTGCGTTACAGGAAGAACGCGATATGGAATCTGTGTTAATTTCTTTCGGCCAATTGAAAGGGTGGGGATCGTCGGCGGTGGTGGAGTATCAGTTCGAAGGGATAAATACAACACCACTTTTCGCAGGGAGAGTTGGAGAAAGAGTATGGAAAAGAGCACGGACTCTGCTTTTTCTAGGTGCAATAACATTTCTATTCAAAGAGACTTCTTTAATACAATGAACTGATTTCAACTATCCGTGATACGTTAGATACATGGCGTAGATATCGAAGAAAACAGAGTAAAATTAAGTATGAAATGAGTCAATTATGAGACTGTATCTCTAGCTGTTCTTTATAGCGACTATAGGAGCAGTGCAGTGGGCCCTAGTGATTCAGAAAAAGATTGTCCGAGTAGTAGAAGAGATTCCGAATCCTCTCATGTACCGAATGCACCGAGATTAGGTATCACTGCACCCAGTGGTGATAGCGAAAGTGGCGGTAGCCATTCTCCATCACCAAGAGCTTCTCGAAGACGGCAGGTAAGATTATCATCGTTCTTAAAAAGCTAATTAAATATTTCTACTATTTGTATGACATATAATTAACTTAAAATTCTCCGATATATTATTGGAATACTTAAAACGCCCAATTACCATTGCAGAGGATACGAAATCATTCCTTAACGTCGCTGTGTATCATTTCACATCATCCCTTCTTTACAATGTTTCGGGAGTGCCTATTCGTGTTGAAGAAGATAATCGATGCGTGCAATGAAAGTTCCTCACCGCAGAAAGTGGGAGCATCCAGGCAAACAAACAGGTATTAATTATATTAATTATGATTTAATTTACTTCGATCCCGAATGATTTTCTATATTATACAAATGAATAAATTATTTTTTTTAATTACATCAGGGACTCAGTTTGGAGTGTTTTAACTGGTCAAGTACTCGAAGGTACACCGTCTATAGTACTTCACGATGTCCGAGAGATTGAGACGTGGATCTTACGTTTATTGAGTAGTCCGGTACCAGTTCCGACAAAGACGCGGGTCGAAGTCGAAATTGTGTCACCAAGTATGCAGCCACCACTATGTTTTGCTCTCCCAGACCATACTAGGTTTTCTCTCGTTGATTTTCCATTACATTTACCCCTGGAACTTCTTGGAGTTGATTTATGTTTGAAAGTCCTCACGCTGATTCTTTTGGAACATAAGGTAATTGATGAATTATCTCCTTGAATTTTGAAGACATTTTTAGTAACGATTTTTGTTTTTTTCTGGATTTCAGATAGTAATGCAATCCCGTGATTACAACGCTCTGTCAATGTCCGTAATGGCATTCGTTACAATGATTTATCCTTTGGAATATATGTTTCCCGCGATACCACTATTACCCACGTGCATGAGTTGCGCGGAGCAACTGTTGCTTGCACCTACACCGTTTGTAATCGGCATACCCGCATCTTTCTTATTGTACAAAAAGAATTTTAAAATGCCCGACGACATTTGGCTAGTGGACTTAGACAGCAATAAGATAACAGCACCTACTGGTTTGGGAGATCAATTGCCCCCATTGCCTGAACCAGAAGGCACCATACTAAAGAACCACTTAAAACAGGTAAATAAAAAGTTGTACATGTAGATTACATATCTGTCAGGTCTTCCTTGATAAACGATCGAATGAGGCATTTAAATAATTTTCCATAAATAGTTGGGAGTTCCGTTTAAAATAATGCAAATGCAGAAAATTACTAATGATTTGAATGAAATGTGATATTCGTATATCGTGGACAATTCAAATTAACTAATGGGGGTTTTAAATAAATCGTGTTTAATAATTTCTTCGTACTCCGTTCGATTCTACAGGCAATGCAACTGATGGACCAAGCTGGCTCTGGTGTAAATATTTTATTATCAATTTCTGCATGTAGTATAGAACTCCATATGTAGTTGTAGTTAGTCGCATGCAGAATCTAATATGTAGTAGTGGCGATTCCTTTTTGTCGAATTTACTATAAAAGTTTGGATATACGAAGGAAAGAAATGAATTTAAAACAGCTACTTTACAATAAACAATGAAAAGTTAAAACTACTGCAATAAACAGTGCTTCAATATTGAATTGTTTGAAACTTTCAGCTTGTAGTGTGATATAGAAGTATTTAGATGAGTGGGAGAAAGCTGATAGTAAATTAATTATGATTTTATTTAACTTCTTACGTTATTCCATTTTCAGGCGATGGACAGTATGTCAAACCCTCAACCATTGTCACAAGATACTTCGCCCCGTTTATCATTTCAATCACCAAGTAGAAGAGAAAGTATAGCATCCCATCTTTCAACCTTGAGGTACTTTCTTGAAGTACTTTAGTTGAAGCTAATTAAAATCATTACATAAACATTATAAGAAATTCTGCAAATTGGTCTCTTAATAAAAATATTTTCTTTAAAGCGTTTCATCGTCAAAACACAGACCAAGCGTTGATTACCACTCTCATCAGCAACATAGTCCAGTGAGTTCTCCCGGTTCCCATGCATCGTCTGGACCTCGTCGTCAGTCGATATCTCAAGCGATGGGATCAACGCTATTTCCGCAAAAACCGCAATCCCAAAATGCACCATTCAATCCATTTATTTATGGAAATGATGTCGATTCCGTAGATATAGCAACAAGGGTAGCAATGGTGCGATTCTTCAACTCGCAAAACTTGCTTGCCAATTTCTCCGAACACACCAGAACTCTGCGGCTTTATCCAAGACCTGTGGTTGCATTTCAAATCAACTCTTTCCTCCGTTCGAGACCACGGACGAGTCATTTCCTAAATAAATTTGCTCGAACGCAAGCAGTGGAATTTCTTGCCGAGTGGTCTCTCACACCAAGCAACGTTGCGTTCTTAAGGGTGCAAACCGGTGTATTCGATCCGGCCCAAATCGGCGATAAATCAAAATGGTATTCCCCAAATTTAAAGCCTATATATTTTCCTGTGTGGGATAATAGTAGTTCATTGGCGAATGCACTGAAGGCAATGAAAGAACACGAAAATCAGCCAACCGATGAGAGCGGATCGGATTCGGAAGGTGGTGAAAGTACAAGTTCCTCTTACTCGTCGTTGAGCGACTTTGTCTCGGAAATGGTGTCTTCAGACTTGTCACCAAGTAAGTATTCTTCTTTTAGGTTTAAAACCAATTCAAATAATGTACGTATAATTTATTGTATATGATGAAATATAAATAAACAATTTTTACTTACAGGCTACAATTGTCCGCAAGCAACACAACCACAACCAATGGCACTTTCAGTGGACCCGAAGAATGTATATAATCCTCCGAGTGCGTTGCAATATCCCGGAGTAGAAGAAGATGCAGTAACCAGACCTGAAAGCCCGCCGAGCACGTCTTCTAGTCACAGCGATCTGAGTAGCCCAAGTTTTAACAGAGATTCAGAGTTCGAATTAAACCCCAAGGCTCAGGAAGAATCACAGTCCACCAACGTAAGTTTTCTGTGATTTATTCTCGAGTATGCAATTTGTGGACGGATATTATTTGTTTCAATATTTGACCCCATTCACTAATTTTTTTCAAATATATTGCACCTAAATCATGTCGTATTACATTCAATCATGATGTGTTATTGAAAGTTTTGATTATATAGACATTTATATAATCTCTATATTCATCATTATCATATTTTAATGCTAGTTTTCTATACAATATGTGGCTGCACTGAAAATCACAAAAGGGTGAATATGATTTGTTTTATTCATCTGATGCAAAGAGATCTATCCAATACCCTGTCGTTTCTATCAATCATTTTATATGTCATACTGTTTCTAGGTAAACAAAGATGTTTCTGATAACGTATTATTCAACATGAAAATAGTTTGTCATTTTTTCATTGATAATAGCATGTTTAGCGTGCTAATCGATTACTTAATCATAGGATAAGGAGGAGGGTGGTAGCTTTGAGTCAGACTCTGCATCAACAATAACACCACGCACAATCCTGAGCGCACAAAGTTCGGTAGGACAGTTCGGAGTAGGCGCGGGGTCATTAGGCACCCCCACAATCAACGACACCGAACGTCCTACCACTTCCCACAGGATCTCACGTGTCAGTAGATATGTCACTCCTGTGAGTCATCCTCCATACCAAACTCGATTTCTCTCCTGCACCCTTATCGATTCTCTTTTTTTATTTGCCATCATTTCAAGTGCATGCTGCATTAATCGTTGAAACTTTCAAGTGGGAGCTTTTTTAAAAGGCGTCAGATACTAACATTAATTGCAAGTTCTATTACTAATAATAATGCAATAGTTTTCCAAATAATATTATTATCCCAGAGAAACACTCAATTGCCTAATAAAACAGCTCCTTTCTATTTTTATATTACATGACTTAAACAGATTATGGAATGAGATTCCACTGTTTTCTGATCCACTATCAGTACTCAAGATACAATTGTCATTATAACGTTTTGCATTGTTATCACTCATATACTCTTACGTTGTACATAAATCATCATTTATTAATGAAAATTTAATAAACAATTACTATAAATACTCAATGTGCGCATGGAAATCTCGTATCTCGCACTTTTAAATAGCATCTCGCACTTTTCATTGCGAAACTTGAAAAGAATGTAATTTAAGGATGTTTTCGTAATCTTAGGTGCACCCGAAAATATTGTGCATGAGTTTGAAGAATTGTCCAGCACTACATTTATATTCCCTACAATACTTATGTTAATTATTCTTTATACCATGTAAGTAAAGAAGGTGCACTTCACAGGACAAGGTGTCTATAGACTTTTGCATTACGTTCCCATGTTGAAGATATCCAGTACAATTTCTTGGTCGTCCAACTTTGTATCTGTAGCATATTGTACTACAATATATACCAGTAGCGTTACTAATGTATATAATTGTATGATTCTATATCAAAACATTTTTGTAACTGATACAAGAATATGTAAATATGCAGAGATTATGTATGTAATATATTTATCTTTTTACGACACGTCAGAAACTACAAGTCCATGTTGATGTTGAAGGTAGCACCGACTGGATCAGGTCTTCAGCGACAGCCAAGCGTTGGGAATGTTTTGGCGAGGACCTCCAGTTTCAGTAGCACAGGAGGACCACTTCTTTCACGACAAGCCAGCACTGGTACTGAAAGTGAAGCATCAACTACGCCCAGACAACTATCCAGTGGTTCGCCAAAACAAAGTATCGATGGTGGCGTGCAAAAGCAAAATAGTAATAATGTAACTGGGAACGGAGTTCTTCGGCAAGGATCCCAAGGATCTTTGTTCGAACAAATCGCTACACAGGCAAAGGACTTGGTACGCGAAACTACTAGGCAAAGTAGTCAAGATGGCCTACTTGCTCATATGGACAAGGTAATTTATTAATTACCTTTGATATAGGTATGAATGGAAAATATTTAATCGCTAGATTATATAACATATACTATATCCGTTTTCGCAGCTGAAACATCAAGCGAAAGAAAAGATAACAGAAGCGGGGGAAGATAGTTTATTCGCGCCATTCGAGCAGGTAATAAAGAAGATCCTTTCGTACACTCGTTTTGGATATTGGAATAAGAGCTGTAGTACTTAATTAATGGTGTATTTTATGAACTTTGTTTATTAGTTGACTCAACAAACTAAGAAAGCCGTAGGAGAGGCAACAAAATCGGTGCAGGAGGCATCAAAGACTGCGATAGAAGCTAGTAAAACAGCCGCGGGTGTTAGCAAAAATACGCTTGATGATTTGACTTACGTTGGTAAGAGTACCTTTGGAGATTTGACAAAAAGTGCCAAAGAAGTTGCTACAAAGAAAGGGTTGCTCAAGGTGCGATTTTATTATACTTAATGAAATGAAATGTGTCTTAATTCCCAACAGCATATTTATTAAGAATCGGGGGAAGTAAAAATCGGTAACACATATAATAGAATATAGCTGTAAACGTAACATCAAAATATATTGAATAATTATGATGAAAGCATGCATCCTGAATTTATTTAGAGTCTTGGGGACACACAGCAATCGCCTCCACCATCTCCTGGACTTGTGCAAAGAAGGGATTCAAGTAGTACTCAATTGGTCGCTTCTGATACTCGAGGAGGGCGCAGAGAAATCGGTCGTGATTTTTTCAGCAATATTAGTAGTGATTTAAATGGCATCGCTGCACAGACAAGCAGTATGTTTAGTGACTTATTTGGTAAGATTAAATACATGATTCTCCAGATGCATTGGATTTATCGCAGAACAAAAATGTATTCATTTTCAAAAAATTCTTTGCAGGCAGTAAGAATAGTTCTAATCGAAATGCCGGTCTGCTCCCTCAGTCGCAGAAGTCCAAGGAAAAAACGCCAATGCTTGGACCCTTCCCTAAAGGTACATTAAAATCGTTATATTATACATATTGCAGAAGATTTTTTAATAGTTCATAATTCAGGAAATAAATTTTAACGCTTTATATCTCGATGCAGGAAAAGCAGGGGGTTTGGTTGAGCGGTCGTCGCTAATAAAACATTCGACGAATAAAAATAACGCAGAAGACATTCAGAGAGCGCAAAATGCAGAGCGATCAAGTACAAATAGCGACAATCAAGCTTTTCTGACGGATGTAAGCAATCGAAAAGTATCAGTTCTTCTCAAATATAAACTACATTCGAAGTTATGAATCTATAAACATATTTTCTTCAGGTGGTTAATAAAGTCTTAGCGGGTGAAGGTATTGGACTGCTTAAGTTGAGTAGGTTGAAAAAGCTTATGGTAGATGAAAGCTATCGTGATCTGGTTGTCACCAAGTTGAACAAAGGGCTTAACAGAAGAATTAGTCCCGATGATCGTATCGACGATGTAGTAAGTTCAAACAGTTATAAACGCTACCAAATCTACATTTTTAAACATCGTAAATTAAAATAAAAATCGAACATTTTTCGTTGGACAATAGTACATTACGAAACCAGTTTATAAAGGAATGCTAAAGTGCCTTCAAGCAGTGGCAGACGGTCTTGGACACACTTATAGTAACTTCGGACTAGGTGGAATGGCTTGTGTTTTTCAATTAATGGAAATCGCCCATACTCATTACTGGAGCAAAGATCTTTCCGAAGGAGGTTTCAATACTTCACTAATGTCTCAAGTATGTATCTAATAACTTAATTATAAAAAGTGTCATGGAACAGAAGAACACAGTTATTTTTAATTTTTAGTCGCCTAGTCCATTCGGAAGCAGAGAAAATTTAAAGTCGCCACAATCTCCTAGTCAACCTGAATTTGCAGACCCAGTTCAAAAGTCAGGTCAGGTCTCTATTTTTGTACACGGTTTTTGCATTATAATTGAAATAGAATTTGTACAGCTGAAACTGTTGAACAATATAATAAGATAGAATTGTTTATAATTTTTTGCTAACAGATTTACCACAAGTCCATCTGGAAATGCCACATGCACACCAGTCCCCGGCGCCTGAAACAAACCAATCCACCACGGACATATTGCTAGATATGTTCACAAAGAAAGGAAAGTTTCTGAGCAGGTTGACATCGTTCGATTCTGAGGTAAAAAAATAAGACAGTTTTCAGTGATAGAATATTGAATGTTTGTACAATGATCGGTTATTACAAGACATCGAAATAATACATGTCTTCTATCTCACACGTTTTACACGGCAAATTCATGTTCGTAAAACTAAACACCTGCTTTTCTTATCTCTTCTTACTATTAAGTTTGCAAAAGAACACTTTCTCCAGGTAAATGTTGTATGAAATTAGCAAATCTACACACTGAAAAGCAATTTCTGACATTAATTTTGTAGGGCTATTAGCAGATTGGTTATTATTAGGTGGAAAGGAGGTGTCTTCGATCCAATTCGATGATAAAAAATGATCAGTGTACTTCGTGCTACGTTAAAACATAAAAAACCTTGTTTAATAACTACATATAATTATAGAAATTGCCGAATTATATCAAGTAAAGATTTAATCCTCCGGTATGATCTGCATCGCAGTAACTGTAATATCACTCTGGGATCCCGTTTCACGGTGTGGCAATAAATCGTAGGATGAAATCGATAATCCGTAATATTAAAATTACAATTGTGTTATATATAGACACGTCATGTATTTTTAGAGTGGGCGGGGAGGTGGAACAGGAAGCAGCGAAGCTTTGTCCACAGACGGAGGTAGCATTATCACTAATCCTGCTTTTCGACAAGCGCACCAAGCTTCTTTCCGAAGCACAGTCTCTGATAGCGAGGTCGAACAAGGCAATGTAAATTATCCAATGAACTTTGTTTTATTAGATTAATAGTTATTAGATTACTTGCTAATATCGACCTTTTGCCGTAGTATAATATCAAATAATCAACCGTAAGGAAGATCTAATATCGAGCAATATTAGTGCTTGCAATTTTAGCTTAGTAAAAGATGTAAAAGCCAATTAATTAACTGCAACAGAATTCAAAGAAATCTAGGATAATTTTGAATGGACCTATCACCGAAGCTTCCGCAATTTTATTAAACAAGTTGAATTTTTCGTTCTTCGCTAGCACACGCTGATACACACTTCTATACCCTTAGGGCACTGCTTAGTAGATTAGAACAATAGTCGTTGAAAAGATATTTCGTGACATGCATATTGAACATAATTATTATATTATATGGTATTCGCTGAATTTTTCACATTCAGCTTCATATAATGTTATAAAACAACTTATGTAACACTGCTACTGTGGCTATCACAAATATCTTTTAAAAAATTGTACAATTCTCAGCCGCTGACCTTATCCATGTTCTTACCGCAATTAACAAGTTAATATTTATTCTCAACCCTCTATATTTTTAAACGAACCTGCTACTTCCTTAGAAACTCATCTCTAATAATTAAATATTAGAAACGTGATTATTTACTGAGAAAATATGCTCGGAAATTAAGCAGCTGGAAGAAACTTAGTAGACTGCTTTTTTTCAAAACCTCATGCTTTATAGGTTTACTCTCGTATTATACGGCTTTAATTGTATTCTTGTATTTTGTTTACAATGCTAGTTTCCGCGACAATCTAAACAACGCACCGGAAGTGTTTGGTCTAGCAAGTCATCGTTGAACACTGGCTTCCGGTATCCAGGGGGAAGTTTGATACCAACAACCGCGTTACCCAGTCCAGAGTCAGCAAGAACGTACCTCTTCGAAGGTACTTTTATATGTTAATTACTCTAATTACTATATGATAATTACGGTAATTATCAATAATAATTTCTTTAACACTATCAAAACGCTATTAGATATATGTTTTAAAATACGTGCTTTATAACATGCAACAGGTTTGCTAGGAAAGGAAAGATCCTCTCTTTGGGACCAGATGCAATTTTGGGAAGATGCGTTTTTGGATGCCGTTTCCCAGGAACGTGATATGATAGGCATGGATCAAGGTCCAGGAGAAATGATGGAAAGGTAAAAAGTAACAAAATGAATAAATATGCTTTACTGCATTACAATAACAACGTAAAGGAAACGGGAGTTTATAAGCGTAGAAATGTTTACAAGCATGATATTAAACCAGTTTTACTTTTGTAAATAGGTATAAGAGTTTGAGTGAAAGTGAAAGAAGGCGATTAGAACATGACGAAGATAGGTTGCTGTGTACTTTGCTTCATAATTTGACGGCGGTTTTGGTAATGCTGAATGTCGAAAAAGATGAAGTGAAACGAAAAGTAAGAAGACTCTTAGGAAAAAGTCACATCGGTCTCATCTATAGTCAAGAACTGAATCAACTACTTGACCAAATAGACAATCGCGTAAGTCATCTTTATTAGATATAAACATTTAGGATCATCCATAATTATTATATCTAAATCAATGGACTGGATCCCCTGCAGTAAATCTTGAAATATTTAACATCCATTGTAAATTCCAGTATGGAAACGACATCGACTTGAAACCACTTACGTCACGACAAATGCATCGGCAGTCGTTCACCGTACATGCGGGTGTAGACGCAGAGGGCGATTTACGTTTCCTAGAAGTCCGTCATGATGGTCTCGTATTAAGGTCGGTAAACGGGGTAATCGTTGAACGTTGGTGGTACGAAAGGTTGGTCAATATGACCTACTGTCCAAAGAATAAGGTGTTATGCTTATGGAGGCGAAACGGAGGTGAATCGCAACTACATAAGTATTATACTAAGAAGGTACGTCCATTAAAGTATAACACTATAATATGAACTTTCTTAGAATTATTGAATAATAGAAAATTCCATTTAGATTTATCGAACATATTTATGAAGTACTACAAGTTTTGGAGATATATGGATATTTAATTTTTATATTTCACATTAACAGTAGAACTACTGAGGCAGTCAAAATGACGGGTTCTCGGAATTTAATAAAAATGGTCAAATTTATAACGTTTCTAATATTTTAATATTTATTTCTTCCATCCATCTTTTTTTTAAGGATGTACACATAAATATACAAATATAGCTGAATATATTGTCGGTAGTTCTAGTGTTAAGTATTTCAATTTGCAAGCTATACATTGAATTGTGAGGAAGATAATGTATAAAGTTATCTAATAATGCGAACGTATTTCCAGTGCAAAGACTTGTACTACTGTATAAAAGATGCGATGGAGAAGGCTGCTGCGCGAGGTCGAGGTGGGAATATGGGTATCGAACTCGGCGGTGAGTTTCCCGTACAAGATATGCGTACCAAGGAAGGTGGACTTCTGCAGGTTTGCATGGAAGGCGTTGGTCTTCTCTTCGCGAATAGCAAGGTATGATTCGCCTTCTAATACGGCATTTCACGTTTCTAAGGATGCAAAGAGAATGGAAAGTTCAACTTGATCAGTTGTGCAAAACATTTTCCTTTCTACATTGTCCAATTGTTTTTGTAATGTTGAGAGCGCATCTAAATACCATCCTTGGGAATCTTTATTTTTAGTAATCCTATTTACCTTTCACTACTCTTTTGATTATACCAATGTCATGTCTTTTTTTGGCAATGTTACTGTTTCCACTAATGTTATAATACGTATAATGATGTATTTATTTCAGCGATTTGAACATAAATCAAAAATTTGTTCTGTTACAACTTGTGGATTCGTTTACGAATTATTCTCCTCGGTTCAACGAATTAAGAACATTCTTTCCCATCGTACCACGAATTTTATGGTATTTTCTAGCGCTTCTTAAAAACACTAATAAATGTCCTCAGGAAGAGAATGAAACGAAACGAAGGGAAAGAAAGATTTGGTTGAGCCGAGGTGAACCGCATAGGGAATCGTCGCTCACCCACTACCTCTTTTACTGTTCATATTCTTTCAATTATTGAATATATTCTCTCTGTGTTTTTCGTTATTGCATTGATGCAAGGACCACTCAATATTATCTCCCATCGCTAGCCACCACGATCTGCTTAATTTGTATCTGTACGTATCTTATCCAGTCTTATGTATGGGTCTGCGAAATGTATCACGATAGGATGACATCAAAATAGTCGAAACCACCTTGGTATTCGATCATTCGAACTTTTTAACGAGTTATCATACGTATACCAAGACTCATACGAAGCCAGACTTTTTCAGGATGATACACACGATTATACACAAGTTCTTTAACTACAAATTCAAAGGAGACGAGGGCATTGAAAAGGGGAGAGAGAGAGAAAAGAAAAAGAGATAAGCATAGGGGAAGTAAAGAGTCCTATCACAAATATATGCATATTCATACACATCACACACACATCGCAAAAATTTCACAATAGTCATTTGTATCATAGGCTCACACTGGAAAGGGAGCTCTGACATCATGTTTTGTTGTATTTAGCACTGAATACTTATTTATTTGATCGAATATTTCTAATAACTATGTGGTAATTGTTATATCTGATATACAGACGGGGCACTCTTGATATATTCCTATATATAGATATTATCGGTCATTTTGTTGGGTAATATTTTGTTAAAGCGTTAATCAGTGTTTTCTTGCATGGAGCTCGATGTGCAGCTGCAGTCTCTTTTATCTGTATTATAATCATTACATTTATCGTTACATTTATTAGGAGATAAGGAATTACAGAGTACAGACCTGTTCTTGACTATATATATATACATATATATATTACTCTTATATCTTATAATTTGTATTGAATGTTGGATGCTATATTATATTTTTTCTCTAAGTCTAACGATCTTTTTTATCTGTCGTGGTCATATGCGAGGAAAGTCTATTTGCTATCGGAAACAGTGGGAGAAAGGTGTATATATAGAAAGAGAGAGAAAGGAAGAGAAAGAGGAGGAAGGGAAAAAACATTACAAAATAAGAATAATCATCCAGTTACAAGCGTGACGTAACTAGCGTCTCATTAATGGAAAAATTGTAGAGGTCCGGGTTTGAGATTATTAAGTGATCAACAAATATCTGCTGGTATTCCGTTGCGAAACGGAGAAGTACGATTCTACTGTGAACAATGATTCATTTCATAGGATGTGATAGACTTTTCTCCGCTTGGGGAACTTTTGAGATGGTCCTTGAACAATGAAACCTTGCGTATTTTTAATTGGCCATGACGATTAGGTAGTCCCGGCTGTATTAACACCAAATACAGCCCTATCTGAATTGAGTGGATATTACTGTTTACCAAAATTTAATTTTCTGTTTTTCTGTTTTCTGTTACTTGTCCTGTCCATCGACATTGCCCCGGCTGGGCAAACAGGATTTCGAGGTACTAATTCAATAAATCATTTGTCTGTTATAAAACTCAGTATTAATTATAATCAGTGTTGGCCGTGTTCCGGAAATGCTTATTTATTTCACCGTTACTTTAGCCGTATTACCATATTATATCTATTACACTCTTAATAATGCATTTCAATTAATTGATCTGTTCTGTCTACCTTACTGTTTTCCTACCATCGATCGGTGTTAGTTGTGATATATATTTATATATATATTATACATATATATACAACCAAAATAGTTTTATATATATACATACATACAGATTATTATATGTATATATATGACCCGTATGATAATTAGTAAAGCTGACTCAGGTACCAGTAAATTAATTGATGCAGACACGTGTCTCTGCTGCATACCGAAAGTGCGACAATATATATTCTGTTTAGATCGAACTATTTGTAAGTAGTGTTTAGTGCAACTCGTAGAGCAATGTTCGGTGCACTCAATGCAACTATATATTTATAGCCTTATCATATTCGTATACACTATGAGTCGTTACACAGTCATATTCGTGCCATTACAGCTTTCCACATTATACACCGTGTTAATGTAGAGATTAGAAATTCACCAATCACTTCTCACGCGATTATCTTTCGATCATGATATTACTGCTGGTACTGGAGGTGGCAAGAAATGATTGCTAGAAACGCTGTACCAATCAGAACACGTAATCAATTATTAGACTCATTCCATGATTAACATATCGGGTGTATCACGAAAGTACTTCTAAAATCAGTATTTTATAATAAATTACAGAATGCAAACGCTTTAAGTACTCTTTTAATTAGTCTAATAATATTTCATTGTATAATTCTCGTTAAGCTTTGTCGTTTAGTATTTCTATAAATAATGATTCTAATAATGACAATTAGTTCTTTTACCACTTAGTAAAGCATTTGTAATACTCTCTTGATATTCCATTGACAATTATAATTGGGTTTCAGAAGTTACTTTCACATGCATCCCGAAAAGTCATTAATTTTGATCGTGAAACAAATTTCGGAGTGCGGCCGTAGATGAAAGTGTGTGCTCAGATTTAGAATAATGTAGTGACACCCGTAGTGCCTTACAAGGTTTATTATCAATTTTTATTTCCACGCAAGACCGGGTGACGATACGAATATCTTGGCAAATAACAAATAAACATGTACGTAGAAACAGCGTTTTAAATTACTCGGAATGAAGTGTTTAATGGTCGAGTATCTTAACATTGTCCTCCGTTAAGATATACTCGCGAAACCTAAAAATAAGTCACTCGGTTTTGCATCATTCACATATCGTATATGAAACCACTCTCACATCGTTATGTAGTAGAGCAATGATTTCATGCTAATTAGTGATGTCTAATTCTATGAATGAAATTCCCAGACTCTCAGAACCGACTACGACTAAAAAGTTCCCTTGCTCTTCATTTTTCAGAAAACAATTTCTATAGCAGTGTTCTTTAAACTTTTCCCGCGGGGCGTGCATGTTCCAGGTGTACCAATTCAATGATTTTCACCAACTAAATCATATGTTCCAATTACGAAGACTAATAAAACTGCAAACTTTATTGTATTAATACTAATACTTTATATCTATATATTTATATATTTATATAAAGAAACACGATCATTTTACTCGATAAAAATAATTCCAGGTTTAAGGAACACTGTCCTATAGCATGTCACTGCAACATAATGTTTTGAACCCTCCACGGGAAGCACACATTCGACCATTTCCTTTGACCTTACATTCGATTACACGAACCTGAAAATCACGACTGTGCATCATTGGAAAGGTGGACGAGATAATCCACCGTGTTGTGTTAGACGATACAATTGCACATTCTTTAGCAAATTAATCGACGCTGAGCAATCAATGACATTTACATTGATAAGTTTAGGCCATCTCCAGAGTTGCCTTGCCTTGCCGCTAATCTGAATCGCTGCCTAAATTTCTGATCGCCGCTGAAATTTGTCGCTTCTCTCGCGAGTGCATTAATTGCTTATATTCGAAGAGATACACTACAGTTAATTGGAATGATGCGTGGTAATACAAGATTTAAATTGCATCATTGCATCTCTTGCTTTTGGGCTGCCTCGTTAATTACATGCTATACATATATATATAACTTGAGTCTCGACATTTAGATACGCTTTTGATCGTTCGAGAAAAATGATGCATGGTATACGCAGTGTGAAATTGAATTGCAGCTTCGGCTCTATCATTCTCGATGATTCCTGCACGTACATCGATAATCGTTCCCTTATGCTCGAATTGCAATATCACGAACAAAATATTTATTGTTTCGTGCCAGCTGCATTTCGATTAGAATACCGCACTTACGAAAAATTATAAAATTTGCACATCGCGTTCGTCGAGGAAAATAATCATTTTTTATATAAAAGATTCGAGCATACGTAGAATTTATTGCTACCTGTAACTGCATGCTTGTCATAATTTCTTGACTTGGTCACGCATACGTTCTTGAATATCTATCTTATATGAAAAAGATGATGAAGAAAACGATGATGAGATATCATGGTTCTTTTTCGATTATAATTATTCATCAACTTTTTCAATTACTACACATTATTGTGTACAGGGTGAAACCAGAAAAGGAAATAATACCAATGCTCGATTTATCTTCGATTGATCCAAGTTAGATATTAATTCCGACTGTATTTGATATAAGTTTTTTTTCCGAGTATTGATTTTGCGAATGCAATATTTAATATAATGTTTTAATACTCTCGATAGGAAGAGTTAGATATTGCAAAACCAATGTACGATTATAAAATTTTAGAGCGATGACGAAGTAATGAAAACTGTAGAAATGTAAAAAGAAAATGGCATCGTTTGGCATTGAAACATCTGGCTTTAAAATGCGAGATGCACTGCGATGCATTAGAGAACACCATATTTCGTAAGAAGTTTTGGAATCTTGGGTTTTTATATCGTCGGACGAACGTAGAGATTGAATTTACACGCCTTAGAAATGCTATTGGCACATACGATTTTGTCCGGGGTTATAGAGAAAGATCACCAGAGTGCATGTACAAGTAGATTGCAAATGGCGTCCTTCGAAACCCACTAACTGCTAACGATTTAATTTTTTCCAGTTTTTTGTAAGACTCGATCATATCCACAAGTGCTTTACTCAGAAGGATGGGATCTTTATATTGGAAGAATTCAGTAAGTAATCCATTCTCCATTAAAATAATGTATCCATTATTTACGGAAATAATACTGGAAATTTGTATAGTTCGCAAACATCAACTATATCGATAAGTATTCGACAAAAACAACAAGATTCTCAGCGGTTTATTTTCTTGTTTCAGATCCTAAAACTAGACAACTAATTCAACGTAAATATAAGTCTCCAATGGTGAGTGTAAAATGACAAAATAACACAGATACTTCGTTAGAAGTTCCTTTGATGTCGGAGTATTTTATATGTTGTGTCCTAACTTTTTTTTAATTTAAGTTTTTTCTTGATACTCATGGTATCCTTGATTTGAGCATGATACGTATATATCTTAAATTGGGCACGTAGTTTAGATATATTATGTTTAATTACATTTATCGTTATAGTGAATGCAACACTTGTGTAATCCTAGAATTTGTGTCGTGTGTAATAGGCCAATGAGCTGATACTCTGTATACACCGGATATTCTCGGTTGCATATGCTCTACACGAACTCTCGTCAGAGGGTCAACAAAAACCCGAAAACGACACTGCATGAAGATTTTGTTCTATCTTTTTTTCAATTTCCTATTATGACGTAAGTTCTTTTACACTTTATTAGTATTTCCACTGCACTTTCATACAGGATAAGACGGGGATATTTGAGCCAGTTAAACAAAAAAGAGGGATACAAATATTTTAACGCCCTTGTTTAGACCTGAAATGGTCCTAGAATATGTTTATACATCATCCACCATCAATTTGGGTCATTTAGGAGCGATTTTGGCGACTTTAATTTTTTGACAATTTTTGAAGGTATACCGCTTCACATTTTTGCAATTTTGGATCGCCTTTTTTTTACCAAAAAAATTTTTAAATCACTTCTTTTCACCCAAATCGGTCCTAGAACATCATTAGGCATCATATACCATCGATTTGGGCCATGTAGGAGCGATTTTGGCGACTTTCATTTTTTACGAATTTTTGAAGGTATACCCCTTCACATTTTTGCGATTTTGGGTCGACCCATTTTTCGCCCGAAAAAATTTTTAATCCACTTCTTTCGACCCAAATCGGACCAAGAACATCATTAGGCATCATATACCATCGATTTAGGCCATTTAGGAGCGAAATTGAGGACTTTGATTTTTTGAGAATTTTTGAAGGTATACCCCTTCACATTTTTGCGATTTTGGGTCGACCCATTTTTCGCCCGAAAAAATTTTTAATCCACTTCTTTCGACCCAAATCGGACCTAGAACATCATTAGGCATCATATACCATCGATTTGGGCCATGTAGGAGCGATTTTGGCGACTTTCATTTTTTGCGAATTTTTGAAGGTATACCCCTTCACATTTTTGCGATTTTGGGTCGACCCATTTTTCGCCCGAAAAAATTTTTAATCCACTTCTTTCGACCCAAATCGGACCAAGAACATCATTAGGCATCATATACCATCGATTTAGGCCATTTAGGAGCGAAATTGAGGACTTTGATTTTTGGACAATTTTTGAAGGTATACCCCTTCACATTTTTGCGATTTTGGGTCGACCGATTTTTCGCCCGAAAAAATTTTTAATCCACTTCTTTCGACCCAAATCGGTCCTAGAACATCATTAGGCATCGTATACCATCGATTTGGGCCATGTAGGAGCGATTTTGGCGACTTTTAATTTTTGACAATTTTTGAAGGTATACCCCTTCACATTTTTGCGATTTTGGGTCGACCCATTTTTCGCCCGAAAAAATTTTTAATCCACTTCTTTCGACCCAAATCGGACCTAGAACATCATTAGGCATCATATACCATCGATTTAGGCCATTTAGGAGCGAAATTGAGGACTTTGATTTTTTGAGAATTTTTGAAGGTATACCCCTTCACATTTTTGCGATTTTGGATCGACCCATTTTTCGCCCGAAACTATTTTTAAACCGCTTCTTTCGACCCAAATCGGTCCTAGATTATTATTAGGCATCATATACCATCGATTTGGGCCATTTAGGAGCAATTTTGGCGACTTTGAAACTTTTACTATTTCGAAGGTATGCCTAAGTAGCAATAAGTTACTGGCGCGTTTTATGCCCGCAATGTGCATAACAAATGCCTAAAATAAAAAATTCTTAGACTGACTCAAATAGACCCGCCATACCCTGTATTTTTCTCGGTTCAATTTGTATGCATGTACATACCAACTCCAGTATTCAGGAGAAAGAATTATTGATACTCGTCCACAATAACATATCTTGTAACCAAACAAATATGAATTACAGGCAGATCAAATCTGCTATGCAGTACTCTGTGTGTTCTCCTACGTGGCTGCTGGCTTGGAACAACGAAAGCAGCAACAAAAGCAGCAATCGCAGCCCCAACAGCGACAACAGCAACATGCGCAGCAGCAGCATTTGCATCAACAACATGCACTGCAGCAGCAACATGCACAGCAGCAGCAGCATGCACAGCAGCAGCAACATGCACAGCAACAGCAGCAGCAGCGTCATCAACAACAACAACAAATCTTGCAGCAGCACCAACAGCGTCAACAACATTCACAGCAGCAACAGCAGCACCAACAACATTCACAGCAGCAACAGCAGCACCAACAACGTCAACAACATTCTCAGCAACAACAACACTTGCAGCAGCAGCACCAGCAACAACGTCAACAACATTCACTACAACAACAGCAGCACTCACAGCACCAACAACGTCAACAACATTCACAGCAACAACAACAGCACTCACAGCACCTGCAACAACAACAACAACACCGTCAACAGCACCATCAGTCCCAACAACACCATCAATCTCAACAACAGTCAGGTAGCAACCCGGCCCAAAACATTCAGGGTCAGAAGTCTACCCCTTTCGAACCATTTCCTCGAAACCACTGACACAGAGGCAGACACTCGCTCCCATTTATTCATAAATATGATAAATGTGCCCCTTATGCCTGTCTACCTTGGGTATAAATATCGTCAAACTAATCAATCTAACTTCATCAATTCGATGCAATCTAAAATTCCGAGCGACGGTACGAATATTTGTTTGAAGGGAGCTGGTGCAAGTATAGAGAGTCCAACGCATTGATCGGCAACCCATGGCACGCGTGCCACTACCAAGGAACCCTATGTAGATATCCGCCATCGATTTTCTTCCTTTTCAGATATTATTTCAGTAGTATTGTACTACTGTTGTAATACTACTGTAATACTATTTCAGTATTCACAAAAGTAAATGACACATTTTTTTATATCTACTGAATTTCGGTTTAAAGGACTAAAACCCTCGAAGATTTGAAGTGTACCAGGAATAATTGGAATTGTTTGTATAGAAATTTTGCATTCCTTTCGCAGTTTATTATAATACACATTATTATAAGTAAAATAAATTTTGTTTAATATGGTTTTAGTTTGATGTGTTTATATGGTAATGGCACGCGTAGTGTCCAATAATTAAAGTTTTCTTTAAGTGCCACTTTAGTGCACATAGGTTGCCGACAACTGGTCTAACGAATACTCGTGTAAATTTTCGAAATTATAATTTGGAAGATACTCGCGTTACTCTAAAAAAATTAGCTTTTATAATAGACCCAAATTTACGCGTAAAAGAGATTCGATATAATTCAGAAATCAGAACGAGGTATATTTATTTATCGAGATTCGATGCGTGTAGAGGAAAGAGAATAACGTTCGCATTAAAGTCACTGCTTCCATGTGGAACGTGTATCGAACGAGAACAATGAATATTTTAGTCGAAGAATAATTTGGAGAGGTGTTAAATGACGAGAGGAAAAATGACGGTGTAATAATTTCTCATAGTAATCCGAGCTATTGTATAATGCAGAGAAGTAATACGGGTGGTACGAATAAACGTGCAGAGATGTAATAAGGTTTTTAGCTTCTGTCTTATCATTAGTTATCGGATGAGTTATCAGGAAGTTCCAATATGAAATTCGATTATGCGTTTCTCGAAGGTATTCGATTAATTAGACATTTTCAGGATGGAAATCGTGGTTCGCGTATATCGCATTGTTTGAAAGGATTCCATATAAATAGTCCGGGTCGATTTCGTCTGGAAGAGTTTTATATGAATAGCACATAAAGCAATGATGAGATACAATAAATATTCATAATCGGAGGATCAATTTTGTATAATACATCGAAGCAGACTGTAACTGTGATCATTTCATTTCAAGGACAAAGAGTTATTTAACTTCTTATAATCTCACGAAGGAGGAGCATTGTACGAGATGTAATTAGTGTTCTAGATTTTTGTTCGACTTTTAGTAAGTGCCATTATCTTCGTTGAGGTAAAGAAGTATTCTAGATTGTCTCGTTTATCAAATTCTAGTTTTAAAAATGTTGATTAAAGAGGAGAATCAGCTTTCGACTGATTACAACTCTTGCTTCACAAGTTTCTTATAAAAGCTTTACTTTATACCATAACAAGTAACGTTAAAGGATCCCCGATAAAAATATAATATTATCAGTTTATTACAGGACTTTATCATATAAACTCCTGTAAAATTGTATAATTATTTTATTGGTATATTACGGGACTTTACCAATCTCTTTATTTCCAATTTTACCTATAAAGTTCTATTACGCAAAGTCAATAAATGATGCGTTTATTTTGAAAGTGGCCGAAGTCCATTTGTCGAAATAAACGGCTCAAATATTTAATGACTTGTTTATTAAAATGTATTATTTTCCACCAATGTATGATATATTTATATACTGAATTAAAATCAGTATAATGGTTTTTAGTTTACAAATATGAAGCGCAAAAGAACCTGCTTAAAGTATTATAAATATTATGAATTAATAAAGTTTGATTCTAAGTCCACTGACGTTACTTTGACTTGGAAATTGTAACAAAACTTTAGTTAAAAATAATCGACCAGAAAAAGGTCCATAATCTTTCCGAATATATGATAGATAGGAATGATTTAATCAGAGATAATGAAAATGAACTAATTCAAATTCGGCGTCTAGATTTTAGTATACAATTGCAATTACAAAAGGAAAAAGAAAGATTATATTTTCTCCGAGTGTATCCAGCCCGTCGATGCGAAATTCAGGAGTAAAGGAGTAAAGGAATAGCAATTTATAAAGAATAACGATTTGTAAATAATAACGTTTTAATAACATAGGTGACACGTATCGCACGGAATTTTTATTATTTAAGATGAAAGACGAGTACTGGCATGAAGTTAAGTAAAAGGGTGTTGAAACGAATGGAATCTATCTCGGAATTCGCAAAACAAAATGTAACGTCGAAATTGACACTCTCTGCCTAGTGGCCGTTGTTTAGCAGTTCCTGTTTAGTGCTGTGTATAGGCAATGTTAGTGAATCATTGTCATTCCAAGATATGTGGTGGATTTCCAGATAAGCAAAACTTTAGAGTTCCATGGGGGATTTAATATCTTCTTCATGTGTATAGTACTCAGCAATGTAGGCACCTTATATTCAATAAATACTTGTAGATTTGAGATTGTCTAATTATCAATATTAGGTCATCCCATAAGTATTATCGTTTTTGGAATCCAACACTCAGTGTCCATTTTTTTCAAATGAAAAATATTAATTCGACCAAGTCGAAAGCACGTTACATACTGCCGAAAGAATACTCTTTATGATACGAAAACAGAAGTTCCTGTAATCATATCAGCATCATTTACATCTACAATCAGACTAACCGTGGGTCAATGTCGTTAACTCTCTTTGGTTACTGGATTAATGAACATCTTTGTTCCGCTCTTTAAAAATTTACCGCCCGTTGCGCGAATTCTATCTAAATGTAGTAAATTGTAATGATTAAACAATTGCAAATGACTGTTTGTAAATTATTCGGTAAATTCGAAGCGCACAAAGTACAATACGTAGAGTAATATGATAATTGTACTACGACAAGATTAAGGTAATCAACATCAAGGGCCATACAATTAGTATTCTATGAGCAATCACGTAACGATGCGCGATGGTGCAACTGCAACTCTCTATAAAAGACTCCATGTACTGCATGTCCAACGAAGCACAAAATAGTTTTGTTTAAAGTTTATATTGTTTATATACTATCCGTTTATATCTGTGTTTAAAATCCATTCTTCCCTGAAGTGAATTATAAGGTATGACATAAATCCAAGTACAAATATTAGGGGTACCGGAAAGTAATCAATTCGGGAGTGGAGAATTTGTTCGCATCGAAATTAGTGAATTTCATTTTTTTCAAAACGTTAGTTACAACATTGAAAGATCGTCAAGGATCATAGATGAAGATTATCTAATAGGATAATGTTTAATATGAACAAATAAATGCAGTTTCATAAAGTATGTAAACAATAATTTACTACTTTCCAGTACCACTAATAATTAACAGATAAACCAATAACCTTGTCAATTGTAAAAAGTACCTAAAACTTTCAATATACTTAAGCCTTTGCACTCGAAGGCGATTCTCAGTCGCCATTAAGACTTACTCCAATTGTCGGTGATGAAAAATTCAGTAACAAAAAGTCAATGGAATAAATCTCAATACCGCCTCTCAGTCGCCACTCGAATTACTTCAAGGAAAGTGCAAAGGGTTAACTACAATTTGAGACGTGCACCAGAAACTAGATTATACATTATGCGACAAAGTTCTGCAATTATGCTATAATTATCTCCACATAAATATGCGGTGTTCATTATTAGTTATGTTAAAGTGAGATAAATAACGGATGCGGTATTAGAAGTCTCGCAAACAGTATTAATTATTACTTGTATATTGAATCGAAGGCCAGGCATCGGTTTACCGCAGGACGATCGAATTACTCGCCCTGCCAGGCTTCCAGTATTTTTTAGTCGGGATTTTTTCCTATCGATCTCTGGTCTTATAAGCGCGATCCTATTATCGAAGCCCGACCGCGTAGTCACTGATTGAACGTTATTCTATCAGGATGGAACGATGGGCGGGAAAAGTAGCCGTTGTCACTGGTGCGAGTGTTGGAATCGGTGCATCCATTGTCCAGGGATTAGTACGCCATGGTAAATATTATTCATTAACCCTGTATAACTCCATGTAACCTTGAAGTAACTCATCAATCCGTATTAATTTAGTTTGATATTTTCATTGTAATAATAATTATAAACGTACGCGCAATAATAACATAATAATAACCGATAACATCATTACCAGCACAATAACTTTATGTAATTTTAATGCTTCAAAAATTGTTTTACGTTAATTCATGGAATATATTAATTCATATTTGATATGTTATTACTAGGTATGATAGTTGTGGGCCTCGCGCGCAGAGTTGATAAAATCAAGGAATTGGAGCAGAACTTGGAAGATACGCCAGGAAAACTTCACGCGGTGGAATGTGATGTGACCAATGAGGAAAGCGTGCTCTCCGCCTTTTCTTGGATTCAGGAAACCCTTGGAACCATTCATGTTCTGGTTAACAATGCCGGTATCACTATAGAGTCGTCGCTTACAAGTAAGCCTTTAAAACCTCGTATGTTAATCAATCTCGTAATCATAAAAATTGTGATTTTGAGACTTAAACTTGATGGAAATTATTCCTGAATTCGTAGATGGCAACATAGACGACTGGCGATCTGTGTTTGAAGTAAATGTCCTGGGACTGTGTCTTTGCACCCGGGAAGCCGTTCGTATGATGCGCGAAAATGGCGGGGAATGCGTCGTAATTAACGTTAACAGTTACGCTGCTGAAAGAATACCTTTCATTCCCGGATTCGCTGTTTATCCGGCGTCAAAAAGAGCCGTTACAGGTGTAGCGCAAACTTTGCGGCACGAACTTACGGGAACGCAAATACGTGTCACGGTATATTATTGTATAAAAATATTGTATAGATATATTGTATAAAAAGTAACAGTACAAGTAGCGGTACTATTGTGCAGAGCATTAGTCCAGGATTGGTCGCTACAGGACTAATGGCAGCGTACAGCACATTCTCGGAGGAAGCAATGGCGGCTGTAACAGCGCTGCAACCGGAAGACGTTGCGGCTGCGGCTGTTTATATATTATCTAATCCTCCTCATGTTGTAGTTAGTATTAGTTATTACTTAATACAGAGATTTTTAATATTACTTTTTAACATATACTACATAACATGAATTATAAATAATAATATGATAACATCGAGTAATGTAGGTAATAAGATTTCTCATAATATTTTTAGGTTCAAGACATCGTTTTAAGACCTCTGGGGGAGTCCTGGTAAAGATGCGGATCTACGAAACAATATTTAATTAAATATACCCATAATCTTATTAGAATTACTATAAACTATAATTATAGTGCTTATTAATGATATACCGTTTGTTATTCAAACAAGGTACACACGAAAATAAAGCACATGCCACCTTAGTGGACAGTTCCCGCACAAACATTCTGGATACGGATTATGTTTCGTCTTTCATTTTTCATTGCTTTTTTTCACACACTTTTAAACATCCCAGATTTCGATTCATATTTATGGCCATATTTTCAACGTAACCTATCGTGTGTTTTCATTAAACCCGTATCAATTTCTTCCCATTAAACTATCCGGTTACGATATATGTCGTAATGGAGATAACAGAGTTTGCTCAAAAAAGGAAAAGCTTCGGTCGATCGACCGATCGTTATGAATATCCACATCGAGAGGCAATGAGGGTAATATAATAATTCTATATTTAATGAATTCACGTTAATAACAGTAGAAATAATAAAAGCTCGCGGCAGAAATTAATGCAGACTTTTTAAATAGTTAAGAAAAACGTGGACGTACGAGAAACCACCGAATAAGAATAGAGATATGCAAGAAGTACGAAGTTTGTACAAAGAAGCTTGCAAATACGTGGAAGATGAAGAAAAAGCTATTTCTCTTATAACGAAAGGTCTCAAGTTAAATCCACGAACTCACACACTTTACGCGTTGAAGGGCGACATTGACATGCGCCAAGGTGCTTAATTAATTATCATTTTAATTTGAATTAGATATTCAATAATTTCTTATTCCCCTGTATTCAATACATATTCACTAATCAAAGTCAATCTATCACTTACTAATTATTGAATTAAGGTAGATGGACACAAGCAATAAAGTCTTACGAGCGAGCCAGGTCTACGGCGATATTCGATAAAAAATTATCGGATTCAGAAGCCGATATTCTTTATAATCGCCAGTTAGTTGAAAGTTACATGAAGCGGGGTAATTGGTTTTTTGACAATAATCTGTTACTGGAAGCGGTTAGTGATTTTGAACAAGTATTAGCACTCGAATCGGGAGATACATCGCACCCTGATGTGCAGGCAAACATTCTTATTTCTTAATCAATAATAATATATTATAATCATAGATATGTATACAGTTTTTTGTTAAATAATTTTGATAGTATTTATCTATCATATCCAGGATTATAAAAATTTAATTAAATGTACACTCGCGCAGGATAAACTTCTAAGGACTCTAAAGAAACTGCACAAGTACGAAGCATTCCAACATTATTGGAACCAGTTTATATTAAACGTAAACAATAAAAGAGCGTCCGTTCTTTTAACAATGCACGCGGAATACAAGATTCATCTGCGAGCAATGGCTGCCGCTAGAAACATTCTCTACGAAGCCCTCGATCTCGACGATGATAATTCTAAAGCACAAGATTTGCTACAAGTTAAGTATTTTCCACTTAACATTAGAACTACCAAAGCAGTCAAAATGACTTGTTCGCCATTTTTAGTGAAATTATTCGAATATACCACGAAGCATTGTTTGAGACTTGATATACTTCTATTTTATATATATAACGGAAATAATTGAATCCATTACTTAACTTAAGTCCTCCAACAATAATTTATATATAAATAAATATGGGAGCATAACTGAGTATATGTTTGGTAGTTCTAATGTTAAACTTTAAATGTGTGATGCAATCTATTGATTAGACTTATTGAGTAATAATTGCGTAATTATTCTTGAATGAAGGAAGTGTATAACACCGGCCATACGTTTGCCGCGCATACAGTAATATGGTGCATGCATGGATGCTTCGATAAAGCTTTAATTACAATCGAAAAAGCGCAAGATTGCGACCCGTATAATCCTGGATATACGGTGCTGAAAACAATAGTGTTACGATTATCAGGACGGCTTACGGAGGCTGCAAGCTGGCTCGACAGTGTAAACAAAGGTTTTAATAAACTTCTCGAGCGCTCGCGAGATAAGGGTGGCTCGATCATGGGAAGACTCACGCTTCCAGAAACGAGGAAAGCCTTGATCGACCAGTGGTATCTAATACGGTAAAACGCATAATAATATATAAATAATAATACAATATTCACCCCTCCAAATCTTTTTAACACTGGAACTCCGGAAGACGTCCAAATGACGGATCCGTGGAGTTTAATCCTTTCCAGCCAAAATTATATTTAATTGAGACAATAAATTCTTTGAAGTAATATTTATTGGTAAATTATCGAATTTGACAATCTGTTGTTATCGAATACAATTATTGGAATTATTTCTTCAAAGCGAAACCCAAATGCTCAAACTTGCATGAAATCAATTCCAGATACGACATGGCGATTAAACACTTGTTAAATAACGAACACGAAGAGGCGACGAAAATGATCAGGGCCTGCAACTTGCAAAAGCGTTACATGGAATCCTCCATGTTATTAGGAGATAGTTATATGAAGCGCGAAATGCCGGATCTCGCTTTAAAAATGTATCTTCAGGGACGCATGCAGAGCCGTGATCTTCCGCGATCTCGAAAAACAATAAGTTTGATTGAACGTATAATAAACATTTTACATGAAGATGCTAACGATACTGCTAACAAAAAACGTTCCAAAGAGACAATTCATATTTCCAATGAGATACTTCGAATTCTGGACGAAGATGAAATTAATATTCAAGAATTAAGATCGCATCGGGGAGAAGCTCTTTTATGCAAATCGCGAGGACAATTTCAAATTTCATCGAAAACTAAATCGAACGAAGAACCTCGTCAAAATGCAGCTGATAGTTTGAGATTCCTTAGAACACCGGAAGTAACAGGATTATATCGATCTTTGTACGGCGAAATCGGAATGGAAAACGTTATCGACGAATATGCATCGAAAAGAAAACTTCCGCGATCTCTGAAAATTCTTATGCAATATTCGTAATTAATTTCGTATTATATATTCTATTTACGTGGTAATTATCTTATGATATCAAAATTAGTTAATTAGATACTAGATTCATTAATTAATTCCACTTTAATGAATTGCGCGATAAAAGACTTTCAAAGGGAGAGTTTTTACAATACATTCAGAGATTGTCGGACTTTCTTACTTGAAAAATAAACTTTATCAACGTTCTGATGCAATATTTTGAAGGATGTCAGTTGTCACCAATTGTTATCAAGTATCGTGTTTATGTTACTCCTTTCGACTCGGAAAATCCTATTACGCCGCCATTGTGAATTTTGAACTTACGCATATCAACAAAAAAAGGTGTAAATTCTATGATGGCATTATTTATGGACAAATTAGAAGTGCGCCCAACTTAGCTTATTTTTTAGAGGAGAAATATACATTGTTTAAAATCGAGTGAAAGACGATAAGAAATTCACGAGCGGTAATGCTATTACAAGTATCAAAATTACGAGCAGTTTCTGCTCTGAAAATAAGGCAATCTTCTGATGAAGACGAAGTCAATGTAACCGTGGACAGAATTGCAGCGCGCGGAAAACAATAATATATCTAACGTCTCAAGATTAACGCGACCTCGTAATCTTGGGCCATATTTGAAGATGAATATAAAAGCCGGCGGTGCTGCAACAAACGCAGAAACTCCTTGAAGCTATTCTTCTCTCGTGCTTTTGTAAGTTCAAAGTAACAACATCCAAGTAAACAAAATGGAACGCTGGTCAGACAAAGTAGCTCTTGTTACCGGTGCCAATTCTGGCATTGGCAAAGCATTGGTTGAACAATTGGTCAGCAATGGAGTGAAAGTGGTCGGCATCGCACGACGATTGGACAAAACTAAGGTACGTCCAGGAACAAGCAACAAATTATATGATATATAATGATGTCATTTGGAATGATATATTATTATAATCATATATAACGAATAATAATGTTATTGTCTTAATAGGCACTCGCGGAGGAACTGAAGTCAAAACCCGGGAAACTGTTCCCTCTTCAGTGCGACCTCGCCAATCAGAATGAAATTCTGCGCGTGATGGAATGGGTAGAAAAGAATTTAGGATGCGTGGATATTTTAATAAACAATGCTGCTATCAATATTGACATGACAATACAAAGTGGCGAGATGGAGGACATGAAGAAGACATTCGACGTGAACGTCCTCGGGTTAACTTGTATCACTAAGGAAGTGCTGAAGTTGATGAAGAAGAAAGGTATACTTGAAAGTTATTATCTTATTCATTAAGATGTGATTCTACTAGGAGTTTCTTCAATTAAATATTTCAACTACTACACAATTTGACAATCCTGTTTTCAACTAAAACTATCGTTGTTTATTGGCATTAGGTTAATACCCGAATTTTCAAGTGTGAAGTATTAAACTATGTTATGATTTCCAGGGGTAACCAATGGTGCAATTATAAACATCAACGATACGTGTGGAATGAAGCTCCCAATCACGTGTGACCGTCCAATGTCCCCTGCATATATTTCCAGCAAGTGTGCATTGAGTGCCTTAACCGAATGTCTGCGCACAGAATTGGCACAGTTGCAATGCAACATCAAAGTGATTGTAAGAATCATTTCCTTTCTTTATATAATTCAGTATTACCATGTCACAAAACTAGATGCTAAACTAGATTCAGACGCTCGAAAAGACTCAAACTTTTGCATACACCTAATATAGAATATTAATATATCTTTCCCTTCAGGCCATCTTCCCTGGTCTCGTGGAAACGGAGATGACAATGCAATGGCTAAAAGAAAACCCTCGTTTGGCTTTGAAACCCAAGGATGTCGCCGATGCGGTTCTCTTCACCCTCCAAACACCGGATACTGTGCTGATCAAGGATCTCGTTATCACACCAATTCGCGAAACAATGACAATCTAAACAGCTTCAAACACTCGATACAACAGTTTCAATATAACTTTTATGCAAAAATCTGTGTGCAAAATAAATATACGCTTTAAATGTGTTTACATCTAGCTTGTCCTCCATCGTTCATCGACTCCTGGACTTACATTGGGAATTGTAAAGCTTTCGGCATTTCTATTACAACGTCACGAATCGGAGATAGTAGTGTGTGTCGAGCATGGAACCATCCTTGTAAACGACAGAAATGTAGACAATTATAATACACGAATGAATTCATTGAAAATTATTAAGTTTATTCAGAACGCACGTCATACATAGACTTACATGTATAATTGCAAATGAATTTGGCACCTTAGAATGTTCTTCTCATAGTTGGAAAAACTGCACTTCTTATTAGATATGTATTATACTTCATTCAATGTTACCATATTTATGCTACGCATAAGTTATCTTTACTTTCGACATCAAGTAAAAGTTTACTAAGTAAAAGTTTACTAAGTCTTCATATTATAACTCAGTTTTACACTTTTTTAGATTTAGTCAGCTAAGATTTGATCCGACAAAGCAGAATGGTCCAAGGAAAGAATTACAACAATTTATAAGTTCCTCTTTAGTCATCTTGTGATGTTCATAATTTTGTGAAAATTCATAAGTTCGAACGTCTATGAGACGTTTTACTAATTATTGGATGTAGCTTCAACACTTGGCTATTTTTAATCGTTTTAGTAAGTACTCATGGTTTTATTATCTATATACCAAGATTATAAGATGCGTGAGAAATGTGATTGCCGCGGAAAATAAGAAAATCAGGATTGATTAGAAATGTAATCTGACGTTTATTTTAGTAAAGGTATCACCTGAAATTACACCCTGCGGAACACAGAAACATACATACAAATAAATTGTGTTTAACCGTAAGGCGTATTCGAACACGGAATGCTGTTGAACAACAAAGATTAATTCGGAAAGGAAATTCAGAATAAGAAACGTAGATTTTATGTAAATCATAGGTCGGCCGAGATAAGTATATTGCCTGGTAGGATTAAATTGGTTATCGTTAGGCGTTTGTCTTATTAAATTGGTATATATACACACACACGCACACACGCACACAAATTCTATGAATAAAATATTCTGTCTTTCGTAGATATTCATCGGAGAAGGATACGAGAGCTAATTTGGGGTTTAATAATATGGAGTATCTAAGTAAACAGCGAAAGGTGGATGCTGCAATGGAAAGGTTGGCGATACAATTACGACATTTATTTTCCTCTCTCGAAAAAAAAACGAGTGTAATACGAAATGTCGTAAATGCTCAAATGAAAATCGTAAAGAACATCGATCAACTATGTCACGCACACTTAAATCGAGAGGCGATAGGTAGATTCGAATTACCTGTTACGAAGCTGGTTTGATCTAGGTATCTCGTCAAATGATAAATTGGATTTTAATAGGATGTATTCCAGAAGAGCATGCAGAAATAAATGTCGAAAGGACGTCAGATAGAAAGATTTTATGAAATACCTTAGAGCAAGTCACCTTGTCCTGTTTTGTTCCGTGAAAAATCGTTATGCGACTATCCTGCACTGACTCCGCTAAGTGCAAGTCCAAATCCCGTATGCGACCTAGACGAGAAATCCAAACCTATTTTGAAGCGAATATTTCAAATCCAAATCCGTCCTGCATCGATCCAGTTATCGTACATCCTCCGATCTCCCTCTCAAATAAATCCAAGTCATCCACTTATTATAATCCGGTGAATACATCCTTGCCAATTTATGCGTATCCAAAAATCCATCATGAACACTAATTTATCCTGTCCGCATCCTAATCCAAACGTTATTGCCAAATTCTGTCGTTCCGTCATTTCGGTCTGTACTGTTTATTTTTGCAGGATACAAAGTTCCTCTAAAACTATGGAGCCAGTTCTTGCGAAGATGAAGCTTTTTTTTCGTTTAAATAAGAATCTATCATCCTCTTGCGCGCATTAAGTTCCAACGGTTCGTATAGTTATCGTAACTATACTGCACTCGGTGGAAGGAGCACTCGATCACGATCGGTCGATTACACGATGACCGAACGAAATCATTGAAGAAGAATATTCGGATGATATAATTCCAAACGAAGCGAGGTAAGCACACTATTCGTAACCCGATTGTTTGCACAATGAATCACTTTTATCCCGGATGTTGAATGTAAACGTTTCATTTTGATCCTGACGAGGAGGGCTCTAAGTACCGAATTCCTTGAGAGAGAACCGTGTTACCTATATACCAATTTATATTACATCTTTTACGAGAGAGTCCAAAACGAGAGTAAGTTTTTAAGCGGATATTCTCAGAGTCAACCACTTCGTTTTTCTCGTAAACGCGATTTAAGAATGTTCACTGTCCTTGATCAAATGTAAGTCGAATATTAATGACCAATCGACATCTTCGGATGAGAATTAAAGTATGCGTATCAACTACAAGCATATACTTCCAAAATCAAATGTGTAAAGTTGACATTCCATTACCAGTTCGACCGTTCAGAACATAAAAAAAACGTTGACGAAATCCACGCTTTTCTCGTCTGACATGAATTATGTAAAAGTGTGATACATGTTTTAGAAACACTTAAATCAACAAGAAATTGTACAAGCACGAGACACGTCGAAGACGTTCGTTATTTGATTACGTTCCCGGTTTACTTTGTTACTTTAGTTCGTTCGTATAGAAGCACTTTCCTCTGAGTAAAGTAAAAGACAAAAATATAGACGATCGTTTTGAATCCTTGTAATGGACTTGCCAACGATTTCTGATGAAAATCCAGCTAATTGAGAATCCTTGAATGAGAAATGGATTGTTTCTTTCATCCAATTCCTTTCCTGATCCTGAATTTCCTCTTGCAAGTATCCTTAATGTTTCATTATTTTTCATTCTGATTTACGTCTTAATCCGCTTTATAATATATGCTCCGTACAAAATCCATCCAAAACGCATTCCGTCTCAATCCACCGTCAAGCGAATGTGTATTATATCCATCCAAGAAGTAAGATCGTGTCGATTTCAGTTTTTCATTCATTGTGTTACAATCCAATCCAATATACAAAAGAAGAAAAAATACATTAGTCCCTTATACAATATGCAGTAATGTTATATATAAAATTTATCAGTGCAAATCTAATCCCTGTGACTTACGAGTACTTAAAAGTACAAAAGTCACGTTACTATTATTGAGCAAGTACCATTTTTCCAAGAATTGAAATCTTCTATGTCGGCATTATGTAACTTTCGAATTTCAAAATGGCGACTAACTGCCGACAAACGAAAATTATATAATCAAAGAGTAATATCCGAAAATCACAGGAACAATTTGCAGTGATAATATGTTCAAACATACATGAGATATAATTGGTGGTTTTATTTCGGTATAAAATCTTTGAAATGTAACGTAGAATTGCAAAAAACTGCACGCTTTGGTACACATTGCAAATTTCGAACAATTTGCTGTCGTATCTCATAAAGGAAAACATTTAATGAGAAATGCACCTTGTCAAAACAAAACTTGTCAGATAGTAGAGAAAGAAAGGTATAATTTCTCAAGATAAATCGTGTATAACATAAGGTGTACTTATGTCTGGATATTTAATATTTATCCAGAAAATTCATAACAAATATTTACAGTAAACTGCTCGTTACTTTGAATTAGGTGGCTCACGATTCTCGGTGAAATTAGAAAATGGCCCATTAATCGTCGTTAAAGATCACTCAAATCTCTAAAATATTGTCGCCCGTATTTGTTACTTATACGTAATAAACTCTCTACCTATTGTTTTTCAGCAAAAAGGGAACAATAGGCATAAGAATTACTTTGTAAAAATAACATTTCTCGTCTACGCTTCCAAACGTGTTTCATCTATCACTATGTTTATCATTAATGGGACATCAATTCACTATTTACCGTTAAACACTTCACGGTCTAGTTAAGTTGCTTTCAAAATATAGAATGTCTTGTATTGTCAACGTTATGTAATAATGTTTAAAGAGCTTAAATTTGGGTGGTAACTTAAACGACGATGAGCCGTGTAAACAACGTTGAGGTATTCGTTCGTACACACGAATTATCTGTTAGAATTTATGATGATTTTGCATAAAACGAAAGCTATTTTACATATTACTTTCCTTTTCTCTTTCTGAGTGCCATAACATGCTTTTTCTGTTTAGTGACTTTACTTTACAAACCCGGAAGCTATTAAGTAATGAATACAAATTTAAGCAAACGATTGTTTGAAGAATATGATTCGTTTCCGTAATACATTACCATCCGTGAACAAATTATACATAATTATGTGATCAAGGCTAGCAAACTGCTGTACATTGAAAGAAAATAAATAGATAAATCATTGGCATTGTCCATTCAATACAAAGTTCAGTTTCGTTTCGCATGTTATGTATGCACATGAGAAATATATATTAATTTTGTTAATTAATTTTTGTACGTAGTTTTATCGTGGAAAACTGATAACAGTTGATATCGAATAAATGGAGCACAAGCATTTTTTATAACTTTGCACTGCCCACATGAACAGGAAAGAATCCTGGTGTTATCCATTAAGAAAGTGATATTAGCCGTTTAATTGCTCGCAAGAAGCATTATAGCATTAGATATTTTAGAATCTTCTTGTTAATTACGCTCCGAAAAGACGACGTTTTTATTGGCGAAAATACCGCTGAATAAATCGTAAAAAGATAATTGTAAAAACAAATTAAGTATTCACACTGAGTTCGGTATTCCAATAAATACTCCTACCATTAATGGCGGAGTATGACATAATGAGAACGAGTACCGATAATTTGTAGAACGAATACAATAGTCAGTGTAAATGTAAGTTGAATCATGGAAACTATGTTGATTATTTGCCGAATTCGTAATTAGTGATACTTCAAAATTGTTACACATTTCAATTACAGTCGGTGTGTCAAAAGAAATTGCAAAAGGAATGTAGTTTTAAATATAAGAATAACTCTAATGAATTTATATTTTAAACAGCGATATGCAGATAATGCGAGCACGATTCTTCTTTATCAAAGCTTAATTAGGAAATAAGTTAATATCAAATCTCACAAGCAATAATATTAGGAAAAATTTGCTGTTATTAGAAGCTTCATTAAAATGATTAACGTCGAACACATACATTTAAAAAACCATGTTATGTCGGTATTAATTCATAACGGACTTAATATCATGAGAATTTGGTAAAATGTGCCAAGGTTGAAAAATAATTCTAATATATGTGAAATGAACCGTGCTCTAACTATATGTCAGATACAATTATTAAATCCAAGCAATGTGGGGAATAACTTCATAGTTTTTTTTTATAAATTCATTTTGGATTGGAAGGTGTTTCAAAGTGAAATTCAAATAATTAATAATGAAACATGGTAAAGCAAATATCAATAAGCTTTTACTTATATTACCATGTGAAACATATACGTACACACTAGTCGTAAGAACGTGATCTGGAGCGAGATCTTGATCGCGAGTAATTACGCCTTAATGGGGAATAGGTTGGTGAACCACGACGTCGGGGACTATAGCTTCGTGAGCGGCTTCGACCCCTTTCTCTATCCTCGCTCCGTCCTCTATCCCCACTGCTGTGATCTTCTTTCACCCGTATATAGGCTACTTCGCCCTAAAAAAACAAGTGCAAACAAAAACCAATTAGTAACATAATACAAAAATATTGAACATTACATGGACAAATATTCAAATTTGAAATGTTCATATAGAGTAGATATATACTTTTCATCTTCAAAGAGAAAAAACACTTTATAGTAATAATATCTATAATGAAGTTAAAGTTGTAAATTCAGAAATAATAAATTCAGAACAAATTATTATTTGCTACATAAGGACATAAACTTTAACTGAATCATTATACCTCATGAGATCTAAATCTTGAATCATCTAATTTCTTCACTGCATATTTCATGTCTTCATAACGCAAGAACTCAACAACCCCAGTACCATCCTTGTAAACGTCAGCAAAGCACACATCACCAGCTTCACGCATGTGGTCTTTGAGATCTTGCCAACTACCGGATGGAGGTAAACCAGTAACAAGAACTCTGTACTGAGATCTCCTCGCGGGAGGACCACGACCTCGCGAATTACTCATTTCACCGCGACCACCTCTGCCACTGTCTCCTGCCCCACGACCCCCACGGAAATTATTACTAGGACCACCACCCCTTGGAAATTCAACCCTTAATCTATATCCATCATAGTCATAGCCATCTCTAGCATGTACTGCATCCTCTGCATCTCTGGAAACATATGTGAGACAATCATAATTTGTCTTGCATGTTATATTATATATTAGACAATAATTTCAAAACGTTTCCTTAAAACTCTATCACCGTAAGATTTTCTTTTTTATGTGTAATAATAATCGTTACAATCCCACATATTTAAATTTTTTTTAATCTATACGGACATATATAATTGCATTAATAATATATTAAGGAGGATGTAGCATAAAACAAAATTCATTTGGAAAGACGAAAATTCTAATCAGAAATAATCAAATAAACGTACCTTGGATCGTCAAACTCAACAAAAGCAAATGGTGGTCCTCTGCGGTTTTTTAAATCAACAAAGATAACTTTACCGAACTTATAAAAGAGGTCTTGGATGTCTTTCGTCCTTATATCCGGTGGCAAATTTCCCACATAAATTCTACACTCATTTCTACCGCCGTGAGACATATTTGTGATCTCTATTATGAATTAATTATAGTAAGAAATGATAAACACTTTAAAATAATGTGAACCCTTGCCAGTTCCGCTACCTCTTTATTGATGAAATAAACAAGATGGTGGCACCGGTCAGGAGGAAGCGTGATTATACCGTCAACGAGTTGCAGGGTAGATTAGACCCCAAATGTATTTTTTATGAACCCCTTCAGGGGTCCCAGAGACCTTTGTTTCAGTACCAAGTAATCCACTGAAATAATTCAAATTTTACTCTTTACACTTCTAAAGGGAAATGAACATAGTTTATTAGCAATATATTAGCAAAATAACATATGCTACCCCAAATACAGGTTTTGCACTCCAAACTAACCCTTTTGCAGATGATATTCGCCTTATTGCAAATAAAATTCACCTTATTACGAATCAATTTCACACTTTCATAGATCAAATTCACCCTGTTTTGACCATTTTTGAAGGTATACCATTTACATTTTTGCGATTTTGGGTCGACCCTTTTTTTGCCCGGAAAACATTTTTAATCCACTTCTTTCGACCCAAAATCGTCCTAGAGTATTGTTAGGTATTATATACCTTCGATTTCGACCATTTAAGATCAAAATCGGCGGCTTGGAGCTTTCGTAATTGTTTTTATAGTGGAGTGTCAAGTGCACGTAGTTAATTTTTTTACTCATTTCTGGAGAAGGCACCTTTGTTTTGTTGAATTTCACATGTCGATAATTTTTAACAGTTATCACGAAATCGCATTTAGTGCTTGGTCTTCCTATATATCGTCTGTAGTTGTAGTTTGAGTTTGTAGAAATTCAACATTGCTCTTAACAGTGCCCGTCGATCTAAATAGGTGACGCTGTGATGTTTGACTGCTTTTAACACCTGTCAAACGCTATGTTATTTCATTTTAAACTAAAAATTTAATAATGATATATGATTATCATGTTTTTATTCAATCTATTGCTTTACAGCAATAATGGTCAATGATGATGATACATACAGTATGACGAGTTTTGTAATATTATATACAACAATAATCGTTAACTATAGCTTGTGATTGTAAACTATATACTTGTTGTGCAAACAAACTTGTAAATATTAAGGCAATGGCATTTTCATTCCGGATAGGCACCAATTGGTGCCACGATTTTCCCAAACTCGCCCGAGAATCAGGATTTTACTTTAATATGCGTAGGTCCCGAGTTTGTGTTGATTGGAATCGTATAAGTACGTATTTAACAATCATAGTTCAATTTGTTTGATAATAAATTCTATTCGATTTCTTAAGTATTAGTATTTTAACTTGTTATACGTTTCAATTGTCAAACTGAGTAAGATATGAACTTCAATAACAATATACTGTTCACTGTAGTATATCTATGTATATTAATATATTCTTTTAGGTAATATTGATATAGATAGAGTTATAAGAGATAGAGATTTTTCTACAGTAGATGAACATGTTAACAATGTGATAGATTATTGCTTGGAGAGTGAATATAATGTTAAAATTTTGGATCCCAATTTTGTAAAGTTGTTTCGTCTTGCCCAATTGGCAGTTGAATATTTATTATATTGCAAGCAATATTTGGATCACAGTACAGTTATATTAAAAGATGAGCTTAAATCAAAGATAGAAGAGAATATTAAATTAAAAAAGGAATTATCATCTTCTGAAGACGTTATTAAAAACTTAAAAGAAAAGTCCAAAGAAAAGGGAAAATTAATTCAAACAAGAATTGGAGACTCTGATGGTGAAATACACAAGGTGATAAAATATTCCTTTAGATTTATTTCCTCCATGAATTTTAATGAAAAATTGCATGACTACTTACTAAAAGTAAAAATTTTATAATGTGGAAAAACATAAATTTAATTTCAGTGCCCTCATTGCCCAAAAACTTTTGTATCAGCTATGTTTGTAACTGCACATATTGCTCGTCGTCATGCATATGCTTCAGACATTTATTCAGCCATTTCCCCAGCACATGATAATTATCGTATAGAAACTGAAAAATTGCACAATGAGATTAAATCCTTAAAGGAAAGACTGAATCAAACTGAAAGAGTGATACGAAATGAATCTGACAAGGTTTATGATAATTTAGGAGGAAGTTATGATAGAAAATTATATGAGAATGAAAGTTTGAGATATAATATTAATATCTCTGAAGAGCAACAGGGACATAAAGAATATCAGGAAGAAATAAAAAGTTTGAAAAATATGCTCTTTGATGAAATTCGTGTAAGTTGGACATTTTTAATTCTATGTTTTACTTTGATCCCATTAAATGTGTTAAAATAATACATTACAGAACTTAAGGCAAAGAGAAAGAACAATATATAATCATGAATCAGAAACAAGCATGCAAATGTTGATCAGTCAACAAGAAAAAGAATTTCATAAACTGCAAAGTGAACTGCTTCAAAAAGTAAGATAATACATTTTGATGTGTGTTATATGAAAATATTAATTTGAATATATTTTTAGCTTACACCTGATATAGCAGGTATGCAAGTAAAATTGCATTCACAAGAAAATTCGTGGAAATCTAAAATAGAACATTTAGAATACCAACATCAGAAAGATATTCAAAACCTCACAGATCAATTAAAGTTAACTCAAAAAGCATCTGATGAGTTAAAAGCCAAATATGAATCTAAAGTTAGTGAGTTAGAGCGGCAAACAATTAATCAGTCAAATATGTTATTAGAACAGAGCAAACAAGTACATTCTTTAACACGTGAAATAAACAATTCTCAAAATGAAACAACTAAAAATTTGGAAAATCGCATAGCTGATAAATTTAATGAAGTGTTGAATGCACACCAATATAATAAGAAGGAAGTGGCGAGCAATCTACAACAAAAAAATCGCGTGCCTACTGAGGTAGGTCAAATTACTATTGAAGATGTAAATAGCGTGTCAAGCTTAGATTCTCCCAGAAACATTGAATCAGTAATACCACAAAATGGTTCTTTGCACTATGATGAATTCAGTAATATTCAAACATCTACACCCAAAAATGAAGAAAATACGAAACAGCGAGCGAGAGTAAATGTCAAAAACGCACCGACCAAGTTTTATAGCAGAAACAACGTCGACAAAAATTTTAAGAATTTTGACTCGTCGGACATACCTGAATCAGAAGATTCATTCACAAACAAACAGATTAAATATTCGATAAAAAGTACTCGAGATAAATTACCTCCTCCATTACTATCAAAAAATTCATATTTAGACAAATCTGTAATTCGAGAGAAGAAAACTGGTTTAAAGGAGGCTATCACGCAAGTTATTTCTAAAAAAGCCAGTGTCGAGGAACGATCGAAAGAAATTAAAAACGATGATCTGTCGGATACGAAAACTGACACGATTACATCAGAATCGGAAACCGAATCCGAATCTAAGAGTGGTGAAACAATAAAAAGTAACACTCCAGTGCATCAGAATAAACGGTTAATAATATATCCAACAAAATCCAAAAAAGAGTTACAATCGGAAGTACAAGATGCGTTTGCAAAGAGATTGCGAGATTTAGGAGTAGATCCAGAATGGCAAGGAATACCGAAAGCGACTTTTAAACAAAAAATGGATATTGTAAAGCATCATCAAAATATCGCTGCCAAAGTAACAAACATTCATTAAATCATGTCCCATCAGCAGTATAAGTTTTATTAGTAGTCTCTTTAAAAATATTACTGATTGTTTTCAGAAAGTGTCCAAGTACAAACAGATAAAGTCGAAAATAATCGATGACATGCTTGGACGAATATTAAGAAAAAACAAAGAAACAGAGCACATGAAGTCTCAGAAAAAGGCTCAGCTGAGTAAGCTTGTTGCTAATGTCAAATCTTCAGCTAAGAAGGCATTCAGTGGTCAGCAAAATTTAGGTCCATCATCTTTTAAAGATATAAGATATAATCGTATATCATAATCTTATAAGATATAATAACAAACCATATTCACAATTTCAGACAATCATATGCCGGCTTTAAAATCGCAGGATATAGCATTAAGTAAAAATCAGATTAAGCAGAAAATAAAGCATTTACCCGAAAATACTCGTACAGCCGAATATACAGACGAAGATGCGAAAGTTATAAAAGATCATTTAGCGTTATCACAAGAAAAGACAGAAAAAAATGCGTATAGTTTGGAGTCCATACCTACACAATTTACATTAAATTCTAATTATCGTGGCATACAGAATGAAATTAAATCAGAGGAAAATATTTCACGTGTAACAAATGCGTTTCAGTCGCCTGAAAGAGAATTGTACCATTCTCCAAATGCAATAAAAGAACGAATTAATATTGGATCACTCAGTGTAAAGTCTACATTGAACAACAAGGAAGCCTATGTAACTAAATCTGTCCAAGATATTCATTTAAGTAGTCCAACTACATTCCGAGAATTAACGGATGGTACATTTGCATCTCCAAAGAATAAAAGCGTTTTGAAATCAACAACTGGCTCAACAGGTAGTTTAGTGAAGAAAAAAGTTATTTTCGACTTAAACCATGATAAGATTAGAGAAACTTTATTTCAAAATAATACGGGGGAGGAAGAACAAGATGCACATCTTTCAAGGTATCTCGCAGTTTCATTTTCGAATAATATATTACCCGTAACAATTTTTTATATGGCTATCTCCTCGCCAATTTTCGGAGTTTCAAATAAAATAAGATACATGTAAGGACATATATATAAATAGATATTTATTTTCATGTAGCCATTCAAGCGAAAAAGACTATTTGATTGAAAATGAGCAACGCAGAAATACCGGTAGTATTCTGTTAAAAACCAGTCAGAGTGATAAAATTGCAGAAATATCTAGAAAGATCGAAGAGCAGGTACATTTAATTGTTTAAATTTATGGCTGACCTATGTAGGTGTACAAGTTAATGGTATACAAATTCTTTGTTTTAGTTAAGTATAGCGAGACAACAACCCGTAGGATCGGTCGAAACAATGTTTTCCTCGAAATTTATGCAGGATATAAAAAATGATAATAACGAAAATCGGAGAGCCAGCGCTATTAGTATTAGTTCTTTATTAGAAAGTCCTTTACAGTCTTCAAGATCTCATTACAAAACTGTGAACAGTTCTCTGCCACAACCAGCTCCGCGTAATATAAAGGAGAAGACTTCGCAAACGTTGCATTTGCAAGCAGAATCTTCAGACATAGATTCAGATATAGACGAAATATTAAGAATAGAGTAATGAATTGCTATGATAACATTTTTGCACCTAGCACACATTAAGTGCTTTAAGGGCAAAGCTGCTTCAGCAGCTATATTGAAATAATTTTATATTATGTCTAGTCTTTAGTACCAAAGAGAAAATAATGCACTGATTTACATTTACTAGGTTTAAGAAAACATTCGTATAGTTGATACACACTTTAGTACTAAAAAGTAATATTATAGATAAAATAGCAGCAAACTTGTATAGTCAAAAGGTGGACACTTAAAATATCTTTTTCCATGACATACTCATTTGTATTCACTAGATGTAATATTTATTGTTTGAAATCATTTTATATGATAGCATTATTAAATGTGTAATCTATACTTATGTTTGACAGAAGAAAGAGTGAATAATATAACTGTCTGGAATGTACAAATAAGTTGTATGTATTGGTACTATTTTAGTATTTTTTATACGAATACAATTTGCTAAATAACATTTATGATCACTGAATATTTGCAGTTTTTCGAAATATAATATATATTACTTCTAAGAGTTATTCCGAATTGGAATATTTTGGTTTTAATTCTTAATCTATTATTTCCAAAAGTCATCCCATTTTCATGATATACTCCTTGAAATAAATAAATATGTTTAAACTTTGAAACTCCATTTTCATCATGCAAAACAAGATTTGAATAGATTTAGTAATATAAGTCTTTTACAGAAATTCATCATTTCCATATTACGCTTGTTGTGTGACAGTATTTTAGTATCACAGCATCACCATGTAAAAGAAAACATACATCATGTATGAACACAAAAAATTTGTTCCTGATGAGGCAGGAAGTAGTAAAAATGTATAGATCTTTCTGACAAACATAATATTTATCGTAATTTAAAATATGTAAACTTATGGAGGCCTTAAAAGTTATTATGCTGGTAAATGTACCTGAGGTTATATTTGATATATACTATTGGAAGACAGTAAGCATACAATTACCAATCAAACTTGTTGCTTTTGTGTTTGACATTTGTTATACAATAGTTTATTGTTATTTAGCACCAGGGGAAAATTAATTAGCAGAAGATACCATTACTAAATAACAACAAAGTTAAAGGTAATGGAAGGCAAATGATGACAATGTCTAACTTGTTTTGCATTGTATGTAATTTGAAAGTAGACGTTTCGTCGAGTGTAAATATATTTTATACATATTTACCACATAGTCAGGAATTATTGGCTAACTATGTATCACGGGTACTTCATAAAACTGCTTCTGATCTAAATGGCTCCAATATATGTACCCAATGCAACAATCTTTTTGAGATGTTGGAACAAGCACAAAGAACAGTATCTAATATTCGTTGTGAAATTTTAAAGGTTTATCATGCTAGTGGAAAAAGAAGGTATAACAAAACTGTTTTGAATGCAGACTCAAATTTAAATCTAAGCACAGATGTTAATACTGACGAAAACTGCATTCGACAAGTAGAACAGGATGAGAATATACAGAACAATCCTATTCAACAATTGCCAAAGTTAAATCCTATCGAAGAGAAAACACCCAATCAAAGTTTAAATACTTCAAGTACAGATTTTAGTGTTAACAGTAAAGGAACTGAGCATGCAAGAGATGTTTTTGTGGAAGAATCACATGATATCAATAAATTACATACAACAAGAACATCTGAGTATAATGTTATATCTGCTGGTACAAAAGATACATTAGTTTTGAAAGAGAATATTCTTGTTGATTCTCCAGGATTAACAAATGACAATAATAGTAATGGTATTAATACATTGCATAAGAAAGAGGTATATAATGTTCAAAGATATAAAGTTTATAGTAAATGTCATAGGACAACTAAAGAAAATAAGAAGCATGTGGCAAAGCTTAGCAATTCTGAGCAGTACCAATGTCAGAAATGCAAAGAAGTTTTCCCTGATATTTCTGTTGCAAATATTCATGTATTAAATATGCACATTGGAGATAAAGATTGCATTAGTGTACTATCAAAGCCCAATAAGAATGAACTAATAGATATTGTGAAGGCAGAGACAAATTTATCTGAAGATGAATCAGAAATGACAAGAAGTATACAATCAGGTGATCATGCATGGAATGAAATAGAAAATTGCGTTTCAAAAAGAAAACAGAACTCAAGTAAAACAACAGGTGAAGTCAAAAATAAGTTTCCAATACTGTAACACTAATTACATAATCTAAGAAAAAGTAGTTAAAATCATGTTAAAATGTAATATCATTTTTAGGAGGAAGCAAATGTGAAGAACAGATTATTTTTACTTCTAGAAAAATATCAAAGCATAGCTTAAAGCCTTTAAAATATCCATGTCCTATGTGTGGTAAAAAATGGAGAACAAATAGAGAACTATCAGATCATTTAAAAGCTCATTCTTCACTGAGGCCATACATGTGTGAAAAGTGTGGACAGGGATATAAACATAAACATGCATTGGAAGTTCATGTAGGCATGCATAATGGAATAAATCCTTTTCAGTGTAATATTTGCAAGAAATCTTTTACACAAAAAATATCTCTAATGAGGCATTTGCCAATACACACTGGTGAAACACCATATCAATGTGAACTGTGTGGTAAACGATTTGTGCATCACACTTCGTATAATATTCACAGATTATCACATACTGGAAGGAAATTATACAAATGCGATGTAGGAAACTCATAAAATTAACAAATCAGGTTTTCTTATTATACTATTAAAGTATAACTTGTATGACTTTATTTCAGATTTGCGACTTATCTTTACTTTCAACATCCCATTTGAGAAGACATTTGCGCGTCCATACTGGAGAAAAGCCACATAGTTGTAATATATGTGGAAAACGGTTCGCACAACGATATAATTTAATAGCTCATGAAAAAATTCATGATCCCCTATTAATTAAATCCAAAAACTCAGACAGTCTGCACAAGTAAATAAGTACATTTCAAATTACAGCAATCATTTTTATCCAACAAATATACTTTTTATTTTTGTACTCATTTAACTCAATTCACAGATGTTGCCATTGTGATGAAAGATTTCCAAAGAAAACAGATCTCCTAAATCATATAAAAAACGAACATCCTGGTAATTCAAAAAAAGAAGTTGAAGCTCGAAAGTCATGTGATGTGATTCAAACTGAATCAGAAACCGATGTGTTATCCAAAGGGATCGACGTGGAGAATAACGCACTTGGTCAAACTTGGATCCAAATGAGTCGCACTAAATTAGACGTTATAAATGACGAATCAAAACTTATGTTACTACAAAATTCATTATCCACCATTGATGGAAATTCCTTTGCAGTAACGTTTAATGATCACAAATTATCATTGGAAAATGCTGATTATAATACTAGTCTGCAAGTTATCATAGGATCATCGAATACACCCGTTCTTAGTAACAATCACCTCGCTATTAATAAAACGCAAATGTGATCGAAAATCTGAAGTTATTCGTTGTGTAATTTAATTACATCAGCGGAACAAAAAGTGAAAAGCATGATAATTGGAGCTATTACTTGTGACAATTAAACTAACATATGAAAACAATAATTTTAGTATAAGGTAATGCGGAATATTCTTATACTGTTAAAAAAGTATCAATATTAAAAATCTTAGTCGTTCAAGGGCAAAATATTTTGAAAACTTTGTATTGTTCTTTAGTATATTTATTAAAGCTTGTTACATATTTTTAAACATTATTAACTGAAGTATATTCAAATACATAAACATGTAACTGTTACACAACATTTTTGCATATAAACAAGCTTATTGGACGGTTTCAAATTTGCGCAATTTGACTAGGCATCAATTTATTCCATGAAGTAATTCCATGCATTCTTAGTAGTTTCTTTCTTTGCAGTACCGATGTTGACAGAGATCTATATTTTTATATATTAAGTTATATATAATAATACTGTAATCCTAAAATTGTTTAAACCTCGATATTAAAAGCATCACTTGCTCTTTTATTTCATTCGCAATCGTATTTGCCGCCTCAGGAATTGCTACCCCTTTAAAGTACTTGATTTCCGGTTGGAAAATCGGCTTCCGGGAAGAATGAGTCACGTATAATTCAAAAATGAAATCAGTCAATGTATTGAATGATTTTACATACTGGTCGGTGAGTAACTGGAACAATCATAATGTCGAGCATTATTAAATGTAAATACTTCCACTTAATTAAAACTTCATTCATTATTACGACTAGAGAAAAGAATCCGGGATTATTTGTATGGTAATCCAAATACAGATCTCTTGATTTCAGTACAAGCTCCGAATACACGGCTTTCACATATTCTGGTGACTTTTGAATCCCGAGTGCATCGAGCCGCTACTCATTAAAGGATTACGTATTATAAAACTAATTAATAAGTGCGTGAAATATATATCCACAAATGAACAAATATAGTTTGGAATTACGAACTGGTTCAGTATACGTTTCTGCACTGGATATTGAATCTTCATGCTCCTCGTTTACGGAATAATTGAATTTCCTCATTTCAAACGTATTACGACGGCGTAATTTTTGTTCCTGTTTCTTTTTACGTATTGTATATTGATCTTCAACGATGATAGCTCCTTCGACCAAAAGCACCTACCAGAATAACTCACATATATTTCTAGGTATGTAAATTATAATTTCATAATCATATAATTGAATAATCTCAAAAATATCAACGGTAGTGTCGATACTTTCAATCCTTTCGATTTGTGTTTTTGTTCCACGTTTATATCAGCGGGAAATTTCTGGAGATTATCAGTATCATCTGTTTCAATGGATACACGCCTTCGATCTATTATTTCAACCTCGCTTCTTTTTAATATTACTTTAGGTAACATTGTTTTACTCTCGAGAATTATGTCGGTCGCAGTTGCGCCGGTGCCTTGTGGTCTTACGAATAAACCATACGAAGGTAATTCTAAGCCGTCTATCATCTATTTAATAATAATTTAAACATAGAATGACTTTAACAGTGTAAAAACATTACAACTGTACCTCGTCTAAAATCTCATCGATAAAATTTCGTGTACTCTTTTCGGACTCTAAGAGGTCGTTATTTTTCCGTTTGCCTATTTTAACAGCCAATAAATTTTCCAGACTGTCCTTGGTCCATGTATAAACATTAAATTTCTCTTGGATCCAAAGCCTATGAATGTCTTCACTTTTTGTAAGGACGAGTATGGGTTTGATATTGGAATATCGTTTATTAATTGACAAAGCGGTATGTAAATCCATTTGAGTAATACCTATCTTCTTCTCTAATATCAATCGAGTAATTTCTTCGTGATCTACAGAGATATGGAATCGCAAATGGTATGCAGTCATATAAATTTTCCACACAGATGGAAAAGCCGTGCCGACAGATAAGGAAGAATTTCGCACAAAGGATTTCGCAAATAAACTTGGAAAATCGTTAATGAAAGTCGGTATAAAGTAGCGGGCGCACGTTTTAAGATTAATATTGGGTCATCACATAAATAATGTCGTTTCTTAATTACCATATATAATCGTTCATATCATGCTTCGCTGATATGATTATAAGAACTTCTCTTTTCGTGTCATAAAGAGTATTCTTTCGGCAGTTTGTAACGTGCGTTCGACCTAGTTAGATCAATTTTTTTCATTTGAAAAAACTTCATTTGCACCGAAAGTTAGATTCCAAAAACGACTATACTTATGGGATGACCAAATATCTCAAGCAATACGAAATATATTCAACTAACGAAATCCGTAACTATTCCCTAACAGTTCCTGGACGGCTAAGAATTCGCCTTTGCGCGCGATATCATTGAACTCTTCCCTGCTTACGAATATGTAGGATTGATGTTCTTCCTCACATTCTATCTCCCTTGTAGTATACCATCGACAACATCTCACCTTAAAAACATTAATTTGATGGTACTCGCAAAAACACAAAGATATACTTTAATGCTAGAACTACGGAAGCCGTCAAAAAGACGGGTCCGCGGAATTTAACAAAAACGTTCGAAGCTATAAATTTCCATTTTCTGAGATTACGACTCACGTCGCATAATGGACGTGATTAAATCGATTAATTTATTTTTTCCATGCACTCTTATTTTTAAAGACGTATACGTATATATATAGCTTATGATATTGTCCGCAGTTCTAGTGTTAAACGATAACAGAGTTCATAAGGAATTAGCTTATTTTCCTGATAAACTCTTGCTTACTTTCTTAGGAACCATATAAGCGATTTGCAAAGCTAAACATGCTTTCTTCACTGCTGATGGACCAACTAATACAATAAGTGGTGGTCCTATTTCATCGTATGGAATTACATGCGTATCAATTCGTGGCGCATTTAATTGCTCTAATAATGTTAACTTCGTAACTGTCCGTGCGGCAAGTAAATCTAACGGTGAAGCAAATAATGTTGCTGCGGACACCTGTTCCAATTAATACCGACAATGTCCGAATATTCTATTTTAATCAATTTAATAATCTGACATACTTTTTCCGCAGTAGATACTTCGGTGCCATCAATATATATTATGGTGGGAATAGAAAACAAAAGTACCTCCCTGTAATTGGGCCACTTCGTACAAGAATTACCTCTAAGATCTATATTTCGCACCGAACCGGTAATGTGAGATACTTCCAACAGATCGTTAATTTTATTGAACTTCAGATCTATAATACGTAACCAGTGTGCATCCTATACGAAATCAGAACAATTTTTTACGTAAAATCATTCTTTGGAAGCAATTAGTAGAATGAGGAATACCTTGAAAAATTCTAACGAGGATAGTCTGTTATATGCCAACATTATCGTACGTAAATTAAGCAGAGTATTTAAACCGTGACCAGGTGTAGCGGATCTATAAGATGTTATGCAATTTCCTTCTAAATTCAGTTCTTGAATATTCAACTTATCCAAATTTTCTATGCACTCAATTAAATTGTATGATAGATCTAAGTGCTGCAAGTACCTATTATAGTCAAAGTATTAAATATATGTATTAAATATGAGCCACTCAAATGCGGAAGTGATTAACTCCACTTTTTGAAAATTGTATAATTTTCCTGCCAAAACATATAATTCTCTAATTTTTGTTTCATGGAGTTAGTCACTTTGGCTTTCGAGCGGCTAAAATAATAATTCCGTTAATTCTTTATAGCGGAATAAACTGACTTTAAATTGTGTAATCCGGATATCACTTCAATCGCATTGTGTGATAAGTTTAATCGAACAATGCTCCAGAAACTACTTAAATCTTCCATTTTCGATATATGATTAAAGGATAAATTGACATACGTCAAATACCAAGGCGGAATAAAATCGAGGACTTGTTTTACTTTATTGTGTGCCATATTTAAATATATTAGGTAAGGAATTCCACCCATTGGAGATAAATCACAGATATTATTGTATACAAGGTCAATATATTGCAAGTGGCGATGATAATGTAGAGTTCGAATATTTGAAATTGACTGTAAAATAATGATAATATATTATTATTGTTTTTCAACGGCTTATTCAATAATATAGTAAGTTTATAATACCATTCCTCTTAAAATGCATTTGCTGAGGACAAGTAATCCATTCTCGGGCGACTTTCTCAAAAACGATGAACCAACCCCTACCAATCTATCCGTTAGGAAACCCCAAAATTCTATATCATCGAATAATATTTCGTTGAGATTTCTGATCTTTATAATCGGTGATAAACTATCTTTCCATAATTGAACATCCAATCCATATCCACCCCAGTTGCTTTCAATAATACATTGTCGGTTTTCATCCCCGGAAATTGATTCCCATTCGTGCAACGTTGAAGAGTGCGACTTTGTGTACAAATTCGATACATTATAATCACTTACATCTTCCCAAATATCACAATCAAAAATTCTGTTAATATTGAATTAAGCAATAATTACACTTAGATCAGTGGAAGCAGAAGCTGTTGAAATTATCTCATATGACTCAATGTGGAATGTATCATCTAAGATATATCTATCTTCTGTAGAGCCCCAACTCATATCACTATGTGATAACAAATCAGATTCTAAGTTATATCTATCCCAAACATGGTCTCTATTATCTTTTTGTTCTAAATCCGTAGTTCTGCCAGTTTGAGATGGCTTGAATACAATTGATGTGGGACAAATAACATACTCTGCCTGTGATAGACGATTTTTGGATTTAAAGATACATAACTCAGATACAAGCAGATCTGCTGAGAACAAGTTGCACAGGTTGCACAGTAAGCTATTACCTCTGTTCTACTCATACTTTTATGCGACACTTTGCAATATGTTTGGTGTATTAAATATGTTAATATATTTCGGTATACAAGATGTGTAATATTATTCATTTAATCATATTTTCAATACTTTCAATTGTTCTTGACATTTGGCTGACTGCTCAAAGTTCATGTTATATGAAGGGAGCTCTGTATGCTGCAATGTTTACTCATTAAGTGTATTTGTTTTTCATATTGTACAAGTTTTAATGTTGTATATTACACAAGTACTTTCCTATCTATATATCAGCAGCTACATTTTTCAAAGCTTTATCCGAAAGACGATAATGATGCCATCCCTCTGCCACTGTCATATCAATTGCTCCTTTATTTTTGTAAAATTCTTGTGCCGGATTGCATTTAAGAACAGAGAAATCTAATCTACAGCAGTTGTTATCTACTGCTTCCTGTACAAAATATATCCGAGAAACAAATTACTTAAGAAATCTTGATTGTGAATTACAAGAAAATGCATAGTTTAATTCCTAAAACATACTTTGGCAACAGTTTTAAATAATTTGCTACCAATGTGGTTTTTACGAAATTCCATTGATACATATATATCTTCCAAATACATAGCTTTTCCACACCATGTAGAATAAGTATAATATGAAAGCGCATATCCTACTATTTTTTTATTTAGCTCTGCTACAAAGCACATAAATAGTGGATGCTCTGATTCGAATCCATCTTTTTCTAAAGCTTTTGAACATTCAAGATCAATTTTAAATTCGAAATCTATTATTGAAGTTAATTCATGTGTATTATTCAAACAAGAACTTACTTTTATAATCTAATTTTGGTTGATCAGACATATTCTCAAAATCTGCCAACTCCTAAAACGTTTTAAAAGAGATATCTTTTATTATGATGTTATATTTTCGTGAAATTTCAAAACATTTATACCTGTATTAATTTTCTAATTGCTTGGCAATCATCACGCACTGCTTTGCGTATAATTACATCGGCCATATTTAGCGTAATATTTAATTTTTATATGTTTATTAATATATGTTAATATTTGTACGTTTATGAAATTATCTCTCGGTATATAAATAAGTAAATACGATAGCTTCGTGGCTCTAATAATTACTTAAATGCAAGAATAAACTAGAAAATATAATAGGTTTACAATGATGCAAAGTTTGCAACATCAAAACAATTGCCCAGATAACAAATATTAAGATATAAGATCAAAAATTGGAAGTCATGGAACTAATGTTTGTGAATTTCGTGATCAAAAGCTTGCAAAAAATTAATGAATATCTGAAAGATTTGTATAAAAGTTATTAAAAGTATTCAATGTATAATTGCAGAGATTCGTACGGTAACATCACGTAAGAGGGAGCCATAAGCGTTCAACTTCCGGTGTACTTGTATATATGTAACTTCCTTGAACGAGCATCGGTGCTTCCGGTGCATTTCATTCGCGGCTGTGCGTCTCTTGCGCTGTGTTTGGTGCGATCGGTGGTGACGTGTGTTAGATATCTGAACTCTCGGTTTCTCGACGTTTGCTTATTAATCCGTGTTAAAGAGAGCAAGAGAACAAAGAAACATGTCTGAGATTGACGCGAAAGTGAACATGTCGCTCGGTAAGTGGCCAGAGTCTCGAAAGTCTAGCAGTTTTGCCGATAATCCTGGGTGATCGTTACGGCTACCATTTCTTCCTTTGCACAATTTCAATATGGCGACCGAAAATCCTACGATACCAAATATCTGCGATTTAGTTCCATTCAGTCTTACTCGAGGATATATTTTGAAAAGCGAAAATGTTTCTATGCGGCAAACAGGATTTCGAAGGATTACACATCATTGTGACACCTTCTTTTTTTAAAAAAAGGGGCCACAATCGATACGATACTTGCGGGGTAAAAGTCTGGCATATTTTGAGTAACGAGAAGATCCATCCCAATTAATGAGCCAAAGTATTTATTTCCGATCTTTGTACGAACGACGGTTTTAACCGTATCCTGCTTTTAAATGAAATCGCTGCTCTTGGATCGAAGACAGAGGGAAGGAAAGAAAAAGAAAGAGGGAGACACGAATGTCAACGAAGAAATACGAATTATGATGAAATTTCCAATGATAGTCCAATAAGCTCTAACTTGCGAGATATCAGTTTTAAGTCGATTTAGACAAACGCTCTTGAACCGCGATAATGTCTGCTGCAATGAACGAAAGGCTTACGTTCCCGATACGATGAAAGTGAGAGTGAAATACAGCGAAAAATATCGCGACCATTCCGAAGAATTACACATATTTCTGTCATAAATAGTTTTAAGACTTTGTCATGTGATTTATGGAAAATGGGTCTCGTGAATTTATTACCGAAAGTTGCATTGGTGGTTGAAGTGCGTAGAACACGACGCTTTTGGATGATGCACGAATTCGAGGACGTGACTCATACCACACGAAAAGCTGACTTTCTCACTGCGTGGGCTACGTTTGCGTAACTTTAGTTATATTTTTACCTGTACTACCATCTTTCTCGGATTACTGTTACTCCGCCTACTCCAGCCCGTAACGCGCCATCGCGTAAATAAGTCTCTCCATTACACGCGACCATATATTTCGAAAAAGTTTATCCAACTTTTACCACAATCTCGTTATTGGACATAAATCTATAAAATTGAGGATGTTCATCAATTACATGAAAACCAGTCCTCCATTCTTTTTTGAAACCAATGATTTCATAAGAGGCAAGACACTACTCAAGAGAATATAACTTGCACAAGATATTGGTTGTGAATACAAAAGCATAGTTCCATTACTATGAGCAGTACTTATACTTTTTATATTTAATAATAATAATCTGAGGAACAGATAATAGTCTTTCCTATGAATTTGGCTGGAGAATTGTGAAACTACAACCTTGTGTCACATTGAATGTTACTTAGAAGGCCACATCAGGCAAACACTTAAATCTAAGAAGACTATGAGACTCAGAATTAACAAAGATTTTGTGTAAAATGGATTGTCGTGTTTCTCAAAATGACACAAGTATCACTTTTGACACACCAAGTTTTAATTCCTAAATTTTTAACAACGATGTTGCTACTATGAAGCTTGTGGCAGTCTTAGAAGAAATTTCGCGCGAAAGGAATCATTTCTAAATCTTGCATTATAACGAATTGTGAAGGTAATCAAGAAAGAAGAGAAATTGAAATGCTACTTACTAAATATAAATTACTAGTAGTTTTATACTAGTTTCAAAATATTCAAGAACAATGGACATACAAATATTAGATTGATATTTCATCGGATGGAATACAATTTATAAAACACATATGAAATTTTATTTGTCACAAAACATGGATTCAAAGTAACAATGGACAAGTACCTAAATTCATATTAATTCATTTCTAACGGGGAAAAAGGTGATCAACTGCTTGGAGATGTATGAACATTGTCATAGTACAATACACGAAGAAATTGAAGGCACAAGAAACAAAATATAAAGCTTTATCTATGAATACAATATACAGCAAGTGCTGTTATTCAATCGCATCATGGAATTATACAAATATATAAATCAGAAGCAGATAGAAACAGTGAATGTATAAGTAAAAGTATTCTGAGAGGACAAAATCAAAAGGAATTATCAAATGCAGCATGAATTAAATTGGCTACTACCTAATATATATTATGCAAAGACATTCTTAGATTCTCTAATAACAATTTATGAACAAGATATAACTTGTGTTGTATGCTAAATCTACTTTTGCATGAGAAATACTATTTTAACAGTAATACCTTCCGAATAGTACATCATTATTCTTACAAAAATTTCAAATAGCCTACTCTTACATTGACTTTATTGTAGAAATATGAACATTATTACCTTAAATTAATATTGCGCATAAATAATTCGATGTATTTTCAGTGCTTCAATATGAAAGTTTTGCATCTAATTTGAATTTAATTTGAGTTTACTTAGATTTATTTCATTCATTATAATAGTTAAAAAATGCCAGATATATTTTTGAGATAGTGGACATATATATGTATTTATATTTCCATATAATAAAGTTATAGCCAAAGAGGTCACGTTAGAAAAAAACATGTATTAGAAGAAAGTCTTTATGGGGAATGAGTAGCCAAACCCAGCAAATATAATTAGAACACTAACGATGTCTTATACCCGAAGGATAAAATAAGACCATCGAAAGATGAAATTCCTTAATGGGAGAAGGAGAACATTTTTCACGAATTGCAGATTAAAGTTTAACACAAATTCAATTATAGTACTATGGCCGCATGTTCGCTAAACCTTGCCAATTTTCTTCCTTTTAAGATGAAATCATAAAGATGGAGAAAAAGGAGAAAAAGAAAAAGACCGGGCCTGCTAGTGGAAAAACTGGTGCTAAGCGCACGCGCGGCACTGCACGAGGAAGAAATGGACTCAGAGGCAGAGGTACAAGAGTTAAACGCAATGTTGCTGTTACCAAGAAAGATCAAACTTGGCAAAGAAGCCAAAACAATAATAATGTGCGTGGCGGCTTCATAAGCAAACGATATAATAAAAATGATAGTCTGGTTAGATCACAAAGCAATTTAACATTAAATCAGAGGCCCAATACAAGAGGTGCCTTTAGTGTGCGACGTGGTCGAGGTAGTAGATTCGGCCTGACCCGTAGTAGAAGTCGTACAAACTTGACTTTCAGTCAAGGAGGTTTCTTCACTAATAATAAAACGACATTGAAGAGAACAAACAGTCTACCAAATTTACGCGATCCAACTTCCGTCCACAATCGGTTGGGATATCAGAGTCCAGCTCAGATAGCATACAGAAACAGAGTTAAAAGAGCAAAGCAGTTGCTATTGCAGAGGCAGAATCAAAGACTCGCACTGCAGAATCAATTCAGAGTAAGTTTCATTTTGTGGCGAATAAAAGTATCTTGTTAATTGACTCCACTACTTAATATTTTCCGGTTGCAGCTACCACAAACTGGAAAACCTATGCTATCGCTGCAGCAAAGATCTTTGGAAAGAAGACAACAAATTTTAACATCCCAGCGTCGTTTTACTACCGGTGGATTAAGATCGGATCAAATTGCTCGGGCGCAAAGACGTGCACAGTTTGAACAAAAAATGATGAGAATGAAGTATGATCTGGTGTCTTAACATTTATGTTGAACTTGTCGAACAATTCCTAAAAATTTTCATTGGAAAAGTTATCAATGAATAACTTGCTGTTTTATCTAGCATTTACTTAAAAATTTGATATTTTATATTCAAATATCCTATTACTTCTAAGTATTCTATACCCAATTTTATTAAACTTGTCGCTTACGTATTTTTTATTACCCGCTCATTATAATTTTATATTTCATTTGATACAATAATCAATTGTTATAGTTCGCCACGCATGAATACTAATTCAAATGTGAACTTTATGTGTACACTTGGAAGTGATTTCACTCCTAGCACACATCAACGCTCGCTAACAATCGGCCAAGCCAGGAACGGCGGCAGTATGAACACTTTAAGGCAACTACCAAGAGGACGTTCACCATTTAGACAAAGCATGCAAAGTTTGAACATGGTAAAATATATAAAATTTTATTTAATTGTCACAAAACTTACTCAGTCTTTAATCATCTTGATTCATATTGATGTTACAAGTGTTGAGATATTTATATTTTCGTATACATTATATGATAATATTGGATTGTTCCATAAGTGCGTGCAGTTTTGTTGAATATGAAAAATTCTGTCTTTTTTTCAAATATTTAATACGAATTAATCTAGAATGTATTTTACACTATTATTTAAGAATCACATAATATATAGCTGATAGGACATTGTCACGAGATATGTACTTTCAATATGAAATGAAAGCCTGAAGCTAACGAACTTATGGACCAACCTAATGTATATTACAGATTTTGTAAAAGTACAAAACACATGATTACTTCATAAAGAGGTCATCAATTTCAGGTTGGGAGGTCACCAATATTTGGTCGGCAACGTTCAAGATCGAGATCGCGTTCCCGTTCACGAACACGCAATACCTCATCTTCAGAAGCCGGTGCGGATGTTGATGACCGTACTTTCAGCGAAGTTATGTACAGTCTATCTGGGAATCTCGGCGTCACAGGAAGAACGCTTAACGATCGATTTAGTTTTTAAGCCTGGCAAGGATTTCCTTTGTATTTAGAATATAAGACTGTTAAGGCCAGAGCTGGGGAGGTGACGAATTTTATGCTTAAAACGTAGATACTAGAAGCAATTCTCTTGCTTTCTGAAATTGATTTAACGATAACATACGAAGGAGTAAATATAAGACACAGATTAACAACGTTTGCTTTACTATCCATAAACTCCTTTATTTGCTAAGTAACGCGAGTACTGTATTCTTTAGATCATATATCACATAGGCTTATCAAATTCATTGTGTTTCCACGCGTAACAAGCACATTCTTTAGGGTTTTTTTTTCAATCAGATTAAAGTATTAAATACATTAAATTCTTAGCCTATTAAGCTATATATTATGCAGTGGCTATGCGTTCCGTTACACTAAATGTATTGTAGTTACATTTTTCCATTTTGGGAACTTACAAATATAATGTTTATAACATTGCAATGTTAAATTCGAAACATTATTAAAATGCAACGAGAAATGTATTTTCTATTACAGGAATTATTTTATTTTTACGTATAGCACATATGTACAAAAAAAATACGTTTGTATAATCGGACGTTTATTGATAGAGTCTCAAATGATTATAACTAAAATTTAATAAGCACCGACTTTCGCACATCGTAAGTTGTTTAACAATTGTTTTTGGCGTCTGATAATTTACTTTCCATATTTTCCACTTTCAAATTAAATCAGCAGAACAATATTAACGATGAAAAATCGAAGAGGATTATTCTCAAAAATATGTCATACTTCTACGTAAAGACAAAAGCTTTAAATATCCTCCTTTATTTATCGTTTCTTAATCATTAAGTAAAATATATCAGACAAAGTGTTAATAAAAAGATCGTGCACCGAAAATGAACTTGAATTATTAAATATTCTATTTAAAATGAAAATACCATCTTTGGTTATATTACTATAGTTAGCTGGATCGTAAATTTGGTTTGTCGGAACATCAATTAATTTAATTTCTACGAATTACATCGATGTATGATTTATTTTGTTTTGTTCTGATATAACGACAGTGTAATTATATGATGTAACATAAATTCAGCTTCTTTTACGTTTTTCTTATCCTATAAGCGTGAAGTCTACAATAAGATTATTGTAAACGGAGTATGTATAATAGTACGATGTAAATTAAATTTTATATCTCACTGTATCAATATTATTACTTTCAAGCGTGTATCCTTTACACGCGCACAATTAATGAATCATAAATAACATAAAGTTTCCAACGATAACGTGAAACAGCCATTGTTTCAGTATACTATAACTGGACTATTTATTAAAATAAATATCATGTAACATCAACTTAATCTCATTTATGACTCGCATCCATTGGACGATGAAACTCGACTTACTGAATGCAATGCGTATTAACTCCAGCAAATATGTAATAACTTTAAATATTTCAAAATCGACTTTGATATAATTGATGTATTCAAATCTGAAAACTCGAGGAAGTTGCGAACGAGTGTTAGAAAATATTATTTCTGGCTAACGTAAAGTGGTTTCGGCTGACTATGACTCGATATCGAATGCGAAGCATAAATCGGTTTACTTATCACTGTCAAAGAAGACAAAGAAATCGTGTTCTTCATTCATTGCCTCCTCGACTTAATCAGTTTCATTCTATAAACAATCTCTTCAGAGTCGAGTTGAAAGTTTTGTACAATGTATTTTCGAGGAAGCGAATTTATTTATTTTCACTTAAAACCAGTGATCAGAAATCTGATTTATTTCCGCGAGAATTAAACCGATTTATTTGTGCGCGCATGGCTTAAGATGTGGAGTTCTAAAAACAATTAATAGTGCGTATCAGAATTATTAATTAACATCATGCTCAATCGAGCTCTGTCTCTCGTTTCATTCTGCGCACGAAACGTTGAACAACAGGTACACGTTTGTTTGTATGCATTATATAATTTGCATTTTAATATTACATATAAATGAAAATTAGCATATAAATTACTGTTTTATTCTTTTATGTTAAACATTCTCAAGGAACAATTCTCGTGGTTTCCTATTATTAATGTGGAATGTTATGCAGTATCTAAAGCTATTTTAAATAGTTTTTAGGGCGCAAGATTACCGCGACAATACAACAAGTCCGACACTTGGATGTACACGAACATGTTGCATATTCTTTATTAAAAAAAGCTGGAATTCCAACTCCACCTTTTGGAGTTGCTAAAACACCGGATGAAGCTGCAAAATTAGCAGCAGAACTTAAAACAAAAGATATTGTTCTGAAAGCACAAGTTCTTGCCGGGGGTCGAGGAAAAGGTCATTTCAAAGGCACGAGTGTAAGTGGAGTTATGATGTGCGAAACGTAAGTCGAATTTGCGTAATATTTTAATCCGCTTGTAGTCCCAGCAAGTTTTGAACATGAATATTTTATAGGCCGGAAGAAGCGAAAAAATTAGCCAGCGATATGATAGGTAAATTGTTAATTACAAAGCAAACTGGGGAAGCAGGGAAGATCTGTAACAGTGTAATGGTGACGACGCGCATGTTCCCTCGTAAAGAATACTATTTGGCTGTGATGTTGGAACGCACGTTTGATGTAAGGCGAAGTAATATTTTAATGTTTTCAAAATATTATCTTTTATTTGCAAAACATTATTTACAGGGAGCCGTCATAATTGTATCTAGACAAGGAGGAGTAAACATTGAGGAAGTTGCTGCAACAAATCCTGAGGCTGTAGCATATGTACCAGTTAATATAAATCAAGGTTTAACAATTGAACAAGCAAACCTTATCGTAGATAAATTAGGTGTTAAGGGAGAGGGCAAAGACATCACGGCAATGGTTGCATGTAATCTGTACGAATTGTTTATCGAAAAGGATGCGTTATTGCTTGAAATTAATCCTTTTGCGCAAGACATTTGTGGTGATTGTAAGTTGAACAAGCTGAGAAATATGTTAAATGCATGTTCTACGTCAGTTACTGCAGTAATACTAATCTATGTGTTTATTAGATTATGCCTTAGATTGTAAATGTAAATTTGATGACAGTGCAGACTTCAGACAAAAAGAACTCTTTGCATTGCAAGACTGGTCCCAGCAAAATCCTAATGAAGTTACTGCGGCGAAATATGATTTAAATTATATTGCTTTGGATGGAAATATTGGTTGCATGGTGAATGGTGCCGGATTAGCTATGGCTACAATGGACATCATAAAACTTTATGGTGGTCTACCTGCCAACTTCTTAGACGTCGGCGGTAGTGCTACCGCGGAAACGGTGAAAGAAGCTTTCAAAATAATATCATCGGACAAAAAGGTATTATTCTATTAAGAAAATCTCAAATATATAATAACAGAGCTGTGTTTTTAGGTGGAAGCTATTTTCGTGAACATATTTGGGGGTATCATGAGATGCGATATAATAGCGAAAGGAATCATTACAGCATCCAAGGAATTAAATTTAAAGATTCCTGTTGTCGTAAGATTACAGGTAATTGTTTGATTAGATGGATCCTCGTCTTAGTAATCTAATTTTATGGATTGTTATCATCAATATAGGGCACTAATGTCAAAGAAGCAAAGGCTTTGATACTCGAGGCGAAACTGAAACTTATTTCCGTGGACGATTTTGCTGAAGCGGCGGAAACCGTTGTAAAAATGGCTTTAATGATTCACGTCGCGCATTCCTTAAACTTAGACATTGCCTTTACAGCCCAAAAAGGCAAAGAACATAAAAAGAAAAAAGCTTGAAGCGAAAGACTAAGGTGCGACGAATTATGAAATTATGTCTAATCTGGAAAATATTAAAGTGGAAATTTTAATGCATAGTGATTTATTCAAATTACTATCCCCTTCGTGCTATTAATCTTTAGATACTTTATGTAATTCACCATTTTTGATTAACGATTTGAAAAATACGTATAACTAAACGCAAAAATCATTTAACCCATAATCTCTGGACTAAGTACATTTTCGTAAACACATCGCGCTGAAGTCTAAAGTCTAAAGACAACGAATGCAAGATCTTTAAGACTTCGGACAGAATACATAACGTGTAGACTGGAATAAACAATATATTATAATATATGTGTACTAACAGTTTTATGGTACAAAATAAGAATGAATTATGAGAGCATTGAATAAATTTACATATCGAAGCATTAAATCATGTGCTATTTCTGTTATTTGTATAAACAGTTTAATTCTTCAACTTATGAAGAACATGTCCGCGCTTTAAGTATGTTGCAACCTTCAATTTATGTTTATGCCATTCATTGCAAATATGGTAAAATAATAATAATATATGCTTGCAAATTGAATTTATAAAAAAAAAGCGGCGTGTCAAATAAAGGTGGCGCGAAGTTGAGTGCTGCCACCGTGATAGCCACGAGTTTGCGTCATGTTTTTAAAGGAAACGTCAAGAAAGGTGGGGACATGAAGGCAAAGCTAATACAGCAGTCCAGTACCACTGGTTTAGAAAGATGGCTACCATGTTGTCCCGGACTATCTCACTCGTTGAGAATTTTAGCCGATTCAACGGGTCCAAGGTACGTTATGATTATTATCGAGCATAATTAATATCATTAGGCTTCGCGGTATAGCTTCGAGCAGGTATTTCCCTTATTTACACGCCCCTAAGACACGTCAGTATTAAGCCAATGATGGAAGAGAGGGGTGATCACCATATTAGATGACTGTAGTCTGCTAAATTCGGCGCCAGGGTCAACCGATTCGAAGCCAAGGATCGTGGCCTCGCACTAAACCCAGATTTTTCACAAAATATCCGAATGACAATTATGCAACACGGTTGTGACTGTTTCCCTGTTCAATGTCTGACTACTTGATCGTTACCCTCCGATTAGGAGTTAACATTTAATTAATCATTATTGAATTACTCGCCAACATAGCACTCCATGCCAATCTGACGTTCTAAAGATTGTCAGTTCTTCTAAAATTCCAAATACCGACTAACAAAAAACGATCACAGTTTTTAAATACTTGTCATTCTTAATTAATTATCCGATGCATGATAATCAATTCGATAATAGTTACTTTTTCGTAATACTTTTTCGAAAATTTCATAAGTTTGATATTACTTTTACCAAATTTGGTATGCTGATTTCAAATATATATATTTATATATTAATACATCGCGAATGTAGATTGATTATGAATGTCAGCAGGTATGCTAGAAGTATGTTATGTAGGTCATTACCAATGATTGACCTTTGATCATAAATTTATATTTAAAGGCTGCATGCCTTTGTATGTGTTGAAATAAAATCAGTACTATTTTAGCAGACTCATATTTGTCTACTGAATGAGATTTATTTGTTGTATCTCATATTTTTAATGTGTTATTTATGGATTTTGAAAAGATGAGCCACTTATACAAGAACCCATGACTTTAGATAGTATTTTCCTAATATAGCTTCCACATTTAGGAAAAAAGAATACTATATTTGCATCTGTTTTTAATTCAATATCACATAAAGCACTGTTATAAGAGAGGTTTTATGATTTTTTATTCAAAATTATTTAATTATTGGACTCGTTTTTTTCGCAGATATTGGCTTGCAAGACCAAATTAGTGAAACAACCAGTAAGGAATTTGAATGTGCATGAACACATAAGTTACAGTTTACTAAATGAAGCAGGTGTACCTACTCCCAAGTTTGGAGTCGCCAAAACTCCAGACGAAGCTGCTAAACTGGCAGCTGACTTGAAGACCAAGGATATTGTTTTAAAGGCACAAGTTCTTGCAGGTGGTAGAGGAAAAGGACATTTTAAGGATTCCAGCGTTAGTGGTGTTAAAATGTGTGAAACGTAAGTTTCCCAAATCCACTTGTATATAATTGCTATTTCTATATGAAATGCATTATATCACAACATATTTATATTTAGACCCGAAGAAGCAAAAGCATTAGCCAGCCAGATGATAGGCAAATTGTTAATTACAAAACAAACTGGTGAAGCTGGTAGGATATGTAACTCAGTCATGGTAACGCAACGCATGTTTCCTCGTAAAGAATACTACCTTGCTGTTATGATGGAAAGAGCCTTTGGTGTAAGATAATAAAATGACAATTATTACGCTTTTTTTTCATTAAAACAAAACCGACAAATATGCAAGTTGTTAATTCGCGAATTATAATTCTAGGGTCCAGTTATAATAGCATCGAGCCAAGGTGGTGTAAATATTGAGGAAGTTGCCGCGACAAATCCTAGCGCGATTATGTACGAACCTATCGATATTAATAAGGGAATTACGAAAGAACAAGCAGAGCGAATTGTCGTAAAACTTGGGCTTGAGAATGTTAAAGATTATATTTCGAATATAATCATTAATCTGTATCAAATGTTCCTGAAAAAGGATGCCCTTCTTTTAGAAGTTAATCCTCTGGCAGAAGATATCAATGGAAATTGTACGTTTAACTTATCAAGCATGTAATAATAATTCGTTATCATCATATAATATTGTTTTACATATTTCAGACTTTGCATTGGATTGTAAATGTCGATTTGATGACAATGCTGAGTTCAGGCAAAAAGATTTATTTGCTCTAAGAGATTGGTCTCAAGAGGATCCTAAAGAAGTAGAAGCTGCCAAATTCGACTTGAACTACATTGCCCTTGATGGGAACATTGGTTGCATGGTTAATGGTGCAGGTTTAGCCATGGCAACCATGGATATCATAAAATTACACGGAGGCGAACCCGCGAACTTCTTAGATGTTGGTGGTGGTGCTACCACATCTGCCGTTAAAGAAGCATTTAAAATTATCACCTCTGATCCACGAGTACGTAAATCCTAACAAATGTAACATAAATTGTTTATTATTGCACATTTCTGATCTATCTCTGCATTTAGGTTCACGCTCTCTTAGTTAATATCTTTGGTGGTATTATGAGATGCGACATAATCGCGGAAGGAATTATAGCAGCAACTAAAGAACTTAGCTTAAAAATTCCAGTTGTCGTTAGGTTGCAGGTATAGCATTGGAAATATTTATTATTGCTTGTAACGTTTAATTGTGTAATACGTTTGTTTCGATTATATTAATGTTGTATAATTTTAGGGCACAAATGTAGACGAAGCTAAAGCTTTGATCGCAAACTCCGGTTTAAAGATTGTGCCAATCGATGACCTGGATGAAGCTGCACGAGTTGCAGTTAAACTATCAACCATCGTAAAGCTAGCCCAATCGGAAAATCTCAGTGTTAACTTCGAGATACCGTCAATTTCATAAACTTAGGCAAAAGTTTCGTGTATTATCAGAAATGTTATGACGATATATTCAAACATTGTTAAATGGTTGAAGGAACTTTTGAAAGTAATAAGTATAGTAATAACAAAAAAAAAACATGTTTACAAACTATTCTTTCCGAAGAGTTACCTTTCAATCAGTTTCTTGAAAAGTTCTGTGTCAAGTAGATTGGACAAAAAAAGCGCATTTTAAAAAAAAACATTGGTGTAATACATTTTTAAAAGGATACTTTAAAATACGACCGATTAATTTCTCCGCCGTTAAAGATTCTTTTTTTTTCAATGCAAGTACAAAATCTCTTCTCGCGAAACGTACGCAGTTCTTTGAAACTATAATTTATTGCTTACCTTTTAAAGGGTTCTGTGATTCAGTATTAAAATTAATTTATGTAATGCTTTACACGAGGATGTACGCGATTTTGCTTTCTACTAAAATAAGAAGCATACCTACTATTCAAGATGATATGTTTTATATATATATCCAAAGCAAACAAAACCTTATATTTGAGATATGTATGACATGAAAGAAAGGCCTGTTTAATGTAACATACGCATGTAGTTATATGTATACATATATAAATTATTTTACATAATTTTAGTTTGTCTTTATTTTGTTCGTCAACTGAATGAGTTGCCCGCGTTGAAATATTCCGAATCATATTTTTGGAGTATCAGTATTATATAATTTCGTATTACTAAGAGATATGTGAATATCTACTGTATTACTAATAATTACTCAATAATTAGTTGAGAACAGTTGAAAAATTAATTAATTCAGTAATAGATTTCATTTGATTAAAAGATGTGTGAATATCTACTGTCATTTTACTCAGCTTACTTCCATAATGTATTTCGAAAGAAAATACTCCTAGCATTGATTATTTATCCATTTTCTTTAAAAAGTTTTTTGATGTCCAATAACAACGACTAACATATAATAACTGTACCATGAAACAATACTTTAAATGTTGCTCGAAGTCCATTAAAATAAAAATATTTAATTGTAACATTTAACACGACAATTTTTAACCTTGATAAAATGTTTATAATAAAATAAACACATCGCGATCGAAATGGGGTAATAAAATGCGATCACTGAAATTATTATTTAATATCTTTTATTGAAGATGTATATAAAATGTACTTGCAATTAAGACAATGTTTATTAATTTTTTTAAGCGAGTATAGAAATTAATCGAGAATATATTGTTTTCAGAGACAAGTACGGAAGTCAACCGATTGATAATCATATAAATGCAACACGCGAAATCAAATTAAACGATCAAGAATTCAAATTATTTCAAAATGAACCGCCCAGCTATTCCGCACAGATTATGTTGGCCGTTCTGACTGCCGTAGTTCGGATAACAATGCATCAGTCATTCGAGTAATTTGAACCGATTGAAACAACGTGCTGTCGTAACGAACAATACTTTACCTCGCTGTTATTAATGATTTAATATATAAGTATAAGAATTTCACATTAGATCGAACGCGAAAATGGTTAGAACGAAAGCAGACCGCGTTCCCGGAAAAGGTACGTAAACCTTCAGTAAACACTTACCTGTCAAATCTTCAGCGACCATCCACAATGTCTTCTTTCTTCCTTTGTTGTCTTGCTTACCTCGAACCTGTTTTTCATTGCCGATATCTTCTCAACTCAGTACGTATTCTGTAACACGTGTGAGGTTGAATATTATTATTATTAGTTTAAAGTTATCATCAGTTATTAAAGTAACAAGAGATTTAACATATTTAATATGTGTGTATAGTTAGCGGCGGCAAAGCTCCACACAAAACCGGAGGAAATACGCCGCGCAGGACGGCAACTACAAGTAAAGGTACAATCAAGTATTTTTTGCGTATTATTTTGTGCAAATTTGTTAGTTTATCTTGCATTTGTATCATCATCTTTACTTGTCCATTTATATCTGCAGTTTATTTGTTCTAATTAAAACTTTATTTCAGGGAACAATTACTCAGGTGGAAATCCATATCATCCAAGAGAAACACCAGAATGGCAAAAGCCAATTACACAATTTTTTGGCCAGAATTCTAAGGAAGGAGAAACATCTGTGACTGGTTCATCAGAGTTGAAGGTATATCGCTTAGTACCACTGTATTACTTTTAAGTAACTAATAATCTTTGCTTACGACATCAGGAAAATCAAGATGAAAATAATGTGCAAGAATCAGGAAATGAGTCAGATTAAAATGTACCTTTGTTTTACATCACCAGAAACCAACATAATTTTTCAGTATTATTTATTTCATTATCTTCCAAAGCTTAAATGTTGAAATTAATTTTTCATGTTATAAATAATCTCATATAAACACTAGGAGCAACACAATCATGGTATGTCTTTCTCAATACTTTTAAGTGGTTTTATTATTTTTATGTATAATCAAAACATCTGGTTATGTTAAGTTTTATGTTCATTCATTAAAATAAATATCTTTGTAATTAAATCATATTACATCATACTATCATATGTTACTATCATAGTTATCATAAGTACTAACAAATATAATGTGTTGTAACAACATTTATTTAATACATGTTTTATAATTAAATCTGTCCTAAATAATATTTCCTGCATAAATTTATGTGATTGGTATAGTATTCAATTTTTTATTTAACTACCATAGTGTTATTGGACATCAATAAATATGAATAAATGGAAGTAAGATAAAATTCATCATCCAAAATGCAAAAATTACAAAACGAAAATACAAAAGAAAACCGCGTGAATATTCCGTGAATAGTCTGTGAATGTTTTCTAAAAATAGTTCTATATCCGGTACAGAATTATTTTCATATATTTCTGCATCAATATACTATTAGCTTTGAGAGGAAATGTAAAAATAATAAATCCAGAAAATTGTGAAACATTTCTGATTCAGTACACAAATGAAACAATCGTAAAAATACGGATCTGACGTCAATGGCAGTGGATAAAATCCCATCAAAACAGCATTCATTAATTATTCCCGCGTTTCCCACGAAACCTAATCCCATTGTTTGCGTTCACTACTGTGTAGCTCAACGTACGCCGACTCTACTATATATATCCTGTATAAATATTTTGTTATTGTATCAGCATTCCAGATTGAATCAGTGTGTGTTGCTATCATTCGCACGCATAATTCTTTGCAGTAACTACCGTGTAACACGGTTAATACATTACGAGTTGTATAAAATCGTGTTATCAGAAGTTATAAAAAGTATAATAAGACGCGTTACAAGAAGTCGCAATATCTTTAGCGCGTTGTAGGAATTCGTGGTATGCGAGAGTTTACTGTATACATATAGAACGATACTTTCAGGCCGTTGATCGAGCATGTAATAAATAATTATATAATGACAATTACACGAATTCTTACAGTTATATTATCTCAGCTATGCTCGGTATACATATATATTTAACAACATATTTTATTAGATAAATAACTGTGTCTTTAAGAACGAGCCTTACCCAAAATCTGGCACATCTTGTTAACCAATAATCTTCGGACGAAATATCTTTAGCATTCGTATGCGGAAAATGCACGTTGCGAAAGTATTTTCTTCAAAACGAATCTATTAATACGCCAATTTTCTAATTAAAGATCCGAAAATAACGCGTATGCCTGTTTATCAACGGTAAAGGGCAGGCCTGGATAAACATGGACAGGTTTCCCCGTTAATCCCCACTCCACGTAAAAAATACATCTCATTACCGCCACTCCCCACCATTCCCTAAAAACATAGAGGTTTACTTGCGCGGGGAGCGGTATTTAGTCGTTTGTGGAACTGCTTAGAGTGATGGTATTACTGTGCGTCATGTACTGATCCTAATCTTCATGATTCTATGATGATTTTGTAAAAATATGTAAGTACGAATAGTTTTATCTCTTTTCTGTTTGGCGCTTGCTATATCAAGTTCCGAAATGCGTCATGTAATACGTAATTATTTAATATATAAAGTATGTATTTCGAGAATCAGGATCGATTCAGAAGCGAATATATCCGAACTAATACCGGTTCATTAACAATATCGTTGTATTTCGGTGTCTGAAAATATTTCGCGTCATGATTCTTGTGGAATAATTAAAACAGTGAAATAGTGAAGAGTCTCTCTGTTGTAGTTGATATTATTTATAATAATGTTAGGATGGATCTCCGTTCGCAGCAACCTCCACGTTGGTGAGATCCGGGCAATCGATATTATTCGCGATGCACTTGATATTTTAGTATTAGAAATAAGCGTTTAGTGTAGTTGTGCATCGAAAATAATATCGAGCTGATGGCTGCGAGATTTAGTTTACTGTAAAATCGGACATGTTTCACTTTTGAGCAACATTTTTCGGCATTGTTTCCATTACCTATGAATCATGTGAATCAAGCTAATAACTTACTTCTTAAGTACATCTGGAATTTAATGGAATTATGCATAATTACAAGCATGCAGATTGCATTGCTCACAATGAGTCAAGCTACAAGTTATTTATATATAAGCATAATTTTAGATAAAAGACGAGCATGAAAAATATCATAGTTTCTGTGACAGCATTCCAGTTTATTATTTTCAAGCATACAGTTCAAAGATTTAAGTATACATATTTATTTATGCCGTTCCATGTGAATATAAATAGATATGTAAATAATAATAACTGTATAGTGAAGTTCATCTAACAATAGAATATTTATTATCAATCAGCTTAATCGCTAATCTTGATTACCGAATTTGCACGAATACGGAGATGTTTCTATCTAAAAAATAATGCGCAGAATCACGGATTGAATCGTATTTGCAATACTGCAGCTACATTCAATCCGTAGTCGAATGATTTCTTTGAACACAGCGAGATGATAGACTAGATATAAAAAGTCTGGTAAGCAATGGAAACTTTTATTCCAGAGTTATCGAGCTCTAGAGCCCCCTTTACATTTTTGCGATTTTCGGTCGACCCATTTTTCGCGCGAAAAAATTTTTAATCCACTTCTTTCGACCCAAAATCATCCTAGAATATGTTTATACACCATATACCATCGATTTGGACCATCTAGGAGTAATTTTGGCGACTTTTAATTTTTGACAATTTTTGAAGGTATACCCCTTCACATTTTTGCGATTTTGGTTCGACCCATTTTTGAACAATAAAAATTTTTTAACCGCTTCTTTCGCCCCAAAATCGTCCTAGAATATGTTTATACACAATATACCATCGATTTGGACCATCTAGGAGCGATTTTGGCGACTTTGATTTTTTGACAATTTTTGAAGGTATACCCCTTCACATTTTTGCGATTTTGGGTCGACCCATTTTTCGCCCGAAACAATTTTTAATCCACTTGTTTCGACCCAAAATCATCCTAGAATATGTTTATACACCATATACCATCGATTTGGACCATCTAGGAGTGATTTTGGCGACCTTTAATTTTTGACAATTTTTGAAGGTATACCCCTTCACATTTTTGCGATTTTGGTTCGACCCATTTTTGAACAATAAAAATTTTTTAACCGCTTCTTTCGCCCCAAAATCGTCCTAGAATATGTTTATACACCATATACCATCGATTTGGACCATCTAGGAGCGATTTTGGCGACTTTGATTTTTTGACAATTTTTGAAGGTATACCCCTTCACATTTTTGCGATTTTGGGTCGACCCATTTTTCGCCCGAAACAATTTTTAATCCACTTCTTTCGACCCAAATCGGTCCTAGAACATCATTAGGCATCATATACCACCGATTTAGGCCATTTAGAAGCGAAATTGGCGACTTTGATTTTTTGACAATTTTTGAAGGTATACCCCTTTACATTTTTGCGATTTTGGGTCGACCCATTTTTCGCCCGAAAAATTTTGTAAACCACTTCTTTCGACCCAAATCGGTCCTAGAACATCAGTAGGCATCATATACCATCGATTTAGGCCATGTAGGAGCGATTTTGGCGACTTTGATTTTTTTACAATTATTGAAGGTATACCCCTTCATATTTTTGCGATTTTGGGTCGACCCATTTTTTGCCCGAAAAAATTTTTAAACCACTTCTTTCGACCCAAATCGGTCCTAGAACATCATTAGGCATCATATACCATCGATTTAGGCCATTTAGAAGCGAAATTGGCGACTTTGATTTTTTGACAATTTTTGAAGGTATACCCCTTCACATTTTTGCGATTTTGGGTCGACCCATTTTTCGCCCGAAAAAATTTTTAAACCACTTCTTTCGACCCAAATCGGTCCTAGAACATCAGTAGGCATCATATACCATCGATTTAGGCCATGTAGGAGCGATTTTGGCGACTTTGATTTTTTGACAATTTTTGAAGGTATACCCCTTTACATTTTTGCGATTTTGGGTCAACCCATTTTTGGCCCGAAAAAATTTTTAAACCACTTCTTTCGACCCAAAGTCGTGCTAGAATGTGTTTATACCTCATCTAGCATGGATTTGGGTCGTTTAGGAACAATTCTAGCGACTTTGAAATTTTGACAATTTTCAAATGTATACTTCGCTATTTTTTGCAAAACTGCTCTTGTAAGTGCTTGTAGTTCACAGTGTTTCCCTCATTTCTACAGAGGGCACTTTTTTACGAAATCCCGATTAATACTTGGGCTTCTTATATCTGGTCTGTGCGTATATAGGGGTCTGTTCTTTGGCGTCAGTCGAACAGGTTTTGGAACACACGGTTACCATCAAAATTTTGGCACTCCAGTTGCGTTAAAGATTCACAGTACTGAGATGCTGTCGACTGTGAAATTTCAATAAAAATCTGTTTTCTAATACGATCTTTGCCTGCAGAAACGGGAAAGAACTAAGTGTTGCCAGATCCTACGGAACTTCGTAATTTTTTTTTCTTTTCGTTTTATTATAACGTAGAATACAATAATTGCAATTTTAACCGGCTGTGAGAAAGTATTCAATCATGGCTAATCTTTCTTATCACATCGCAAATCTGCTGGAAAAGGTACTTAATAGTTATCAACATAACAGCTTTATGGAACAAATGTAATTCTACGAGCCTCACTGAGTCCTTCATGACGTTAAATATCTAACATGAACAATAATAATAAGATTGACACTAGTACTTTCTCAGACATAACCTCGTTCCATTTTCTATAATAATATCTCAGATGACCATAAAGTACATTTTATATTGTTCTACGAATGAAAATATCTCTTTGGCATATATTTTAATATTTCTACATATGTTCCTGGATCAGAGTGGATTCTGATAGCAATTACTTGAATGATTGTTTAGATATCATTAAAAAGTTTACTGTAAGATTGATAAAGACTAAATACTTTAAGTTGCTTAAAACAGCAGTTATTTGATTAGAGAATATTCAAGTTTTAGTAATGTATTCGCTTTTTTAATATGTTGAACAATAGCTTTAAGTAAAACATATTTTTGCTTTCAAAGACTCCCTGTATATGAAAATATAACATTTCATACAAACTTAAAGCATATTTCCATAGATGCGTTAATGAATTAATTTACCTCAGATGGCTTCCAGTGACAAGGACTTTAGATTTATGGCAACCAATGATCTGATGAGGGTATTGCAACAAGATAGCATTAAATTAGACGATGATTCAGAACGTAAAGTTGTGAAAATGCTTCTTAAATTACTGGAAGACAAGAATGGAGAAGTACAAAATCTTGCTGTAAAATGGTACAACTATATTTAAACTGTTCTTCGTAAATGATGTTTGACATTCAGTATAGTCCAATATTTATTAACCGTTCGTGTGCCAGACAGCGCGATCGCGTTTCTCTTATTCCATGTCGAAAAAATGCCAGCATATGTGACAAGGAACTTCCATCTCAAGTTTTTTTATATGTTCCATTGAAGTGCAATCCTTCACATTAAAAGAAACGGGAAGGAAGTAAACGTACTCGACATCAATGAGTAAAGACGAAGTAAACGAAATACAATTACACGAAAGACGACGAGCGCGATCGCGCCGTCTGGCATTTTTCGACCGTATTTTTGCAAGGGCCCGTGACACTGAAACCGTTAATAATATCATAGTATCATCAGAAAATATATATTTAAAAAGCTAGTTTAACCCCCTTAATTAATAGAGTTATAATACATGTTCCTTGAGGTGCAAGTTTTTTACACCCATTATGTCCATAAGGTATTCTTTGCATTTGGACATGATTACAGAAACGTGTCCAATTTCAGTTTGGGTCCATTAGTGAATAAGGTAAAGGAGTACCAAGTGGAAACCATTGTGGATGCATTATGCAGTAATATGGTATCAGACAAAGAGCAATTGCGAGATATATCTAGCATTGGTTTGAAGACTGTAATTTCTGAGCTTCCTTTGGGATCGAATACACTTGTTGCGAATGTGTGCAAAAGAATTACAGGTCGCTTGAGCAGTGCTATTGAAAAAGTAATTAATGCCAAATATATTATATTATATGATTTAATCTATTAAATATAGTTCTGTGGAACATAAGTATATTTTCCATATGTACATGTATGTATGATGGTATTGCGGTGGTATAGTATTTTCTTGTACATAGCAGGAAGATGTTTCCGTACAACTTGAAGCACTTGACATTGTAGCTGATTTACTTTCCCGATTTGGTGCTCTACTAGTCACATTTCATTCTATTATTTTGGCCGCTTTATTGCCGCAACTTTCTTCTCCACGTCAAGCAGTGCGAAAACGTACTATAGTAGCATTGAGTCATCTCTTGACATCCAGCAACAATTGTTTGTACAATAAACTTCTGGACCACCTGCTTGATGGTCTTTCCACACAAACTGCAAAAAATGTGATACACACTTACATACAGTGCATTGCTTCTATTTGGTAATTAAGTTACATTGAGTCTTTTATAATTAAGTGCATTCCTAAACATATATCCATGAATAATATTAAATCGCAGTCGTCAAGCTGGTCACAGATTTGGGGAACAAATAGAGAGAGTGATGCCACTGATTGTACAGTACAGTTACGAGGATGACGATGAACTACGAGAATATTGTCTGCAAGCATTTGAATCCTTTGTGTACAGATGTCCCAAAGAAATCACGCCGCATATAAATAAAGTAAATGGTTTTCCATTACTTATGCTTCATTACTTGACTATAATATAAGGGATGACATGAACTTGTAATCGACTTTTAGATCATAGAAATTTGTTTGGTGTACATTACGTACGATCCAAATTATAATTATGACGATGATATGAACGATTCATCTGATGGAGAGGGTGTTGTAATGGAAGTAGAAGAGGATGGAGAGGAATATCCAGAAGATGAATATTCGGATGACGACGATATGAGCTGGAAAGTTCGTAGAGCAGCTGCAAAGTGTCTTGAAGCTGTTGTATCTAGTAGAAGGGAACTTCTCCCTGATCTTTACAAAGTTGTTTCTCCAGCTGTGATTGCCAGATTTAAAGGTATATTATGGATACAACAAGAAATTATTCCTAACTGATAAAGCAGATTAGCATTGGATAAGAGCATATTTGGACCATATTGCAGAAAGGGAGGAAAATGTAAAGTCAGATATTTTCCATGCGTACATTGCTTTATTGAGACAGACTAGACCAGCTTCTGGTGTACCACTCGATCCCGATGCAATGGAGGACGATGATGGGCCAATTTCTCTGCTACAACAGCAAGTACCACTTATCGTTAAGGCCGTTCATCGTCAAATGAAGGAAAAAAGCATTAAAACTAGACAGGACTGCTTTTCACTGCTAAAAGAGTTAGTCCTTGTATTACCTGGTGCATTGACTTATCACATACCTGCATTGATACCCGGTATACAGTACTCTCTGGGGGACAAAAATTCTTCATCAAATATGAAAATTGACACTTTAGCTTTTGTACACACACTCTTGATAACACATCAGCCAGAAGCTTTTCACGCTCACATGGCGGTATTGGCACCGCCGATTATAGCTGCTGTAGGTGATCCATTCTATAAGATAACAGCTGAAGCACTTTTGGTGTTACAACAACTTGTACAAGTAATTAGGCCACACGGTGAGTGAAAATACGAACAGGATTCTTGTTATCAGAAAGAACAGACTCATAGAATGTATGTACATATATGTCCGTAGATAAACCATGCTATTATGATTTCACGTCATTGTCCGGAGAAATATATCGTTGCACTTTTATAAGAGTGAAAACGGCAGATATGGATCAAGAAGTAAAAGAGAGAGCGATCGCTTGTATGGGTCAAATTCTTGCACATTTTGGCGATATTTTATACGATGAATTGCATGTATGCCTACCTATATTCCTTGACAGACTTCGCAATGAGATCACAAGACTAACTACTGTCAAGGCATTAACTTGTATAGCAGCATCCCCTTTAAGAGTGGACCTTAAACCAATTATGGTCAGCATGTTGTAACTTCTTCAAAATAGAAATAATAGTGTCAACTATAAAATTCGGCATGTTTAACGAAATACAACTATTCTATATTAATCTACTTTCTTATAGGAAGAAGCAATTCCAATTCTTGGATCTTTCTTGAGAAAAAATCAGCGTGCTTTGAAATTATGTTCCCTCCCACTTTTAGATACTCTCGTACGTAATTATAGTTCTGCACTTCACGCGGATTTGTTAGATAAGGTAATGAAAATTCCATATTTTTATTAATTTCTTGCACTTCATACATGATTACGAAATATTTGCTTATTAACTCGTATTAGAAGAATTCTAAATTCAATTATTTTAATTAGGTAACCACAGAACTACCGGCGCTATTAAATGAAACAGATTTGCACATCGCGCAATTAACTCTTAATCTTCTAACGACTATTGCGAAATTACATCCGGTCGCCCTTACACGAGTCTCAGATAATATCCTACCAGAAATATTAATTTTGGTAAAATCACCCCTCCTGCAAGGTAATTACGGAAAGTTCCAATAACAGCATGTGGATGAACATTTAATTTGATGTTTTCATTGTACATAGGTGTTGCATTAAATTCCATGCTGGAATTTTTCCAAGCTTTGGTTCAGGCAGATATACCAGGCCTCGGTTATAGAGGACTATTGTCAATGTTAATAGCACCCGTAAGCCAATCCGTGCTTCACAAACAAGCGTATCATTCATTAGCCAAATGCGCAGCTGCATTAACTATTACATGGCACCAAGAAGCCCAGGGTGTGGTAGAACAATTTTTGAAGGATGTTCAAAACCCACAAAGCGATGCACAGCATATTTTTGCGTTACTGGTTATTGGAGAAATAGGCAGACACGTGTATGTGACACTTAACTCCCTAACACGGATCTGTATATTTATCAGAATATTATTGATAATATCTTAAATCCATTTTCACAGAGATTTAAGCGAAATTACATCTTTAAAACACGTCATATTAAGTTCGTTCTCCTCTCACTCAGAGGAGGTAAAGTCTGCTGCAAGTTATACGCTCGGTAATATAGCAGTTGGTAATTTGCCGGAATATTTGCCTTTTATACTAAACGAAATAGAGGCACAACCAAAACGGCAGTATCTTCTTTTGCATTCACTGAAGGAGGTAAATAATCATGAAGTGTATCTAACTCATAAGTGACATCAATTTTTGAAATTCATGAAATATCTTGCAGATTATTACATGTCAATCTGCTAGCCCATCGGGCGTCTCTCATTTGCAAGACTTCGTGCCTTCTATTTGGATGCTTTTATATAGGCATTGCGAATGCACGGAAGAAGGCACGCGTAATGTAGTTGCAGAGTGCTTGGGAAAACTCACTTTAATCGATCCCGCTACGTTGTTACCAAGATTGCAGGAATCGTTAAAATCACCATCTGCTCTTATGAGAACTACTACGGTTACAGCCGTTAAATTTACGATTTCTGATCAGGTATTTAATTGAGACTACGATACTCAATAATTACATGCATTGTTAACCTGTTGACTGCGAAAGGCACACATGTACGCTTTTCACGAATATATACGACTTAAATGTTGCTGGGTACGACACATTTACTTTGTTAGTAAATGAATACAGTATCGAACATACTGTTATGTGTCACATAACAATCGATCGAATAACTCAATTTTTCTTACTTTTATCGACACACTTTAGTGTGAACTACTGTCACGCGAACATCGCATCGTAGGATATTAATGGTTTCTTGTTAGAACACGCCGCAGTCAAAGGATTAACTATGCCGTGTCAATGCCTGTATTCTAGACATGCAAGAAAATGTTGCATACATGACTTATTTTGCAGCCTCAACTGATCGACAGTATGTTAAAACAATGTATGGGTAATTTCTTAGTAGCTTTGGAAGACCCGGATTTGAATGTGAGAAGGGTAGCTTTAGTCGCATTTAATTCAGCAGCTCACAATAAGCCAATGCTTATACGAGATTTATTAGATTCCGTGTTACCACATCTTTATGCAGAGACAAAAATAAAGGTACCGAACATCAGAAGTGTTTAGTCACCTGCAAATTCATGTAATTCAAATTCTCTAATTATTTTTGTTTGCATCGTTAATTATTCTCTTGTAGAAAGAGCTCATAAGAGAAGTAGAAATGGGTCCATTCAAACACACAGTGGATGATGGTTTAGATCTTAGAAAAGCGGCGTTCGAGTGCATGTACACGTTACTTGATTCCTGCCTTGATCGGTTGGATGTCTTTAAATTCTTAAACCACGTAGAAAATGGTCTCAGAGATCATTACGATATCAAAATGTTAACTTATCTCATGACTGCGCGACTTGCACAATTATGTCCAACTGCTGTTTTACAAAGTAAGTGTTTTGCGCAATCTCGATTAATCTACATCATTACTAACACTCTCATATATTTATATAGGGTTGGAACGATTAGTTGAACCGTTAAAAAGCACGTGTACAATGAAAGTCAAAGCGAACTCGGTCAAACAGGAGTATGAGAAACAAGATGAGTTAAAACGCTCAGCTTTGAGAGCTGTTGCTGCATTACTAACAATTCCCGATGCTGGTAAACAATATTTCTATTTATCACAAACTTTTTGTAGTAATGTTGTATGTCTTAAAATATTTACAAGCATGTTGCAGCATCTACTTCGCAGTTGGATCTACACTGTTGGGTGTTAATTATGATATTTAAATTCTCGGTGACTTTTCTTCTTTTTCTAGATAAAAATCCATCGTTGAGTGAATTCGTAACGCAAATCAAAGCGACGTCCGAATTGCAACCTCTCTTCGAAATAATCCAAAAGGATTGCACTGGTAGTAGTGTAAATGAATCTAACGCAATGGATCAGAGTTAAAAGTCAAGGACTTACCTTTTGTATCTCATAGATCGCTATTAGCCAAGCATTTGCGGTCATATTATTGATAGTTTATTTCTATACGTTATTTTTTCATTATTCCCCCGAATCCGAACGTAGTTTGAAGTAAATGTGATTTCATGTAACACGCCATGTATAAATTATAAAATAAATTTGCCGACAGTAAGCATTTCACGATGATGCGCCAACCTTCAAACGGTAAATAAAGACACATCGAACATTTAATATTAATCATTATTTACAAGATTCATAAACAAAAAAATAGTGTTTTATAAAGAACGTTTTGCTTTTATATAATATCGAAGTATAAAGTCTATTTAAATGCAACACGATGTCTAGCGCATTAATGTATATTTGTTTTTTAATTCCAGCAGGTAGAATAAAACTTTGTAATTAATGCCCAATATCCCCGGACATAACTTCGATATCTCACTTACTGACCTACTTATTCAGCTCTTCATATCTATTTATTAACAAGGTTGGCAGTCACGTTCCCCCTGAGCATTGGAATTGCCTTTGATGGTCGAGCAATGCCATAATTTTATTCAAAGGTTCGTTCTTACACTTGCGATAATTTCTACAAGTAAAAAATCATCATTCATTGAACTGAAGCATCTACTTATTCATTTCATCTTAATCAGAAACACATATTGCATGGTAACCAATTTTATTTTATAATTAACAGGTCGCTCTTCAATCTTTCGTCTCTATAATAAACAAGACAAATATAATATATAGATAATATATGAATATTTTAATGTTATTTTATCGTATTAGCTGTATAAGATCATTCTAATCCTATCAAGATCGATTAGATTAATTTACAACCACACTCTTAGTCTCTTTTGCCGATGGTAGTTTATCGTGTCAGTGAAGACATAACTAAATATAGATCATTAGCAGTAGTTACTTAGGCGGGGGTAAAGCTTTGCCAAAAATTCCGCGGTCAATACCCTTTAATCGCATTTTGGAATGCGCGCGGAAGTTACGTACTTTTAATAATTGAAGACTCGTAGAAAAAACTGAAAGTGCAAAAAGTACAATTTTTCAGGAGAGAAAACAACTTCATGAGATACCGCGTTGAAGGCACCAGCGATACAATATTTTAGCATTATTATTAACTGTTCACAAAAGGGAATTACACTAGAATTCTGTATTATAGTATTACCACTGATATGTAAACCATTTACCGATTATAAACAAAGTTTTATATTTCTGGCACTTTCAGTTTTTTCTACGAGTCTTTAATTAGTTAGTTTTGATGGCCCTTAATATTACATTCCTCAAATTCGGTTTTTATTGCCGCAGTTTATTATATTGGGGGCTGTACGTGAATCGCGTTATATAAACAAAGTCGCCGCAATATGTTTGGCGCGTTGTAGGAATTCGCGTTACACGAAAGTTTACTGTATATTACTGAATATAATCACTTTCTAAAAAGCGCATAAATAATTTTGACACTTTATATACATTTATACGTTACTTTTATAGGGACTGTACGAAACAATATCAGATTGAAAAATCAGCGAACGCGAGCTGGTTCTGTGCCCTTAGCGGTGATCGGGTATTCTGAAATTACCTCGATATTTAGAATATAGATTCCTCCCGTGCTTAAACTAAGATATCACATTATTTTACAATATATAAATGAACTTTTGTTTACATTTAACTTTCATACATGAACATTTCACGTCTTACAGAATTTATTACAAATATTGTGTTTTGCAGTACTACGATCGTAAACATAACTCGTTTGAAATTCTCTTGTTTTATGTTCTTAGGGCAATATAAAGTATTCGGTCGTAAAAGAGAAACGATCTTCCTCCGCTTGTCGTTACGGGTGCCAGCCAATCCTGGCGCAAGCATCTATTCTAAACACTAACAGCACTTTAAAACCTGACCATAATCACGTTTCCCTTTTTTTCAATTATCGAAGACCACGTTTCCCTTCTTCCAATTCTTGAACCTTTAAATTGTCGACCACTTATATCTTACAATAGCGTATACATTTAACTTATCCTATCGTGTGTGTATAGTTGGCATCGGTATGTGCTATATCAATTTAATTCATAATTCAATGATTTATTGGTCTCAGTAGATAAACTGCTAGGGGTACTGAAAGACACCCTGTATCATGAAAGGAAACTGTCGTCCGCAGGGTCGTTAAATAATAAAAGGGGATGCGCCGACAAATGTGACGAAAGACGCTACGTGATTCATAGAAAAATCCGAATTTCGGGCGCACTCGATACGTGCCAGTTACAGCGGCAATTTTTGAAATTCCTCGAAGTGTCAGGCGTTTCTTAAGCACCTGGCATTGCAAGGAATCACGTAGACACCCGTAAGGTGAACCGCTTTTGACTCGTTGCTAGCAATACGTATACATTTACTGCGCATGTGCATGTGCTATGTTCTACGTGCGCGATTATCAGCGTGCTCCAGTAAAGCTATGCAATCCATGACATTAATTATAATATCTTCCTAGAATAAGAGCCCCCCTACGCTGTGTCCAATTTTTCTCTCTGCATTAACTTTGAATATAGAGATTGGCTATTTGTTAATTAAAATTGAATAGTTGAAGTAATTGTAGACCTACTTCTATCGTAGATACAGGCAGAGTGTATTCGCGAAATAATATCTTATTAGTAATTATGTTATTATTATTGTTTTTTTTACCATATATTCAGCAAAATTGTTTTATAACAACACATTTGACGCTTACTTAAAGGCATTGGCTGATGGCTGATAAAAGACCACCCCGAAAATGTATCCATTGGTGAAAGACCTTTCATTAAAACGTCTGCTACATGTTAGAATTCGTAATTTAAAATCACGTGAATGAAAAAACGGCACTTCTCAGACAATACCGACAGAAACATGACGCACACCACCCAGTTCGCGTGCTGCCGCGCTTTTTTCCTTCCTTTTTCTACCCGAAAAGAGTTTGTTTGAATAATTCATTATCCTTACGGGCTGTTTTGCGGAGTATACTTGGGAATGCGAGGTTGGCCAAAAAAATAAATTTGATAATAAAGGGCCATCACGCGGATTGAATAAATTACTCACAATTGTTAACTCGACGCATAAATTTATTTGTCATTTATTTAGAAGAATATGTCGTGATAAGGGAAGAAATGCAATGGTAGAATGGGATGATTTTCTGTAGTCAGAAATGTGATTGCATTTGCTCTACTTATATACGAAACGATACATCATTCGGCATTAATCCACATATTTATTTTCAACAACCGATTTCTCAATTTTCTGCGTAGATGAATCATATATTTAATCAAATACTGTCGATAATAAAGACGGATTTTGATTTTTGACTGTATCATGCGATATAATTATTACCGAATATGTAATCCAGGGGATTCGTGGAAACTCACCTCAGTTAATCGTCTTTGGCTAGAAAGCAGTACATTAATATACCATAATCTATGCGTCTAATATTTTCTAATCAAATTTTAATATTTAAAGCTTTCGATAATTAGGGTTTAACAATAATTAATTTACAATTCGCATCACTTTCTCGATGTTAGTAAACCATCGTATGACTCCTCGATAACTTTGTCAAATTGTAAATAAGGTTTAATGTTCTGAAAATACGTTTCCGTTTTCTAACTGGCATTTCCGTTCCACGTGAATATTCACGTGAATTACAGTTAAAAATAAAACACGTAATAATCCCAAAATATTGCATATTCAATAAAGTCATTGATAAATTAACATGATGGAATTACAAAATTGTAAGAATTTGCCGGAAGGAAATCGTTCGTGTTCCTCGATTTATCATACGATAAATCGCTACAACGTATCGAAGACTTTCGGTGATATATTTCTATAAAACATTTTTATGCAAAACATATTCTTCGATACCGCCGTAATGCCGCAACTGGGAAAACAATCATTACAGTAACGAATAACGATTAATCCCTGAATTTAATTTGATTAAGAAACATGGAAAATTTAAAAGTAATGTACATCACTCATCCCTCATAACTCGGCTCTCTCAAATAGATCAACCCTTGTATCGTCGGTCGTTGTGATTGGCCGCGTAAGAGTTCGGTGGGGGAAGGATATATAACCGGTCATTTGTACGATGTAGCGCACTCTGCGACAGTACAGCGTGAGGTTTGCGACGGTGCACGTGTTGTTATTGGCATAGTATTCAAAAATCGACACTTAAATTCGGTCCAGCGATATTTTTGCACGAATTTTTGGCAATAAGATTCGTTCGCGTGAGAAATCAAGTCCATTGTCTTCGGCACTTTTGCAAGATCACCAGACATGTGTGTGCGTACGTTGGTCGGCACAGAAACGTGTGATCATCCGGTGGTCCACGAGCAACAAAGCAACAAGTTCCAAAAAGCTAAAGAAAAGTACATGAAGTTACACGACGAGATGGTCAGCAAGGAATTGGAAATCATCGAAAAGCAGAGGAAATCACAGACGCTTTACATACCGGTGCTGACCGATGACATCTTGACAGCCAGCACGATCAACTACTCCTTGTTCCTGAAAACACTTTCGAAATACTACGAGAAACTACGACAAACAAAGCTCTTCAAGTAAGTTATTAGTCTTTCGGTATCATTAATGACTTCAGGGAATGATTCCACGTATTTTCGTAGCCAGATTCTAATGCCGCTGGTTATGTAAAATTCACTTTACGAAACGAGACAGACAATTTCAAACAACTTAAGCGTGGACCGCCTGCTTCTAACATTGACGTTACGTGACAATCTTGCCTAATTTTCAGGGTTAGAAACTTCGTAGTTTATTCGTAATATACGTGAAAATACATCGTGCGTGATCTTTTTCGTGACAACTCACGTTAGAAAATGACAACGTTGTTCTAAAATAATCACTTACAACTACTTATAATTCCAAACAAACATTAGCACGTGTTTTATTTTTGACATTAGAACTACGGGAGCAGTCAAAATGACGGGTTCCCGGAATTTAATAAAAACGATCGATTTAGAAAGTTTCATTTCCTGAAATTTTCTGTGGCTCATGTTGCGTAATAGACGTAATTAAATCGTTTAATCTATTTTACCAACCATCCTTATTTTTAAGGACGTATATGTAAATGTTTAAATATTGCTGAATATATTTTCCGTAGCTCTAGTGTTAAGCGTCATGTAACATAAATATATCGAACATTACTTATTGAATAGTCAGTCCTAAGACGAGAATAACTTAGAAACAATGCTACATTTTATATATTTTATGATCTCGATAGTTTATGAAACTTATTAGACTTGATAATTGGAATGTACATTGCTCGGTGTAGATTTTGCAAGAGATTGTTGCTAATATTTCTTCCCGCGGCTGGGAGATAGAATTAGCCCACAATATCCTCTGCGCGTCGTAAAAAGGCGACTAAAAGGGGTTCGATGAAAGTTAAAGGTTTAACACTCCGCAGATTAGAATTTTTCCGCCAGATCATTATCAACCGACGAATACACTAATAAAAATCTGTATCCGGGTTTACCGTTAACGAAGTACGATATCGAGATACAGTTTCCGCCGACTTTAAACGATAATCTGATAATTCAAAACCTCCGTATTTTCGAAGGGGGGACTTTTGATAATCGAGTATTAACATCCCGCTTATAAAGAAGCAGACAATATTTATTGGTTCGTGACGTTACAATTAAGATTAACACGTTGATTAATTGTTTAATCGCTCTACGATACATTAATTAATTTACATCGTTATCGTGACATTAAAAATATTGACAATTTTAGGAATATTAGCGATATATTTGATTCCAGTTTTAGGAAAATTTTTAATTTGTTTATGTGAAAGCGGATTTCGTTTGAAAATACTTAAAGATCGATCATTAAAGAAACTTTTCAGATCTATTAATAATAGATTATAATTTTAAACTTTAACTTTATTAATAGCAGATTATAATTAGAGACTTCGATTTCATTTCACTCCAACTTCGTAATTATTGCAGCAGCTCTGTCTTGATGTTAGTGCCATATATGCCATATTGCGAAATACAATACTCTAAAAAAAAGTGCAACCATCGGCAGGGCTACTTTTTTAACCATCGGCGATTGCCATCAAGGTGAATCAAATTGATGAATGCCGGCAGCCGAGTAAAAAACTTAATGAATTCGTTCTTATCCATTAGGCGATGGACCGACAAAGATAACGGGTTCACGCTTTCCAAAGTGCATCTTAAAATCCTTTAACCGATCAAATCTGCGAAAATAAGAAAACAAAAGTGTACCCTCGATTCTTTCAGACCCACACAAACAATCTCGTGGCAGTAAACGTTAGTAATCTATACTTCGTTTCGTGTTTCGAAAGACCGTGCAATCATATAGGGATTTTAATATCTTTATCGTAAGAATGCAATAGTAGCAACAATTTTATTGGAATACGTAAATAATGGCATAGCTGTTCCATTCATTTTACTGCAAAAAACACGAAACATTGTATTCCAATTGTTTTTAAGCATCACGCAAATTTTGCGTTGTGTATTAAAAACATGGGTGCCTGAACTTAAAACCCATTTTGAGGTTATACATTTGAAGCTAATTAGAGATAAAACGTGTTACCCGTTTAATTTATTGTTTCAATTTTATAACCCGCACAAGTTGTGGGAATCTATTTCTTTCGTCTTTCTTACCGTGGGAATTTTCCGTTGTAACAGATTACAACGTCTTGTAATTAACGTTAACGTTGTACAATAATTATACAGAAGAAAAGCACAGGGATTAAAGTGAATACGCCATTAATCTCGGCTTAGTAAAGTAAACTGGAGAAAAAGGGAGGTATTCATTAACGAATTTTCATAATTGTGTAGTTTCTATTTTCTCCTGCTTATTATCTCTCGTGATTTGCTATCACGTTCCTCGCAAAGTGCGTGCAATAAAACAATAACTTATCTTCTCCGCCACGCAAAGCGTATTTGCACAACTCTTAGAAGTATTATATTAAACTTGAAATATGCGCGCGCTACTTTACATTGGTTTTCATTAACGATTTTCCAAGTTTATTTGAGAAATCCTTTGGGCGAAATTCTTCCTTAACGCTCGGCCCGGCTTTTCCACCTGTGTTTGTTGATTCAAGTCCGATCTTTGATCTATTCTCGAAATCTCGCAAATTTAGCGGTGATTAACGATCGCAGATGTTTCTATCCACTTCGTGCGTATCCACCCTTAGGCTTAAATGTAATCCAGTTTAATCGAGTTGAAAATTATATGAATTAATAATTTTATATACTAATTGTGATATAGATATTTGATTTCCGGTATCGTTGCTCAAAAGTCATTGGATTTACGGGGCGATCGAATAAACATAAGTCATCTTTTATGGCGATAATTTCCTCCTGAGAGTGCATTAACTCGCGGACTGTAGTTATCTCGGAAACAAGTTGGGTAATAATTATGCGTGTAAGATGAGTCTGCTCGCGTGTTTATGGCAGACGCTGAGGAATGTAATCGTTTATGGACACATTTAAAAAAGTGATTGATGACCGCGCATTTTTTTACACGAATTGCTGGTAACAAACGCGATAATTAATTAACACAAACGATCGGGAAAGAAAATAAGCATCGGGTGGTATGCGCGTAATGATTGTAATTAAAATGAGTCCAAACAGAAGCAGACCACGGTATTTATTACATAAATTGTTATATAGATATAGAATGCATTCGAATACAAATGCAAATGAAAACGTGGCATTTATTAAAAGTACATGATGTAGCCATTGTTCCAATTTCTTTGTTTCGCCCGGAAAACAAATCATTGGGAAATATTGTCGAATGTTTAGAAACAATTCTTCGGGAACTTTGACTGTCCTCGAACACTGAAAATATGCATTTTTGCGTAACTTGCATGCAGTGATGCTAAACGAAAGAAAGACACGGTTTTGCGCCCTAATTTTGGACAACCGCAAACATTCAAGCATGAACTGTGTTTTCTAGTGGGTGGCATCGCTGTATTAACCCTTCATAATCTAATTTTTTCATATCTAAAAGAAAATTTTATATCGCGAAACTGTTTAAACGCTAATCTAACGAAACTACATTACGTTAAAATAGCAACAAAATCATTACTTAAATGCAGTGAAATACGAGACTTGTTTTACGTACTGTTTTAATGATTATTACAGCGAAGAAATTCATGGATTCAATTATTTGCGTTATGTATATAAAATAAAAGTATATCAAATCCCAATTTAACTAAAAATGGCAGTCAAAATGACGGGCCCTCAGAATGTAAAAAAAATGTTCAAATTCATAACGATTTATTTTCTGAGATTTTTCATAGTTCACGTTGCGCAGCAGGCACAAATAAATCGGTTAAGGATGTAAACATAAATATACAAATATAGCTGAATACATCGCCGGTAGTTCTAGTGTTAAATGTCTGCACTTTTATCACGTAATGAAGCATCCTAAGGTGTTCTTCATCCTACTTGATCGGAATTAATTGAATGACTTTATTATACACGAACAAAAAGAGGACATTGACGTATCGCCTCTTTTTTTAGCTATATCGACGGTGTCGAGAGTGGAAATCCCGGTGACGAGATTCATTGATGACTTCCCTGCGGCATGCCAGTTTTTCTGAATCCCTTAAAGAGAAGCAGGTAGTTGTCGAGGAATTTTAACCGCGGTAATTCCCGTGAACATCTGTCCTGTCTGTCGGACTCGGAAGATGGTTTGGCCTTTCGCCAAGGAACGCATTACATATTCATGGAGAAGCCGAAAGTAAGCGTGACGAATGAACAAGAGAGAGTCAAAAGGGTTTATTCCATCAGTTTATCGTCGGATTGTCATTCTAAAACCTAAATGTGCCACTTACGAATATTGCTCGACATGCTCTTAGATTAACGCCAATTTCGCGTCTAATATTATTCGTAACAAGCATGGTGTCCCTTGCGAGTCCTACTTCTTCGTCCACGATAATATTCCCCTATCTAGCGTGATAAATTACGATCGCGATGCCACTGATTGTAATTAGCCACACAGTGTCGCATTTAACAAATCCTACCCAATTATTATCTGAAGTATTAGCTTACGGCTTAATCTCTTGTTTCCCAACCGTGATTTCTCCAGTCGTTTCATACTCATTAATTCCTCGAATTCGGAACTTAACGGGTTTTTAATGAATTAGAAAAGCGGAAGAAGAGTTGTGTAGTTACGCTGTCGATCATCTCTCGATATCATGTTACTTTTGCCGACACAGATAATCTCGCGCGCGCATCTACCACTCGCAATTTTTCCGATGTGTTGGTCAAAGATGCTCGGAAGATAAATCGCATCTTATCATTGATTAGTTTCCTTCGACCGATGCGTACGATTAATAGACAAGAATAAGTACCGATTATAATGTAAGAACGACATTGCAATAACCGTTGTATCCTTTCACTAATCAAGGGTTATTCCATCGTACTATTACCATTACGAATTGCCATCTGATAATGAAAGTGAATTGCGTAACAGGCCGACCTATGCTCTAAGTATACCTCTTACTAGCGTGAACACGATAATCGTTATTCATATATGAAAATTTTATTCGCTCCCAATTATACAAAAAAGTGTGCCACCGTATCTGAAAAAAAGCGTCGCGTGCGATGACTGTAAGAGAATATACACTGGGCTCAGACGTGTCTGACATTGAGAGAGACAGTTGGAGTCCAAGAAAGAGATGAAAGAATGTGGAAGGGATTGCAATCTAGATCCACGAACTACGAGCATTGTTTGATCAACGTTTAAATCAGGAAGGCAATTGCAAGTCAGAGCCTCCGTGCAATTCGAGCGATGGGTTGCGTGCCATCTCGCACGTTTCCCGGTGGCTCTCTTGATAACTCCTCGTATCCAATACATGTACACACTGTACACTTATTCGCATACACATCGACGCGTTACTTTGAGCCTCCACACAAACATAACCTTAAACGTTCATGCCTCGAATTACGGCCGTGTGCCCGGAACTAGTCCGAGGTTCCCCTTTCGTGCTTGGACCAGAAAAGGTGAAAGTATTTAGTTTAATCTTTCGGATCCTTGCGATAATTATGCCCACCAATCGTAATTCGTTTATCCTTCGCAACAATAATCGCAAAAGAAATCCTATCGAATTAGTATCTGAAATATTAGTTTACGTTTTCATATATCGTTTACCTGCACGGATTTATCAGTCCCTTTCATCATCATTAATTCCTATAATTTCTAATCTAACGGGTTTTCTTCAATGAATTAGAAAGTGGAAGAAGTTATTTTCACACCTAAAATGCATTCTAAGATTTGATAATCGCGTAGAATTCTAAAGTGTATAATTGCAATGCCAGGTGAAATTTAAAGCTACGGTTCAACCTTCTTGAATTACTGGAAAAGTACTAGCATGCTAGTCTGGTATGGAATGTTAATTAGAGTATGGTGGTATCACTGGCTCTCGGAAATATTTTTTTGGAACTCGATTTATACGAATGGCTTATTAGTCCTTGGCTTATTAGTCACGTTTGTCTTTATTGAACAAGTATTGGCAATAGGGATTATTTATCGTGCTACAAAGGGGTATCAAAATGGCCTCTGATTGACCTCGTATCGTGTCGTGGATAATTGATGTGAGAGGACTGATGACGGGCTATATAATGATATCGAATGATCAGGGCCATCACGAAAGCCGCAGGATGTTGTTAGTTAGAATGCGCATCATTCTATCTAATTCCCGTTGCACTATTTGGTAATGTTTCTTAATTTTTTTACCTTCGACGTTTACATATAAAAGCTTTACTGACAATAGATATTAATGTTCGTTATAATCGAAAGTAATTTGAATCAAATAATCGATTGTATCGTTAGAATGTACTTTGTACTCCCACTTGTGAGAGCAATTCTAAAACATCGTTGTATTTGCCTGTTATACTTCACCAGGCGTAAAGTATCGACTCTGGCGTGTAAAAGAACGTGCAAAAAATTCCATGGCGATTCTTCACCCAGGAGGTTCTTGACCGAATACCACTCGCATACTATACGTGACAATTCCACGAATTTTGGAACGGGATTACACGCGCGCTGCATGTGTGCTTTACGTATAATCGACACGATAAATCATTTTCTTACACGACGTGAATATTTACAGCTGCCTTTCGGCGAGCAAATAAACTCGCAAGACCGTATTGCTTGGTACTTTAATTACGTGCAAACACAGAATGTATCACGAGGTTAAAGAAATAAACAATTTATACTCTCCTTCACGTCAAAAATTTATATCTTTCATATTTCTCATTCGTGAATGGAAAGCTGATCATTTCTTAAAAATACCTAATGAAATATTTTTAATTTAATATATATACATATATTTGAATGAAAAATAGGTATGACAAATATTGCGTGAATGCAAATTTTTAGTCTTTTTTCAGCCTCCTAGTAATTTTAAATTGAAATATTTTCCCGTCGTTTTGTGTTTTTGTAGGTTGTATTGAACTTCCTAAAAGGCCATTTATTATTGTTTAACAACAGTTTTAAGGCGACTGTATGAAACGGGACAAATTCAGAACCTCGGAGAAACTAAACCTTTTGCATACACCTATATATACACCTGTATATAAATATAAATTTTGTTTTAAATCTATACATTTTTGACGTGAAAAAGGGTACAAATGTTTTATTCTTTTAAAATAATCAACATTAATCTATCCCTTATTTACATAATCAAGACGATCAGAATGTATAATGCTATTAATCACCAAACTCAAGTATAACTTTTAAACAATTAAATCGCCTTAGGAGCTTTTTTCTACTCGAATTCGAGGTTGCAAAAACATCAGAGTTTTATCAAACCTACTCAGAAAGAAATATATCACCGAACGATTCTCGAGCACGTGTATCCAATTGATAATAAGCGATCGAGATTTGTTAATAGAATCTTAATGATGTTCCATTAGCGAATATCCCGATTGGCAGCATAACTAATGTAACGCGTGTATCACGTGCAACGAAATCATGGTTCCAAGTATACGTCAAGTAACTTCATTACAAAGTACGTTCGGTCACATGTCGTTAATCGTTGATATTATATCATTTCGGCACATGTTACGTGTAAAGTAATCATAGTTCAAGGCATCTATCAAATTATCCAATTGCAGTGATTTGCGCGGCATAATATTCGGTAAGGACTCTCTGATAATATATCGTATTATTACGTCATAATGCCTTATCGGACACAAAATTCCGTAACACGGACGAGTGGTGTCAGGAACACCTACTCGAATCTAAGAAGGGTATTAGATAACAGGAATTTGACCATGGTATTCTGCGCATTAAGATTCATCCTTCGGAGAATGACCCGCGTGCGTCACAATTTACGTTCAATTGCGTTTTGGGAATTAACACGTTGGACGCCGTGGCGATCACCGGGTTACAATGTAACGATACTAATCGTAAGGCTACTCTTGACATGAACATTATAGGACGTTAAGCTGCTATTGATAACCAAGTCTGTAAAATTATTGCTAATCCGTTGAACGCCAAGGCAGTCACCGGTGACCAATGCAAATATTACTAAAACTCGAATCAAATATATCGCTAATATTCGTAAAATTATCAATTTTTTAACGTTACGATAACGACGTAAAGTAACTAATGTATCGTAGAACTCTTGTGCAGTTTTATTAAAGATTATTCAAAATAATCATCAGAAATAACAAGAATTATGCGATTCAATGTACTTTTATGATATGAAAAAGTCGGTGATTATAAGTAGACCAGGGTGAGGCCAGAATAATGATTTATTTATACCAATACATTATGTAATAATATTCCTCGCTAGCGGTCGGTGAAGCACAAAACAACTTCGTGGACCACTAAAAGATGTAACGTGTAAGTTACACTGACCAAGGAAGCCTTCGAGAGGCAACATACAAAAAAACATATAGAATCTCCCTCTATAAACGTATAACCATATTGTAATCCGCGGGTGAGCGACCTAACCTCTTTTAAATTAACTGTTTACCATCAACACATGACATATAAATACTAGACTTATAAAATGAAAGTTTTCCCAAAATATATCATATAAATATAATTATTTATAAGAAAAAATTTATAAGAAATACTTTGCCACAAACTTTCATTATAATTCTACTATTATAAATATGATCAAAGCGGAGGACGAACTAAATCTTACATCAAACAATTTCTTTTTAACTTAAAAAATGTCATTATTTCAAAGTAGACATTTTGTTATATATTTATCTTTTGATTCGTAAACTGCCGTACTCATAATTATTATAAGATTTAATCGCATAACATCGTAAAACATTTCTTCGAGTTTGATGAAAAAGAGTCGGTGATTGTATTCAATAGATCGGGTGGCTGTTTATCGCAAAAATTCGAGGACGTTGATTCCACTCGGGATTGTCAGTTTGACAGTTGAAACGGAAAATTTGGGGCGCGCGTGAGAGCAAAAGACGTAACGTGACGTTAGTGAAGAGTTACAGATGTTGAACTTAGGAGGCACCGTCACGATTTAACGGTGCAAATAGTTTGCGGAATATTCGTGCAGAAGGTAGATATCTTCGATACGGACAGCCTTGGGTAAACATTGAGTACCCTGGATCTGTAGTCTGCACACAATGGGGCTCTTGCGCAAACATGTTTTTTTTGTATTAGCAGTAGCGCGGCAACAACAAATTCACCGTGGACTTATTTTTTCTTCTTACAACGCTAAAACCTCGGAGCGCGAAATCTTATCTCTTGATCCGACCATTTATTTGCGTTTTATACGATAAATATTGCGGTCTATGATGAAACTTCGTTAGAGATAAAGCAACTTGTTAAACAATTCTTGGACTTATTAATAAGTTATTGTTCTATAGGAATCGTAGGGTTTGGATAACATAAATCAGTTACTTTTAATACCCTTCTTATATTTGACGATAATGAGTACATTATTATACATAGTTAGCTACATAATGATAAAAAAGCGTAATTAACCCTTATCACTCCAAGTGTTCCTATTAGGAACATCACTGTCTCTCAGTTCCAATGAATATTTTAAGTCATATCATATATTTATCAATTATATCGAATCAATTAAATATTATTATCGAAATTGCAGGTAACCCTTGTACAACGCGGTTCACAAATTGTGGCATATCTGAGATAACTCTCGTTTTATACGAGGGTTACCTGCATATTACTTTTAAGGATACCGATAATAAATTGGAGTTGTCGATCAACGATAGTGTTAATCACGTTAACACTAGAACTACCAAAGCAGTCAAAGTGGCGAGTCCTCGGAATTTAACAGAAATATTGAAATTTATAACGTTTCACTTTCTCAGATTTTTCGTGGTTCACGTTGCACAATGGACATAAATCAATCGATTAATTTCTTTCTTACATCCATCCTTTTTCTTTAAGGACGTACACATAAATATGCAAATATAGCTGAATATATCGCCGGTAGTTCTAGTGTTAAAAAGTTGATGTGATACGGGTTAAAAAGAGTTAAGAACAAAGTAATGTTCGTTGGTCATTCGCGTCGAGATCTAACGAGGTCGATACACCGCAGTAGACGATACGATATCCTGAGAGCCTGGTTCCCTGGCGCCTCCGACGATGATGCAGTCTCCGGTCTCGTGACTCGAATTTACCGAGGAACTGGATTCAGTAATACTGCACGATCACGCGAGTCTCTCAAATGAGTCGTGCTTGCACGAGTATATGTTCAGTTGGTCTTCATCTTTTTTTAGCTGTACCTGCACGGTTATGAAACATTTTTTTACACGCCGCCGCGAACCAAAGAGTTATTCTCATACGTTTTCGTAGTACAATAACGTATTCTTTTACGTGCCCCGAAAGAAGGTATCACCTCGCTTTCACTATGGACGTTCTCTTTGCGACAGGTTTCCTCTGATTACAAATTATAATTTTGATAAATGGAGGCCTGAATTTATTAATGGATATTATAATATTATATACATATATTATGTATATATATATTAACCAATGTATCGTATACCGCTTAAACAGTTTTATTTGTAGACGTTCTATAGACATTACCGACGCGTATCACGATTTTTTATAACATAACAAAGAAATCAAAGAAATATAATAGATATAATAGATATAATATATGAATGCATCCATATTATGGGGACCAATTGTACTCTAATATTCTATCGTGTATTTCTTACGATTTCTGAACATAATGCGTAAACTTCTCGAAGCACATCCTTCTGACTCGTTTCACACGAAGAGTAAAAAGCACCGTTTCCTTCTTTGTTACAGAATTCTCTTTCATACAACACAACCGGCACATGTTATAATGATCGCCGCTGTCCTCTGCGTGACATCGGCTCTCGTGCCAACTACGGAGAGAGTACAAGTTGCTGGGCATCCTCATTCAAGAACGACTTCCTTCATTTATCTCGCCTCCTTTGTGATGCACTTTGGCGCCCAAATTTGGATGACCTTCGTCTCAGGTAACGACGGCAAGACATGAAAAGAACGACATTGTAAAACAAGTTTGATCTTTTCAAACAGTAAACAGCATTTAAATTAGATTACAATAAAAAGTACATTTGCATACAACGTGATATCGTTGGTTCGTGTTTGCACGCGATATAGTTTTTCCATTAAACAAGTCATATCAATCTCGTTTCCTTGCAAACATTACGGTACAAAATATTGTTTGTATTAGAGTTACTTGAAATTGAAAGAACATAGAGTCAAGATATCATTTTGCATTTTTAACTTTCTGTATTAATTTATGGAAATCTGTTAAAACGGGATGTGTTAAGTAGTATAAGTGGTTGCGGTATAATGCCTGTTATTAAAATACTTATAATTAATGAAACTTTTTGATTGTTTTATAGGACTGTCTCTATATTTTGCGCTACCAAGGCATGCATTCGGCGAGGTACAGAGAGTCCTCTTTCCAAGATATTTCACCATAAATGCCTGCCTTAGTCTGACTACCCTCCTCATTTTTGTTAAACATCATCCGGCACATACATGGGATACCGAAATTGCTATTCAGGTACAGAAAACATTGTAAAATAACTGTTATACCGTCAAAAGTATTTAACTGCAAGTAATTGCATTGAATATCAGATTAACCGCTTAGCGTGCAGCGATGTATGTCGCGTCCATCGCAATTATTAATATAAATATTTTCATTGGAAAGTAAAGTTCTTCTTCTAAAAAACCTGGCTGACCAAAACTACCAGGAACTCTTAGACTAACTGGGAGATATTTTGCAAAAATTTGTGCCCCGCAAGAAATGCGTTAAACGGTTAAATAATTTAAATCGTTTAAATTTGCATGTTTTTTGCAGTCGCGGAATAATAAGTTACTGATTTGTTCACAGGTGGCTGGAATGTCTGGAGCATTCTTTCTAGAGTTACTTATACGACTCTACTTGACACCACCCCTCTTGAAATTAATAGTCCAAAAAAATAACTTGGAACGCGCTGCAGGTGTCGGCAATGAAATCGGCCGCCATAATCCCGGCCCACTGAAACATTGTCCTCACTATTTGAACATTCACAATGCTTTCCGACGTGTCCACGTTTGTATCGCAATGGGAAATATGTTAACAATGGCTTGCACAGCCCTCCACCTTCATTATATAGCTAGCAAATTATGCGTGCTATAAGAGTATTGAATTTATCAGTATCCAAGAAAAACGTCGTTTATCGAGGTCGACGATGTATTCAGAAATTTTAACATATCGATGACTGTGCATTATCCGATCGTAACATGTCGAATATGCACTCCTGCTTTACGAAGAAGACAGAGAAGTTGAAGTCTAATAATATTGCTAAAGAATTCTTGAGATGAAAGGAGCATGAAGCGTTGAGACAATGTTGTTTGGAAGAGAATTACGAAGTATACATAAATCTCGTGAGTTATCTTCTATGAAACATGACGATGAATGCATGACCAAGCTGCGTATCATGGTCCTCGGCATAAAAGGCATTTCTTGTCTTTGATTACCACGGACATCGAAGGTACTGTGGGAACGTATTTGATAGAGTTGTTTCGGGGAAAGAGTAAGCCAGAACAACATAATTCTGCGAATCGTATACTTAAAAACGAGTTTGGATTCTCAGATTTCCATGAATCTCCTGCGAAGAAAAGTAAAATGTCTACAAGTTGAAATACAAGTTGAGCTTGATCTACGATTCGGTAGAACGAGTGTTCAGCAAAAATTTATCGAAATTCTCACGTCTTATCACGGCGACATTAGAGCAGAACGATAACTACATTCGTGGAATACTTTGACTATAAAAGTACATTGCACTTATTAATATTTGTCCACGATGCAAAATTTTCACTTAATTAACCTTTTGCACTCGGAGGTGATTCTCAGTCGCCAATAAGTTTCTTGCGGTAATTCAAGTAGCGATTGAGAGTCGGCATCAAGATTCACTCCACTTATTTTTCGTTATTGAATTTTCAATTACCGACAACTGAAGTCAATTTTAATGTCGTCCCTTTGATCGCTGTTCGAGTTGTCATAATAAGCTGAGTGGCGTCTGAGAGTCTCCGCCTTCGAGTGAAAAGGGTTAATAGTATTCTACGATCATCAGATATTTCTTATTTTGAATAAAATCGAACGTATGTACTGCCAGTGCGTGAGATTAAAGATAACATATAGGAATCATATTTATTTATTCAAATAACAATGCTAATATCACTATACGCGAGATAATTTATGAAAATTAATCATTTACACTAAATCACGGAATCATTTGGTAACGTAAACAAGCCATTGAAAATAAATATAAAAATCACTTCATTGATAGGTAATAAAAGGCTTACTCTGTATCAGAGTTAATAATATTTATTAAAGTAGTGATAATATATGATAGAACGATCTTACAGTCACGTTGAAACAGAAGCAGAAGTTTCTTGGCCGAAGGTCAATAAAATGTTAATACAATAAACTGGTACTAATTGGCTAGTATCGTTAAGTTATGTACACGCATTTCATCACTGTAAATAATACATCTTACTCATCGCGTAAAATGTAAATTAGGGAATACCACGATTAGCAATATAAACACTGCTTTTTTAAGACTTGATTTGTATTGATTATGTGACCTATCCAGGCATTTACGATTATCATTACTTTGTTTCTTCTTGTTGTATTTTTTATTCTCGTCGTTCCTCTCGCGTTCGTTCATGCACTATCAATGCCTTTATCTTATACTGGAGTAAATACTGCATGTATAAAGACGAAATTTAATTACACTTCATTAAGATACATGTCGACATATAAAAAACCTATACCTAAACTGATTTCATATCTTAAAAATTCTGAATACTCGTAGTTATATGATCACATGTAAGCTATCATTATTCTAACTACTAGTATCACTAACGATATTCTCGCTGATGTAACCGTTGTTTATCAGAGTGGGTAAAAAATTAAATCATTTGAAAAAGTTTATCCGAATAAGAGTACGATATTATTATACAGTCAAAACATTTCGTCGCGTTTCGTTTAAATAGTAAAATTCTGTGTGACAGGATGTCCGGTTAATCTAGTTTATAAATAAACATACTATAAGAAATTTAATCTACGCTTTCGAGTAAATATATAATATTGCTATAAACATATGTACAATTGTGCAACGCAATTGATATATTTCATTATGTCGCTTGTTTGTAAGCATACAAATTTTACGGGATTCGTTTAATATTCTATTTGATTTCCCCGTACTTCGCCACTTCTTTCGATGGCATTCGCTAGTTTGTATCGCTTAGTTTGACTTTCAATGAAATGTATCAGTTGCGTTTATATATTCCATTATAAATATACATGTGATCCATCAGTCTCCATTAATAACGCACATTCACCACCGATGTCTATTATACAATTATTGATAATGAAGATACACGATGTCATCGTGTATAGGTCCGCGATACTGTGAGGCTTTTAAATATTATCATTATTGCTTTGTGTAAATCTAAATATGAATCATTTTTTTTTGGGTAAGAGCAATCTACTGTCTGTAACGAAATATTTGATTATGAGTGGCACAATGAAGGAAGTGTATCATACTATTTACATCGTAACACGTTGATTTCTTATATTTTCTAAATTCGAATCCAGCGAGTTCAATTTCGTTCAAGTAAAAGAACTGCTCATCTAACACCCTGCGAATTTTGACCACAGCTTTTATGTCTATAAAATTTGTAGAACCTCAACGATTTTTTTTGTTAATCTTTTCCCATAAACTTCGTTGTACTAAAAACTGAGAATTTCTTTATACGACTCGAATGTTTGGTGAGAAACTAAAGAGCTAGTAATTAACTATAATATTCGATTCATTTCGAATGATTGGGGGCTATTCGGCTTAAATCAATTTTGTGAGCCTCGTAATTGCGAATCTCAGTCAATAGAGTAAGGTACGTAGTAACAGTTTTGTAAAGAAATTTCGTTGAGTATGAGAAAGAATCTTCCCGTAGGAAGCACTTCGTTTATACTCGAAGTATTTCTGCTGCTTTATTGTAACAGATTGCAATCCAATCTGGTTGCGTAGCACCCCACTGTATTTGATTTACTTCTCCTTCCGCGGCTGTATATGCGAGTATCGGATCTTCGATAGCTCTCGGCATTTGTTGAATATCCCAAATCAATGCTTGATGATCATCCCCCGCAGTACAAATATGACAAGACGAATGTGGTGCCCATGCTATTCCATTAACGCTAGCTCTGCAAACAATGATAAAGTCATAGTACATACACAAGAAGGTAAGTCAGTAATGCGATGTGATCGCTAGACTTAAAATTAACTCTTTACACTCAGAGACGATTCCCAGTTGTCGGCAATTTAATGTTCAATAACAAAATATAACTGGAGGAAATCTTTATGTCGTCTCTCAGTTGCAACTTAGTTTATTGCGGCAATTGGAGTTGCCGATTTAATGTCGCCCCTTAATCGCCACTCGAGTTGCCGCAATGAACTGATTGACGATGGCGAATCGCTTCCGAGTGCAGAGTGCAAAGGGTTAACGATTAATGTGAAACACACCTATGATTGTTTAACCTTGCAACAGGTGTACATGGTACACGAACATCTAATATTATTACTTCACAAGCATCCATCGCGACTGTTGCTAGATAGTTCGGATCTTGTTTGTTCCATGCTAATCTCAATAATGGAGTATGCTGGGGATCTTCATATATTATAGTGGAATGTTCTAAATGTCGCAAATCAAACATTCTCACAGATCCATCTGCACCCACTGATGCAAACATATCGCGACCACCACCCGCTCGACTAAATGCTATATCATATACTTCTTTGTCATGAGCTATTAATTGTGTTTTAACATGTCCAGTGACCATGTTTACTCTGCCCAGAACCTGTCCAGTTTCCAAGCCCCAAATAGTACACGTTGTGTCTATACTCGATGTACCAATTAAATTTGGATCAACTTCATTCCAGTCAAAAGATGTCAGGGGTGCACAGAAATCGGAATTTTTATTGTTGTTCAGAACACATTCCAAACGCGTTTCTGGTTCTGCAGCACGCCACACTCTCAAATAATCTCCAGATGTGGCCAAAAGGTCAGGGAAAAGGCCTAACAAAGATATATATTTATAAGTAATCATATCTCCAAAAAAATGATGAATAGCAGTGACCTTGGATTTGTTATAAATGCAGTGTTGCAATGTCTTTTCCTAACAACATTCTTGTCATAGACGATAGTCAACATAAAGTTAAGTATCATATAGTATCATAAAGTATCATAATGCCAATGAAATATACCTTTGCTATCTGGAATCCACATAATTTTTGTAGTTGGATATGGATGATCGAATGTGCTCTTGGCACTAAACTCCGAGGTTTCTTCATCGAGTGAAACAATTTGTACCTTATTATTATATTCTTCTACGAAGCTACCTAGTGCCAGTCGAAATCTTTTGTCAGGTCGCACAGACCAGTTCATACTGTACAACGGCCATGGTGCCTCGTATTTATAAATTTCTTTTCTTTTTGGCGGTACACTGTGCAAAGCCATTTTTTGCGACAGTATCTCGACTACCTAAAAATAATATTAACAAATAATATTTAAATGCCTTAATTTAAAACAGAGCCAAAGGTAAAAGTATATATAAAAATATCTATCTTGTAAACTTAAAAATATTACTTTTGATCACATGGCTTCAAGATGTATTTCTCGAATACTGATAAGCAACAAATAATTGCTAATAGAAATTCGTGTAGATAATAAACTATATACACAAGTACGTGAAATAATTGTTTTTTTAAGTGAAAATAATTTATAAGCGTAATACAATATCTACTGTACTTTTTTTGTCTACACCGAGCTTTGAGATAATCAGATGTTATATATAACATATACAAACAATTGAAAAAGCGATTTGTTTTTCATGTCTAACCTTGCAGTGTGAGGCGCTTAAAAAAGTGCTCTTTTTAAACGCAACCTGCTGGAACTTGTAGAAATTTAATATCTTTTGGAAGTCATACCCCCGGCCAAAATATAATACTCTTATTAATAATAGTAACCAAACTGAAAAAAGTCAGCGGCTTTGCAAAGATGCACAACTAACTAAACCTTTCAAGAGATAAGATGGCGTCCTTTTAAAATTGATATTTTTTATAGCATCCATATTAATCTCTAAATTCATGTAAAACAATATTATACCGATACATAATCGAATCTAATTGTACTAACCAAATGTTAATCAAATAATTGATTTTCACATTCGAATAGACGAGAATTGCATGAATAGTGCATAATTAGTATTCCAAGTCTCTAACATTACTCGTATCCTTCATGTTTTTCAATTATTACAATAAATTCCATCAAAGTAATTCATATTTTCAGTGGACAGCAAATTATTTCGAAAAGAAAAATAAAATGCTTAAGGGCGCTAATAAAAGGAAGAGGTGTACCCGATATGAATACGACTGGTCATACTTGACCATCGAAATGATTCGATTGGTTGGAATGGAGTGGGCGTGTCATTTGTTAAAAGGCTGTACCCTGAATCGTCAGCCAACTGACGAATAAGTAACGTCCTTTAAATGCAGCAACGTGTCCTTACGCGCACTCTCGGTAAACAACGCGGGAAAACAGGGGTTGTTATACTACATAATTATGATCGACCTTCCATGAGATTCTCTTAATATGACACTTAAACTAATTTTCAGTCCATTGCCGTTGATTAACATTTCTTTATTCCGACGATAAAGGGGTGCATATATTTTGGCGGCAAATTACTGAATCACGATTGGTGGATCAGAGTTTGGCGCGAAATGAAGGTGCCAAGCCTAACGAGAGATGGTCGTGGTACCGCATTCTAACATTCAAGCGGCTGATTCCCAACGAATACGTTATCTACTTGTTCGGTTCTGATACCATTTACAAACGTCCGACTATCCCTTCGAAAAGTTATAAATTCCACGATGCCGCTTCAAGTATCCACGAAAGAAAACATTCGCAAGCACCTGGAAAATGTCTCGCTAAAGGACAAGGTAAATTGATCTAATTCTTTTCTCCCGTTATTTGACTTGTGAAACAATTCCGGTGATCTTCCGCTTATCATTCGTCCTTGGAATCAAGCAGTTCGGATAAATGAAATTCGTAATTATGTTTATTTTATCTTGGAGTGTATTGCGCGTTTAATCGATTCATTGAGTGAGTTTTAAAGAATTTTTCAGATATTTATAACGATTATTATATCTTGTATCAATTTCTATGAGCTATGCATATTCGTTGTTCAGAATGAAATAGAAATAAATATAGTTCTCCTGTTCCGACTGTTATTTGAAATATAACACTCGCAGAATTAGGGTTTAATTAATAATATATTCGTTACTGATTATAACGCGTATATTTATCCAACACTTCGAGGCGAACTCTTAGTCTGCTGCACAGTTTGGTGTTCTTTAATGATGGTGTTCTATATATGGAATCAAGCTGAAAACTTCGCGTTTCTAAGAAATAATACATAAACTTTTTCACTGGCAAGAAAGAGATTTTCGAACACTCGAAAGAATAATCCACATAAATTCAATACGTAACAAAGATTCGTATTAAAATGACAGAATAAAAGAACATATTCGTGTGGATTCAGCCGAAATACCACGCTCAACGTGTACCAAAAGTTCGAAATTTTTATCCATTTACATTTTACATTAATATTTAATATTCTTCGCATGTCAATGATTATTATAAACTGATTTCCACATAAATTCGATACGTAATAATGATTCGCATTAAAATGAATGAATAAAAGAAGAAGATATTCAGGTGGATTCTACCGAAATTCCACGCTAAACGCGAACCAAAAGTTCGAAGTTTTATATCCATCTACATTTTACATAAATATTTATCATTCTGCACATCTCAATGCTCATTGAAAAATTATTTCCACTCTCTGGTCCAAAGAATGGGAAAGAATTAAAACATACAACCAATATAGATGGTATGAGATAAATTACACCAGGTTAAGTTTAGATGCCTTATTGATAATTACTAAAAACGATACAATAAAATAACATAAATTTATGGGTAACATATTTTTCTTACTGTGATATCAAAGCATATTTAACATTTCTATATGAGTTACTTATAAAAACAGGGGTTTTGGGTAACCAGGAATTACATGATTGGATGCTTCTTAGATTTTCCTTTTATTATGAAATATTAGGTATTGCAAAGTATTATGCAATGTGCTGGATTCTTACACATCAATTTACTTACCTATATTTGCATCATTATCAACCACAATGGCACAGATCAACTTGCTTGAGTTTCCCTCGCGTGAACCTGTAAGATTACTTAATATGTTTATTTCAGTGTTGTATTTACGGCATGGTAATGGCAATGGTTTATATTTATTTGTTTATAATTTCTTCCCCTTTCCCCATATTAATTTTTAGTTTATGTGTTTCAGACTTCACCCAAAAAGCTCTGTACTGCGCCAACTATTACACATGACAATGGGCTTAAGAACGGGGTAAGGAGTATTACACTTATATGTCTATAATTAATTGAGCACTTTACTTTGAAAGTGGCTTAAGTCCATTTTAAAAATAATCAAATAATGGTTTATAAAATTACAAAGTAACTTTGTATAACTATTATAAACGATAACAAAATTGTTTAAAAATGGACTTTTGGCTACTTTCGAAATAAACGGCTCAATTTATCGACATAGAAAAATGTTGGAATCGATGTCTTATGTGAAACATAAAAATTGCGTTTTTAAGGTGAGCAAGGGAAAAGCTGTTAGGAAACTACCGCAAAGTGAATTTAATCCTGAGATTGAACCACTTCTTAAAGAAAATCCACGTAGATTCGTGATCTTTCCCATACAATGGCCTGACATTTGGCATATGTACAAAAAGGCAGAGGCTTCCTTTTGGACTGTAGAAGAAGTTGATTTGTCAAAGGTATTAATTAGTTTTGTACTGAAATCTGTTGTTCTTCCGGTTATATTTCGATTTAATGTTCAAAAACAAAATATAACTGAAGAACATCTTGATCTCGCCTCTCAGTCGACACTCGACGAGCGTATAATGCATTAATATATTTTTTATTGTACAGGATATCTTCGATTGGAACAGTTTAACCAGCAGCGAGAAGCATTTCATATCTCATGTGCTAGCATTTTTTGCTGCGTCGGATGGTATCGTTAATGAAAATCTCGTAGAGAGATTCAGTCAGGAAGTACAAGTAACAGAGGCACGGTGTTTCTACGGTTTCCAAGTAGCTATGGAAAATGTGCACTCAGAGATGTACTCGTTACTCATCGACACTTATATTTCTGATGCGAAAGAAAGGTGATTATAACTTCGAAAAGATAGGATAAAGAAGAAACGAAGATATTTACAAATGCATTGATTTACAGAGACTTTTTGTTTAACGCGATTGAGAACCTTCCGTGCATCGCAAAGAAAGCTAATTGGGCTCTGAATTGGATTAATAACGACGCGGCAACGTTCCCTGAACGTGTAATCGCTTTTGCTGCAGTAGAAGGCATTTTCTTCAGTGGTAGTTTTGCTGCGATATTCTGGCTGAAAAAGAGAGGACTCATGCCAGGCCTTACTTTTAGTAACGAACTCATTTCTAGAGACGAGGTTTGTAGAATGAATATCACGTATATCCGACACTGAATAAAAAGCATAATTTTATATATTTCCATTAATCGAAACTTTGATTTATAGGGGCTACATTGCGATTTTGCGTGCCTGATGTTTAAACATATAGTACAAAAGCCTTCTGTTGAACGAGTAACATCGATTATTAAAGATGCAGTTGAGATAGAACAAGAATTCTTAACGGATGCACTGCCAGTAGAAATGATAGGCATGAATTGCAAACTTATGTGCCAATACATTGAATTCGTCGCCGATCGATTACTCGTAGAACTCGGCTGCCAAAAGGTATCAAAATTGGAACAAATATCAATGAAAAATTCGATGAAGTTAAATGTATATATATAAATGTATATATTTTGAATTCCAGGTTTATATGTCCGAAAATCCGTTCGACTTTATGGAACACATTTCCTTGGAAGGCAAAACAAATTTCTTCGAGAAAAAGGTCGGAGAGTATCAAAAATGGGGAGTCATGCAAACTAGAATTGAAAGTAATTTCACGGTTAACGCAGATTTTTAATTTAGTGTATAAATAGTCTGACAAATTCCTTCTCGCTCTTAAAAAGGTATATCGGGTGTTTAACATATTTTCTACTTCTTATACATTATATTTGTGGCGGATGCATAGTACTTTTACGCCCCGTCTGAAGCCCGTGGTTTTTTTTTATATATATATGAAACTGATTCATGAACTTTCATATGTCACGCAGAGCGATTTAGTAGTAGTATTTATTTTATTTGTGAATTAGAGATTTTTACATCTTGACGATGAAATGTGCGATTCGATAATATCAGATCTTTCCTCGTTTGCCTGGAATTCTGTTAAAATTATATTACATCATTGTAATTGAAAATAGGAAGGATGATACGTTTGACACGGCATATTATAGGAATTGTTTCATTTTGAAACAATTATTTAGTGAGGCAACATGTAGCTCACTTGTACAGAAAATTTGCATATAATATTGATATCTACAAATGGAGTCTCAGTGCAATTAGTTTAGTATTTACCTGCATAAGGTTTCTTTTTTGTATGTATATGTATATAATTTAAGTGGATCAAATGTTTAATTGGTTTCGGATGTTTGTAGGATGCAGTTTATTTTATAACTGGTTTCATCAAAGTATATACAAAGTTTATTGGGGATACATCCTATATACAGCATGTAAATTGTACAATATTCATTATCTTAATAGATTTTAGTTAACAAAATTATGTGAATAGTAATATGACATATTGACGTCACTGAATAGACTGAACTTTAAAACCATCGTTTAAACGATTAAGATATGTTTTTCGGCAATCCATGTCGTCCGCCGGCCGATTGTGAGGTAGCCAAATTGGTTCACCCACGAAGTAGCGCTTTGCTTTTATGTAATTCTAAGGAGAAAAAAAGGTGAATTTAGTTATTCTCTTAAATCTAATCGGTGAAATCCTCCGGAATGCACAGAAATAAAATTCTTACATTAATATCCAAAGTAAATCTATGATATATTCCACTGGGGATGATTATTAGATCACCGGCTTTTACTTCGATCCGTATCCATTGATCCTTATCATCTCGCACATCAAAGTACCCGGAACCATCCAAAACCAATCTAATTTCTTCATCGGTATGAAGGTGTTCCGTAAAAAAGTTTTTCAGCTAGAATTGTATATATAGCAGTTTAGTTTTTAAACAATCTTAATCCATTATCTATGAATAGATATTTACGCCTCTAAATTAAATTCTTAATGCAGGCCTATAAATCACCTTTTCCTCGTAATTTGCAAGACACTTTTCAGAGCATTCTATCTCATCTTCGTACGTGTATCCCCGTTTTAATTTTACTTCGGTTAAAGTATTGTCGGTGGCATAATTTTCATGATCAATCTGCAATTATGCGGATGGTATAAAAGTTGTATTAAAATCGAATATATTAAGAATTATGGTATATAAATGTTTTTATAAGCGTGCAATTAAAAGTACAAGGAAGTCTATTTACATTTCTATATAATGAGCTATATTTTGGTATACTATATTATAATAATATATTATGATTTATGTGCTCATCTATCTTAATATCCTACCTGAAGTTCAAGAAAATAATTGTAGTAGTGTTTTAACTAATTCACAATCATTTACGGAGATTATCGTATTAATGATCAAATCAAAAGAGTAACGGAAAATAATAGCACCAATCTATAATTGCAAAACTGATTTGAAATTCGTGAAAAGTAACTTTTAAAAACATGAGTACAATTACTTCTTGAACACCTAATACGTAACTCGTACATTTATTGGATTTGACCTTACCCAAGGTCAATCTCCAGAGTTATTCATTCTCTTTAAAAACCTTTAATGATAGCACTTAACAAACCGTTGGAATTCATTTGGAGAAATGGCGACCAATAATGGGCCTAATTAAAATATTGGATACATGAATGATACGAAATTGTGCGAATAACAATAGTACTTTTTCTTAACCTTAAAATACTCTACGCCTGTTTTCTTGAACAAGTCTTCGAGAGAAAGTAATTCAGGTGGTTCTTTATGGTGTTCCAATCTTTGATCGGAATCACTGTTGTCCATGTACCAAGCGCGAACCATATTGATTCGAAGATATAATAATTCAAACTGAGTGAACGAAATAAACTGTATCTATGCTTATTGTCGTGTAATCACGTCACGTTAGAGTTAAAGATTATGTTATCATTGTGCCGGTACTTTTTCCATCAATCTTAAGTGGCTAGGAAAAGGGCATTGCGTTGAATCCACACGTTTCAAACAGGAGAAAGAATTGATGTTTAATGTAAATATCATAGATTTACATCAAAACAAGTTTATTCTAATATGATCTCACAGGAGGCTGTGATTATATGATGGTTCATCATACTAGATATGTTAAAGCGCCATATAAAACAAATCGTTTAGTGTCCTTTATAAATTTCGATAAAAATTATGTATAATTCCTTCTCCATTATGAAATCTGTTCTGATTAAAATAAAAATTTCATTCTACCTCCTCAGAGATCATAATAGAGATTGAATTGGATGTCCACACATACTAATGATGTTAATTGTCATAGGTAGCATAAGAATATTTATTGGATCTTATAATCTCGTACAGTAAACAAACACACACTGCAACGGTAAACAACTTCTCATACAGCAAGCGTTAACATAGGGGATTAGTTTATGATATATTATAATAAAATTGAGTATTGATATTTAGATCGGTTGAAATTGATTCCACAAAATGGATGAGATAGATGGATTCTATAGGAAAGTTCAAATGGTATTGATGAAGAAAGATGAGGATTGTGGCCAATTACAGTATCTTACGACCCGTAGCACTACTCAGAATATAAGCCATATCGATGATATATGTACGTCAATGGTCAACATTTTTCAAATGCATAATATACCCATGGAAGCGAAGGATTTAGAGTTTAATGAGAAATCTGTTCAGGCATATAAATATCTAATACTGAACACAAATTTTAATAATCAGGAGAGATTAATGGAAGACATTATTAATGGTCATCTTGTGGATATGTGTCCACCTCTGTCTCCATATTTACTCATACAAATATTGTGGACTATAGGGTACGAAAATATACTGGCAGAGTCCTTTATTTATATGCCACTTGATTTATGCATAGAATTACTTGATATCACAAGAACATGTATAGAGGAACTATCCTTTGAACGTAGCATTGCAGTAATACACAGATTAATGTTAAATTTGTATACTAAATTTACGTCTTTAAAGGAGATCGGTTCCCAATCTGTGAACTTGGTTGAAAGCATGGAAAACTTACTTGCTGGTTTCCAAGAATTAATTCTCCTATTAAGTAACCCGAATATAGTTCGATTAAAAGATGTCTCGGATTTAAAAAGAGATGAACGATACGGTGTTTTGTTAAAGAAATTAATGAGAACAATTAAAAGTTGCTTGGGCAACGATGAATCTAACTCTCAGACTGATGTTGCAAAATTATATCAAATTTCTTTTGGAAGAGAACCTTTTACGAAACCCGACGACACGTATTTCGAACGAACAATGAAGACGTTAAATCGGGAACTAACTAATTTGTTATTAAAAAAGATCAAGGAAATTGACTGCAATATTTATTTAGGATGGGTGGAATTAGATGATCAGGAAAATAAGATGATCTCCTTGCAACGTTCTATTGGAACCGATTGTTATTATCTTCTCGAGCTTATGAAAACTAATGAACTGTTATCTGAGAATACACATTTGATGGAATGTCTCGAACAGTTTTCGTCGAAACCAGGTCCGGAACCATCTGGTTTTGTTCTAAGTTTGCAAGAACTTTGTCATGGAATAGATGAGGGTGAAAAGGTGCATTTAAAAGAATTGATGAGTCGTTACAGAGAATGGGACAATGCCATACTAGACTTCATTTATAAAAACAAATCGCTGTTGGACAAACACGATTGCTTGACGCTTTTAGAATATCTCACATTGGTTCTGAAAAATTCAGAACAAGAAGATGTAAAGCAGTACGCTTATTCTCTAGTCACAAAATTAGTACTCCTTCAAAGTATACCAGACATTTACGAAATTGTAATGGAATACATAGTAAAGTATAACGGCGAAAATCACTTGGAATGCCAGTACACGAAAAAGACTTTCAACGAATTTATTATACGGAATTCAAATTTACGAACACCGAGAAACCTGCGAATTATATTATTGTTTCTTTTAAAGAATCCAAAGATGGTATTAACGATACTCCTCAAAATCACGATTGGCCATCCGAAATATGCGAACGTTATGATAGGCCCCAACGATTTGCTACTCTTATCATCTTTCATGAGTATCAAAGAAGAGAGTAATCAAATACTTTTCACGAGTATCTTACGAACTATCTGTATGGAAAACACCGAGTGGAACCCGAAAAGATTTACGGATCTCGTGCGAGTTATGTCCGAGAATTCCGTAGTGAAAGTAGACGATCTGATGAACAACTTTTTCATCCCCTACCTTAAAGGAACAAATTATAATGTTTCGAACGTGAATTCGATTTTAGTCAATATACGTAAGCTACAAGGACGATGCACAAAAAGTATGAACGTCAAAGAATTAATAATCACTCTCGCGAGAAGTATGTCCTGTCTCCGAAAGAATCGGGATCTCTCCAAGTATTTGAGTAACGAGATATTCGCTCATATAACGAGGATATTGGAGCATTTCTTGGACATCAGGTATAACAAGATTAACACGAATGTTAAAAAGGAGATCATAGATGGGATCGAAATTATCATCGAGCCGATAGATAAGATACACTTTGCTTCCCTTTGGCCTTTAACGGAAAAAGGGATTAACGTGGTCGACGTAATAGATGATTACGAAAGACGGTGTTTCGTGGTAGTGAACATATTAAAAGAAGACTCGAAGACTTCGGAAAGACTAAAGAATTACTTGGCAAATATGAGTTTCCTCCGGGAGGACTTCCTCCGCCATTTAATCATGCGTTCCACCGAAACCGAATACAACAAACTCGCTTTGGAACTTACAATAATGTATTGGTTCGTTTTCGGTTGGAGTGACGAGTGTGATGCGTTTAATAATTTCCTTCGATTAACAATGGAGGCTTGTTGTTTATGTCTAGAATATCCCTCCGTTGGGCCACGGGACTTATTTGTATCTTTGCTTAAATGCTTCGCGTTATTCTGCAAAGTATTCGTGAGACTGGAAAGAATGAAGAACCCGGAGAAAGTTTACGAATCATTGATTGGAAATGTGAATTCTCTTGATGCGAGTATTAAACATAGTCCCTACTCCAGTTTATTCACCGCATTTCGTGGGAGTTTGAACAACGATGTTCAACGAGATTCAACATGTCTGTTGCAGGATTTCTTGAATGCATTCGATCGTTTTACTACTCAGTGTTTTGAATTTGATCACGAGAATGTTGAACAGGTGCCTGGCTTATCTCATTCACCAAAGATTGTCAACTTTTATGTAACTCATGAAGTTATTTCCGCTTGTATGAAAGCACCCGCGATGGAAGCTTACGAATGTATACGAAGAATGAACGAATTATTCGTGATTCAGTAAAAGACTTGGATCACTCGTTACAACATTGTTTACATTATACAACACTTTGATTACACTCTAAATCCAAATTTTCAATACGAATCCTCGTGCTAGGAATGTCAATGTATGTTATGTTAGAGGATGAAAGTTAGTCTTTTACAGTTTCATTGTTTAACACTGGAACTACGGAAGTTAAAATGACGGGTTCAAGGAGTTTAATAAAAACGTTCAAGTTTATAAGGTTCCATTATCTGAGTTTTTCTGCGGATTTATTTTCTCCATCCATCCTTATGTTTAAGGATATGCAATAGATTTCCGTATAACGCGGGTAATATGTTACGCGTTGTATGAAATCACGTTATCGGGGAATTCCTGCAAAGCGGTTTCGATATAACGCGACACTTATTCGATGCGACTTTAATAAAACGCGGGTATGTAATTCGAGTCTCGTATAACGCGACCTTTCTCTGGAACCTAACTTTCGCGTTATACGGGAATTACCTGTATATAACGCATTGTACGAGAACCGTGTTACATAAAAAAGGTCGTCGCAATATCTTCAGCGAGTTATACGGGAGTTGACTCGATACTCGAATATATAAATATAGCTGAATATATTGTCCGTAGTTCTAGTGTTAATATTTATGTCCTATTTTCTTCATTCTTCTTACTGGAAATCATGTAAAGTCGTTGATCGTAATCCATATATAAGCACTGATTATAAGAGATAATGCTATGGAGGAATGATAAATATCTAAGTCTTCTAATTAATAAGGAGAGAGCTTATACTGTTTATAGTTTCTATTAGAGACTTTCGAATGATCGAAAGTATCGTACTAATATAAGATTTTTACTTTAACATGAGACCGTATTACGGTAGATTATAAATGAAAGTACAGCGTACTATTTTGTACCCCTTTCAGAAGTCCCCGAAGTACCGAAAGTGAACCTAATCGACTAACTCGATTAGATAAGTCTTATCTAAGTAATCTGCCTTACCATTTGCATCCGAAATCTTCTTGAGTTCTGTTGCCTTAACACATTGAATGCCGGGCCGAAATCCGTGTTATACGATACGTTGCGATACGCTTTTGTAACGTTAAAAAATAACATTGTTTAAGCGCTATGCGATACGTGGGTTACTTTATATCGTTATCGTAACGTTAAAAATATTACAAAATTTTACGAATATTAGCGATATATTTGATTTGAGTTTTAGTAATATTTTCATTGGTGGTCACTGGTGACCCACACGGCATTCAACGTGTTACTAGCTACGATTCCGTGTCGGGTCTAATGCAATTTTGAAATCACAAAACGCAATTTTATAAACTCCTTAACACTAGAACTGCCGAACATATACTCAGTTATGTTTACGCATTTATGTATAAATTATGACTGGAAGATTGAAGTTAATTAATGGATTCAATTATTCGCGTTATGTATATAAAATCTCAAACAATTCGCCGTGGTATATTTGAATAATTTAATTAAAATTGACGGATAAGTTATTTCGACCCCCCTGATAGTTCTAGTGTTAAATATTAGGGGTACCGGAAAGTAATCAATTACTTTTTAACGTACCTTATGAAATTCCATTTATTTTTTCATATTGAACATTATTCTATTAGATAATTCCCTTTTTGAAACAATCAAATTACCAAATTTCCATATTTCCATGTGAAAAACTTCTCCACTCCCGAATTGTTTACTTTCCGATAAACCTAATAAATAACTCTGAAATAATAAACTCCTTACGTAATCTTGATTATGAAATAAATAAATAGAATTCGTAAGAATGCAGAATAATGCTGTCATGCATAAAAGTATAACTAATTTATTGGGGATGAAATGCGAAAAGATTTATTTCGATTCGTACAGGAAATTGTTTACTAGCTTCCTCGTTCGTAACTTAAAACTTAAGAATGTACTAATGGCGGAATAATAAAAAATTCCTTATTAATTATTCAAATATGAATATACTTGAATGATTTTCGGGAGGCGAGCACAAAATAAAAATGGATGATAACAATGTAACCGGTGCATGTAACACGTAGTACATTCTCGTAGTTGTGCAATTTCATTCGGGTTATTGCAATCAATACCAATTGTTTTTATTTGATATTATATTTGTGCGATATTGCCAAAATGTCATTACAATGGTTAGTAATAAAAAAATGTGAAAAAATTGCGTACAATGAAAAAATGTGCATCAGTGCACCAAGATAGAAGATGAGTCAGATGGGTAGCTCTTTAAGATGGTCACAGTGCATTCATGGAAGAAAGTAGATCTCTATGAATATCAAATAATATTTCATATTTCCCACTTCACCAAAGAACAATTAAAACAAGCTTCAAATTCCGATAATTGAACACAAAACATTTTGTGTTCAAATCGTTTCTGGTGTTTTCAATTACTTAGTGAAGGCAAATTAAGAAGACTTATTGATTGTTTGGAATCATTAAGTCTTTTTAATTTAAAAGGTTGAATAGTAGTGCTACAAATAGAAAATATTAGATCTTGCTATTATTAAGTAGAGTTTTGTTAAAATATCCTGAAGAGTGAAAAAACTATTCTTTTGTTTATAGATGCCCACATATTTTCGGTGAAATTCGACGGTGTGACAAATTATTATTTTGTTCATAGATGCTCACATATTTTTCTTCCATGTCATTGACCTGTATGTTTTGATACTGACTAGATTCTTATGCTGGTAATTTAGATTGGGATTATTAATGAAATAATTCATTTTTAAAGCTTCGGTTTTGATCTTCGGCTTTGAAAATTGTTCACTGAATGAGTACATATTCGAGGTGCTCTAATTGCACAGATTGAGTCTGAAGATTAGGCACATTTCTAACTGAAACTATTAGGTTTGCAACTCAACACGCGACCTTTTCTTGTCTCCTTTTTTGTTTATAAGAATCATATTTGTAGATTATTTCCCTTGATCGGTTATATTATTTAGGAGATCTAATTTATGCGATTATTTTAACCCATACAATTATTTCATACAATGTTTGTTTAATTAAAAATTACAACGAAGGTCGCGAACTGAGTTGCCAACCTAATATAACGAATGCATGAACGAAATTCTTTGTTATTTCGACAAGATATAAAGCGATGCACTTTCTATGTACATTTATTTTGTATATAAAAAATAATTGGATCGACTGAAGGATTACCAGCAAGGTTTTTACAAACGAATCACATAAAGGTTTCGAGTATCTAATATAATATATTCGTCTACCCAAATACTCGATATCGGAAGAAAATGTCGAACGACAAATCGACAAACGAAAACTAGGAAGAGAAACAAGAAATCCGCGTATCCATGATGTATCGATGTGATGCACATTTTTTCAGTGTATGCTATTCACTGTTGTCTTTTCAAAATTGTCAGATAATCATTATCGTTACTTCCTTTTTTTTATTATATATAATTCGACGCTATAATATTTACAGATTCTCCACATTGTAAAAAATATAACGTATTTCGTACTCAATATCATACGCAGGTAGTACTGAAAGGCCGATATACATCTAAATCGTGGTGTTTTTTCCAATTAATGTGACCCAGTTGCGTAACAAATCTGCATTATATGTATATATATATATATTTTTATATTTATATCTAATTATAAAATCGTATGCGAATCGATTTCGTAGGTGGTATGCTTGCACTTGGTTTCTTATTATTTTCTTTCTTCGATGAATCGGGAGATCTTTGAAGGAATGATTTTTTCCGGCCGAAACGAGCTAATTAAGGAGGAAAGGAAGGGAAGGATGGAAGGATGGCAGGAAGAAAGAAAGAAAGAATGTCTGGTCCTTAAAAGTGATATGCTGACACAGGCATCGCTCGACATGTCGATATTCAAAAGAAAAAAAAGCTTAAAGATAGCTTCCCAAGTAAATGCGATTTTGAGCACTCCCGTGTAAAAAATCTCGCTCGGCTCACCCTTTAGAAAAATATTCTGCGATCTCGCGTTGGACAAGCGCGTGTTTACTGCAGAAGCGGTACAAATATAGAAACTTTTTTTATTCTTCGTCTTCGTCTTCGTCTTCCTCGTCGCGTTTAACATACTCTCTTCATCCTCTACCAGAAAATACTTGGAAAGCTATCCCAAGTGGGCGGCTGAAATGCCCTTGCCCTTTAGTAAATCCATGGTTTCTTTTTCTTCCACGGTGCACAAAACCTAAGTAGAGGGAAACGGAAGGGTAATAGAACGACAGTGTATTACGCGTTTTACAAAGAGGCCCTTTGAACTCCTTCGTTTTAAAAGGCTTTCTTCTCTTTTTTTTCTTCACCGGTTATTATCGTACCTCTTTTTTAATAGAAAACTTGCGGTTACATCTACGGGATCACAGCGGGACTATAAGTTTGTCGAGTGATAAAATAGAGGATGCGAATAACATCTGTTTACCCGCCCCTCCCCCGCCCGCCTCCTTTCTTTTCTTTCTTTCCTTTCTTCCCATTCTTTTCCTTCCTTTTCCTTTCTTAATCGGTTTTGAGTACAGTAACGAAATGGATGGCCGATTCGCCACGTCGGTCTGCGCACCGATAATTTTAATGACGGAACGTGGTAGCACCCTCCATGAGTTAAATATGCATGGATGCTCGATAGTACTAATTCTGCTTCTCACTTTGAATCTTCCAAAGAGGATTCTTTTGAAAGATCCTACTTTAAATATGCTCCGGTAATATAATAATTAATATCAAAATTGGTGTACGCAATGTTCTTCTCCCTGATGAAAGAAGAAAAATATTCAAATTATTACACAATAAATCGAGATGTACACCGTGCAGTTTTAAAGTAGTAGTTTGATGAGTTTTACTTGAGAACCGTGCATCCATGTATATTCAGTACAAAGTGACTTTTTCAAAAGTGCACCAACAATTGCAGAAACGAACTATCGCGTACACGAGCGGCAACTTTTTCCGACTTGTATCTTCCGGATCGTTCTAACTACCAATGATAGAAATACTGTACATCAGTTCATTTTAAAGTTCGCAGTTTGACTTTACGACCCTCCGATAAAACGAATCTGAAAAAGGATGTCGCGCGTTTACGATTTCAACGACACGATCGATCCGAAGGACAGATATCTAACAGTAAGATGAATAAGTAGATACTATACAAATTATAAATACAATTCTTTCCAAAGATAAGGGCCGGTAGACCCTGGTTAAAATCATTGTGAGATATTTTGAAGAAACGAACAACCCTTAGTTTGCTTTTTTTTGTCAATGTATGTCGTGCAGTGATCACACGGAAATTAATGACTTCGATGGTGGCGTTAAATAATAAAATATCGAGCTAATGTAATGACTGTTATGGTATCAAAGCGGTATTCAACATCAGATAATATGATTTTTTTTTGATCACACGAGAAAAATTACACACGACCTACTGCTACTTATAAGGGAGCCATTGCTTTTTTTTTACATCCATCGATTTACATTCACAAACTCAACGACGATCGGTTTTCACGGGAGATTCTCGGTTGATACAAAGCAATGGACACTTCGGATATCTTGATGAGTACCATGCGTGTGTTTTGCAGTTGAAGGGATCAATGCATTGGTAGCCTTTACGAAAGACACGTGTGAAATATTTAGCATCCCTCGTGGGTTTAAGATCCATTAAAAAATCCTGTAGAATCGTAGAAAGACCGTGCATGCTTTTATCGTGAAAGCTTTACCATATAAAGTATAGTCTTAGAAGTATATTTAGATCGACGTTTAAAAGCTAATTTTGTGCTATAATGATATCGCGACTTTTTACAGCTCTATCCATCCTTCACGACACTTTTCCCTCTTCGACTCCATAGCGATTACTTTAGTTTTATCCCATGAATACAAACGATATTTGATGCACAATTGGAATCACATAGAAATCTTGCAAAAATGCGCCCATCCAAAAATCATGGTCTCAAGTATAAAATTCTAGCCTTACCGATCACTACAAACATTCGTTTTACGTTCACCTCTAAAAAAACGTATTCCTATTATCAGGACTGTACAAACGATACCGATGCTAGTATCCTTTACTGCAGCCTCTCAAAGCTTAAATGTACGTAACATATATCTCCTAATAGAAATCATTGCACGGATCACGTCCAAACAGAATACTTTCTGATTTGGAATTTCTGCAAAGTCGATCTTTTTATAGTTTTATTCGACTGTACATGGTAAAAAAACGTATTCTGACTAAGGATCTTTTACGAAACGTCGATGAAATCGATGCTTTCGTAATATAATCATTATTGCCGCATAAAAACGGCTTACCACCACAGTGATTCCTTCAACATCTGCAAACGGCTTAGACGCTCCGTTAGTCAGCACCTAATCTGTGAATAATAGCGACTCGTCGTTCGCAACGAACGCCTAACGAGTGTTTCATTTCGGTTTGAGCAGAAAGCTAGCGATATCGAGTTTGGTTTTGCCATTAACAAGTAACAACTAATGCAGGGCAGTTCGGTTATCACCCTTGGTGCGATCCATCTCTGTTTCTTTCTCTCCCTCTCTCTTGTTCTCTATCGAGTATTGGTCCTTTGCCGAAGAAGTTACCTCTTTCATTGCCCGCTTAACCCTATCATTATATATTACAATAATATTACATATAATACTATCCATGTATATTAAAATATTTGTTTAACAGCCAGCTGGAATAGCAGGCTGTGTATCATCCGATAGAAAAAGAACCGATAATATTTTTCGGTGTGCAGTCTCTGACATAGTCGGATTCACAAAAATTCACGGTACAATCATACGATTAGTCTTACGGGTTGGCGAATTCACAGCACGAGCCTGAGGCTGAGCCTTAAGAGAGAGAGTGTCGGCAATGGATGGTAACTAAAGAATCCATCTACCGCAGCCCACATCAGCCACTATACATTTTTCCTTTACCTAGCATGGCTCGGTTAGCCTGGTCCAGGATTTTGATTAATTATTAGAGGACGCTGCAACAGCAGTAGCTTTTCTTCTCTTTCTCAGGACTGAAGTTCATCTCGCGCACGATCTCCGCGAACATTTCATTTACGTTTGTACGATTCTTTGCGGATGCTTCGACAAACGGGCAACCCCAAAGCTGTGCGAGTGCGTTACCCTCGGTGGTTTCGACCTCGCGTTGATGTTCGAGATCGAGCTTGTTTGCAACTAGTAACACCGGCACCCTCTCGGTACCCTTCACGCGTGTTATCAATTCCTTCATTGCTTTGATATCCTGAAAGGTCTGATGATTCGTCAGACTGTAGACGACGACGAAGCCTTGCCCGTTCTTTATATAGAGATCGCGCATACTCGCGAATTGTTCAGTGCCCGCGGTATCGAGGATCTCGAGTACGCACGGGGAATTGTCAACTTCGATCTCCTTCCGGTAGAAATCTTCGATCGTCGGATCGTATTTTTCCATGAAACATCCTGAGACGAATTGGACAGTGAGCGCGCTCTTGCCTACCCCGCCCGAGCCGAGGACGACTACCTTGAACTCGCGCATCTCTTTGGTAGATCGCCTCCGTCTCTTCCTCCTCCTCGACGTGTCCAGGACCGAGAGAGGAAGCTATTTTTTCTTTTCCACTCCGGATATCTAACGAGTATATTAGCCGGGGATTATTTGTTGTTTTTCGGTACGGCCAGAGAGCCTGGCTGTCTCCGCCGCTACCAACTCCGTTCCCGTATCCTCGAGACGAGCGTGTTATAACGAGAACGGGCCTTACTACCGAACAAAGGCATCGATGGTGATAACTAAACTATGACGGATCACGCACGAGATTTCACCACGATGGAACTGTACTTGTTCGTAAAACTCGAGGAAGAAGACATGACAGCACCCGTACTCGCACACTCTCTTGTCACACCGTAGTCACCGACGTTCGCCTGCCTGGCCTGCCTCCTTCCTGTCTTTCCTGCCCCTCACTTCTTCCCTAGCTCTGACGTGCGTGACGCCATCTTATCGCACTTGGATTTTCTTCGAACCTCTCCTTGCACCGAGAAACATCGAGTATCGTTTCTATCGTTGCCGAAGTCTGCCACTGGTTTACGTGCTCCTAATATATATTCTTTCGATACTATCTCGCGTACGGAATTCAAAATCGTGTTTAAGTACCGTTTTCAGATTTTCGATTCTCCCCTTTTTCCTACTTTTTCTACCTTCGAAAGTGATTGGTCGTGCTTGACCAAGGTGGAAAGCATGGGCCAATGGTAACGCTGCTCGAACAGAGTTTTGCCTCTTTCTGCTTTTCTCTTTCTCCGTACAACGAATATACCTAAGGAAAATAGTAAGAGAAGAATCACGGAAACTCCCTTTACCGGATGCAAGTGTCACTCTCTTATCTTCCAGACAGCGCTATCCACGACCTCGACGCTCCCAAGCGTTCAGTGAGTTTTATTAATATTGCCAAACGTTCAAACCTTCAAAATTATGTTTCCAACGCATCGAATCAACCTCTCGAGTCATTCATTCCGAACCTTATTCTTCAGTTCTACTTCACGGCTCTCACTATCACGTACCTTACGAACTTATGAATAATTTAAGCCACTCTCCGATTATTACTCTCCGCAGTTTATTAATAAAAACTACTAACTACGCATCTCTGTATATTTATCACGTATATAAAAAGATTTCAGTTTACGTCGAATGACGTCAACAAAGAACACTTCCCCGTCGCTTATGAATCATAGGTTTTTTTCTCAGTAGTAACGTTTGCGATTTTTCATCCTCTCTCTCGTCAAAAAGACACTACCTTATCTCTTAGTGTTTCAAGACATTTTTAAAATCCCACCAAACATGTCGATCATTCGCACGAACTCAATAACGCGAAAATATCACAGAAATGCGAATCCTTAAAATCGATTAACAAACGATCAGATCCATTGATGCATTCAACAGCGAGAAATTAGAATTCCAACGAAACAACCTCGTTGTTCGATTGTCGTATGAAATATATATTCCACCTGTGTGTCTCCTTTTTATTTTCTCCTTCCTCTCTTTCTCCCTTCTGGTTCGAGAACAATTTCGAAGAGGGAAAGAGAGCACGTGAGTACGATATTTATTTTCCACCGTCGAAGGGCGTAACCGCATTTTTCTGAAAAACCGGAAGCGCACGTTGCCACTGTATCTCGTGGTCACACTCTTGCGTTTCCTTGTGTGCAGTGTTCTGTAGATACGTCATACCAGCAGCTACGATACTGACGACCTTGTGGTATGCGAACGCAGACACATGTTAGACACGATGACATCATCCGACGAAAGCGTACATAACTGAACAATGCATCATTTTACATAGTATTCGATGACTATTTTCTACCCGGTCAAATTTTGTCCGCTCTGTCGTCTTACTCTATTACTACCCGTTCCCTTTCTTGCCCCGTTTGCCAGTAACATCGCATTAACATCGGGAATTATCAGTCTTCCACTTAACTCATTACGCAGCTTCGGATTCAGTCGGTACGTGATATCATTCCAGTTTGCTATGAAATTCTTCGTTCCTAACGAATATTGCGAGATGTTGAAATTAGAATAACATTTTCTCGCTCTGTATTCTAATGTCATTCGCAAGTAGTATAATTCTAATATCATCCGCAAGTAGTACAGGTCAACGAATTTTAATGATACGCTGGGGCAAATGAACTGATTTAAATTACAACACAGTGAAGTCAGCTGGTATGCGTTCGTATGCGTTCGTATGTGTCTTTGTATCGCGGTTAAACGTACTTGCATGTTTTCTGTGTGGCTATGATAACAACATTGTAATATTCGTTGTCATTGCAATTGCACGATACGTAATTCAGCATAATTTCGATTCGAATAGTCGAGGCTTCACGCGAGTGGAGTAATCAGTGCGTATTACTGTGGACTGAGAAGAAAAATCGCACGTATGAAAAGTTATCGAGGTTGTACGAAATAAAGGAGGAAACCGGCGATTATGCTTCATGGAACCTAATTCGAGACTATTAAAAAGTAGCGCGTACGATGAGGTGGAAAGTAGTTAAAGGTGTCACCATCGTTTTTCCCTTTCGCCGTTTAGCGCTTTTCGTTTCTCCGGTGTATCGTTATGTCATCGTTACTTTCGTTCATCGGTGTATCGGATTCCAATAACATCAATCCTCGAAAATTCATAAACGAGGTTATAGACGGGAATTAAAATTGTAAGGCGATTGATAGGATAATCGCATTCCTCTCTCGTATTATTACATTATTATTTTATCACCGACGATAGAATAATAACATTTTGGAATTATTTTTGCGATGGTTACTGATCATACTACCTTGTTATTAGTCATACCACGAAAACAAACTTCGTTAGAAAGGGATTTACGAACAAGTGTGCTTAAAATTCTGTAATCTGTTTTCCAAGCGATTAAGTTCGAATCCTGTACACCGTTGATCGTGAAATTCGATAAACTTCACGAAACCATGGAAAGCCATTAGCAGTAATTGCCATTTCCTTGAAATTGACATCTTTAGTGTAACGAAGCTTCCGTATGTTTTATTATTAACAAAACAAGCATTAAATTCGTATAACGCTCGAAGAATTCCGTTACTCACCACTTTGTTCGTCATAAAATTTAAGTGCCGAATTTTAATTACATAAAAACTGTAAAGCGTTGAATAAACCTCTAACGTTTCTTTGAAATGCAACTTGATGCAAATGTTAAAGTTCTTCATACGAGGCGAGTTCTTCAGCCTATATGTTGAAAGTGCAATGTAAGGAAAGTAGGCGGGTTAGTATTTTTTTTTTCTAGAACTTCTTGTTTATCTTCGCTCCGTTAGCAAAGGAAATGTGTAACATAATTGCACGTACTATTTATACAGTTTCGTTAAATTACTTAATTCTGCAAGGATTAATCATCTTTGTTTATTGTCATTCCTCTTTTTCAATCTAAATACTGTAGATAAAATACTAGCCAATAATACAAGGTATTAAAATAAATACATCGCGGCTCTCAAATCATGGTAATAAACCGTAAGATATACGAATCAAGAATAAAAGAATTGAATGAAACTTAAACATATTGAATATCCATAACCTATTTCGAGTAACTTAATCTTGGATATATTGTTTTTCCATTAACATTTCATATATCATTTTCCGCGTAATCTTATTTAATGCAATGCAATCAAGTTTTACAAGCAAACGCATCTACGATAAGCCGCGATATGAAACCACAGGAAAGTCTGGTTCCGGGTCTTAGAATGTTTCTATGAAAGCGTAGCTTCACGAATTCGTAAGAGCCGCTGTAAATTATCGATCACAGCGTTGGTATCGAAACAAAGGATTGTTATCAATAAAAGAGTGGCGAGTTATCGTTCCGACATTCTTCTTGTTCTCACGTAAGTTTCAACGACCGAGCGGCCGATGACCCAACAATTTCAATAACATAAACAGTAGCTGAACGCGAAGTGCATGCTCCGTCACCGGGCGTTGTTTTTTGTAACTAAGCGCGCGCTTTTCCTCCGCGGATAAGAAACAACCACCAGCACGTGTCATGTAATATCGATTGAGAACACCCTCGAACATAACCTAGACTCACTTTCACGGCTCGTAAACGCCGTACAAAAAATCGACAACAAGATTTTATAATCTTCCGTTGGGTTGAGAGGTCAACCTTATCTAAATTCGATACCTAAATACAAGCTTTACCGGGGCGTGTGATAGAGACGTTTTTCAAGCCGAATTTTTGGTACGACTGTACTAACAATCTCATCCGTTTCATTATCGACAAGCTACATTTTTCGTTTCACTTTTTCTAATTTTACGGTAGAACATACTGCCCTGTTTTTACCTAATTAACGCAACCCTTTCACGATTGAATGCTTCATTAATTCTTGAACATGGTGTTGGTTAATATCGCTAATATTTTAATAAGTTCGTAAACAAACATATTCTTTAATTATCATACGTGTATTTACACGGCTAACAAGTTTAGGAGCCTAAAATTGGTAGATCGTTTGCAATATGCTCAAAAGAACATTATATTCATTCTTGACATAACAAAGACGTAACGGTTCGGCTTTAGCGAGCTAGGTGTTAATTTGATTAATACGGATTACGTGTTAACTACTTATTCTACATCCACAGGGTTTTTTTGTTTCAGATCGCCGGTTGTAAACCGGAAATTCTTTTGGGAAGTTTCTCGTGAGGAGAATAATGGCATCCCCATTTTCCGCACCCCAGGCCCCGTACCCTCCGACGGGACCGACCCCTCCAGTTGCAACTGCACCGGTACCCGGTGGGTACCCCATGCCGCAGCCTGGAATACCTATGGCGCCCCAAGGTAGCTGCAAATTATCAAACTTGTTTTACATGAACTATCGGTTTGTATTGATTTATGCTTCCTCCCTTCTTCTGCTACTCTTTTTTTCTCCACTTACTATCGTATTCAGTCTCGTCTGGTTATTCATTATCGATGCTGTATAATTAACCCTCTATAACCCCATTTTTTCGTTTCGTTTAGTTAAACGCGATTGTAACAAAGATACATTACATTGGAATAATAATGAAATTATTACTTAAATTCACCGCTGAAAATCATTGCGCGTACTTTTATTATTATTATTATTACAACGAAAGAATCAAATGAAATGAAAGATACGGATAGATGACTTCAAAGTTACATGGAGCTGTAGAGGGTTAACCTGTTGCATCGTTTCTTGACACGAATAAGTATTATTGAAATAGTGCAATACCTTTGACTACCACGAGTCATTATTCTTAAAGCTAGTATTTACATGAAACTTAAAGCTGAAAGCTAAAAGCTAGAAACTAACAATAATGTAAAGCTTCAAGCTAAAAGCTACCAATTATATAAAGCTCATATTATTTCGATTGATATCAAATCGAAGCAACGATTAACAACGAAAATTGGACGAGAAACTTCTGCACTTACTTAACCCTTTTAGTACTCTACCATTTGTCTCCCATTATTTTTGAAAATCAATATATATTTTCTAAAAATAATGTTTGGTAAATCTTTGCTTTAAACAATTCTTTTTGAACCGCCGTAATATGACTTAAAGTATTTGTTATAGTTCGTTATATTTAAGTTATCTTTCGGGTACTAAAAGGATTAAAAGTTTCCTCACACGTTTTCGCTTATTGCACTTAGCTTCTTGGTATTTTAGGTTTTTCCTGAATTTTGTGATTAAAACTGTACTCTGTAATTCTAATAACATTCTACAACGCCTGGTATTATATATATGTAAACATCTTATTAGTAACCATCCATTTTCTTTGTATAATAAATCTATGATACTCCATGAAATCCTATAAACGGCACTGAAGATCTTCGCCGTGGTGTTTACATTTTATGGAGAATATCGGAGTATTATTCGCGGCACTTGTTCGTTGTTTACACGCCTTGAACCAGTCGCGAATTGAAGACACATAAAACCGATTTCACTGTACTTGTTCCTGGGTTCGTGTTACGTGATATGGAAACCGCTGTTTCTTTTTTTTTTCGCGTAGCTATGCAAATACACGCTCGCCCTCGATATGCTTTGCCATCTCGAGACGTTTCCCAAGTATCAGGAAACCTTTTGTCGAACGCGAGGGTTGCACAAAGTTCGACTGAATGGCGCAGAATAATATTTTTTCTACGAGAATACTGGATACTGCTAGCTACGTGGAAACATTGTAATCAAAACACTACCCGGTTTAATAAATATAAGAATGTAAGAACATTAAGAACAAGTACAGCTTGTTCTTTCAATATGCGCTGTTTAAATGCCTCGAAATGATGTACTTTTCCACGAACGGAAATGAATTCGAACAAAAGATACGAAAAGAAATTTCATGTCAAGTTAAGATTTTTTAAACCGTGCAAAGTACATCGAGATTAGGTATTTTATTTTAATAAATAAATTATTAGATTGGTTTATCGGTTCAAAAAAAATTGTTACAAATTTTATCTTCGTCGACGAGTATAAAATGGAGTTAAGGCCGAGACACAAATTTGTCGGTGGAATTATGATTGTTAAAAGACTCGAAAAGTTGGACTGTTTTTAATATCGGACCAATGATAAGTGATGAGATAAGACTATTAAAAACTATTAAAAATACAAGATTACCTTGCGGGTCCGGAAAACAAGTATAAAATGAACATTGTTTCCGATACGCTTATCGCTTATCACATCACTTAATTTATTTGTTCAATGCCACTTATCAGACTTTATCAACCTTGTCTTAAATACAACGTTATTTGCCAGGAAACAGTCAGTACTTGCTACCGTCGTCTGCTTTATAATTCGATATTTCATCGTGTAATTCGATTATATTAATCGTCCTTCATCATAAAACCTTTGCCATCCATTCGCCGAAGACTCCAACAGTTATTAATAATAATTCTTACCGAATGTTTCATCTCATAACTCACAACAAAATTATGTTTACCAGCGTAAATATAATAAATACATCGCATAACGATGCTTATCGTGTTCGAATTCTCGACGGTTTGGACAAAAACGATATCGCAGTGTTTCGCAAATTAACGAAACGTAGATAACAGTGGCGCGGACTTCGTTGTCGATTAAAAAGTGCTACGATTATTAAGTGTTCTTCTGCTTGAAATAAAATTCTGGAGGCTTGTCAGAGTGTATTTACATCGGTGGTAGTACATGGAATTATATTACTATTTCGTTACTATCCGGTTTGGACAAAAACTATATCAGAGTGTTTCGCGAATTAACGAAATTTAGATAACAGTGGCGCGGACTTCGTAGTCGATTAATAGGTGCTACGATTATTAAGCGTTATTTTGTTCGAAATCAAATTCTGGAGGCTTGTCAGTGTATATTTACATCGGTGGTAGTACATGGAATTATCTCTGGCCCTGGTAAGAGAAGAGAGACTCGTGCACGAGAAACGGTTCAACGATAGAGCCACTATTTGCCAAGTGACCATCAGTAAGTAGATAATGGTCGTCTTCGTTGATGGAAACGTCACGTATGCAGGATAAGTTTCATCCAGTTTCATGTCCTCGTCGGACCACTTATCAGCGGCTCTTCGACTACCAGATATAAAACAGTTCCACGGTGCTTCTTCAGGAATCGAAATAAATAAACAAATTAAGAACGGTAGTGCCATAAATCATGGAAGTTCAAGGAATCGGGATTAAGATGATCTCCATTAATATACAGCTGGCTTCGTAATTTATAATTAATAAGTAGCCACATACCACGGGATTGGCTGACACCGAGTATTTAGCGGTTCGTCGACACGTGATATAATTAATTCTCAGACTGGTGAAACTAATTAGTGCTGTGATCTGAAGAGATTGAAGTGCCGTTTCTTGTTACATTTCATCAAACAGTGGGCGAATTTTATGCTGAATATAATGTATTTATAAATTCAATTCTACTTGCAATCATTCCGAATGTTGGCTTTTGTGCTGCAAACCAAAATCGCGGACAGAATTAGCTAATGATTATCTTATTTGTAAGTAAACATAGGGTTCTTCGTTGGAAGAAATTTTATATGATTTCTATTTAACGTCTTCGATTATCTTTTTTCTTTCTTTCTTGCGTCTACTTGAAAGGAATACAAATCAAAGTTATCTCTACGAATCGGTGTTTCTTAACACGTTGAGTGCCGGACCGGAATCCGTGTTATACGATACTTCTAAAAATAAAACTGTTTTTCCTTATCGTTATCGTAACGTTAATAATATTGAAAATTTTACGAATATTACCGATATATTCCATTCAAGTTTTATTCATATTCGCACTGTCGGTCACCGATGACCCCCACGGCAATCACCGTGTTAAATGGCATCTTTTCCATTCGACAATTGATAAGACATTCGGAACTAATAATCGGCGGAGAATACGTTAAAGTTTTCGTTATCGTCAAACGAATATCCGAGCAATATGACTCTAGCCCTTCGTCGGTAATAAAACGCCAGTTTAGTGACGCACATCCGGCGGAACACGTTTCGCAAATGAGCTAGAATGTTACTTAATCTTGGCCTACCATTAATTAACTACTGCTTCTACGGGTCAGTTTGACACGCGACTTTTATAAAGTTAACTCACGAAAGCGAATACTTAATTGCCGAGCTTATTACCGTTGCATATTTTACACTCTACTTACAAGTTTCAAATGCAAATTTGATCTACATTTATAATTTTATCTGAATATATATTGCTCCAAGAAGTCGGTCAAAGAAAAATCTCTGCTCCTTAGTTCTATATCTGCATTTAATTTTAAGTCCTCTGATAACGATAATGGCATATAATTATATCCTAAATATTAATATAATATGTCATATATATTATATACGAGTATTATTAATTGAATTGCGACAAGTATCCTCGAGAATATTTTCCTTTCTTTATGTTTTCCTTATATTTTTAGATTCCTTATATTCGAACAAACCTATTGAAATATTTTCTAATTAGAAGCACCGAACATGAATAATATAAAAGAATAATTCATAATAATAAATTGCAAAACAATTCGCTTGTTATAATTAATAAGCATTGGTAGAAAAACAGAGGATTTCTTGATTCCTCCAGCAGCTACCAATAGGAAAGTCCCGACGCCGGAGAAAGCATGCTCTTATTGTTGTCTTTTATCTCTAGAGATAAGCGGAAAAGTGGAGTGGCTAGGAAGCAAATGTGTCCCAAGAAAAATACACAAGTTTTATCGGAGGCCTATATCCCGGAGGAGCTTAGGAAAATAATTATTAGTGCATCGGTTGCCGAGGATTGTAGAACAAGAATGTCGTAGTGATTTCGCCAAACGGTCATCGAATTCTCTCTCCATTCACCACCATGCTATCGAGTTTCCCTTCGAACGTTTGGAAATAATTAATGAATTCAAATTAATACGAACGATTACGTGATGGACGAATGAAAAGAGCCAATATTATTTGAGAAGAATGAATTGAAACGATTACGTGATGGATGAATGAAAAGATCTAATGCTATTTAAGAAGAATTCATTGATAGACTCGGAAGAATCGAAAAGTTGATCGAGCGAGGGCGCATGCGTAATGGAGTCCGAATATTTCGAGACCTCTTGGAAAGTTAAAGTGCAACAAATTCGTAGACGTCTCCGAACCTTCTTCAGAGATACGCTGATAAGATATCGGTCAAAGAGGAAAGGTTATTCTAGGTTTCTTACGGACGAGGAACAAAGGTGACACGATAATTCTTGTAGTTTTAAGTCTATAAGTTATAAGGGCATGTTATTTATTGTCTTTCGATACTGAATCAACGTTATCAAGTATTTCATGTGTATGCATCTTATCGGAACTAATTAACATTCAATAATGTTAACGTAGTTGACTAACACCTAACTACTAACTAATAATTCACAGCTTTATCGTGTTGTTATTAATTAATCACCCCTTAGCAGACTCTTCTCGGTCATCGACTTTTGTACTTATTTTTATGCTTTACTATTAACCTAGAAAGTGCACTTAAGGCTAATATGTAAAATTATTAAGATCGTCTTATTATAGCATTATTAAAGTGATAATATTGTTGCTATAAAAAGACTCGGTATAGCAAATATGTAAAGCATTAAAGCGAGTCTACTGAAGTGAGATAAAACAGCTATTTATAACTATACATATATTTTTTCTTATTATCTCCTGCTAGGTCTAAACATTTCTTCATTGATGAATACAGAGATATAGCGTTGCGACATAATTTTATAAACTTGGGATTTTTCTCAAAAACACAATTTACATATAACAGATATTTTAATATTTCATTTATATAATTTTTGTATTTAACGATTCCTTTAATGGCCGCCATAACAGGTCCATGCATTTTCTAGTTAAAGAATGAAGTATAGCGATAACTTTCATTGTACATTCCCGCATAAAATACACAAGAAAAGAGGTATTTATCTACTCCATTAATATTAATATTTATATATTATTGTTTCAGGTGGTTGGTCGCCGCCGAGTACGACTTGTCCACCAGGCTTAGAATACCTTATAGCCCTTGATCATCTTTTTGTCAATCAAAAAGTTGAATTATTCGAAGGTTCGTCTAAGTTTTCCATACGTAACACTTCAAAATATGCGAATATTACTCAAACTCAAATCAAATATATCACTAATATTAAAATATGCAATATTAATAACGTTACGATATCCATGTAAAGTAACCACTGTATCTAGAGCGTTTAAACAGTTTTATTTTTAGACGTCATGTAAACATTGCGGACGCGTATCGCGAGTTATTGTATAACACGGATTTCGGTCCGGCAGTCAACGTGTTGGATAATAATTCTATAATCGCAAGTCGCAATTCGTATAATATTGCAATATTGTAATACAAAAAATACCTTCGAAATGATTACATTTCGAGTAAAAGTTGAGATTGATAATCCTGTTGTTCTCTGTGATCGATACAGCATTCGTTGGATGGGAAACTAAGAATAAGTACAGTGTCGTAAACGTGAGGGGCGAGCCGGTTTTCTACGTTTTGGAGGAATCAGGAATCTGTTCACGTTGGTGCCTTGGATCTTACCGTGACTGCGAGTTCCGTATATTTGATGGGAATAGAAGGGAGGTTCTGCGTATGGTTCGTCCCCTGAGATGCAACAGCTGTTGCTTTCCTTGCTGTTTACAGGTATTTCCACCCCCTACACGACAACCCCATTGCAGGGTGCAGTCGTCTTTACCCTTATTAAGCGATCGAGCACGTTTCCAATTTTACGAACTTCTCGTTATACCTCAGTCTGAGTTTCTAGTACTCAGGTATCTTGAAAAGCAAATGTAATCCTTAAACATAACATGTTTAAAGTATTGTCTTTACTATATATTATATTCAGTGTATCTTAAGTTATTCTTCATTGGGATGATATAATATTGTATATTATATTCAATATTATATTGATATAATATTGTATTAATATTGTATATTATATTCAATATTATATGAATATAATATACTGTGCATATACTATATATGTACGAAAATATTAGATTCAATTATATCGAATATAAACCAAAATACCTAACTATAAAAATTAGAGAAAATAGATCATTCTAAAACATTAAGTACCGCAATATCGGGAAACTTTCATATATTGAATACAATATTGCAATACATATTATATTATATTCTAGTATTTTCAGATATGTTATAGCCTCCTCCATATCTTTTGACGAATAACGAATAACGAATAACGAATAACGAATGAAGAATAACTAATTGCAACGTAATAGAATTATTTGTATACGTTTAACACGATGCGATAAAATAATCAGGAGGAGCATATTTAAAAGCACGTACATAATACTTTGCAGGGTCATATCGGCCGAGTATTATCGTAATGTAATCGTACGCGTAACCTGGCAGAAGTCACGTTTAAAAGTATTTCTCCCCGAAGGACAAAGTTCGTCCGGCGGTGTGGTATTTACTGTTTTATTTATGGCGAGAGATAGACACGGTCTGCGAATCCGTCCCTCTTTCTTCTTCTTCATCTTCATCTTCTTCTTCTTCTTCTTCCTCCCCAAAATGTTCTCGAACATGCGGTGCGCAAGGCTTGTAGTTTCTTTCCACGTGCGAACCATCTGCTAGCTTCACCTTTGACGAAAAATGATTCGAGCCATCAGAAAATCTGCTCACGATCAATTCATGCGAATCCTTTGAAGAGAACCGCTTAAGTGACCGGTACTTTTTGGCTCGATACTCCACCGATACGTGTCACAGCACTCGTGAAGCGATTATATTTAAATTACATTTATTACCCGTTATAAAATATACGCCGGAAGTGATCACAGCTGAACGACGACCGATGCGTTCAAACCATAAATAGTCGACGGTAATCAAGTAACGTGAACCAGAAATATTTTGCAACTTTAATCATTTGTCTATAGATTTGTCATATCTTTAATGATTTTGAATTATAAGATATGAATAGATTAAATGTATCATATGTTTCGAAGGATATTTGAGCAGTTTGAGAATAAGGCACAGTGAAAACTTTCATTGGAGATTTCAGAGAACAATGTTTTGTGTTCCTTAAAACTGTTTTGTATTATTTAAGATATGGTTTTTTCTAATATCCCAAGGTGCAGAATTTGTAAGAAGTTGATTATTTACAGGAATTGGAAGTGTACGCCGGAAACGTGTTCCTTGGTTCGGTGGTACAAGATTGGACCCTTTGGCGACCTTGGTTCTCTGTTCGCAACGCTTCCGGGGAAACCGTTTTAACTATAAAAGGCCCGTGTTTCCGGTTCTGCGTTGATGTTAATTTCAAGGTATATCAACAAACACCCGAGATCATAATTTTCTGCAATATTCTGTTTCGCAAATTTTTAACCTATTTATCCGAGATTTCTTCCAAATAAACGATATTACGCGGATACTTTATTTAATTTTAATTGAGTAGTAAAATAAATTCGCGCGATATATTATAATATTTATAATTACGACGTATATACGGCATTTGATTGTTGATTACTGAAATTAATGGTATCAATATTGCGATAAAATAATGAGGTGGATAATTGTTATTTAACTCGTTAGTTTCGAGATAAGCGTAGATCCGAATGACATTTATATTAATTATTTATTATTATTTGTTTATTTCAGGTAAAATCAGCCGATGGAGAACACAGAGTTGGCCTGATAAGAAAAGGTTGGAGCGGTTTCGCGCGTGAATTTTTTACCGACGCCGATGTCTTCGGCATCAGTTTTCCTGCGGACTTGGATGTTAAAGTCAAGGCTATCTTGCTTGGCGCCTGCCTGCTAATAGTAATATATTTTTAATTGTTTCATACGAATAAATAACGATTATAGATCATTTAGCATTTCTACACTTCGCGTATAACGTTTGTAGATAAATCAAAATATATTTGTTTCGATATAACGCGATTCACAAATTGAAACGGTCCTCGTACATCGCGACACTTATACACTGCGACTTCAATATTTCTCTGGAACCTAACTTTCGCGTTATACGGGGTTACCTGTACATAGCGCGTTGCACGAGAATCGTGTTATATAAAAAATAGTCGTCGCAATATCTTTATATTGAATATTATTTATATCGAATATTTACATACGCCGACTGTTAACGAAAACATTTTTATAACATTGTTTCAGGACTTCATGTACTTCGAACAGAAGAAAGGCATCGATTTATAAATTCTTCGGGGGAGGATGTGCCGAATCTCAGAACTACTGCAGTTATGAATTAATTGAATAATAATAATATAGTTCCGTATTTAATACGCTTTTGGTTTTACCAAAGGAATGCGCATAAATGAATAATATATTTTTAAATACGTTTTCCTCACATTGCACGAGGAAGACTATATATTTACAAGAACGCGAATTAGGGTAGAAATCGAGCAATCAGTCGCGGACAAATACTCACCGTCAAACCGCCGAAGCGGCACAAAAACATTACTAAGTATCTAAGTTATTTTTATATACATATACCGGCGTAACTTTTGTCGACACCTTTGCCTTTTTTCATGATTCAGATACTTGACGTTTATACATACACGCTTTACAGTATGCGAAGTACATTAATATAGTGAATGTTGAATACAAGTTTGTAATTATAAATGTTGATCATTTTATGGACTCACCTCAGCCTATCCGATTACGTGCCAAGACTGATATATACTTTCATTGCCGAAAATAATATGTAATTAGTGAGTGTTTGCTTTGGAACGATATTTTCTAAAGATATTATAAGGCCACGGAACCTTGTAAGTTAACATATTGTTGACCGGCAATTTAATGCAAAAATTGACGCCTGCCATCGGTAATTTATGCAAAAAGTAACGCGTGTCACCGGCTATCCAATACTACAATTGTGATTAAGAAGCTAACTATCCAGACAAATCGTTAATATTATAATTAAATCAACACAATAACGCAATATTGAAAACATAGATCGCTGTGAGCTTTAATAAATGCATAAGCTGATGCGCGTACGAACACGAGTTTACTCGTGACCGATCAACGATTGGATATACATAACGGGAATAATTGAATACATCAATTAACTTAAATCCTCCAGCCATAATTTATATATAAATTAATGTGTAAACATAACGAAGTATATGTTCGGTAGTTCTAGTGTTAATCCTCTGCTTATTTGGCCATTTTAAAGGTACTGCCGATCTATCCGAATGTCGAGTCATGATCGAACTTTATGATCCAGATTCGAGTATTACGGAAAAGCAATTGTTCGTATAAGCTAATTAAGATGTAATTATCGCGCATGGAATACTTATACAATACTTCGTATATACTTAAGTCTCTGTGTTTCATAAATAAGATAGAACAAGTACCGAAGAAGGTATGTATTGGTTTGTCCGGAATGTTCATGCCAATTTTTAAGAAAAATTCCAAGGCAATATTTTTCTGTGTTGAATGTATATTTATTTAATTATGTATGCACCGTTTTTTCCAGAATCTTTTCTCCATGTTTCATGCAACTGGAGATTCCACCCTCCCAGAACGTCTCAGGTTTTTCGTCGAAAAACTACAGAAAATCGACATGGACTTTCCGGACAACCCCATACATACTCCGTAGATTATTATAGTATTATATATAATACTATATATTAGTTATATTATTTAAAAGATTGTATTTTATGCTGGTTTCCCGATCGATGTGGCGTTAATTGTTAATAACATTATTCCTAAGTTTAATTTTTATAGATTTATATTAGGCTAAGTTCTATGTAACAATATTTTTGAGATACAATAAGAATTATTATTTAACTATAAATTTGAGTTATATTTCAATTAGCTTCTTTCCCCTTACCCCCCTTGCGATACCACAAGTTACCATCGAATTTCATCGAATATTCCGAAAAATTCAGTACCTAGACTTGGTTTGTTGATGTTTGATGAAGTTTGACATGGTTTGATGGGGTTTGATGAGGTTTGAACCGGTTTGATCTGGACTTGTATATTTCTTTAAAATTTTCGAAAAATTTTATTTTCTACTTTTGAGGGTTTGATGCGGTTTGATCCGGTTTGAACCGGTTTGATCTGGTTTGAACCGGTTTGATCTGGACTTGTACATTTCTTTAAAATTTTCGAAAAATTTTATTTTCTACTTTTGAGGGTTTGATGCGGTTTGATCCGGTTTGAACCGGTTTGAACCGGTTTGATCTGGACTTGTACATTTCTTTAAAATTTTCGAAAAATTTTATTTTCTACTTTTGAGGGTTTGATGCGGTTTGATCCGGTTTGAACCGGTTTGATCTGGACTTGTACAATTCTTTAAAATTTTCGAAAAATTTTATTTTCTACTTTTGAGGGTTTGATGCGGTTTGATCCGGTTTGAACCGGTTTGATCTGGACTTGTATATTTCTTTAAAATTTTCGAAAAATTTTATTTTCTACTTCTGGAGGTTTGATTATGTTTGATGGGGCTTGATGAGGTTTAATAGGGTTTGATGGGGATTGATGGAAACGAAAGGTGTGAATTCAGAAGACATTTTTTTAAGTTTCTTTCTATTTATTGTAACTCAAAAACATTGCTATGTAAACGCATACATACATAATGTATATAAGTATAATTACTTAAATAGTGTACGCAACTTATGCTAATCTATAAGTATATAATGTATATACGTATAACTAAACAAATTGTAAAAGCATCGTATAATTAACGCATCCACTTGATTGCAATTGAAATACATCACCAATGATCTCCATATTTCTTCTAGATAGCGAGCGAAAAAAGGCTGTAAAAAATAAAGAGAAGGGACAAATAAGTACACCACTAGGCATACAATGCGCGTTGTTTTATTTGCGTTTTAAAAGGGATTCTCATACATTCGACAGTTTTGTTGGTGTTGTTTCTACCGCTAAGCAATCTTGGCAGATGTTCGCTATGGTTAGTAAAGAAAAGAGGAAAAAAACTGCGCGACATGTGGCTGATATCCTACTGTAACTAAGAAGCAGTTATTTTCGGTGTACGATTTTGATTTGATATCAATTATAATAATTAATTATGTTAATTATATCTTTGATATATCATATATGATTAATATAATATATCTTATATTAGGAGTACCGGAAAGTAATCAATTCGAGAGTGAAGAATTATTTCGCGTTGAAAGCCGGCAATTCAATTTTGTTAAAAAGGGAATTATGGAATGGTTAACGATGGTTATTATCTAATAAAATAATGTTTAATGCGAAAGAATATATGGTATACCATAAAGTATATGAATCATAATTGATTACTTTCCGGTACCCCTATTATAATCAATTATGTAATTAACATAATTAGAATTAAAAGTTCTACACCGCTCGCAAAGAAAAGTTGGAACAACACGTATCTCGAACTCTAATTAGTCTAACGATTAAACGAATGTCTATTTCGATTAACTTCTTTAAGTTTCATTTTGTCCTTCGTTAACCAACTAATTATCTACCTGTCGTTACACCGACTATAAGTATCTGTAATTAATATCCTCACCATGGAAAATCACAAAGAAGACAAGAACGAGTGGCAAACGTCGAAGAAATGCCGCAGATTTCTTCTTAATTAGTTTCCGCTTTTATGGATAATCACAACGCCGGATTTCTGTCACCGAGATGACTCGCGGCGCGACAGGAACGGGATGGTTCTCAACAAACTAATATTAGTAGCGATCTTAATAATAACGGTAATAACAGCAATAAATAATAATGGAAAACATCGACTTGTAAAAGCAAAATGTCTTATCGAGTTGAAAGATGAAATTCATAAGCACGAAGGAATACTGCAAGTTTTGTATCACTATTGGATAGAAAATTAATTAGTTAATTAGATGGGTAGTGGAATATATATGTAATAAATGATAATAACGGAAACCAAGACGGCGTATATTATAACAAAATGACGGCGCAAATAAAATACAGAAGGAGAAAGGAAAGGCTGAATGAACGAAGAAAATGAGACGAAACCACGGCAAGAACACCAGAATTCGAAGTTTATCTCAAGATCGAATCATAGTTATATCACAATAATTTCTAGAATACTTATCACCGTGGACAGAACTTATTCCACTTTCTTTGATTTCCGCAGGATGCGTTGGTAGTACTGGTAGTAAATAATGTCTAAACACAGCGCGGTTAAAAGAAGATCCCGCAAGTTCTGTCTTCGGATCGCGCACAGCGTAATCTTGAACAGCACTGTATAATTAAAATTGTGTTTTATTAAAGCATATCAGTTATAATTATACAAGTTTCCTTAATATAATAAAATACTTGTTTGCAAGGTCTTTTATAGTTTCAGACGAAACGTGCTTGGTGATATTGTTTTTGTTTTGATTATTATTGGAAACACAATGTTTGTTCGTCGAGGATGAACCGCGGGGGGAGCGGATCCTCGGCGGATCAAGAACGAAAGTTTGACGGGGGATGAATAAAAGAGTGGGGGGAGGGAATCGTGTGGACCGTTGATATTATCTTCCGGTCGTTTAAAGCTCTTTCTCGATCTTGATCAGCTCGGCGATACCGTCGTGCATTTCCTTCACAGCCTGGTATTCGGTGAGTCCGAGACGTCGCTTGTTGGAGATATCATAAATCCCACCTTCGGCCTCGGTGTGTTCACCGCGTGTACCGCGAACTTGGAGATTGAATTTCGAAGCAATTTCCTCGAGCTTCGCCTTGTTGGCAGCAAGTTTTGGTACCTTGATGTGCACGGATGCGCGGACCGTCGTTCCCAAGTTTGTGGGGCAGAAAGTCAGGAAACCAAGACGGTCATTGTGCGAGAATGGAATTCGCTTCTCGATGTCGTTCACGGCGGTTACCAATCGCCGGTATACCTGGAAAGGAAGAACAAACGTTAATCACGGCTTCGTCAAATGGAATGCACTATTAATATATGCTTCGCAAGCATTAAAGCGTTATAGAAGTTGGGGATAACAAGTTATGCAATGCTCGACTGAAGTAAACACGGAATGCCGGCATTTTATTATGCAGCGCGTTGTATAAAGGAAGTCGTCGCAATATCTTTAGCATGTGGTAGGAATTCGCGTTGTAGGAAAACGCATTATACCTTTCCCTCTATTACGCGGTTCTTATACACGGTATATTTGTGTAATCTATGCCGGTTTTTCTCACTCTTATTATTTTATCATGCTTGCAGACTTCCAATAATGTAAAAAGAGTTTACTGTCTTCGAGTATTTAATAGCATTATAATGATAATAATACTGTATCGAATCGATAGGATTAATTAAAAGCTATCTAACAAGAAACTGAAAGAAGAGCGTATAATAATGATTTACAGTGTAATTAAGCTGTGTGTATATATGATATTATATGGAAATTGCGCAGAGAATCGGCAAAAGTGGAAGACAATTATTCACCTGTCCAAGATCACCTCCCATTTGCATGGAGATGATGCGAAGGTGATCTTCTTCGTTGCACCAAACCAAGAAAGTCTTGGCATCATTGTGGAAGATACCACGGCCGGTGGGCCAGAAACGGCACGCGTTGGCGGCTTGCAAGAAACGGTCACCCTCCTTGAAGAGGAAGTGGTCGTCGATCAACTTCTGTTGGACGTCCTTGCCCATTCCGGTCAAAGGATAGAAGGTTCCCTTGAGTTCACTTTCCAATCCGGAAAGAGTGCTGGAAACTTTCTCTTCCATTTCCTTGTACTGAGCTTCGGTCAAGCAAGGGTTGAAGGGGTATCCTTCCATGGAACGACCGCATCTCACGCGGGTGGAGACAATGAATTCACCCTATCAACACCAATTTCGTATCATTTAATATACTGTGTCTTCGAGTACTTAATAATACTAATAATTGATAATATTATATAAACTCGATAAGATTAACCTCCGCGTATCGATTCCATTGCAATTACACTTCATACGTCTCCAATTTAATTTTGATAAATAATGATCGAAAAGCAAAACAATATATGCAAATCGAAATCTGATTAATTAATACTTCAAAACTCATCACGCGTGTATCTCGTAATTGTATACTTTAACATTAAATCACCACGACGAGTCAGACTCGTCATTTGAGGTCGAGGGGTTAATATTAACCCTTTCCCGACATTAATACTTCAGACCAAACTTCCTGCTACCTCGTTACTTTACTTGATTTCAATCAAGGTACAACAATCAAGGTCAAACAATTTAATCAACGATATAGTCGTCGGATTAAGATGCTACCTGAGCGTTGGGCACAAGTAGTTGAAAACAACTTGTTTTGTTTAAATAAATTAGTTTAAAAATGTATTGGAAAATGACATTAATAATTACTAGACCTAATACAATATCGAGGATAAGTTGAAGTTGCCGTTCAAGTGATAAGAATTAAATGATAAGAAACGAAAATATATAATAATGATTTACAGTGGGGTCAAGGTTTCCAAGGGAATCAACATCGCCGAAGTCCTTTGGCGGATGTTTGTCAGTCTTCTTGAAGCCACCATGGTAGTCTTCAATGATGGGGTCGAAGAGGTCAGCGAAGACGGTGTAGGACTCGGCATCAGGTGCATAGATACCAACACCGGAATCGTGGTTTTCCAAACCAGATTGGATCACATCCAGAAGAGTGGAACCGAAGGAAGTTTTCTTAGTTTTCAACTGATCGAAGACTTCCTTCGTCAAGTGTTTCTTCAGCAAGGACTTGCTATCGGAAGCGGCGAGCTTGGCATAGCCAGCTTCCAATTTGTCCAAAACAGCCTGGTCTACCATGTTGCTGTTCTTTTTACTGAAATCAAAAATGTCAGTGTTACTCAAAATTCTTTTCCTAGCTTCAACTCATTTATTATTAATTATAAACATCACGAATAATGTTCACGGATAAACATTGATTACATATACTTTGATATACTTCAAATAGGGACAACTTTGAGAATGTTTTAACGAAGTTAATAGGTTGGCAATTGATCAGAGTGAACGGATCAGTTCCAATATGGCGACTGGTCAACGTTCTTCAGGTGTCCCTGATTTAAATATCTCAACATTCGAATATTTAAATATTCGATGGAAACGAGAGGAGAACACTAATTTGATATTTGAGTAATGAATAAAGTTATATAAATTATAAATTATAAATAAAATTCATAAAATTGTATTATAGAAATTAATATTAAATTTTAAGAACCGAAAGGAAAGAATATATAAATCAAAATAAAGTATATGATAATTATTCAATCGTTATAACAAATTCAATTTACAGTAGTCCCCCGTATAACGCAAGTTATTACAACCCGCTAAACATATTGCGAAGACTTTTTTTATATAACGCGATTTTAAACAACGCGGTATATAATGAAATGCGTAAATTCCCTGATAACGCGATTTCATACAACGCGTAACGTAGCTGCGTTATATGAGAGTCTACTGTAATTCGATAGTAATTTTATACTGTTTCCAAATACATAAGTAATAAAGAAGTTATTCCAAGTAGCAGGAAAATAATTCTTTTACGGGTCACAGTGAAGTGCATAACGTTGATCTTCTGCGAAGAGTGTCAAAGGATGAATCAGAGTGCCGGGTAAAATGAAACGTGTAACCGTAATCGGTGAATTCCTTATCGTAACATCTTATCACTCGGCTCGGTCCGCGCGCGTTATCGCGATTATTTATATCTGGCAGATTTATCGACGATACCACCGCGACACAATTCCTTTAATCGCAACACACATTCGTCGCGAAGTTGAAGAGATCGTCAAGTAAATCATTCGCAGAAAATATGAATGTTGCTGGCACGATATTAATGCATCCACGTCTCGCATGGTTATAACAATTGCAATTATAATATTGGTAATATTAATTAGTATCTTGGTACTACATCTTGACACTGTTCATTGGGTTCTAGTTTCAGGGGTTTGCTTCACTAATTTTGTTACTATTCATCGATGACTGTAATATCAACTTCGTATATAATTTTATATAGAATTATACATTTCTAATTTTCTTAATATGTTGGCTGCCGTGCCGAAATCCGTGTTATAAGATACCTCGTGATACGTGTCCGTAACGTCTATAATATAACGTCGAAAGATAAAACTGTTCAAGTGAAGATAAAACTGCTTTACGATACACTGATTACTTTACATCGTTATCGTAATGTTAGAAATATTGCGAATTTTGGAATATCAGCGATATACTATATTTGATTCGAGGTTTAGTAATATTGGCAACGGCAGTTACCGGTGACTGCCATAGTGTTCATCGTGTTAACGGAAAGGGTGGTTAACAAATAGTTTCGACATTACTCGGAAGATCCTTAACTACTCACGTTTGGAACAGCCTTCGAGATGCGTTTTCGATAGTATAATCGAGATATCGTTCCAAGGGTCGAGTTAACTGGTTCTTCGACGTGGCGTAGATTACTTTTAAGAGGTTAAACCGCCCGCACATCGAGAACCCGTTCGCGAGTAATCCTTGAGGAGAAACCAAGACTTATAGAAATCTCTCGTCGCGGTTTCCCTTGCGATTCTAACTCATCATGCATCGTGATTAACTTGTTATCGAAATCAATAATTACATTCGTATAAGGAAAATTGCGTAAATTGAATGGCACTTCTAAAAGCTACCAGGAAGAATTTCAAAGTGAATATGGCGGCGAGACATAAATTAAACATTCGACGACTGCTGAATTTTATAGCGTGTTATTAATTACATGAATTATGAAATTATTCACGTATCCGTTGTATAATTGTCTACCGATACTGCACTGCCAATACGTTTGCCGAATATTAATTTATTAATTTACCACGTAATCACGTGGAAATAATTCCACGTGCATAACTTTGCGAGGTATATTTATGCATTGGTTCCAATATCAAACAAGAAATATTAATTAATTACCAACTTTTATAGATATCTTTAAATAAATGCCGATCAATCAACTAAGTTCGAATATAAACAAAGAGCTAAGAGTTTTCCACGACAGATGAATTCAATAAATTAATTAAATAATATTGATGAATATGAAAACCGTTGACGAATGATATTAATTCAATTAAGAGTTCCTTGCAAATGATGGATTCGAACAAACCGAATAATAAACGAGCTATCCGAGTATAACAAGATATCGACACAAGAAAGCATATCGAATATCCAGGAAGGAACAAAAGTCGATAATCGAAACCTAAAGATTCGATATCTAAAGTATTCGAATCAGTGCCGGTAAAATTCTCTCGAAATACATAATTAGCACCGGCGCAACCAAGTTGCAAGATCCCCTACAAAGAGAATGAAAGTCGATAATCGAAACTGACACGAAAAACAGTCGAATCAGTGCCCGATAAGAGTTCTTGCAAAGTGCATAATTTGCACGAGTGCACTCTGGGGATGCATTCGAGTCGCAACGTCCCCTATGTAGACACAAGGAAACATATCGAATATCGCAGAAGAGAATGAAAGTCGATAATCGAAATCGACAGGAGAAGTCGAATTGGTGTCCGATAAGAGATTCTTCTCGTAATGTGCATAAGTTGCAATCGGTGCAGTCTGAGGGTGCAGGCGTGTTCCTCGGACATCGGTGCTCACGGTGTCCTTAATATTCTTAAGTCCCGTTGCAACGGAAAGTGATTTTTGCGACATATATGTACGTACTCGTCGTTGACGGTGTCGTCCGTCGAGTCGCATATGCCCGTCGACGTACATACGCCCATTGTCGACGATTATGTGCCGATTACCGTCTATTTAAAGCGACACGCACTGTCACGGCGATCCACTCTCTCCCTCTCTCTATATGTGCTACCTTCCGGTGCGTCGATCGCCAGAATTATATCGGTACTAACGATAAGGACGTCCCTCTCGATCACCGACGGATATGCACCAAGATCGCATTACGTCTTAATATCCTGCTGGAGGTTTTTATACGGTCATTTAGAGTGTCAAGGAATTCCCTCGAGGTCTCATCATTCATATATAGTACGATATTAATAAAAAGGATTGCAAGTGCGCTATAATTCTGGAGTCTACGAGGAAGTCTTTCTCGATTATCGCCGGATATACGCCAAGATCGCGTTACGTCTTAATATCCTGCTGGAGGTTTTTATATGGTCATTTAGAGTGTCAAGGAATTTACTCGAGTTCTCATAATTCATATATAGTACGATATTAATAAAAAGAGTTGCAAGTGCGCTATAATTCTGGAGTCTGCAAGTAAGTCTTTCTCGATTATCGCCGGATATACGCCAAGATCGCGTTACGTCTTAATATCCTGCTGGAGGTTTCTATACGGTAAATTAGAGTGCCCAGGAATTTTGTCGAGTTCTAATAATTCACATATCGGACAATATTAATAAAGAAGGTTAGATGCAAGAATTATAAAATATGCCGTAGCAATTGTATATTCAGATGACAGAACAATAAATGAATTATATTTGAGTTTTATTTAAGAATTAATTTTAAGGTTAAATTTGTGGTTAGGTTTGAGAATTACGGTGTACTGTTTAGACAGAGCCCTCCCTCGAACGTGTCTCAAACCGAGGGTTGCGAGTGTTCTAACAACTAATGACTCCCTCGGCTAATTAAATATACTGCCACTGCAATTATGACCCTCATAATTCTCAAATTTTGATGACATTGTATTTTAAAATGATGTAGGTTGCGAATGAAACTTATAAGTCCTGTGATATTCTCTTCGGAACCAGTTTAGTAACCCTATTATGAGGAGTTCTAATGTATTCACCGCACGTTTCACTCTTTCTTTTCATTTCTTTAAATGCCTACCATTTTCTAGAACCATATTTAGTGCCTTTCAGTTCTGACATTCCTGCTACATATATATGCATGCGTTATATATATAAGTACTTCAAACGAACGAAACGTATATTATTTTATTCAGCTCTTTCTTGTAACGCATGCTATTTAATTATATCAATATCCATTATAAACTTGATAATGAAACGAAATTATATATATTTATAAATAAATATAATTCTTACGAATACCCTGCTTCAAGCATTCCTCGATTAACCCTCTATAACCAATTTTTGTCGCGCCTAATAAAGATCGTGTAAAACGAAATTAATTAACCGCTAATCTAATGAAGCTACGTTAAACCAGAATAGCAACAAAATCGTATAATTATAATTGAATTATACGCACTGAAAATGGTGACAATTATTGCACGTATTTTTATAATTGAAGATTCCTTGTAGCAAATTATATTGTAATTTGTCAAGAGTCAAATTTTTCAGTAGAGAAAAAAACTTCCGTTGGAGTCACCAACGGTACAATTTTTTAGCATTATTAATAACTATTTACAAAAGGAAATTGCACTAAAATTCTATACTAGAGTACAGTAAACTCCCGTATAACCCGAGTTCCTACAACGCGCTAAAGATATTACGACTTATTTTATATAAAGCGATTCTCGTACAACGCGCTGTATAATAAAATGCGGGGATTTCCCGTTTACTTTAGTCGAGCATAGCTTGTTATCTCCAATTTCCTATTACGTGATTTCGTACAACGCGTAAAGTATTAACCACGTTATACGGGAATTTACTACATTTACCGATCGGGAAAACATGTTTAAATTTGACACATTCAGTGTTTTCTACAAGGAACCTTCAATTATTATTACCATGTAAAAATACAGCGAGATAAGAGATACGGATGAACGAAGGTGTGACTGAAAAAGTAGCACGGAGTAATAGAGAGTTAATAAACATTCCTGGAATTCAAGTTTAACGAACGTCGACAAACCTTAACGAAGATTCAGCAACGCGTGTGTTGCTAATACGTACTCGTCGCTGGAAGTGGTATCCTTCGAAGTACATCCGCCCATGACGACGACAACCACGACGGCGACGACGCCCCTGAGAGTGAAACTAAAAACGTCGCTCCGCGAGCTTCACTTCCGAACTTTAAATTGACGAAGTTCTTTTTTGCCTTGGAACAGGAAACTTCTTTGATATTTCCTGACTTTCGGAAGACGCGAGATCGAAGGGTGTTACCCGAGAAAGGACGGTGGGATACGCGACGAAGTATCCTTCGAGAATTCGCGTTCCGGAATTATTAAGATGGACGGAGAACTCGTATTCTTCTCTGAAATACACTAATAATCGTCTTTCCCGCGGTGCACGATGTAAGGATATCCTCGAGTATCCTTGTTTATGGATCCTTCGAGGCACGAACGAAGGTGGTTACGCCTATGGAAGGTCGAAGGTCCTCGTGCTAATAAAATATTTCTCTCCTTCGTCACACGGTGCTCCTTTTTTGTCCCAGGAGGTTATGTGCGGGTTATGTTTCGAAGATCCTTTCGTAGTTCCTGGGAAAATTGACTTTTAACTGGCTTTTTCTATCTTCAGTTGGACACCATTCGGCTTGCCGCGGATTGGTCTCACTGACACCGGCTGATTTTGAATAAAATATTTCTAGGGAATTTACTACTGTGTTAAGTTCTAGGAAAATATTTAATATTCGATGATAAAGGGTCGATGAACTTTTAAATTGCTAGTAAGGCAATCAAAATTATGATTACAATATTATCGTTGATTCAAAGGAAAAGAAAATCACGAAATAAAAATAGTATTTTAATAAGAATTAAGGTTAAGATATCACTTAAGAAATTATATTCATCTTAATGTTAAACTAGTTGCGAAAGGGGACCACAATTAAGCGGGTTCATCTTGCTAGCGATTTTGTCTCTTTTGGCTCTTATTTTTAAACTAGTACTTTTTACCGAGAGATTTATAGTAGGAAATCGCGATCGAGAGTTGAAAAAGAAAGTAGAGAAATTCGTCCGAATATCAAGAATAAGAATAAAAATCAGCCGGCGCAATTCGAGAATCATCCAGTCACTCACCGTTTGTAGAAACCGAGTCGAACCACGGTGATCGCGAGAAGGGGTTGAAAAATCTCTTTAGGCGACTAGCATGGACAATTAGAAAAAACCTTGTAAAAAGAACACTCGAAAAGTTTCAGTCGTGGAATGTGCTGTTGTTTCGAAAATTGTACAGTTGTTTCTGTAAGGAAACTCCGCCGGAAGATCCCTTGGTACTTTCGATTTTTCCTGCCTCCTCGTATAATGCGCGTGGAAACTCTTCCACTGCGTTCTGCCTAGGATTACGAACGTGCGTGACTGTCCGACCGGGAAAAATTCCAACACTAATTCAATCTCCACCGAAATCGAACTCTTTCGTTAACCCGTTGCGCGAAAGTTATGTGGTGTGTGGTGTGTGATGTGAACACTACAGTCTCTACGCTATCACTAAGCAGGAGGCATTTCTGCGTGCCCGCGATCTCTCTCTGTCTCTCCGTTTCTCGTCCTCTCTCACTCTCTCCTTCGCGATCGGTACTTTTCTCTCTCGGTCTCTGCCCCCGCCCAGAATGTCGTTCTCGCTCTCACTGACACCGTACGCTTCCATTCTTTTCTATCCTACACCATTGCGAACATTGCGTCTCTCTCGTTCACCCTTCCACGTAGATTGTCGCGTCTCCTTCCAAGCATCGCAATTTCTTTTCTTCCATCCAGCTTCTCGTCCCTTTCTTCCTCCAGGGGGATAATCATTTCTCTTATCTTCTTCCACGGACGTTTCTCTCTTTTCACGTTGCGACTCCTCCGCCTTGTGGTTCTCCATCTTGGTTTCACTCACGATGAATTCATCTTTCTCCACTGACTCTGTCTCGCTCGTTGGATATTCACGATAGCGTTTGCCTCTCGTTTTCTCTAGGAAACCCGCGCGATTCTCTTTGTCGTTTCATACTTCGTTCAGGGTGGGGCACACCGGCGTCCAGGCAGAAGGATACCCGGTCGATAGCACGCACCTACACCCACACCAAGCAACCAGCCCTGCTATGTACGCGTGGAAAATCACGCATACACGCACGCTCGCACGCTGGTTCGCTTAAATTGTCGCAATTCTCGCTATTCTCCTAACTACACTCCAAACGAATCAGCTCTAATACCCCTTCGTACGTTTCGCGAAATTCCCATCTAGGGACTTATTTCCTTCGTCTTTTAGAAGTTTCTTTCGGCGAAAGGTTAGGCGAGGTGACATATCTCATGTTTCATTTCGAAACGCATCGGATACGAAGAATTATTTATTATATTTATAACAAAATGGATATCGATAAAAATTACTATGGTACAAGTTGCAATTCGCATTATATTATTATTATTATATATTTTTCAGTATTGAGAATGATAGTTCTGGTTTAAGAAATAGATCATCCGCCATTACTAACGTCTGCAATACCGGAAGTGATGAAAGGTCTGACAGCATAATCAATATTTCATTAAAAGAATAGTATAATCAAGTTTATAAGAATTCCTTTATAATATTGATATGGGAATCTAGTGTTAATATACCACGGAAATATTACTAAATAAAAGGGATAATTATTAACGACGACTGCCTCCGATGCGTGAATCGCGTGTTAAAACGATGCATACCAACCAACCTTTCAAGTGCGCCATATCATAAATCGGAAGTCGGGACTTTAAAAATCAACTACAGTTCGATGCTTTATATTCGAGGTTATGTTTGCAACGATATCGATTTCGCTAGACATATATGGTTAACCGACAAAAGAAGATTGCGCAGACAATCCATCATAAATTGGTCTCGCAAACCATAATGGCGCATGAATTGAATTTTTAAATAACGCCTCGATACATATCAATTAAAACGCACTTAATCTGCACTTGAAATTATATTATTTTCATTATAGCTCCAACGTCATAAAGCGTCATAAAGCGTCATAAAGCGTCATAAAGCGTCATAAAGCGTCATAGAGTAATAAAAGCGATGTTTCAAATACACTCCAACCTTTCTAAAATACTATGAATTCTTTATGCCTAAACATCGCGTTTAACTAGTCATTAATGTCCAACAAAATGGCGTACGTTAACGTGCACGCTTTCTAATAAATATTACACGGAACTAGGAAGCTAATGGTAACTAAAAATAAGGTTAAAAGGATGTAGTAAACAAGCTCTACCTACAGAAGTACTCTAGAATCGATGGCACATTACGTATGCGCGAGAAGTCACGCACGCGTGCTATTCACTTGCCGGCTCGAGCATTCGGTCTTCCAAAGCGTATTCGAGCGAAAGTAAAGGCAGACTGTTGCTTCCATTATCAATCTAATGCAATTCAACTGTCACACGTGAAACAGCTTACATTATTCCATGAATACTAATGCAGAAGTTAACACGTTGCGTTACAACATAAATATATCGCTAACACTTGTCAAATTTTAACTAGTTTTTAATGTTATCATAATGATCTAAAATTACTAACGCGAGCAAGGTATAGTACGATCCCATTGCGCGTCACGTTGAACTGCGAATACGCAATTCTGCGTGTCAAGAGGGATGCAGATTGGTGGGTGTTAAATGCTCGATTAGCGAACGAGGTTGACCCGGGGATAATGGATGTGTGAACAAATGTAAGAAGTCATTTTCTCCAATCAGCATCGTGCCTCGGCGCATCCACGCATAATCGGCGTTTTATAACCTAATAAGAGTGACTCGTACCAAATTCAGTATCCGAAATTTACGTGACGAGATTCGTTCCGCGAAATTAGTATCCGGTGTATATTCGAATTAACACGGTTAGTTTGGACGAATCATAAGTGTTCCGTCTCGTTCGATAATTCTATAAACCTTGGGAAGGTTTTGGTTTTGATAAACCTTAAGTTCCACCGCGTACCGGAAGTGCGGACCGTCTCTTCGCTGCCCCTTCGACGTTTTCAGGTTCGCTCGGTGAAAAGAGTCATAGAAGAAGATGAAAGAGCCACGAGGGTGCGAGAAAAGACAACACACGCGTACCACTCCACCGACAAAGTAAACGCAGGACACTTTGTTTCGATTGTTTCGCTTTGTTCGGTGGTTGGTGAGCCGAAGGTATGAGTATTTCTGTGGAACTTTAAGTGGGAATTTAACTTGACTGGGTCTGTGCTAATCGTGCTCATCGATCATTTAAATTGCCCGCCAAAAGAGTGCTTCCTTTTCATTGGACTTAAAATGAAGTCAAAGATACTCGACTAGTATCACTATATATATATATATATATATATATATATATATATATATATATATATATATATACATTATATTATTATACAACATTTTTTAACGTTCTTCAATATCGTAATGCACTACTACACTACAATAATTTGAGATAAATGAGAATAACTGCAAATAATTAAATAATGATAGAATAGCAACGTGATATTAATTAAAAGAAATTAAATATAGCAAGCATATTACGAATAAGTATAAAGCACTAATTTGCATAAGGTAATATTAATTATTAATTATTAGACTATTATATTACATTATTGCAAGCGATCAACTTTTAGGAAGTTTTCGAATTCAAAGAAACAAATGAATCTAGATTGCCACTTATTTCGAACTAGTAACTTTCAGTCGAGTATTTCTTAGGGTGATGAAGCTAACTGGATCCCATTTCGTTAATCGTGAAATTCGAGCAACAATCGGGATTGATGTACAGGGGTTGAAGGAAAGGGTTGAAGATGTTGAAGCGTGTTTTATCGGCTGTAACGTAATACAACTCAAGAACATCTTCTGGAAGACAAAACGCCGGGAGACAGAAGAGAGACGGAAGAAGGGGAGGAAAAAACCGATTACGATCTACCATCTCTTGTTCCGAGAATGTCGCCGTGATAAAATTATCGCGATACCGTATTTCGTTATCGAGACCTGATAAGGCGACGCAACGTTCTCGTACAACTTTCACTGTTTTTTTACATTATTATCTAACGATTGGGTAATTGAAGACTAACATTTTTTGTTTACATTGAGTACTTTTCTCCTACCGTTTCGAAATACCGACGAAGAGATTTAATCCCAGTGGAAGTATAGTCAAATATTGGAATACATATTTTAAGGCAATCAACATAATCAGACTTTATCACTTCATTAAGTAGTAAAAAATATTACATAATCTACAATGCAAAATCATACGGTGTAGATACGTGATACTTGAAGATGGCGCCGTTGCATCCTGTTGCCTTATCTTTATATAAACACATTTTTTAAACAATCTTAAGCAAACTAAAATGAAGAAAGAAATCAATTTAATTCACAAATATATGAATTCACGTGCTCGAATATTTAGCGAGAAAATATAGTTCTTTCGTATCTGTAATTGCACTATAATGTGCAATAAATTATGAGAAATAATTTCAAGAAAAGATAAGAAATTTGGAAGAAATTCCTATTTAAAATTATTTATGAAATAATATTCCGTGATGGTTCTGAGAAGAATGGATAAGACAGAATTCCAAGGATCATTCTCCGTCACGGTTGCGAACCTGCTAATGACTAACTGTATTGCGTCATTAAAACTGTGTCAAGAAACGGGTAATGACTATATAAGAAATATGTACTAAAACTGAAGTAATGAACTTAGAATTTGGCACCCGAATTCGCGTAAAAATAATTCTTTAACATATGACGTTGACTGGGGAATTTCTGTTAAGATTTCAACTTTATATTAATAATAAACTGTTAAATGAACACTTTCGCGTTGGAGCATTTTTAAATAAACAAAGTTATGTCGACAAAAAGTGCTATAAATATCAACACATAACTTAATCAAAACGTACTCAAATGTTTTGAGACCAAAGTGTAACGTATCTAAAGACTCACATGTGCTTCATTTGTTGCGAATGTATTAATATAACAATTAAAGAAAGAATACTCATAATTCGTGGAAAATAAGAATTATATACTAAGTATTTCTGCTGTAGTTTGGTAGAAACTAGGTAATAAAGTCAGTAACGAAGTAGGAAATGAAGCGCGAACCAGTGAGAAGACTGTTTCACCGGAAGTAGCCGTTTCAGACTGGCTCCACTAATTCCGAGAAGATTCGCGTCGAATTATGCGAACTACAGTGCAGAAGTAATATTACTTCCCCGATTGTCGGAGGAATGTGAGTTTTAGGTGTAAATTGTTACAAAAGTGGCAAGGTATTCGTTAACATTTCGAAGGTATCAAATATCCTATTATAACTGTAACATGTTATCCACGATGTAAAACAGTGGAATGGAAACTTTGGTGAGAAAAAGTGTGTCCCGTTGCCTCGTAAAACAGCTTTATTATTGCGATCGACCTTGCACCTTTGAAAGCGAGAGCGTCAAACACAGAGACAGTGTAAGCTCTAAGAAAATAAAGATCCCTCGGGGGTATTACATAACGGCAATGTAAATATAACACCGGGACTTCTTTTGCAAATTCGCGTGTGTATTCATTCGACGAGGAAGTATTTTTAGAGCTCCACCTTCTCCGAAATTCCGCCGGTGTGTTCTTGCGGTTTACATAATGTCTCAAGTTTTCAAGGTTCACGTGCACCGAAGATAAATTCAGTGGCTCGTGAAAAAGATCCTGTGACTGCCGGTAGAGCAAATACGATTTCTGAAGAAAGTAGTTCATTCTCTTACGATTTTCCTGATCAATTATTCGACGTTAATCTGAATATAGTAGGAATACATTTATCGACTTAATTCCTTTAATAAACAGATGTGAATATCCGGTAACAGCAATATTGATCGTGTTCTTTGTGCTCGCCATCAAAGCATGGCGCTACCTGTCGCTGATAGAACGAAGCTACTTTGCCGCAAAATAAAATGGCGCGCCTGATCAACTTATACCCGTCATTTACAAATATTGGTCCATTGTTACACATTTTCCTCGACAATCAACTTTATAGTCAATTCACGCGGGAGATTAAGACACATCGAATAATACAAATATTTACTTGCGAATGAATAATTATAATTAATACTAGGAACTACGAAAGGGGGCTGCCATTTTGAGTAAATTATTCGAATATGCAACGTCGCATTGTTTCAGATTTAATATACTGATATTTTAAGTACATAACGCAAATAATTGTATCCATTAATTGACTTAAATCCTTCAGCAATAATTTATATATAAATAAATGTTTAACCATAACTGAGTATGTTCGGTAGTTCGTATTAAGTTAATATATTTATCGTGCGGTTCTCTGAATGAAATAAAGTTACGAGTTGGAAGAAGATAACAAACGAAGCTCGTTAAATTTTCGTAACTTTTGGCAGGGTAGCCAATGCGAGGTTATGCAAGGTGAAAATTGTCTGAGATGTGTACACCAAATCTATTGTCCACTCGAGAATTAATGCACGAAACGAATCGGCAAACGATGATGGTAAACTTGCTGCTTGATATTAGTGAGGTGCAAGCCAATTTATTTTTAGGTCCGCGGCTCTTCATCATCATCATCCATGATGCCATCGTTGGCCCTAACTACCATTCGAAGGAATCCAGACTGTTCTAAATTGATTGCAGATATAGACGGCCACGATAATGTCAAGGAAAAAGTGGATCGTTAAAGGACGACTTAAACATAAATTATTACAATGCGTTATAGCTAGTAATTGAATGTAGAGAAGCGTATACTCTTTCTATCACTGCGATGAACAACCTCTTTCAATTATTTACGGTATACAAGGTCATTAAATCTGACGTTCAAGGTCGAGCTTTGCAATAAAATGTATGCAGTGTTCTTTGTACAAAAATGTACTACACATATCAAAGTTCCACTACTAAAAAATTATATGAAATACGAAGACTTACGAATGGAGTAATCTTTTCGAGTATTCCGAACGATTCGGAAGAAGTAAAAGTTAAAATTGATGGTGCAACATGTCCGACAATGAGTTTCGAGAGCAGGACACACTCGGCTTCAATTTCTCGCTTAAATGCACCATTAACCTCTTCTGACTCACTTGTCCTTGGGGACAAAGTAAATGTGCGAAACACGAACGCCCCAAACGAAAAGCAGCCTGCTAATCTTTCCAACGTTATCCGTTCGATCGCGTAATCGACACAATCTTATTAAACCGTTAGAATTACTGATAATCATTATTCAGGAAATAATTAAACTTATTCCATTATTGAGGATAAAAGAAGATACTACGTATGAACATATCTGACACCTCTTAGATACCTGTTCGTCTAAACGAGATAATTAGTAACAAAATAAATCGAAAGACATTATTTAAGATACTACTTAATGATACCTTGAAATCCCGCTGTATATCACTTCTTGATAACAAGATGGATATGATGCTATTAAAGAAAATCCGGGAAGCAATTTGGCGAGTGTGCGATCGTCTTTTGAGGTTAGAATTATCGCGGTGGCATCGAAAGAGAACGTTGAAGTTAAGACTTTAATAGTTTCGCTGAGATTAATGGCATTTTGAGTGTCAGCTATTAGAGATATCTGTAGCCAATCGTTAATTAGCATCGGCAGATCATTTATTCCCGGTTTATAATAATTATACTAAAAACCCTAAACGATGCTTTAAACCGAGCGAATATATAAGTCAGTGAGTCATGGCACGATGAGAGTATATTTTAACATGTTATATTAATTATATGTTTTATCTCGTATGGTTATAACGTAAGAATTATTAGTTGGAAATAATGAATGCAAAATATGAGGCAGATTTAATTCGAGTTACAAACGGTATTCTAAATTAGACTGCATCGTGGTTTTTATTTAAAGTGAAAGTTCAGGGCTGTTAGGGCTGACTGGTTATTGACAAAGAAGATAACTATAAAAATAATTATTTATCCGATAAAACCAATTTTCTCGGACTTATATTTTTAACTCCAGGATGTCGTAGTTCATTGAGTACTTGAATGCCAATACTAAAGTAAGAACTCTGTTATTCATAAAATAGTTAAGTCATTAAATACGATACTAATCAAGTTCGAAAATGAATATATTAAATACACTATATTCGTCTTGCAATTAATATTCTAAATTCCCAAACAAAATTATCTATGAACTGAGATATATTTATTCGTAGCATCATATTTTATTGCCTATAATGGAATGAATATATTAAATACACTAACGTCGACTTCCAAATATTATTCTAACCTCCCAAGACAATTATTTAAGAGATAAGATATATTTATCCGTAGCATCATATTTTATCCTCCATAATGGAAGAAATATATTAAACAAACTAATCTCGATTTCCGAATAATAATCTAACCTCCCATCACAATTTACACAAAAAAGAGATATATTTATTCATAGCATCATATTTTATCCTTTATAATTAAATAAGTATATTAATTCGTACATTAAACTCGGCTTCCGAATAATATTCTAACTTCCCAGCAAAATTGTCCAACAATAACTGGTCAGATATATTTATTCGTAGTATGCTATTTTATCCTCCATAATGATATTCACCTAATCTAATGTAATATTAATGAGTATGAATCACCGGAGGAGACTATTATTAATGCATATTTCTGGTATGACCGAGAGAGGGTTAAATATCAGGATTGCAATCTAGTTAATCGGACATGGGGTCACGTTAACACTTTCCACGAAAGAACAATGATACCGGGAATCGATATGAACGATCTGTAGGAAGTTCTGCTCTAATCACAGCCAACCGTCCACGTCAACGTCGCGTAAGTGCCGTTAGCAACGTTCGAGTGGGCAAACCGCATCTGACATTAAAGAATTGGAAAAAACCACGTCAGCCAACGCTTGAACAATGTAGATACATCGAGAATAAAACCGCATTCTAAAACTCTGACGATTTTAAACGGTTGTATTTCCTAACTTTATTCTACGGAAATAGAAACCAATGGTGTTTGAACAGATATGTGCGAAAGCAGTCTATAAATTGAACTATTAGGTCGAGTAAAATGTCGATGTGAAATGTCGTATTTATAAAACCTTTACGGACTATGTGTCCTCTAAAACCCAAACTTTTTCGAAAGAGACATCTTTTTGTTGAAAACAAATAAACGGTGTATATTTTGATAAATTCAATGTTCGTTTAAATTAAAAAACAATTTTTCTTTATCTTTGAATAATCCGACTTTTCATATTGGACGACCTAGTATAAATTAAATACAGAATTTCTACGCAATTATTAATATAATTCTTACGAAAAATCCTGGATCACGAAATCATAATTAATTTCACGCAAAAAGAAATGAATGTGAAACATAGATAAATTCGTATTACTAAAACTTATTTCTGGCTATTATTGTACTACCGTTGGTATTACTCGGTGGATTATCTTCGATCAAAATTATAATTTTATAAAGTTGTCTTTACAAAAATGTTATTAGTTAAGGACGAAAGATAAATCGAGCTATGAACTTGTTTGGAAGAGGGGAGTTAATTGTAATATAAGTTGAGGTATAAATCACGTAGTAATAGTACTTTGTAGTTAAATTCATCAAAGTAATGCCTCAAATCAATCCGCAGTTTCTACGGGTGAGAATTAACGTGGAAGAAGAGGCGGATGATCGATGCGGAAGATCGATCGTTGGTGGCCATCTGCAAGTATGCGTTGATGCACAACACGTAAGTAACGCGTTCCTTGCACGCAGACCCCGATCGGGAGACCGCCAACTATCAATTTCCGTTTTGAATTACCGAACGCATAATGCATGCATGCGCCGCTCAAACGAATCTCCGGTCGTCTGGCCAACTTGCTTTTCTCCTAAGAAACTCAGCCTTGCCAAGATCTTTCATTAGTTACATCATCCTACATCATTTCCAGTTCGTACTTTATCAAAAGACTATCACACCTTGAGAAACCAAATCCGATTCGCATCCCCATAATTTTGAAACCGCTGGGTACAACATGCGAATTGTCATTTTAATGGAAAAATATAAAGTATATTTGATTTACTTCTAGATGCCATTATTATTTCTGAACTTCTATTGCCATGTTCATACGAGATTATATTCTTATAAATATAATTATTAAATATTCAGACATGAAAATTAGAGCAAATCCTCATCTATAATATTCTGTATTAAATCCAGAAACTAATTCTGATTCTCCTTCAACTAAATCGAATGGGGATCGAATGATTGTACAAGAATAGTAAGAATCCTTAAGTGAAGGGAATAGTAAGAATTAAGTTCGTTAGATTTGGTGGAATGTACAGGGAAAATAACATTAGACAATGTGTATCGTTTAGTGTTAAATAAAATGTATATCTGGCTGCATTTAAGTATTAATACCTGTTATAACCACTTTTTAATACTTTCGGATTTAGGTTTATGCGAAATTGAGCACCACTGCATACACGGGGCATCCCTGGCCTTACGTAATCAGGCTGCACCCACTCGTTCCACTATACGTGGCCTACCAGTAATCTGTCAACGTACTTTTGACAGAATCTCGACGGATATTCGAAGCGACGCGCCTTAAAATTTGCATATTCGATAACTCTTCAAATCGGATTTAGTCGCGAACGAGGCAAACGAACGGAGATGAAAAATTGCGTAACCGTTAGCATTATTAACCGGAAGAGAATCGTGACCGAAACGAGCCTTTTTAACGATATTCAGCGGAAATTAGATAGAACTATTGATTCAGGCTGCAATTGTTGCCAACATTTCGATTGTATAACGTGAATTAACACTTTACTTTGTTGACATCCCTAGACTAAAGACTGATTGATTACATTGTATTATTTACCAAGTGCTAATATGGTTACTTTGTTGCTATTATAATACGAAAATAAAGATTGCATTCCGAATAATTGTCACGAATATATCAAACACGTTACGTAAGAATATTATTAGAAAAAGACTGCGTAACGCGGAATGTTTCTCAGCCGCAATCTCAAAATCGATATCTGGGGAAAATAAAGTTGGTTTCGTGCGGAGAGGCGGACACAAAGGAAGAACCACAAAGGAATAATACGATGTTACCGAAACCCCCGAAGTGAAATCGATAGTAATATGGGTAAAATCGGACACATTCTTACGAAAAAATGTGTTAAACTCATATTCCAAAAGCAGTTCTCTTCTAATCGGATTGATTCGTGGAAGCAGATTATAAGTCTTAAAACAAATCTTAAGCGGAGAACAATTTGGGAGTATAGAATACAATTTCAGCTTTCCTCGAATAACGATGCTAAAAGATATTCCGCGCGTTACTTAGTCGAATGGTTTCATTAAAGCGTAAAGCCGAGATGACTCTTAACTAACATTTCCCTGGTTCCCTCTGCGCAAATTCATTCGGAGAATTATGCGCACATTTTCGCGGAATTTCGCACATTAATGTAGCCACTAAATTCTACGTTATTGCTGGTTGGTTGCTGCTATAATATCCACGTAATATTACTTAATATACATCAATTAGCAACCTGCTTCATATTATATCGCCTAGCAACAACCTCACGGTTCACGAATAAATATCGATGTATTTTTGAGAAAAGCATTTGACCGTCATTGTGAAGCCTTTCTTAATAATTAAATCACATTTGCTCTTACGGAAGAACGAGACAAGTATGCCGAACGGAAGCCTACAAAGAACCTGCAAACCTGTCTCGACATCTAACCTAGAAAACCGGTAATTCAAATAGGAGAAAAAAGCAGTTGTCTGCAACGGAAACGATGATCAATGGAGCAGTGTGCGTCGTTACATGGATGCGGAATGTAACGCGTGAAATCGACATCCTTTGTCGATCTACCGGAATCCAATTCAATGCTACGAAGCATAGATTTACCGGCATTTGCAAAAAAAACTGCCTGATTATTCTGATTATTCCGATATCACTGAGCGAGTATCCTCTATCTTTATTCTCTGAAATCCGTTCTATAGTAACGGCATCTCGGTGAAAGAGCGAAACGAAAGGATATCGGACCAACGTTAAACGAAAGGAATTCGCCGGTTACTCGTTCATGGTTGGCTTCGTGGCGCAGAGCCGTCGCAAAAAGATGGATTGTAAACAACCGGAGAATATTCGGTAATAGGAAAAAAAGGGTTTGTTTCACTCACCTTTTAGCGGTAGAAGAAAGTTGAAGGATAATTAGAGGTGGGACACACGGTGTCTTTTAAGTCCACGGACACGTCGTACGTAGACACGAGTCGGAAACGAAGTGGCGCGGAATCAACTCGCTTCGCGACAGCCGAGGAACCTCTCCTCTCTTGTTCGGCCAATCGCCTCCCTCCTTACACGCAGAATCCTCTACCCCTCCCCCCTCCCCCCAACCGTGCCCTCCCGGTCCGTGATCCAACCGCGTTCCTCTGTTCCGCTATTTCTGCGAGGGAGAGGAACAAGACTTTCGTCCGTTGCTACCTCGACGTTTTTTTCACTCCAATTATCATTCGATCCTCTTATTCGCAAATTACTTATTCGATTAAATGCCAGAATTCAACCCTGATGTCGTATCACCACTAATTACAGATGTTCTCAATAAGATAAACATTTATGTCGTGTCTTAATTACATTTTGATTCCTCGCAATTGACGCAGGAACAGTAACATGCCGATAAATAATTCAGGGTAAGAAATAACAAGTAATATCGATACACAAATTAATAAAATATTACTATAATAACGAATCCCATGCTTTCTTAGCAATCAGAAATATTCCAGGAAGAATGTATTTCATATAAAAATCAATAATGCTTCTCGAACGAGTCACAACGATTAAGTAACGGTGTATAGAAACTCCCCGATCAATATGAGATAAATTTCTTTTACCAATGCGAGATTAAAGGCGTGCATACATGTAACGACGGTCGAAGAGAAGGTACGACGAGGTACAATTTATCGGTAAAACGATATCACTTAAAACCAACAAAAGTTATACTTCAATTAATACTTTCATTCCGAGGAATTCTGATCACGACGAATTTTTTACATTACTCGTGTAATACTAATCCAAGTTATCCGAGACTGTCTCGAAGTATGTCTGGTATTCGTCCACCATGCAACAACATACACGATAAGTAATTCGTGGTTCTCGCGTGTTGAAAGATGTAGGAAAATCAGTCTAATGTCAGGCTATTTAAAAAGTAGTCTCTCGAAAGGTATACTCTGGTCGTTCGCATGGTTCGAGGGAGATGATTAAACCCTTCTTTTACACTCTTACACAGGTAATACCGAGGGCAAGGTCTGCTCTCGACCTCGTGAATCATAGTGTTCCGATGGTACACGCCGCTCACTCGTTTACCACTCGCGCGGAAAAAAAATGAACGAGTTCATTGAATCCAGCCGCATTTCTAATCCCGGGAACTCGAAATGTTCTTCTTCAAAGAATGGAGCCGTTCAAATGCCAAATTAATTAACTCCACTTTTAACAAATTTGACAATATTACTGCCAAAGTGCATTGGTGCGTAAAATTTCATAATTATTACTTTTCTCGAATTTTTGTTTAATGGAGTTAGTCATTTTGGCTGTCGACCGGCTCAATAATGAAATTCTTTAGCAGATGTAATAATAGTTGCATCAATCCCAGGATTAATTACAGTATTTAATAAGTAATCCAGAATCTAATCCATGACGTAGGCGTGTTTAAAATTGTTGGAGGGATTACGAATACTTTATGGACGATAACCGAACACAATTCGCGTAATAATAATCTTCCTAGAATAAATTTGAAGTAGATATTTACCGCCGTTATCATTCTTCACCTTTTCCTCGCCAAAATACAGGTCAATAAAGAATCCTCTTTCGTCTTCGAGTATTTCCTAGAGTACGTGTCTCTACTTACGTAATGTTCGCGTAATAGTACTTCCGGTTACCATTTTGCTGTATAACATCGTATCTAGGTATCCACGAATGACGAGGTTTGCTAGGATTAAAAGTTTAGGGACTTAAAGGGATCTTTGAAAATTCGAGGGTGGCATTGGTTCAATTCCACCGCATTCCCTTGGCATCTAAGCGTTATATAGGTCATGCCGTGTTTCCGGAGAACAGAGGAACTCCGGGAGAGTCGGGTAGCTGTTACGAAATCAGCTGTGCGCCTGTCGCTGGTTGTTGTAGGTCGTGTTAGGACTCCCCTCGTCCTCCGTTTTGCTCGTTCCATCTCGTTTTATCCTACAGGAGAGTTAACGAAGGAGAGGGGATGTTAAAGGTCGCTTCAACGTGAAAATCAATACGAAACCTACATACCCACCTTCCCTATCGAGCCAATAGGAATATCTAAAAGATCAACTCCAACTTCGTCTTCCTCTGCTCCGAGACTCCATCATTATCCGAAGAAACTAACCTCTTTTTCAGGATGCACGCTGCAACACTATTTCTAGGTTCGTTAACTCGCACTTCTCGTCCGTCATATTCGCACTTGCACTTGCACCAGTGTTACCAAAGTACGATAATAAACTGAAATTATCGAAATAGGAACTCACCGGGATTTATGTTGCATGATATAACACGTAGATTTTATAAGGTGTATTATAAAATATTTAATGAAAGAAGATCTAGGTGAAGTCAGTAATTTATATTCACTAAACGTCCTAGCGTGACAAGAAATATTCGGGCATCGAGATTCAAGAGCAAAAATGTATCGCGTATCGACATAGTTATTCTCGTACTTCGTAAACAAGTCTACAAATCTTTCGTAATGTTCAAGGATACCTTGGTTCTTCCTCTAAGACCATTCCTTATCATGGTTGCCCTCGTAAAATAATCAAGTGATACCACTCTACCACTATTCATATTTCTCTTCACCCTTAACTAAAATTATGAATATTTACAGAGCGTACGAAAAATAGTAACTCAAGAGAAGTGCTCGCATACCTTGATTTCTTTATATTCATGAAATTATTATGCCAGTAATTATGAAATTGGCTTAAGTCATTTTTCGGGAAGGAATGATTAAAAGCTTTTTAGACGAGTATGAACTGATTTTAGATAAAATCATTAGAAGTTCTACATATTAACCGGAATTGTAAATATATTTATTTTAAGGAGCATGGATAAAAAGTGATTTAAACCACTTTCAGAATTAGCGGAGCAGATACAATTTTTTTTATAAAAATGTAATTTATAAATGTTCATTTTATTACGGTTCTCGGTGACGTCATTGGCCGAGCACCTCTGCTTCTAGATCATAAACATTATAGTAATGTTGACACATTCTTTGGCGAAATCAGTGCCCGTTTTCCGTGATGGCCACCTTGCTCGTTTATTACGTAACGTTCGCCGACTGGTCTCGCCTCGCCAGATACACTTGTTTTCCACGAAAACGTTCCCGCTGGTCCAAGATTATTTAACGGTAATACGAGAGCGGAAAAACATCTTAAATCCCAGCTTCGCTTTCGTCTATTTCCTTTTTCTCTTGGGAAACCACTTGCTAGTGTGAGTTACAACTTACTTATATATTTATAATGTCAACGTTAACAATATATATGTGTATATATATATTGAATGACTGTTTATAGATGCACTCGATTAAGGATAATATTCGATGATAGTAACGTTCAACAAATATATTTAATAAATGCATTTAATAAATTCTAAGTTACAAGGTTCTTGGCTCGATATGTTTATCGCGCCGGTCTTAAGGCTTGTTTGTATGCCTCGTCAAGAGTATCAGACCTAAGAAATGTTCTCATTGAAATCTTGGCGAGAAACAATTCTAATGTGACTATTAGAATTGTCAGAATTTCATATTAATGGCTTTCCAGTTTGAGGAGCAGCCAAGAAACCACAGGTTTCTAAACGCGTATCCTTATCGATACAGTTTATCAGACTTATCTTGAATTTTGATATAAAAGCTGCTAAAGAAATATGAAAGTTCGCGAGTGTCGTGGCAATTGTCACGTAAAATTGCCAGACTATTTTATATCGGGTATCATCTAATCAAACTTGCAGTTCCGATTACCGATTCGGAGTAGTTAATCTATTTCTTCTTTCGAGAACTTTACTTGTAATACAATTATTTCCGGATTTAGTCCCAAAATCGTATCATTTTTCTTTCTATTATTATCGTCGTGAATGTACTATTAGAAATATATTATTATATACACTTTCTAGAACCCAACACTGCTTATCGTAAGTTTCAAAATCACATCAATTTTCTTTCTATTATTATCGTAAATATACTACTAGAAATATATTATTATCTCTGTACTCTATTTGCGTTGAGCCAATCGTATGCAACATGGCTGCCACGAGAGTATCGAAGACCTCGTTCAAGGTTCGCTGGTGCTTACACCTAATTGCTCTATTGCCTCATTTCATTGGCTCTGTATCAAATTTGGCTGGGTGAATCGATTCTCGGGTAATTACACTTTGATATCACGAATAAATGTCACGTGATTAATTCAAATTTTGACACAATATTACTCGCCGTCGATACAATTTTCTTCGTTAATATTCTAGTCATATTTAATAGTGCAGTTACAGTAATTGAAATATAAAATAATGATGATAATCTCATGACTTTATATTCATATTATATTCATACTCAGAGATTATTACAAGGTATATTTTTATCTACTAGTCGGAACATTGTCACTGCTCGGCTGTCATTATTCAACAGTTGTCAATGGCTGTCAACAGAAAGAAGTAAGTAGGCTTCGAGGCTTCGGACGAAATTAAGACACCTGCTTTGCGCGCTATTTTTATCGTATGAATTTTGATTAAGATTATGAATCACTTCTTCGTCAGTATTCGCATAATTCGGTATAATTAAAGACATAATACAGTCTATATTATATCGAAAACATATATAAATTTTATAATTTAGAATATATATATTCCATTTATACCGTATTAAATATTATACCATTACTAAACAAAATAATTAAATTAATTTCAACTTAGAAAACTGCTAGTCTAATTTTTCAGAAGAGAGAAAAACTCGAGAGTCCACGTTGGAGGCACCAACGGTACCATCTTTTAGGATTATTATCAACTATTTACAAATCGAAATTCCACGAAAATTCTATACTACAGTATTACTACTGGTATGTAGTATAGAATTTACCGAGCATAGAATTTACAGAGCATTACCGATAGTAAACAAAAAATGTTTTAATTTTGGCGCTTTCAGTGTTTTCTCCAAGGAGTCTTCAATTCGGGAAATAATATTCGTCGGACTTAGTTTGGGTATTGAAATAATTTAAGAGTATAATGCAGAAGGTTTGTTTCTTCTTCGAAGGTGTATCTGTTACGCAAAACATAATTATCTAGGAGCTCGGCGTAGCTAGATTTAGCAAAGAATTTCAGGGAGAGCGTAAAGCCTGGAGGAGCCAGCAACCGTTGGGACCAAAATACGCGACGGCGCGGATGCACCGACGCGACTTGAATTGTCTCTCCTCCCGCCCTTTTTTTCCTCGTTTTTCTCTGCTTCCCTTGCACTCCGCCTCTGCGAATATAAATCTTCTTAGCCCTGGTACAGTCGAGAAAGTAATTCGTGTATACAGGATATTCCTGATCAAGAAGCCTCGTTTAAATTTAATCCCCGGTGTCTCCAGATACAAATCTTGGATTTAATCGCGCCCATCTTGTATTACACAAAGGAAATCAACTTTACGTTAAGCTGGGATTTAAGGCATGATCTGTTATGCGCGACATATTTAATCAGCTACAATAACATAGTATATTCAAATTTGTAATATCGATAATAATATTCGATTAATCTATATTAATATTATATAACTCAGATTTACGTTCGAGTACGAGACACAATAAATTGTCTCTTATCATTAAAAACATACTCCTCAAATGTATTGAATTATCGGAATCATATTTAATAATTCATTGATTAATTAACTAATAAAGGATGATGGAGAGTATTGCTACCATCCTAGTAAAAAAATGTTCATTATTTTGAGTACTATCTTGCGCCCATTTTACGCGATGCAAGATGCGACTCGACGAGTAAATGACAATATAAAAATCAAAATTGAGACTTTCTCTTAGAAAATGATGAAGGATGAATTTTATTTCAGTTGCACACAGAAGAATTCTTCTTGTGTGTCTCTCGTCGCAATGAAAAAGAGTTCGATCTCGTACTTGCGGCCGTGAAATCGGCTGCAACAGAGATTCTAAAGTCTTGCCAGAATTTCTTGTAGGTTAGGTTTAGATTGAGTCTAGATTAGGTCTGGGTTAGGTCGCTGGTCATTGGTCGTTGGATCGGTAAAATTTGCGGGCGAAACGAGAATGGAAATTTGTTAAGTGTCATCATTCATACTTGAACTCATTTATGCCTGATATGTGATAATACCAGGAATATATTATTTACTGTGCAAATCAGTAGCATAATCATTTTCTTGTAACAAGTGAAAGCAATTTTGAAGCGACATCTAATTATTGTTCAACTTCCATGAAGATTATTGATAATAGTTACTATCGAGTATTAAAACTTTGACACTAGAACAATAAAAACAATCAAAATGACTGGTGCACAATTTTTCAAAAATTAATTGAATATACCACGTCGCATTTTTTCATATTTCATATACTTATATCTTATATGCATAATGCACCTAATTAAATCCATTAATTAACATCCGCTCTCTTAAATTTATATTTAATAAATGTGTAACTGAGAATAGCTGCGTTGACATACAAGCAAACTATGCGAAATAAATTGTAAACAGAGTAACCGATTATCATCTGATAGCAAAAACTTTGTTTACCCATGATCTACGTACGAAATTAAATCTAATTGGTGTTCATAGCAATTAACTTCGGTGTGCATCTACTTAGATTCGATGGATTAATTACACCATCGACTTCTGATTTCCTGACTAACCAAATCGTTCTTATCTTTTTTACCTCGTCAAAGCGACGACTCGAAAATTCGATGTGCATTTGTTCAAGTGTATCGAGGACACGTGCGAACTTTACTTTCGTTCTTTATCGGAACACTCGAGACTTATCGCGTGATAATATTCGAAAATATAATAAATAACACGAGATGCATGCGCGAAGATTTCCATTAATTTTGGATGAAATATAATTGTCTGTGAGAACTATAAATTGTGATGATGTTCAGAATATAAATATAAATACAGTTAACCCTTGTACAGCATGGTACTTATGCAACGCGGCTTCGATATAACGCGGTTTACAAATTGCGAGGATCCTCGTATAACGTGGCATTTATACGATACGACTTCGATATAATGAGGTTCACAAATTGTGGCGATCCTGGTATATCGCCGTTTCGATATAACACGGTTCACAAATTATGACGATCCTCGTATAACGCCGCTACGATATAACGCGGTACTTATACAACGCGCCTTCGATATAAGTACTTATACAACGCGGTTTACAAATTGCGAGGATCCTCGTGTAACGCGGCACTTGTACGATACGGCTTCGATATGACGCGTTCATATGAAATGATATTTCATAATATACTACAATAATAATACTTTATAATATAATAATACAATAATAGTAATTTATTTCGTAAAATAATAAAATATATATATATATATTTTTTATATACAGGTAACCCTGGTATAATGCGAGTTAGGGTAATGAGAATTATGATAATTAGTAAAATTGGAAATTAGGCATGACGTTGGCTGTTTATGCCGCGTAACTGGCGGAAATGTTATATATATACATAAATATTAAGATAATATTGACTACAATATTACGTATAATATTTCCGCTTCAAAGTATATTTTCGAATATTAATAACGAGCATTTAAAATCTGCAGGCATTGATGGAAAATTTATCTCTTCCGCACCGCTCGACTCGAACGGAAATCAGACGGGGGTCCCAATATTTTAAACGTCCCCGGAAAGTCGTTAAATCGCGCACATGCGACAGAAAACATTACGTCAGTCTTACACACGTAAGAACTGCTAAACGATAATGATTTGTTAGCATACAGATCGGTTAAAGCCTCAAGTTACGAGACAGATTGTCGGTAAAACAACGCTGATGTAACAAATCGTAATGCCACTGAATCCTTCGCAAACGCGATCTGCCGCAAATAGTGGCTGAGAAATTACGCCTTTTTAAATGTCAAACTTAACACTAGAACTACCAAGGGATTCAAAATGACTTGTAATGATATCCGTGGAATTCTCACGGACTCCCAATAGACCCTGCATTCCATTTTTACATGGATAAAAAGACAGATATTATGTTTTGCGACTAAATGCTTCATATGAAGAGAACCTTCTGACAAATATTACTTTAAAAATTGTATAACGTACACATATTGCTTATTTTGAGGTTAACTCCTTATTGTTACGGATTCCAGTTATTTATAATATCTAAACTAATTTGTTTAATAATATTCCGTCGCTTAGAGGATTTTCAACAGAATTCTATCAGTTGGATTTTTTACGAAACGAACAGAATCGGAGGCGGACACCTACCGACTGTCCCCTGGCAGCGGCAGTTTCGTGAACTTTTATCGAACGTATAAGATTCGTAGAATATTGGAATGAATAATCGCGAAGTTATTGTTTATCTTGTCGACCGGTCAAGGTTTATAAACGTTAATTATCCATGGAGAAGGTTTTCGCTTGGCTCTGGTACACGAGGATGAAAGACTACGATTCGCGGAGAGCCAAGGAAAGCTATGCAATCTATTTTCGAGCTCGAGGATTCGCTGTTGTCGGGCGAACCGACATCTGCTGCCGCGAATTTAAAGAACGAAAGTACGGCACTTCTGCGTGCCGAGCTGAGCCGAGCCGCGTACGCAAACTATTTTTCACGCAGGAGATTCCACTTGCCTGATATTTTTGTCAATATTTATATCATACGTCGGCGCGTCTATATTCTATTTTCTATGTCCTTCGCTCTTGCCAGGAAAATATGTATTTTTCGTTAACAGCCGCGAGCTTTCTTGTGACACTCGGAACTCCGCCAGTTTGAAGATTTCATTCAAAGTCATGGATCAACCTTCGAAACGTTTTGAAGGAAAATTATGTAATACTTTTGGATCGATGTCCATGATTTTACTTTAAAACTTCTTCATTTTTACGTTACTTTAGAATAATAATAATATATTGTTGCTATATATTCATTATTTTATAGCGTTGATTAAAATTAACTTTTTTGAGTATCTGATATTTATATCCGGTAGATGGAATAGAAATCCAACGAAATTGAATTTCAATCTGCGAATATAATAAAATCGTACAAAATTCAATCTGAAATACAACTTAATTTGATTCAATCATAAATTCACATTTAAAACGCAAAGTCCACGTAACTTGAAAAAATCCCTACGATAAATAGATCAGGTTTAGAGTTATACAGCTAACACGAAACACTTATCGTTAAAGCTTCTATTGAATATTTAAATAATGTACTTTGTGAATATCAGATATTCCAGAAATTCTTATTTGAAGCATTGCTATAAAACAATCAATTTAAGTCTACAATGCAATATCATTATTATTATCAGATTACGACAATATATTATTAACTGAGTAATTTCTAAAGCATCCGTTAAGTTGAAATAAAAGGTTCCTGGGTTCCACGTATCAAATTTTAGTTCGGTCTGTATAACCAGTTGGATCCGGCACCCAGTGCAGTCCGCTGTTTTAGTCTTTTTATGTTATGCCATATTCACTAACAGTATGCTATTTCTCTCACTTCAGCTAATTCCTTCGGTGCCCGGTGGACTGACCTCACGAATGTCTGCCGTCGGTTGCCGACGATATTTTCAGACGAACGACGATTCTATCCGCCGATCTGTTTAACTACTTTTATGTGAACAAACTATGAGAATTCTTTGAAGTAAGCCATGCGTTTGGCACAAAAGTGTTTGAATAAAATGATATTTATCGTATTCAAGTTAATAATTTTGAGGGCGTTTACGTACTTTTTATAACCTTGCATCTTCAAATACCGTCATTGTTCATAAAAATGTGCGATGTTCCAGATCACATATGTTCGTAGAAATAATCGAGCCTTAATATTTAACACAAAAGTCGACTTTTCATTGCAAAATCACAGAATCTAAGAAATATAATTAGTATCAACGATATAAAAAACGAACGCGTTTGAATCAAAATACTCCTACACTTTTACGGAGCAACTTTGCGTTACCTGTACAACAAGATCAAAGATGTCTCCACCTACAACACCACAAGATGGCAAAGATAAGGGTTGATAAAGATGAGATCTTCCTTCCAACACTCTGTTAAAAAATGCGACCCTTTTTTCTTCGTTTAAAAAATATTCAAATAATGCTTGCAAGTCGACCATTAAAGAATGCCTTTACTTTATCCTGATATTTATACTTCAAATTAACTTAAAATAAGTACATTTCACCGATGCCAGATCTAATTGCAAGACAAGTTACAGTTTGATCCCATAATGAGTTTAATCATTTTATCGTATAATATTGTAGGAAGACAATTTCGAAAGAATTCTTTTAATAAGAATTATTTTCCAAGAATTGGTGAAAAAACGGAATGCCGAGACTATCGGGAGTCTGTGAAAATTCCACGGATATCGTTCCCCCTCTGAATCGAATGGACAATTAAGTATTTAAGGTTGGTGCGGGTCGCGTGTCAGGAAGAGTCATCTTGGCCAGCATGGATACACAACAAAACATATGGTTCCTATATGGGAGGTTATGAATGGTCCTCGAAGGTACTCCAAGAAATGTTTCCGTGGGAGTTTTGCGTAAAAAAGTACTCAAATCCTTTCCATTCTTCATTTCATGAAAATACTTTCGTTGTGTGACCTTCATTATTACAATAATAATAGATCCAAATATCTATATTTTATCTTACAATACAAGACTTCCGTTACTTTTAATTCCAAACTTTTAAGGATACAAATCAGTGTCTAATTATATCCTCAAAAATGTTATCTTAAAATTCAACAACCAGACCAGTTCACTCGTTTTAATTCTACAATAAAACATGGCGGATACTTTTTCTTGGGCAATTTCGTGGAATGTTATTAATGGTCGATGCCTCGATGTCTTATTTTCTTATATGGGCATATTTTTCCGGGGTTTCCCTGAATACGGTAGTAATATCCCGTGTAATCAGATCTAAAGATGTCCTCGTAAATTCCCACCCGCAGTCATATTATATTATAGACGTAGGTGATCTTATGCGGGATGATAGACGGAGTTTTTACCCTCGTTGTACCACTGAGCCTCACGAAAAGTTATATTTCTCGTTCTCACGGAATATGTGGGCATACTAGGTATCGACTAATTGACCTCGACAATGACGATCATGCTCTCGAGCCAAAATAATACCGAACAAATATTCGCCTGCTCGTATTATAGAAACCTACGTCAAAATACTCCGCCATAGTTGAACGTGAGAACCGTATTTTCGGAAATAATATCCTGCTACATTGACTTCGTACTTTAACCCTTTGCACTCGGAGGCGACCCTCTGTCGCCACTCAACTTATTGCGATAACTCGACCAGCGATTAAGAGGCGACAATAAGATTTACTCCAGTTGTCAGTGATGTAAAATATATTAATAAAAAATAAGTGAAGTAAATTTTAATGGTGTCTGTCAGTGGCCAAGAGGCGACCGAGTGGCGACTCTCAGTCGCCGTGATAGATTGAAAGCTATCACAATAAGTGAGTGGCGAATGAGAATCGCCTCTAGGGTACCGCAACGAACTGAGTGGCGACTTAGAATCGCCTCCAAAGTACCGCAATAGACTGAGTCGCGACTGAGACTCGGCTCTCGAGTGCAAAGGGTTAATTCCCATATTATTATATACAAGTAACCCTCGTCCAACGCGTACTTATACAACGCGGTTTACAAAATTTGGTATTCCGCGTATAACGCGGTATTTATGCGATGCGAAAACAGACGATTTTCTGGTAGATAAAATTAGTTTTCTAACTGGTCAAATAATGGATGATAGAGACATGATAAAAGAGAAGATAACGAAATCAATTAAATATGAAATGGTTTTGTTGTCCACGTAAAACATCCACGTGTACGATTCAACCAATGACGTCACACTGTCGTCAGTTCGTATTCACGTAACTCTTTAAAGACAAAATGAAGGTACCATTACGAGAAACACCCTGTACGTGAATACGAACCGGTCGACGACGGATGTGACTACGACGGGTTAATAAGGATGCGACGTCATCGTGCTGCGACGTTACGTTTTCTCCTTTAGAATCACGATCTTCGAATCCAGGAACGTAATTGGATGGTAACTCGATTACATAAAGAATTCGGTGAAACCATTTCGTTGGTTGGTAACCAAAAATCTACGTTTTAATTCATTCGAAATATATCGATTTCACATCGTAGTACGAAGTTACGTTTTATCATTTTGAATCACGATCTTCGAATCCAGGAACGTAATTGGATGGTAACTCGATTACATAAAGAATTCGGTGGAACCATTTCATCGGTTTGTTCTCAGAAATCTATGTATCAAGAACTTCGAAATTATGTATATATTTCGCAATGCTGCATCTAACCAGAACAAGTAATATCAATATTTGACGTAGAATGAACATTATGGAATTATAAAATAATGTTTACTCTCATGGTTCATTAAGAACCTTAGCATTGTATTGATATCATCAATATAAATATGACAATCCTAACATGGTGATAATAGGAGGAAGTAATGTGTGACAATTAATATCAAAGACTCTGATGAGAATTGGAAAGAAATATTTATTCCGTTTCTTTCGACCCAAATCGGTCCTAGAACATCGTTAGGCATCATATACCATCGATTTAGGCTATGTAGAAGCGATTATGGCGACTTTGATTTTTTGACAATTTTTGAAGGTATACCCCTTCACATTTTTGCGATTCTGGGTCGACCCATTTTTTGCCAAACAAAAATTTTAAACCGCTTCTTCCGACCCAAAATCATCCTAGAATATGTTTATACATCATTTACCATCGATTTGGACCATGTAGGAACGATTTTGGAGACTTTCAATTTTTTAGAATTTTTGAAGGTATACCCCTTCACATTTTTTCAACTTGGGTTTCACCCATTTTTGACCAATAAAATTTTTTTAACCGCTTCTTTCGGCCAGAAATCGTCCTAGAATATGTTTATACATCATATACCATCGATTTGGGTGGTTTAGATTTGATTTTGGCGACTTTCATTTTTTGACAATTTTTGAAGGTATACCCCTTCACATTTTTTCGACTTGGGTTTCACCCATTTTTGACCAATAAAATTTTTTTAACCGCTTCTTTCGGCCAGAAATCGTCCTAGAATATGTTTATACATCATATACCATCGATTTGGGTGGTTTAGATTTGATTTTGGCGACTTTCATTTTTTGACAATTTTTGAAGGTATACCCCTTCACATTTTTTCGACTTGGGTTTCACCCATTTTTGACCAATAAAATTTTTTTAACCGCTTCTTTCGGCCAGAAATCGTCCTAGAATATGTTTATACATCATATACCATCGATTTGGGTGGTTTAGATTTGATTTTGGCGACTTTCATTTTTTGACAATTTTTGAAGGTATACCCCTTCACATTTTTTCGACTTGGGTTTCACCCATTTTTGACCAATAAAATTTTTTTAACCGCTTCTTTCGGCCAGAAATCGTCCTAGAATATGTTTATACATCATATACCATCGATTTGGGTGGTTTAGATTTGATTTTGGCGACTTTCATTTTTTGACAATTTTTGAAGGTATACCCCTTCACATTTTTTCGACTTGGGTTTCACCCATTTTTGACCAATAAAATTTTTTTAACCGCTTCTTTCGGCCAGAAATCGTCCTAGAATATGTTTATACATCATATACCATCGATTTGGGTGGTTTAGATTTGATTTTGGCGACTTTCATTTTTTGACAATTTTTGAAGGTATACCCCTTCACATTTTTTCGACTTGGGTTTCACCCATTTTTGACCAATAAAATTTTTTTAACCGCTTCTTTCGGCCAGAAATCGTCCTAGAATATGTTTATACATCAGATACCATCGATTTGGGTGGTTTAGATTTGATTTTGGCGACTTTCATTTTTTGACAATTTTTTAAGGTATACCCCTTCACATTTTTTCGACTTGGGTTTCACCCATTTTTGACCAATAAAATTTTTTTAACCGCTTCTTTCGGCCAGAAATCGTCCTAGAATATGTTTATACATCATATACCATCGATTTGGGTGGTTTAGATTTGATTTTGGCGACTTTCATTTTTTGACAATTTTTGAAGGTATACCCCTTCACATTTTTTCGACTTGGGTTTCACCCATTTTTGACCAATAAAATTTTTTTAACCGCTTCTTTCGGCCAGAAATCGTCCTAGAATATGTTTATACATCATATACCATCGATTTGGGTGGTTTAGATTTGATTTTGGCGACTTTCATTTTTTGACAATTTTTTAAGGTATACCCCTTCACATTTTTTCGACTTGGGTTTCACCCATTTTTGACCAATAAAATTTTTTTAACCGCTTCTTTCGGCCAGAAATCGTCCTAGAATATGTTTATACATCATATACCATCGATTTGGGTGGTTTAGATTTGATTTTGGCGACTTTCATTTTTTGACAATTTTTGAAGGTATACCCCTTCACATTTTTTCGACTTGGGTTTCACCCATTTTTGACCAATAAAATTTTTTTAACCGCTTCTTTCGGCCAGAAATCGTCCTAGAATATGTTTATACATCATATACCATCGATTTGGGTGGTTTAGATTTGATTTTGGCGACTTTCATTTTTTGACAATTTTTGAAGGTATACCCCTTCACATTTTTTCGACTTGGGTTTCACCCATTTTTGACCAATAAAATTTTTTTAACCGCTTCTTTCGGCCAGAAATCGTCCTAGAATATGTTTATACATCATATACCATCGATTTGGGTGGTTTAGATTTGATTTTGGCGACTTTCATTTTTTGACAATTTTTGAAGGTATACCCCTTCACATTTTTTCGACTTGGGTTTCACCCATTTTTGACCAATAAAATTTTTTTAACCGCTTCTTTCGGCCAGAAATCGTCCTAGAATATGTTTATACATCATATACCATCGATTTGGGCCATTTAGGAGCGATTTTGGCGACTTTCATTTTTTGACAATTTTTGAAGGTATACCCCTTCACATTTTTTCGACTTGGGTTTCACCCATTTTTGACCAATAAAAATTTTTTAACCGCTTCTTTCGACTAGAAATCGTCCTAGAATATGTTTATACATCATTTACCATCGATATGGGTCATCTAGAGACGATTTTGGCGACTTTCAATTTTTGACAATTTTTGAACGTATACCCCTTCACATTTTTTCGACTTGGGTTTCACCCATTTTTGACCAATAAAAATTTTTTAACCGCTTCTTTCGACTAGAAATCGTCCTAGAATATGTTTATACATCATTTACCATCGATATGGGTCATCTAGAGACGATTTTGGCGACTTTCAATTTTTGACAATTTTTGAAGGTATACCCCTTCACATTTGTGCGATTTTGGGACGACCCATTTTTGACCAATAAAAATTTTTAATCCACTTCTTCCGACCCAAATCGGTCCTAGAACATCATTAGGCATCATATACCATCGATTTGGGCCATGTAGGAGCGATTATGGCGACTTTGATTTTTTGACAATTTTTGAAGGTATACCCCTTCACATTTTTACGATTTTGGGTCGACCAATTTTTTAACCAGAACAAATTATTAATCCACTTCTTTCGACTCCAAATCATCCTAGAACATGTTTATACATCACCTACTATCGATTTATCCCAACTAATTATTGCACGGTACGAATTAATACTAAACAATTCATAACAATGAATTATCCCACAAACTACGATCTACGACACCACCACCGTCATTCACCTGTTGCTGCGAAATAATCTATCTTACATGTCAGTGGATCAAGAAACCTGTCAGTGTCGAGTATAGAAGGCATTCAATGAAACCTTTGAAGGGATGTATTTCAGGTATGAATTTTCGAAGAGGGTTGTTCGTGTGCCCGAATTCGGTTGTACGGGAAAAGTGGATGTCCATTGTGATCGCGAAGGGTGCAGTTTAAGGTACCAGTATATTAGAGTCGATTCCAGGTTTGCCATCGTAATAGAAATACGTGGCTGACACCGGCATCACCACCCACCTTCCTACGCTTTGATGCGTGAAATATACCACCATGATAAACTTACTAATACGACTGATACACGTCGGATCTCAGGGCTGCCTCGTGAATCGGCTGCGGGACGTCGTTGGACATCGCTTATATAGGGGTGAAAAAAAAGTTTATTATGATCTCGCTTAAAATCTCCCGCCGAATATGTGGGCACGCACGAAGAAATGTTACAGCGAGGGTAATTCATTGACTTCTATCATGCGCGATTGTTTTAGGCGTCGAATAAACTTGTGCTCTGAGAAAAGGGTTCCTTAACCCGCTGACTATTTTTTGCCTACTATGGTGATCATTCATGTTTAGCTACTCATATGGTAATCAAACTTTCTATAAACTGCTTATTCAGTGCTTTTGACAAAGATATTTGAGCTGTTTATTTTTAAAGTGACTGAAGTCCATTTTTCAAGATAAACGGTTCGTTTATACTTTTTAACAAACTAATTTATTTTAAAAAACTAATTTGGTCTACATATAGCCGATACCCATCAAACACATAGAAATTATTATTGGACCAATTAATAAACTATTGATTACTATATCAAACTAATTTATTTAAAATGCGGAAGTACAATTGTAGTCAGCCCTTTGCGACTACATCGTAATCGATGTCTATGGTTTCCTCTATTTTTTATTGTTTTTAACTCTCCATGTAACTTTGAAGTCACATACTTGATTATCCGTATCTTTCATTTCATTTGATTCTTCCGTTCTTAATAAGTGCAAATAATGAATTCTCCTTTTGTTGGAATACAAAAAGTGTCCTTCTTTCGCAAAGCATTTTTGACATAAGATTTAAAAATACGTACACCGAATGTAAAAAGTAATCGTGCAGGAGTGAATTTTATCAAAAATAATTGATTACTTCCCAGTACCCCTAATATTTATCCATATCTTTTTTATAGAAATATTCACAATTTGTTTCATGCGGAAATAAAGTTCTACGATGTTTTTTGATGAAATTCGTTGCTGTACAAATACTTTTTACCCTCACTGTATGTCCGAGGCGTGTTATTGGACGAACAGAGCTGATATTCAACGGAGATATCAGCACGAAGAGAGGAACGTGAGTATAGTCGGCGAAGAGCGGAGGTTCCCCGTCGCCTTCGTGCAATTATGTCCAATTGAACTAATTTAGATCAATTGACGTTAACAGGCTCAATTGGTCGGCCCTGCCAGCGTGAGCTGCGGGCACACGGCGATACTAAACGACCGACATACCTTAGAAAACGTAAAAAAAGAAACAAAACAGATCGCATGGAAAAAGAAACAGAAGAAAAGAACTCTCGGAGAGACTTGACGCCGCCTCTGCCGTCTCTTCTTCCATTTAATCTAAATATATTTTCTTGCCGCTGCGTTTTGCGCCCTCTGCTACTACATCGTGATCGATGTCTATGGTTTCATCTATTTTTTTTATCCCTTTTTAACCCTTTATAACGCCATGTAACTCTGAAGTCACATACTCATCTATCCGGATCTTTGTTGCGTTTCATTTTTTCGTGGTGATAATAATTGTAAAAGTACGCGCAACAATTGTTACCTTTCTCAATGCATTTAAATAATAATCTTGATACTATTTTTATGTAATTATAGGTTAAATGCCTTGGTTAGGTTCGCGTTCAACTAGTTTCGCGTTATGTAACTGTTTTTAGATACGAAAACATTGGATTGCAGAGGGTTAACGAATATATGTCAAATTAAACTTTATATTAGATCATAATAATGGAAATGGATGTTATTATTTACTTTGTATAACTGTACCGCGAACTTTTAATTTGTATGCATATTCTAGACGGAATATTTTGCGCAGATATGTTGTGATAACGGAGATGCAAATAATTTTGAAATATTCACTTTACTTACAGTAGTAATTAACTGTATAAGCAATGGAATTTTTAATGTATCGCGTGAATTATTTTTCTAAGAATGTCTGCTAATATTATGATCTAAAATACTGATATTTTTACTAGAATTATTTTGATGCAATTTTTTCTTCCTTTCTTAAAATAATGTTAAAGAAGTTTACTTTAAATGATCATCGATATTATGGTACTTTTTAGGTTTTCTGATATCTTGCACGAATATATTAATATAAACAAATCATTGTTAATTATCATGAATTAGAATAACTGTACCTAAGAATTTGCTACTTTCTTCTAAGAACGTGAATTTGTTATTTATATAATAACTTCCGTGTAAACCATATACTATATTAATTACAAATAAAAATATGATAATTCGTCTTTAAACGTTGATTATTTACGCACGTAATTAAATGCAGTAGACTCATAGATTTTTCATAAAAAACATTGTACAAACCCTTCACCTCTAAATAGCGGACTCTTTTATAACTTTCCGCGAAAATAGCATAATAACACGTCGACTGCCGGACCGAAATCCATGTTACACGATACCTCATGATACACATCTGTAACCTGTACCTATTATATATAACATATAACAGCAGAGTCGTTGAAGTCTCTACGATACATTGGTTACTTTACATCGTTATTGTAACGTTACAAATATTGAAAATGTTACGAATATTAGGGATATATTTTATTCGAGTTTTAAGAATACAGTGGACTCCCGTATAACGCAGTTAATACGTTACGCGCTATATGAATTCGCGTTATAAGAAATCGTGCTGTTCGTGAATTTTTCTCATCTAACGCGTGTAATCTAAAGTAACATGTTTGAAACGATTATTATTACGCCAAATTTGATTTTCTATGTTTTACCAAACAGGACAGTATTTTAAAAATAAATGGCATATATACAATGAATAAAACAATCTAATGCTGAACTAAAGCATTTTAATTCTTAAATCATGTAATTCCTGTGTTTTATTATTTGACACGTTGTACGAACAATCGCGTTAAACAGGTGTCTACTGTAATTGCATTATCGATCACCGGTGACCTCCATGGCAGTCAACGTGTTAAAATGAATCAAATGGGATGCGCGTATAATAAGAATATATAAAAGAATATTCGAATTTCAATGAATATTATTCGCATCCAAGAAATATACGTATAAAATATCGTAAGTTTGATCGCAGTATCGAAGGATGATAAACGAGGAGAAAGGGAAGGGGAAGAGGAGGAGCCGAGTAAGTTCTTCTGTCCCCCTTGGTGAATGTGGAGGGAGAAGAACGTATCGTGTCCCCTTTGCCGCTTATCTTACATCCGTTTCCTCTCCCTCCTCGCTCGCCCAAAACAACTGGTGGGAGACGATCGTGTTGTCTTCTTCCTTCAGCTCCACGCTTTCCTTACTCTATTTTATTCGTACAGGAAAAACCGACGATTGTCAAACACTTGGTACACCGATAATAAGTAAACTCCTGTATAACACGAGTTCCTACAACGCGCTAAAAATATTGCGACGACTATTTTACGTAACACGATTCTCGTGCAACTCGCTATATAAGATGCAGGGGACTCCCCGTTTTCTTCACGCGAGCTTAGCACAGTCTGTTATCTCCAATTTCCTAAACGCGATTTCAAACAACGTGTAATGTATTAACCGTGTTATACGAGAGTCTACTGTACTATCGATACCTGCTTGTTTATTTTCTATTCTGATCATCGATCACGGATAAGATTTCAGTCTGATATGAGATTTCTGTTAGATTTAAAAATTGTACCAATAAATAGAAATAACTTCCAGCAGCCAGTACGCTGAGCGATATAGCGATTGAATTTTTTTAAAAATTCCTAGCATTGGAATTATTGTCGAAACGATATGGATTTGTTTTGAAGAAGACTAAATATTATCTCGAATTATTGGAACTTTGGGAAATGTGGTAAAGGATACCATATTTTTTACGATACCCTATTAGTCGCCTTTTACGACAGGCAGGGACACCGTGGATGAATTCTAGTCCCCCATCCACAGGGGTATCAAAATATATTAACTCTTCGACTGTGGCGTGTTTTAACAAAAAAAGCATTAAAATCGTACGATGCGATATTCGCGTGAAAGTAATTGACACTAAATGATCGATGAAATAAATGGTGTCGATAAAAATAAGCAAAATGAGGAGTTATTGAGATTCAGTTATTCAATCTGTTGTTATGCGACACATAACAGTATCTTCGACACTGTAATTATTTACTAAAGAAGTAAATGCGTGCAGCAAATATCCGGCAGAATTTACTGGTCATATATATACGCCTCGTAGTCAAAGGGTTAATAAACAAATACAAAATTTACCTACGCGCAACATCGAACTCCAAAGTCCACTTATCGAATGTGAATTACAGTAAAATACTTTTTAAAGATATAAATTAATAATAGACCATATTGAATAAAGTTACTCCTTCTACGATTAATCACGATACAGAATTCACAATACGATTCGCAAATGGCAAATATAAAACGTGGAGAGACAAGAAAACTTCCTTGAACCATGAGAACGATTCGCACTTAAGTGGCTGGTATCGAAGTTCACGCGTCACGTGTCAAGCAACAGTGGTACCATCTTCAAAGCGCAAACAAACGTTGCCCATAACAAAGTTACTGCGTATTTTAAAACATAAACTAATCGAACGTATAGAATCACTGGCTTATCACGTGTCAAGTAAACACGAGCTGTCACTTTCACTTTCGCACGTGTTTCCTGTTTCGTAGACGTGGTTCTCGTGTGTGCTGCGTCTTCGGCCATGATCGCTCGAATCGGCGCGCGCACCACATCGCGCGTTTCGCAAAAATTTGAACGCGTTTCGATGATCGCCGCGCTTTTGTATTCTCTTTCTTTAAAGGCGTGTACACGTTTCTTGTATGCTGCGCGATGGTTCGTACGAAGGAAGTACACGTGGAACGTTTTCTCCAAGATGGATGAAATAGGATAAACCGCGGCGATGGTTCGCGATGGAAAACAAGTGAAATCGAAAGAAAGTCGTTCGGAGGGTCAGTGCAGGAGGCGACCCGGTACTGCAGCCAGGCATCACCGGACCTTCACTTATATCGTCGCTCGACTAATAACGCTAGTAATGTGATATGATTAGCTTAGTTGAGTTCAGTTTAGTTCGTATTCGTTCAATTTAGTGGTTCGCCAGCAAAATCACATCGAGTTAAACCCATTTAGGCCAGTTAAGTTACCGGCTTCTCGCTCTTGCGCGACGCTACCATCTCCCGGGTAGCTGACTCCTGTATCCGCAGATATCCTGCCTGGTCACACGTACTCACCCGCATCCTTACGTACCAACAAAATCATAATTCATGCTCCAGGATACCTTTCCATTTAATGTCCGATATCGGCCAACATGGATTATTATTTCGAGGTCTATCGTTTAACCCTTAAATTCATACAATTGCAGAAATGCAACACAGTCAACGAAACAACCTGACCAAGAAAAAATTACATCTCTTGAATTTCAGAAAGAAGTAGCAGTGTGTCTAATAAAAATTGGACAACGTAATTCAATGAACTGACATAATGCAGATGAACGAGGTTAACTATCGGTCCTCCATTTTGTCCATTACTCTTCGACGAAACCTAGGTTACTTTATGGTTATCTTGTTATATTCATTATTACACAGATGCGACGATGTTATCTCTTACTCCGCTAACCAATGGCGTGTCAAAAATGGCGGACGTTCAAGAAGAGATTAATTTCCGATGATTAATCATCGAGCTTTTTATCCGTGAGACGTATCTCGTAACGGAGCGATGCCGTCATGGCGTCATTGAAATCTCTGGGATGGCACGACATCCTATGTCGGTAAACAAACTCATTAACGAGTCGAAATAAGAGGAAGAGAACGAAAACGGAGGAATCGGACGATCGGCTGCGGTCAGAGCGGGAAATCGAGGTGTACCTTGGTGGGGGTGGAAGAAAAGAGTCCGCGGGTTCCAATTAAATCAGCGCGTGAGAGGAGCGCGCTAATTAGCGTCGATGAAATTAGCAGTTAATGTACGCGTGTACACACGGAATGGGGGTAGTTTGATTGGGCCAATTCGAGGCAATTCCTGGCGATTGCTGGTTTCATTGAGCCTGCGCTTAAGAGCTCAGTGCCATGCTGCCGGTCAACGGACATGGATCTCTTCGAAAGTTTAGGTACTCTTACCTTTTGCGCCGTTTCCAAAGACAATTTTCGCGCGAATTCCGCGAGTTACATACCGATTATACTCGATGGCCGATCGACCGCTCGGTTCGCGTTCGCCCGCTCGGCCGACACGGATTTCCGTAATGGTGGACGGTGCCGTTCGCTTTCGAATCGTTTACGAGTTTCGAGTTTCGGCTTTCGCGTAATTTGATGACACGCCATTTTTCGATATCATTTCGGACATTCCTAATCGTCTTCACGCATAATCACCCGTGGAGAATCTTGCGTAATTAATATCTCTGCGATGTGTTTGTGTTGGTTGACCGTGAGTTTGTGTTGGTTTTTATCCAAAGTCAGTGTCAGATTTCAAATGGAATAATATTTTAACTCACCGTCGAGTTTCCAGCATCTGCGCAACAAAATGGAGTCCAAGGATCCAAACTACCTTAGAGATAAGTGGTTCCACGTCCGTAATAATTAAATCCTAGGTATACTACTTAATTACTGTGAGTGATGTTACGTAATTAATTATACATTATACATTAAAATAATCATACAGTCAATATCAATAGACTCTGATAATTCCCGAAACACTTGTGTAACATCATTCCCGCGTAACCGAGAGCCTCCATCTTTGTACAGTTCGATTGCACATCCGTGTAAAGCAAAGAAGCGTGTACACTTATGCAATAAATCAATGTGCGAGTAAACCATCCGTGTTTTGAATACCCGACTGAATAAGTTAATAAATCATTGCATATTGAGAACCCATTCTACCTGTATATATTTACCTTCAGTGTTATGATGTTAACAATGAAATTTGGCATAGAAGAAAGAGTTAAAAGAAATGTCACCTGCGTACGAATCATGACCCGAACAATTTTCCCATAGCAATTCGATGCTGGATCGTGAACGATGCTCCGCGTTCCAATTCCCACATGCATCCCTACTTCTCGTTCCTCTCACCTATCGGTGATGATGCACACGATCATGCACGAAGCGTTCCCCGAGTACAGAGGTCGGGGGCGGTCGCAGAGTAACCGCGTCATTGTAGGAAGACAGAGAATGTCGCGAAGGGTTTGGGGGGAGAAGGCAAAAGGAGATAGAACGATAGAGAGATAAAAGGAGAGAGAGAGAGAGAGAGATAGAATGAAAGACTGATATGCGGGGCGACACAGGGGGAGGGGGAGAGAGAGAGCGAGAGATACGGTGAATACAAGAGAAGTATAGAAAAAGAGAAAGTAAGAGGAAGAAAACGAAGGCAGTACACCGCGCCCGCATAAACGATCGTCCTCTCGTGAAACACATCGGGGCTAGTAGGTGGTACAGGATTGGTCGTTCTCCATGTGTGGGGGCGGCCTACCAGGGATCCCGTTGAAAATATAAGCCTGTGTGAGTGTTGGCTGATTAGCCAGAGTCCGAACAGATCGCCGGTAGTGCGAGAGTGTCCCGATAGGCTACACACTCTCTTTCTGGATATTAAGCCTGATAGGTAGGAAACGATCCTGCGAGGAAAGAGAGCCGAATTCTGTTCGTCCACGGGATTTTTCATTCCACGACGATACGACACTCACGATTCGACGACGACACTGCGTCGCGAGTGCTGGTTCCACGGATCGCGAACTTATCGTCAACGGACTACCGTCACATCGCCGACGTCGCCGTCAACTTCGTCGTTGCCGTGGCTGCCGGTTCACTTAGTTAACTCCGCTTAAAACTAATCTAAATTAATCATAACCCAGGCAACAATTGATCGCAATTGGTCCGGATTCCATTACGCGAGGACGCGCTAAAGCCAATCAGCCGACCGGTGGTCGACCGCTTTTTTGCATAATTACTGACTTGCCACCGTGAGTGTTTCGTGAGAGTACATTCGTTAATGAACTCAACGAGCAGATTCGCCGATCACGAATCACGGATTTCGTAAACCCTGACGAGAAAGGATTTCCGTGGAAGTGCGTCGAGGTTCATTGGATTTATAACTTCGGAGGATCATCAATTGCCGAGAGACATCTTGCAACGAACTCGCGGGACTTCATTCTGATTCGTACTCCATCGAATTGATAGGAACTTGTGTCTAATTGTTTCAACTTTGATTAGTTTTGAACAATTACTGCACTGACATTTTATTAGTGGAGAGAAGAATTAGATAGATTTATATTACCGAAGAAGATCAAAACAGTGCGTCCAAAGGTACAACTCAATCAAAATGGACGGTGCTCCTTTCGACGACCCAATTTTTTCGGATTTCGGGGGACGTGGTGGCACGGGGGTCCACAGTATCCAAGTGATGCTGGGACTCCACGGCGGTCATCACGCGGGTGACTTAATGCCTGCCGGCGGACATCTTCATAAGTTGGATTCATCCAATAGTCCTCCGCCTCATCATCAAACATCGCACCATCACTTGCAACAACAGCAACAACAGAAGGAATTGAAAGAATTGGAATTGGCAGGAATGTACGCGCCACTTCCTCAAACTCAAGACGTCACGACGTCGACGTCGACAACCGCGACGCCGACTTCGACCACTCTTCAGCAAGGTCTTCAACTTGGCAATCCTCTCAAAAGGAAGCCCGACGATCCGATGAACTCCCTTGCGCCAGGTTGGTGTCAAAGATGTATAATTAATTAATAAATATCAATGTCATTATTATTATTATTATAATTATGTAGTTTTCTTACATAAATTTGATTTATATAATTATTCGATTATTATTCACATAAATTTATGTGGTTGGAAAATACATGCTTCTGTAATAATCGTAATATTTCTTGGTTATTGAGAATAAAATAATTCGCATGTCCGAAAGATTTGAATTGAATATATTTTGTAGCAATTAATACTAATTAGTCCGTTTCTGATTTTACAGTTAGCAGCGAAGCGCAACCTGCGAAGAAAGACTCTAAGAAGAAGACTGATAATAATGGAATCAAGAAAAAGAAAACCAGGTACGAATGCTTTTATACTTCGGATTTCACTTCTTTGTTAAAGTACGGCGATGTTCCTTGAATTAGTATAAAACGCGAAGACTACTTGATAATATACTAATGAAAATGCGGATGCCATTTGTGTTTTATATGATTTGATAAATCGAATTACCTTCGAAAGACATATTCAAAGTTGGAGGGTCGAAATACGGGCCCTCCATGACACCACATGTTGCGTGTTTACGGCGCAAAGTCACGCGTCACTGAAAAAGAAAAGTACTTCAGCAACGAGAGATAAAATCGGGAATTTATCTCATTATCGTTTATCTCGTTATCAAATTATGATTATATTCATTTATTAATTTATCTCATCACTCACACGCTTCTTAATTTATATCGTTACGTATACCGATGTTAACGCAAAGTTTTCCCCGCATATTTTTAGAACCACCTTTACGGCCTACCAGCTCGAAGAATTAGAAAGAGCTTTCGAGAGAGCACCATATCCCGACGTTTTCGCACGAGAAGAACTCGCTTTGAAGCTCGCCTTATCGGAATCCCGGGTGCAAGTTTGGTTCCAGAACCGACGTGCAAAATGGCGGAAGAGGGAACCCCCACGGAAAACTGCGGGTTACATGGCAGCTGGTTCCGCGAGTCCTGGCTTATCAGGTAAATTGTTGCACTACTTCGAATACAATTTTAATAAAACTTCAATCATAACATTGATTATGATATTCGTATGTCCTCACACTCGTTCGATAGTAAATGTATTAATTACTTAAGCGATATTTCTTAGTAATCACCGTACTAAATAAATTCAAACAATACATGAAATTGCAGGTTCCTTCACCTCATTGAACAACACGTTGAACCCTTTCGCATCACCGACCACAGCATCCGCGCCACCAGACGCCTGGGCATATTCTTCTGCTTACGATCTCGCTCCACATTTGAATCTTCTGAGTCCATCGAATTCTCCGTATTCGACTTCCTTCGGCGGACCAAGCAACAATGGCTCCGCGTATTCCTACGCAACAATGTTACCGCAGCACGATGCATCTTTATTCTCGACACCTTCCAGCAACACAATGCGTGTGCATCAAGATTACATGAGTGCCAGTAACAGTCCACCACCGCCGTTAACACGGGGTGATTACCAGACGATGGTAACAACGCACTCGCCACCGACTCACCTAGGTAACTCGATGTCCGAGGATGAACATCAACAGAACAAGCAACTGGATTACGTCAGTGGTCTCAGTCCAGCCGATAAGTATCAACATGAACAACCGGATTATACGCAGCAGCAGCAGCAGCAGCAACAACAACAGCAAGATCAAAAGCAAGACTACGGTATGCACTCGCCTCAGGGACGCCAAGCTATAAAGGATCAAGTATTAGTCAAGAGCGAACCCAATAGTCAACAAAGTTACGTTCAGCTGCCTCCTTTTCTGAACTGACTCGAAACCTCCGTTCTAGATTTATTCTAGGAGACACGTACTACACTGCTTTCTTGCCAGTCTCTCGAGAATAAGATCGGATGTTTGAAATTGAACTTATTTCTTATGGTAACCCAGCGCGGCGGTTAGATGCTGGGTAGTTTTCTATGTCGAACTTAAGGTACTTTTTATTAGTGCCTTTCACAGAGAATGTCTATATTCTTGACCCTCTGTAACTCAATCTTTTCGTGTCTAAAAGAAAGTTGTATAACGTGAATTATTTAAACGCGAATTTAATGAAGCTACATTGCGTGAAATGTTCGGTTGAGTCATAATAAGGTCCATTTTTTAAAAATAATGTTTAGTCGTCAGTAAAGTGAAGTTTAATCTAATATACATCCGCCGCCATTATTAATAACTTCGTGCCATTTTTAAGGCAACTTGTTGATTCCCCTTACGTAAAACTTTGCCGGTTTCGAGTAAAAAGAAATCTTCTGGACGAACGGAACTTATTTATGACTGAACCCAATAGTCACGGAATTATCACTTAAACGCACTAAAAATGGTGGCAATTGTTGCGCGTATTTTTATAATTATTATTACAACGAAAAAATGGAACGAAACAAAAGATACGGATAGTATGAGTACGTGACTTTCAAGTTACGGAGGGTTAAACAAATGACACTATGGAAAATAGGATGTACGATAAAAAGGAGTATGGCGGAGAATCTAGCCGTAATTACAAAATATCGGAGGAAGAAAATGTTAATATTCCTTCGTAAAAGATAGTATCCTCGGATATGGATTATATAAATGTATAATATAGTAGATATATTTTCGTAATCGTTCGACGATTTAATCAGAAAAGTGATCGACTCGCGCGATCGATGTGTATAGATAAGCGAGAGCAAACTATTTTAGTGTAAATTAAGCGAACTCGTTGCCTTAAACAGAATCGAAATACGGCTATAACCAAAGATCGTATAATTATTAGGATGTTTTGCATTTCTATATGAATTAGAGCATTCAAGTGCCTTAACGATGTAATTTAAGTCGTACGTCCGCGTACGAAGTTTTTTTATATATATTTTTTCCCTTTATTTTCAATTAAAAGTTAAGTCGTATCGAGTGATAGTATTTCAGATTTGCGTTGTAAAGTGTAAATGTATCGTAACGCTATTCTTGTATTTCAAATTGCGGAGAATCGTAGAATACTTTTTGACAACGGAACTTTATCAGTTTCCGTAACACGAAATTCGCTTTCTTTCCAACATCCGATTGTCGATGTTAACGAAATTTTGTTACAACGAGATACATTTAATTACGAGAGTATTTAATAAGCCGTAAACTTTTAAGTACCTTACGTAGGCAACATCTTATACCGTGCTTTAATATTAAAAAAATGTTAACGTCAATATAAATGGTGTCTTATGTCATGATATTCAATTTGTAATGCGAATATAGTTTTTAAATAAATTGACAGTCACGAAACCAGATGCGCGGGATTTTAATGGTCTTCTTATGTCACAGACAACTTGCTTATCCAATTATTCAATACTTCGCACAGTTCTGAAAAAAAACCTATTAAACATAATTAAACTCGAATATTTTATATTGTCAGATGTTCACGTAACTGTAATATATGCCGTTCAGAGGAAAAATGGCCGGGTGTTCTTTAATTGAAAATATTTCTAGAGATAGTATTTCGCTTATATTTACAATTATGGATCATTGTGCAAACTATTCAATAAATCGTCTGTACATGCAATGCTTTCATCGTCTTGGATATCAAAATGGTTGTCTTCTAAAGTTTCAATCTCTTCGTCTATTGATAATGCCGAAGAATCTGATTCAGGACAATCGGATTCAGAAGACAAACCGTATAGATCGGTAGAAATCGAAGCTGGTAATAATTGGGGTTTTGATGTATCGGTAGGTGGGTCATCGTCCCGTGGTATTTTAGAATGTTTTAAATTCCAGATTGCATCACCTGAGAAGTGATTATGTTTTTCCATCATATAAACACATAACATTAGATACTGCGCACGCGTGAAGAAATATCCTTTTTCAGGTGAGTACTCGTCGTGCAAGATCGGTAACATTGTCATAACGGCAGATCTGGAAATAATCGGGTTTTTTTCTGCATGCACTATAAGTACGCGCCGAATGGCAGCCGCAGAAGAGAATATTTTCTTTTCTCGAAATAATAAAGTAAACATGGAACTTACTGGGGATACAAAATAATATGAATACCCTGACATATATCTTCGATCGAATACCATTTTTTCAAGTAGCACAACATTTTATCCATTTCGAGATAACCAGCTGTTGCCCAGTATGGATGGCGTGTCAGATATTTCAGCAAATCCTTCGAGTCTGCACCTAAATGCTTCTCTAAAATATATCTGACATACCTTTTATGAGCTAAACAATGGACTTCGTCGTTTATGTATCTATAAATAGTAAAGTACAGTGTTATTAACGAATAATGCGAACGTAAGATGTATTGTGTTGGCTAAAATGTTTGTGCGGTTTTTAGCATATAAATGGACTTTATTCAATAATGTAATGTCTCGCTTGACTTACAATACCTTCCTTGTTTTTTGAATAACTTCGTAAGCCCGTGTTGATAAACACGGCTCTATTTCTCAGGAAAAAACATATGAAAACCGCTCGAACTTTCTGGCCAACTTGATAATACTGCTAGCATTGGTGACTTGCATTTTTGTATAATATTATATGTACCTCATAAAGTAATCTTTGGGAGAACTGATCACATATATATTAGCAAATCTCATTAAATTTAATGTTCGAAGGCATTCTACACGGTTGTTTACTAATCCCTTATTAAGTAAGACATATAGTATTCGCGGATGTGAACGCCATATAATTATATCAGGCATACTCAAAAACTTGCGCATTCTTTCATCAAAAATGTCGTGTTGAAGACTGAAAATTTGGAGGCAGGAAGCGACTGCTACCTCTGGGATATCATACTTTTTAAAAGACTCCAACAATAACTTTATATTTTGAACATCATAAAACAATATGAAAGGTGATTTGCTAACAATGTCTGGTAATCTCTGTCCATTTATATTGAGATGTTTTAAATGCCTCAGAATTCTATGTGCATTATAGATCGAAATATTCATCATGTACGAATGATCCTTTATCTGAAAGATAAATTATCGCTAATTGTGAACGTATTTTTATCTAAAAGTATTTAACTTTTTAGCTGCCACCCTCATCTGCGCGGTCCATGCGAAGATTATCAGCGCCGATTTGATATTTACGCTTTCGAATAACTTTCTAAAAAAGAAAATGCCGATTTCCCGGGAAAAATTGGTGCTATTGTATTCTCATAGACAAAAAACTCTATGCATCAGAGATAAGGACTAACAAGAAATCCTAGATAGGCGTCCGCCACCGATTTGTTCCCTTTTCACATATCTGGTAGTATTCACAAAACTAAGCGACACGTATTTTTGATATCTGCGGAATTTCGGTTTATATATTTTTGATGTAGAGAAGAAAAATTCCACACGGGGATAGTTTGCCCTTAAAAAAACAAACTCATCCGAAAGATAAAAATTCCATATTAGTTTACTTCTGATAAAAAATATTTTACGCCCACTAAAATCCACAATTCAGAATTTCTATAAAAAATTCCAATTATTCTTGGTACACCTCAAATCTTTGAGCGGACGTTTCACCCCTTTAAACTGAAATTATGCAGATATAAAAAAAATACGGGTCGCTTAGTTTCTTGGGTACTACCATATGTGAAAATGAAAAAAATCGGAGGCGGACATTTATTTAGGTGTCACCTAGATTGAAACTCGGAGGAGCGATAATCTGAACGTAGACGCGCGGGGCCGATATATCGGCCCGCTGGCAGCTAACGGGTTAACGTTTTATTTGTACTCACAAATTCTAAGGTGAAACCTAGCTGAATTATGAGAAAATGTAATAGATGATTAAGTAATCGAAAACTATACACCATATCAGTATTAGGGAAAACCATGTCTGACGTTTCTGATATTTTAAGTTTGTTTACTCTGTAATAAAATAAACAAGACTCGTAGATCATGTAAAATGGGTCAAAATCAGTTTTGTTTCTTATGGAAGGCACTGAATGTGTGGGCGTCCCCCCAATGCTATTCACTAGCATTTCCAAAACATTTGCATCCCGCTCAATATTATATATCCTTTTGAATTTATATGTTGTTTTGGCCATGTAGTATACTAGCCTGAAATATCATGAATTATAGAAAAACAAGGAACATAATATGAAAGACCCGATCGGAATAAACAAACTGCACCTATTGATGTGTATGACATTTATATTTTTTGCGCCTATATCTTCGAGGAAGTAAATCCTATGTTCTAAGGTATTCGATTTAAGGCACAGACATCGGGCAACTTGTTCCAGAGGAGATAGCTCAATGTTATGTTTCTACAAAGTGAATCTTCAGATGCAGGATATTATTAAAACCGCTAATGTAAGTATATTTGTATTTTATAATAATTGTGTATATCCAAATAATATCTTGATTATTACCCATATTTTCAATAACTGTGCATTATCGCGAATAAATCATTATTGGAAATGCAAAATTGAACATCCTCAGGAAGTGAATTACCTGACATAGATAGCAATTGTGTACAATGCGATCCGCTGGTATAAAACGTATTTTATAGTCCAATTTTCCGCTTGAGATTGTTTTAGCCGTGGCATCATCAACTTTTAAATGTTCTTTCAATATCTCACGAAAACGAGCTATTGTTGTGTACGATAAAGTACCTCGTTTCTTAATAAGCACGTTCGTGGAAAGTTGCATGATCGAAAATTTAAAAATTTTCATCTTTGTGTCTGCGAACCGCCTATTAATAATAACAATATTATAATATAAAGTACCTTCTGCTGATATTAATTATTGAATGCTGAATTATAAACACTAACCTATATATAGGAATTCTTTTAACTTAGAACATTAGCGAAAAGTTACGTGCAAAATCTTCCGAGAAAGAAACTTTCGTTTCTTATGCGTTACTACATAATGAATTAAATACTATTATATAAAACATTTTGTTTTGATGCGCACGTAAAGAATGTGTTTAATGCACCGAAATTGCACACATGTGTCAATGGCACGTGCTGTATCTATATACATATGTATCACTATATATTGATATGTGGTTACAGTCGCAGCAACGATCATGAAGGTACCTGCAGCACCAACGTTACACACAAAAGAGTTAAATAATTTTAATAGTAGAACGGCGATATATTCAGCTATATTTGTATATTTACATATGCGTCCTTAAAAATAAAGATGGATGGAAAAAGGGAATTAAACGATTTAATAACGTGCATTATGCAACGTGAGCCGCAAGAAATCTCAAAAAATGAAACGTTATAAATTTGAACATTTATATTAAATTCCGAGGATTTTGACTACTTTGGTAGTTCCTAGTGTTAATACGTATTTATGAACATGCAATAAATTCCAATAATACCAAGTTGTAACTGAATGAGAAAATTAGATCAAGAAAAATATAGCATGAACAGGATATTATCAAGAATATATTCATTCCTCTAGTCTACAATTTTTTGATAATTGAATGGAATAAAAAGAAAGCCGCGATATATAAATGTGAATTTATCACGGATGGATAAATGGAAAAAATATGTTTCTGATGTTTATTCCATAGTACACCTCATAATGTACAGTAATAACACGCAAACAAATATTCTTTTATATTGAAACATAAATACAGACATGGCCGCGTTTACTACTTGCATGTCTCCATGTTGCGATTCGAACATTAAATATAATCGTTTTGCTGAAATGTTAGTGTCGCATTTTAATCGTTACAAATATCTCAGAAGTACTTCGCGAATACTTATTTATCTAGGTAATTCTTTATGTGATACTTAGATCTCAGACGGTTTAATTCGTAAAATCACAGGAACGCTAGTACATGGTAAAATGGCTAATTCTGTAACAACAGCTGTCACCAAATCAGCTGGTGTAACATCGTACGTAATGTTTAAAAGGTTCAAGAACTTTTTCGTTTTCCAATTGCACAGCGAAGATTTTTTGCCATTGGATCCTTCATTGTCCGCGAGCTCATCCGCGTTACCTTGAAAAGTAAAATCATTGTCGCACTTGTTGAAACGTTGAGACGATTGTTCATCAATTATGTTATTTGACATCGGAATCAATGTAATCGACTCATCGTATTTAAATAAATAACCGGCTCTTAATTAATTCTTTTCGTTTTCTCACCTAATTCATTGTACACGATTGAATCTGTTTGTACACGTTCGCAAGATTTATGAGTTTCACAGGCTACTAAAACAGGAACATTAAAGGCTCTCGCCATTAATGCAACTTGTGCGGTTCCAACCCTCGACATCACCGCGCCATTGGCTAATATTGCATGTGCTCCCAAAAAGACTTTACTCACCTATTCACGGAAAACAATGATCAGCAATAATATGCGATACAATTAACACATTCGCAGCCGGCGACGTAGGACTACGTCAAGTTCCTTCACTATTTTTATTTCGATATAACTCCAATATAATAAAATAAAAATAGTGTATGAACTTAACAGTAGAATTGTTCCAATACATTGGAATTGTATTAAACTAAAAATAGTTCTTTTGAAGTCGCGGGACTACGTCATCGGCAGCGAATATGTTGTTACAAAAAATGTAACAAATAAGACATACTTCTGGCATTACATAACTCAGTGCATTGATCAGAATATATGAACACTCTATACCAGCTTTCGCTAAACGTCTAAGTTGTTCTTTTCCTTCTAATCGTGGTCTTCCATCGGCAACGATAACGCGAAATTTTTTACCCACGTTATGCGCATCTAATAGTATTTTATGAATCAGAGAAGAGCTAAAAGTAATATTAGTTTTCATGGAAATATAAGAGACGTACAAAAGTGTTCTAACAAATCTCTTCTATATAGGCCTCCCTCGAGATTGATATACTCACTAGCCATATGTCAAAATAACGTTTCCGTCCGATATTTTCTTTTGAATCGTTAACGATATTGCTTTATCGGCAAGTTCGATTTGTTCTAATATATAAGTGTCTATCGAGTTTCCTAACTTTGTTTTAGCCTGAAAGAGATAGATTGTTATTTATATGTACTCGATACCTATACCGCGTAAGATTATGTTATTAAAAGTAAATAAGATTCGAGCAATTCACAGATGGTTCTTACATCCATATCCGATAAGGTTGAAGACAATTGTGTCATTTGCCATTTTAAATGTCTCAAAGCATTTTGCATTGAAACTGCTAATGGTCTACAGTGATGCAAGTAACCTGCCGATTCTTGTAAACTTGCTTCGAGGCCACGTATGAAATCAGCTTGCGATGGCCGTTCAAAGTCACGAATTAATTGTTTAACAGCAGCTAGCAGCGCAACACACCTTGCGTTACTACCAACTATTACTTTATTAGCATACTGTACCCCTAATCGAACGATCGCAGGGTGTATATTCGAGTTAACGGAAGGAACATTTACGATGGAGAGTTCTCTTTCATGATACAAATGTTTAAAGAGATTTACTTCGTGACAATTTTCCTTTACAAGGACTTTCTTCGGAACTGGACTCTTCTTCGTCGGTTCAACCGCAGTTGGTACTGCGGGTGTATTATCTGTCTCTTTATTGGCAGGTTTACTTTTCTGTGATAAGAGTTGCTGTTTCGCCGCTCTTCTTGCCTCTTGTTGTGCCCTTCTCTCCGCACGCAATTCCGATTTGCTTTTTCCTTCATTTTTATTTTCTTGCGATACTTCTTTTGTACTAACATTCGGCGATTTGTTCGGAACAGCCGGTGTGCTAACAACTCGCGCGTCCTCTTTATCTACGGTTTCTATTGTTTCACTAGTGTTTGTGCTCTTTGCATTGCTAGCTTTCAAAGTTGATTTCTCGGTGGTATCTTTTTCTTGTCCCTTCGAACCTTTTGCTTTTACCTTTGCAGCTGCCTTCGCAGCTTTCTTCGCCTCGCGTTCTGCCTTTACTTCCTCCCGTGACTTTTCCGGGATTACTTGTTTGTTATTAGTCATTTTTTTATGCGTAACTGGACTTTGTGGTTCCTCGTGGGCTGCAAAGAAATGAATAAATCTATAGAATCTATAACTGATAATACACGTAATAACGGAGAACTTTGAAAATATGTACTTGAAGAAATGGTTGTATTCGATTGTTTTATACTACTTTCTATGCAAAGTGTATCTACCGAATTCGTAATAGAACCGATGTGCGTATTTTGCTCAATATTTTCCTGACTATCTGTATTTTCTAAATTACCAGGATTTTTAATTACAACGTTTTGCGCTTTGTTCTTGTTACAAGATACTTCGAGTTCTTTCGCCGGCAAAATTGTAGAACTATTCTTTGAAGTGTCACTCAATTTTGAGTTTGTTAGGTTTTCGGCTAATTCTTGGCTCGATGACGATAACGTCAGTGTACCAATCCTTGTGTCACTATCTTCGTTGAAATCTACTTCATCCAAGCGAAGCCCATTTTTATTCGTGTTAGGAACCGGAGACTTCAAAGTGTCTATTTCTTCTTCACGTTCTTCATTAGAAATCGTAATATTTTTATCGAAACCCGTGAAAGTACTTGGGCTTTTCAATTTCTGTAACTTAGCTGGGAGTGCGTCTAAATCGACATTAAACAGTGCCGCCGTTAATTCCGATATATTTTCATTTTGACAATAAATCCGATTTATAATCGCGTCTACTATCTTATGTTTAACTACCGCATCTACCAGTTCATCCCTTTGCTCGTAATATTGTTTACAATGTTCATGTTGTTCATTTTCAAGTACTAACGGGCTTGATGAACCAGGACAATATAATGCTTCCAGCGGATCTGGTTTCGAACCACCATTTACCTCCTTTGATTTTAATTGATCTTCTTCTTTATCGTGTTTTATATCGTTGGATTCCACTTCGAATACCTTCTCGGGCTTATAAGAATTCTTCTGATTATCGGCTATGTTCGTTTCGTCTTTGTAGCCACGGTTTCCGTTGTATTCGGTGGTTCTCATATAATTATACGAATTTGGATCGATTACAGGAGTATACACATATTTATCGTATTCCGAACGCTCTTCAAGTATTATCTCCTGCTTATGAGATTGATTATGATTACTTATAATCTCTGTCTCGTCTTTATAACAACAGTCTGGATCGTATTCCGTTGTTTTCATATAATTATATAAATCTTCGTTAACACCAGGTGTATAAACATTGCAGCAAAATGGACAACCACTTTGAAGCAATTTGACCTTATTCTTCTTTCGCAGTCTTCGCGCTTTCGATTTCGTTATTGTTTCTTTGTATTCGGTGTTTTTATCGTTAGATGCTTGATTCGCAGTCGTATCGAGAACCGGCGAACAAACGTAGGAATCGCAAAAGGAGCAGCAACCTTGGAGTTGCTGCTTTACTTTGTTCTCTTTCCTTAATCTACGAGCTTTTGATTTTGATATTGCATCCGTGGATTCCGATTCTTTTTCGGTAATTGGTTCTTGACTCGCTTTGATACTGGCAACATTCGTGAGAGCCAACAGTTCTTTCTCTGTTCGACGAGCTTCATTCAAACGTTTACGCCGTAAATGCCTCGCAGCCGAGCGCGTGAAAGATTTTACCTGAACTATCTTCCCTACGAACTAAAATCCCATATTATGATACTTTCAGACACCCTTATTAATATACGTACTGGTAACCCTCGTATAACGCGGGAGTTAGGATCCAAAAAATGGTCGCGTTGTGCGAGACTCGGATTACATGCGCGCGTTATATTCAAGTCGCGTTGTTAAGTACCGCGTTATATCGAAACCGCTTTGTACAAGTTCCGCGTTCCATCGCAACCGCATTGTACAAGTACCGACTTATATCGAAACCACTTCGTACAAGTACTGCCTTATATCGAAACCGCTTCGTACAAGTACTGCCTTATATCGAAACCGCTTCGTACAAGTACTGCGTTATATCGAAACCGTTTCGTACAAGTTCCGCGTTACATTGAAACCGCGTTGTACAAGTGTTACCTGTACTGCATAGCACAGAAGTAGCGAGGGTGTGAAATGTAAGAAAATAAAAAAATGTTCATTAGCACATTACTTATATAAAAGCATACTAAGCTACACAAGAAATTAATGTACCATACTGAAATATACTAATCATACAGAACTTAAAAAAGGTATTCCTAATTTGTCATATACACTCAACATTCTTATCTAACATATACAATATAAAGTTGCAGCTGTTTTGAATCAGAAAATTATCATCTCTTTTAATAAACAACTAAAAAGAATTGGGAGAAATATCAGGTACATCCATAATTAATATGGGTATTAATAATCCAAACATGCAAAAATAAGGATTATCCTGGACACTGATAGCAATAGACTTAAAATAAACAAATATTATCTTGCATGACATACTGACATAACAGTTTGAGATGATCTCTGTATCATAACATGCAAATCAAATGATAAATATTTCACAAGGTGAACACAATAAGAATGCTCTTGAAATATAATTAGGCATAACTCTAGATGCCACTGTAGTTTTAGTTAAATCAAAGAATCTTAATGGAGCATTAGTAAAACACATGAAGAGCAGAAGCTAAGATAAAATAGAGAAGTCTGATATTAATCCTAGATATTCGGATATTTACTGACATGTGACTCCTGATCCATCATCATTGCATCAAATCTTAGACCACAGACATATGTAGCGTCCAACTGGGAACACCAATACAGATGCAATTACTTTTGTTAACTTTTATCCTTGAGCTATACATTAACCCCTTACCAAATTCCTTTGATTTACTTATAATGTACACTAACTTTAGATCACACAAATTCATATTATATTGTTCTTCTAGTATAAATATCAATATTCTCAAAGTATACAAGCCAATTGTAAATACATATACATAATATCATAACAAAATGGATGCAGTGTGACTGGCAAGGGGTGAATTGCTCAAACTATCAAATCTTGTACCCTAACTTTGTATTTCCATGCTTCTATGCAACTGCAAGCAGTCATGATGCAATAGAATCATGTTCAAAATTCTTAAAGAAATGATCATTCTCGTGATTCGTACAGTCGACTTTATCTTAAATAGTAAAAAAAACTAACCACAATCTGAGATTACACGAAGAAATGTGTAGCACGAACTATAATTTCAGAAGGAACCTTTTGAGACATGTAGCAACAAAATTTGTCAAAAAAGATTATTATTTTAAATTAAGCTATATTTTCCGATCCTATTAACTGTTTCTAATACACAACTTATATGCGAAACCTTTGTTTACTCTGTTGTGCTTTGACTTGGATGAAAAGCTGTCAGATATTATTTCAATGTTTTTTATAGCTTCAGTATGTGTAGTGTCAATAGCTCTATTTCCCTAACCTCATTTTTAGTTTATATACCTCTAACTGCGAATTTTGATTTGAACATTCTATGATATACTAATTGTTATTTGAAGCTGATACCTTTTGCTATGTAATAATTTGTCGCTGACACAATACGTTGAGGAACAGTTGTGTTTCGACAGTTTTATACAATTTACAGCAGACATATGCCCGGATTTATCGCCATGTAAAGAAACGATGCTTCCCCCTACGGGAAATGGCAAAAGCTATTGACTGCAATAAAAAATAGCAACTATATCTTGCATAATTCGATGTTCGTTTAACCCTCAATAACGGGATTCATAAAAAGTGGCTACATCTATATAATGGATATCTATGAATATTCGATCTTCCTACGCGAATGTATATAGATAGAATATAATTTGTTGGAAGTGTACTATCATTGAACACGAATTGATTAAAAATAGGGCAGTATCTCAGGGTTTTTTATGTTTTATTTATACAATAATCTGTAAGATTTTCGAATCACTTTTTCTGCGCCGCGGCAGCTTCGTCTTCGCGTTGATAGGATTGCAATAATTCTTGCTTCTTGGTGGCAATACGCTCTGCCCTGCGTTTACGCGCCTCTCTGACCTTGGTACGACGTGCTTCGGCTTGGTCAGAAAGCATCTCGGCTCTGGCTTTCTCAGCCTTCTTTTTGTGAATGAATTCCATCAGAACTCTCTTGTTCTTGAATACATTACCCTTGGCTTTCATGTACAGGGAATGGTAAAGGTGCCTATCGATCTTCTTTGTCTCACGGTACTTCTTTAACAATCTACGAAGCACTCTCATCCTTTGGATCCATAAATCCTATGTAAAAGTAATTAAATAGTAACGGTCTTCAGATACGCAAAGAAATCCTAGTAAACCTGGGATTTACCTTCTGTGGTGTACGAGCATTGGCTGTACCCTTCCTTTTACCAAAACCACAATGACGTCCTTTACGCCTGGCCTCTGTGTTCTTGCGAACGCGAGCCCTGGAATGGACAGCCACGGGCTTCTTAATGATCAAACCATCCTTGATCAATTTCCGGATGTTTTGTCCTAAACAATAATACGACACACACTGTTTACCGATACGCTACATCATCGCGATAACAACTTCAGTCATTCATCTGAATTGCTATCATTCTTGGTTCCCTTATTCAGGTATATGCAAGACTTATAATAGCGAAACGTTAATTAAGATATTGGAAATGCGGCCAGATGGAAGTTTACGTGTAGTACATCGTCCAGTTTTATAGCGAAAATATTAAATAAAAAAGATTTAAATAAGAATCCAAATTTCTGCAGAAACTTACTGGAGTTCGTATTTGCGATTTCATTGATTTCATTAGGATCCAACCAGACCTTCTTTTTGCCGCATCGCATAACCGAGGCTGCCAGCCTCTTCTGTAACTTTAAAGAACTGAAACAAGCGTAAGGTTATATCAGTAAAAAATGTACACGGATTAGGATAATTGTCAATTATGAATTAATTATAATCCGGGAGAAAATAACTTGAGTTCGACATATTTGCGTGAATGTTAGTTTAATTCGATAAAGTATTAGAGAGATAGAAAGTATTTTCTAAACATTGAAAACCATGTGGTCAAGCGTCAACAAAACTATTAAGTAAGTAGCTTTGAAGATTCGGCATTTCGGATTGATTATTGAGTTTTTATATTAAAACGAACATTCATGCATTGCTTGCGTATGATTCGAATATAATTCAGGCCTTTAATTTTACTATAAATTGAAAATTCTTTGGAGGGCCCGTACCTCATGACGGAGTCCCCAAGTCCTCCCTGGTAAAGAAACTCAAGATGGCGATTCACATACTTCCTTGCTTTTTTTCCGCCGGAAGTCGCGGACGTAGCGCCCTCATTTTAAATTATACAATTGGTGGGATTGTTCTTCATATTTTATATACCAACATATATTACTTCGTAAATAATTATGTTATTATATTAAGAACATAATGTACAGTTTACATTAAAACGATTAAAGTAAGCAAACATTCAAAAACAAACAGTTGGACCGAAAATCGTAGAATTTACGATTATCTTTCCAAATCTAATAAGTTTCTTATAAGCATGCAATCCTCTAAAGAAAGTCGGTGAAAGTGAAAAAGAATGATACAAAATCTAACGAATTTCAGGCGCATAATTCATCCCCTATTATTTACCTAACGATAAGTCCCAGTTTTATCGTAAACTAGAAGCTGTACACTCAATGCAAATAATGTTCATTCGATTCCTAAAGGATTACGACACGAAAGCAAGGAATTGCGAAAAGAAATGCATTTTCTGCGCAAAGAATATAAAGAAGCTCGGAATTTTACCGATAAAAAAAACAGAATAAAATTAAGGTTGGTCGAACCGGTTGCGAGAGGGCGGTAAACCAGTAGTAGCGAAAAAGAGAAGAGGAGAAGAGCGAGTGGTGTGGGCTATCAACTAATGCGATAAACGTCACGGAGCGTCATAAACGTTCCTCGGGATCCAAGTTTCAGTGAAAGCGGTCGGAGTACGGCAGATCTTGATGTTCGCGTGACACCGTTTCTCAGGGAACAGTGCCGAATAGTTTACGTGTCGTATTGAACAGCCACCATGAAGAAGACCATAAACAAGGACCTGCTGCGTGAAAGGGAAAAATGCAAGTTCGATCCTATGGAGTTAACTCACTTCCTCGACGGAGGACGAGAAAAGACATTACAACGTCACGAGCGAGGTTTGAAATTTAATTTCGTGTTCCTTTACCGTGGAATCACTTATACATCAGATATTCACTTTTCCTGAAGCATCTACTTTCCTGTTTATTGATACGTTTGTTATATACACGGTAAAGTAGAGTTTGATCATATCAGAGCGGTGTCAACAAAAATTCTCTCCTATTCTTCTCGATTTTCACAGTTCGACAGCGTGAAAGATCAAAGATTTCACCGTGAAATTCGTAATTGCCGTTCAATATACGAATGTATAATTCTCGCGTGACTAATAAGCGCGATTGTGAGAGCTCCGGGTAAACTTCCATTCGTTGATTTGACAGAATAAAATGATTTTGTTTTATAACTATGGGAATAACATTATCGTGCACCATGGACCACTCGCAGATTCTTTTGGAAATAATTTATCTTAAATGCCTGAAACTTAAACTCAAGAAAATGCATCGTACAAATGAAATTGATCGCTGTTTGCGGAAAATTTCATTGAATAAAAGCGAATGTTATACGCGAAACGTATCATTAGTGCAACATTTAATAATCCACCTTGATACTTAGACCTCGTCATTAGATGCAAAAAATCGATGTGTCAGCTTATATGGATACAAAGATCATGGTTGGGTTGTCATTTACGACATTAATCATTCCAATGAGGAATTAAATCTGTCCTTTAATACTTTAATATCGTAAATCGATGACAGTTGAAATCTCGCGATAAAATCGGACGAAATCTTTGGCAGTCGCGAAAGAACTTCGAACATTAATATCGACTTTCCTCCACGCACGCCCTTTCGATAAGTTTCCTACTGATAAGGCTGATACGATTCACAGATAACGTTTTGTCAAAGAAGAAACACGATTGTACCCTCTCTCTCGTTATATTTCTGAAATATAAAATTTCAAGCGACCGTCATCTATGTTGCCGATAACCTAACTTTCGTAACCCTTCACTTAATCTCCGGAAAATAAACAATATTTCATGAGTCTGCATAAAATATTCTAACTGTACATCTCGCGGTCATATTTGTATTTCATAAACAGATGTGAATTCGAAGGAAATTAGCGCGTTTCCAGATTCTTATCCCTGTGTTTTTGAGTCTGCAATTTATAATCCTTTCGTATGTTTACATATATATTCGTGTAAATACTACGAGAACTTCTTATTTGTATTATATTCGGCTCGATGAGCACTCGTTATTAATTAATGTTTCAAGAATAATGTACGAAGCATAATTATATAGCATGTATTATATTGCTTCATATATCCGCATCTCCTAAAGATATGCTTTATGATCACCCTGTAAACTGATCTTACTTCCGGTCTACATCTCGGCATGCGGAAAAAACTCTCGCCATATTACCATAAAAATACAGTAAAGCTATAATATTCGCAATTTTGGAAAGTGAAGATATGTCGGAGGAACCTTATAATGTTTAATATTTACAAAAATATGATACTATATATACACATAATAAAATATTACGAATGATAAAGTTTATTCGGCATATCTTCGTTCTTTAAGTACGCAAACAACAAAACATTTGGACATTTTGTTAAAACAGCTTTTTATCGGTTTATCGGTCACGATCGAATTTGATATTTTCATTTTGATAATCGCGATCAAAGAGTAATTTTCGAGAGTGTTTTTCGCAGATATATATGTACATATATATGTAGAATAATGATATATTACACTGAAATAATTATGACAAACTTGTTTGTATGCATTCCAATGAGCGGTTTCTTATGCGATACGATGAGTAGCTTCCTCGTTGTTTAAGGGAGCCGTTCATTAATTTTTATTGCAAAATCAACTCATTATCCAGTTTCTAACCTTTTTTATCATTATATTATTCTTGTTCAAACGTTCTCGAGTTCACGTTGTAGACGTAACCTACATCAGAGTTTTTCGATCTATGGATCGCGATAAATTTTGTATAGATCGATATATCGAATTGATAGCTGCTAGTTTTTGCCAAAGTGGGAAACAGGGAAAATGATTTAAATCGTATTTAAAAATGGTTTATAATGCAAATATTTGGGTTGCGATACCACTACAACAAAATATGTTGGTTCACGCGGCAAAAGGGTTGAGAAACGCTGATTTGGAATACAGTAGATTCCCGTATAACGCGAGTTCCTACAACGTTCTAAAGATACTGCGACGCCTTTTTTTATATAACGCGATTCTCGTACAACGATATATATATATATATATATATATATATATATATATATATATATAATGGAATAATAAAATGGAATTTCCTGAAAACGCGATTTCGTGCAATGCGTAACACATTAACCGCGTTACACGGGATTCCACTGTATATCGATTCATCGCAATCTAGGGATCTAATCTGAAGTCCGATTTTGATATCAACTATTAGACGATATAATGTGCTGTAATAACGAATATCGTATGTTCTCAACGCAAAGTAGAGGAACGTCATTGCAGAAGAGTATTCATCAGCTTCGAGCATTGAGCATTTAACGAGATAATGAATGGCTTAATAGAAGAATAAGTCAACGTATCCGAAGAAATAAGAGAATGCTGAATAATCTGAATCAGTTCTTTATCATATTGACATTACCGCTATCGATGCCAATAAAAATCATTCCGAAGCACAAAGGTCTCTATTGCGTTAAAATGCAGATGCAACATCCACGTGTTCACGTTTTTCAGATTTTCCGTCGTTAAACGTCGCGCGTCTTTTTTCGAACTTTTCATCACCTTCCATTATTTGTCTATTCGCGCATTGCACCGATAACGCGAATCTCTACTTGTCATGTTTTCCTTGAATAATACCCGGATAATATTAGGATAGCAGGATATCTAATATCAGTCGTGGATTACATAAACAATGTTGTAATAATTCTTGGAATCAAAGTTAACAGTTAAAAGTAGTTAAAAGTTCGAGTTAAAAGTAAACAATATCTCTGCATTGCAAGGTAATACGTTCGGTTAAATACCTTATTTGCTTTTATATTACGTGTTATCGGACTCGTGGTTGGCAGCCATGCTCAAGGGCGGCATAATATAAATGTTAATTTTTCAAGCACGATTACTCATCGATACGAAGTTATAACACATTTCAGTATGCGCACATATGTTACGCGCATTGTACTTCCCGTATTTTCTAACCTCATTAAATCTGTAATTCAAATATCGCACACAAATGATAACACTCTTTTTTACGATTTATTAATTGTATGAATACCAATACAAAGAACGATTACTCCGACATTTGTTAGAGAATTTAACCCTTTGTCTGCCAAAGGCGTATATATACGTCCAGTAAATCTTACTCGGTAAAACGCATTTATTTTGTTTAGTAATCTAACAAAGTATGGAACATACTGTTATCTGTCCCATAAGAACCGATCAAATAACCGGATGTTAATAACTCCTCGACTTTTTTTTATTTTTATCGATTTGGTATCAGTTTCTGTCACACGAATATCGTAGCGTACGATGTTAAACATTTTTTGTTAAAACACGCCGCAGTTAAAAGGTTAAACCCGTGTATTTCAGTGAATGGTAAACTAATGTGTTGAAGATATAATATCGGTTAAGTTGACAATGTTAATTAGGGAGACCTTGTTCCCTAATCTCTGAATAGTTCATGAAACTGAATTTTTAGATAATCGACAGTACTGATATAGATATCGAGCAGTACTGTTTCAGGTATTCTTTCGAATTTTAGCTATAATTACACGTTCGCACGTTCCCCAGTAGATAAAAAAGTACTTCGTTTAATTACTACGCAGCGCTTTAATTACTTAACACGCACTTTGATCTTTTTGCAAGTAATTTTGCAAGTCATTTTGCGATATCGGTGTCCAAAAAAATATGGAATCGTTGACCGTAACCTCCAATCAGGTTCATGACCTTTGCAGAAATATTTAACACTATCTTTCTAGAGATTGCATCTTAAAACAATTACGTTTGGTGTTGTTTCGTTATATCGCTGTAATTATAAATATTTATTATCGTTTCTTTATTACGACATATTCATCGAAATGTGAAGAATATTTTAACGGAAACACCACGGTTTTTTACGTCATCTTCGCAAATTTGTGCATCGATATTATCCGTCAAATATATTATTTACCAAATGTTCGCATTAATCTGTAAACATTCTTCGGACATCCAAGTTCGAATATAAAATTGATGAATGATTTGCAGAGGACAGTTTTCTAAACGATCCGGATTTGCAAGACAAGGTGCCGGCAAGATATAAAAGTCACAAAGAAATCTACGAAGATGCGCTACGAAAGGGTTGCAAGGTGTTGCAGAAGGTGGACGAACTACAAAGTTCCGGAAAGGGTGGCATGGAGCTTTATCAGTACGAATATTTTATCTTAACCGTTTGAGTGCCTCGGGGCTTTGCAAGAATACGCTCGAAAAATGCCAGACTACGCGATCGCGCTCGTCGTCTTCCGTGTAATTATACTTCGTTTACTTCATCTTTACTCATGGATATCAAGTACGTTTACTTCCTTCTCGTTTCTTGTAATATGAAGAATCGCGCTTCAAACGAACGTATACAAAAATGATATTTATTAAACGTATGGATTTTTATCGCCTTTTAAAAACTTGAGATGAAAGTTCCTTGCTACATCCGTTGGCATTTTTCGACGTGGAACAGGAGGAGCGCGCATGCGCCGTCTGCCATCAATGAACATAATTACGATTGAAAAAGTCTAATGAACAAAGTTTTGCAAGTACACTTTTATCTGTTTATTTTAGACAAATTTTGGGTGGAACTTTAGGCTCGGCGATACTAAAAGATGGTAATCCATTGACTTTGCATTATGTCATGTTCATACCAACTCTTATGGGCCAAGGAACACCCGAACAACAAGCTTATTGGATATCCAAATCGTGGCCTTGCGGGATCATTGGAACATATGCCCAAGTAAATGAAATTCTAAAATCGAAATCTAATATCAAAATCTAATATCAAAATCCATTGCTGGATATCTCAACCAGGAAATAGTATGATAACATAGAATATGATGGTTCTAAACCTTTTCAATACGCCTTTGTTTTTTGTCATTACACTTTCGCCGTACGAAAAAATTACGACGGATACAGCATTATAACAATTATAGCATTATAACATTATAACAATATTCCGCAACCAAGGAAATAACAGAATGAATGCACAATTTGTATGCACAATTTGTATTTACATTCAACGTAAGAATTAGATTGATATTCACAAAACATGTGAAAAACAATTGATTACTTTCCGGTATCCCAAATACATAGCGCACATTCACCGTTGGACGACTATAGTCGTCGTTAGTAGGGAAAGTGCTCAATTTCTTCTGACTCATATTTTATAGACCGAGTTGGGCCACGGTACGTTTATCAGAGGTTTAGAAACAACAGCGACTTACGATCCGGTGACCAAGGAATTTGTTTTGAACAGTCCTACTTTAACGTCATACAAATGGTGGCCCGGTGGGTGTAAGTAAATAATTGTTTCCTTATACAGGGTGTCGGATGTTTTTCCGTGCTAACCTCGATATTATATTATAATTTATTATGTTATAATATTTTTGTGTATAGAATACTCTACGACGTTTGTACAGAAAAATGTCTGACAGTCTGCAGAATTCCATTTAATGTATTTAATTCATTCATGGCAGTGTTCATTATTTTTTTTATCCGCTCGTAGTGGGCCAGACTGCAAATTATGCGGTGGTAGTCGCGCAATTGTATACACAGGGTGTATGCAGAGGAATTCATCCATTCGTAGTGCAACTCAGAGACGAAGAGACTCACGAACCGTTGCCAGGTAGATAATCGTGAAATTGAATCGCTTCTAGGTGAACAAGGGAAAGTGTTGTAAAAAGCAGGTCTAACTACTTTCAGGTATAAAGATAGGTGAAATTGGTACGAAATTAGGTATGAATGGAACAAACAATGGCTTTCTTGGATTCGAAGGCTTTAGGATACCACGAGAAAATATGCTGATGAAAAACTCGCAGGTAAAAACCAGATTACGGTTAAAGAGATCAATGCTGAAGTAAAAACTAGTCAGTCGTTTATCGGCTTTGTTTTTCCGTCCATAATTATGACAGCCTTCGTAAAAGTGTTTTGCATACTCCACGAGCGATTGAAAACAATCAATCGGATAAAATCATTTTTGAAGTGTTTACAAATATTCGCAGTCAATTAAATTAAAAATGCCTAGTCGTTCAGTACTTGCTTCAACTTGCGTCTAAATTGGCGACTATTATTTATCGTAATCAAGGAATCCGAATGATAAAGTAAAAGTACGATTACGGGAAACTAAGACGTGTACGATTTTAAATTGTAGGTGTTAGAAGATGGAACGTACGTGAAAGCCCCGAGCGATAAGTTAACGTACGGCACGATGATGTTCGTCCGTGTAATGTTAGTGCGTGATGTTACCAGTTATCTGTCAAAAGCAGTCACAATCGCAATAAGATACAGCGCCGTCAGACGACAGAGTCAAATAAATCCCGAGTAAGCGAAATAACTAAATCATCAACCATTAAACAGCACTTTCTTTCATCTTCCGTTTTAATCACCATTTCGAAACTTCCATTTCACAGGGAACCCGAGTCGCAAATATTGAACTACGTAACTCAGCAATTCAAGCTCTTCCCGAACCTCGCGACATGTTTCGCATTTAGAATGGCCGCGGATTGGCTGTGGAATATGTATAATAACGTAACTGCCGAATTAGATCAAGGAGAATTAGAAAGGTTACCAGAAGTGTGTATCGTTAAAACAATCATATTATACAACTAACCCTCGATTTACATGGTAGATTAATACCCCGGAAATGCCGTGTAAATAAAAACTGTGCAATGCAGAATCGCGTTTCACAGTGAATGTAAACGTGTAATAAATTTATCGAATGCATATGAAACAATATTATGTAAATTTGAAAAACTAGAGTGCACATTTGTCGATAAAAATGTATTAATTCAAGCAAGATATGCATAACACAATGCAAAAGTAGATATTTTCTTCCGCATTTCTTCGAACGTGTTAAACCGAAATCGTGCAATTCGAATGCCGTGCAAATCGAGGGCGTGTATTCATACCGAAATATTAATACTGATGTTGGTATTGTTATAGTTGCACGCTATAGCGTGCTGCCTAAAAGCAACAGCGTGTGCAGATGGTGCAGCTGGAATCGAACAGTTACGATTGGCTTGCGGAGGACACGGTTACATGGATTCCAGTAATTTTCCGACGACATATGGTTTGGTAACGGCAGCTTGCACATATGAAGGAGAGAATACAGTTCTGTTATTACAAACTGCTAGATATTTGGTAAAAGCATGGAAACAAGCACTCAATGGTCAACGATTACCACAAACCGTGGAATATCTTAGCATTCACTTGCACAAAGAAAAACAAGTACCTTGGAAAAATAGCTTGGCTAGCATAGTTAGAGCTTACCACGCTGTTGCCGCCGGGTAAGCAATGTCACAGTTTCAACATGGAGTTCCACGGTATTATTATAGACTTTTAATCAAGCTTGAAATCACGATATTTTGTTCATTCCTGTAGGAAGATCCGTACAGCAACGGAGAATATGGATCGCAGAATTCGTAAGGGACTCTCGCCGGAAGACGCTTGGAACGCGACTAGCATCGAATTAGCTCACTCGGCTGATGCTCATTGCCGAGCATTCGTCGTAATGATCTTCGTCAATTCCGTGAAACAGATTCCTAATATCTCAAAAGAATTGCACCAAACTTTACTCCAACTTTGTGAATTATATTGTTTGTACTGGCTGCTGCAACGACTTGGAGACTTCCTACGAGTGAGTTCAAGATCAATCTTGCGAGTTGTAGTAAATGAGTTGTACAATCACAGTAGTACTACGATCCTCTATTTCTGTAAAGTTGATGTCTAAACGATACTTTTGCAATTGTTTGTTTCATCGAGTAACTATTCGTAATTTTGATTGTTTACAGTTCTCCTCACTGAGGAAAGAGGATGTTCCCGCACTTCAATCGCGTTTGGAAGAATTACTGGCCATGATTCGTCCAAATGCCGTCGGCATCGTTGACGGTTTTGATATTCGAGATGAGATTCTTGGTTCGACTTTAGGTGCATACGACGGAAACGTGTACCAACGTCTCTTCGACGAAGCAATGAAGAGTCCATTAAATCAGGAGAGTGTAAACGAGTCCTTCCATAAATACCTGAAACCATTCCTTAAGAGTCACTTATAGTACGAGTTTCAACTCGTAATCTCTCTTTTGTTATATTTTACAACATATACGCACAAAACGATACTTTCCACGTATCGAATCGAAGAAATTAATCGGCGCGTTGCGTCTCACATATAATTTTGGTTCATCCGACTGAACCAAATTTATTGCACAAAGTTTTTGTTATCCGCGTCCCTGCGCGGATGTTGAAAATTATACGTTTCATAGTTGAAACAAGTTCTCTGTTTTTTTTGGAATCGTGCGTTTTTTTCACCGCGTTCAGATCGACCATTTTATCGAATGCGGAAAGTAGATCCTGTTGTGAGTTGTATATCGATGACATTGCTGTGATTCAATTAATGTAGAACGAACAAGATATACGTATACGGAAATACCGGAGTATAATAAATATATATATAGATTTATATATATTATTATATATATTATTATATAGGTAATATATACATATTATATACTTCCGCGCGATCCCAGCCCTGATAAGTGATAACACGTAACAAAGTATACGACATGCCGTGTGACTAGTATTACCTATCGCGTATCATTCGAGGTATCAATCGAGTCTCTTTTTATGCGTATCTTTTTAACGCGGTTTTGAAAAGAAGCAAGAACAAAATAAGCAATCCAAGTAATCCAACGTAAGCAGTTTTAACAGCGTAACGCGCTTATCCATTTACTTTCGTTCTTCTTACGTTTTTCTGTTAGGAATTAACAAAGATGAGAATAATTCCCACGGACAAATAAATCTTTTCCCGTTCGAATTAAAAATCTTTTTCTGCATAATCAAAACAAAACAACTGAATGTGTGTAAGTCACCGCTTTTTTGCTTCTGGTATTTCAAAAAATTATTCCTAATTTTACGAAGAAAGCTGTATCTTCCTTCGTGCGGATTTCTGTGGAACGTATCTACCGCATAAAAAGAGACTCGACTGTACTTGGATGCGATTCAATTTGAATGCGATGTAATTACTCTGTTTTTTATCGCATCTGCTCTGATCTTTGAACTTATCAAATTGTATAACGTTTTTTATTGCCTTTTTCGGCTCTCCTTCGACAACCTTTTTGTAATGTTACTTTTTCTCTACGTCGAGAGTACATTTCCGTTACACGAATTCCGCCTAAGATAGAATCTACAGCATGCATTACTGACATTTTTTAAAAGACACTTCTTTATATACAAAGTTCCTGTTTCCAACGAACTAACAAAAACGATTACCGGTCTAACTTTAGGAACTTTCTAGAGCGCGATTTATGTAAATATCGAAGAGAAACACGGCTAAGCGTCGTTGGCAGCGACGAAAACTTTTGCCAATGTAAAGATTACACCATTCATATAAGGTGCTTCTATATCCTTTGTAGAGACGAGAATAAAAGATATTATTTTTATGTATTTTAATAATAATAAATTGGCAGAGAATATTGTAACCCGATGTACATAATATCCCCAAGGTGCGTCCACGAAGATTTCACTTTCTTCCTTGGTCCCTTCGGTAGACTGCGATGAGAAACTAGAAGAATAATCGGTGGTTTAGTTTCCTTATACGTTACAGTGTTTATTTACAGAATAGGAGCGACGACATACAGTATTATTTGTTATTATACTAATATAGTGCAATTATTATTAATTTCTGTTAATAATAATGTGTTATTAACGTAACGCCGATCACTGCGATAACGCGTGCCATTCGATTTCCCGTGTCCTTCGAAATCATTTATAATCATTTGGATTCTACGATTGAAATTTTAACTTCGCGCAACTTCGTGTAACTTCGCAGAGGACGTTCGATCGATGATTTCCTCGAGATATCGATTAAGCATTATGGATCCACGGAGGGGAATTAAACGGATGAACGGAAAAATCGAGTATCACGATTTATGGCAATCGTGGGCGAGCATTTTGTTTGTTTTTTGTATAAATACATATACATGTATATACGTGTATTAAGTATGGATACAATAGATATATACACATATATGTAATATATTCCAGACCGGAGTTCGGGACGACAGGGGAGACAATACTTACACTTAAAAAATAACCTCGTTAATTATAGTTATCATTAAATATTAATTGTATTCAGTTTGCTAAAAATTAATTTTTCTCATTCGTCCACCTGGCCTATGAGTTGCTTTCGTCTAGCGTTATTAGATAGACTTCTCTTTTCCTTATTTCTCATTGCTATAGCGCTCTTACGGAATACGACCTCTTATAAAATATGATTTCATTACAATTATTATATATTTATTTTATTTTTTTCTTCCCTCGTATAGAACGTAGACAGTATTTCTCAAGTATTAATAAGCCACGTGGAGTTGCGGGGTATCTCTGCGTATCGTTTCTTATTGTGCCCTTATCGGAAGCGAAGAAAATCGATTCGATAATTCGTCGCCTCCAACATCCTCCTCGGAATCGAAATAAGATCATTTCATCTTTCAATTTATTCCGATATCTTATACTTCGAGTCGCCGTTTGCGATCATAGAAATTGTTTCTATTTCCTCGAAGGGATCCAATGATCTTCTATGTTTGTTATTCGGTATGTTTTTCATTTCTTCCTTTCATCCTGCCGCAAATATAAATAATGGAAAATTATGTTCCTAAAGGAAGCTCTAATATCTCTGTCTCTAAGTAATTCGTCCTTTTTTTTATCGTTTCCCCACGCATCACCACGTGGACAGTTAATAACTATCTAACAAACAACGTCGTCTAAATCGTGTACGATTATTATTACAATAAGGATTACGATTCTCAATTTCCTCTGTTTTTTTTCCTTGCGCAGAATGCAAACGAGTTGCAGGGAGACGGATAGAAAGAAAGGTAGATGAGTAGACGGGTTTGGAAAATGCATATTTCGAGGATTCAAAATTGAGGCGGTTTTAAAAAAAGGGAGAGCGAGGGATGACAAGGAATGAAACGAGAACAGAAAAATCTTTCGGTTTCCTCGAAACGACGAAAGAAGTACACGTTACTTGATTCGAGTACAATCATAATTAAAATTATAATTCAACAAGGTATACGCGAAGTTAGATCGCGTATTATCGATCATAATCGTTATTAATTCTAATTATCGTTACTAGTGTCCTGTTCCGTTAATTATCCTTCTCACAGGATTCTGGATTTCGTTTCCTCGTCTTCAACCCTCTGCGGTCGTTTTTGGCCCATTTTATTTACCCCGGGATAATAAAATACTAACTTTCCAGAAGGATCTAAGAAACTTATGTTATAACTTGACAAACAAAATGGAGATTTAACTCTTTACGCTCGAGACTCGAATCTCGGTGGTTAGTTCCTGCAGTTCCAATTATAGTAATTCGAAAGGCGCCACTCGGTCGCCGAACTTTAGAGGCGATTTTCAGTCGACATTGAGTTTTTTGCGAAAATTTAGAAGCGATTTTCAGTCGCCATTCAGTTTGTCGCGGAACTCCAGAACCGATTTTCAGTCGCCATTCAGTTTGTCGCAGAACTCCAGAAGCGATTTTCAGTCGCCATCCAATTTGTTGCGGAACTCTCGAGACAATTCTGAGTCGCCGCGATAAACTGAGTGGCGACTGAGGATCGCATCTCGAGTACAAAGGTTTAAATATTACAGACTTGATTGATTTCGAGAAAGGTGTCGTTTGTGATTCCATAAAACAGATTAGCAATAATATTGGACCGCAAAGGATTAAATATGTGTCTGATAAAACGAAGATTCTTAAAAATACGTAGATGTATGTCATGGATTTACGTAGAAGTAATCGAGATTCATTCCTGGCGTGAACGCGACAAGATCGACAACGACAAAGAACACAGGTAGCCGTTCGATAAAATTCCTTAAATCTCTACGCGAAACGCAAGTTTTACGATGATCTTCAAATTACATTTCACAGAATTCTCGATATTAACACTAGAACTATCAAAGCACTCATAATGACGGGTAAACGGTATTTAACAAAAATGTCCAAATTTATAACAATTCATTTTCCGAGATGTTTCATGATTCACGTTACACAATGGACATAAATAAATCGATTAATTTATTTCTTCCAGCCATCCATTTTTATGGACGTACACAAATATACAAATACAATTGAACATATCGCCGGTAGTTCTAGTGTTAATACAACTAACTTGAACTTTACTCGCGGCGTTAAGTTCCTTGATCGCTTTTTGGGGAGACTTCACTAAACCAATCTAATAACAAACCAATTTATACATTAGTTACACGACCTTTTCGTACAGCGAATATTTATGATTATCTATAAAAGAAAGTACCAAACAATGTACTTTGACAATGATTTATAACGTGACACACGCAAGGATCGCGAGGATCCGAAACAAAGAAGAGCCATTAACGCGAAGGGCATCGCCGTGGGGAAAGGAAACTAAGATGGCGACGGTAGTTCCGGATGAGGACGAAGACGACGAACGATGATTAATAAGGCGGATTCGTGAGAGTTTCGTACGAAATCGGTGTTCCTTACGTAGTACATGGCAGTATCGGCGCGATATATTTTTAGTTTTTTTCCCCCATATCGGGTTCTCTCTCAAAAAACGAACGACCTTCGCTTTTCCACCGCCCAGGTAGAATATCTTTATCTTAAGAATAATGGTTCGGTATCACGCAAATATATGGATCACTGATATGTTGCTGATAAGAAACATTAAAATTATATGATTCCTCTCTTACTCATCGCACCGTCCACGAGTGGGAATTAATTTGGTTACACTGTAATTAATAACGCACCCATGTCAAACGTATTAATTACAAACTTTAAACATCCTTTATTACAAATACTCGTAACGATAAAACTCCTTAATTCTCTAGTAATTAAAGTGATTACTGGCTCCTCGTAAATATATCAATTAACTAACTTCACCTAATCCCTTGTTACTACCACAATTAGTTTTATCATGATTCCACCTGGGAAGATCGAAAAGCGAAACTTACAAAAGTATTCGACCGAAAATCGTGGGTCCTCGGATAAAATCCTGATTTAATGGAGGAAAAACAGAACCGAGGTATGAAAGTAAAGGCGTGTCTAAGAAAATGGAGGCTGAAAGTGTAGAGGAGGGGACAGAGATCGGGGAAAATCGATTGGTCCTACGTGAAAAAGTCAATAAATTATTACATACTCCGCGATACAAATCTCTCGCGGAATTAATACCCCGCGGATAAAATCTTGGAAACGAACAGTGGATATAAGTGTGTACCACGTATGTGGATGTATTGGTACACGCATTCAATGTGTCGCCACACGCTTCTTCAATATTCTACTTTTATCCGTTCTCATTCTTCTCGTTTCGTAATATGGCATACGCGTTATTTCTTTAGTCGGAAAAAAGCGGGTTGAACCGAGTTTCTGTTGACGGACAATCGCGAGGTATCATCGCGTTTGAATCCATGATTTGTTTTTCACGAAGCCACTTTCCGTGGCATTGAAATCTTTCGATCGCCTGAATCCTTCCGTTTCTTTAAGTATGATTACAAGATTTTTATTATTGTCGGTGGAAGAAGGGAACGATGATTTTATCGTTTCATCATCCTTTCACTGTGTTGAACGGACTTCCATTGATCGGTTTCATCATAGAACTCATTCTTATCATAGCAATTCAAAATAACATTCTATCACTTTCCTTTATTCTCAAACCTCCAGCGGAGTAATTAGCGAACGATTTTCCAGGATGATGATTTTTCTAGTCGCTTTGTGTCTTTCGAAACATGGCACCTTTGAAGAGGATTCTTTTATTCGCTAATAGAATGGCAATTAACACAATCATCGTACTATACGGTGATAATTTTCTAAAATCTCTACGTGTTTCCCTTATCGCGCACGATATTTCGATCTCACACTTATCGCACCGTGGATGTTTTTCCCTTCGTGTGATATATTTAGTGCTCCCTTTTATTCGATTGAATTCACGTTTCCTCGTAGAAATCATTCCTTCATTTTCCGTGGTTCCTGCCACTCACATTTAAACAATTGATTGACCACTTTTCAACAATATTGAATGAAGTTTTAAGTGCGCGAACAGTGTCTCTACAAAATAAAATACATTCGATCAATTTCGTCGATTGCGAGGTATAAAATAGAAAACACTGATAAAAATGCTAGTATCATTTTGTTGGGAGCCTTAAAAAATATATCCACTAGCGCGAGAATGAAAACATTCGGTTCAATAAGAGCCAATCTATTAAAAGATCTAACGAGACTGAATAATTTAAGGGACTCGAGTGGATTAATATGATCGTAGTCTCGTCAGGTGATACATAAAAAGTACAAGCTGCAAAGGTTTAAGCTTAATTAATTAAATGAGATAAGAGGTTATCTCGTCGCGTTGACGCGGTCTAGTAAATAAATAAGGTCGGTCGATGCGATTTTTCAAAGATACACACACGCGTATCTTCTTCTTCTTTTTTTTTGTACGGTAGGAACATCACGATTACATTTTGTGCTCTCTGACGTTCGATAAAAAACTAATCTCGTAATGCAGAGATCGACCAAGGTAAAACCCTTCGCCGAGGACATTGCATCTGCGATTAAAAAGCATGAAATCGACCAGCTCGCCGATGCGATCAAGATTCGATATGTACCGATCGAATTGGTCAATTCCATTTTACGTATAATTAACAAGATTCATTTCCTCGACGATTCCTTTCAATTCGCACGACACAAAATCATACTTGATTTATTCCTCCGTTGTGTACTCTTACGTTATTTTGTTTACTTTCGATCACCATTACACGTACAAATACATTCCACAGAAGACACATTTATTTCTCGCTAAAAATAAATGCAATTAACAACCTCGGAAATAAAGGTTCATTTAACTCACCGACTGTGTATCTACTTCCCGCTTACCGTAACGATAATTACTATATAAACACCATCGATTCCCGAAAAGTTAGAATAATCGAGTATCAAATTGTTGCATTTTAACTTTTCGTAAATCTTTTCGAAAGATAAGTTTCATTCAAGAAATTGAGATAATCGACGTGGGACGTTCGAATGTTGGAACGCACGAGTTTTAATGCGTACCATAATTTAAAACAAAAATGTCCGATGAGTTAAACGAAGAGTTGAGAATCGGAAGGTGAACGAGATGGCTGGGCGAAGGTGATCGGTAATCTTGAAAAAAAGGGAGGAGGGTGGGTGGGTTGGAACAGGAAGGGGATAAGGTTGGGATAAACGAGGTCGCAGTTCGCGGGATTGGCGTCCAAGAGAAATTATGGTGGCACGACGATCCTTCTTCCTTCCCTCCTTCCACCAAAGACAGAATGATTAACGGTATACCAGCAGCGTTTATCGGCCACGAATTTTCGCGCTCTCAGTCCTGTACACGTGCGTATACATACGCCTAAACATTTATATATATATATTCATATATATATACGCTCTGAATATGTTGTAATTGCATCTGGAATTGGTATTTTTTTTGTTGCGACCTCGCCGACGGCGACAACTCGATGAGATTAAAGAATCTGTTGCATTATCACCCGTTCTTCCTCACCTTCGACTACCGTAACACAATTAACAGTCTCTCAAGATATCGGAAGATCAAAGCACTAAATAAATACGGATAGAGAAATTTCCATAAAAAAGGATAAGCGAACGTCGAACTGAAAAATTCCACGTTCCAAGGACTAACAATTGGATCAATCTTAACCCTGAAACTCACTCTATGAAAGAGGAGGAATAAAGCATTTCAGGATCAAGAGTGTTCAAACTATTGATAGTCTATATTATCGGGATCTCGTGGATGAAAGAAAGCTTATTCTCGTCTTTGGGAGAATAACACGTGAACAGGATATGAATCCTTGTAAAGCGGATATGTAGAAGGGATGAAGGTACCAGGATCGGGATGTGTCGATGATGGAAATCGATATTAATCGTGGATGAACGGTGGTTAAGGTGAACGACGATTCCTTTTCACCGTAGAAGTCTGACGTTTACTCGATCGGTGTGGTGGCTTGTTGTCACCGTCACTGTGAGAAATTCCAGGTGCTTTCGGATCGTCGGCGGCGCGTTAATTCGGTCGAAGAACAGTGTCTTTCTCAGCTTGGCATCGTGGGACGAGAGAACACGGCGGTATCGAAGCCAGCTCGGCTTTGCCGCCTCAAGCGTAGAATTCACGATTGTGATGGGGCGCGCCAGGCTTAGGGAAAGCCTGTGCTGCGGGCGATCTTCTCGGTTCATCCAGGGCGTACGAACCCTCGTCTTTCTTGCGCATTCTGTACACGATGAACATCACCACCAGGATCGCGCACAATAACCCGACCACCGCACCTCCGATTACCGCTGGAAATCAAAACAATTTTTTCTCACTAGTGTCCTTGGTTACCAACATTTCATATCATAATTGTAATTATATTGTAATGAATTTTGTTGGCTCTCACACATTAAATACATTCTTTATATATATTGTTGAAGTACTTTCTTTTTAAACGAATCAAATATATAATTCAGTACTTTCGGAGATTTGTATGTCGTTACTTCGTGAATTAAAGCAGAACAAAGATGTGATTGCAAGGGAATAAATATGTAATAAAAAATCGTATAAAATCGGATCTTACCTGCCAGTACACCTGGCTGCGCAAAGAACGAGCTTGCTCGGTCCTCGTGTTTCGGGTTCATGATGTAAACCTCGTGGATGTCGTCGGTGTTCTCCGCGTGGTCTTCGTCGACACCGGAGGGCTCGATTACATCGACCTCGTTGTCGGGTCGGTTTACAGTCTCGACGTTCGGCTGGATATAGGATACGGCTTAATCAGTTTAATCCATTTAATTCGCTCGCTCGAAAGGAGTCGCGTGCTACTAAATAAATCTAATAATCCCTCTGAATACCAGAAGACTAACAGCACGCTCCTCTTGTTTTTATATCCATACAAAATGGAGGTACGTCGACGTACGTGATACCAGTTTACCATAATTGTAATGACCTTCGAAATTATCTGTACTTTCGTTAGGTTTCTTGCTTTCTATATTTTCTAGGTTATGCAATAATAACGTGTATGTAACGCGATGGACAAAAGCGATAGAATACTTTTGTGAGGACAACGATTACCTGTTCTTTAGTTTTGATATTTGTTTCGTCGACGGAGTATGGCGCCTTGGGTTCCGTTGGCCTCTCAGGTACCGTTTCTATCCTATTTACGTTGGTTCTGATATCTGAAACGAAAAAGGTACTCGTTGATAGCCATTTCTTTCAAATGAAATCAATATAATATTTTTACTTTGAGTTTCATTATCAATTAAGAAATTTAATTGTAGTATAAAATATATTCTGGGAAATTGACGAACACCGAGAAAAGATGATCGCGTTACTTGCGATATCGTAACATATTTTGTATTGAACAGAAGAGGAAAAAGTGTTCTTATCGAATTCAGTAAAAAAAAGCTGTATACGTGGACGTTCGCAATTGACACAATTTAATGAAATTCCATATCTGCCATTCTTTTTAATCCGGCACTCCGGATTCGATGTACCGTACGGTACTAATGACCTATTTCGGAAATTACGAAAATATCAGGATAATCGGGTATATTACGTCCCATGGAAATGAAGCGTCAGGCGAAAAATGTCACCGACACTGTTCGGCGTTTAATGGAATCGACCCGATCGTGATTTCGACAGCCGAGCATAAATCTTGATACGGGTTATTAGATACGCGCATGCATTTCGCTGATGCCGAAATAAATACCAGCCTGTAAGGCCAGTTTGATGCAACGTTATGGAATTATCATCAAACTGGTAAACCTGTTTCGAAAAACGTCTTTAAAATCAAGTCCCTTAAAACCTTTCAAAAAAATCTACCGCAAGATTTAAGGCACGATATCTTGCGAGTCGGTAAAAATATCAGTCATATTTGTCGTCACCCCGAACTATATTACTTATTTATGTAACCCTCGTATAACGCGGGAGTTAGGTTCCAGAGAAAAGTCGCGTTTTATTTATTGATTGATTTATTTACGGGTTACAACCCTTTATTGCACATTAGAAGTATACCGTAAGATTAAGTCAAAGATAACATGGATTAAATAAATTATATTATATAATTATAATTGATAAAAAGTGCGTTATAAAAATATGCGAGACTCGGATTATATACACGCGTTATATGGAACTCGCATTGTATAAGTACCGCGTTGTACGAGAGTTACCTGTATATCGTATATATTTATTTTATTACTATATTGAAAGTGTCCTCGTGATGTAGTTATAAATATAATTATGTGTATATGGAGTGCAGTGAAATTGATTTTTTACCGTGATCGTCGTCACCGTCCTCGTCGTCAGGGCCAAGGCCACTACCGGAAGCTTCAAGGTCGTCGCGACCTTCGGTACCACCTCGTCCAGAACCTTCCAAGAGGTCCTGATCATCCAGATAGAGATCGTCCGGGAAGGAGTTATAAGTCGAACTTCCCGACGTCCTCTCCTTCTCGTTTTGTTCCTTCTGAAACCAAAATTTCAATATCATGTTAGTATAAAAAATATCGTGAACTTCATTTTATATACGATCCAGTATTCTATTTCATCAAACTTCTACGTCAATTCGTTTCATAGCATTTTAATTGATTTCGTATCAGACCTTTATAAACTTTGTGTCTAAAAACCGCGACTTTTTCGAAAAGAAATTTTTTGTTGGAAACGCGTTGGCAAAAAAGCGTACAAGTAAATGGTGCATAATTTTAATAATAAAACGTTGCACGCAGGAATTAATGTTTAATGTTTTTAGGAAATGGCGATTCCGTTCATTGCGTAACTACTTATTAAATAAATATCAATTGTGACACTGCAAGAATTTGTCGAGATAATTAAATATATAATTAATATAATTGACATGGTAATTAGAGCTTTAAGCTCCACATTTCAGGTTTGCAAATTTCAAACCTCTAGTTCCATGGATTCATATTTCATATTCTACAACGGGTTTAAATAAAAATTTAAGCATTAAATAAAAATTCTCCGTTATCTCTCTGATCCGGAAATTTCAGATGATTTTGGAATCTAGTTTCTTATGTAAGAAACTCCCATTACTTCGTAAGTCCTTGGAAAGAAATATAGTATTTCGTTGATGACACAGTGAAAGAAGAACCGGCAAGGAAATGCCTGGAAGAGGAAGAAGCGGAATGGAGCCCACTTCCGGTTACCTGATGCCGGCGGAATGCCAAAGTGACGTGCAATAAAGTCCAGAATAATAAACGGTGGAAACTATTGCATAGAATCGCTCGACAGCGAATCCTCAACGTTTCTCCTGGACCATTATTCTCCGTCGTTCTTTCCGAAATCTCGGCGATAACTTTCTGTAAACAGGAAGTCGCGAAAGAAACCAGCAAAATAACCGACTCGATCTTACGTTTTTATATCGCGCGTTGCCGGAGAGAGTTCGGTGTGGAAGAATTTTTCGATCCTAATATATGTAGTGCGAAAGGAAGCCGAGAATCTCTTCGTATTTTCTAGGAAAGTTTTTATCCGCGAGGAGAGGAAGAAGCTTTTAAGTTTCTGTACTCGAAAAACTGTGTGTGACGTTTTTACGTCGACGCTGAATAAATACGGGTTGTTTCATATTTATTCCATAAATATTTAATTGAAAGATTATAAACTCGATTGTAGAATAAATTCCACGACTATTCGCGACGTATGAATTCTTAATGTTTCAAAGTCCGAATAAAAAAACCTCGTCGATTCTAAAAAAAGATGCACGCGAAAATAGTTCACTTAGAAAAGAATGTGTTTTTTCATTCAATTTAATTAACTGAATAACTCGTAGATATAATAATATCATAAAGTATTATATATAATATAATATAATACGATTACAAGCGTGTCTATATTAATATCTTTTAACTGAAAATCCGAGAAAGAGTAGTTCGAAAAAAATCTCTAGGATTAAAAACATTTCCCAACTACTAAACGCGACGAAATTCCCCACTTCTTTTCCGGCTGAGTGACTCCGCGTACAGACGGCCTCTTACGATTCAAACGTTTTAGCGCGCTAGTCAAATGAACATCTCCACGAACCATTCCAGTCAAATGATCTCTTATAATTACTCCGACTAAAATGAACATCCTTTTAAGCATTCTAACCAACCGGCGATCCGACGATGCGTTAAGTACACCAATTAAATGACCGCATCTATTAAATACTCTGATTGCGTTATACGATGAATAACGCAGAGTGTTTTTTAGATATTTTGATAGAAATATTTGAGAGAAATTGATATACGCAGTCGAGCTTGAACTGCATGGAGGAAGAAGGTGATGGAAGAGGAGAAATTTCGATGGTCAACGAAGGTTATACAATTTCCTCTAAAAAAAGAATCCGTGGTGACATTATCGATCATGGAAACTTTAAAGAAGATAGACCGCTACGTTCATCTGCAATGATTTAAAACATGCCTCGCAACTTTATGCGACACGTGGTAATTAAAGTATACAATATACTGGGTTGGTGCATAATTTCGTAATGTTTTCTTTCTAACAGAAAGAGTTTTCTTTGTTCAAGAAAAAACGAGTTTTTATAATGTTTTATACATCATTTTAAAGCTCTAGTCTTGCTCTTTCCAATCGTTTTTTAATTTTTTGAATTAAATAATTTTTTTTTAGTTATGGGTTAAAAATTATGGAGTGCCAAGTGGAGAAAAAAGAAAAATTATATACTTCTGATTATAAAATATAATAATTAAAGTAATATAGTATAACGATATATTATATACTTCTCTATACATTTCCCGAATTAAACGCAAAGTTTTATTATGCATTCTAAGAAGTAGGACATTCGAATTTGTTTTATGAAATTGTTTCGATTAAATTATTAGAAATAGTTAACTAATTAAATATTTTAATACGTAAATTGTAACCGTCGCGAATGGTAACTACGATAATTAATGTCTTTCATTTAAATCTCTTTTTCTGCGAATAATAATATCTTTTTCCTGGCAAGCTGGATTTTATTAAAACCGTGATTTCACGTACGCTATTGTATAAGCGGTCGATCGAAAGAGCAAAGAAAAAAGCAAAAGTCCTTTGAGAATTTAATTTAAAAGCATTCACCGCGCGGGACTTTGATCTCCCAAATTACTTAAACGCATTTCGCCCGGAAATGAGGAAGCCGCTATTATTGTTGGACGAGCAAAAATGTATCGTTCGACCGTGTAAAATTCGGCCAATAAAACTTATAGGAGAAATATGATTGCTACTGCAATTCAATTAATTATGTCATGCTCAAATATTATTTACAACAATATCGCATGATACCGAATTTTTATACTAAACTTTTACAACATATTTTCATATGAAATTATCATACACCGAAACCACACATTTCAGATCACAAAGATCAAAATATTAAATCCAAGTCTTTTTCATAAAACTTATATCGAAATCATTATTTGTCTAAAAAATAAATCATTTACAGTTAAACATAATAAATCGTATTAAAATATTCACGGACGAACGGAGGTTATGCGCTCGCATAAAAAGATCGAATAAAAACACTAGCAGTTTTTGAATCCCGCGCAAAAACAAATTAATCGAGTTCATTACGTCCATTATGAAACTCGAACCGAAAAAAGTCTCAAAAATGGTTTTAAATCCGAATATGTTTATCAAAATAATACAAACTCGTCGCTTTGACTAATTTGGTAGTTGCAGTGTTAAAACTGCCAGCGAAAGAAGTCGCGTAAAACGGAATTAAAAACGAAATGCTTGAGTACCAAAAATAACAAACCATTATTGGTGCGCCGAATATTACACGACGAGTGCCTGTTTTGAGCGTACTCGAAGGACTAATGTTTGAGCATTAATAATAGTTTGTTTATTCCTGGTGCTCAAACGCCAAATATGATATGATATAATATGATAATAACATGCATTCCGTGCGTAGACACGGTGCAAGATTCTTTGCAACAATATCTGCCAGTGCGTCTAGTATCGGATCGATAACACAAAATATCTCCCCCCACCAGTTTCCGTTGAGAAAGATACACGTAACTTGGTAAAAAAAACAATGAATCTACATACATGTCTACTGCCATGACACGTTGGTATAATATATCTCGACGCGATACATCGACTAGGATACTTCGATTATTCCTTCTCGTTCCCGTCCTTCGATTTTTCTCTCTCGCGTTCCCTCTTTCAGACGAGTCCGAGGAAGAAACGCAAGAATTGCGCGAGCGCGCGATGTTATCGACCCTTTTCGCGTATTGTGTCGCATTGTACACGGATCTCTTTGTTTTTCTCTGATGTCAGTAAGTCAAATTTCGGATAAGGTTCCGTGGAAAGGTGTCCGGTGTGTCTAACGCGCGTGTTTCGTTCGAGAATGATACGAGGGTGGTTTAAAGGTCATGGTCCTTGAGATCACTGCCACCATCCCTCGCTAGAGGTTCGTGGTTTTCATGTAGCGACGTGCGTCAGATATTTTGGACGATGGACAATGAAATGGAAAAGATCGAGGCACAAGGAACGTACTTACGAGAGTTGGGAATTAATAGAAGAAGAATATCCTCGGTTTCGTGGACGAGATTTGAGAAATTTCGGCGTGAGGTGCGCGATGGTTTTAGGCCAGGTGGTGACTGCACCGAGGTAGTACGTGGGTGAACCTGTAGACGGCACTGCTGGAGAGTGGTCTATATAGATTTGCTTAGATTAGGAGGGGTTGCTCAGGACCGTGCCGGAAGGATACCGAATCTCAGATTTATAGTTATCCTCTGATATTGGTTTTTATGGAAAATATTGCTCGAATTGTCCGCGGAATCTACCTTGTCATCGCTTACATCGTATTCCGCTTTAAACACCAGCTACATATTTCCGACAGTATTTGCGAAGTTATCCAAAAAACTACGGAAAGCAATGAGTATTTACTTCGAAATAAATGCCGCATCGTGGTACCAGTTCCTTCAGATTTACAATGAAAATATTGGATAATATTAATTAATATTTAAGATTAATATTTTGTAGAGTGTACCAATTCGTTCATACTCATAGAGAATACTACAATCGATCATTTTATTTAACCAATAAATATTATTCCATACTTTATGTTTAAAATATTGTAATTTTATATGTGTGGTTTATGTATTTCTAAAATATTTTAAAATATATTTATACATATATCTAGAAAGTAAAGCAACTTGCCAAAGTCTCGGGACTTCTCGGCACGACGAATGATACGTCAGATATTCCATAAATCATATGATAAGCCGATTTCTTTGGTATTCGTAGATTTTAAGATATCGGGAATCAGCTTGGACCGATTGTTAGGATGCACTCGTTACATCATCCGACAGTAAATCGTCGATTCGAACAGATCGGAAGTATCGGATTGAATTCGAATCCAGGATTCGTACCTCGTTATTATCGAATATGTTTTTCCGCGCTTTATCAATGATACGTAATAATGATAACGCTGAACATAATCGTAAGTTGAACTCAAAAACACGCAAAGTTAAAGTTCCTCATCCAACATCTTGTCGGATGCAAATCGCACTTTGTACTTTAAAGTTGCACAGACTTCTCTCGGATCAATTTCGAACTTCCGATCAGCAAAATAATTAAATGAATTCTCTTATCGGTGGTAGACTCGAAAGAGTGGATTCTTTTGCGGAAACTTGCCGAGCGGTAAAACAAGGGGGATTCGTTTGAACTCGTAAGGTACGTAAAGCGTCTGGTGTGTTACGCGAGGTGAACTTCCTGGACGAAATTTCAACCGATTAGATTTCGTCTGGTCTTTCGAGAGAGGTAGGGAGAGACAGGGAGATAAAGATCGATCCTTCCGAGGAGGAAGCCAAAATGGTTCATTAAGTGCGTGGTGAACTAAATCCAGCCGCTTTTGAATTTCGTTTCACGCCTGGAGGATCATGCTTGAGTGCTCTTAAGCATGTTCTAGGACCATTTTTGGTCGAAACAAGTGGATTGAAGCAGTTTACTGGAGAGAAAAACAGTTGAACGAAATTGACAAAAATCGAAAGGGGTATACCTTCAAAAATTGCCCAAAAATCAAAGTCGCCAATTTCGCTCCTAAATGGCCTAAATCGATGGTATATGATGCCTAATGATGTTCTACGACCGATTTGGGTCGAAACAAGTGGATTAAAAATTTTGTCGGGCGAAAAATGGGTCGACCCAAAATCGCAAAAATGTGAAGGGGTATACCTTCAAAAATTGTCAAAAATTGAAAGTCGCCAAAATAAATTCTAGACCGTCCAAATCGATGGTATATGATGTATAAACATATTCTATGATGATTTTGGGTCGCAAGAAGTAGTTAAAAAATTTTTTTGAGCCAAAAATGGGTCATTTCCAAATCGCAAAAATGTGAAGGGGTATACCTTCAAAAATTGTCAAAAATTAAAAGTCGCCAAAATCGCTCTTAGATGGTCCAAATCGATGGTATATGGTGTATAAACATATTCTAGGACGATTTTGGGTCGAAAGAAGCGGTTAAAAAATTTTTATTGGTCAAAAATGGGTCGAACCAAAATCGCAAAAATGTGAAGGGGTATACCTTCAAAAATTGTCAAAAATTGAAAGTCGCCAAAATAAATTCTAGACCGTCCAAATCGATGGTATATGATGTATAAACATATTCTATGATGATTTTGAGTCGGAAGAAGTGGTTAAAAAATTTTTTTGAGCCAAAAATGGGTCATTTCCAAATCGCAAAAATGTGAAGGGGTATACCTTCAAAAATTGTCAAAAATTAAAAGTCGCCAAAATTGCTCCTAGATGGTCCAAATCGATGGTATATGGTGTATAAACATATTCTAGGACGATTTTGGGGCGAAAGAAGCGGTTAAAAAAATTTTTTGAGCCAAAAATGGGTCATTTCCAAATCGCAAAAATGTGAAGGGGTATACCTTCAAAAATTGTCAAAAATTAAAAGTCGCCAAAATCGCTCCTAGATGGTCCAAATCGATGGTATATGGTGTATAAACATATTCTAGGACGATTTTGGGGCGAAAGAAGCGGTTAAAAAAATTTTTTGAGCCAAAAATGGGTCATTTCCAAATCGCAAAAATGTGAAGGGGTATACCTTCAAAAATGGTCAAAAATTAAAAGTCGCCAAAATCGCTCCTAGATGGTCCAAATCGATGGTATATGGTGTATAAACATATTCTAGGACGATTTTGGGGCGAAAGAAGCGGTTAAAAAATTTTTATTGGTCAAAAATGGGTCGAACCAAAATCGCAAAAATGTGAAGGGGTATACCTTCAAAAATCATCAAAATTTCAAAGTCGCCAATTTCGCCCCTAAATGGCCCAAATCGATGGTATATGATGCCTAATGATGTTCTAAGATCAATTTGGGTTGAAAGAAGTGGCTTACAATAAAATATATCAGATTTTGTATAGTACCAAGAGACAAATTTCTGAAAAATCCTAAAGGAAAATTTTGAAAGAATAGCTTCATTTTCCCGTCTCCGTTGGAATTTTCCATAAATTTGTCTATCCAGAGGTCTTGCGGAGTGCAACATCCGAGTCGGGAAATTTCAGTGGACCTGGATATGGGAAAAATGTTCTAACCGCTGCCCTTTTCCGATACGTCTCGATGCATAATGGATTTCCGTTCTCTTCCCACTGAATTCCCTTTACGTGCGATTTGATTTTCAGACCACCGCCGAACCAGGCCTTTCGATATTAACACCGAAAAAGGCATTCCGAATATATTTAAATCGTCCGACATCTTTTAGATCGTTTAATATAATTCGTATCTTTTGGCAGCTCTTAGAAAAATGACACTCGTGACTTATACAAGTGTCACGTGGCATTTCAATTTTGTATTGGCTATATATATCATATATTACATAAGTTAAAATATTATATATTATATATCTCTCCCACAGGTTCACATAGGATTATCCTCCTCATCTAAAGTTACCGTGCGCCATAATTCCAGGAACCTGCGGTACTTTTTGTTATATTATTCAAGATAAGAGTCGAAGAGAATAACGAAATAACAAAACAAGTAAGCACGGCTGCCGTAAATTATTATTTGTCAACGGGAAAATAATAAACGAACCGGAAAAATGACAGGGAATCTCGTGGAACAGCTTCGGCTTTGAAGGACTTGGGAATCGTAGTTCCAGGAAAAATGTTAGCAAATCAAAGAATCGTGAAAAATGTTCGTAAGCCGAGATGTAAGCAGGAATAATAGACGAAGACCTGTAAAATATGACTTTAACGAACGTCAACAAATGTTGGCAGTTCATTGTCGATAATTATTGTTTGGATAATTATTCGGCGGTAAACGAATAGCAGTGGCGAATTTGCGTGAGATTTTTCTCCGTGGAAGGACATTAGTCCAGCCGAACATTAGAGGGGAATTACGCTAATGAATACCTAACCCGGGCCATCTGCATTAAAGAGAATTATGCTAATGAATACCCTAAAGAAACTCTCCGCTTCATCTTCTATTATTCAGCTGAAGGAGTTCGGGCCAGATTTAACGTAATCTTACAACCTATATACCAGAGATCTCCGTGATTAAAGATAATCGTCATTTTTCGGGATAATCGCTCCAACTTCTTAAATACTACTTTGTATTTAAAGGGACCACCTTGAACTTCAAGATAAACAGCGCGGATGTATATTTGAAATTATAATTAACTAGATTCAGGTAACGTTAAGATGAACTTATGAATTAATATTATTATTACTTTTTACTAAGACGTATTATAAATAATGCATAAGCAGGCGTAGGATTTAATTACAGTCGTAAGTTACGCAGTGATTCTTCTCAGATGCTGAGTTATATATTAGGTTTAGTCAAAAATACGTTTTTTTAAAATAATATTAATAACTCGAACGGCGATTAAAAGGCGACATTTAATTAAGTTGTCGGTGATTTAAACTTCAATAACAAAAAGTAAGGGGAGTACATCGTAATGTCGCCTCTTAGTTGAAATGTATTACTTTGAAATTAAATTCCATCGAAATAAATAATGTTTGATTTTGAAGCAAGCCGATAGGATATCGATAAATATTGTATATGGTAATAATAATCATATTAAAGGCCAAGATAATTAATGAAATAAGTCTTAAGTATAGATATTAATTATTCGGTGAATCTTTCGGGCCAAACGACGCAACAAGATTTTCGAAACGGTCCAAGTTTCGGGATAAGATTCTCGTAACGAATTACGGAGTCGCGGAAGTATTTGGTAAATGATTATGGCAGAAACACGTGGCGGATAATGGCGACTGCTCGCCCGGCGAGCGCGTTATCTCGAATGGTTGGACTTTCCTTGGAGAGTACGAGGTTTCACGGTGCGCTAACTGTGCTACTTCTCAGCTTTTACAAGGGCTGCACACCCGATCGGACAATTACTTTACGTCCTCGGAAAATACTACTTTCCTCTCCACTATTTTTCAACCCTTCTTTTTAGTCTCCGATACTATATTAACAAGTTGATCGCCACGAAATCCGCGTTATACGATACCTCGCGATACGCGTCCGTAATGTCTATATAATATCTAAAAATAAAACTGTTTAAAAACTCTACGATACATGAATGACTTTATATCGTTATCGGAATGTTAAAAATATTGAAAATTTCCCGAATATTAATGATATATTTGATTCCAGTTTTAATAATATTGGCACCTGTTCAACGTTTAACGAATTTTTGATGGATACTTTATATATTGCAGGATTTAATAGAAATTAGATACAATTGTAAGTAATTAACGATAATAATCTACCCGATTGAATTGGAAAATATAAGAAATTACGGTTCAATGAATTTTGATATTAAACATGTCTTAAGTTTGAATCTTGTCCAACATAGTATCATTTATTTGCCACGTGTTTTAACCTGCTTTATAAGGAACGAAAAAAGAGAACGGAGAATTTCAAGTCACCGGTTCCCAGAGGAAGCTCGTTCGTCCGCGGAGACAAATTTCATAGGGTTTATCAGGAAGGGGTTGTAAAAGACAGTGGCACTGGTAAAAAAGTGCATCGAGGGAGGACGAGAGAGCATCTTCTTTGCATGCTAAGTGTCGAATTAGGGAAATATATCCAGTTCACCCTGACACCGTTTGCGGCCGCGTAAAAAAGAATCCATTTTCTTCCCTTGGCGTGGATCGACGACCCTCCGAACGAAGAAAGGGGAAACCGTGACCCTCCACTTCGTACCATTGTGTCTTTTTACACCCCTCGATCCTTAAACCTTCGATCCTGGCGAACCGCCGCTTCCACGTAAATCATGTCGTTCGCCTTTTCGGTATTACTTTAGTTACACTTACAGGCATTACTTATCGGCCATTACTTCCCACGGCGACCCAAGTAAATCGTGATTTTCTATAAGGAGCTCAGTCGAGAAGGGTGTAAATCACTTGGCTTCCAAAGCGCGAGAATCTTTTTCGAATAGATTTGGATATCTTTGATAACTGAATATCAACTGAATACTATGTCAATGTTATATTAACCCTTTTAGAGACGATAAACAAATTAAACCTGAGTGAAAAACGTCGAGCCAAATTCATGTGGTCTGTCAGCTTCAAGCGCAAGCGCATATTGATTTTCGCGCGACGATATCGTTTTTCGGCAGTAAAAGGGTTAACCCTTTGCACTCCAATTAATACCAAATTCAAGTCTTTTATTTGTCTATTTTTATACCATAAAATTCATTCGTCAATTGCCATGAAAAAAGACCGTTTATAATTCGTTAATCGGTATCACAAAATGTCGTAGAATAAGTCTTCGTTTTTAACCAAAACATTCTTCGAGTGCAAAGGTTTAATGTTATTATTATCTGAATTAATCTCATAGTTACGTGAACATTATATTAATATTGACATATCTGATACAGAATTACTTGCGGGTGTAATTCCATATTGAATAATCTTTATCCATTATAACTTATATTAACCCTTTTAGTACCTTCAAGTCGATATATTGGCTTTGTGGGTTTTCCGAGAAATATCTTCTGCCAATATATCGGCTTTCCATTTTTAATATAATTTAAAATGTGACGATATGCAAAAATTAATGTCTCAAAAATCGCATATCCTTCAAGGTATTACGGTAAACTTATAAAGGATTATAAGCGTTAAATAATCGTGCAACAAAGTCAATTATTTCCACAGATAAATAAGTGCTTGCCAATAATAATTAATATACGTCGATCAAATAAATTCCAGGAGCAAAAGTTCTCGTAGAAGAAATCACCTGGGATCCTTCAAAGAGAAAGGAATAAATGAATATAAAAAGGATCTCGAGAAAGGAGAGCGACAGGAGAGGAGCAACGACTCGAGTGCCGGACAAATTGGCAGTCGCGAGAACAGAACCAATCAAAGGGAGTCATTCTTCCAGGATGAAAGGGACCGGGTGATCTCTTTCCTTCCGGCTTTCGATGAACTTAATAAATTCCAAGCGGACTTTCGTGACGAATTATCAGGAAAGACTTATTCTTTATCGTATTCTCTTATTATTAACACGTTGAGTGCCATGTCAATACCCGTGTTATACGATACCTCGCGAGTCGATGCTGTATACATTAGCTATTTTATATCCATATAGTAACGTGAAAAATATTGAAAATCTTACGAATATTATCGATATATTTGATGCGAGTTTTAATAATACCGTAACGTGAAAAATATTGAAAATCTTACGAATATTAGCGATATATTTGATTCGAGTTCTAATAATACAGTATGCTCCCGTGTAACGCGGCCAATGCGTTACGCGTTGTATGAAATCGCGTTATATAAACAATGTCGCAGTATCTTTAGCGCGTTGTAGGAACTCGCGTTATACAGGAGTTTATTGCATTAGCATCGGCGGTGACCGGTGACCTCCACGACATTGAACGAGTTAACCTCTTAACCTGAACTTCCTTCAAAATACGACGCGACACGCAGATACTTAAAATGTAGCAATAAAATTAATGCGCGCAATATATTCGTAATTACTGTGCACAAAAGAACTGAAGTACCCAGTAAATAAGTATGAAGTTTATAAAACATTCGAGATCCAAAATCGAGTTTAAAATCATCGAAACGAATACACATCGACAGCGATCAACGAGTTAACGAGAATGAAGTTCACCGGTACGTGTCTTAAGGGCACGAAGGGTCGAAAAAGCTGATAAAAGAAATTTCAACAAAAAAGTATTTACCCATTTCTGCGGTAACCGTTGTCCGTGTTTCATTGACTTGGAAAATGGCTGGGTTTCAGCGATGCGAATGAATCACTCACATGTCACTTCGCGCGTTACAAATATAAGACTGATGCATAAATCTTACATTGTAAATTGGTAAAAAGCCGGTCTTTGAACAATGGAAATCATACTTTTAAACGAACAGCAGATGCGTTCCGAGGTAATTGGTTTAATGTAGGAAACAGAATCGTTACGTGGTGCGTGTAAAACATTATTTTTCTAACGTAAATATGCGTGCGACGTGAATACGTGTCGACTTACTATGGCGGCGCTTCGAGTATCGGACGACAGAGGTTTGCGCAAACGATTTGCACTGCGAGAACTTGCGGGAAGTAATTCTCCATCTTATTACACTAATATATATTGTACTTCGTTAATATGCTAGTATAATATACTATATTAACATGTAATACGTACTGATATACTAATATATGACTAAGGAATGTATAAATATATAGTAATGTACTAATATATAACACGGGACACTGTGAAAAGCACGTCTAAACTATGTGGCGTCTCGGAACACACTGCGCTTGCGCGCTCGAAGGTAAGTCTGACGATCGGAGTTACCACAAAAACAACAACACTCGCACAGACCTTTCAACGCACGTAACATGCTTCAAAGACATTGCGTCTTAAACTTACAACTAGTATTTGCTATTACGATTAAATTTATGCTTTGAAGTGCCTTACAATATTAAAATTTTAAGGTATTATTGAAACACGATTTCGACCAGCATGTCGTTTCTCCAAATCAACTTCGATTCAGGATCACGAATATCGAATCCCATCTCATAATTCTCATATTTCGGAATTCCCCGCAATAGGCTAATTAATAAATTTCGTAATTCACCATAAATTTCGATACACGAGTGGCAGCGCATCTCACCGGTGGCTTTGGGATCATTTAATATAATTAATTACGTCCTGGAAATGGTGTACATATTTACAGGAGTTGCTCCCGAGGGTGCTGGAAGCAAAGAAGAGAGAAAGGACAGGTAAACCGCGAGGCGAATGGACGTTTCTTCCTGGTTGTCTGTTTAATGAAATTATGAAATTCAAAGGAGGATTTTCGAGTGGGTGGAAAAAAGAAGGAAAACAAAATGGTCGGTCCATTTCCAAGGAATTCGAAAGTACGAGAATGCCGATGAGAATCCGACTCATTAATGAAATTAATTATTAAAATTAATTCCTGCGATATATTTATAATCACTGTACATATACGAGTTTACTGTTCCCCACTCAAAGGGTCTAGCCGGTTAAGGTAGTCAAAAGTGCCCCTAAACCAAATTGGACTTGCGATGGGTCATTCGATAGCTAATGAAAAAAAAACAATCTGTGCCAAGTTTCAACTTTGTATCTCGACTGGGGGGGTAGTAAAGGGCAAAAAACGAAAAATCACGTTTTTGTTCAATTTCTTCCAACTGAGTGCATGAAAAATTTTGAAAAAAATTAGTGGCACGTCAGTTAGCGATACACATATTATAGAATTTTTTCAGATTTTTATGTTGCAAATCCAAGCTGTGAAAAATAAAAAAACCCCAAAAATGCCGAAAAATGCCGATTTGGTATTGAAGGAGTTGCAGAACTATAATTATATAATTTGGGTAAGTGGGTATATGTGATAGTATTGCTCTCAATTTTTTTTAGATTTTTTGATTAGGTGCGCCGTAGTTAAAAAAATTAAAAACCGGGTTTTTCGGCGTTTTTTGCGTGTCAGATTGACTTATAGGTCGAACTTTCGTATTATTCTCTATTAAATAAGTGTTTGTGCAGTAATCAATGTTTTTGCATCCGGCAAAGCAATATAGGAATTAAGGAAACTAAATAAATAGAGAAAATTGGAATTACTGTGCTATTAGAGCCTAGAGCGTAGCGAGTATTTTCAAGTGGTTCGGTGGTCCCGTGGCAAAGCGTCACGCTGTTGAAACGCTGCGGACTTTTTTTGTAGGTTCGCATCCCACTTAGGTTAATTTTTTTTTGCATTTCATTTTCTGAACTTTTAACTATATAACAACCGAACTATATCAATATCTGTTTACAAGTAGTTTAAGCATATTTTTGAAATATTCTAATCTGTACTATACGTAAATATGACTTTGGAGCGCATGTTTATCTTTAAATATAAGACATTTAAAAAATATGCTTAAACTATGTTTAAACTAGTTCGGTTGTTATATAGTTAAAAATTCTGAAAATGAAATGCAAAAAAAAATTAACCTAAGTGGGATGCGAACCTACAAAAAAAGGCCGCAGCGTTACAACAGCCTGACGCTTGGACCACGGGACCACCGAACCACTTGAAAATACTCGCTACGCTCTAGGCTCTAATAGCACAGTAATTCCAATTTTCTCTATTTATTTAGTTTCCTTAATTCCTATATTGCTTTGCCGGATGCAAAAACATTGATTACTGCACAAACACTTATTTAATAGAGAATAATACGAAAGTTCGACCTATAAGTCAATCTGACACGCAAAAAACGCCGAAAAACCCGGTTTTTAATTTTTTTAACTACGGCGCACCTAATCAAAAAATCTAAAAAAAATTGAGAGCAATACTATCACATATACCCACTTACCCAAATTATATAATTATAGTTCTGCAACTCCTTCAATACCAAATCGGCATTTTTCGGCATTTTTTGGGGTTTTTTATTTTTCACAGCTTGGATTTGCAACATAAAAATCTGAAAAAATTCGATAATATGTGTATCGCTAACTGCCGTGCCACTAATTTTTTTCAAAATTTTTCATGCGCTCAGTTGGAAGAAATTGAACAAAAACGTGATTTTTCGTTTTTTGCCCTTTACTACCCCCCCAGTCGAGATACAAAGTTGAAACTTGGCACAGATTGTTTTTTTTTCATTAGCTATCGAATGACCCATCGCAAGTCCAATTTGGTTTAGGGGCACTTTTGGCCCCCCTTAACCGGCTAGACCCTTTATTTTGGCGATTGGGAGTCGCCCCTCGAGTGTAAAGAGTTAAACGCCCTAAAAATGTGACAATTCTTGCACGTACTGTTATAATTATTATTACAATGAAAAAATGAAACGTATCAAAAGATGCAGATAGATGAATATGCGACTTCAAAGTTACATGGCGTTTTCGAGGGTTAATTCAATTTTAAGTTATGATTTTTAATAAATCATTACAGAACCATAAGGAAAAAAATTAACATCAAAAAATGATTACACATCTGCAACATTATGCATTAACAGAATTAACTGGATTAATGGTTTTAACTGCATTAGCTAGATTAGGTTGTTCAATTTTCATTGGACACAGTGTTACTTGTTTCGTTGATTCAAACCATGTAATTGTTTCTCCGTCACTGTTTCGTTGAGTATGTTGCATTTCTGCAACCGTACGAATTTAAGGATGAAGTTTGATTCTAGGTTGAAGGTAGATATTTCAATTAATATCAGGAATTATAACTGAAAGGCCGAGTATGCCGACGGATGACACTTGGCCTTAATAAGTCTTCGATCCTCTCGGTTTCAAGTTACTGCACCACTAGAGCAACTTCCATTCTTGGCCCTTCGGTTAGCACGAAAAAAAGAACCGCCTCGCCAGGCACGCTCGACTTTGCCGGACGCATTGTTTCGTGTCTGGCCTTGATACGCGATGATAATCAACCCCCAAAGAAGATGCAAACTCGGCGGAAAAACGAGAAGCTTATCGCGTCGGAATTAAGGGCCGCATTATTTCCAACAACCAGCCTCGGTGATTTCATTTTTTTTTCCTGACCCGAAACTTCCGCGTATTTTGTAGCCACGTGTGTTATATCAAAGATATCCTTTATTATTTATTCTTCTTTTGCTCGATGTTTCATTTATTATTATTATTATTATTATTATTATTATTATTAAGGATTTTCGAGTGAAGTCATTTTTTCCTGACCCGAAACTTCTGCGTATTTTGTAGCCACGTGTGTTCTATTAATTATTATAATTAAGAGTTTTCGGATGATTTCATGTTTCCTTGACTAGAAACTTCTGCATATTTTATAGCCATGTATGTTATATTAATTATATGGTTTATTATTATAATTATTATAATTGTTATTACTGAGTTTTTTGATTTCATTTTTCCTTGACTCGAAACTTTCACGTATTTTAAAGCCACGTGTGTTATATTAACGATATTAATATTATTACTGTTATTATTAAGAATTATTATACTTTTACTCCGCGACAGTATTTACCACTACAACTACCGAAAATATACTCAGTTATGCTTACACATTTACTAACAATAAATGATGGCTGTAGGACGTAAGTTAATTAATGGATTTAATTATGCGCACTGTGTACATAAAATAAAAGTACATAAAATCTCAAACAATCCGCCGTCATATATTCAAATAATTGCATTAAAAATGGACCATTTCCGCGGAGCCATTTCCACTGCTTAGTTAGTTCCATTAATAATCATAATACGAATAATTAAAGTTCACCAGAACCGAATGTCTTCGTTCGAATTCGTAAACGTTAATGACTTTTATCGCTTTTGACCTGATTAGTTCGGAGGTTTTGCCACTCCCATTATCCATCTCCATATCTGTCTACTCGCGGATCTATTTAGCCAGCTATCAGCCTACGAATCTATCGGGCTAACTATCCGACTATGTATCTATTTAACGTTCTATCTATCTACAAATCTATCTATCAATCAATCTGTCTATTTACTCGGCTATCCATTAACCTATCTATGTTCTTGTTATCTACATACTGTCATACATATTTGGTCAATCTAATTACATTAAGTGTTCAGATAAATCTCGAATGAACCAGGAACCTTAGAGTGGCCGAATTAACCCATTCGAGACGACGATTTTTTTCGAACACGGTCTTCAGGAGCGATTTTTTTTTTTCTTTATATTGTTCCTTTTTAATAAAAAAACATGTTTACTATGAAAATCATCCAATTCGTAAGTGAATTCACATAAATAAGATCATTGCACACCGGGTGCATTTTTAGATTTAGATTTTTAGATTTTTTGGTACACAGTAAAACCTATGCCAAATTTTGTTTTCCTGTACTTTACAGATTTCAGTAGTTCAAGAAAAATCTTATTTCGACGACTAGTTTACTCAGAATAACTGATAATTGCACATTACTGTTATTGCACACACGGTGCAATCGGTCTCGAATGGGTTAACCTCTTAGCTACGGTACGCCACTATACTAGCTTTTCCGTATGTTATCTTATTATGTTTTTTTCAAACTCTTTACACGAAAATGTATAAAGAAATTACAATTTATTCATCTCTAACTCTATTCTAATGTAATTTCATAGTGGAAAGCACCACCGGACACAAGTCGGAGTGCTGTTTACATTATTTTGCGCGCGCAGCCCGCGTCGAAGATTGCATGAAAAATGTCGTATCGTTGAATTCGCGTGTAAAGCATGTTTTTTTGCGCCTATGGATATCCTTTCGGTATTTGCGGATAAATAGGTGTACGTCGGACCGAGTAAAACCTCTTTCTTTATGGCTCGATGAATCGCAAGCGTAAAAGGTCTAAAACGTTCGTTTGCTCTGCTCGATTGAACGTCTATTTAACGCTCAATCAACCAGCCGTAGTTCCACTGTCTCTTGGAGACTTGCATCGTTATCAATTATTCCAACCAAATCTGGCCAGTCTTCGTCTTCCCTGGCATTGTCTTCTCTCCGTAAACTCTTTTCTTGGACTTCGTCTTTGAAATATTAAAAAGTATCCGATTGGACGATTAATTTCGTGCCGTGGAAGTTGAGCCTTTTCATGAACTTTTGATGACCCGATGCAAGACTTAAAGTTTGCGATATTTGTGATATTAATAAGATGCAAGTTTATGTAAATATAAAGAAATTGGAGAAATGGAATTTGTTACGATTATAAGATAACAATTAGTTAGAATGTGGTAGTAATAAATAAAAAACATTAAATTCCATATGAAACAAACGAAACTTAGTTCGATCACCTAATTACAATCATAATTATCAAGTCTTCCATTTTCTCAAACAAACAACGACAATTCAATTTCCTATCGATCCGATTCCCTCTTCGATTCCTTTCCAATCGATTGGTCGCATCGAGAAAGACTTCGTAAATAATTCCGGTCGTCGATTATTTACAAGAAAAACTGATTAGGGAAGTACGATCGGGACAGTAATTAGAGTCATTAGCGGGACGACGTTCATTAGATTTGTGGCTGCGTGTCTCCAGAGTGGAAACCGTGGAGCGGGAGGGTAGTACAGCGGAGTAGAAAGGAAAAGGAAGGGAATCGCAATCTCCGTAATAATTCTGCACCGCCCATTCTGGATTCGGTTGGTGGTCGTTCGTCCCTTCAACGTCAACCCCTCGCTAAATCCTTTTCCAATTCTCGATGCCACCTACTCCCGGAACCCCCTTTCACCCTTTCACCCTTTCACCCTTCACTCTCTTCCTCTCCTCAACCCTTCCCGCCAACCAGGTGCATTCACTCGCGTATCGGTTCGGGGTCAAAGTTGAACCGAGTCCTAGAAACAATCGAGATCTTACCAACCCTGCCTCCACAAAGTTCCATTTTCACCGCGTCAACCACCACTCTTTGAATAACCTCGTCATCGTTATTCTACTTTTCCCTTTTCTTTCTCTTTTTCCTTCTATCGGCTTTATTTCGGTGTCGTATCGACTCGTGTTCATTATCGTACTCTGATTTTTCTATCATTCCGTAATTTGGCTTCCTCTTTGGTCTTTGCATTCCGACTTCGCGAAACAGATCTGCTTTGGAGATCCTTTCTTTCATTAACGTATTTCGGGAGGCCGTGTAATAAATAATGAATGCTGCCGTATTGTATTAATGCGTTTGATCCGATCTTTTGTTAAGGTGGGATTTATTTGATGTTTTTTTGTATCGTTCGAATAAAGCCTGTAGAAATTGGATTCGGGATTTGACTAGTTTGTTAGAGAGGAAATAGAGCTGCGTGTGGAAACCATTTTAATTAATACATATTATATCTTTGTGTATTTGCTGAAGGGTACGAATATATTTTTGGAATAATGGGAATATATGGGGAGTAGGTAACGAGGATATAATTGGTAATATTATGGGTTTTCTACGCCAAATTAATCCTTTTCCAGATCAGATTCACCTTTTTGTACTCCAAATTAAAATTGTTGCAAATCAAATTCACCGTTTCACAGATCAAATTCATCATTTTGCAAATCAAGCTTTTCTACAAACTTGTTTTCTTAAGTTATTGTTCCGAAATAAAAATTTGATTGCATGTATGTGATAATACTTAACATAAACCACCATAAAACGACATGAAGTAACATAAAATACTTCTTTAACACCAAAAGAGATTTATAAATCAAATATTTGTAAATATTTTTGGCTCTAAATAAGTACTCTATGTTAATTTTAAACATAACAACATAAAATTCTCAATTAACGCTAAAAACTGAATAAGTATTTTATTTTTATTTGATGTCATATTGGATTGCATTTTTATTACAATAACGTAAGAAAACAAATTTGTAGAAAAGCTTTATTGCAAAGGAGTGAATTTGATTTGCAGAAAGGTGAACATGATCAACAAAAGGGTTAACTTGGAGTGCGAAATTAAAGAATAATCCCAGACCATCAAAATCAACAGAGAATTCCTCGACAATAGCAAGCATGCCAGACTAATTTCTGCGGTAACGGACCCGACGTTCCACGCCAATGTTTAGGAGCCGACTGGCATCCTGCTCTCTCCATTGCAGCCACCTACACGACATCATCGCATATAGAACACACACAGGTTTTCCCTCTCGCTCGACTTCCGGGGGTTGAAAAGAGGCGGGAGGAGTTGTGAATCAATACAAGGGCTACAACCAACCCTCCCGACAAGTCTCTCCGCTCGCTTCTCTTCTCCCGCGACCATCCCTCCTAAAAGTGTTGCGCTAGCAACACTCTCCGGGCCCCTGAAGCTACCCCTGAAACTACCCCTTCGCGACAGCGTTTGTCCCTTTTCCGTCCTCCTTCCGCGAGATGATACAGGCTATTCCAACCCTCCCCGGAAGGACACCCCTCTTCACTCTCTCTCCTTTTCTACCCCCCTCGACGGAAGTCAAGGATCCTGTGGATTTTGCGTGGATGCTGCGTGCGACAGACGTACCACCGGGGACGCCTGATTAATTTATCGTCGTTGATCTTACCGGAGGAACAAATTCCACGGAAGAAGCGACACTCGTGAGATTACGGCTACGATCCATTTTCCTCTTATCCGAGAAAGGGGTTTGCTAGCCGGAGACAAAAATTCGACGTATCAGGGTGTTCCTCTAGTTAAAGCCTACGATTATGCCGGTCCTGATATCATGGAGTACAGATAACAAGAGATAAACTATGATCTTTATTGAATATTACTCTTGGGAATGTTAGTTGTCTGATATAATGTGTAATTGGAGTTTGAAGTATGTCTTTCTTGAATATATTCGAAATGTTATCTTTCTTTTGAAGAAACATAGTTTTTAGTTAAAAAAATATTTTTCATTATTTTCTATAAACTTATTCCATCGATCTACAAGCTGTTGACCTGCATTTCAACTCTCGGAACTGCGTTTGTTTCCTTTCAAAGAACGAAAGTTTCAAGTGTTTCTTTTTTAATCTTTATCGTTTATTTTTTTGTTCGACGGTGCGGCTAGTAGTATAGACGGTGGTCGCTATACTAGTAGTATAGACCACAGAACTCGCTATACTAGTAGTATAGACCACCGCCTATACTACTAGCCGCACCGTCCAACAAAAGAATACTAACATTTCGAAGACCAACAAAAATATAACTCAAGATTATAACTTTATCGTTTATGATAGTTATAGTTTGTTATCGAATCGTTCTCGGTACAACGACAAATATAAACAATTGAAAACTCACCATAGCGTTATGATAATTTGTTAATGAAACATAAAGTAAAATTATCTCCCACATATTTCTCAGATTTACATTAACCGCATTACGTGAAAATAGTAATAAAATAATTACACAAACGCACTGAAAGAAGTGACAATCCTTGCACTTCATAATTATTATATACTTATATTATAATAATTGTATACTTTTATCATTATTATTAAACGAAAAAATGAAACCAAACAAAAGATACGGATAGATGAGTGCGTGACTTCAAAGTTACATGAAACCATGCTTCCATCCAACGCTTAAAAAACAGCGAATATAATTCTGAGAAAATATGTACAACGCATTAACGATAAGAATAGAAGGAGAATAGAGGAGGACCGATAATGGAGCAGCTTAAAACCCCGGTTTCACGGTGATACTTAGAAATGCATCATTCGCGTCTTTCAGGGGAATAAGCCACAGTCGAGGGAATATATGTTTGTCGGTATTTTTAAGTCCGAAGGAAAATGGCGGTTCTTGGCTAGCCGGTCCAAGCATAAAGTACCATCTTTTGGCTCTGGTTTCTTGGCTCCTCGAAGGTTTCTTAGTCCTGCGTCTAGGAGCATTGATCCTTTTTACGGTGACAGGAAATATGGTGGCCCAAAATATCGTTTTGCAACAAAATCGGAATTCTCGTTTATGATAATAATTTATGGTATTCATTGTGTCGTTACTTTGTTTGGCTAATTTCGATTACTCAGTTTTGGATTCCAAGATATTGATTTTATTATATTTATCTAACATTTCCAATCGAGCGTTAATCAAATATGTAATCAATTATATCATTAACCGTGTATGATCATTATTGTTATTTATTGTTTCGTTGCGTATACTTTGTTTGGCAGATTTCGATTACCTAGTTTTCGAGTTTATATTTACGTCATATTTTTGATATTTTCAATCAACCGCTAATAAGATATGCAATAAGTTATATCATTATAATTGATTTTCATTTATTTTCATTCTTGACAATAATTGTTATTGGAAAATATTAAATAATAACGATATTATATCTCGATAAAAATGATCGTCTACTAAGTATGAATTACCATAGAAGATGATATTCTTACTCTTGCAATTAATTATGTCGATAGAGGTTAATCAACATGGCGTAAGAAATTAATTGGTTTATCATCGATGAAGAGTTCTTATCTCGACGATGTTCTTAAGAGCTGTATGGCGTTTAACATGCATAAATTCCCTCGTCTTTCAAGAGTTCCTCCGCTAATTGATCGATCATGTCCCTACTGAGCTCGCCCGTAATTAGAGGGACTTATTACCGAGTAATTACTATAGTCTTATCGAATAAGGATAGGTTATTATTGCTGAAATTAATTTAAGTAGAAAAAGACTATATCTGAATTTGTCTCTAAAAATAAATATTATCAGGGAACAAAAAGAACTTCAAAATAATTCTACTTTATTCGTATTAAATAAGGGCAGGTTATTATCACTGAAATTGATTTAAGCAGAAAAAGACTATTTCTGAATTAGTCTCTAAAAACAAATATTATCTGTGAACATAAACAAGTCTGAAGTAATTCTGTATTATTCTTATCAGATATGAATGGGTTGTTATCAGTGAAACTAATTCCAATACAAAAAGACTTCTTTCTCAAAAACAAATATTATTTGGGAATACAAACAAGTCAGAAGTAATTCCAACTAAACCACACGGGACACGCAACATCAAGGCAGATTAAATCGTCGAAAATTTGAGAAACGACTAGGGTTCCAAAAATAATATGAACTCGATGGACACAAAGGGGAAGGGAAAGGGAAAGGGAAAGGGAAAGGGACGAAATGGTTGGTCTCGAGGGTCGAGATCACCATGAAGATGTTACGTTAATTCGTTCGTCGGTAACGTTTGAATCCGATAAATCGTTTCTCGTTTAACGTAACAAAGTTAATCGCGCATGTACGAATGATGGGGCTACACGGAGTTAGAAGAATATCAAGAAAGAGGGGGAGAGGCAGTGGCAAAGGGAGAAAGAGGCAAAGCAATGAATAGTATCTTGCTCGTGGATGGAATAAAGATAAAGATCCGACAACCATTTGTATCCATATGCAAGATGGGTGATCGACGAGTTGGGTCGAAGGATCATCCGAACCCGATAGAAAATCCCCTAGGATATCGTGGCTCCGGAGAATCGTTGTCCTCGGAAACTGGCAATATTCGCGTATCACTGGATATTTATCAAACCGCTCGATTTCCCTGTCCAACAATGCTACGTCGAAATCTACCAATTAATGTACTCTCTCGCCGCGTACAACCAACCATTTATATTCTACAGTGAAATTATCTCTACATCGCGTTTATTAAAATCTTTTCCCACCTCGGTGTTCGCGGGAATTTATTTTTTGTACGCTTCGTTTGAACAGCTACTACAACTATCTAACACCAATTTTATAGAACATGGATAACAATGATTGTATATTTAAAATAAAAACGCGTGGCGATGAGAGTTGTATTTCGAATTGTCGTAATAAATCCAGTGGCAATTGAGATATTTTGAATTGCAGTAATAAATCGAGTGGCGATTGAGAGTCGCCTCTGGAGTGCGAAGGATTAATATTTAAAATTAAAGCGTTTAAATCGGTGAATTTAATATTTCAATATATTTTGTTATTAATAAAAGAAATAGAGATGGATCTTAAGATACCGCTGTTAGTAGCAGTTTTAAATAAAAAACTGGAATAATTGATGCGGGGGAAGGCTATTAAATAATTCGTCTTTGCAAGCTTGATAAATTCATATGTCATGGACATGCAAAAGTAATCTTGCTCTTTGTCCTTTTTCCCGCCAAGTGAATAATATTATATGGAAAATTGCGAGAGACATAGCGCGAAACGTTATAATTGTTGTTGGGCAAAACGCTTTAGGCGAGAATATAATTGTTCCCAGATTTGTTGGGAACTGCAAGCTACGAGACGCCAGAGAATTATTCAAAATGCACCGACGAATTTTAGTTGCGCGGATTACTGTTCCTCGAATTCTATTTTCTCTGCGATTTTTCGCTAAAACCGCATTATTTCTTCGAGAAGTTTTAATAACGGACTCATTTTCCACTAAAACTTTGCCGGACTTAAATACTGTATTATTTAAAATATATTCTTTTAAATCATTATTTATTCATTTCTTTGCAGTGACACCAAATTTCAGTTATAATTAATTAACGAATTAATTATTGAATTATGTTAATTGCCGTGAAATAATTATTTCACAGCAATAAGTTGAAATAATCGAATAATGACATAATTATTTCACAGCAATAAGTTGAAATAATCGAATAATGACATAATTATTTCACAGCAATAAGTTGAAATAATCGAATAATGACATAATTATTTCACAGTAATAAGTTGATATAATCGAATAATGAACTAATATTCAATGCAACAAAGATTTTCATTCTGATTCCAAACTAATAGTTTCTCAGAGATGCAAATAAATGCAACGATCCAAGTCACTATGAGGGCGTTTGAATATTGCATGGATGGAAATTGCAGATGCATATCATTAATTTCTAAGATCGTAGGACCCGGCAGAGTCAAAGGCATCCGGGGGAAATCTCGGACACCGATTCGTCCGACACGAGAAGCTGAACCTAACTCAACCCGTAAATAATATATCTTAAGCGCAACGTGTTTTCGAGGATGCGCAGCTGAAGTCAGTGATTCCATGTTCTGGGAGAAATATAAGCACGAGATCTTACGAGTAAAATAAGAGACCCTTGCACGCGATATACACCAACGGATCTAATGAAAAATTTACTCGTCGCCTCATCTACACCAAATTTAAAAGAAGTTTAGCACCGCGTTCAAAAATGAATGAAAAATTAAAAACCTTAATGGAAAGCTTGCGAAAACTTGCCTGATGCTGTTTTCCAAGAACCTACATTTAAAGTTGCGGAGAAATAATATTATTGCGATATTATATGTAATAAATTCTTTCCGTGAATTCCATATTTCGATCTCTTTAATTAACGAAATTTAAATATGGAATTTATTGCATTGAGCTTAAGTCGTTTTTACGAAAAGACTCGCCTCTTTTCTAGCAACTTTGAGTCACTAACCCTTTCGTACAATTATGTAACTGTAAAAATTAATTAAATATTAATACAAATTTAATGGAAAACATACTTGTTTGATATAGTTTCTGAAACAACTACGTTTAAAGTTGCGGAAAACTAACATTATTGCGATATTATATGTAATAAATTCTTTCCGTGAATTCCATATTTCGATCTCTTTAATTAACGAAATTTAAATATGAAATTTGTTTCATTGAACTTAAGTTGCTCTCACGAAGAGACAGGTCTCTTTTCTAGCAAGTTTGCGCCGTTAACCTTTTTGTAATATTACGCAACTGGTAGTGAAAGTAAAGGACATGCACGTGACTCTAATTATCTCGTCTCGTCGATCAATTTTCCATCGATCCGTTGTAAGCCATAATCTAACCACTAACGAATTAACTCGTTCAGAATTATTCTCAAATACGCATCCAATTTTTGCGTAAAAGTGTAACGTTACGAATGATATTCTATCTTATTCGAGTGCAATTCAAAGAATTCATAATCATAGGATCTAAATATGAATTTGTAAACGATATATTTGTGTCGATCATACCATCAATATATATTACATTGATATAGTTTGTAATCAATGGTTTTCACACCATATTATAATTAAAATTAATAATTCCGAGTTATAAATTCCGGCAATTATAACGTAATATATGACGAAGTCCCATTTGACTCCCGCTTTTCTAAGTCCCACTCTTTCTTTGACTTATTACACGTTCCAGTTGCATCGGTGATTATCAACTTCATATTCGTCAAGGGATCAACAAATCTAACCGTTTCTCTTTTAACAACTCGTTCGCTGTCCCTCTCTTATTATTCACTATTAACGAACACGCAACCATCGCGGAGACATAATTTACAAGTACAGTCAGCAGCAAGATAGCCAAGATAATTCCGAAAGCAGAGCACGCTGCTGCTGACAGTTATGCATTGTGAAACATATCCGACAATGGGCTGACATTACTAGTATCGTATTTTCAAGCACGAACTCACGGACCTTTCTTTCCTTCGTTAATGTTCCTCTCTTGCTGTTACATCCTTTCTTCTCCTCTTAATACCGTTCAGGATATTAGATGTTAATTGTCAAATATTCCTGCGAGTGAAAATCGTTATAAAACTAAGAATGAATCTAATCGCCTAAAGGACTTCGGATAATTTTGCAACTTTAACAAATACAAGAATATCATAATTTCTAATCACAACTTGTAACAAATGTGATACATAATTTCTTCTAATCGGAATACCGTGAAGATATTAAATATTAATTAGAAGATAATGATGCAGGTCATACATTTCTATGTAGACAAGGATAAATCTAGCCTCGTAAAGAACTTCGGGAAATGATGAAAGTTTAAAAAATTCAAGAATATCATAATCCCTAATCACAACTTGTAGCAAATACGAGATATAATTCGTTCTGATTTGAATACCATGAAGATAATAAATATTAATAATAAAATAACGGTGCGACAGAGAAGCTGCATAAAAATAAGGGTAAATCTAATCGTACAAAGGGCTTCGAAAAATGATAAGAATCCAAAAAATTCAAGAATATCATAATCCCTAATCACCGCACGTATCGAAGCTGATGAACGAAGCGAACGTTGGAAGGTTATAAAAAGGGGAGGTCCCAATCGAGTAATGCGATTTTTGAGTACGTAATGGTAGGAAGCGGAGGTGAAGTTGAATACAGAGAGTCGGTGGCATAATATGTTCCCGTTAGCCAGTAGGACTGTAGGAACTTGGAAATAGGGTCAGTTCCCCCAGGAAGCTTCCGGAAATCCAAGAGGGGACTTGGGAGAGCGGCCGGGAGCCATAAAGTTATCTCACGTAACGTTCGAGCGAGCGTGCCTCTGGAAAAGGGAGAATGTTAAGTGTTAATAAGGCTACCATCAACAGGGATACGTCGTTTGCCACTGCTGCCAACGTATCTGCTCTCTTCGACTGCCTCGGGGGTGTATTATTGTTATTATCTTTCCCTTATGCATCGCAAACAATCCGCATAACCTTATTTATCCAACGTAATTAATCTACGCGTCGGTATTCTTGTGCAAACAGCTTTTTGGCTACACGGGAAATCAATATTGTTTATAATAATCAAAATATTACTAGCTACATAACGTTTAATTCTTTGCACTCGAAATTATTTATTACGGCAACTTGAATAGCGAATGAGAAGCGACATCAAGATTTACCCCAATCGTCAATGATTTAAAGACCAATAAAAACTAACTGGAGTAAACCTTAATATAAATCAATTAATATAAATGAACGTATGTTCATATCGAGGCATAATTATAGTCCTAAAAAATACTAGAAATTAGTGTTACCAGTTACTTCTTTTTTAATATGATCAAAAGAAAATTCTTGTGGGGTGAATTTCAATCCAAGATTCCCATTAAGACTTAAAATTCCAGTTACAATATTTCATTTTTTAAAATAGATGTTACATCAAATTCCGGCAGATTTCATTCGAAAGATGAAACGTATGTCGATCGTGGAACGAAGTTAAAAAATAGTTTCTCATGGAATAATATTATAAATGTCGCAAGTTAATGGTTCCAACGGTGATAATATAATAGCGTAATAGTAATGAAAATATAAATCCAGCTTAAATGGTCCTACGAGGGAGAACGTGTCAAGCGAAACTTCCGGGAAGGCCATTTGCATAAATAGTATTAATATATTACTTTCGGAAATTATCCTGCCTCCTTGTAACAAAGACTAATGTCCTTGAAGCTTTGCATCAGAAATTGTATGCTCGCCGCAACTGCGAATGGCGCAAATGGCGGGGTCGGTGCAGGGTGTCGTAATACGAGACGTTTTTGACTCGTATCGAGGGTAGGTGTCGAATAAAGGGTGACTGCCGAGTATTATTAAGGATGCTCGAAAAAGGAGTTCGAACAATGGAACGATGACTTTACAAATTGGTGAATTGGCTTTCGGCAATCACCTACAAACTCGACTGTATTAACGCAAGTTCATTGGAGTCCAACCATTCATTTTGAAGTCTAACTCCCAGTCCCTTTTTGTTTACAAATGAAAAATATTTACCTGACTAGACGAACAATTTCAAATGAAAAGTTCCTTTGACACTTTCCCTATCAGGCTAAATTATTTGATTTTACTCTTAACATACCCCTAATATAAACCTTGAGAAACGACAAAGAAATGTTCCACGAGCTGTTTACGAAAGCTTGTATCACACGGGACATCTGCGAGTATATTTTCAAGTACACTTTCTAATACAAGGAAATATAAATCTAACCTATAATTTGTCGAAGGTAACAACAAAATCCAAGGAGAGACGAGAGTAGGATTCCATGTAACAATTCGGGAGAGACCTCCCGGAGGAGTTATGTAATTTATTATACTCTAACGGTGGATCCCGGGAGTATCATAAAACAATGAAAGCAATAAAACACTTGAATTCCTTGAAAGCCATGGAAATATATGGAAAGGGGTTTGGCACGTCAGTCGGTTGCGTTGAATGGGTGGGAATCAAGAATTAAGATGGACTTTCAGCACTTTAGACGTCAGCCATCGAAGAAAGAGGTACGGCGTTATACTCGAGAAGATATTGCATCGCGGCACAGTGCTGCTTAGAGAACATAAGAGACCATAGGAGGAGAGGAGAGGAGAGGAGAGGAGAGGAGAGGAGAGGAGAGGAGAGGGAGAGACGCGTGTAAGGCAAGAACCCTCTCGCTTGGAAGCTGCGACATTTCATAAGACAAGTTTCGTGTCAGCCAAAGTATCATATTCCTCCATGCCACTGTACTCTTACATCCGTTCTCCGTGCCGTGCCGTGCCACACCGCGCCGTGTACTGGAATTTGGATTCTGGAGTAATAACACCCATCGTCTTCTCACCTGAACGCCACGCTACAACTTTATACTCTCGAAACTCCTTCTACCGGATTACACGTGTCTTATGTCTTATTAAATAAATGTTGTTCCCCTGGAATTTATTCATGGGAATAAGATCTCATGTTCGCGGCGAGAAGATTCACGTCGAGTAACACGCAATTATTTACAGGTTGTTGACTCCATTCTGTGCTACATCTATTGATATTATTATCATTTATTTTCTTTGGACATTCAATTTATGATGTCGAATTATTCGCTTATTTATGTGGACAGAGTAGCGATTAGAATATTATTGACACTTATTGGCAGTCTTTGAGAAACATTAAAATACTTGTAATTAATAACCAATTATTTCCACTTTCGAGAGAAATGACCATCGACGTGTTTAGCACGCCATTCTAGCGCAAGGTATTAAATGAATAAGAATTAAAATAGATATTATAATACTTCTAATTAAATTGTTAAGCAGTGTATCGAAAAATCAGAATCAACCTACAAAAGCATAACAAGTAAAGCTAAATAAAAATAATAATCCTCCCATCTTCGAGCTTTAAGAAAAACCATATTCTTTTCCATCACCCTAATATAAGTATTTCCTCGGAAACTGCATAAAATGGTGTCAACTTCCACCGATAAGGATCCGAATAAAATGAATGCAGTGTTAAGGATGTGCATCAAAGAGAGAGATAAAGAGAAAGAGAAGGGGGGTAAGTAAAGAGAAGCTTCTTGGAGGCAAGAGTATCACAAAGGATTCTCATTGTTAATAAGTACGGGGAATCCAAGGAAATAATTTCGTTGACAGTCTCCATGGAGTTATGTCGGTGCGGGAGTTTCCGAAGTCGACTTTATCACTTCGTCAATAAGTCAAACGGCAGTGTAGAAACCCTTCCCTGGAATCGATGTAGATATACACGGAGGGTCGATTTACAGTGTACCCTTAACATTGCCTCTGCGTGGAGTTGATTCGAAGATGCGCGGTGGAAACGGCGTAAAGGCACTCGTGAAAGTGCGGGCCCTCGAACCAAACAATACCATGTTTATTCTCTCGAGGAACTACTACTTCCGGAAATTTACGAGCTACGGGATTTCCGCGGGGCCAAGATCAGAATCTACCAATGAATAGAATCGAATCCGAGAATAAAGGAAACTCGCAAACTGTATTTTCGATTCGACGTACTTAACTTTCACACTTCTCTCTTAAATTATTATGGAAATAACGCACGATTGGTTTGGAATGTGTTTTCTTCTTTGGGACTGAATTCTCACTTTTTATGTATCGAGTATTCTTGTACTATGTTCATACATGTTAAAATACAATTGATATATTAATGTAATTTAAAAGATGAATCTTTAAATCAATTGTTATTCGAGAAATATTGAACCTGAATTATTCGTGTTATTTATTTCATCAGATCCACGAGGCTCTTAAAATAGAAATGCATTCCCGGATATTTTAAGTGGAATTCCGAAAATGGGATGCAAATATTTCGCGAAAATATTTGTCGAGTCGATGATAAAAAGTGGTAGCAATGTTTAGACGACGTTCGGGGATATCTTATCATTCAGATTTTCAATGTCGCGAGACTCGACCGGAAACGATTAATGTTAATCACCGTATAAAAAGTGAAATTATTCCAAGGATAAACATAAATTTACGTACGTTTTTACTTCTTCAATTTGGAATTCGGTATATTCGATATTTTCAACCGATTTACGAGCGATAAAAAGAATTTGATTCGAGTCTCGATGAGTCGTAACTTTGCTGGCGGAGGAGTGTCATTTTTAGCGAAAGATTTACGGTGAAAAATTGAAAATTCTATAGAATCGCGTCGGAAGGAGTGCGGCTTCGATCAATTTATCCTGATCCTCTCCACGAGATCTTTTTAAACTCTCATAAACTCGTAATCTCTGCGTCAATTCAATCCAATTCACGCGTGCAATTTCTGCGCTTTATTTTATTGTGCATTTAAAAAATCTACGATTGTAAATAATATCGAATCAATGTTAAAAAATGATGCCTTTCAAAATTCTCAGATTGTAAATGATGTCGAATCAATGTGAGAAAATATTGCATTTCAAAATTCTCTGATGGTAATTGACATCAGAACATTCCTAAAAAAATGCAATATTTCCAAAATCTCTGGTAGCCGATTATTTGAAAAATAGCGTGAATTTGCGATGCAAATCGGAATCGACTCGACGCATTCGTCAGACGTTCGTAATCGGGCCAATTAGATCTCATTAAATTCCTTGGCGTGTCACAATGCACGGTGATTACGATGATTTCGCACAAAGAGAGCATTATGCGTTCACGTGGGCGCTGCTAGAATTCACCTCATTAATCTTTAATATTTAACGCTATTACCCACTTCCTTTATTAACCCAATTTTCCTATCTTTCGACAGATTTGACATTCAACGAGTCACGCGTTAACTATGGAAATAGTGTATTAGGAAAATTGGCTGCGATTATCATACAATTTTTCGCGTGAACATTTAACGTTCGCCCACGCTATTAACCAATTAAAATCTCGTATTACACCGCTATGAATTTCGCGGATTTTTCGCCATAATCTTGAATCACTATTAATTCTTTTCATTCACGCCCGTATTCTCCTCTAATTATTATCATTCCCAGAAATCAATTATCATCGAATACGATTAAAAATATATTAATTAAAATCCGCGACCTTCGTATTAAAAATAAAATCGAGGTCGCGCATAATTTATTTCAGATGCAAGAACTTTACGATGGAAAACGTTCGGTGATGAACATAATATTGAAAATTAATATTATTATTAATACAAATGCAATTAATCAAATCGAATTATAATGAAAAATATCGAACTTCGTATGAGACTCGTAAAAGCCAATCTTATTCGAGGCAATCGTTGATCATGAATTCTGAAATAATATTTAAAGTAGGGTTTAAAGGGGTTGGAACCCCCTCCCCCTGAATTTACAGGAAACTGATTTTTCTCGAATGACAAGCGTCTAGTCTATCCAAAGATCCTCTCGATCGTACAACTCCATTGATTGGTAGGCTAACAAGCCAAATGGGAACTAAAGAAAAGGAGTCTGGTGTACTTTCAGATTGAAAGCACCCGAGGAAAAAATGTAAGAAGAAGATGAAGAAGAAGAAAAAGAAGAAGATGAGTAGGAACGAAGAGCGCGAACGTTTCGGAAACAAGAAAAATAATGAGGAAAAATGAAACCATCCCACGGCTCCCATTTTTACGTGCACCAAATGGCATCTCGTATGAATTTAACATTCGTATGAATATTCTTATAACTTATTATAAATAAAATGTGAATAAAACGAATCTTAAAAACTCCTCAATTTTTCTTATCTTTATCGACACGAATGTCGCATCCTACGGTGTTAATTGTTTTTTGTTAGACATAGTCAAAGGGTTAATTACAATGTTGATATCCCGTAGAGCGGGAGGCAGCTGCATAAATCTGGCAGCAAGGCATTATAATAGAAAACTGGTGTTTTCCGCGTAAACCGAGGAGTTAGTTTAGACACGCAGTTGTGTACCTATTAAGCGAATAGCGGGAGGATGAACTTTCGAGTTAATTTGAATAATGGAGGGGTTTAGGTATCTGGGATAAATCGGGGGAGGTGAGGAGGCAGACGTGGGGCAGCCGAGTAAACCTCGCGCCAGCGGGACCGAAGTTAGAGGATAATTTCCACGGATGTTCGAAATTAAAAAAGTTTCCCTCCCCCCTCGTTGGACGGACCGAGGATTTCCGTAGCCTCGCGCAGGCCACGTTAATCGCTTCTGCACGGAACCGATTGGTCTTTTATCTCTTGGATTTCAACTCTCCCCTCTTTTTTACTCACCCTCTCACCCTCCTCATCCTTGAGGTCGCTGAGAATCCGTAAAAGAGACCGAAAGAAACTTCGACTCCATACCTTTCCACACTCCTCCCCATTTTTACCTTCGTAAATCGTTCCCCGTCGATGGATCAATTCGAATTTGAATTTCTTATCACCCACTCAAGTACGTCTCTTGGAGATTCCCTTTTATCGTGGCACTTGTTAACCCTTTGATCGCACGAGGCGCATATATATACCAGACACAAATCGCAGTGCTATTTACACTGTTTTTTGCGCGCAGTCAGCGTCGAACATTGCCGTACAAAGATACAATGCCGGGGAAAGTCCAGCAGTAGCTAAGAAGTTAAGAAACCACTTTAAAACCGTAACAACTTAAAAAAAGAGGGAAACCGTCAAAAGGGTAGGTAACTCCGGATATAATAATCGAAATAAATCGCAGCTGCGTAAACTATTGGATGAACGGATTCCATATTCTTCGATTTAATGAAATGGTGGGCTCGAGTGCGGTCTCCGCATTTCGAAGGTATCCACGGTACATTTTATTCCGTACTATTAATTCCGTACGAACTGGAACAACCGGATTACCAAATGTGCGCCGGTTCAAATCACCGGATCGAGTTCCGATGTCCTCTTCACCGGAACAACCCGCTCTTTCGATCGATCACAACATTTACGATTAATCCGACGAGTTTTAACCCCCCTCTTCCTCTTCCTCTTCCTCTTCGACCCCCATCCACCCCCATCCAGCTGTTCGCCGAATATTTTTTTCTCCAATATCGTGCGATCATTAAAATCGCCAAATTCCCGGCATCTAATATAACGATATTTTACATCCCCATTATAATTCCAGTAGAATGTACTTGTTATTTCTACGATATTTTTTACCTTCATCATTCGCGCATTTTTGCATTCGATATTGAAATCAATTATTATCGATATCAAAGAAATTGTATGTAAGAGGATTTGAAGTGGGGACATTTTATTTGTAACGAAAAACTTTGGGACTGGAATGTAATAAAGAATATTAATATTACCGTTAATATGACTGCGAATAATCAAACTAAATTACGACCAGTTTTAATAAAAATAATTGAGACAGTAACGGTAAAATATTACTCGTTAATATTATTCATATTACAATGATTTATAATTTAATTTGATTATTCGCAGTGATATTCACGGTAATATTAATTTAATAAAATATGATCGGGGTTTGGGATATATTGATTTTGACGCTGATTGGTTATGTTTTTTTTATTATTGGTTTATTTTCGATTGAAGAAGGAACTTGATATTTAATCTGATTAATTAATTTGCATATTAATACTTTTATATGGGATGATGATTATGCGATGAAAGATCAGAGAACTTGAATTAAAGGAGCCTAGATTTGGGAGTAATCCCAAACGGATACACTTGGGAGTAATTTAATCCTTGGAAAACGGCATTGTTTACGGAGTTTCCTTAATTCAATCGGGAAAGGGTTAATTGGCCGAGACGATCCGATAAAATCGGTTCCGAGCGATCAACGAACGAGGAGTGGATAAATTCTAAACGAATCCTCCGAATGGACAACATCGATCCGTCGTTTAGCATTCCCCAAACGAATTCATTAATGAATCAAATGGCTTGTATCGTTCCTGATAAATTATTGCAGTCGCGTGACGCGAACGTGCACGTTTCCATTTGTCAATTATTAAAACAAACTATTACTAATTTTACTAATTTTTACTAATATCAAATTCAAAATCCATGTGTGTGCGATTTTCCTACAACTCCTACTATTTTTGCCGAATTCGGACGACATTTTTTCAGTCACACTTTGTGTTCCAACAAAAAAGTATATACTACTTAATTTTCAGAAATATTAACTATAAAGCAGGATATATTTTAATATAAAATTCAAAATCTGTGTGTTGTTTCCGTCCGTCGTGTTTGACAAAAGAATATATTAGTTGCAAAATATTCATTAATTTACTAATTCTAACGATAAACAGTAAATACTCTTATAACGCGCAATATAATAAAATGCGGGATTTCCCGATAACACGATTTCATACAACGCGTACCATATTCACCTCGTTACACGTGAGTCTACTTTAACATTAAAATCGTGAGAAACGCGATGGTTGGTAAAACACATAAATCCCAAACAAATAAAACCTCCCAAGAGATTTCAATAAAAAGTAGGACAATTAAACGTGACAAATGGGACTCGTTCAGAAGATGCCGGTTGTCGAAGCTTATTTCGGTATGAAAAGGCCGATAATTCGGGGCCGAGTTAAGTATAATTGATTCCGCATTTCCATTCGACTTCTTTTTTATCCCGCAAACGGATTCTTGGGGTGGTTTCGTGAGCGAGCATCTTTTCGGGGGATCCATTGTCGTGAAATTGAAGGTACAACGATCGAAGATAATAGTCGAAGAGCAGAGCACGAATCACGAAGAGAAGCGGATGATAAGAGAAAACGAGAGACGAGAGACGAGAGTGAGTGTGTGTGTGTGTGTGTGTGTGTGTGTGTGTGTGTGTGCGACAGAGAGAGAAAGAGAGGAGAGAAACGAGAAGAGGAAAAAACTCGAGAAGAAAATGCGAGTCTCTTTTATCTCAAAGGGTGCCTCTGCGGACGACATGTTGCGGACAAAAGGAACGAAATTCCTCTCGCCGTGTACCGGTATCAGTGGAAAAAGGTAAAAGAAAAATCCTCGGGAATGAGTGTGCTAAGGGAAAGAGAGAGAAAGCCGGAGAAAGGTAGAAAGGATAGGAAGCGATGAGAAAAGAGGGCGAGACTTTGGCTGATAACAATAAGGTGTTAATTAAGCAGCCGGTAAAGAGGCGGCTCGGTTAATTCCGGAAGCTGAATGGGAAAAACGCGACAAAGGACTTTCGTGCGCGAGGCTTTTGCCAGGATACTCTTCGTACTTTTCCTTCGTCCTTCGTCCTTCTTCCTTCAACACCGAGTACTCGACTCTTCGTCGTCTTTTGCCCTTTTTTACACCACGAAAGTGTGCCCGTAATTTCCGTTTCCCTCGACTTTGCGTTATTTTCATTAATAACTGAACGCATGTCGTTCGCGGAAGTATATTTCAGCCGTTAATTCTGAAAGTGGCCTAAATCCACTTTTACAAAGAAATCAAGTTAACGTTTTAATGCTTACGATGTAACTTTGTGTAACTATTGTTTTTTCCGGGAAAGCAACGGAATTTTCATCAATACTGGATAATAAAGCTGTCCAAAAACTAGTAGAAAATTATAAGTCAAAATGGGGAATGCATTATGAAATAAAGAAAACTGAAAAAATATACGAAATGAATCAAAATCGCTGTCTATTTATATGTTAAAAACCGCACGAACTTTTTGGCGAACGTAATATTATAAACGTTAATTTGATTTTTTTTTAAATGGACTTAGTTCACTTTTAAAAGAATTAACTTACACGTTTGACAAACTTTATAATGAATTCTAGTATCAACTGCACGAGTGCAATGTTCTCCGGATGGATCACAAAAATAAATAACGGAGAACTGTTTAAATATCATTTTCAGATCCGTATTCAAAAACGTCGGGAATATTTGAATATATGAATATAAAGTTTCCAGGTGATCTAATAATTCGGTTAAACGCGTAGACTCCGGGCGGTTCGGATCGAAGAAAAAGGAAAATGTGGAATAAATCGGGCTCACTTTCTTGGGAAAAGTTTGCCCCTGATTCGATGTTGGCGTTACTTAACCACCGATAGGGGTTGAAGGGGGAGGGGAAAACGAGAATAAGTGAGATCAAGATAGGAAGAAACGGAAGAAAAAGGAAACCACGAGTCCCGGAAAGAAAAATGCAACAAGGTTTAACAACTCATGAAAGTTTGAGTTATTCCGTTTGCGACATTTTTCTCGCGTGCTAAATATCGCCAGGATTCTCCTTATCCTCTTTTGGGTTCAAACACCATGATTGTCATTTCTACCGATCTAAAATATCCCCCCAAAAAATACAAATTTGAAAACAAAAATTGTACAGTCCCATACTATATTTTAACCAAAATGTTTGTTACAAGGTAACGCAAACATGTTTGTATATGTCAGATCAATCGCCATCTTTACAGTTAATTATTACGATAGAAAGAAATTATTAGAAGCAAATACGAAGTAGTTCGTTCGCTTAAAAAAGAGGAAAAGGGGAAAGGGGTCGGTAAAACCGGATATAATAATCGAAATAAATCGCAGCTATGTAAACCGTCGGATAAACGGATACCATATTCTTCAATCTAATTAAAACTAAAACTACCAAAGCGGTTAAAATGACGGGTCCTCGGAATTTAACAAAAATGTTCGAATTTATAACCGTTCATTTTCTGAAATTTGTCGCAGTTCACGTTGCACAATGGACATCAATAATTCGATTAATTTAGTCCTTCCATCCACCCTTATTTTTAAGGACGCACACGTAAATATACAAATATTTAGTTCTATTGTTAAACGGTGGGTTAAAGATGCTTCTTTAAGCTTCCACTCGAATACTCGCGTAATCGGCAATATGGGGTTCTCCTTTAATTCGAACAAGATAAATATCATTGTTTGTATTTGAAATGCCACGGTGATCACTCTTACGTAAGAGGAGAGGAAAAGTTTTTGAACGCAGGACGCGAAGCGTTGCGATTCGAAAGGGTTGGAAGTAGAATCGGCTATATTAGGAGACGAGTCTTCTAAGGTGAACCATCTCTGTTTCACTTAGAACCAGCCGCTCGGTTTAATCCCCTTTGATTCCGTTCTCAAAGCAACATCCATATTTACGAACGAACGAGAGTCGAAAAAGGGACGTGCCTCGACGAGGAAGGTGCGGGTCCTCAAATATTTGCGTCGGCACGTGCACACATTTTAACCCTTTATCGACCTGTTGACACGCCGACATCCGGCCATTTTTATTCCACGATATTCTCCCGATATCAAAAGGATACCGTGCGAGCGTATAATCTCGCTTTTTATTCCAATACAATATGATCCGCCTCTGTGATACGCATCCTGGTATTTCTTAAGTAATCAGCTTTATTTAGATCTTTTAATTCGAGAACAATAATGATATTATTTTGTGTATTTACATTTTGTGTCACGATGAATAAATGATGGCTGATTCGTGTATCATTTTTCGATGGTAGTCTGTTTTTTAGAAAACGGAAGTACATTTCATTTTCTGCTGCAGATTGATATCTTCTTTTTTGTTAGTCATGATATTAAAGTCAAAAGAAAAAGTGGACTTATATCACTAATCAACAATGTGTTTCTTATGCTAGAAGATCTAATTTATATCTCACGTTGGACCGAAATAGTTGCACCCCGGAATGGGTTCGAAAACAATTCTGCATAAAGATTCCATCGGTAAAGAAAAAACCGCTCTCGTAACTCGAGACCGTTGAGAAACTGTATCCCCTTTGATGTTGGCTCAACGATGAAGGGTTCAAAATGGAAATTACCTAATCTCGAACGATAATATATATATACAACATCGATCATCCACGAAGAGAAATGACACCAAAAGACACCAAAAGACACCAAACCCTCGACATCCTACGACTTCCGAACCTAACAGATTGTTTGCTGTTAATATTGGTTTTAAACTCACCATTTACAAGTTTTCCACATCAAATTAAACATTTTGCAGATCATATTCATCTTGTTGCAAATCAAGCTATTCTACAAATTTGTTTTCTTAAGCTGTTGTATGATAATAAAAATCAAATATCGAAAATAATATCGAATATAATTAATATCGAATGCAAAACCTGTATCGCGGTAATAAAATTCTGAACCTGCCAAGTGACAATCATCGTAACACAAAGGACACTCAAAATCAAAACGCCAGATGTTTCGAATAAAAAGTTCGGAGATTTGGAATCCGAGGGGGGGGGGGGGGGGGTCGTAGAGGGAAAGGAGATAAAAGGAAACACGGTAATCGGAAGGAGTAAAAGTCGGTCCAGTAGGAGAATTTCGGCGGGTTGGCGCTTCCGGCTACGCCATGCTGCAGGAAATCCCAGAGATGATCTTCGGTTTTAAAGCGAACTGTTCTCCTTTGAGAAGATGGGCGTCAGGGACACGTCTCTCGTTACCATCCATGCTCCCTTTTTGCCCTCCTTTATCCCCGTTGCTCTTTCATTTCGGTCACGTTCGACGTTTCGCGCGGCCCGACGTTCTGCATTATTCAGAAGGAGACGCGCGCGGACCTTCGAGAGGTCGAACTTCGATTCCTCTGGGAACGAAGCATCGGTTTCGATCGAGACATTTTTTTCTCGAAGTTCTGCGTTCCTGGACCCTCCGCCTCGTCAAATCATTTGATCACTGTTTTATCGTCGATTGTTCTTCTTCGGAACGTAATCACGTCCATTTATTTTGTTGATATTAGACGATCGTGAAGAGACTACGAAATATGGACGCCATATTTGTCATACGTTATTCCGGAAGAATTAATACTCGTTGATCGTGAATGATTACGGTATAAATTGGATTATCCTTCGGTTAGTGTCACATTAATGTTTGGATATTTTAAGAAATATTCTGTAATTTATATTAATGTGCTTAATAACTTTTAAAGAACTGTATCTATATTGAAATCATTTAACACGTTGAGGACCAATGAGAACCGAGACGATCAAATTTAGAAAATAATAATTTTATTCATGTAGTATTTAAAAAGATATTTGCACATTTCTAATCAATTTTATTAAAACATTTAAAACAAATATGAGGTTTCACTTTGCATGAGTTGCAAAATATTACGACTTTCTTCGCACAATTCCTAGCTATTTCTCTTCCAAATATTCTTGCATTGGTTTCATAACAGGATTATCCGGCAGCAATATCCGGAGTATTATTTAACAATATTCCTTTGCACGCGTGTCCCCGCAAAACTAGATCCCTTTAAGCGCGAAGGACACTCGTCAATTTAATATGAAATTAGTAGCAGCTTCTCAAATTAATTTTAGCCGGAAGCCTCTCCAGGATTTCGTTCTAGAGGTAGAAATTCGTGGCCCGTGCGAAATCTCAAAATTGCCAATTTGAATTAGTGGCTTGCACTGTCGCTTTGAACAGCTCCCCTATATGTACTCCACAACCTTTGATGAGTGTACTTTGTCTGTTGGTTTTTGCCAATCCCCGACAGTCCGTTGCCCTTTCCATCCCTTCCACCCTTCCACCCTTCCACCTTTCCCATCCCTTTCAGTTGACTCTTCCTTTTCGATATACGCCGAACCTGCTACGTAACTGTCCCTCTTTACATGTTTTTCTTCGACATTAAACATCGAAGATCTTCAACAATTCTCCGCTCTTTTTGTCCAGCGTTTTACATTACGTAACTTCCGTTAAACCTTGAAGCCCATATTAAATTCATTATTATAATTAGAGAATTATAATTTAATGCAAATAGTGAATTAAATAAATGAGAAATATCATTGCACTAAAATATAAGATTCGAAAGAATGAAATGTAAAAGATATCAAAACGGTATAGTCGCGGTATATTCCATAATTAATAACAAATTAGCCAGTAATAAATTATCCATATAATAATTAATATATAAATTACCGGTATCTATACCGTAATAACGTTTGTACATCGATACTCCGAAATTTGCACTCAAATTAGATTCCCAGGCAAATTGAAAATCGACGTTGATTCAAACCGCCATTTAATACCTCGAATTAATCACGTTTTTTGCGAAAGACATACAAGCGTGATTAGTAATTAATGTTTAATTCCGTCCAAAAAGTGCCGGGGTAATTGAACTCAATTGAAGGAGAAAATAAAATTCTAATTGGGGGGCCGGTTTCCAAAGCGAAATAAAGAGTCGCTATACAAAACGGTAATTTAAATTCCGGAGGCGGCATATGAGAATTTAATAAGTGTGAAATTCGTGGAGCCCTGGGCGACGCTCCCGGCGAAACTTCTCGTGGAAACACTTCTTTATCCTGGACCCGAACACCAGACTCTATTACGGCTCCCGATAAACCGAGTAGGCTCGAGTTTAATCGAATGTCGAACAGTCCACCTAACGAAAGGTATAAAACGAGACCAAACGAGACCAAACGAGAGCAACTGCGAGCCTCGATTGAAAACTCGCCCGTACGCCTCTTATTCCATGTATAGACACTAGTTACTTGCCTGGTTTCGAACGCCGAGATTATTCGAATTCATTCTGCCCTCGTTAAACTTCGTCGAACATCTACATTAAAATCTCTTAACACTAGAACTACCAAAGCAGTCAAAACGGTGGGTCCACGGGTTTTAATAAAAATGTTCAAGTTTATAACGCTTCATTTTCTGAGATTTTTCGCGGTTCATGTTGCACAATGGACATAAATAAATCGATTAATTGATTTCTTCCATCTATCCATCTTTTAAGGATCGTTAATTCCTCGTTAATTACCTTTTGATAGCAATATGGAAAAGGTCATATTGTTCGTGAATTTTGTATATAACTGTCTCGTTAATTCCATATACAATACCTCATTAATTTTATATATAATTTTGTATCTTCTAATTTCATTTTAATGTTACATTAATTTCTTGAGAAATGTGACAATATTAAATAAATTCTTTCAATTATAGACAAAGTATATTTCTGATTAAAATAATAAGAATGTGTTACTTATTTCGAGTTAAAGCGTAAAAACATATCTGCTCTAATTACCTTCGTTAATACGTGTTTCATAATTCGAACGAGGCACTGCGCCGCCGCTCATCAAATATCCTTTATGCGAGGGGTTTAAACGAATGAGAAAAGTCCGAAGGTTCGCCGAAAATTCTCTTTATATTCCCACGGTATTTCGTTCCTTTGTGAGGCCAGAATTCCGCGGAGCTAAAGCAGTCACGTATTGTTATTCTTTATCATTATTATCAGCCGGTCGGCTTGAAATAGCGTTCCAGAATCGAAACGGGGGCGCGTTAAGCTGCATTATGCAATGCGTGACACACAACCTGTGGGCATTCTGCATTCTTTTCCACCGGCCTTCGTTAACACTAAATCGAGCTTCGTTAACGCAACCTATGAAATTCAATTACGGCATTGATTCGAACTAATTAATTCAAAACTACGAGACCACCCCCCAGGCGTTATAATTCCAGGATAATTCGAGGAAGTATATTTCCTAAATTCCAAGAGATACTAAATTCTCCTTTTTTATTCTCATTCACCTTCGACTCATTTCAAACCATTTATTAAACTAAGAAGTTCCGCCATTTTCTTCGCGCATTTCTATACTACTATATTTTTCTCGGTGCAATGCATTTCATTTTTTTAGTAAACTAATAAAGTACGAAACATACTGTTACGTGTCACGTAACATAGCAAATAATTAAATCTTAATAAATCCTGAATTTTTCGTATTTTTATCGATATAATTTAGAGTCAACTACGGTCACCCGAATATCGCGTCATACGGTGTTAATAGTTTTTTGTTAAAACACGCCGTAGTTAAAGGGTTAATCATTACCGAGTATTTTCGTCGCAATTCATCGTAACGAGAGATTACCGGCGACCACGAAAATGTCGTGGGCCGTAATTCCTGACACATCTCACCGATACGTATCCTTCTACGGATTAACGAGGACAGACGAGACAAGGTGGCGGGTGGCGCGGAAAAGGGATGGCGTGAGGTCGAAGTGGGACGCGGGGGCGTTATTGATCTGGCATATTGCTTCTAATTAAAGTCTAATGTACGACCACGGGTGCTCGGGGTTTCGATTTCCGGTGGTTCGACATCGCGTGGAATTCCGTTAATCGCATCCGCGAAAGTTACGCGTAATATTACATGCATTCTATTCTCACCCCGTCGTCCATTACACCGGGAAATTTAAATAATCCGTTCGCCATCCCATAACGATATTAAACTCTTCAGGGACGAATTGTTAGTGCCACTACCTGAACTGTGACATTCAAAAATATATAAGAAATGTTTTTATTTACCTTGCGACAATTGGGAATCATTTTCTGGTTTGCACATTTAGTAAATATTGCATATTTATTTTTGTGACGGTTTCGCGAATGGAAATATCTTTTTTATAGGACGTAAATTAATCGTCCACGTGAAGAAGTTAATACTAGAACCATTTTTATTGAGTTGGCGAATAAATTTGTGCAGTTTTATAATGCAAATAGGAAGCGATTTTTATTCAAATCTTGTACATTTTCTGAGTTTCTTATGCAATGATATATTGTTCGATTTTAACTTAAAACTTTTTCCTATTCTTTGAACGGCTTCGTAAATCTGCCTTCACGAAATGACCCCGATTAATTACTTTATACATTAATTAATTTACATTCTCCATTCTTAGTTTACGTATAACTAAATATGTAAACACAACTGAGATTCGTCTCCCAGTTCAAAGGGTTAAGATCTACCCCAGTTATTTTCTGTTACTGGATTTTAAATTGTCACCAATGATATAATAAATCTTAATATTACATCTCAGGTACCATTCGAGTTGCCGCGATAAGTCTAAATAATAATAAATAATCTCGCGTGCAAAGTTTTAAGTCACAACATCCAATCCGACAGTCGCATTGATTCCAAAAATCATATAATTAATATCTCATTAAACCCTTGGCGAGTTAAAAGTTTAAAATTCAATTAACGGGAACTGGTCCGACAATCATGAGAATAAAATCCGCCGTTCGTTGCAGAGAAGTAGTTCGCTGCACGGGAAACGTTTCCAATGGAATTTCAGTTTTTCTCGATGGAATTAAAGAATCGAAGTTTAAGTCGTTTAAGAAAACCGACCGTGGGAGTCGGGTTTATCGGTGTAAATAGAATTGTAATCAGCTTTCAGCGATATCAATTTCGAAGCACGTTACCCCGCGAAGTTGTAACGAGAACAGCAACAACTCGGGAGGCGTTTTACTCGCGTAATTATAGGCGAATTCGAGTGGGCGGTACCTCGAGATACAACCGCGGTTGTATACTTTCGAAGTTGATGCAAAGACTCGAGTTACGTGGCGAGATGAGAGATGAGAGATGAGAGATGGTTGCACAGTGGAAAGAGACAGAGAGTAGAGAAGAGTGGAAGATAGAGAGAGAGACGGGAAGACTCGGCCGAAAAGTCTTTACGAAGCCGGGGAACTTGCTCGACGTAAGAGGAGACTAACCCGTATTTACCGGGGTGCAAATACATCCCTCTTTCTCCACCCACTCTCTCCGCTCCCTCTTTCATCCTCACTCGAAAACCTCTTAGGATTCAGGTGGAACGACAAAACCCAATTTCCACGATCCATACGCGGCTTAAACACATTAACGGGCTCCGGCAAAGTGCACCCAAATATACCTTCGAATTCCCTCTTGTTCCTCTTTTGGATACCATCCGCCTAACTCATCTTCGAGCGTAATCCCTCCACCCAATTGGCTCCCAACGCGGAATTTTCATTATATTACAATTATATTCGTATCTGCTTATCCTTCAATCCGATTCCTCCTTTAAATGTTGATTTCTCATCGACTTTCCCGTCGATATAATAAAATGCTTCTTATCTCCAATGTTCTATAACGCGATTTCGTACAACGCGTAACGTATTAACCGCGTTATACGGGGGTTTACTGTACTTGGAAAGGATACATTTCATTGGTTTCTTCGACGGTACACTTCCTGCTTTTCAACGTAGCTCTTTTGTCGGATTTACATATCCCTAGCTGGAGGGTTAAACGAAACAGCATTCTCCATCGTTCCATGATTTCCTGGGCTCGAAACTCCAAAGGTACTTCGCAGTCCCGAAGGTTAAGCATAACTAAGCCGGCTTTATCCTAACGCAGTCCCTAAGGATTTCTCACACGCCAGTCTCTCTTTGGCCACTTCACCTTCACCGTCTTTCACCGACCCACACTAAATTGGATTATTTCCGAAAATTTCATCGGCCCCGCCAATGAAAAACCACGAGAAACGATGCCTTTCAGTATATTCTCGGATCAAACATTCTATTCGACCTTGTTTGTCACACGAAAGTGTCTTAAAGGAAATGAATTCAGTGAATTTGGATAAAAATCTTCTGAACGAACGAATAATGTAATACAATTTAGAGATATTTTATGTTTATTATTTTATAATATTAATGATTTTATAATATAACCTGCGACGATAATTAGTTAAATGCTAATAATATTACAGTAGAAGCGACGTTATATTAAAAAATAGAAAAAAGAATAATTGGTTAATCTTCGAAATAAAAACAGATTCCTAATACTTCGCAAAAGTTAACCCTTTCTAACCCAATTTTTTGTATCTAAAAGGGAATTGTGTAACGTAAATTTATTGTAGTTAATGCAACATTAAGATTTCCTCCAGTTACTTTAATTATCAGACGTTAAATCACCGGCAACTGGAGCCAGTTTTAATGTCGCGTGTTAGTCGCCATTCGAATCGCCGCAGTAACCCGAGCGGCTACTCAGAGTAGTCTTTCCAGTGTAAAGGGTTAAACTTGATTCTAACAAAGATACATTACATGAGAATAGTAACGAGATTATTACTTAAACGCAACAAAAAGGTGACAATCCTTGCGCGTACGTTTATAATTAATATTACAACGTAAAAATAAAACGAAGTGAAAGATGCTAAAGATACTAAAAGTATATATTTAAGACACCTTCGATGATCATTTATTTCCAATAGTCATCAATCACCAATGATTCACGCAAAACGATGACAGAATTCCGTGCCCAAAATAACCAGCGAAACGAAAGCGTTGCCGAACGACTCGAACGGATCTACGTGTTAAATACATATTTCTCAAGCGGCAAACAATTCGGCCGACCACTTTCCCAACTATTTCTACCAACAAATTAGGAGTCTTTTCAGGTGCAAATTCGCGAAGGTGAATTGAATGAGAACCAACGGTCTTTTTTTTCTCCAACAAATTCCGGTGCTCGTCGACGAGTTAATTTCAACTGATTCCCTCCTGTTGGATATTATATCTCCTTATCCGCGAGATCCTGATTATGAAAATAATTGTAACGAGCGAAATAGCTACGCGAAACCGTTCCTTGATTAATTCTTCCGGGGAAGCAACCGGAACGACTAGTCTCGTGTTACAGCGTTTCAGGGTAACTAAAAGACGGTGCAGTTACTAATGCACGTAATTAAGTGCAAGAAACGAGGCAGGGCTCTGAGAGATGAAGAGTGAAGGAGGAGAAAACGAGAAAGGGAGAAAGCGGAAGTAGAACGTGGAAGAGAGAGACTAGGGGGGAGGGGAAAAGTATGAGATGGAGGGTCGGAAAGGCAGGGAAGGCGACAAATTACTAACTTGGGAAATACGATTCGAGAAAGAGCGAGTTCCACGGGGGAAGGGGGGAAGGGGGGAGGAGGAGAAGCACGATGCAAGAAGGGATGGAGAGGAGGAAAGTCGGGCTAACAAAGCCTTTGTTCCCGCATCTAGCCTTGATACCCAAATTAAATCATTCTCGAGTACGCGCGGTATTCCCGCCCCGTGCAAATCAACGACACGGCACGGTACTGCCTTAATGTACCGCGATATTTTATAACACGCATTCTCTGACCGAGAAGACCCACCCACCGTGCCATCCGTTTTTTTGTACGTCCCTTTAAACATGTCGCGTATAAATTTGCGAATTCTCTGAGAGGAACGAATATTAACATGTTGAACGCTATGACGATCACCGCGTTATACGATATAATTTGTGAACCACGTTGTATGAGAGTTATCTGTACTTCGATTTTTTCCGGGATAACCTCCGGTTTAAGAAAATCTATCTGGCAGGATTGCTTTAAATTCCAAAATACTGGACATATTTTATGGACATGTTTTAAGAGGAAAGGTTTATCTACCGGCATCCACATACGAAATTTATGGCGGTTATACCTTTCAGCCATGATCGCGATGTTCGTCCTACTACTCTATCGAACCTTGATCGATTTCCAGTGCTTACCTGAAACAGAAATAACAATTTGATTAGTTTATATGAACAATAAGTTTCGTTGACTTAAATCTGTATTCTGAATCATTTTCATTACTTCATATTTGGTAAGTTTTAGAACACGTGAGTTTAAAAACCTGTTTTTAAATAATATGATACCATGTTATCTCGATATAGAGATATATATTGATTCACGTAATGAAATGTTTAATCTACGCAGTCAAAAGTCGAATTACCAGAATTTACGTGGGTGTGACTTATCATAAAAAGCCTGAGATATAAGTGGAGCGAATTTAATAACGCAAGAGTATCGGATCAAAGGCAGGAAGGCTGAAAAGCAGGAAGACTGGTAGGAAGGAAGTAGAGTAGATTTCACGAGGACGCGTTATCAGGATCGATTATACGGTGTACTAATTAGTCGTATTAGTCGATTTTGGGGGGTGGTAGCAAAGGGAAGGCGAAGAGGTGGTAAGGTAAGGTAACCGAGGAACGTGACGGTAATCTCGATGAAGCCTCCCTTTTGTCCGTGTCGGCTCGGAATCGGTACATTCCTTATCAGGCACCGTTGTCCGCCGAAAAGCAATTAAGCGATAAATTTTACGATGCCACAGCAACCTGGATCAGGGCCAAACTTCCGGTCGCGCCTCATCCAAGTCGGGAGATTTCACCTTCCCACCACGAAAATTCCCTACACCCTGCTTCTCTTGTCTTCTCTTCTCTTCTCTTCTCTTCACTTCTCTTCTCTTAATCTCGAGGGTTAACCAATTCGGGTTAACGAACCGACTCCCCGAGAGCTTTACCTCCGGCGATCTAACCGTCTAAAAATCTCCCCTTTTTACCCCGTACCTTCATCCTTCCCCTGACACCACCTCCCTTTCGCAATTCTCGCCATCAGCTCATTCAGAAAAGGAGAGCACATCCTTAGCGAACAATTACCGAAAACCGTCAAACCGTGTAATCAAGTCGCGGTAACGATTTCACGGACTGCAGATTGTTTGAATACAATTATTGTATTGGGAGTTAATTAAGGACCCTCTGCACCACGGCGAACAAAAGGTGGGGTAATTAGCGCGGTGTTCATGCCGTAAGAATTCGATATCGACGATCGAAGAGTTTCACTTTTATACTCACTGAGAAGAGTAATTAATTTACTGCTTGACATAATGTGGCGGCTAATTTCGTTCTTTCTTGTTATACGCATTTTTTATTGTATTAAGAATAATTCTATATAAACATTTTATAACGCGTGAAAATGGTTAAAATAGCACATATAATTAAGAAGAGTGTACAACGTTCACATAAAAGTTTATAAAAATTCATATTGAACGCTTGAATTTATTTATTCGCGAGTCTTTGAAATATTGGGAAGAATAATGTCAGGCATCGATGCGCAGGATTTTCTTGAAACAAAATTTAATTCTTCTATTTGTGTCACAAATTAAATTAATAAAATAAACATATCAGATTTATGTTATAAGACTCAATCCTCAATTTCTATAAAAAAACTAATCGTCATTTTTAAGTAATACAAATATTTTTACTGGAAGATATAATTCGTTTTCTAAAAAACCTGAACGACCAAAACCAGCAGGAACCCTTGGACTAACTGGGAGAAATTCTTTAATAATCTGTGCCTCCCAAAAAACAGCATTATGCTGTTAATCAGTATCAAAAAACGCCTTAGGAAAAGTCTTCATTTATAACCGAAATCTTGTCCGAGTGCAAAGGGTTAATAGAGGCGTTTGGTTAGCAAGGACAGATGGTGCGGAATGACTTTTACTTGAATTTCCATAATAAAATTGTCCGCGTGACCGAGTTTCTTGTACAGGCAGAGAAAGGAGAGAAAGGAGAGAAAGGGGAGGAGCCATTGCGAAAATTTCGTCTACCGCTACCTTTAATCTCGAGGAGCAATTTGGGCTAACGAGGCGTGTCACGGCTGCTCCGGGACATCCACGTCTCTTTATTTTCTATACGGAGATCCTTGGAGATCCTCGAGGAAATGCCTTGACAAGATGAGGTCGTCCAAATTTGTTGTAACAACTTGTACCTGACGCTAAGACGATAAGTCGCGATAAGAACCGGAAGGAAGCAGAAGAAATTCTAGCTGAAACCGATACCATCCGTTCTCCAGGTGTTACGCTGCCAGAGGAACAACGATCTCCGCGTTAACGTACCTTCGTCCTCGACGAAGCGGAATACGATTAAAAGTTCTAATTAATTTAATGGCAGCTAGTTCCTGAATTTACTGAAAAGCTCGGGTAAATTAAACGCTTGGTTTGTTTAGCGGCAGTCGGGGTTTTGGGGGGAAAAAAAGACAGGCGCACTTAAGATCGTCCGTGCTAGGAAACCTGCCCTATTTATAACTTAGTCCCGCGGAGAAAAACTAGTTTATTTAAAAGTATCTTGGATGAAAAAAGTTGGCATATTTAGAACTGGCTTTCCTCCAAATTCCGGATTATTTTCCGCGCGAGATTTAAGGGAAAATCAGATTTATTTGAATGCCGAATTAGTGTCGGCGGAATTAGATAATATCGCTGGAAAATAAACATCGGTGGAAAAAATAAGAGCTATATTGAATATCAATAACGAGACAAGAATTAAATAAAGACGATCATGTATTTTTTTCAGTGAGTCAAATGTACCTTCAAATTCCATCATTCATAATTACTGAAATTTTACAAATTCGTTTAAAAACATGTTAAAAATCCTTTTAACTGCACTAAGCATTACCAAGAAATAAATATGTCACGATGAATGACAGTTTAGAATATTATTTAAATTACTCAGAAATGAACAAATTCTCCACGATAATTTCATAATTGCGTTGCTAATAAGCGATAAAGCGCGAGATTACTTAAACAGTTAAAAGCCAACAAAATATTTGAATAAAAGTCGACCATTCGGAACTTGAAACGCAGACTTCTCTCACTCTCTTTTTTACGATAAAATCGCACGGCTGATTATCGTTCGAAAGTCACGCGTGCAATGTGCACCTACGTACTAATCACTCGCGAGCATGCAAATTTCCGGTGCACCGACAAAAAAAAATCTGACCCAGTTCCTGCGGCCACGCGGTACACGTGTGTTCGTGTGTCGCCCGACATTTGTATGGAAAACTGTTGGCACACGTCCCCCGCAGGGTTTTCATTGAAACCTTTTTTACCCCTTCCCCCTACCCTCGTCCAACGCGTTCCAACGAATCTCTCTTTTTTTTCGAGCATTTTAAGCGGCCCCTATCTAAATACTAAACCGAACCGGCACGATTTCGCGACATAAAGTATCGACCGCGCGAATTGGACGTCGTCGGAATTCACTCTCTCTCTCTCTCTCTCCCTCTCTTTCCCGCCAACGGGTTTTACTCGAGTGAGAACTTAATCCGGACAGAAATTCGTGTTTCGACACTTTGATTTTGAAATAATACGCGGGCTTTCATTCGGGATAAAAAATACAGTGTGTAGAAAGAAATCCGGTGGACCATGCCAGGATATTTCGAGTGTTCCGTAAAACTGATTCCTACTTGAAAATACGAGTCGTTTTATTAACGGTAGAACTAACAAAGTGGTCAAAATGACGGATTCGTGGGATTTAATAAAAACGTTCTATTTCCTGACTTTTTTAGAGAGCTCCCGATGCATAATGCACATAATTACATCGATTACTTTATTTTGCCGTCCAAATTTAATTTTTAAGGGTGAGTACGTAAATACGTAAATATATCTGATATGATGTTACTATATTATCAATTTTTTAAAGCAATCTTTCGTTTAACAACACATTTTGCGAAAGACAATGGTGCATTTAAAATGGTCGAAGTTCGGTAAAAAATATAATGTCAGAGTTAACTGAATGTATTCTTCGAATATGTGCCGTGTATCGGTATCAATTTTGTCTATAAATTAGTAAATCTATAAATCTTTCGTTTAACTACGTATTTTGCGAACGACACTGGTGCATTCTATGTGATCGAAGTTTGATCAAAAATGTTTCAATACCGAACGGACTATTTTCTCGGTGAAGAGAACCAATTATGGGGGCACGCCTTCCATGGAGTTGCGTGAACGTACATACGTACGTCGACGCAGCCAAATGCAAATTACACCAATGCCATTTCGATTCGCCTCGGATTCGTGGAACGGGGATTTCACCGCAAATCCTCGATCGCTGCTAATTTTCAAGAGTCTCACGGTCTAATGCGAAATTATGTGTATTCCCATCCATTGCGTTTCCTCTAATACTAGAGCGGATGATTATCCATAGAAACTCGTGTCAATTATTAATAACTGCAACTCGCATCTTCGCAAAGACTCATTCGTGTAACCACGAACCACATGAATGTTAGATAATATTCTAACATTATTGTAGTATTCTCGTAGCATTATTCAACCTTCGATATTATATGAAATAATAACAATCTGTCAATATTTCGATAAAGTCAATAATGAATCAATCGAGCCGATAATCACCCTCGAAACCGTCGGTTAACTTCGTTCAAACGAAATCAAAGTCATTATTCATCTAATCAGTCGATTTCCACGGAACTCGACGAAATTAGATAGCTCAAGGAAAATCACCGTCGATCGTCCTTCCACTTTTCATTTCCCCAATTTCCTGGAAAGGACCGTCGCCATCGGCAAGACGTGGGAAATCAGGACGTAAAGGTACGAGCTATTCGGGATTTCAAGAGTTGGAGGTTTCGCCGTATATCTGGAGACGAACGTCCTGGAATATTGCTGGAGTGATCGCTCGACGGATGCCTTTCGAGATAAGTTGTCGTCGTCCTACGAAGAACTCGACGAAGGAAATGGAAAAGCGTCCTTGTGGACGCTCGTCGGAATACGTCTTCGTCATTAGGAGTGTCGTTGACTAGACGCGGTGGTTTCTCTCTCCTTTTCTCTCCCTTTCTCTCCCTTTCTCTCTCAGTTTCAGTGTCTCTCGTCCAGGATTCGTCGAAAGGACTCGAGAGTTTTGGGATCCCAGGTTGGACGGGTGGTTCAAGCTGGTGAAATTTAATTAGTTGGTGCCAGAGGTCTATGCAGGGATGCGCATTGTCCTCGTAATCGAGCCTTTCTGCATTTTCATGACGACTGCAGATCCACTAGACTCGAGCCCAGCCACCGATATCAGAGAGTTTACAAAATCCCGGGGAACCCAGGGATGCAAGCTTTTTGAAGAACCCACTGCCGGGAACCTATCTTTATTTACATCGTTTCGAACTGTCCCAATATACTCGCAAAATTGTCACCCGACAATAGACTTATTTAAAGGACACCAATACCATGATATATGGTATTCTCTAGTTCGACATTCACAAAGGAATTTTATTTTTGGATCTATTTACATTATTTTCTGCGTGCGCGCGTAAGTTAGTGTTTTTGCTGGAAACCGAATGACCCGAATTGTCCTATTTCTATGATACGCAAAAACGAAACTCGTAATTAGATCTAATCGAATTTTCTTAAGACACGCTGCCTTTGGTTGCCGTTGTGTTAATGTCAGGAAGTCTGGTCCAATGGTAGGTTGCCAGAGGCAATCTTACTTCCAATAACATCGACCATTCCAATTGAACGTCTGGCATACAAAGCGTTCAGCAATCTGAGCTATTCAGTGAATTATTACGACGATCGAAATCGACGATTTCTCTCTCTCTATGCTGAATAGTGACCATACTAAAAAGGAATGCCGGGAAACATTTTCTTCCGTCGTCGATTCTCTTCGGAAATTAATAAAAGAAAATATACATTAGCAGGTAACGATGCCCTTCAAATTTATGGAGTTCGACGATCGTAGATAATAAAAAATATACTGTTCTAAATTAAAAACGCAATTTTTTATGCGTAGATAGAATTATTCGAAGATGTTTCGAAATGAATTAATTTAAGTCTGTAATGTACATACAACATCTACGATCGATTTGATTCGAGAATTAATAAAAGGTCAATCTAAATTGTCATACAACGCTGAACTTCAAATCTATGTACTTCATCGATCACAGATAACAAATGAACTGAAGTTATGTATCACAAATTTCAATTAACTTCGAAACATCTTCGAATAATTCCATATCATCGAGTGGTTTCTTTTACATATTTTTTATGTAAGATCTTATTATTACTTTATCTATGTATAAAAAGTTAATAACCCTTTCATTAATCATCGTAGACGGAAGCGCGTCACTAAAACTATTCCTGGTCTCTTGGTCTTCCACGATTATTTTATTAAAAGGATGTCAGTACGGAGGAAGATAAACGAAGTACGTACTTTCCAATTATAAAGGAGGGTGCGACGTAGTACTTCGACGTGGGAAGTCAATAATTGCGTGTTAAGAATAAAATATGGGGACGAAATGGATTACGATGATTCGTGTAATCCCTTTCTCTCTGTCTCTACTCTGCAGGGAGGCTATCAAGTTTGTCACGGAATATGATTCATAAATGTATCCGAAGGAACCTTCGACCCAGGCGAATCGTTTCGACAAATTCTTCGGTGTCTCTCTTTTGCTCCCTCCCTTCTTTCCGTCAGTAAACATTACTGTACTCGCACTAGTACTTCATACATTACTTTCAAATTTTGCTTCGCTTTCAAATGTTACTTTCCAATTTTGCCACTTTTTATGCGCCGACGGAAAGTACAGTGTAATTGATTCGCGGAAATATTAACTTTGCAATCGACATGCGACTCCAAGATTATTGTGGAAATTGGAATGGCGACTGAGAGACGGAATTAAAATTGACTTCAATTATCGGTAATTTAATGTCTAGTAATAAAATATAACTGGAGGAAATTTTAATATCCTTTCTCTAGTTGCCACTCAGTTTATTGCGGGAACTCGTGTGGCGAGTGAGAAGAGTTAGAGTGCAAAGGGTTGAAAGGTTAAATGAAAGAAAGAAATTGTTCTCATGTTTTGGAGAAAGGGGTAAAAGTACGGTTTTTGACCAAGGTGGGTGAGGAAGAAGGGAGGTTTCGGCGGAGAGGATCGCGGACAAATCTCGAATTGCAGATGCCAAGAGATCGTTTTATTATTCCAAGAAAGCGAAAAACTTGTCCTGGATATCGTAGCTTCTTTGCCGCGTCGTCGAATATCCCTTCTCTGTTCCTCCTTGCGAATAATTCGCGTTTCAAGGCTCACTTCAACCCTTCCTTTGCGAGGGACAGTTTTAATTAATCTATCCACGCCGCTTATACGGTGATCGATAGCCGTTCTCGTTTCCGATAAATGCTTCCACTCGCTTCTAATCCTTTCCCGATTTACCCTTTTATCACCGCCATTCTATCCGCCTCCTTTAATTAACGATTCTCCCTTAAACGAAGATTACCGTCGAACGACCTCAACATCTTTTGAATATCTTGTACTGCAATGGTATCATTTGGAGCAAAAAGAATATAACCATATTTCGTAAAAAATCGCTAATATTTCAAAGTCGCCAAAACTGGTCCTAAATGGTCCAAATCAATGGTATATGATGTATAAACATGTTTTAGGATGATTTTGGGTCGAAACAAGTGGTTTAAAAATTTTTTCGGGCGAAAGATGGGTCGACCCAAAATCGCAAAAATGTGAAGGGGTATACCTTCAAAAATTGTCAAAAAATCAAAGTCGTCAATTTCGCTCCTAAATGGTCCAAATCGATGGTATATGGTGTATAAACATATTCTAGGATGATTTTGGGTCGAAATAAGTGGATTACAAATTTTTTCGCGCGAAAAATGGGTCGACCCAGAATCGCAAAAATGTAAAGGGGTATACCTTCAAAAATTGTCAAAAAATCAAAGTCGCCAAAATTGCTCCTAAATGGTCCAAATCGATAGTAGATGGTGTCTAAACATGTTCTAAAATCTGTAGCATTTTAATACTGCATTTATCATTACGAAAGGACATTTTCATTTGAAAAGTACGATTTACTTTCGTCAGAGAATGATCCCTTTTATTCAAGGATTCAGTTGCACGTCGTGGACGAGGGAAATGTCAAGCAATAGAAACTGTACATCAAGAGAGGTGAGATCTTATTTCGCGCGATAAAGAGGAGCGGAATGTGCACCTTTTGCAGTTGGTTTATGTCCTGGTGTTAGCTTGTCGGATGCAGACGTCTCGACACCGGTTTTCCGTGTACAAAGAAAAGCCGGAAGCGGAGTTTTCACGAGGGTGGCCGAGTGTAGACGGTCCTTAAGCCATTCGACATGTAAAGAACCATTTCTACTCATTTCAGACTTTACTCGACAGCCTTTGTGATTATTTTTAGCCATCTAAATCACGCGACGAATTTGTCCGCGAACACGATTTCCTACAATTTTATAATGAAAAATCGTATCATATCACTAATAAACTTAACGAATACACATTCTTGAATTTCATCTAAAACGATCCTCCGCACGTTCCTCCAATTTATTCAACTTTCTGCCGAATAAATGTTATACTTAAACTATATTAATTTCCGTCGTTTGTTCCCTAATTCATTCATATTATGATGCTTATAATGTTCCATTCAGTTCATAGAATTATATCAGACAATTCCTTCGAATATCTTAGCAAAGTTCGTAAGTCTTTCGACGGAGTTTCAATTTGTCTCCATTTTTCAGACGCATCCGCTGTGGAATTCGATATTCTTCGTCTTTTATGATCAACGAGCGCATTCTTCGAGAATTCTATATCGTCCGGTAAGAATGCATTCTTCGAGATTCTTCATTTTTCAGCTGATTAACGAAAGAATGAGCGAAAAACGAGACTTTCCGAGAGAAAGAGAGCGAGAGAGAGGGAGACACTGATCACTCCGAGGTAGTCGACGGTTTTTGTGACTCCTCGTAGCCGTTCCAGTGGCACCTCTCGACTTCCTCATCTCGCTTATTCAGCGTGGCTTCGAGGAGAAACAGGCTTCTCTTCTTTCGATTGGTTCGTTAGCGGAGCCTACAACGCAAATGAGAGCGCGGAAAAGCAAAAGAGAGGAGGTGGAGGAAGAAAGAGAGAGAGAGGGGGGGGGGTGGACGAAGAAGAAAAGCACGAGAGAAGAGAAGAGAGTAAGGCGAAGAGTCTTCTTCCGCGTCCTTGACTCCGTGAGTCTTCGGCTCTCTGCACGAAGACGAAACGAAGAGAAATACAGAGGCACGAAGAGACGCGAGTATAAAGAAACACACTTGCTTTTCTCATTGGTAGACGTATTTCGCATTAATAAGTTCCAATTAAACAACGGATGCTATTTCTACGCGATTCAACGCGATCAGTGAACTTCTTCTTGGATGCGCCAGCGTTTCGTGTCGATACACATCGATGTGTATCGTGTAATTAAATTACTTATTAATACTAGAATTACTGGCCAATTATTCAGCTATATTTGTATATTTATGTGTACGTCTTTAAAAAAGCATGGTTGGAAGAAAGAAATTAATCGATTGATTTATGTCCATTCTGCAACGTGAACTGCGAAAAATATCAGAAAATTAAAAGGTTATAAATTCGTATACTTTTAGTAAATTCCAGGAACCCGTCATTTTGACTATTTTGGTAAATCCAGGGTTAAAACCAGAAATGTAATCACGGACTCATATTCTACGTTAGAAAAGACTGATATTTCCCACCTCATTCTTCGTGAATTTTATCAACTTCAGTTTTCATTACTTTGATTCAACGAAATAGATCCGAGCCATCGTATACGGGGACTCAACATTTTGGGTCACGAACCTCATTCTTATTTTCCACTTCGATGGAATCTCATTTATCCGATCGAACATTGAGACAAACCATTCGTAATCGATCCTCTCGAAGCTACATCGAATCTTCCAGCGAATGCATTGCATCCGACCAAACAAACCGCTTTACAATTCGAATCAGAGATATTAACCTCAAAACTACCGAACATATACTCAGTTATACTTCCACATTGATTTATATATAAATTATGACTGAAGGAGTGAAATTAATCGTATGTGAATAAAGTATAAATAAAGAAATATTAAAGCGAAAAGTGCGCGGGATTCGTGGACGGTGTAGTTGTCAGCGAGGTTTCATTCTTGCGTTGAATCCGAGAGACTCACAGGTCGTCTGGCGCCTCTTGGTCATCCATTATACATGAAAACACTTGACTACTGGGTTTCTCTACCTTTTTCGATGAGATTCCATGTTCCTCTTAGTCCTCCTCGACAGCTGCGTTAACAACCATTCCTATCAGCTACAACCAGAACTTATTTTCTCCGCCTTGAATTGCGTGGAAGATCTTTCGAGTACGATCGACCTTCGACTCCATTCCTTCACTCTTTGCTCTTTTTCCTTGCCATCTTTATCGTACCCGTTTCTCCTTCTTCATCTTCCTCCTCTTCCTTTCTTTTTATTTTGGGTCCTCTTCGGGCCCCTACATACTTCTACGGACCACCAACAACGCCGACCTTGAATGCGCGCGACGTAATCCCCCAACTCGTACAAGTTACTTTGCTTACAGTTACGAATGCCTTCCGGACACTTAACTCGATACACGTATCGCTGGATTTACTTCCGGCGGAACTTACTACGTGGATGTTTATTTTATTAAATTCTCCACGACACGTGGGAAAGTCTGGATGTTACTCCACGTGGTAACACGAAAAGTGTTTAATAACTTTGATTCAGTTTTATCTGCGGAACTTTCCAACTTTTATTCGACATCTGCTGTAATCGATTCGAGTTTGACGCGTTTCACGTTGGATTCGTTTCGCGCGTGTTTTTGGTACTCCGTGAAACAGGGGCTTTTTAACCCTTTGCCTGCTAAAGGCGTATATATACGCCCTAACAAATCCATTAATATATACGAAAAGCGTATATATACGCCCTCACAAATCCATCAATATATACGAAAACCGTATATATATGCCCTCTGTAAATTAAAATAGCTTAAAAAGTTACTTAATATAAATAAAAAGAATTGATATTTTTAATTTTTTTGCCATTATTATTTTTTAACCCTTTCGCTGCGGAGTGCTCAGAAAAGAATTGCTCTCTCCGCAGCAGGCGCGATAGTAGAAGGTTGTCCGCGCGATAACATCGTTCCTAAAACGGTGTGCGGAGCCAATTTTGAATAACAATAATAATAGCCAAACAATAATAATAATAAGAAGAACAATATTAGTAATTTTTAATAATCTTTAATAATCGAAGACAAACGAATTAATGGCCATGATTTTGCAGTTATTAATAGCAAAAATGCAAAATAAATGCACAGCGCCTATAGGCGCTGTTCGCTCAGGAGAAGCGTCTATAGTTGAGCGCCTAAAGGCGCTGTTCGCAGCGAAAGGGTTAAACCCTAAGAATGGCATCAAATTTCCGGGTACTGTTTTGGTCACTGTCAGTGAACAACTAGTCGCAGCGACAGACAAGCGAAAATCGCGCCGTCCATATAGATGGATTCGTCCGAGATCACGCCGCAGTCAAAGGGTTAAAGTGAATCACGATGATATTATTACTGTTGTTATTCGCTGGAGGACAAAAACTGAAGAATAATAACAATGAAAGAAAATAGCGAAGCTAATTAATGTTTTCCATAAAAATGCTAACGTGATCATGCATTCGTGGCTCGTTGGAATATTATTCGAACGGTTGCGAAAATTCGCACGTTCGTACGTGACATCTTGGCGCGTTCCGAGATACGAAGTAAATTGAGGGAGGAGATTTGGCGCGCTTATGAAAATATAATAAAACGAAGTGAGAGAGAGAAGAAGGAAGGTAAAACGCAGAATACGCGTGTCCCGCGTTGGCAAAGCAATTTTTGCATATCGAGGGAACCCACCTCGTTATCGCATTCGCGAGTAATAACGATAAACTATACAAAACAGCCACGTTTTTATCTCGCTCTTAGTCCGCAGCTACTTTGGATTATTCCTGCAAAACTCGAGCTCCGAGAAACATTATAAACGAGAAGTTTCTTCCACCGCAAACATAACATTTCAAGAATAATTCTTTCTATTATTATATTATATTCACAGTAATTATTCGGAAATAATGTATGTAAGTAATTTAGGGGGAAAATATGGTGTGTCCTTTAACAGTAGAAATACGGAAGCCGTTAAAATGTCGAGTCGATGGAATTCAATAAAATTCCAGTTTCTGAGATTTTGTACGTCTCACAGTGCATAATGGACGTAATTGAATCGATTAATTTATTTATGACTTTCATTCTTATTTTTAACACTAGGTTTACGGATATTTCTTATATATCGGTTTCTACGGATACACGTCAATTAGAGAATATTAGAGAATATTAGAAAATACCATGTAGAGAATTTCGAGATTAGAAGGCTTAGAAGAAAATCAATTTGGATATATATTGTCTCGTGAAATGGATAAAAGTCAGAATAAGTGGTAGGAGAGAAATGTAAACGGTTTCTGTAATTTGCGATGTTATTGTAATGTTACGGACGTATAAGTGAATACGTAAATTTGGCTGCATTTGTATCAACAATAGTGTTTTGTATTTGATCAGTTGTTCCAGTGTTAAGCGTGATATTTTAAAGTTCACTTTAGATTCACCGGAACGTTTCCCGCAGGAGAGAATATTTTTCCTTCGAGACAAGTTCTTCAGAAATTCTGAAGTGTTCGAGTACGAAATTCTGTTATCCCTAGTATAGATATTCGGTTTTCCTACGGTACAGAGATGAGAAAATTTCATTTTCCCCGGAAATTCTTTTAACCCGTTCGACCCACATTCTTCTTCCGGAATACACTTATTCAAAATCTCCTATATTTTTCCGTCGAATTTGTTTCCCTCGATTCGAATTAAGAATACATATTTCGCGTATCCGTAAGACGAGTATTTTACGAATTCAAAGAAAGTTCTTTCCGGTGGATTTTTAAGAGGAAATTTTTACTGATGTATCTTAGTAACAAGTATTAAACGTGTATTTATATATTTTAAGCCAGTAATGATAATAAATATAATTCGCGAAAATACTGCGATAATTAAAAAAGTGAATTCATTCGACTAATAAGTAAACTATTAATAAGCTAAAAAAATATCAAGCTAAATCATTAGAAATGTACGCGCCAAACTATTGTACACTTTTTGGTTACATTTTTGACATCGACCAGTGTAATTATGAAAGTTAAAGTAATACAAGAAATGAGTTCAATAGCTCTTTGAGACGACAGCTCTCGGATGAATCACGAATGAAGAAGAGAAGAGAAGAGAAGAGAAGAGAAGAGAAGCGAAGCGATATAAAGGAAGGGATGCATTCGTCGAGTGCATCGGCATTAATTCAAATGCAGCTCGCAGCTTGGCATACGGAGGCTTCCGCGACGTCGACGGCGGCTACGATTATTATTGTGCAACCGACATGATTTGCATCTCAAAAACCGCCTACGTTCTCCTAGTAGCCTCGAATAGGAATGATTCGCGAGTCTCGGAACATGCTCTCCCAACCAATCCTGTGCCTGTCCGCCGTCACTTTGTGTCATTCGTATCAACGTCACAAATTTCCTGATATCTGGACCCCGAAATGATCGCGTACTTAATTATAATTCGGACAATATGATATCGAAATTATAATATACAATACGCGAATTGTATATCGTTTCGTATCCGATATATTTATTACACGACACATCTAAAATATTAATTGTAATATCGGTGCATTAATAAAAATGAAAATAAATGAATACTAAAGGAAGGGCGTAAATTAAATACTTGGCTCCAAGATACATTAACGGAAATTTCATTTTAAAAATCCAACAATATTATAACTTGTCGTAGTTTCTATAACCCTTTTGAATTTTCCAGAAATTCTATCTAAATAACCGCGGAATCTGCGTAGAATATCTGATAGAATTCAATAGAATGCGATATAATTGCGAAATAAAATAATAAACAGTATAATTATCCATTAATATCCACTTAAAGTGATATAAACAAATCGTATCATACAACACACGAGTCAAAATTTGTTTATCCACATATTTCATCGGAGAACCAAGAAACATCCTGCGAACGAACGACAAGTTATCGGAGAATATTTGAGGATGAAATCAACGTTTTCAGGAGGATAAATCAAAAGTCCATGGATACGAGCAACGAGCAACGAGCAACGCGCAGAAAAGTGACCTTCGCTTCAGGCGACTTTAAATGTCCAATCACAGTAATGCCCTCCGGTTGGCTGACGTCACAGGGCCTAATTCCTGCAATTTCCCAATTGCCGATCAAAGTCGCCGGAATCGCAGATTGCATTTGCTGCGTGCACGGCAGCAGTGCGCTCGACTAGAAGACCAACTCAGACTCCAGGAAAAACCCTTTTACGCCAACTATCTTTAGATATTCTTTATCATAGTATTTGCAACGGTTCGGCTCGTTGGTTTTGGTTTTTGAAGCGAGCTTTTAGTTGTAATTATTTATATTTTAAATCGCTCTATAATTATATCTGTTGGAATGTTATCTGTCCAGAATGATATCTATTGTAATTAACGTCTAATATAATTAATATTTGTTATACTTAAAATCTAATATAATTTGTATTCTAGAGTAGTATAATTCTAGTATATTATTCATTGATTGATTGATTTATTTAGTACATAATATAATAGTTTATAAGTACAATTAGTAGCAATACAATTGTTGTATAATTATTTGTTCAACAAGATTATTAAAATTCAAGCACTATAAGATTTTACCAGATAAGTTGAACCTGCAATTGTTTAATAAGTTTAATCCGTACAAGCTCTTAAGATAATGCGTTTACATTCTACGAGTTCGTAAACGCAAGGAATCGGCAAAGTTATAAGAAGTTCCCGAAGAAGGTTGCATCGGAGTTTCGAGTTTTTAACGACCGTTGTAAAACGAGGAGCGCGGATTATCGAATGCGATAAAAAATTCTTCGAAATATTCTCGAGTACTCGATAATCATCCGCGATACAATGAATCCTGAATTGCAACGAAATACCGAATAAAGTACATCGCGTGCTCGAAATTCTTGCAAGCAAATTGAAACAGCAAAGGTTTGAACGAGCCACGTTTTTATACTTGTAATTACAATTCATTACTCGAATTATACTTCGTTCGACTTGGATTAAATTAACGGATCAATTTTTAATAAGAATTTCATGAAGTGGCTGTATACATGATTTGATTTGATATTACTGAGATTCAATCTGACATTGAACTCGCATTTATAGTCCGTCGAAGACTAATGACTAGCAAACCGGGATTTTAATTGTCCGATCGATTATCAGGCTAATTAGTCCGCGGTTATCGGGGCGCGACTCGGTTAAGTTATAAATAAACGTCGAAAGTGGAGGATATCAAGGTCAGTGTCGCCGTCGATATTAAAAAAGGAATGCAGCTCGATTAAAGGGGTGGGAAATTTTAACCCTTATAATACCTTATAGGTTTTCCGGGTACCATAAAAAAACAGATTGAAAAATATTGATGAGTTAATAAATAATATGAGTTTTGAGTTATCTATTAATTCTTGAATGTGATTATATGTTTTTAACCTTTTGCACTCAAAGGCGCCTCTCAGTCACCACTCACTTTCTTGATGTAATTCGAGTGGCGACTGAGAAACTGCATTAAGATTTACTCCACTTAGTTTTTGTTAATTAATTTTAAGTCACGTGGAGGAAATATTAATGTTTTAATTTAGCCTTTTAATCCTTGTTCGAATTATCGCAATAAATTGAGTGGCAACTGAGGGTTGCCTCTGAATGAAAGGGTTAAATTGATTGAAAATATTTGTCAACATAGCAAACTTGATAGAATAATAAACAAAGGTAATCAAAGACGATTAAGATCGAACCGTGATTCCGCAAGTTTGAAAGAGAGAGTAGCTCATAAAATATGCAACTGCAACGAATGCAACTCATCGATCAACGTAATAAAAGATTAATCGTAGCTTCGGGCGAAACATAGCTACGCTTAGCCGCAAGATGAATTTGATTAGATTAACTAATTAGCCGTGGCTCGCGATTCTGGGCTAATTAGTCAATTAGTAACGGCGCGGCGAAACGGGAGGTCTCCTACCACCGATACGAGCGGTAATGACCTATTTCCAAATTTATCTCCGATCTATGCTTTACGTTTTAACCTTCCGCAATTCCCTAATTAATATTTTTAATTACAGCGAATCGTGACTGCGCATCCAATCACTGTATTTTTGGTTTCCGTTATTTCTACTTCGAGGATTATAACGAGGAATCAAAACAATCTTGTCGTAATCGGGTGTCATTTTTCGACCCCCTAATATTTTAGGGGAAACTTTCCCCCGAGTCATTTTTATGTCGACCATCCAATAAGAAGAAGTTATTTCAACTCTTAATAATCTGCCGAATGGATATTTTTCTCGGGAAAATTTGTAACTCGAACGCAGAGAAATTATTTACTTTTCGTAGTCAATTAAAATGTATTTTTTATCTTTATCTAGTTTTAATTTTAATTTTAGTTTTAATATGGTTCGTATTAGTATATTAGATATCGGTATCATATCTGAATGTTTCCATCGCGATGGAAAATAAGTCAACGTAATTAATGTCAGCTTTTAATATCGTGGAAAATAAATATTTGAAGAAGCAGAAGAACAACTTACATTTAATTCTAAAATTTTTAAACTACAAAGATTAATTTTGTTCAAATTATTTTTGAGACGATTAAATTCTTTTCAAATATCCATACTTTTCGTACGACTCCCATCCGGTTTGCTGGGAATTCGATGGATTCGTGGATCAAAATAATTAGTATTAACACTACATCTACTAAAACAGTCAAAATGACGGCTTTTAATAAAAGCGTTTAAATTCATAACGTTTCGCTTTCTAAGATTTTTTTCGACTCGCTTTGCATAATCGATATAATTGAATCGAATAATTGATTTTTGCAATCCACCCTTATTTTTAAGGACGAATACGTAAATCTACGAATATAACTGAATATATCGTCGGTAGTTTTAGTGTTGACTTATTAAAATGGAGATTCAAAGTGTTTACGGAGAAATCTGCCGAGACACGTACGAATGAGGAATATTAAAACGGAATTTCCCACGGGGAGGTAAGAATAACAAAGTTCCGGTTAGATTCGTCAAATTAATTATCGGATTCCCCGATGCGAGAGGAAACTCCGTGGAATTAGGATTCATGTAAAAATTCTCGATCTAAGGTTTATCTTTCAACTGGGCGCGTAAAAGAAAAACCCCGGAGAAAACGAGGGGGAAATTTCGAGGTCGACCCCCTCGCGAATCGGAAAGCCAACCGCGGTAGGGGGAAAGAAAATCGTGTTACCAAGTTCGCGAGATTGGTTCAACGAGTAACAGGGAACGAAATACACTTACGAAAAATGGAAAATATCAAGGGAGAACTGTTCAATGCACAGAGATAGAATTCAGGTTCGTTGATCTAAACTCCCCCGTAATCTTTTTTTTCCTGCATCGATAAATAAACTTTCTATTATGTCTACTGTTCTCTTTTCTATTTTCCGACGAAAACTTTCAATTGGTATTTTTGCTCTACCCTTTCATACGTACAAATTGAATTATAACCGCGCATCCGGAGTTGATGAAAGCTAGTCGATGAAAATCCGATATGTAATTTATAATTCCAGAAAATAGCTTTATAATTCGGATAATATTTCTTTTCGTAATTAATTTCGAAATGAATCAAAAGAAGAAACGTGTAACTCTGTCATTTTCAAAATGAAATAAATGATGAATAAATAGATGTAAAATAATTTAAATATAACGAATGTGATTAACCGCGAGAAATACAACAACAGGATTAATATTTATTTTTTAAATTTGTTTTTCGAATCTGTTAAATTTAATAATTTTGTGAAATCTGATAAATGTGAATTTAAATCTAGTTTTCCAATGTGTTACAAATACGTGACGCTGGTAGCGAAGGTGTTCATTTAAAAAAAGAAAAAACAACAACAAATTAATCGAATGAATTACATCCATTATGCACCGTGAGCCGCAAAATATCTGAGGAAATGGAATCTTATAAATTAGAACGTTTTTAATGATTTCGAATATATTAACGATAAATCGCAATGCCATCCAGTCAAATCCAGAAGAAACTTACGGTTTCCATCGCTCCGAATGTCTTCCAATAAATCTCGGAAAGTCAGTGTTAGTCGTGAATTCTTGGTGTCGGTGAGTCTAAGTAAAGCGAGGTAAGAAAAGCAGAAAAGCAGAAAAGTCAAATGGAGAAAAAGAAAAGCGTGTGGCGCGGTTAGGGTAGGCGTAGCTGCCGGAAAAGCGTAGGAAAAGCCCTTTTTGGTGGGCAAGCAGGAAAAGCCGTGTCACGGGTGAGTGACGTTAAAATCGATGGACGGAAAGGAGACGGAAGAGGAAAGCGAACGAATGGTTAGAGAGAGAAATCAGTCGGTGAAAAAGGAAGGACACTTTCCGCTTTTCTGCTCACTGCCAAATTGAGAATCGATGTTTCGCGCTCGATTCCACGGTTACAAACTTTTGTCGGACTTCAAACGTGTAAGGTAAGTGCACACCTATACGAAACCATCGGAGAATCTCCGCAAACAAATCTCATGCTTTTAATTCGATTTACACTCGATACTCGTGTCAGATCTTTCTTCGCGATATTGAATTGTCCGGAAAGTTCATGCCGATTTTCAGTAGTTTTTTTTTTTGCGAAAAATCTGAGAAGTTCTGGAAAGACGGATGTCGCCATGAGGTCACCGGTGGCCATCGATACCAAAATGACTAAAACTCGAATCAAATACACCTAATTCTCTTTTTACGTATAAAAAATATACTGATCTATGAAAATCTGACAATTTCTATTTTATTATTCGTAAACAATATCAAATTTTATTTCAACTTTTATTAAATTTTGATCGAAGATTCCTGTGAAAACAGAATCCTATGTATATCGCTAATATTCGTAAAATGTTCAGTACTTTTAACAGTTATTTTATTGAATTAATTTCATTCGAACAGTTTTATTTTTGGATGTTATATACACGTTACAAATGTGTATCGCAAGGTTTCGTATAACACGGATTTCGGGCAAGAAAGTACCTCTCTGAGATAATCCAACCGAAGCTTATCTATTATATTCAAAATATAATCTGTCCAGGATGAAGGCAGTCGAAAACCTGTCTCGAAAACCCGATCGAAATGTCGGCAATCAATTACTCCCGTCATAAGGTTCACGCTTAATATATTTCTCTGGACGTGGCGACTCTTCGACAGACAGAGTTGCGTTTGAAAAAGGGGATGATATAGAAGGGGCTGGAAACGATCATTTCGAAGCATTTCCACAGCCGGCCGGATATTTATATTCGGGTTCACGCACGTGGAACGCAAAGATAAACGGGATCGGCGGAGAGACAAAGAAAGAAAAGCCAAGCCAATCGAGGGGAAAACACCGAAAGAGAATCAACCAGAGAGAGAGAGAGAGAGATCAGGGGTGGGTGACGTTTAAGGGTGGCTCGCGTAAAAAAAAAGAGGGAAAACTCGACAGATGGATTGGCACTCCCTGGGACGGCAGATTGCAAATATCGACTGTTTTCGTTTCGAGAGCTTCTGGGATCCCTGATGCTTCGAACACGTTAACGAGCGAGCCTGTTGAAAGGGAAAAGCAAAAAAGTCCCCGTAGAAAAAAGATCTGGCCATAGAGAGAGAATACGGTGAACCGATCACCGGTGGAGGTAAATCATGGGTAATGCTGTCGGATGATAGCTGTTAACTATCGTTGTGGTATTTGTTCGAAAAGAATAAGACACTTCGCAGTTAACCCTTAAAAGCTGGCAAGAAACAGCTTTAACCCATTGACTGCCAACTACGAGATATCTCGTAGTAAGCGTCTGTACCAAATATGCCAGCTACGAGATATCTCGTAGTGGGTGCTGCAAGTTTAGATTGGCTACAAATAGCTATTTGAGTTAGGAACTATTAGAAAGAATGAATGAAAAATGTATATAGTGTAGAGAACATATTGATTATCAATTCTTATGATTAAAATTATTATTAAAACTATTAAAATTATAACTTAGACGATTAGATCACGTACTGTTTTTTTTTCGATAAAAATACTATAAATGCCATTGCAATATTATATCAGTAACTTAATATTATTATATTTTGTAAAACTTCATGTTTTCTTTAAAATAAAACCGTGCCACCCAGGGCAAGACGCGCTAAATTTGCGTGGCAGTCAATGGGTTAACTTCTTCGAAAATAAAGTTACATAAAATCTGAAACACCTTGTATGCTCGAATAATTTGATTAAAAATGGAGGACCAGTCGTTTCGACTGCTTTGGTAGTTCTAGTGTTAACGATGAGGGTGTATTGGAGAACGTGCGTTAAATGTTGTTTTCACGGCTCGCCGCTAGTGAAAATCTAGGGGATTCGAAAGGTTTAATTTCATCAGTGAAACTGCGTGAATTAATTGGAATTAATGCGCCGTCCGTATGGAATCTTGTTGGATAATATCCCGCAGCGATTTCAATTCAGTGAGAATTAATGCATTTTTGGTCTGACATTTTTATTAACGCAATTTATTTATGGCTTTATAAGTGCTGATCGTGTTTTATCGTGGGGTTTTATGTATGATTATTTCATGTATTAATGAATTCCCTTCGAGATTATGATCTACTCGCTGCAATATGAGTTACATTCAATTATTGTAATTTACAATGAAACCAGGGAGAATATTATGCAGCAAACTCGAGTTAAACTTCCACGAAACTTGGAACAATTAACATCCAACTGTAGATGAATTATATTTCGACTCGGTTAATATAACGGTTTAAACAAAATCACCATAATCTCCATGAATTTATGCCATCACACTGTTTCTAGTTACAAATCATTGTGTCATTTGTATATCACACTTTCCGCATTTTTAAAAGAAATATTTAACCCTGCGAACCATTAATTCCTCTAATTATAATTCCAAGAATGCCCCAAAAAATAGATTGGCAGAAAGGAGTCAAGTCTTTCGAATTCAAGAAATTCCAGAAAAATAAAATTGGGAATAGAATTGAGAAATATGTTGCATACTGATAACATTCGTTCCTCCCAATTATAATTTTCAAAGTGTTAAACAAAATAGGTTCATAGAAATGAGTTGATAATGTTAAATTCAAGAAATTCCAGAAAATTAAATCTGCAATTAAAATTGAAAACTCTGTCGCGTACCGATAATTTTTTAATTCTATCAATTATAATTTAGAGTGTTGAAAAAATAAGTTCGTGGAACAGGGTCAATGATTTCGGGTATAAGAAATTGGCGAACATTAAATTTGCAATTAAACGAAACAATTAAATGAAAAATGTGTCGCGTACGAAGAGCGAGAAAGATGTACAGAAAAAGTGGACGGTTGGGAATAGGAAAGGAAATCCGTCGCATGGATGAGGTTTTTACGTAAAAATGTAATAAAACAACGATGTCAGCGACACGGCTACGTCCAGTGATACGAGGTAAATAAATTTAATGTTTTTATGCTAACCGTTTTTGCGATGCTACTTTCGCGTAGTTCCGTGTACATTGGCCGATTTTATATTACCATCTGTGTACCAGAGATAGTTTCAACGAGGCTGCATGCAAACAAGTCGTTTTCCTTTTATTACTATTGTTATTACCGTCCAGGGAAGGCAACACTGAACATTTAATTACAGCTTTTTCGTTCCTTTCTTTCGGCCTTTCTTCTTTCACTGTTCATCCCCTAAATAATGCACCTTTGTTACCCCGTAAACTTAGAATAATCGCTTGACTCGCGATAAGATTTTCGAATATTCCTTTAATTATTCACCGTACGAAAAAGATGATATCATTTTCGCACAGAGAAACAAAAATGTGTAACTAAAACGAATAATAGGTAATCCTCAATTTGAATCGCCACAATTTGTGGACCGCGTTATGAAGTGGCATTATATAAGATCCGCGTTATACAAGGCTGGCCACAATTTGCGAACCGCGTTATATCGAAGTCGCATTGTATAAGTGCCGGCTTATACAAGGATCGCTATAATTTGTGAACCGCGTTATATCGAATTCGCATTCTTTAAGTGCCACTTTATACGAGGATCGCCACAATTTGTGAACCGCGTTACTTCGAAATCGCACTGTATAAGTGCCGCGTTATACGAGCCTGGCCACAATTTGTGAACCGCATTACATCGACGTCGCATTTTATAAATGTTGCGTTATATGAAGCTAGCCACAATTTATGAGCCGCGTTATATCGGAACCACATTGTGTAAGTACCGCGTTGTACGAGGGTTACCTGCAGTAAAAATGAATGGTCCTTTATAAAGCATGAAGTGAGCCGCATGAATAATTAGCAACTTTCAGTGTTCCCAGAAGGCCAGGAAACGTATGGGTTCTTTAATTAGGATCGAAAAGGGTGAAGAAACAAGGGGTTGCTTCCAGGCATCGTGCGGCACATCGTTCTCGCGTTTTATAACCCATCCAAAGCCAAGTTTCGATCGAATAATTAAGTGTCCGCACCCCTTGTCTTCTGTTTTCGTGCCGATAAGTCATTTTCCTGGTATCTTTCAACCCCTCTGTTTTTACCTTCGAAGAAACACTCGGCGAAACGCAAACAGTTTCGACGAAAAAGAATAATTACAAGAAACAAAGCGTATTTACTCGAAGATAATTATAAGCCGACATCTATTTCACGGAAGTGGAATATTCGCAACCGATGAATTAACACTGTGCGTTAATAAATGACACGTTAATTGGAAATGATTACAAAACACTTCTCCTCTCGTGGTAAATAAAGAATTTATCGAATTACAAACTTAATAACGTAGAATAAAACAAGCATAATTTAACAGAAATCATTAAATCGACGATAATAAAATACCACTTCGAAATTCCATGCTTAATTAATATTTAACCGGATAATTAGCAGCGAGCGTATAGAATGTACTAATTATTGTTGATTACCGCTGCATATTTTCTCATAAAATGCGTATTAATTTCATCCAGCTAATAATCATTTCTTAATTAGATTACTTTCGCGGAACGTTATCCATCCAGTTTAGTCCCGCTCGCGATCAAGAAGCGTTCTCGTGGCTACATTCTCAGCCTCGTAAAATCCAACGTCCATTTTAATGTATTAGCTTGATTAATTAAAGCAACATCCTAAGCACGGTTTCGAGTAATTACTGTACTAAATGCATGAATGAACCGTTCGCGTCGTTTCAGTGAAATTCCAAGGGTAATTTGTCGGTGGAAAGTGAAGTGGAATGAACTTGCGTGTCGTTAAATCCCTTCCTTGCTTTCGGAACTACTATACGTGTGTACATCTTCATTTTATACTAAATGCTAATAAAACCTACTGAATACAAGTATAAGTATTCGACACATTAGTATCGTGATATTATACAAATATAAAAGATTTTATAAAAATTAGAATTTTATAAATACTTTATTTCCCCATCGATATCAATTCGGAAGTAAATTTTATACTGATGCCACTTCAACGACAACATTCTGATCATTTCTTTTACGACATAATAGTTTTCATATTTGTAATAACGGTGTGAAAAAAGTATGAGTAGATCGTAAGCCACTTATTAATCTAAACTGTATAACGATCGCATATAAAACACTCCAATAATACTTGCAATAAAAATGGATTTAAATTAACACCAAACAGATCGTTTCTCATAAATCTCTGTCACGGAGTTTCCCTCAATTCGACTCCTCGTCTTCGTCTTATCGAGTTCGAGAAAAGCTTGGAAAATTTACCTTCCCGATGTCGAATATACTCTAAGAGGGTCCACGAACAGATATCGTCTACGGGAATCCAAAGCTCAAGCAAGGATTCCCTGGATTCCCTGGATTTCCTCGTAACTCTATATTTTTCAAGTTTTCCCTGACGAGGGTGGTTTTTTGTAAATAACAATCTCGCGCGGAAATGCCAAGTCTCCCAGAGATAAATTACAGTTCCATTTGCGATCCGGTGCATCTGTAATTTCATCTTACGCCAAGATTTTTCGACGACTAAACTGCACGTCGTGCAATGCGGAGATAAGAGAAGTGTAACTAATTAATTACCAGCGATCGAGGTAACGAATCGAGTCGCGAACTTCGGAATAATTAGTAGTACAAGATGGTATTCTATTCCGTGAAGTTAATCTTGCGGTATCGCAAAGCGAAGTACAGGTGTTCTCGAAGCCGCCACGAGGAAGTGGCTTCTGATCAGCTGCACCGATCAAATCCAAGAGATATCTGTTTCCGAGATCACGATTATCCTCCTCTCTCGCGCGATCTAAGATGGTGCCTTCGTGCGATCCAACGTTAAGCCAACTCAACGGATCCCCGGGATAAGCAACGTTCGCCAAACCAACGCGCGTCTACTTTGTTGGAAACTCCGGAATGCTTCACGAATTCAATGCAAATATTTCCATTTAGCAATTCATAACGAATCTGATATTTGTGTTAGTTGTGGGAAGAATTTTTATTAATTCTATTCCCTCGAACATAGATTACCTTGGTATACCAATTTAGAAATATTTGCTGAAAAAATGTTCTTGTAATCCGATCTCGATATTGCAGTTTAAAGATCTATGTTGAGATACGAAGTTTTATTGATTTTCATATAATTATTATCGTAATTATTCGTGTAGTAATTATATGGATTTATATGTTTTTATCAATTCGATGTTTTCATCGATTCGTTTCTGTCGATTTTTTTATTAGTTCGTATTTGTTGATATTTCTATCGGCTAGTTTTTTTTCGTTATTTTCATTCATTGGTTTTTGACGATTTTTTATTGGTTCGCATTTGTCGATACTTTTATCGATTCGTTTTCGTAGACTTTTTTACTGATTCGATTTTAGCGATATTTTTGTCGATTTGCTTTCGTCGATTTTTTATCGAATTGGTTTCTATCGATTCGAAATTAATTCTATCAAATTCGAAGTAATTTCGGCACGACGCTAATCTTTTATTCAAAACCGAAAAATGATACACGGCAATTAGCGAATTATATTCAACAATTAATAAATGGTGATCCTTGATTGCACTCGCGGATCGCGAATTGTTTCGCGATACAATGGCTTTGGTTCCGCAGCATAATGCTTCATTTTGAAATCTATAAACTCTCTCGATCCGACACTCCGACAGGTTTGTCCATGAATCAAATCGATCGAAAGAAGTTGCGACGATATTTGATATAAAAATAAACAAATGCGAAAATCCGTTAAATTGGAAAACAAGAGATAATTGGTGTGTGGATTCGGGCGAATTCCAATTCGTTTCATTCAATAATTTTACATATTATTTTATATGCGAATCAATTCCGAAATATACAGCTGTTATATTATTCACTTTCTATTCACGCAACGTATCAATTCATCGGCTAAATATCCATAAACCATACATTTTTTAATAAACTTTCATTGACGTGGTTTTCTTAAGAACTTTCAAATATCATCACGAGTTTCCTTCGGAATTTCCCGATAATCGAATACACGCGAATCGAAGAAATCCCTGTTATTTGTTAAATAAAATCAAGGATATCTGTACTCGAAACAACTACGTCGTTCCAACCACGTGTTTCCTGTTCTCGATAAACCTGCGCATTGTACCGCATTGCATTACGCTGCATTGCATTGCATTTCCGGAAAAAACAACGAATGCAATGGCATTGATATTTCTGTCGTTCGGCGACTTCTATCCAACGTCATTATGCATATCACACAATATAATACAACTTCGAATTTCATTGTTGAACATAATTATTACACGCGCAGGGTGCAACGCTGAATAGAAAATATTTTATACAACCTATATAAAATACATATTTATATAAATACAAATATATAGAATACTATCATGGACCTGCAAACCTTTCTAAAAATACATCGAAATATTCGATCAAATAAAAATGCATCAAACAAATTGAAACGTATCTCGTCGAAACACCTCGACACCTTTGGTCTTCCATTTTGTTGCTATTTCGAGATTACGTAAAAAATTATTACTTAACCTCAATAAAAAAGGACACGATTGTTACGCGTACTTTTATAGTGATTATTACAACAACAAATGAAACGAAACAAAAGATTCTTCGAAGTTACATGTAGAGGGTTAACAAAATTACGTAAAAAAGTTACGTTGTAGTGTTTCGTGACTGCATAAAGAATGTCCGATAACTTTGCACTCTTTTTACGAAATTACGTAATCAAAGCAAAGCAAAGGTTGGGTGTTCGTAGTTGGGTGGGACACAACAAACAAATGAAGAGGGGGGTTAGAGAGAGAGAGAGAGGAGGGTGAGGTGGGGTTTATTGAAAACGGAAAAAGATGCAATTTAGTGCATCCGATAGGATCGCTCGTTGAATAGACTTTTGTTCGTTTTACGCGTTACGAGTTCAATAACCGGTAGGTACCATTACATAGGTAGGTACACGTCGAAATTCTATCGCGTAAAACCGTCCCGTGGATGGCTGGTGAATGCATTTTTTTAATCGGCCACTGCATTCCTCTCTTTCGCACGATATCGATACAGTACTTGATTAAATGCGACGACGCGCTCGTCGTCTGTCTTCTCTCTTTCCCGTACTTTTTGTTTGCACTTCCAATTTGACATATCGACTCGCCATCATATTCGACTAATCGTCTTCCCTCCGAATCGATTACTCTTTCCGATCGATACCGCACCGTAGAGTTATCACTACTGATTACGACGTTTTATTTTTAATCGCCATTCTTCATCGCGCTGAGTTATTCTCCACGGATGCGGAAAATGTTCCAAGATCTCTGAGTAATACGAAGATAAAGTTTAATCTGCAGTGATGCGGAGCAAAGCGATGGAAACCTTGGAAAAATATTACTAAGTAGACATAAGTTGAACTTTATTAATACCAGAACTACGGACAATATATTCAGCCATTAGAAAACATTAATTAATCGATTCAATGACGTCCATTATGCAACGTGAATATCATAAAGTCTTGGAATATCGAACTTTAGAAATCCGATCGTTTTCATTAATTTCCGCGGAGCCGTGATTTTTACCAAAATTATTTATATACATTATTTCCGAATAATGACGGTGAATATAAAATAATAATAGTAAGAATTATTCTTAAAACGTTGTGTTTGCTGTGGAGTAACATTCTCGTTCATAATGTTTCCGTTAACTATCAACATTCAATTCTTGGGAATATTCTCGCTTTCTTTTCCAAGCAACGTAATCTCGTTGGCGAAGGAAAACACGAAATTCGAAATCGGTGGAGGAGAAGAGAAAACGAAGTTGGACGCATTTAGAAGCGAATCGATGAAGCGGGAAGACGGTCGACGACCATTTTCCGTCTGCGTTCGATCCAACTTTAATACTTGTCTATAGACGGGTGGCCGCAAGGGGGTCGGGGGAGAACGGAAGGGGCCGTGGGTTGATCTGGAAAAGTTTTCTCAGACGTGAAAACGGGTCGCTAAATAATAAACGTTTTGCTCGGCGTTCGTTAAACTCCCGTCTGCCGAAGGAGGACGGCTAATCTGACCGAACTTTTACGGAATGTCATCCCGGTGTTATCGGTTCGCGTGAACCCCCTCACTCTTTTATCTCGCAATGTCAAAGGCGAGCTTCTTTTTGATGTATCGTTTTACTCCGAAAAATATCGACGTTGCCAGCTAACCTGTACTGCCAATTTCTTTATTTATCTTTCATAAATATTACCGATTCCTCGACGTGAATTGTGGCGATCTTACGACGTCGGATTTCGTATTTCTTCTGAATTAATATCGACGGAAATAATTCCTTAATGCATTGAGATGTGAAATTTACGTCAAAGTTACGTCAATAATATTTATGAAATTCTTAATCTAAATAAAATATTTTCTGACCAAATATTTGTAAAGTTCTTTAACATAGTATATTAATTATATTAGGGGTACCGGAAAGTAATCAATCATTTTTCACATAATTTATGAAATGCCATTTAGTTTTTCATATTACATATTATTCTTTTAGATAATTCTCTTTTTGAAAAAATCAAATGCTGAACATTCGATGCGAACAAATTCTTCATCATCGAATTGATTACTTTCCGGTATCTCTAATAGAAATATTAATGTAACATTTCAAGATGGAGTTAAAAGTCAGTTCTTTTCTCTCACCAGTTTGTCATGAAAATGCAGAAAAAAGAAATTCGATGGATACACTACCATTATCGTTACATTATTATTACACTAATATAATCAAAAATATATAACGTAAACAAAAGCAGTTTAATATTAATTGTAAAGTTATAAAATGGACAAAGGTTGTATATTCCATTTACTTTTAATGTTCATTCTAACGTTTAAAGTAAACGTTGGAACGAAGACAAAGCAAGTGTCCCAAACTTTTGACCGATAGTGTAAATCATTCTCAAGGAATCCATAAGGGTCAATAAAATTCGATATTCAATCGCATCGGAGCTTCCCGAGCGTCTCGAATTATTACGAAGGGGAAACATTAAAGAACAGTAGAAATGGAAGGGTAGGAAATGAAATGCAGAGGATGAAGGGGGTTGGCGGGGCGCGTTTAGAAAGGAAGCCCCGTTACAGTGGTTACAGCCAATTCGAGTAAACTCGTAACAAAGTTTCGAAGTTCAAGGGTCAACTCGATTTGCCGCACCTGTAACGAGACCGTAGTTAAGTAGAACCTCTTAAGCACGGTTACAGATCGTCCGTCGGTGAAACGCGGTTCTTTTGTCCACGAAGAAGGAACGGCCAATAAGAATCTCGTTTTAAAACGAGTGAAATTAACTTCGCGTTTGATATCCCGTTAATTCAAACTCCCTGCGATATTCGCTTTTCGCTTTGAAATTATGACTCGCTCCGCTTGGATCTTTTTCAGGGACGTTTTATATTTCACGTCCAATTTCCTCCGACGTCCGTCGAGGGAAGAACCGGAAAGAGACTTCACAGTAAGAAGATAAATATTTGCGGAAGAATATCGTCGGAACACGTACGAATGATACTGAAATATCAGAGCCGGAGATTCGCAAACTTTACGGTGAGATTTTGCGGCTCCCGACTCTGTTTCGTCGAGTTACCGAGGTGTCTCTTTAATTTCTTGGATATGCTTGGATATGCTTGGATATGCTTGGATATGCTTGGATATACAAATACAAATGTCTTTCACGTCCTCAACATACGTGTCCTTTACGTATTAAACGAAACCATGCTGTTTCGTGTCTGTTATTGCTATCCAGATTTGACAAAGAATTCACTCGATTCGCATAAACAATCCTTTACTTTGAATACCATTTCCTCGTTCGTTTTATATTCGCTTTATATCCACTGCAATACGAATAATCAATATGAAAGAATACCTCGGATTATTCTCCCGTAATAAACCAAGTCATGATACAATTAATATTAATCGAGACATTAAGATATATACAACTTCAACCAAACCGAACTTTCATTCGATGAAAATCGTTTTCCATTTGTCGGAATCGTTATCGATGAAGGAAATTGATAGTACTTAGATACAATGCGGTGGTCCGATTTTCCCGGTGAATTAGCAATTACGATTGGATAAGAGATAGAGATTCGCGCGTACATCGGACAGTTTGGTCGTGTTAATCGGATAAGAGTGGAACTCGGCGTTAGTGCATTAGAGGCGGAAATCCGTGTATGGAGTTTCGAGGGTGTGCTCAGGTGTGTGGGCTTGCCACGAATGCGATCTGCGAATGCAGCGAGTGCAGCGAATGCTGCGAGCATTGCGAGTGCCTGCGGCCAGGTGACCCACCTTGGGACACGTCTGCGTGGGATTTTAGAGAGCTCGCCTTATTCCGCCATTTCTAGTTTTCCTGAACACCCAACGGACGGACAAACTCTCGACTGGCTTTCGGTATCTCGCTTTACTTCGCTACACGACCGATCTAATTCCGATTCGACATAGAAGAGACTATTATCTGTCGCAAACTTTAATCCCCAATCTTTGGACTGTATTTGATTTTAACCGGAAATTTGTGTTTAATCAAATTCCATGATTTTAATTGTACTATAATAGGAGATATATTAATGTCACTGGAAGCTTAATGCGAAGAGTACTGTGTTTGGTTTTCCCGAAAATGTTTGCGTTCAAAGAAATTCTAGTGCAATTTTAATACTTTTTATTGCAGTAAAAGTTAGAATATATTTTTATTATGTTATAATCAGAAATATATTACTGTTACTGGAAGTATAATACGAAAGGTACTGTGTTTGGCCTTCCGGAAAAACGCTTGAGTTTAATAAAATTCCACAATTTTAATTATACTATAATCGGAGATGGAAATTTAATTCGCAAATGTAGTAATTGGGTATTTCGTGTCCCGCTTCCAACAATTCCAATTACGTCTTGATAATAAACAGTAATGTTTCCATAAATATAATATTTCTACCCGAATACCGTATCTTCTGACCCCAAAACATCCCACGAAGGGAACACTTTTAATTGGATGTTCGTTTCTCTCTTTGAACCACTTTGATTTATTTCCACCGGCATCAAAGTTTGTGAAACTTTATTATATTATATAAACTTCGATATTTGACCTCGTGGGATCCGATCGAGCTTCAAAAAAGAAGCTTCAAAAATGAACGGTTTGTAGAAATGTCTTTCGGCAATTTTTTTTCTTAACAATCTTTTCTCTTCGTCTTACGTTCTGAGATTATATTTAATATTGGTATTAATTATAAAGGGCTCGGTAACGTTTCATCTTCTCCAATTATAAAGTGCAGATATTCGATGCACTTATCCAAGTCATTAGACTTAACCCTTCTGAAATACAATCTTGAGTTGAACTTTGTTGAAGCAGTACGTACTTATCGCAAACGTAAACTCTCCGTGCGATTATTATCCACTGCTCGAAACACTAAGCTTACACTTGAAGGATCAGCTTATAATACGCTGCGCCAAAGTAGCCGATCGAGCCAAATCTACTCTGACTAATCACGAGTCTACATCGTCGGCATTCGAATCAAAAAGATATGCTAAAATCTCTTCCAATCGGCATAAAATCTAAAGAAAGTTTACGTTGACTCTATTACTTCATATAGAAATACTTATAGAAATACATTTCCTTCATATCTCGTATTAGCTTATTATCCGCAGTAATAAAAGTAACTAATAATGAAGATATTCGATTTAAAAGATCGTCCTAAAGCAAACATCTATTCTTCTCGAGTTGGCATCAAATCCGCACAAATTTTATGTTGACTCTATTATTTTATATAGAAATTCTTAACATTTCCTTCATATCTCGTATTAGCTTATTATCCGCACTAATAAAAGTAACTAATAATTAAGATATTGGAATTAAAAGATCGTCCTAAACCAAACATCTATTCTTCTCGAGTTGGCATCAAATCCGCACGAACTTTATGTTGCACGAACCTATTATTTTATATAGAAATACTTAACGTTTCTCGGAATTTCCTTAACTACCACAATCGTCATAGAAACAGGCTTCGACCGAGGCAATTATTATCCGCGCTAATAAACGTAAATCATAATTAGGGTTGTCTTTAGTGAATCGTCCCATGAACTTTTTAATGAACCCTCTCGTAAGCGAATGGAATGAAATGCTCGGAGGGGAAGCGATTCGGGGAATGTATAATTAGAAAAAGCGGTCCTAAGAATTTCCACGAAACGATCGGGGTATCGAGGCACGCAGGCATGGAGGAAGAAACGTTTACGGTGTCTTCGATGTCTGGTTCCACGGGTTCCACGGGTTCCAGGGGATCCAAGGGATCCATGAGGAATCTATAAGGTACGGGAGAGGAGACGTGACGTAGTTGAACCGGTTTTAAGACGCTTTCGTCCTGCTCGCCGTATAAACGCCATAACCTCCACCAGCTTAGAACCATAAAGAAGACACCATATCACCGAGGTACAACGGAGGTACAAAAGGTGCTCTTCGTCATTCTTCCTGCTCTACGTCGTTCGTCCTACTCTTCGTCTTCACCATTGGATCACGAACGGTCCGAATGAATTCATGTCCTACATTGTACCGGCGTTACTATTCTTCGATCTAATCTTAACAGTCGTATCCATGGAAACGCAACTCCCTCCTGGCTTTATTTGCCGACGCTGTTATCATTTCTGATGCTGGATAGCACGGTGTATATCACAGCATCTTCTTCCCCGGTAGTTGCCTTATCTCGAGTGTCTTTCATTAAACTTCGCCAAGTAAGGCGGGAAGTCGTGGATTTTATTTGATATCCTTTTAATTAGCACACTATTATCTCCTACCTTAATTATCTACTTGAATGAAGTACGGGAATTAAATTGAAAAACATTCCCCGGTAACCTTCGTCTTTTTTTTCGTCGAGATGCTTTCTGTTTAATTTCTTTCATTATGGTCAGTTTGTTTCTATGAACGATGAGAATGGAGAAGAAAAGATGGAGGTGGTAGAAATTAGAACGTCGTATATCGGATAAGTTGATAAACAGGGTTACCAAAAGCTGTTCGCGATCTTTAAAGGAGATCCTATTAGAGAGCGGATGACAGTTTTCTAACGGGTGAGACTTTCTGAGAGGGGAGATAGTCGAATATCTCTATAAAGCTATAGAAGTAAAGAAGTATAGAGCATCTAGCGGAGGGGCTAGAAAACGGCAGGAAAAAGCCCTGGCAGACTGCTTTCGTGGAATTCTTAACGCGATTAATCCTCCATTCTTTTCGTATGAATCGCCCACGGCGATTTTTCTCTGCCCCAGTAAACCGCTCTTTACTTTTAATGCCGATAACAAGGTTTACAATAACGAACCGTGGAAAATGGGATTTTTTAATATCGCGAATAGATTCTTCGCCGGGCGAAGGGAAGATTGAAATTCGAGTCTCCATCCAACCACGTCGTTTCATTAAATCACTCGTAATCGGAATTTCTTGGGCAGCCGGAAACGTGTGAAGTTATATAAAATAATAACTTGGTGATGCTTCTATTTAATATATTAATATGTTCGGTATTTGTGAGCGCAATAATTCCGTTTCCATTTGCACGACGGATATCGCGCACGCGTTACGAATAAATCTACATAAATTTGATCGCAGATATTTATCGTTCAATTTGAAAATACTCCGCAAAAAGAAAGCAATTAAAGGCCGCTGTTGTAGTTGCATATAGATATAAGCAATAAAAATTGGAATTGAAATAAATTTATCATAATTTCATTTTATGAAACGAAAAATAATAAGGTTCAAAAATTACGTATTTTAATGTACGACGAAAGTTAACCAAATTCACTACAATTTCATTTCATGAAATAAAAAGTAATAATGTTAAAATGATGTGCTTCACTTATCGTTTAACGAAACGAAGACTTATTCGAAACTCTCATTAATTCTTGAGAGTAAACAGACTCTTTTACTAATACTTTCATCTTCTCCATGTAATAAACGTTAAAGAATCATTAACCAAAATGATGTAACTCGGCAAATTGGATAAGAATTCAGGGAAAAAGTATGAGAAGCGGCAGATTACCGGGAAGAATGTAAAATCCCTGGGGAGTTTTAGCAGGTATGTACCGAGCTCTTCCAAGTAAATGTATTTAGGAGTATAAGTGGATGACCAGCGAGATGTAGGTAGCGCGTTAAGTGCTTCTTTCTCAGTGAATGGCACAAAGTACATCGGGATTCCCAGCGTAGTCTCAATAATGCACGAAAAAAAGTGCAAACAAAAATTTGCATCAACCTATTTTCCGTAAGTGGCCAACTATATTCGACGAAGTAGAGGCCCACTTTAATTTTCATTTCCTTCGTGCCGTTCTTCGTATCGCCTTTCCGTGGAACTTGAAATCGAAACCCTCCCATATGTCTTCCTTATTTTAATCGCGTTGAATCTCCAGTCGTTTTTATTCGATAAAGCAGTGGTGGGTGTTCGTTCGAGAAAAAGAGTACGATGGAACGGTTAATCATAAGTGGAACCACGTATACCGTTAGAGAGTTCGAAAAGGCAGGGAAACGCGTAGTTGGAAGCTTAGGAAGCTCACGTGGGTTTATTTCGATCCACGTGTCGGTGGCTAAGTACCTGGAGGTTCAACGATCGGCGAGGTTCGATTAAACGCCACTTATGTTCGGATCAAATTTAATATTAATTCCTACCGAATGAATAATCTAGCTTTCGATTCTTTAGTGGGAATCATGGAAATGGGACGACTTATGTCTCAATAAATATTAACCCTTCTATTTGTCACACAAACTGAATTAATAACATAAATGTATACGATTTATATTATAAGATTCGATCGTCAACTGGCATCGAAAAATACCATTTATAATTCGTTAATTGGTATCACAAGATGCCTTAATAATTCCTCGATTATAATTGAAATATTCTTCGAGTGCAAAGGGTTAATTGTTAAAATAATGTTCGTATTAAATAAATCTCACTGGAGTTCATTCAAGCATCTCAACATAAAACTTGGATAAATTAGCGAATTAAAATGTATCAACACTATTAACGCTTTAAATTTAAGCGCACTAATTTCTTTTGAAATTCTTATTTAACCTACGCTTGCGTTATTATATTTAATATATAACCAAACCAATGAACTCTCATCTACATATGATACGAATGCGTATCATTTGATACTTTATATCTCCCACGTTTTCGCATTATCATTTTTCCACCGACGCGATACAGATCCGCGAAAAGAAATCAAGCGCGAAATGCGGAAGTTCGTGCGATCCACGGAACACGGCGGAGTCTCTATCGGTTCACCATTTCAGAAATTTCACGATGCTTTATAAACGTGTCTCCTTCCAGTTGCAGAGAGAACTGGATGAAACACACGTTCCTCGTTTCAGAAGCCGCGGGCGATACGTGACTTCATAGCTGTTTACGGTAATAGCGGGAATCCGGACGAGCCAAAGCCACCGAGGAAATGATTAATCGGAGCATCGCGCGGTCATGACGAAACTTTTAAATCACCCGTGACAAATCCTCATCGTTTTACCAGACTCGTAGACCAGATCTCAAACATCGTGACTGTATTTCAGGAACTTTCGCACGGTTACCGTCTAAAGTGACTTTTAGTGATTCATCTCCTGTTACTCCCAAATGTATTCGGACACTAATCAAACTTGACTGCATAATGATGTATCTATGTTAATTATGACAGAATTCGACTAAGCCTTTTTCTTCGTTAACCCATTGACTGCCACGCAAATTTAGCGCGCCTTGCCCTGGGTGGCACGGTTTTATTTTAAAGAAAACATGGAGTTTTACAAAATATAATAATATTAAGTAACTGATATAATATTGCAATGGCATTTACAGTATTTTTATTGAAAAAAATATGATGTTATGATCTAATCGTCTAAGTTATAATTTGAATAGTTTTAATAATAATTTTAATCATAAGAATTGATAATCAATATGTTCTCTACACTATATACATTTTTCATTCATTCTTTCTAATAGTTCCTAACTCAAATAGCTATTTGTAGCCAATCTAAACTTGCAGCACCCACTACGAGATATCTCGTAGCTGGCAGTTTTGGTACAGACGCTTACTACGAGATATCTCGTAGTTGGCAGTCAATGGGTTAAACGTTGTTTATTGTATTTGATAATTATATACTGTTAGTTTAATCAATTTTCAATAAGATTAAAAGAAGAATGGCATTCAATTAGTGTGGAATATTTAAAAAAAATAACGTGAAATATGCCAAAACGCTTAAAACAAGTGATACAATAAAAGCGATATCCAACGAAATATTAAGACTGCGTTTACATAATACATAAAAAGTATTCATTTTCGAATACTTTTGTTATGGAATAATTGTACATAATTTCGATCAATTTATATTACAAGTTTATATATCATCGTTTTGGAATAAATATATAAATCTTGAAATTTATATTATTAATCAGAGGCGCGAAAGTGTGCGTCGTTGTAACACGATAAAGTATTACTTTGATATTCGGTATTTCCCCGTTGATTGGATGATTAATGTAACTAAGGTGACCTTACTGTCGCGAATAATAAAAAATGCTCGAAGAAGACTATCGCCGGGATATTCCCCCCCTCGTAGAGCACGAAGCGATAACCTCTCGCGAGATTCGATCTAGATCCGCTCCTCGAATATGTACATAAACGATGAGTTCCTTCGGCGTATTATCGAGAACCGGGAAGATAGGATTTCCCGAGTTTTCCTCTTATTTCTCATCATAGAATAAACACGTTTCTCTGTACACCGGGGTATCCAGTTCCTTTGTGATCGTAAATATTCTAATTTCTAAATCCACATTTCCATCCACTCGCGAGCAAATGCGAGCAAAAGAAAAAAGGCGCGTCACGGAAACCCGATCCGATATTATTCGAGCTAAATTATCTATTCAAAGCGTAATCAATTATTACGAATGGGTGGTTGGAAGTCCTCCTTTTGGCGGAAGAAATATGTCGAACATAAAATGAAGCACAGATGAAACAGCGATGAAAAATCATTGTTTCTTTGAGCGATAACGTATCGCGTGTTACTTCCGCTTTGTTCGGAGTGTTTATTTCGAGTGGTAGAAAACGTCGCGGGAAAATAAGTGGTAAAAGCGTAGCGAATGTACGCGATAAGAAAAGAACGAAGTGAGAAACGGAGAGGAGCATCGAATCGGCGAAACGATTTGTCGGGAAATTCGAAGGTGTACCACCCTTTGAATTTTTATGATGAACCGACGGAACCGAGCGATCGGGACGCGACCGTTTTATTAAACCGGGTCCTACGAAAAGAGTAAAATAAATACTCGGAGCAAAACAACCCTTCAGTCGCAGATACTAATGGACCTTTTTACGTCGGCTTTCCTCTCGCGTCTTTGCCTCGCCTGAAAGGTGACACGCCTCTTCTCCTTTTTTTTCTCTTTCCTTTCCTTTCCTTCATCCACTGTCCTTTCCCTCTCCAACATTCCCGCCCCTCTCTTTCCGCAACCCACCTTTTTTTCATTCTTATCAACTTGCCAGACGATCGTTATGCCGATAAAATTTACAAAGTTACAGAGAAGCGACCGTAAATGGAGGCAACCGAGTGCTCGACCGAGCCGTTAATGCGCGCCAAGCCAAGTGCATTACGGGGTTAAATAACATTAAATATGGTGTTCTTTCATCGATCAACCTTGTTACGGTAATGAGATTATCTAAACGAAGCGAGTGACATTTTCAACCGGAGATTCCACCAATTTGCCCGATAAATCTTCCTTGAAAACTCTCATTTTAATCGAATTACGTGTATCGAAAATGTCTTGTTTAACACGTGAGCGCCGCGCCAAAACCCGTGTTGTACAATACTTCGCAATATGCGTTCGTAGCGTGTACATAATGTCTAACAATAAACCTGTTTAAGTGTTCTACGATACATCGGTTATTTTACATCGATATCGTAACGTTAAAAATATTACAAATTTTACGAATATTAACGATATATTTGATTCGAGTTTCAGTAATATTGGCATCGGCGGTCAACGTGTTAATTACGACTTCGATCGAAAATCAAGTTTCATATTTTATATGAAATAGTCTTGGAAATGAACTATGATGAATATCGAAGCTTGTTATACGTATTCATACGGCCTTTCTTATGGAAAAGGATTTTTTGCGGTGAACTCGTAAAGCAGTTTTACGAGTTAAAAGGCTAAAGCTCGTAAAAAGAGTAATATTATACAAAATTGGGCTCGTGTTTTGCTGTTGAATCCAATCTCGAATAATATACGCATGTCGGTAAACAAACAAGTAAGAAACACAACACTCGATCAAACATAATTCTTCAAACTATGTCCTTCGTAAATTCGAAGTAGCAAATCAATTTTTAAACTCACGTTTCCGAAGAACACTTTATCTGCGATGGTTAGATTCTAACGAGTGGTCACAACATACCTGAAACAACAAGAAAAACTTTGTTAGAAATCATTATCTTTCATAACCTGAAACATAAATTTAATTCCGATCAAGCATTATTTCGAATTATTTTCAGAGTGGGTTTCTTTACTATTCCATATAAAATGAAATCAAAATAGAGAACAGAAGGTCGGGGATAAACAACATTATATATTCTTCGCATTATTTATTATTAAAAAGCATGTAATGGGAACGCATCTTCGGATATATTTATCTCCTAGTCATTGATCCTACCGCGCCATTTTATATTCTCTCCGTAAACGCATCGGAAGCTCGAGATACATAACCTCGTTATCTCCTTCATCGGCCATTATCATTAAAAGAGATATTAAGATAATATTTCATTATGGCATACCTTGGCTGGTATTTACGAGAACGATCACGGCACGAGAGACAAGGATGAAGGTCCACGAAGTCACGCAAATAGGTTTAACGATTTTAAAGGGAACGGGAAAATGGAGACGAACCCCCTTGCAACGCGTCTATAGAGTTACAGACTATAATGTGATTTTGTTCAAACGTTTTTAGGGAATTCGCTGTACTCTCTTTGCGTGGAACTCTGTTCTGGTTTCCTGTTATTAATTATTGGTAAACTATCATTATGCAGGATATTCTGTGCAATATTTATATTAAAAAATAGAGTATGCCAACAGCTGCAAATGTATTATATGGTGGAAGAAAACAATTTTATTTGATCTATCTTAGGATAAATAATCCAACTATTTTGCACGGCGAAAGAAAACAAACTGTATTCGAGTCTCTGTCTTACGATTAGCATAAACATTCCAATTAATCGCAAGCTAATAGCTGCAACATTAAAAAGACTAATCGCGAAATGTACTGAAATTTCGCCGAGTATCGAGAACTGCGATGCGACGAGTACTTGGAAGAAAATATAAATATTCTAATAGAAACTTTATGTTACAGGATGTAATCACAGCTGTAATACTTTCGCTCAAAAACGTACTTATTTATTCAGTCAAACAATTATTTAATTTCATAATTTAATATGGACGAATGGAGGAAATAAATACGAGATGCCGAAGAGTCAGCACCCCAAACTGCACCGAGGAAGACACGAACGGTGTGAAAAAAAATGTATCGTTCCTTCTTCCCCATTTATTTCCATGTAACCCCTTGACTCGGCTATTTATTCAATTTACGTAAGAGTTTTCTTGAGGTTTAAACTGTTACCCTCGTACCGGGAATAGCTTCGTAATCGCGCTAAATTCCGGCAAACAATGGCGGCCGCTGTTTAACCGGAGACCGGAGTCTGGATCTCTTGAGGGAGTACACCCGGAAGTCAGAGGAAAAATACATCCGATGCATACTGCGCGCGAGTCACACGAATACGCGAGTGCACGTTATGCTCCGAATTATTACTGACCCGGAGTACTTCCCTCTACGAGATACCCTCACGTACGACCTATTTCCTCATCAGAATATATTCCTATATATCGCGCGATGCGACTTGTTCCGAGGTGTATATGCTCAACCGGAAAGAGAATATATCGTGGCGTCCTTTGAAACACCAGATCTGGATTATCCCATCTATTATGGAAATTATTCTCCCGTTCCAACGCTTCCTCTCCCTCTCTCTCCCTCTCTCCCTCTCTCCCTGCTTTCGTTAATAGCCTTTTATTCTCGGTTATGGCGAGTCCTCAATTATTCAGCGAAAAATAATGAGTACCGTGTCGAAGAGCAACTAGCTGTGTACGAATCTACGGCTTAATGTATGTAATATATTTGATTAATATTCAATCTATTTAAGAGGTGTTTTTGAACCAGAAAATCAGGTTCTAATGTAAAGTATAAATATCTTGATATTAAGTGAGAACTAGTTAGTTCGACATACGAACTGCAAATCTCGACGTGAAATCTTAAATTATAACCGTTTCAACTTTAGGTATCGTAGGTATTCGTAAAGGGAAACTTATTTTTCAATTTCGTGCGGAGGAAGTACTCTCGAGGTACTTTATTCGGCAGGCATTCTATGAAGCGTTAATCAAGGGAGAATTAAAGTGCACGATTTACACGTATCTTCCGGAAAGTAAACATCTTTAATGCCGTAAGAATCTCGTTCGTGAAAATGCCTCCCCGCGTATCATACTCTTCAACGATTAACCGTGAAACGTCCCAGGCGTAGATGCATTAATGTTAAGCTCGGAAAATCAGTGTACCAACATCGTCCCGGGAATATTTCCGTTTGAGATAAATTCAAGAAGCAACGACGGAATTCCAGGTGGCTTCGTGAAGAGACCGGAAGTCTAAATGAAAGGTGCTCGGATGCATCCTTCGCTGCAGCGAAACTTCCATTCTCTTCTTATAGAATACATTACGAAAATAGGAACGGGGAGCAAAGAGAAGAAAAAATTCGAGGCGACTATGTTCCCTTGTACTCGTTACATCGGATCCTTCTCGAGTAAAGGAATTAAAATTCTCTTTTTATAACGACTTAGGGTGTGGCTTTTTGGATTAAGAATGCTTTATTTGAGATATTTGCATTGCATTTTCGATTTCCTCAATTTTGGTCTTAAATGGCCCAAATCGATGGTATATGATGTATAAACATATTCTAGGACGATTTCTGGCCGAAAGAAGCGGTTAAAAAATTGTTATTGGTCAAAAATGGGTGAAACCCAAGTCGAAAAAATGTGAAGGGGTATACCTTCAAAAATTGTCAAAAATTGAAAGTCGCCAAAATCGTCTCTAGATGACCCATATCGATGGTAAATGATGTATAAACATATTCTAGGACGATTTCTAGTCGAAAGAAGCGGTTAAAAAATTTTTATTGGTCAAAAATGGGTGAAACCCAAGTCGAAAAAATGTGAAGGGGTATACCTTCAAAAATTGTCAAAAATTGAAAGTCGCCAAAATCGTCTCTAGATGACCCATATCGATGGTAAATGATGTATAAACATATTCTAGGACGATTTCTGGCCGAAAGAAGCGGTTAAAAAATTTTTATTGGTCAAAAATAGGTCAAACCCAAGTCGAAAAAATGTGAAGGGGTATACCTTCAAAAATTGTCAAAAATTGAAAGTCGCCAAAATCGTCTCTAGATGACCCATATCGATGGTAAATGATGTATAAACATATTCTAGGACGATTTCTAGTCGAAAGAAGCGGTTAAAAAATTTTTATTGGTCAAAAATGGGTGAAACCCAAGTCGAAAAAATGTGAAGGGGTATACCTTCAAAAATTGTCAAAAAATGAAAGTCGCCAAAATCGCTCCTAAATGGCCCAAATCGATGGTAAATGATGTATAAACATATTCTAGGACGATTTCTGGTCGAAAGAAGCGGTTAAAAAATTGTTATTGGTCAAAAATGGGTGAAACCCAAGTCGAAAAAATGTGAAGGGGTATACCTTCAAAAATTGTCAAAAATTGAAAGTCGCCAAAATCGTCTCTAGATGACCCATATCGATGGTAAATGATGTATAAACATATTCTAGGATGATTTCTGGCCGAAAGAAGCGGTTAAAAAATTTTTATTGGTCAAAAATGGGTGAAACCCAAGTCGAAAAATTGTGAAGGGGTATACCTTCAAAAATTGTCAAAAATTGAAAGTCGCCAAAATCGCCCCTAAATGGCCCAAATCGGTGGTATATGATGCCTAATAATAATCTAGGGCCGATTTGGGTCGAAAGAAGCGGTTTAAAAATGTATTCGGTCAGAAAATACGTTGATCAAGATCAGCAAATTCCGTAATGCAATATACCACACTGACACTTAAGTCGTTTTAAAATATAAAATTCACCCATAGATAAATAAAAGTGATTCATCCTAGTTTCTCTTACTCGACGAACCATTACTGAATTCAAACAAAGCAAATGGATTAAAATAATTGAACGAGTTAGTTCATATCAAATATAAGAGCAGAACTTGCGAATATCATCGAAAATCAAATAGAAAACTCTTGGGGAATGGAAGCTGGGGATTCGCAGTGTTCTTTATTAATTCATTCGAAGTCTGATATCGAAATACTTGGTCCCATTCGGGGTGGCATTCTACCGGCGAATGCAATCACGTGCATACGTGGCATCAAATGCCTTCTAACCCAGAATCGCAGATATCCCGCCAATGGGATACCGCACAATGCATGATTTTCTCCTGCCTCTATATATCCACCTACCGACTCAATATATTCTCTGTTATATACTATATAGGCCAACGACAAATATATCCTTCTTTCCAATATATCCAAGTATACCTTCAAACAATATAAGCTAAAACAATGAAAAGACTAACAATAATCGCCACGATGCCGAACGAACAGAAGTTGCACCAATACCCGATATATTCATCCCACATATTATATATTTTAATTAACATCTTAATCGTCTTAAACCTGCAGTTGTATATATTCTATACGTTTATTTATCCCAATTAATTTGTGTATTTTTAATATGAAATAATTGTGTGGTAGGCAAACGTAACTCGATATATCGGAATAATTCTTATCGGTTAATTATTTCAAACTCGTAGAGCCATCGTATTAATTAAATTGTTAATTGATCGGGCAAGATATATAGTATTAAGTAATTAACAGATATGAAAACAGGTGGTATATATAATCGCATTAATCGGAATGTAATAAAATTAACGAGAATGTATCAGCAGAGGAATCGTTTGAATTTCTACTTTTTCCCAGCGTCAGGATTCATGGAGGGTAATGGGATTCCGCTTGAAAGACAGAAAAGCGGCAGTTAAATTTGCATTGAGACTATTCTAACGGACCCCGGGAAAACTTTGACTGGAAGCTGTATAACATGCCAAACGAAAAGGACAAACAGAAAAGTCAGTCCTAGGTAGGTCGTTACAAAAGTCTTCCCTAATTACGCACAAGTTCAACCTTTCGACATTATTAAATGAACTTTCGCATTGGTCTCGAACGAACCTTTTTGTAAATGAAAAGTAATCGTCGTCTCATAACTTTCGACCCTCGGAAAGTTCGTCGTGCCTCGTTCTACCCGAAACTCGAATTACAATTACATCTTATGAAACTGAATGCAATTCCGGCGAACCATTTCTGTCGTATTATTACGACAAGGAGTTACATCTACTTTCATTACGTGATGGTAATAAAAGGTGATAAGACTTAAGAATTATTTCTCGCTTATGAAGGTATTCCTCACTGTATTTTCCTCCGATAACTCTTTTCATTCTCAAATATCATCTCTTTATGTACGAGGTAATTAGAATTCGAGAAGAAATTTCGTTGTGATGTGACATTAAGTCATCGAAGATCGACAAAGCGCAAACTCGATCTTAACATGTTGAGCACGAGGCAGGATATTAGCGATATATTTGATTGGAGTTTTAGTAATATTTTATTAATACTACTACTTGCACAATGGACATAAATAAATCGATTAATTTATTTCTTCCACTCATCCTCTCTTTAAGAACGTGCACATAAATATACAAATACAGCTGAATATATCGCCGGTAGTTTGTGTGTATATTCGCGACGGAACAAGCAATGACGAAACAATCGCAATACATTTAATCCTCCCGATATCGAGTTAGCCGGCTTTTAAGCAAGTTAACCGAAACAAACGTTATCGATCTCGCGTCAACGAATTTACGAAGTTCATTCTATCTTGACACTCGATGTATCCCAGCACAGGCGACATTCTTGCTCGTGACAAAAAAAAATCGGCCCGTTTATCGTGTCAGACTTTGTCCCTGTTCGGCTTCCCGTGAAGCGGACGTACGAGAAATGATTGCGAAATATTGCGAGGTCAATTAAAGATCGTCCGCGGAATCGGAAATTCCAGAGGAATTCCAGAGGAATTCCAGACGGCAACTGGCCGAGCAATATAAATGCGCATTCGATTCGTTTCACCGTACCCGGCTGCTATGTCCTCCTCTTCCCTCCACGTCGCCGTCAAACTTCCTATCCCCTGCTTTTCTTCGATATTGGCATTTACCCCGTTCGCTTGAATTAATGTAGGTCGACCCACTCGGAAGATAAAGGAATGCCACCTCCTTCGAACGATGGATTTATTTCGCGATCCAATTCGTCTCCCCCTCGGCGCCGTCCGCGAATGACGTTAATTAATTGATAATAATCTTGCGAATTAATAATTCCAATCGAGGTCACGTCTATTCCATTGCGTCCGCTAAATGAAACCTATTTCCAGGCTATCTACGGATAATTCCATTAACACTCTCGCGAAGTAGTACATCGTGATGTCTAACGTAAACGATATTCGATTACGTTTAATTAATACCAATACATCTCGATATCGAATGAAAACATATTCCTCCGAAATGCTACGCGTCCCAAATGACAACGTTATTTTTGCGGGAAGAGTTGATAGCATGACGAACATTTTATAGTGTTCCTGCATTCGTTAAGGAAACGAAGGAAAAAAAAGAAAAAAAAAGAAAAATACAACGACACGCTCCATTTTCTACGCTTCACGGTAAAATCGGAGGAGTCTCATCCCGAGTTTCCAGTTCCTGGAGGACTCGGGAAAGCTAGTGGAACTCCTGGCGGAGTCCATTCGACCAAGAGAAACGATAATCGCGTGGCTCTTTACTAGATATCGAATGCGGGGGAGAGGAGAACGGGGGGACCGGAAGACCGGCAGGTACTTCCACTTGTGTTCTTCTCATCGATAGAAAATACCCCAAGCCGGGGGAAAACGTTTACGATTGCCCGGCAAACTACCGTCGACCACTTTGGTACAACAATTTTACGATTGAGGAAACCAGGCGGACATCGACCGTGGAAATAAAATGGGAGAAGGGGATGGTTTCCGGTAGTGAGATGCCTTTCTTTATAGATTCTCTGGTTGCTTCTGTTCATCATCGCGAAATATTTCGAAGTTCTGCTTTTCTTTAACCTTTTTCCTTCCAGATGTATTTTATTGGCACCTGAATGTCTTAAGGATGCTAATAAAAATTACTCTGAGTCGATAAGAATATCCTATCGTCCTAAAATCTTATCATCCTAACATCCTATGATGAAAATTAATACTTTTTAACGCGAGAAGGATGTTAATAAAAATTAATCTGGTTCGATAAAAATATTCTATTGTCCTAACATCTTATCATCCTAACATTCTATGATAAAAAGTAATACTTTTAAAGGCGTTAAGAATGATAATAAAAATGAATCTGAATCGATACGAACATCCTCTAATTCGAACACATTCTGATAGAAACTAATACTTTTACACGCGTCCACGTATAAAATGTCGAATCGGTGTGAAATAGGGCTGAAATATGAACACACCTCAGGGCGAGTTAATTTCACGAAATGTTCCCGGAAAGAGTAGGTGGAAAATGAGTGGGAATCGAGTCGAGTCATAAAATAGCAGTGGTTTTCAGCCGATGAAAATCGAGGTCTCTTAAAAGCGGTGGTTGGTGGAAAAGTTTAAGAATTCGGTGGGGAGAGAATTCACTGTCGATTCGATAAAGTTCGGGATAGAACGCGATTTTATTTCGGCGAATGTTCACGGAACGGATATCGAAGGAAGAAGGGTTTAAAAAGGCAGGACTCTTCGTGGCGCGAACCTTTTTAGGAGGAAGGCAGAATGAACGTTTCTAGGGGAAAGAAGTAACGTGCCCTAAGAGAGAACCACGATAAAGACTACCTCTTCGTCTCTTCGCCGAATAAAATTGAATAAATGATGCCAGACGTATCCTTCCGACTCGGGGAAAATGTTTTCATAAATATTGTCAAAACGCCTGATTTAAGGCTCGGACTTTTAATGGAATACCGTGGAACGAGAGCTAAGGAAAATGGAATAAATTTCCGTGCCAAGATCATTTCAGAGTTAGCTACCCAGTTTCGAGACTTATGAAGTACGCTTTTATATATCGCTGGAATACGAGATATAATTTAGAAACGAATCAACAAGTACCCGATAATAATATGTAAAAGTTCAATTCCACATGATATATATTATATATTAAAATATTATATATCACATATTCATTATTTTCATTTAATGCAATACATAAATGGCTTTCAATAATCAATATCTCGAAAGCGACATTTTTTCAGTATCTTCACCACAGAATTTCCAAGATCACCTGTATTTTTTACGACACCCTGCACAATAAATCGGTAAATAAGATTCGTGTGTGTTTTCAAAATATTCTTAACCCCTGAAACAACGGGAAGATAATAAGCGGGTAAAGAAGAGTCGGGGAAGGACTCTGTTCCTGACAGGTGCCAAGTTAAACCTACGCGCGCTCGCGTTATTAGAAAAATCAGGGAAGTTTAGATAAGTTCCGTGACTAGTTCGGATTCGAAGTGCACTCAAAGTAACTCGGGGAAGAAGCGCTTCTACGGCACCCCGAACCAACCAGGAGGTGTTTGTGTGCGGCGCACAGCCATTTCCATAGCAATTTCTATTCTATTTCCGTTGACGTGGCAATGGCGTTCAATTATAGACTGCAATATTGAGGGGCACGTTTTCCCAATAACTGCACGGGCTCTATCGATATCTCTTCGACGCCATGGCTGCCGACCGCCATGATGCTCCTCGACGCTGTATTCTCCTACGCCGTCCGATTTCGTACGCCGCCCTTCATTTTCATTCCTTTTTACCCCGGCGATCTTCTTTTTCCAAACGAGCTCCTTTCTTTTCTCATCTCTTAGTAATTATCTCGAGAGAGCACGCTGCCGGTCGTTCGGACGATAAAGCTACGGGATAATCGATAAACGATTTCCACCGGAGACCCTCCACCATTTTTTTTTCTCCTCTTACACCGATCGTTCGTTATTCGATTTTACTATCTCATAATTCTTACGGGATATTAACTTCTTTACCTTTGCAGGGAGCCCCGAGGTGGGGTAACGAGATAAGTTCTTGGCAGGTAAAGTAACAGACGTTTCAAATCCACCAGCCGCCAGCCATATTTTATTAGAACAATTTATTTTCCATTTAAGGATATTAATGAAGGGAATTATATTACCTTTCACGCTGCTCCACGGAAAATTCCCTTTTAAATGAATATCGAAAATGTCATTTATAACCTTCTACTGCCGCGCCATGTCATCTACTTATACTTGGAGTTTTACCAATTCAATTTAAACGTACTAACGCAAGTCGATGGAATGAGTTATATAACATATACTTATCGTCAGTTCTGCTTACACATTTATTTATATAGAAATGATGGCAAGAGGATTGAAGTTCATTAATGGATTCAATTATTTCCGTTATGTATATCAAACAGAAGTGTATGAAATCTCAAACAATGCGTCGTTGTATTCGAATAATTTAACTAAAAATGGCAGACAAGTCATTTTGGGAACTTTGGTAGTTCTAGTGTTAATTCTGTTATTTCACTTGGATGTGGAACAAGTTATATCGTTATATCGTTACGTTATATCGTTACGTCAAATTCATCCCGCAACGTTGACTACCTCGTCGTGTCTCCTCGCGTTTCTAGTTGTCCAGAAGCATTCTATGTTTAAAACGAGGAAACTCCAGCGTGGCATTTTCCGTCCACGAATAACTCCGCTCTATTTTCACTTTTTCGAGGCGTGCCGACATTAACTAGGGGGCTTTATATCCAATTTAAGAATACCGATATCTCGTATCCAATTTCTTCGTTAAAATATCAGATGGTATTTAATAGGATCCGTGGAAAATCCACGCGGCTTGCGCGGCTTTTCGTGACGATTCAAACCTCCGCGTTTCTTGGCCCGAAAGTTATGGGATCGACGTAGGACAATTTCGACGCTTTCTACTCGCCACGCGAGACGCGAGAGTTTATCTTTTATTGATGCTTCCTTACGAAAGCCGTTATGTAATCGCAAGTTTTCACGAGGCTCGCTGAAAGAAGCATTTCTATTCGCCTGAATGATAGAATACCAGGTGGGTTATGCAAATACCGATGTGAAAGCCTTCTACCCGCCGCTCCCCCTGCATCCCCGTGCCGCCCCCCCGCCATCCTGCACTTTCCACATCTTTTTACCCGTGGAAGAACCAAAAATACATTTCTCCGATGCGCGTCACCTCGTATTCCGCTCAGTCTACCTCCAAGTGATACTCGATTTGAAACAGCCGCGGTATTTCGACGAATTTGTTCTCGTCATTGCATCCGAGATTATGCACTTCGAATGCAGAAATATTCCGTACTTGATACAACTGTATCATTTATTGCGCTCGGCGCGATTCCATACCTATGTCGTCATTTTTTTATTCCTGCAACCTCGTCACATCCTCCTCGCGAATCTCATTACGATTTCGCCTCGTATCTCCGTCGAGATAAACTTTATACTGTGCGGACAATCACGAAATTACTCTCCGTCAATAGTCGTAGTTTTACCTTTTTAGTAAATTAATACGGTATGAAACATACCGTTACGTGTGACATAAGAACCGATCGATTAACTGAATCTCTATAACTCCTGGATTTTTCTTATTTTTATCGACACAGTTTAGTCCTGAAAGTTGTTTTTTGTTGGTCTTTGAAGTAGTTAATATTCTTGGTTTGTATGTTGCGGCTGGTAGAGTAGACCAATGTTGAAAAATTCTTCTTTATTTAAATTTGTCTTAACTGAACATCTAAGACGTAAGCACCTAGCGCGGAAACCTAATTTATCCTAGGACTTCTTAAACAAATTACTTTCGACTGAAGAGGGCAGCAATCGGTTGCCGAAACGTACGAATCAAATTTAAATAAAGAAGAATTTTTCAACATTGGTCTACTCTACCAGCCGCAACATACAAACCAAGAATATTGACACAGTTTAGTGTCAACTACCGTCACGCTAATATCGCATCGTAAGATGTTAATGTTGCTTTGTTAAAACACACCGCAGTCGAAAGGTTAAACATCATTTCTGAGAATATTAATGTCTGACGCAACTAACACCGACGATATTCCAATGTTTAACTTGCAGCAGCTGAAAACATTTGACGCTAACATTCCAATTACTGTAAAAATGCCTGTGCTCCGAAATTCCCGTCGGAGTAGGAACATTATCGATAACTACTTCCTGCACTCCCGACGCGGAATAATATCCTATTACAAGTTTACGGGAAGAAGCGTTAAAAAAAGGTTGTAAAAGCGGATGATTAAGTAGTAACGGGTCTCTCAATTTTAATAACAAGATCGTATAATCAAGATGACTTCCACGGCGAATGAGAAGGCAAGATTCCTCGTTCGGAAGGTCGAGCGCGAGATCTGAAGGAGTGCGTTATGCTCGGCCAACGTTTATCAAAGTAATATTCCGTTACGACTACTATGTTTGAGTCATTAAATCTCTCGTGAGAAAGATCAACGACGTATAGTCAAAGCGGGGGAAGAAGAAGCTCAAACATGGCGGATGCTCAACGGAACTGGAAGAACGAAACGATCAACGCTCGTTTGTTGTAATAAAATCAACGCGATACGAAGAGATCCACGATTAAATGCCCGAGTCCAAGACTTCATTCATGAATCTCGCACCGTCTTCCGCCATCTTCTTCCTCCGTTTTCTTTATTCGTTTTTGCCGAGTTACGTCACTCGTATACCCTCGAATATTCAGTTCCTCGACTCTCGAGTTAATTACTCGACTGATACTCCGCAAACTTCCACGATAGATTCATATCCGACACTTAATTATTAATCGTTAATCTAATTTGTTTCGCGAGGATCATCCGCGTGGGCGGAGGGTGTTCTGTTTATGAAAGTTTGATAAGTGATCGAGGAAACTTCGAGTTATGTAAGCGGCTTGTTGTTTACGGTGAAAAGTATGGATAACGTTACGTCGTCGAAAATAATATCGTAAAAGTGAGGAATTATGAAAAAAACATTATCGACGAGTGCACGGGTAGTCAAAAATGTAAAATGTTTCATTAAATCGATCTTGAACGAGGAGGTACTTTGACATGAATTTAATTAAATTCGTTGAAGGTTGATATACAATTTGAAATGTTTCATTATTGAACGTTAAATTGAAGATGGAAAAAATGCATTCGTTTTAGTAAATGAAAGATATTTAATCCGGCACTCGTACGATTCATTTCGATACCGATAAGGATCATCTATTCGAGGAGTATCTCGAAAGGACGAGATAGGAAAAATATGAAAGATCAGTGCTTATTACGTTCATCTTTCTATCGCGTGGAAATCTGTCCAATTAATTCTACGAGATCACTTTTCCACTCGTCGGAACATCGAAACCTGTATTTCGAGCTTTGGCACGTCAAAGGGGAGATAAATAAAGCAGTGAAACCAACGTGAAATAACAAACCACGCAAAAAACAAACGCGACGCATCTCAACACCGAAATACGAACTTATTCGAAGCGATATTGCGAACTAATTACCTCTTTAATCGAAGGTCAATTATAAATGCCTAGAAATCGATTTACTCGGAACATACGAGTTAAGAACGCAGACATCTTCGAAAATGTTATATAAATTTATATTCGACCTATTTATTTATCGATTAATGAACACACGAAGATCCAAGAGTTCAAAATACATATAAAATCATCAACGGGTTTCACAGGGAATTTCAACTTAAAAAATGTCAAATAATAAGAGAACACGACGGCGATATTTCTGAAGAAACTGAGAACATAGCAATCGGCATTCAGCCATGACAGTTGACGAGGCTCTCTTAACGGGCTCGGTCTTTGATTCGAGGATGTCGTCAAAGGATAAAAGGGTGAAAGAGTCAAGGAACAATGGCGGTCCTACCTCACCCTCGTTTTCCTTCTCCGCACCAGATACATCGGAATTAATTATATAGAAACCTACACCCGTGACCCGGGGCAAGGGACGAGGGGCAAAAGCACCGAAAGAGGGAACCCAGAAACTCCTCCATATTCCGTGGCACGGTCCGAGGACAAAGAGACGCGGAGACGGATGGTAGCCATGAAATAAACCATCCGGCGAAAACGAGAGGGAGACAAAGCCAAAAGAGGCGGAAGATACGTGCTCGAATATTAAGCGACGTAGGTGGAAAAGCGAATCGTGTGCGATGCGCGCGAGGAACGAAAGCGGAAGAGAAACGGGGAGTGCGTGGATACGCGGAAATAAATATGGAAGGATAGAATCGGAGTACAGTGAGAGAGGACGTTGAAAGGAGATACACTGATGGAGATAGGTGTAAAGAAAAAGAGAGGAGACCAGGGACACGCGAGTGGAAAAACAAAGGGAGCACTCGCCAAGATGTCCTATATATGCAGCTGGAATGTGGGAGGGACAGTCTCGTTAACTCTTCGTCAAAACAAATCGTGCCCGTTAAAATCACGGAGAAGTGTGTTTGCCAACGAGCCCTTTCAAAGTGAAAAATTTCCTCGGGTCAGGAGATACACCATTTTTTAGGGTCAACCTTCGGATGAATTATTTCGACAAAATGATTTTTTCGGACGTCCCAACCCGTACGATCTGGTACGGTTTCCCACGCACTTCACGAAAATCTGGCGCGACAAAGTGATTTATAACCATATTTTATCATCTTTCAATATAAGCAAAATACGGTGAACATCTTGTATATATTAATATTCTTAAATTCGTAAAATGCAGATATAAAGCGTATACCGAATATCTCGTTTCTCTGGAACGTACGAGCTACGAATGCCTCTATTAAACGATTCCTTTCTCCCTTTCTTCCTTTCCTCTTTATTGAAAAGACAAACAAATATCTCGTTATCCTCTAGTTAAAGCGAATGCTGCTCGTTTAAAGTCTCGCGGAAGAGTCTTTGTAGCGTTTCACCGTTAAAGTTTCCACTTCTCGAGATTGCGTCTTACCGCACGGACAGACAATCGCTACGTTTTCCAATAACAACTTTATAATGGTCGAGAATCTTATAAGAAGAATACGACGTTTAAAAAGTACGCGTTTCCACGAATATGCGGGAACAAATACAGTAAATTACATTACGAGTATATTATTATATAACTTCAATTGAACTCTGGATGGTGTGATAGAAAATATCAAATTGGTTATCATCTACCGCTGCAACGATAAAATGCAACCATAAAAGTGGACTGTAAGGTGCAGTTCTTATCTCACTTCTTTACTCGGTATCCTATGAGATGATTAAATTCTGTACTTTGTAATCCCGACATTATGCGATGCAGGAATTATTATTGGTCAACTGAACGCAAGGATCAGAGAATTAATCCCTAATTTTGGCAACACCAAACGCCTCGAATGACAAGAGATTTGCATAATAAGATACAAGCCGAGAAGTTGTCGATGTTCGGCGATCGCTTCGAAGTACTTCGAGTTATCGGACAATCGGACTACTAGAATTATGATTCCACAAAGTATGCGTATAATAATAAAACGCACCTAACCCTCGATTTACACGGTAGATTGTTTCCCCGAAAATGCCGTGTAAATTGAAAATAAATATCTAATCAATTTAACAAATCCATACCAAACAGTATTATATATTTTTTAATTAGAGTACATATTTTCTTGCGCATTTCTTGAAACGTGTTAAATCGAAATCGTGCAGTTCGAATGCCGTGTAAATCGAGGGCTAAGTGTAATACGAAGGCGATTTTGAGTGACGAAGTCTAAACTGCGATTTATAATTAGAATATTTAAGCAGTTAATGCAATTATAAATACAATGGGAGATTAGAGTTAGTTTCGTTGATAAGAGGGAATGCTCGTACAGCGCGAAATTAGACGAGCTACTTTCGAACTACCTCGAATTACGACGATAACGAAGTCGTCCGAAAGTACAGTAGGACGAAATTTGTAAAAGGGTTCTTTTATCTCGTTGGAAAGCACGGGTAGCTCATTATTCAATATGATGAATTACTATGACGTGAGATAAAACTTCATAAAGTTCTGACGAGAATAAAACAAAAATCGATCGTAGATTAATTAAGACCCGGGCAACATCCATCTCCTTACTTCCCACCGGTGTGATTTATGTAATAAGAAATTACACTACACGCCGCTATTACGAGGCATTATCGACGGAAATGTTAATTTAAAAGTTAATTAACTTCGATACGATTACCATCACCTTATGTAATTTCTAAAACAACCTCGAGGATTAAACTTCCCTAGAATTATTAACAGAACATTTCTCAGTGAACTCCCACGTAATTGCATGAAATTGAATGTCAAGTAACTAAGAATAATACGGACACTCTAAAGAATCCAAATCGAAGTGGATATTCTTTATAATTAAATATGACCCAGATTGTATGAAGTCACACGAGGTTTCAATTAATTTAAGTAAAATTCCATGCTACACGTCAATGCCCAAGGTGTGGCCGATTAAGCTAAACGATGGTCTTCCCACGCAATGGTTTTCCCTGTTTTTACTTAAACAGTATGGTAAGACGATCCTTCCTTCGGGAATCTTGGAGGAGTCTGTAGAATCCCGTTAGAAGCACGTGCCGCGCCTTGCTCATCTTCCTTCTCTCACTCTCTCTTTATTTACATCTATACTTCTCTCTTTCTCTCTTTCCTCCTCTCACCCGGGTGTCACTAACACACACACCTCGAACAGCAGAGTGTGGTGAACATCCACGTAACTCTAATGCAGGAACGAACGTTCGTTTACGCAAGCGAACCGACTTTCGATGAGTGGGCGTCAACGCGCCGCAAGATCCAACATCGCTCGACCAAACATGGATGCGTTTCGTGCCAGATAAAATCTTCAGGATGAACATTCCATAAACCCCGATGATTTTCCAATGGAAAATCCGTCGACGGTAATCGCGAATAAAAATTCACGCCGATACAATCGTCATTTTATATCACCCTCGTAAAAGGACGCTTCGTGAAGTTTATCGTGGAAAAGTTGAGTTACAAAGCCCGAAATATGAAATATGTGTGCATATGAAAATGATGAAGAATTTGTTTCCGAACAAATACGAATGACGTTTATCTATTTGCATGTTTACACGTGTCACACGATGTCAATATAAATATAAATGTAAATATACGGGATATTAGCTCGCCAGTAAATACAACGATATTGATTCCAGATTAAATCCAGGATTATGTTAAACATCGCGGCATCGCGGATAAAAGTTCGCCCGATAAATTGAATACAGAAGAACAGGGTAAAGTAGGAGAGAAAGTAAAAGCGGAGTTTCCGTGATATTACTTTGAGAAAAGTTCGTGATCCCTCTCTGAAATCATTAATATTGAAATTTGAATATTTCCCGCCGGTTAAAGTCCTTGTATAATGTATAAGACAGGATCGGAGACTCGGGACGGATTTTCGACACGGTTTTCTTCGAGTGGAGTTACGCGAGTGCGATAAAAGTATTATGGCGGAACTAACTGCAATTAAAACTCGAGGATATCATCGAACGTAAAACCCGATTTGACGTATAACGAGCGTAATAACGAGACAATTAGCAGCCTGATATACGACCTCCGTTTCAACCCGGATTTCGAAATATTAGACGATCGGTACACATTGAATATGCACTGTGAAATCGATCCGAGGAATCACATCGTTTGCGTGTTCCTTATTACAAACATTATTAAATTATAAAGAAATAAATATTAAAAATATATTACACACGTAACAACACTAATATAACGCTATCTACCATCAATATATTCAGCTAGAATAATTAAATGAAAATTAGGTATTAATTTAGCGATTTAATTGTATCGAGTAGTAAAAAATCTCAGAAAAGGAAAGATTATAAGTTTGAATATTTGTATTAAATACCGCGAACACGAAATTTGAACTGTCTTGGTAGTTTTGATATTAATAATTACGATTTTCAGCCGAGTCAAGTATCCTATTATAATTCGATTACAATCGAAGACTTCTTCGATGCGAATCCAATCATCGAGGATTAAAAATACTTTCTGATGCACCGAATGTACGTAAAAAGTAACCTTGGCATTTGCAGGTTGTCTTGTTAAATTCGTATTAACTCGAAACGTTTGCTGTTCACTGAAAAAGATTGAACGTTGTGTCGGGTCGTCGATGGCGCGTAAATTTATGTTAAATTAAAAGTGTTGCAAAAGACGAAAGTTTCGGTTGGTACGCGTTCGCCATTCCGAGCGTAAGTTTCCTTGGATCGTCGTAATTAGCGATTGCTTTCACGGATCCGGGACGAGGTAAAATCAGGATCGGCTTAACTTCGCTACGAGGATCGTAACAATACGAACTTCAAAACAAATTTGGCTTGGGAGTAGCGTTAACCGAATCGGGAAAGAATTAATAAGACTGAGAAACGTCGTCGGGGCCTCCTTTGTAAGACGGAACTTTTGAGGAATTCGCAAGGAGTCGAGCAACGGTTTTGTGCGAGGGGTGGCATTTCCTACGTAAGAAAAGTTTCGTCCCACGACAATGCTAGGCTACCGCGGTGCAATTTCACAATTATATTACAATGGCAAACTTTCCGAGGAGCCACTTCCGAATTCGAGTTCCGCGATTCACATTTGAATTTACGCCAAGCGAGAGTGCCATTTGGATTTGAATATCACCCTGCTTCGGCGTTCTTACGGGTGCCGGCAGACCGTGGATTTAAAGTAATGTGTTTAACGTGTCTTTCGAAAGAAGTCTTACGTGTATCGTCATAAGAGTCTACGTTACTATCTTGGAGTTGGAAAAGATAGTGGATGTCGTATAGATAAATGTGGCGTGCGTATCGCGAGAGTAAGAATTATCTTTGAATTCAGTTATGTAGCTTTATCCGTTTGAGTGTCGGACGGCAGTCGCAAAGATTTATGCGGAAAGCGCAAATGCGCTCGTCGTCTTTCGTTTACTACGTTTTTACTCATTTTAATGATAATGATCGCTCTTCAAACGATCGTACCAAAGAATGATATTTATTAAACGTATGGTATTTCATTGCCCTTTAACAACTCGAGATGAAATTCCTTGCCATATCTGCGGGCATTTTTTGACGTGGATCAGGAAAAGCGTGATCGCGTGAATTTTGTGTAATTTTACAATCAACTTGGTCCGTAATAAAAACAGTTCATCTATTAGTGGTACCGGAAAGTAATCAATTATTTGTCACATGCTTTATGAAAGTCATCTTGACAAAATCAAATTCCCAACTTTCGATGCGAAACAATTCTTCACTTAATAGAGAAGTATATTAAATATCAATATAATAAATATAATAAGGAGTAATCTAAAGCAGTTTACGACTGCATAAAAGACACACGTTCGTATCCACCAATTATAAGAAAAGCGTGGGAGGTAAAAAAAAGTACAATCCTCGAAGCAGTCTGAGCGTTTTATCGAATTATCCTTATTCATCGAAGCTGAAAGGCTTCATCGCGGGCGAGTAAATTTCATAAAGGGGGATAATTGCCGCTCGTGCGGCGATAGACCTTTGGGAAAGGTAAAAAAGCTCGGAGAAAAAAAGGATTTTAAGAAAAAAAGCTCGAATAACTGGGAGGGGGTGAGTATATAAGAGGATGGCAGACGAAAGAATCTCGAACTGGAATTACCGTCTGATAGAAAGATGCGATGGTAGCTCGAGGGATGGAGCCGAGATGAGTCGAGTCGAGTCGAGTCGAGTCGTCCTATAACGAGGAATTTCCTGATATATTACAGCTATATAAACTTCAAGGTATTCCTGTGCTGGCAATCGTCGAAGTACGTGTGCGAAATAAGGGCAAAAAGCCGGAAAAGATGGCAAATAGAAGGAAAGCGAAGAAAGGAAAATTCGAAGCCACCGTGGAAACTCGTTCGAGCATTCTGTCGCGCACGACACGAGTATCGATTCATCGGGCCTCCTTTCAAGTTATGTCGGAACTTAACGAGAGAAAGGTCCGACCAAAGGGAAGATTTATTAATACTTCCGGTGGATGTTCTTGCCTCGAATCAATTACTAGCCTTGAATGCCATCCACGCGAATAAGTCTCCCTTTTAAACGTGACTTTCGATTCGGATGCCGACAAATTCTCCTGATATTAATATCTCAAATAATATTCGTACAGCAAATTACCATTTTTTACGAAATAATATACTTATTAATTTGAAACTGATATTCCTAATTTTACTATTAATACTGTGTACATTACTTTACTATATTCTTGTAAGAATTAATGAAAGAATAACAAACTAGTATAACAACATTTATTTACAATTTCGTATCAGCGCCCTGCTTTTCGGGGAAAGATTTTTCACCGAAGCCAGTACATGTTTTAAAAGAAGGACTCAAAGGGGAGATATTTCAAACGAGATCACCTAATCCATCTTAACCTCGGTAATTCGGTGGTGCAACTTTGCTCAAAGGACTCTCGAGTAACCTCAATGATGTAACAGCTGCGATAAACGAATAAAGAGCGCGATAGAAACGCGATAGAAACGGGATATGCAAAATGAAATCCTGTCGGTTATAGCGACATAAATATGCATTAAGCGCGTCTGAGCCACGCGGAGATAGTTTTGTCCGAATTATTTCTCCACCGAACTCCGATTGTTTTACTTTCCATCGATAGCCTGGATTTAAATTGTCGATCAAATCAGATAAATTACCGCGAAACCATGATTTATATGTGTTCCCATGCTATAATTATATCGTACATTTCACGCATTATTTCGCGGGAATTCATTTCGCGCTGGATTTTATTTCCCTCTTTTTATTTATTGCAAAAATAACGGCTTTACGATAACTGTTTTATGGAAATGTATAAAATGTAGAAGTAGACATTAATGTGAGCGTAGAGCGCGATACTTGTTTTAAAAATAAATTTTATGTTAAAATGATGACGCTTTTATTTTATTCTTTATTCAGTTGCATTCGTACCTCTCTTAACTATTTACATTAATTTATCGTATTTTAATAACCGAAACTTGAAAGCAGATATTTCAATAAAATATTTTCCCTTCTAATTTATGATTCTCCGTGGGAAATATTCTGTTCCATTAACGTTATTTGAATATTGAAATACTTTCTCAAAAAATGGTCCTGCGGGGAACAATCTCCTGAGTCTTTTTTAACAATATTTAACCAAATATGAAATATAACTGAAAACCAATATAATATCTCCTCGAAAAGAAATCATTACACGATTGTTCACCGACCAATCTTCTCGTCGATAAAAACAGTACGAAGTCTCCATTTCTTTACAATAAAACGGGACATCAAAAAGTGCTGCAAAAAGTCGTTGACAAACGCAAGATTTATAAAAGCACATGATTTATCAAAAACCAGTATAAATAAAAGAAACGAGATCAAGATCACCGTGGCTGTTTCTGTGGTCGCGATACGTGACAAAAAGATAGGATATTTCAAAGAAAGAGTAACACTATAGAAGAAGCAAGAGAAAGAGGCAAGAGAGAGAGAAACGCGGGCAGGTAGGACGAAAAGGGTAGAAAAGTTGTCGCCCGCGGGACGAACCGAGGAAGATGGATGAAACTTTTTTTGGAGGCTCGAGGGCTCGCCGCGAAAACTGGAAAGTAACGAGCCAATTTTCCAGGAGACGTTCCCTCCAGTCGAGGTTCCGAGAGTTCGGAGGGTTTGGATACCCAGAACGTGGTCTAACCACGATGGAGAAAAGGGGTTTGTAACTGGAGAAAGGGGTTGTCGGGTGTTCCGATGGCAACCAGTCGTGACTTTTAGTTGGCGGATTCAGTCGAGAGGAGGTTCCGAGCACGGAATAAGGATGAAATAAGGTCCTCGATGGTTCAACCTTGGACCAAGTTGGACCAAGAATGGGAAGCGCCTTTAGAAAGAGCACGGATTAAGGTATAACAGTAAAAGACGACGAGGTTCAACCCACCGAGCTTCGTTCTTTGAAGGAAGAGAAAATTACGTCGACTACAATGTCTAGCCTCGTACACCTTCCACCCACTCTTCACGAAAATGTTCATCTTAAAGATATAAAAAGCTACATTAATTCCGGTCATTCCGGTTATTTTCATCTTTCGAAACTTTCCACCGAAATTAAGGTTCTTCCTCCGAGTGAGCTCCGAATTATTATTAAACGAGGTTTTAAGGTGGAATTTGTGAGATAGAAGTGAACGATTTTGTTTCAAGATAAGGAAGACGTGGAGGGCGTTATTAAAAGGAACGATACGTTTATCGATAAAGAGAATGGATATTTATAATATTTTTATGTCAGTGTCGATGAAGAGAGGCTGCGTTATCGAAATAAGTTAACAGATCAATTATTTCACAAACAGGAATTAATTATCCCGGTGAGTCAACAAACGTTTCTCTGACTGAATTCGTCCATTGGAATGAATCAGCCGTGAAATCAAGTGCCCGTTTATTTAACGGTAATAGTAGTAATAATTAGTAATATTCTACAATCAAATGATGTTATTTCTAAAATACTGAACGAGTCGTTCATCGAGCGTAAATTATGTTCTCATTGACGGTAGAACAATTCATACGATAAAACACTGGGGTCGCGGATAGAATTCCACGTATAAAGAAAATATTCGGCTCGTTAAATTTCATCGCGAATTCCCGAGGAAAATGAAATTTCAAAGCCACGGGGGTACGCACCCCCTTTCCTCCTTCTTTACGTGACGCGATAAGAGGTATCGGACGACGCGTAAAATTACACTCCGAAACGTAGTTCTTTTTTCGATCATGTATTATGGAGAACAAATATTAAACTTTATCGGCGCACGCGATCAGGTAAAAGAATACACGTTACATGCTGCGAAAGTCGAAGGAAATTCGCGGGTTAACGAGGAACGATATTCAGGAGGTGCTTATTACGTGCCGGCGATTTATATTAAACAACTTCCTCGAAATTCATGCGCGTTGAAAAAAGGCCGATTCCGAGGGAACCTGGTCGCGGACGTTTAATGACGCAAGCCTCGTAAAATACTTCAATTTCATACGAAAATTACTCTACGACCCCGATCTCTCATTCCACCTTTGTCCCCGCCTTCTCTTTTTCCTTCCTTTTACCTTCTCCGTCGCGTGCCGCGAAAACCCGCGCTAAAAACACGACGAGAACCTCACCTTCTAAGTACTCGGAGTTTCAGTTTCAGTTTACCTTGCGGTAAATATAAAGAACTTAACAGAACGAGGAATAAACAAGGTGAAACGAATCCTTGAAATTTCTTTCGAACGAAATGAAGGCACAAAGTGTCGTATCTTTGACCTGCATTGGAATCAATACTTTTAACGATAAAATAGAATTACTTTTAGGATATTTAGAAGAATTATTTTTAAAATAAAATGCTTATTCGAATTAGAATTTACTCGAAGATGGTACGGAATTGAATTATTTGCGTTATATACGTAAAAGAAAAGTATATCAAATCTCGCACAATGCAGTGTGGTATATTCGAGTAGTTTAACTAAAAATGCCAGACATGTGATTTTCACCCTTTGGCAGTTCTAGTGTTAATTAGTATAACGTTTTAATAAGTGCACTTTCAGAACTTGATTTACGTGATGCACTTTTACTAAACATTAATCAGTTCGTTTAGCTATTTATATATAAATTATTCTTTATAAGAGGCGGGTTATATAAATAACCCAGTTCCATCACACGTGAGGAGAAGATCGATCAAAACGGAACTCCCCGCGATAGGGATGCAAATAATATCACGACATATTCTCCTAAAACGACAACGATCATCTTTCTTCATGTATTTAACACTAGAACTACCGAACGTATACTCAATTATTTTTGCACATTTATTTATATACAAATTATGGCTGCAGGATTTAAGTTCATTAATAGATTCAATTATTCACGTCATGTATAACAAATAAATGTATATAAAATCTCAAACATATCGCCGTGGCATATTCGAATAATTATACTGAAAATGGCAGACAAGTCATTTTGACCCCCTTCATTGTTCTAGTGTTAACACTGTGTCCAACCTCGTGCGATCTAATCATCCCAACATCTCCTTCTGTTTAAAAAGTTGAACCCTGATTTTATCGGCGTAATAGACGTCCTCGGAACGGCTGTGAAACTGGCATGAAAATTTGCTGAAAACTAGCTTTTAAACCTCTATCTGGGTCACCGTGGCTGATTAGAATAAAACACTATAAAATAGACCTGAAGTCGCCCGAATAATTTAGATCGCTTATGAATCAGATTTTTATCATAATCGGTAAAATTCGTCACAGTATTTCATTCATTCTCGCGGCCTTCGTTATATTTTATAATAGGAATATTATTTTTGTATTGTATCTAAAGCAGTCTCCTTAATTTTACCGAGTAATTACAAGATTTTATGTAGAAGCTAATCTCAGCCTATGAATCGCGTTAAATTTTTAATGGCGCGCGAAATAATAGCTGCTACCTTGCGCCAAATCCCGAAACGGGAGAAATGATTTTAGGCGAATTAGAGAATGTTTTATAATGTGAAGATTTAGGTCGCGGTAGCATTAAAAATAAATAACTTGGTTTACTCGGCAAGTAAGTTGAGAAATGCTAATCTAGAATGTAAACGTAATAAAAAAAGAAATAATATTCGAAAGAGAAATAATATTTCAACAAATACATAACGTCTAAAAATAATACTGTTTAAGCGCTCTACGATACATTAATTACTTTACATTATTATCGTAGCGTTAAAAATATTGACAATTTTACGAATATTAGCGATATATTTGATTGAAATGTTAGTAATATTACCACCGGTAACTCCCACGGTATTCAACGTGTTACAATCTGAGGGTAGTAATTCTATATTTTTATATTACGAAATCTAGTTATTAAGAGGATGTGAATATTAAAATTAAAATGGAGGGAGGTCTGCACCTTGACGTTCCACGTTTTAAGGTGCATCCACTATTCACGATACGCAGTAAGGTTTATTATCCTTTAATCACCCGTTCCTGGAGAGCTCGTTTTTCTCGTAGAATGCAACCGAGCGAATTAAGATTCTCCGGCAGTACGCGAGGCGACCAAATAAGGTGGTTCGTAGTCTCGAGCGGCAAACAGTCGCCTAATCAACGTCCCACGAGGTACGTGGCTACGCTCACCGCGGAGGAATTAATTATCCTGAACGATAGACCGGATAAGATCTCGGGATCCTAAGAAAATCGAGCGAGGAAAATCTGTGTCACACTCCTTCGCCATTACGCTGTTCTTTATTCGGTAACATATCGTTTTATCACAAAATCGATACAAGTCATATTATACCTTGCCGAGACTTTATACATTTTTAATCGACACGGCTTCCGCCTCCACAATAAAACATCATTTTGATGCGAACGCATTTTATTATCTCTGTTAACCAACTTTTAACCAATTATTTATCCAAGACAAAATTAAGATTTGTTGAAATTAATATTTGCTTTATAAATGGATCATACTCATTTTATTAGAAAAATATTTATGTTGCCGGATATACTTGTCCTTCGCAAGCTATGTTTCCTAACAAACAAGCAAATGAATATATTTCCTATAAATAGGAAATATGAAATGTATATTACGCGCGGATCGCATGTCACGCGTATCGAAATGTAGCCGGTTTAAACGTTCGTTAGTCCGGTTTGACACGGTGTTAAAATGAACGAACCAGGTCTGGCGTTAAAAGCCTATTAATTTCCATGGTTGACTATTCGTCCTGGACGTTGACATCACTTTGACGAAGGACTTAACACCGAGCACTATGAACCACCTATTATTAGAAAATTTATTATACTAATAATATATAATTTTAAATTACAATAAACTGCGTTTCACAAAAAAAAGATTTAGTCCAATTCGTTGGTAATTGACATAGATACATCACTATGTGGTAAAATTTTATTAGTGTCCGAATACTTTTGGGAGTAATTGTAGACACGAAGGGGAATTCCCAATAACCGCAGAATTTTATCATGCTCGACGATAATGAATTTTCACTTCGCAGGATTTTTCGCCAGTGAAATTAACTCGTCGAGGAATGTGTGTTTTATTACTCCGGAAAGTTTATACGGCTTTAATAGATACCTGATAATCCTATAATGATCGAAGAATTCATGTTTAAGGGATATTAAATAATATTCGATGATTCTCAGTATACGAAGTATGTTTTTAGTGGCATCGTTACGTAGGTAGAAATATTCCGGCCGTAGTCGTGTGCTTGTTAGATAGGTCATCGTCGGAGACCATTAACGTCCGTCGTTTATTGTTCGTCAACGTGTATCGGCGTTATTTCAACGATAAACGAGGCGACACTAAATTTTACCACCGTAGCCCCAAGACCGGTCACCTTTTTGCCCTTTTATGGCATGCCACCATAGAGAAATATGTTTCTAACCGTTAGGCGTGAATAATGAATTTTCGAATCCATTATTCTGCTGATATTTCAGCCGCTGAACAGCCAACGTGATTAACTCTGTCAAACAAAAATTCAAGATTGATAATAATAAAACGTTCGCGCACAAATCATGCGCTTTGGTAGTAATATTAATAAAATTGTCAAACAGTGGAGTTAATCACTTTGGCATCTGAATCAACTTATGGCAACGCTAAAATAACGATTAATAAATGAAGAAAAAAAATCTGATAAATCGGCTCACCTCGATATATATAGCTACCTGCAGTTTTAATCCATTACAATTTTTTATCAGATGTATAAATGAAAAGTATGTAAATCTGGTTTGAAAGTTTCGAAGTATAAAAATTTGTGTCCAAATAAATTGATTCTGGGTCGAATATTTAAATAGTGTCGCGCGATGGAATACGATCGAATATAATGAATATGGAAATAATATTAATGAATGATCGCATGGTCACCGAAAGTAAGAGTATTCGTAAATTTTGAATGACACCCGATCAATGGGGTTACTACGTCGAGGTCATTGTCTGAAATATTCCATTCGAAATTCCAGGCAACATCCCGTTTCTCGCCTTACATAAGATCCCGAAATAAACATGCTCGAGCATTGACCGGGAACGTAAACAAACACTAGGATTTACTATTTCTATGTATTCCTCTTGTACCTAATACTACGATAGGATATAGTATTACGATCTACGACTTCTCCGATTTCAATCTCGCTTCAAAATCCTCCTCAAATAACAGGAATATACTCGGAAGTAATCTACGATTTGCTCCTGCAATCTATACATATATAAATATATGACATATCGTTGTCATAACTTCGATCTTGTATTTATTGTAGTAACTTGTTGTTATCCATTTATCGCAAAAGCCGCTGATTATTATATGAAAATGTTAGTTAATGAATTCCACCTATGTGAAAAAGATAAAGTATAAGGAATTGTATTTTCTGAATTGAAGATTATTTATATTCAAAAGAAGAAAACGCAAGCTAATTGAAGAATAAAATATTTTTACTTTGCGATTTATATTGTAATATAGTGATATATAATAAAAATACCAAAGGCTCGATTACGCAATCTAAACATACCTAAATATATGATATATAATACAACGAATTTAATTCTCCGAATTATCAACGAAGTCGCGTTCAAACTTTTAAGATTTAAATGCGTGCAGATTATTTACATTGAAAAGAAGAAAATGTATTCTAATGGAAGGATACAATATTTGTATCCGGCATGTTAAAGAATATGGATATAATATAACCATGTTAAAAGTTCTATGGCGGGGGAGAAAGTGTACGTAAAATCAGAGGAAATAGAGTGCAGTTACGGGAATTCTAAATCATTTATACACCGTTAACGGAGAGTTACATTTCCGAATAGCAGGAGCCTTAATTTAACCAGTCGAAAGGAGTAGACCCCCTTACGAGCGTTTAAAGCCCTGGTTTTAGCATACTATGAAATATCGCCGGTAATAATCTCCCTGTCTTCTGGATAGCTGGAAAATGCATTCCTCTTGAAATCGCGTTATTCGTTCAAGTAGGAGCAGGAACTTCTAATATAAATATTCTTATCGCGTCGTGCCGCATACCTTTGCTTAATGCGTAAATAAAGGAAATCTTAACACGTCGTAGTAGTTGGTCGGTCTCTTTACCATTCAAACTGGAATTCCTCACGTTAGCGACTATCTTTTTATTGCTCGCTTACGTCACCAATTCGTCATACATTTCGTACCTTGCATCGAAATAATTCCCGAAACTATTCATTCCAATGTTTTCTTAACCCAGATATAATAATTCACTTACAATTTGCTCGAAACCTGACGGAGCAAGATTCTGGTTGCAAATGTCAGTGAACTTAATAATACGACATTTATATTCTGTTTACTTCTTGAGTAATATTAATTATTACCTGGAATACATTAACATTTAATTACGAGACACAGTAGCTTCCGTGCGTTACACTTATCTCAAGCTAATTACTGATCGATTCAAATTAATATTAACGAAGTGTAATATAAGTAATGTTTATATTCTCTTGTCTAATAGTAGGATTCTCTTCCACTGCGAATCGTATTAATTCAAAACGATGTTCTCATTGATCGCAAAAATATTCCTAACCCCGATAATACTAATAATAAACGATCTAATACACGGAGCACGGTGAGACTATAATCTGCACCCGAATAATCCCATAAAAGCATAGCTAATTAAATTCATAACCGGGGAAACATTTGCGCAGTATAATGGAGGAGAACGACGCCGAACAGCATGAGTTGATTTTTGTTCCAGGATCCCGATACGGAGGGGATCATTCGAGATGTTAGGAGAAACGTGGTGGCTACGCAGGAGGGGATCCCAGGGAGGGGGTTTTAACGAGGTGTGTTATGCTTGCTCCCTTCGATTCCCTTAAGGCTGTTTTCCGAGTATGGCAAAACGTGAGTCACGAGGCGAATTTTGCAAATCAGCTACCCTCGAGGGTACTCAAAGGGAACGGGGTCATTGTGTCCCCTGCTTTTCAGTAAATTCTTAGAGATCCTTTTTGGCACGACCCGGTCTCGCGCGACTACAACCGTTTGCCTGTTACCTTCCTCGAATACCGAGGACAATACCCTACCGCGAAAACAAGGGCCGACTTCTTGCCTTTTCCTTGGTACACGCTACTCGTGGAAAATTACAATGGGCTAATTATTTTCGATCACCGCTGAACCCCCACTCTTTAACTAACTTCTTTGGACTTTAAAGTCTTCCTATGTCTCTTGACAAATAACTTCGACAGAATGGAATCTAACGACCATGTACTTACTTGTACGAAACGATTCCAAAATGATATTATTTAATAGTGAAATCTATCTCGAATTACATTCAGATCTGGATTCGAGTTATTCAAAATATATTATGCTATCCAAATGATACGTTACATTATTCTGAATTTAATTCTGATTATTTTTGGTTCTGAATTTTGGGTATTCAAAATATATTGAGTTGTTCGAATGATAAGTTAAAGTATTCCGAATTTGATTCTAATTATGTTTAGTTTTAAATTTGGAGTATTAAAAATGTAGTGAGATATGCGAATTATATATTATATTATTCTCGATTTAATTCTAATTGGTTGCTTCTAATTTCGAATTATTTATTATATATTGAACTATTTGAATTATTCATTAGATTATCGTAAATATCATTCTAAGTGTAATTATTTTTAAATTCGAATTATTACAAATATTATTTTCATGTGATGGAAGTAATAACCAGAAATATTGAATTAATATTATTAACGAATAACAGAATGATTATTTAATAGAAATGCGAGCATTCGGAAATTGTATATTTTGTGTGAATTATGGTGTACTTTTTAAACTAATGAATTAATATTCCAATTTGTAAATTGATACATAAACCAGCTCTTAAAGAGTAATCAATTCCATTCACATATCAATGCTTTTATCAGTTATACACGAAAACATTGAAGTATTATTGGAATATTTTATTTATATACACCGCAGATTATAGAAAATAATATCGTACGAGTGAAATGGTCAACAAGCCCGAATATTATCTAATTGAAAAGTAACATTTGTCAGAAGTCTATATATGTAAAGAATTACGAAGTACTTTTTACATTAACGAATGAAATCTGTCAACGATTAAATCACCGTACGAAATATATGCAGGTTGTAAAGATTAATTAATTTCATTGTCATACCAACGTACGCAGAAAGATATATTCCCGGGTAATAAATTAATATCCATTACAAATTCTGAATGCTGATGAATTACCGTGGAATTCATTTCCACATTGATTCTCTACGGTGGAATTATTTCCCAATATTTTCATAATCGTAGCGAGGTGAATATTTCGCGCAACTTTCGACCGCCGCGGGTTTATTGGCAATCAATTTCAGTAGTATAAATCCTGTGCAAATGTGTGCTCGCTAATCAAACAAAACTTCGTACGAAGGGCACTCATCTGTTTTAGCAGTTTACAGCCGCCGACAAACACCAAACCCTTGCCAAGCAGTTATTTTATTCTCTTCGTTTACAACCGATAAACACGCTCTACAACGCCACGAAACATTCCGATGTTCTGCGCGGAGAGAAAAAAAACACGACAGAACTTACGTTAATTCACGCGTTACTTTCAGTCGAATGCGCCGGATTTTTTTGTCTCTGTGCGCGAATTCGGATTGTTTCGATATGGCGGTCGAAGGGCGTACACAAAAAAGGTCGTTGATAATTCCATAAATAATAATTACCTTCTAAGTGGAAACGCGTATAAATAACGTCGAATAAAACGAACAAAATTGATAATATTCCATATTTTGTATCAATGATGCGTAAAGCGAGAAGTTTATCTTGCAGATTTTGACCTATGATCGAGTGTCGCGTACTCGGAGACATCATCTTTAATACTTTCTTACGAATGTATTGATGACGCGGAGAAAGAGAACGCAAAATAGCATGAAACTCGCCGAGGAAGAGTTCCATGAAAAGTATCGGCGAAGAAGTTTTTCGTAGCGAAACCGTAAGAAAACCACGGGTTCTTTGAGAAAGTAATTCAATCGTATAATACTACCACATAAATCCCCTAAGAAGCAACTAGTGTTTCAAAAAGCTTTCAACGCCATAAAGATATGGTACGTGTATACAATGAAAGAGAATGTAATTCCGAGATATCAGAAGTTTAAACGATGATTTCTACGGGGAGGCGACTCTCGTCTGGAATCTAAAGAAATCTTTCAATTTCTGTTGTTTCAAATCCCATAAGAAATTAGCTTTGAAAGGGTGAACCTCCAAATGACGTAATCATTACCCCACTATTTGTTCAAGGAATATTTGTATGAATTCTGTGTATACTTTACGCTGCTAAATGCACGCCAAATTGTTGCCGCATTGTGTTCCGTAAAATTATGCAAATAAACAACACATACAATATTTATGTACGAAGAAGGTCGTACGTGTAGAAATATGATAATTCCAAATTGTAAATAGGAAAATGCGTGCACTCCGAGCACATCCGATTCGCGTTAACGAATAAATAATCGTTACGAAAGAAGGAATCTTATGCAATATAGTTTTACGAAAATTGAATTCCCGTTTTGGTAAAACGCACGGTATCTCGTTTACGAAAGTACGGAAGAATAAACAAATCTTTGAAAAATCCGATTTATAAATTCACGTGAGTCGAAGAGTTTCCTAAGAATTAAATAAAAACTTCGTCATCCAAGTAAAAATCTCCCAATTTGAGAGGAGAATGGACCACGCGTTTCTCATAAACAATCACGGTGAGTAACAACATGCCATTGGAAAAAATACTGGCGTCAAATATCGGAAAAAATCACGGAAGGAGATCGAAGAAAACGAATCTCGGAAGGAAAGAACATACTCGCTGGAAAAGCTGCGAACAATAAAACGACGATCAGAGGAACGTGTTCAAAAAGGGAAATCTTTGGACGCGCGTGCAAATGTCTTTTGCAGGTAGTTTCAGAGGTTGAATATAATTTAGGGAAACATAATAGAAAAGAGCACAGAGTGGAGAATAAGAAGCAGGTGACAGGATCTGTTGGGAAGAGATCGACAGGGAATTGTACTCACCTCTGTAGCGGCGTTGCATCCCGCGAGAATGACGGCCGTGCTGATCAGAATCCAGTATATCCTCGGTTGCATGTTTCCTCCGATTTCTCGTTGGGCCCGTGCACGAGCCCTTTTCCTTGATCACCGCGTTGACTTAATGGAACCAAACGAAAAAGTACGGCAACGTCCTGAGGCAGGAACAAACCACCAAAAAATTTCACCGGAGCAACAACGCGACACACACCACACTGATCGATGAACCGCGAGACACTAGGGGCGCGACGGTCGGCCGCATCAAGCGATCACCGCCGGCCATTTTGAACGCCGCGCAGACGTCCCGTGACGGCATTTTGTACTACTGTTTTTATGGTGCGCCACAAATTTGAAAATATTTACATCGGCATACGACGTACTCGTACACTCCTCGTATATTATGAATAACACGGCAACCGATCGATACGGAAATTCAGTACAAAAAAGATCTTGCTCCTTGGTGTATACACAGTTCTGTGTACTCAGTACTTGTAGTAACCGAGACACATTCCTCGTAATATAGGAAAAATTCATAACGTTGAGATTATTTAAAAATCGTCAAGATCGATGAAAATATTGAAGTTTAGAAAGAACGGGTGTAATATGTCTATCATTTGAGTTGTACGTGTACGTAGTAATGTTTATAATGCGCATAAATTAATATCGGAATTTCATGGACAAACATCATCTCGAATATATTATACTTGTGTATTAGGGGAAGTATATTAATATAAGTTGTAACACGGAATGAAAACGAAGCTAGAATTAGACAAATATGGATTTAATAAGTTTACATACTGGAATACAGACGAAATTCCCACGATTTCCAAACAGCACTGACGATGTCCATGGCAGAGTAGAAATGTCCGTTTGTTCGTAGTGACCGGAAACGAAGGGATTCGGATCAAAGTCAAATCAGAAACTTGTTTCAAAAGTGCACGAAACTAAATACTCTTGTTTTATCGTTCTCTTGGTATAATTAAGATAATTTCTCATTGTTTGTTGGTAGATCGCCCTCGATTTCTTGCAAAAATCGAAGATTTTCGTTGATATCGCGATTATATTCTTCGATCTTGTTTTGCATTGCTTCCACTCTTTCCTGCTTATTCTTTACTTCCTCCTCAATTCTTTGTTTGAACATTCCGAGCACTTTTTTATTCTATCAATATTATTACGGTTAAACTTTGTTCGATTAACTGTTGCTTTTCTATTATTATAACGAGTCATTAACTTTTATGAAACACTACCTCTTGTATATAGTACCCGCTTCCATACATCATATCTTCGTTCAACAAATTATCTTTATACGAGTCACTCATATGCCTATTAAAATGTCGAAGACTACGGAAAATATGAATATTATTACTATTTCATACGATATTATTTTATGTTGTAAAAGTTAGGTCACCGGAAATCGTCAAACACGTCGTACGCAAATACTTGACGCCGCATGTTTACCAATTGAATTCACCCGCTAAACCACGAATAGTTTGTCGAAGCATTCTTCCGTATACATTCAAGTTTCTTGCAAATTTTCCTTTTAATGTGGTGCTTTGTGTAGTTGCATTATATTTTTGTTTGATTCACTGAAATTTCGTGATATATGTGCAAAACAAAAAACTATCGTGTCATGAAATAATCGAAACAATGCGGAACTTCATCCTGACTTCGTCCTCGGCGGTTAATGGACAACCTTCGCGATGTTTACAATTCGGTAAATGTAAGTAGATTTTGACAAACGTAGGAAAATAAGGATATTATTGTTTCTGATCCGTAAGCATTAAATTCAAGACAATTTATTTCGTTTATAAACATATAACATTTCATAGTTAATAAAAAATTAACAGTGTGATAATCTACCAAGGTTACTATCTTCAAAGCATTGTAATTACAGTACTTTTAAAGGGTAACACCACTCTTCATGGAAATCAAGGAATATGACAGCTGATTAAAAAGCAGCTTTTTAATTAGCAATGATTTCATTATTTGTGCATCTCTGTGATTCTTTTTTTGTGGCGGTTTATAGCCTCTTGGTGACGCTTGATTTGTTCCTCATGGAACGAGATCTCGTCATGGAGGCCTTCGCGCAGTTTCAGCAATTGTTCTTTTTGCTGTAAATATCAAAATTAAACATGCGTGTTATACAATTTTACTCATTTTCATTGCTGAAAAGTGATGAGAAATATTTCACAAAAAGTTTCTTATAGCGAATATTATAAAGCTGCAATGCATGGAACCAGTTTTTTATATAAGTAGTACAAACCTGATTATAAAAATATTGATCTTCATGGGCAGCTTCCATTTTTCCAAAAGATCCACCAGCCTCACGGATGGATCCTCCGCCACCACCACCTTTACCAGCTCCAGATCCAGGTTCCCCAATCATTCTGATTTGGCTGTAACAATTTAAAATGTTCTCTTTGTTAACACACTGTCCAATGACGACTTGGCAAATTACATTGTCGCATCAGGCAGAGATAAAAATACACTTTATATAAATACTCATTCTTCTATATATGATCAGTGCTTTTTTTATATATTAATATAGAAGAAAGTGAATCAGAGTGTTTCAAGCTACGCTGAAGCAGTATAAAGAACATTAGCAAAGTATATCTAATAATAAAATCCAAATTATATTATCCAAGCTCGCGTCCATTACATAATTCTGGCACCAAATTCTAAGTTCGGCAGCCGATTACAAGATTTATATGACAGGAGTTTATAACAAATATTTTCTGCAAAGGCATTTTTTAATGCAATTTTTAAGCGTACCATGAAAATATGGAAAAGCCGATAAGCGGCGTAAATCAATCTTATCGTAGATAAAATGGAGAAAAGCCGGGACCGAATAAAAAGACTAAGAAACCGAAATCTCCGAGTCCCCTTTAACGATTTCAAGCGACGTAGTTTCTGTACCTCATCGAAGCCATATTGCGCGAAAAAGATGTAATTGCTCGTTGCATTTTTTTCGAATTACGTGCTTTAACGTCCAAACACTTTGCTTCGTCTTCGTGGAACGAATAATTTGGGTAGGACTAGGCAATACTGTTATAAAGTGGGGAATTCGAGCTCTCTCCGACGGCCTCCTCCAGTGTTAGACTTATGGAAACACTGTGGCGGCGCTAAACTGGCGGTGGCCTTGATTTAAAAAAGCTTATTTCCAGTGGCATTTTTTAGTTTAAGATATCATTGAAATATAACTTTAACTCCTACTTAAAGATACAAATATTTCTAACTCACCTTGTTTGATTGCATTTACTTCTACAGAAATATAAATTTTAAATTATCCAACAAATTAGTTCAAATCAATGGTAGATGGTACTTAAACATGTGCTAGCATGATTTTGGGTCGAAAGAAGTGGATTAATAATTTGTTCTGGTCAAAAAATGGGTCAACCCAAAATCGCAAAAATGTGAAGGGGTATACCTTCAAAAATTGTCAAAAAATCAAAGTCGCCAATTACGCTCCTAAATGGCCCAAATCGATGGTATATGATGCCCAATGATGTTCTAGGACCGTTTTGGGTCGAAACAAGTAGATTAAAAATTGTTTCCGGCCAAAAAATGGGTCAACCCAAAATCGTAGAAATAGGTATAACTTCGAGAATGATCAAAACTTCTACCACAACTTATATATGCTATTATCTGCTGACGTGTAAACGATATAAATAAACGAATAAATGTGATCCATACATTCTCATAAGATTTCTAAATTATACTACTAGTAGTATTGAATCTTAAATAGTAAATCGTACCTGTAATATTCTGCGGCTTGGCTCTCAATCAATTGCCTTTTAATTTCCGAAGTCTTCAGTTCATTAATGGCAGTTTGTTTTTGCAACTCAGCACGTTCTAATTCGATATTTAACGCCCTTCGCTTAAGATCGTGTTCCCTTTGTTCCGCTTCGAATTTCCAAATCGCTCTTTGAATAGATTCTTCTTGATCATTAATTCTATCATTTCTTTCTCTCGGGACACTCGAGTCGCTTCTATTTTCTAAGATTTAATAACAAATGTAGATATAACTTAATTAATCCACGTTTCATATTTGATATACTTATCGATATTTTTATGATACCCTCTAATATGGATATTATCATAAAACTGTAACTTATTTTTACCTTCAACTTGTGCTTTTTGTTCGGCAAGATCTATCGGTTCATCCTCCGAAATTCTTGGCCGTTTGTTTCGACAAATGTCCGATTTGTTCCTAGAAAGCTCTCCTTGGCCGATTTCTTCTTCCGTGTTGTATCCATCGCTCTCAGTTTCCAGTTTAATTTCGTTTACCGATATTTCCGGCGTGGTGGACGTTAGTTTTTCTAGGATGCTCTGTAAATTTTCGGGATTCTCCTGGCTACTCTCGTCCGATCGATCGCCATCGGTATCATTTCTTCTTGTGCTCTCCATTAATCTCCATACCTCGATCGAAAGATTCGAGGGACGACATTTTGCTGCTTCTTCTGGACCCAAAGTTCTTACCTAGTCGTTTAAAGGTAACAAAGAAATTCATTCTTAAATGTTTTAAAAATCATCGTTATTTTAATGGCAGTTGATCGAAGTCTTCTAACAACTAAACAATTTTCCTCGAAAATATTCTCTTTAATTAGAAAGAATAACTCTAAACGATTTTTCTTAGTTTAATCATAATCCTTTAATTATCATACGTGAGAATTTAATATTTACAACCTTTAATAATTAGAGTTAATTAATATCTCCTTTCAAATCGAATATAGTAAAGCACATATTTTCACTTATAATTTCTTCGTATTGAAGCGAATATTAAAAAGAAATTCATTAATAATCCACGTTGTTTGCATACATTTCTCCTTAATTAAAGTCTCTAAATCATATTTTAAATATACAGCAAATCTCACCTTTTCGGCGAACGTGTACATTTCAATTCTGGCTTGCGCCTTCATCCTCCTCCATTGTTCCCTCATTCTCGTAATATCTCTGTCGGTGGAAAACTTTCCTCGAAAAGCGCGATAGATCTGCTGCCAAGCAAGGGTTTTCATAGCCGATGCCGCGGCATCGATCTTTTTATTTTCGATCGCGTTAACGTGGAGTTTGATTAACGAGAATAAAGTATTTTTCTCCTCCGGCACCCAATTTTGGGTTCTCTCCCTTTTCTTCAACAGTACCGTCGTAGTTCCGGATGACATCTTGCACTAATCCTATCCTCCGGTTAAGAGATTGATCTTCTTTCCCGTTAATTCGAACTTAATTCCTCGATATAAACGTCTTGATTATACGCGTCGATTAGGTAACGTTTCCTAGCTTTATTTGCTTGTTTAACCGTGGGTTTAAAACAGTCATTTGTTTAACTACCAACGATGCGTGCATACCGTGTGTTTAAATCGTACATGATCACGTTTTCATTATGTTAGGATTTTATTCGCTTGATTCGTTTAAAGTAAACTTTTGTTTAATAACTTATTTCATTTTATCATGCTTCGAAATACTTTTGTTTTAATCTCTCATTGGAAGACATGGAAATACTTTATTTACTACGATGAAGAAATGAATTTATTGTAACTTTTCTGATAAACTTGTATTAATATCATTTCGATATTAATTTAGTTATATTTTTTCATTGATTATATACATTCTCTTGAATTTAATATCAAATGAATTCAATTTATAAATACATTGTCCTCTGCTTTTAAACAATTCTCTACCCAGCCGTGACTTTTAATTTGCAAAACGAGTTCTCGTTTAAATCCTCGAAACCTTCGTGAAAATTCAGTTTACGTCCGCGGAAAAAAAGTGAAAGTTTCCCAACGTTGAAATAAGTAGCTTGAGGTCGACTGATTGGATGTAATTAATATTCTTAACCACAGTGTAATTAAATCAGAACTAAAGAACGACTAAACGTCGGCCATTTTGGCATGGTACTAGCTAGGCGCTCGATATTAACAAATCCTCGATTCCATGCCGGGGCTCGAGAGAGAAAGAGGGTTGAAATGAGAACCCAGGATTAAAGTGGTGGGTGAGAAAGAGAAGGGGAGAGGGTAGTCCGATGCTCCGCGCAACGCAAACATTGTTTCGTTTCATTTCGCGACCCGTCGTGGAATCATATTGCGCCGATTCCAATATTTCCATCGTTTTATTGCGATTGCAGCTACCACCCTCTGCTGCCATGTCCTATCATCCCCTGCCAACGGATTCTTGCACATTTGCTTCTTTCCCTTTTGCGATCCGATTAATCGTTCCTCGTTCGAACGATTTCTAAGCGCCACGAGAACTACCTTCGCAAACGATACCTTCACTTTTATAATCGAATAATAATCGCCGATTATTAATTACACCAGTGGTTCGTGATATGTATTTGGAACTTAATACTTTGCATGTACGATTGGATAACTTTTTATATCACACTTTGAAAGATTTAATAAATTAATCAATATTATCTTATTTATGGTATATGACCTGCTCAAGTACCAAAGTCACATGAATACAATTATAACAGACTCTTATTGTTAGACTTAAAAGCTACATCTTTCCTTGTCGCAATTAAAAATATTTATTTTCACTTTGTCGAGTTACATGCTGTTTTTCATTTATGTTTTATAATGGAAATTAATAACGACGGGAATTTACCGTGGTTCTGGGACAGGGTCTCGTTACAACGTAAACTTCATCCTAGTTCCAAGTACATTTGTTAGTTGGTGGTCTTGTTGTGTAACGACGTCCTGATGCGTATAAGAGAGTTCGTTTCTTCCCCCGCAAAACCACTCGCGATGGTGTCACATTCAGTCGTGGAACATTCGCCTATGCTCGCTTCGAACTTGATTCAATTCATACATATTTCATATATGTTGAATATTATTCATTCTATATTTATTTCATTAAAAGTGTATAGTTTCGTTGTGTGCATAAAATCGTGATAACAAACATCTTTTCTGCAACCTTGCAATCTTATGAGTCTCGTTACTCCAAGTTGCGGAGAGAAGCCAAGTAGCAACGACCTCGTCGTTATTATTATTATAATTGTTAAAGAAAAGTATAATAAGGTGAAGACAAAAGATCCACGGATTTTGATTCTTACATGGATGGGTTTATTTTTTGTTGCCATTCATAATTTGGAAAAATATTGAGAAATTTAACATTGAAGATTTGTGATTTTCTTTGATTATTGTTGAGGATATACAAACAGTATGCTGTTCTTCGATAAAGTCACAGTAAGTAAGAATATTTTCAAGTAACCGATAATTGCAAATATTAATAAGAAACATGTTTTCCAACTGTCGATGAGTATGCCGAAAAATTCAAGAAGTTTTATCATTCGGAAGCGTGACTTTGTATTAACAACTGTATTTTAATATCGTCGATAACGTCGGCGGAACAATGAATTTTAAAAAGCAGTTAAGGTTTGCAATTTTTTCTGAATTCCGGAAATCTAATTTCATTGATAAATCCTCGATTGTCGGCTTTCGATGGAGTGATCTATCATACGGTAACACGGATCTCCGATAAACGCGAAAAATACAGAAGAAGAATAATGGCGTCTATAAACAACGTTTACAGTCATAATAAAACGACGTGTCTTTCGTTCTTATCTTCTCCAGATTTACGGAAGGAAGAAATAAAAAAAAGTGTGTTCACTGCGCTACCGAATACCTGAAGAATTTTTATCCGAATTGATCGAACATTCTTCAGGATTTATTTTGTAATTCCGGATGATAAAGTTCAGGCTTAAAAACGAATATTATCTAGACAGTTATTTTCTACTATGAGAAAATTAATATCTATTTCATTATTTATATATTTGATTTAATAATAAATATATATATATATATTTATTAATACACATTTTTATCTATTACAATACATGATAGATAAAGATATACATTTAGGAAAAGCGAGAAAATGCATGATATTAGTCATGACATGCAAGCTTTGCTTATAATTGAAAATCATTAATAAGATGGATAAGGAAATATGATAAAAAGCTTGTTAATATCATAGAAATAGAAACGGTTTACGAAAGAAAACGTAACTTCAGGGTAAAACAATGTGTACATTGAATTATTTAAATCAATGTTACTTATATAAACGGCACCATCCTATCTGCGCTTTAATACAAGTCAGACCTGTACTTTATATAATCAATGCACTTGATTTACGGATACTCAGAGAATGATCCCAGTAGAAGGGCCTCAATTAACTGTCAATGTTCTTGAAGAATTGCAAATTGCTTTGTCAACCTTGAAGCATATTTTCCTCATTAATAATCGTTTATTTTTTCTTTCGCACTTGACCCGAATAGTTTGTCCTGTTTACTGTATCCAATTAAGTTTTATCAAAAGAGACCAAACAATTAATAGTCAATAAATTAGAACACATTTCACGCTTTTCTATTCTTCTTGCGCAGAAGCGTACATTTAGACATTATTTTTTGTAGTGTGTTATTTTTAACCGTCATTTTAAATTATTTAATTATTTCATAGATTACTGTTTCGATTGTCGTGTTTTAATCTTCGTAATGGAGACTTTACTTTAATGGAGGAAAGAAGATAAACATTCTTTATTAACCTGTTAACCGGGGAGGTGTTTAATAAAACGTCATCTCGCGTTTATTATAACATGTTCATTACTGAAAATACGTATCAGAAGTTGACAATTATGAAATGGCTAATTGTAATTTAATTCGTACCCTTCGCGATGACCGTAGATCGAATAACATTGCATTACGAGTTAACTCGTAATCGCCGGATAACAGGTTAATAATGAGTAAATATGCAATTTAATAATCGCGAATAGGAACCCGTTAGAAACATAAGAATATTTTAGGTGAAAGATAAGGTGAAATATCCATCGTTACCGATGAATTCGACGAATACCTTGTGTCTCACGTGGAGGAATATTTCATATAAAGTAGAAAAGAGGCAGAATGGAAATAGTCTCCGAGCGATTTTCGGTTGGCGGGATAAAGAATTCACTCACCTTTTGAACGGAGGTATTTGCACGTCCTATCGCGAGAGATCACCACGAAGAGACTTACTTTTAGGTCGTTTAAACATACTTTACTTTTAGTGAGTGGTATCGTCTGTTCCGGGATGTTAATGGGTATCATGGGTCCCAGGTATTAAAACATCGTTGAATTTTTTAAGCCGTTTACATAGACTCGACATTTCTAAATGTAATTTGTTTACAGCGGTGCAGGAAAGACAACATTACTCGCCACAATTAGTCGACGTCTTAAAGGTTCTTACTTCATTCTTACAACAGTTACATTTATTCTTATAATCCTTTTATGATAACAGCTTTAAGTATTGTATTCAATTAATACTGAATTATTCGTTCGTATTTCTTCTTTTTAATTAAATATAATTAATTTATGCTTCACGAAATAATGCTAACGTTGACTTAATTCTTCAGAATGATGAAATTTCTAAAATTCATTAGATAAGTAAGATTAAAGAATTCATGTAAACGGTTCGCACGTTCTATTTCTATCAGGGAAAGCCACAGGTGACATTCTTTTAAACGGCGAACCAATTGATACCGGACAAATGATAAGAATTTCTGGATTCGTTCCGCAAAGGGATTTAGCGGTCGATTCTTTAACTGTTCAGGAACACATGGAGTTTATGGTCAGTGATAAAAGTAACAGTGGCGATTTAACTTTTCCTAGTAATTCACACTTTATTTAGTAAACCTAACGAATATTAGTTCCATACATATTTGCTTGAACTTAATGGAATGTGTAAATGGATTCCACCGAGTGAAACTGAGATAACTCTGGCGAGTGTGTATTCGAAACCGCAGAGGCGAGTTTGGGTGGAGAAGTTGTTTTACTGGCTCTGTTGTAACCCAATGAGACAAACTAACCTAACTCTGCTAATATTCTTCCGAAATACTTTTAAAAATATTTGTTTATACCCCTCTACTAAATTAACTTAAACTCTTTGCCTGATAAACTAAGCACTTAATATTTAAACTAATCGCGATGTACATTCATCGAGACTTATGATCTAAGTAAAGGTCGAAGTTAACTTACTTCCACTAAATTAACTAAACTCTTTGCCTGATAAACTAAGCAATTAATATTTAAACTAATCGCGATGTACATTTATGGAGCCTTGTGATCCGCTTTAAGATCGGACTTAACTTACATTTTTAAATCCACTGTTTGACCGAAATATCGCAACGAAATGTCACCACTCACTTTGGGGCTGATTTAAAATTAAAGGCACGAATGAAAACGGATAGAAGGATTCGAGGTATCGCCAGGAAGCAACGAATACAGGTTCTCTTGGTAGAACTTGGCCTCACGGAATGTATAAATTCCGCTTTGTCTTCGTTGTCCGGTGGTGAAAGAAAAAAGGTCGCGTTGGCTGTTCAAGTAAGATATTAATTTTAATGCGGCAAATACTGCGTCTGCTGTAACTGCTCCAATATAAATATATAATATAATATAACTCTCATAAATATAATATATTGAGACTCGTGTAATTTATAATTTATAATTTGTAATGTATTATTGGAGAGTAAGGAATCATTCAGCGTAAACCGAATGTATCTTAATCGGCTCTTCATATTATAAAATATTCAAAAATATATCTTAATGGGAGATCTATATTACAAATTATATTCGAAAATATACGGTATTCGACACTTTGTATTATAATTTATATTAGAATGGTGCGGCCACTAATATAAATGACATTAATCGCTAATAAATTTTGTTATATTTTGAAAACATGCGCGGATGGGTTAGAAAAATATTTTTATAGCTGATTACAGAGCCAAGGATCTTATTTTGCGACGAACCGACGACGGGATTGGATAGTTACAGTGCAATGACCGTTGTGAGAACTTTAAGGGAGGTTGCCGCTAGCGGAAGAATAGTCGTTTGTTCGTTGCATCAACCCGCTTCCGGCTTGTTAGATGTATTTCACGAAGTTATTCTATTATCGGGTGGAAGAGTCGCCTTTCAAGGCTCGTCCGACGATGCCGTACAGTTCTTTGATAGGTTCGTAGAGAAATCATGGAATTAGAATTTTCCTTTGTCGAAGATGAATTAACAAAATCTAAAATTTAACGTTCTTTTAAATAAAACGTAAAACTAATTGTAAGTCTGCTATATTTATACAACGAACTTGGAACTAGGAACTGTTTTTTGATTCTCAGTTTGGATCTTCGTTGTCCACCGACTTACAATAGCGCGGAGTTTTTTGTCTCGCAATTATCTATCACTCCGGGCCACGAAAGTGAAAGTTATCAGAAGGTACGAAGTTACAAAATTATCGTAAATAAACTCTGATTACTTAAGGATATTTCTTTACCTAATTAATAAAATGCAAGCTGTGAGAATAACTTGAGAATATCGACAGATAAATCTGATTTGCGAGCAATACGAGAAATCAAAATACGGCAACAGTGTATCAAATCTAATCGAAGCCTCATTGGCGGGAACTTCCGCCGAGGAAGTTCTTCCCGCGATATTTTTGGAAGCTTCTTCCACCGCTTACACTTTCAAAAAGGTTCGATTTTGCACGCAAATACGATGGCTTACTTGGAGAACTTACGTCGATTACAAAAGAAATTCTTCCACACTATTCGTACGATTCACGACGTATATGGTGAGATATCGAATGTGCAATAAAAAAGCAGAAATGTCAAACGATGTTCCTACCGTATCGTGGAAGTTCATTTAATTCAAATATCGATTTCGCGAACGAGTATTCAAGTATGCATGAGTTTCAATGAAATTTGTATCAATGTGGTGGAATGGAAATGAAATGGATGTAATGGAGCTACCGCCACTCTTTTATATCTTAATTAGAATCTGTTTGGACGATTACGATTGGCCGACACCCAATTTTAATTCAATATTACGTGTCTATTAAATTACGCATGAACCAATTAGAACTCGCCTCGATATAGTGGGAACAGCTATTCCAGGGATTTTATTTGACAATCATAATGATGAATATGAAGTTCATAGGTTTGCTGATTGCAACCCCTTACATGGGTATACTTGATAAAGAAATGGATCAAGATGGAATTCAAAATATGCAGGGTTTATTATACTTGATAATTGTCGAGACTGGGTTTACTTTCAATTACGCGGTGTTTTATACATTTCCACGTGAATTGCCACTGCTTTTACGAGACATAGCCAGCGGACTTTACAGTCCGGCGCCATATTACATCAGTAAAATCGTCGTTTTGGTGAGAATCGTAAATCGCAATTTTTTCTTACCGTCGCTTCCGTACATCATAAATATTTACACTAGAACTACCAAAGCAGTCAAAATGATTGGTCTGCAATTTTTACTGAAATTATTCGAATATATTTCGACACATTCTTTCAGATTTTATATATCTATACTTTATGTTGATAGTACACATAATTAAATCGATTAATTCATTTACATTCTCCAGCCAATATTTACATAAATAAATGCTTGGTAGTTCCAGTGTTAAGTCAATTATAATAAATATGAATCGCAAGTAAATAAGCGAGAAATAAAATTCAGCATTATCCTTGATTTCGAGCCGAATTAATAATATCAAGAGTATCGGAATTTTATGTATCAATAAAATGTCAAATTTAATGAATTAAATTGATCAAAGGGATGGCTAATACATTCAGAAAAATTCATAGGTACCTGGAATAATAATACAGCCATTTTTGTACTCGTTTCTGATATTTACAATAACTGGACTCAAAGGTGGAATTTTAGGTTTCTTTTACTTCACGGGGCCAGTAATATTTTGTGCGTTTTCTGCGTCCGCACTCGGTAAGGGTTCAGTTTTCTAGTTTAATCAAAAGAACATTATTGCCATAATTACTTAACAAGCTTTTTCTGCGAACAAGTAGTTGCGCATTAATAATATTAATAAAGTGACGTCATCAAGTAGTTGCGTAAATTCTAAAACCATGAATTTAACAGGTTGTTTCTTATCGGCGTCCTTCAAATCGGTGGACACGGCTTCGTTATTCTCCGTGCCGTTGGATTTTATTGCTCTTATTTTCAGCGGGATTTATCTGCAACTTGGGTGAGGATAACAAAAGAACAATATTTCCAATTAATCAACTAAATTTCCCTTTGAAAATCCACCCAAAATCCATAAAAAAGTATCACGGATTCTTAGAAAGATTCCTTCGTTTTTAGACACTTGGCGCCGAGTACAGCGTGGTTGAAATATATCTCGCAATTTTATTTCGGCGTAGAGGCGATTTCTTTAACGCAATGGTCGCAAATCGATCACATAAGTATGACACTTTATGCAGGATTCGATTGCACGATTTCAATGTTATTATTATTTACATCGCTTTCATTTTTTTACGGAAGACTGCACGGATCCCGAGGAACCATGCATCTCCAGCGGAGCAGGTGTTTTGGAAAAATATGGATACAAAGCGGGTCATTATTACGTGGATTTGTTTGGTTTATTCGCTATATTTTCCATCAGCCATTTTGCTGGATTTATGGTGATTCGTCATAGAAGTCGTAAGGAAGCTGTTTATTAATGTTGTTATACAACAAAGTATTTGATTTGTTCATTAATGACTGACATCAAATAATGGTCGTCAAGGCGTAAGAAAATTAGGAACATCTTTATTCGACTCAATTATTTGTATTAATGTAATACACATGTGTTCATATATTATAATTAACATTGCCAGAAATACATCGTATTATAAGAATAAATAATACACTTGCGAATGTAAGTTTGTTGAAAAATGATGTACCTCTTGTTTTATCTAGAAAATGGATTTCGTCGTTCTTCTTCTTCGTAATCCAAGATAACCAAGGAAACCCATTAAAATCGTTAAAATCGTTAAGCCTGCCAAATCCCACCAGAAATTCCATTTATTATATCCGTACTCCGATAGAACCTCCTCGCCATTCTTTAAACACGGTAGCTCCATGTTCTTTTCACATTCTACGAACAATTATATTTGTTAACGATTAATAAATGAATCCACGATATTCTTATTCTCAAACTTCATTCACTTTTGTATCGGTTTTACGAGGATTCTTACCGATTTCTTTGATTCGTGACCAGTAAGTGATCGATAGTGCTTCGTTCAAGTAAAAGAATATCGATGAATATTTTATGAAATTTAAATAAATCGGTAACGATCTGCAAGAAAATATTTGGATTATTATTTTATGTATTTTAATATTCATATCCTTTTAATAACTAGATTTCTTAATATAAAAATATCTAATTTCTACTCTCAGATTTGAACACATTGAATGCCGCGTGAGTTTTGTTTTACATAACGATGTGAAACAACCAATGTATCGTAGAAAGCGGAAACAGTTTTATTTTTAGACGTTACGGACGTGTACCACGCGGTATCGTATAACACGGATTTCGGTCCGACAGTCAACGTGTTCACGTAGCTGCTTTAAAGAATTTAAGTTCAAATCGAAATAGATAAACATAAAAAACCTAAGATTGTAGAATACACCGGCTGTTAAAAGAAAGAGCATGTCGATCGGCACCATTATCGTCATGGTAATTTCGATATCTTCGATCCAACTGGAGAACAGGAAACCATACGCGACGCTAGAAATCGCTGCAGTTCCGGTACTTAGACAATAGAAGAAATAATCGGATAGCTTAACTTCCTCGTATAGTATAAAGTAGATTATAGACATGAAGAGCAGAGCTTTTATTATCGCCTTTGGAATCTGAATTAGAAATTTCGTTACAATTTTAGTATTACATTCCCCTATTTTCAGGATTCTTTATCGAATATTTTAGTATTTAAATAAATCTCTGCAAAATATTTCATCGTAATGAATCATTATTTCAAGAATTCTTTATCGATAGATGAAAATAATATTCTACAAATATCCGTGCTTTAAGTTAGTCCATAGCATTTTCTTAACAATTCTTTCTCGATGAAGGCAAATAATATTTTAATAAATATCTATGCTATCGTTAATCTATTTCATTATTCAAAGAATTCTTTCTCGATAGAAGCAAATAATATTTTAATAAATATCCATGCTATCCTTAGTCTATTTTACCGTTTGAATAATTCCCTGATAATAATTTCCATCTATCGACAGTTGCAAACAATATTTTAATAAATATCCATGTTATCATCAGACTGTTTTCTACCGTCAAAAATGTTATTCATTTTACCTGCCCCATAAACATGGCAAGAAAATAGGGACCCGGAGTGTACATGGAACTTTCGCGAATATAAACAAGAAGGTCACTCGGTAATTCATAAATCACGGAATACGCTATCGAGAACACAATCTCGGAGCTCATCATGTACAAAGCCCCCCTTGTATTTTGCACCCCCTGCTGGGTACCCGAATTAATTCCACTGTAAAACATGGTAACTCCTATCGTGGAGAGCTGCGAATAAGATATGAAACTTTTGGCCATGGTTTCTTTATTAATATGGTCATTCCTAAAATTTCTATTTATTTTATTAAGTTTATTCATCTTACGAAATAAGAGGCCCACGTGACCCACTCTGAGAACATTTTCCTTCGATTTTCCCGTCGTATCCTCCACAAGAGCCACCGAAATTGCATAAAGAAGTTTGATTTCCTAAAATGTCTTCGTGCAGTTTTCATTTTCGTGGACATATTATTAATAAGGGTTGCTTGGAAAATTAATTTATCATTACTTTTGGAAATCCTGTACTCGAATACCATCAGTTATGCGGAATTCTGGGATCCCCGAGAGAGAAGATTGGGAGAAGTTTTTACATATTTTGTCAATTATCGGTAAAGTTTCGTCCTCGGTTGAGTCGGGGCTCGAAAGTTCGGATTTTTGCGGTGACAATAATTTTAGATAATATTCCGACTCGTCGTAAGCCTCGGGACAAACGTAACCCTGGCTGAATTTATAGTTTATATATATTTCATTCTGATACAGAATTTATGGTTTGATTCTGCAAAGTGCATTTGTAACTCGTTCTTACCTCGAAAAGAATTCTGTTGCAGTTTCTAGATCCCCGGAATACGCGAATCTTCCATCAACCATTAATATAACGTGACTAAAAAGATTGTATATCGCCATTCCTGGCTGATGAATCGTGCAGAATACGATTGTATTGTTTGCTTTTACATGTTTCAAGGATTCTATCACTTTTATCGCGGAAAATGTATCTAAGCCTTGGAATTGATTTCATATTAATATTTATAATGGCGTACGAATAAGGGAATAAGGTATAGTTGAATAATTGAGTCTCGTATTAACTACCTGTCGTTGGCTCGTCAAGGAAAAGTATCTTTGGTTTTGTTATTAATTCTGCGGCCAAGGATAATCGTTTTTTCTGACCACCGGATAGACTCGATATTAGAGTATCTTTCGAGTCGAATAAACCCAGGTTAATTAATAACTCTTCCGATAAAAACTTTCTTTCTCTCGGCGAGACGTTCAGTTTCAAAGCACACTAAGGGAATAAAATGATGGCGGCATGAAGTGAGAAACAAACTTGCAAACAACTATAGAAAATTATAAATTGAAATAACATAAGAAATTAGTACGTTATATTCCAATCGAGCCTAAAAATACCATATTTTTAGGCTCGATACTTATACACTTTGTTTTCTCTAAGGTGACTATGGCTTAGAGTGTCTTATGTGTTCGGACATATTCTAACAATAAGACCCATACCATCGATTTAGGCCATTTAGTATACCCCTGCACATTTTTGCGATGGGTCGACCCATTTTTGGACCAAAAAAAATTTTTTAACCGCTTCTTTCGACCCAAATCGGTCCTAGAATACGTTTATACACCATATACCATCGATTTGGACCACCTAGGAGCGATTTTGGCGACTTTGATTTTTTGACAATTTTTGAAGGTATACCCCTTCACATTTTTTCGATTGGATTCGACCCATTTTTGAGTAATAAACATTTTTTAACCGCTTCTTTCGACCAGAAATCGTCCTAGAATATGTTTATACATCATATACCATCAATTTGGGTCATTTAGAATTGATTCTGGCGACTTTCAATTTTTGACAATTTTTGAAGGTATACCCCTTCACATTTTTTCGATTTGGGTTCGACCCATTTTTGACCAATAAAAATTTTTTAACCGCTTCTTTCGACCAGAAATCGTTCTAGAATATGTTTATACATCACCCACCATCGATTTGGGTCATTTAGAATTGATTTTGGCGACTTTTCATTTTTGAGAATTTTTGAAGGTATACCCCTTCACATTTTTTCGATTTGGGTTCGACCCATTTTTGACCAATAAAAATTTTTTAACCGCTTCTTTAGACCAGAAATCGTTCTAGAATATGTTTATACATCACCCACCATCGATTTGGGTCATTTAGAATTGATTTTGGCGACTTTTCATTTTTGAGAATTTTTGAAGGTATACCCCTTCACATTTTTTCGATTTGGGTTCGACCCATTTTTGACCAATAAAAATTTTTTAACCGCTTCTTTCGACCAGAAATCGTTCTAGAATATGTTTATACATCACCCACCATCGATTTGGGTCATTTAGAATTGATTTTGGCGACTTTTCATTTTTGAGAATTTTTGAAGGTATACCCCTTCACATTTTTTCGATTTGGGTTCGACCCATTTTTGACCAATAAAAATTTTTTAACCGCTTCTTTCGACCAGAAATCGTTCTAGAATATGTTTATACATCACCCACCATCGATTTGGGTCATTTAGAATTGATTTTGGCGACTTTTCATTTTTGAGAATTTTTGAAGGTATACCCCTTCACATTTTTTCGATTTGGGTTCGACCCATTTTTGACCAATAAAAATTTTTTAACCGCTTCTTTCGACCAGAAATCGTTCTAGAATATGTTTATACACCATACACCATCGATTTGGACCATCTAGGACCAGAACCTTAGAAATCAAGATTTGAATACGCATACAAAATGTGTAAAATAACAGGTTCTTAGAACAACCTCGATAGACCTGAGACTCAAAAAATCCTGTCCTATCCTATACATATATAATACATAATTAATATTACTATATATACAAATGATGAGATAAAGTACCGCGAATAAAATATATTCTTCGGCCGTGAGCGAGGAGGGCAGTGCTTCGAATTGCGGCATGAAGCTCGATATTTTCGAAATCATTTCTCTGTCAATAACATTGCCGTTTACTTGAACCGTTCCGTGCGATAGCTCTATCCTTCTCGCGAGCGCTGCGAGGAAGGTCGTCTTTCCCGCACCACTGGAATCAAAACAAATTCCCTTTACGGTGTGCCGAGCCACAGATAACGACGTCACTTCGAAATGCTCGCCTCGAGTGCGTGCCGGTGCGTGTTAAAAGAGACTTGCTTCAAATCGAGTATTACCTAGGGCCCATTATTGCGATTAGACTTCCAGACTTCGCGTATCCAGACACTGCAACACCATTCTTCTTATCAGGTATGCGATTTTTTAGCACGTTCGCGTGATAAACGGCACGCATTGCCGAATACTTGAATCAGATTCTTCGTCGTCGCAGATTTATGTTTGAAATTAATTGCTCCTTAAAATACTTGATATATTATAAATAATATTTACGTTAAATAATTGGAAAATCATCTTTGTACGATAGAATATAATAGTAGAAATAATATAATAAGATATTTTATTTGATTATTTTATACGAGCTCGAAATTATATGTTTACAAGGATAACTCGAGTTGACCTTGCGTGTTGTTCTGTCTGTGTTCAAACATATACCTCAGTTATTTCTTAATTACGAATTTAGACTCGAAATACTGAAGTATGAAGATCGATGTTCAGAATTTGATAAACTTCGTATTATTTAGTATTAGTTTTATTCGAAGTTTTACAAACTTGGAGTTTCATTAACATTATGGATTCTAAGGAGGAGAATATTGGTTCGCAACAATAAGTTAGTTCTTCAGTTCAAGTTAAGTTTGAGTTTAGTTCCTTTTAACATTTTCTATTTTAGATTATATTATAGTTACGGTAAAATGATTACAGTAAAGTTTTCGTAATAAGTCTCACCTCCATTCAGGATTTTAATCGCTTCCACCGGCAGTCTTCCAACTAATCTTTCACGCACTTTTTGTAAAAACACCTGCCGCTGAGGTTGCATCGTAACAGTTAGATTATCCCAAACTATAACTGTTTCGATTTCATCAGGAGTTTCGAAATCGCGATACGTATCCATTATACGATTTTCAAAACATTCGCCTCGATTCTCCGGAGATTCGAGTCGAATTAGATCCTCGAAGAATTTAAATACCTTAATTACCTACCTGCTACTCGATTCTTCGTGCTTATCATTGTTATCTGCCGGCAGATAAACGTTTATAACGTGCACGGTATTCTGCCATGCATAACTTTAATCCTTGTTGTCTTGTAATTTTTTAATTTCGTGATAGGAATCGTGTTTCGAGGTAGAAGTTTGTTGCGGATTAAATAACCGAAGATGCGACAGATATTGAGTATGATTAACCAGTTAACTGCGATCGACGTGTATACACGTCAGATCGAATCCCTACTGCAGTGCGATCGACGTGTATACACGTCGTCAAAAATAAAAAATTACCATTGACTATAAAAACTCGAAAATTGTATAAAATGTGATAAGGATATTATTTGGTGGTATGTGTCCTTTATATTACCAATACAACAGCTATGTGTTGTAGGGATAGAGGCAGTAAGGGAAGAATATTTCTTTATTCGCGGTTTGCTCAAAAAATGGAAAACGCAAAGAATCAGGATTTTGGTGTATGACCTGCGAAGTGGCACTCTGTGTGGTACCTTGCTTCGAAAAATATCATAATAAATAAATTGAAATTTTTTAAATTATTTTGTTTCTTTAATTTTATCTCATTCTTTTATGTATTTGATTATTTTTTGACGATTTTCAAGTTTTCAGTAAGAATAACATATTCAGAAACGAATTGTTAATTTTTTTGTCAAATACAAATATAATCATTCCTCATTTTTTGTAAAAATTTATAGTAGGACCATTTACCCCCCTGCGTTTGACGTGTATACACGTCATTGCTTGATTTTAACTCCGCACCCTGCGGAGGTTTTTTGAAATTAAATTCCACAGTTAACAGGTTAATATATTCTATGTAGAATTATAGGGATGTGGAATATTATAATATTTCTGGATATAATATATTCTATATGAAATTGAGGATTTTGGAATATTATAATATTCCTGGATAGAATATGTTCTAAGTATATGAAATTAAGGGTTTTGGAATATTTTAATATTCATGGATATAATATATTCCAAATAAAATTAAGGATTTTGGAATATTATAATATACGTGGATATAATATATTCCAAATAAAATTAAGGATTTTGGAATATTATAATATTCGTGGATATAATATATTCTACATAGAATTTGATATTTATTTATTAACGGGACAGGATCTATAGTAAAAATAGAAAATGAAATACAGTTTGTAATACAATATAAGCTTATAATTAAAAATGAAAGAAACAGAGGGAGATAAAACAGAAGAGAGTTGAGAATTAAGGACTCACGGAATATTCAAGAGACATTAAAAGCAAGCAATTTTCCTCCAAAAGAAAATTTAATTTAAATAGCTATCTAGCAACTATATACTAAAGAATGGAAAGCACACGAGCGAATCCTAATCGTTATCAGATACAATAATAATATATTAATATCGACATGTCCCCGCATCCTACATATACATAATACAATATACAGGTAACCCGCGTATATCGTGGGAAATAGTTTCCAGAGAAAGATCAGGTTATAAAAATCGCGTTATGCAAGACTCGGATTACATACACGCGTTATATCGAAGTCGCATTGTATAAGTGCCGCGTTATACCTGGGTTACTTGTACGTTTTATCGCATATAATATAATATATATTTCCCTAAAACGATAGAATTTCATTTATATGTATATCGTATATAAAAGTGTAAACGTGCCGAGGTCTCCGTAAAATTTGGCTTATATACAGTATAATATTAGTTACTTGCGAGTATATATTTCATCATTATATATCGTAGTTGCGTAATACTTATATGTACTCTATACATCGACATCGTGTGGAACGATAGTGCCAACTTAATTCTAATAATATTTTAGAACCAAATCGTTCTAAACTAGGATTTGTACAAATGGGAATGGAAGAGTTATATATTACTCTGCAATGAAACATCAAACTTCAAACACTAACTATTTTTTTGTCGTAATTACCGATAGATTTAAACGCTTCTATTTATGGTGAATAAGAATGGAAGAAATTTACTTTAAATCTTTACTTTACTTAAAATATACTTTAAATCTTTAAACCAAGATTTGTACAAATAGAAATGTAAGTGTTATTTATTTCTTCAGTAATTATCGATAGATCTTATCGATTTATATGCTTCTATTTAGGAAGAACAATAATGGAATTCTATTTAGAAAGAATAAGAATCGACGACAAGTAATTTATTAATATTTACTAATACGAATTACGCGAGTTATAATATCCAAATAGCAAACTGGTATTCGTATCGAAAACCGTTCAAAATGGCGCCATCCAAACTTTCGAATTAAATTTTAGACTTCCTTGATTCTATTTTACAACGGAAGTTAAGAAACTTAATCATCCATGTTTCGATGTCCTGGATTATGGATATCATGGATGACTGGATATTATTTAATTATTTATGACTTCGAAAATTTGGAGAACACCGTGTTATTAAATAACGACAGACGGAATATGCGAGTATTGTTTCCACTGGCGTTAATTAGTCCTCCTTGCGCAAGGAACGCGCAATTACAGTCGACTATCGTAAATGGGGATCGCAAATGAATTGCCGAAGGCACGAGTTCGTCGTTAGAAAAATGTCGATCAAATGTCCGCGGTGTACGAGATCGAAAGGGATGAAGAATTGAAAAGCACGATGATGGTGGATCTCGATACGACATCGATAATTCTTCCCACGCATCATCGTTGATTAACATTCCGAATGGAATCGGGAAAACGTCTGTCATTTTTTACTAGAAATTTTTTCAAAATACTCTATAACCGGCAAGACAACTGGCGCTTATAGTACTTTGTTAAAGTACTAACTGAATATACGACACCGTTAATTTGATAGACTATGTTTTTAATTATCTTTGAATAGCACAAATCACTTTTATGTATTTCCTCTAATTTTCCATACTTTTATTGATATAAAACATCAGTAGATTAGAACTGAAAATGGTAACTTACTTTCTGCTTTCTGTTCGAATCTGACCGCGTTGAATCATAGATTTAATTGTTCGCAATGTCATATCCAGTTCTCTTGATTAATTAAATTCGCCATTTTATGAAATTCGTCTTTTGATCAAATTCAAATAATTCTCGACATATGTATAAAAGTTTCAATTAGATTTCAAATTTAATTAGAAATCAAACGAAGGACATTAAAATCGTATCTGAGAATGTATCGAGTTAGATCGTAAAATAATGGGATAATCGAGGAATAAGAAAAGAGTAGATTAGCAGAGTTCGTAATGGAAAAGTTGTAATAAATATAAATAACAAATAATTACGAAGAAAGGCGGAATCAAGGCGGAAGTAAGGCCTACCGGTACGCAGAATATATTATAGTTACCTCTGTTAACCCTTATAGTATACGAGAGCCGATATATCGGTTTCATCTTCATCGCCAGGAAATACTTTCTTTTTACGTTATCTCGTAACTCACTAGTTGTTCTTGATACTCGACAAAGAATTATATAAAAATATACATATATATATATACTTAAGAAATGATAACATTCTTCTTTTGGCATAATTGAAAACTACGAGGCTCGAAGGACTAACAGTAAGAAGAAAGGCGTTGCTCGAATTCCAAGAAACAAATCTGAAGAAGTTAAAAGTCCTCCGTAAATTCAATGCGGAATCAATAAACATCTCGTGCATTCGATTAATCGCTCGTTAAATGGCACGCACAATAATCCTATTAATCTTGACTATCATTACGATTAGCAACACTTCGGAAGATCGGTTTCGGAAACGCTTAACAGGATCCTCCGTATAATAAAGTATTTATAAAATCTATTATTACATATCAAATAATCCTCTACCGAAATGTAAGTAAAAACCGTTGACTCGCCTAATGAAGTTCGCTCCGTTTAAACAATGACCAATAAAACCTGGAAACCAATGCTGAATAAACTCTGCCATCCAAGATAACCTTAAAGTATTAATAATAAATTTTCATAATTTCTCGATCGTACTAAACATCGTCATCAAATCTTGGTCAATGAAACTAATTAATTGAATCTCGCAAACGCGTTGTAACAACGTTTATTATCTTCAGCACTGGTTGAAATTCATGGTAATTACTACTTGCAATTAAATCATTTATAAGAATTCTTAAAGCGTACGAATTAGACGTTGTAAACAATTGTATTGTTAATCGTCGACTGAATGGATCGGTATCGTATGAAGAAGTACAGGTTGGATTAAAAATCTTCGGCAGATCGATGCTTAAAGATTAACGATATTTATCGGTATTTATTGCGTGTGTCGCGAGAGGCGATGGCTGCTAGGCGAACGTCCATCCGGTCGGTTTCTTCGTAAAATCGGTGATCAGGTTTCCTGGCACGGACGAGACGCAGCGTAATTTTACTGTCATGGTACTGACGATCGTGCGGCGATGAAGGAATGATAATAACGGATCGAGGGATCCAGATATCGATGATTTACCGATTCGTCAGCAGGAACAGGATTTCTTTGAACTCGTCGGGGACTGAGTTAACGCGAATCTCTCGCCATCGGTTTGATCCTGGGATCCGTTTCCTTTCATTAGTTGATCGTTTTGTAGAATCTGGAATCAACAAGTATTCGATCCGTTACTTCATTTTTGCATCTTACGATTAATATCGATTTTTTTCTGTCTTTTTGCTATTCCACGTTTAATATCACATTTATATTTTCCTATTTTTTGCACATTTTTGTACTCGAGGAGTGATTAATTTTGATTCATCGAACAAAAAGTGTAAATAAAATAAGTAAGCGTTACAGCAATTATTATATTCACAGGCAATAATCATTTTCTAGGACCAATTAATTCAACTTGATTAAGCTAAGTTTCGAATGATATGTGATACAAAAATAGGTTTACGATAGCTGCAATAACTATCTAATTAAGAATCCAGTTTTAGTTAACAATGTATTTAATTCCGTCAATTTAATTATTACTTTGATATTCGATATTTATTTATTGACGGGACAGGCCCTTTAATACAAGTGGAAAACGAAATACAGTTAATAACATCACTCACCTTATTAACAAGGAATCGAGCTGCTTCCTCGATATTAATATTCTCTTTGGCGGAAGTCTCGAACCATCCGGCGAAATTCTTTTCCTTGCAGTACTCGTCCATTTTCGTGTGCGAATTAACGAGTCCCTCCTTTTGCTGATCGCACTTGTTCGCTAGTAACACGCATGGTATCGGTGAACCATCCGGAAGTTGAACCTTCGAGTCAAGATCCTGTTTCCATTTGACGACGGCGTCGAGCGTCGCGCTCCTCGTCACGTCGAACACTATGAAGGCACCAACCGCTTCCTTGTAATACACTCTCGTCATATTTCCAAACCTCTCTTGGCCTATAATTATCAAAGATTTACATCAATTGATTTATTTAATAATTAAATTAGAAGATATTTTTACCTTTATTCTAGAATTACAAAAATTCGAATTTCGAATCTCAATGTCCTCGTAATAATTATGAAAATGATTGTCTATCATTGAATTATTGGTAGAATCGAATATAAGTACATAGATAATGTACAAAAGAAATAATATATCAGGAATTTTAATTTGTCAAATATAATTATCGCATTAGCTTTGGAGCGTGTAATGCAAAGATACGAATTCAATTATGACGCGATAATTATAGTGCAGCGTTTGAATTTCATAATTAATATTCATCAAAAATGACTAACAAACGCACTAATTACATTATGACGCGCTAATTATAGTGTAGCGTTTCTGTTTCGTAATTAATATTCGTCGAAATGTTGGAACGCGTTTCCGCAAAGTAGGAAATACATGGTAAAATACACCGAGGTCAAATTAAATAAATAATCATACGATTTAACCTTTTCTTCATGTAAATGCACCCCAAACATATAAAAACGTATATAAAAAATTGCCAAATGGACATTTTCCGAAGCTTTCTTGGGAAAGCTATCTGTGACATGTTTCACACGATTCGAAGAAAATTTCATCTTAAATTGATTTCTTTTATTTATACAAAACGTAGTATAAATAACACCACATTACACCAAAGTTGTAATTTTTATATTCCAAATCAAAATTTGTAATTTGTTTATACCAATTTTCTTCGAAATCAATCAAATTACGCGAATACGCAACCAAAGTTTTTTCCTTAGATTTCCCACTGAAAATGAATGGGGTGTAATTATAATACATCCCCGTACATGGTTCACGTTAAAATATCAGAGAGGAGGTTAAGCAAGTGTCCATAATTAATTTGCGTAAAATGACGGGAATGGAGGAAGATAAGAGATAAATCTCTACTGACCTGCGATATCCCATAGTTGAAGTCTGATGATGGTATGAGGATCCCAGTTTAAGACTTTAAGCGCAAAGTCGACGCCAATCGTGGCGCGATAATGCTGCGAAAAGAATTGATGGACGTATCTCTTGATGATGGACGTCTTTCCCGCCCCGAGCTCACCGATCACCAGAATTTTATACAAATGCTCTCGTTTCTCGCCTAGTCCGGCATTTGGCGCGTTATTCTGCGACGACTGTATCAACAGAAAAGAAAATAACCAATAATTAACTTCGTAATTCATCGTTATCATTACCTATTACACTCACGATTACTTCAGTATATTAATAGCATATCTGAAGCAATAAGCCTTAATAACAATACCACTTTCGCACGTCTCTTTCGTTCTCCAACAATAAAGAAAATGTTTACCTTTGTTAGATTCGAAAACAATAATGCAATATTTAGGTGGAGCATATTTTTATATTTTCAAATCTGACACTAATTATGGTAAATAAAATTGATTGTAATTTTGATGATATTACTGCTTTAGGAATTGTTGATAATGATGTTTATGTTGCTCGTGTGAATAAATTATATAAACTAGTTTATTTGCCGTATAAATGATAATGAATTCGCGATAATATTAGGGGTACCGGAAAGTAACCAATCAGTTTTTACATACTTTATGAAACTCCATTTACTTTTTCATATTAAACAATATTCTTTTATGTAATCCCTAGTGTTATCTATAATTTTCTTTTTAAAAATATCAAGCTTCCAAATTGCTATGCGAAACAATTCTTCACTTCCGAATTGATTACTTTCCGGTACCGCTAATAATTATTATAATAAAGCTTAAAAATTCGTGGCAAATTTATTGAGTTATAATTAATCGGATTAAAATTAAGCGGCTACTTAATAGTTTTGTATTCGAGGCATTTTTAACATCGCTGATTTTGTTTAATAAATAGATCTGTCGAATAATTGGCGAATAATTTGCAATAAAGTATTAAACGATTTCTATTACGAGTTTTATTACTTATCTTATCTCACGTTACACTCGGAAAAATGAAAATGACTCCAATTAAGCGATGGAACGATAAGTTTCGAGGGTAACCGGGCGATCTCGGAATATTCAACGTTCTAATCGGTGATTTAATCGGGCAGACTCTCGAAGAACACTTTCAATATTTACTTTGCCTTCGAAAATGCAATTTAAATCAGAAATCTGAATAACAAACTTTAAGTTCATCCGCGGTGCAGTTCACATTTCTAAACGAATACACGAATCCTGAGGTAATTCCGATGCACTGTAGTCGAACAAACTGATGAATATCTAAGTTACAATTATATTCTAACCAAATATACTTTGATAAATCTCTTGAAAACTAAGAATGTAGTGGAACTAATATTTCCAGTGTGTTCTTAACAAACACACTCTTCTCGAAAGCAAATCAATATTATAGTTTATAAAATCAGAATAATTCTGGATGGAAACCAACCCTAAACCACTTCCATTTTCTCGGTTGCACTTTCCACTTGCCGAAATTAAATATCTTCAAGTTTTTCCAGATTCGTAGGTCGACGTCCATTATTGGTTCTCTTAGATTTCACTGGAAAACTCGCGTGTATTGTTTACCGACGTAAGTCAACGTAATTCGATGTAATAATAAAAAGATGTACCGATCACCGATCGAGAAAGAGAGTGTTACTCGCGCAACGAACACGGAAGAAATGACTGAAATGACTCACGAGAAGAAGTTCAGGGAGAGAATGCTAGGAAATAACTTGATCGGGGACTTAAATATAACGAGAGTTTTCCGCTTGGCCGATGACGAACCGATGAATGGAGAGTAATCGGACCTATTGTTTTCTTTCCATCACTTTCTGCGGCCAATTATTAACAGGGGTTCGTTCCGAGGGTTCGTTCGCGTGCTGATCTTTATGTAACTAACTATTTGCACGTCTTTAATGTTTAAAAAAAATCCTTTAACAACTGTGCAAAGCGCTCAACGTGTTAATAAAAATTGTAGGTGAACAGATTAAAAGATATCATTCTATTATAATATCTGTGGATATCTGTTTATTGTAAGAAGTAGCGATTACCTTTTATAGTAATTCAATATAAAGACACTGTTTCTTTATACTGTTATAATTATGATTATAATTACTGTATAATTATCATAATATTAAGCAGAAGGTATTTCTGTTTTCATAATGTCATTCATTATCCCGCATGACTTTATAAATCAATTATACTTTCAAGGAATTAAATAGTTAATTAAGAAAAGCCGAGTGGAAAACAGGGCCAAGATTTTTAAATATTGTCTTAAGGTGTTAATATTATTAAATATGTCGATGGAACAGTTACAAAAATTAGTTTAACGTGATTTAAGTACGTGGCGGAAGTCACGTAGTCTTTTCCAGAATATTGGTGACAAACACCTTTCGCGTGGACTTAGGATAAACGAACCATAGCGTAAATTATCCTATTATGCTTTTGAATAATGGAGTCGTAAAAGCCAGGTATTCATTTTGTTTTCCCCGTCTGTTACTTCGAAATTAATATTTTCACACCTCATTGCTTCCATCCCCTAATAATAATTTCCACTTTAGATTCGATAATAACTTCACGATAAATAATTATTATTATGAAAATTAATTCGTGCAAACAGTTCATCTTATATATTAAGTTGGTCCATAAATTCGTACGCTTTTAATTCCACATTGAATATTTATTCAATATTTGTTATTTCTTCTTTTTAGATTTATCTCCACCTTCGTTATATTTTTATTACCAAAGGGTGCCACCCGTTAAATAAATAAATCAATGTCTTTATCTCGTAACAATTGCCTATCACCTATATATTATTCGTCATTCGATTGTTTTATTTTATTCTTTTATGTGATTGTTAAATAATGGTGTGAATACATTACAGATTAATTCGTATTAAACATTTGCCAGAAAGAACAGAATTTTTGACATTCGACAAAACTTTGTAATTTTATTTAAAAACGAGTAATTATCGAAATCAGTACTTTCAATTGTTTCATTCATTGTTTAACCTATCAATTTTGAAGGGAAAGATTACGTTTAATAAAACGCGTTGAATTGAAAATTACGTTGAGTCTCTGTTTAATACACACAAGCTCATCTTACATTACGAAACATGTCCTTATCCCAGGAAACATTACGCGCGCGTAAGAAGATAATCTTTGCGGTATGACGCGGTAAACAGCATGGAATGTATTGCAACCATAAACTCGTGAGGACTAATAAGTTACGTATAAAGATGTGAAAATAAACGAAATAAAAATATAATTATGGTCATAGAATATCAATATATCATGGATGTTATTGGATGAGTCATGGAAATATTAATCATTCCAATGATTCAGTATACAATGATATACATACATGTATGTATGTCAGTGACTGGTTCGAAATTAGAAGGAATTCTATAACGATATTATAGTAAACTCCCGTATAACGCGAACTCCTACAACGACTTTTTTTATATAACGCGATTCTCGTAAAACGCGCTATATAATAAAATGCGTGGTTCTACATTGGCTTTAGTCGAGCATAGCATAACTTGTTATCTCCAATTTCCTATAATGCGATTTCACACAAAGCGAATTCTTACAACAAGATTATATTTATGACAAGATTATATTTTGTAATTTAAGAAGAGCTCGAACTACATAATAATTCAGATAATTTTTCCGAACAATGAGAAAATTCCCCGTGGTATTTTTTCGGAGATTCGGATGCACTCGTCGTTGAAGGGTTATTCAGGTAGCGTGGTATAAGAGTAACCTGGATAAGATAGAGCACGTAAAACCGCGTAATCCGAAACTCGGTAAAAGAGCACGGGAGCTGTGTAGTGAAAGAAAAAGACTCGTGCGGAGACAAAAGAAGAAGAAGAAAAGAAGAAGATGGAGTAGATTCGCTTGAAAAGAGTGTATGCAGTTTATACCCGCAAACCGGGGACCGCAGAGTACGTCTATCGATTCTGCATCATAGAATTACTGTGTACTTTATTCCGTTCCACATTCGATCATTTTCTAATCACGTAGACATCGCCGACATTCGCGTAACTCTGCAACCAGCCAATGGAGAGGCGGTTTGACACCGATTGAAAAATAACCGCTAAGGAAAACCACTGATTATGTAAACCCTACAGCCATGAATTTAATAAAACGCACGTTCTAATTAAACGCGAATAACAAAGTTGTCGGTTGAAAGTCATCTCGCGTATCGTGAAACGTTTGGTTTCTAAGGTGGTAATTAATTGTTATTTATAATCTCATTTGCTAATTGAAATCAGCTAAAAAGGTGATTTCTAAGATGTTAATTAATTGACATTTATAATGTCGTTGGCTAATTTAAATAGAATCGTAGTTTTGATGACTAAAAGACCCTCCGCCATTATTGGTTCTAGCGCTGCAAGTAGTATAACCTACGATATCTGCCACAAGTGGCCCAACACTCGAATCGACTTTTTCATTAATTTTGAGAATAACAAAAGAATAACCGCTTCATCGCGATGTTTGTAGATGTTTATCTCGTTGGTGCGTGATAAGGTGGTATTATTAATTTTTGCAGGGCAGATAATTCAGGATAACTATGTTAAATTAAAATATTTTCGTTCAGGCTGAAGTAAAATGTTTCTAACTTTACATTTCGAAGTACATCACCCGTTCGAATTACAAATAACATTATGTTCCCTCAGAACAGTATTATTAATAAACAAATAAATGTTCTAATTTCCTTGAATTAATTCCTTAATTAATTTCTCACGCGACTTACTTTTTTTAGGGTTTTTAAATCGGTTAAAATAAAAATGTGAAAATCGAGCAATTGATACCATCCAAATGTGCCACATTGAAAATGATAGAAATGTGTATTATTCTGTTTCAGAAATGGAGGATTCAACGAGTGCCTCACCATGCTGTCTTGGCTGACGACTTTCGGCTTTTCCGAAGATTCACCGGTTCCCACCATGGGTCCCATGGTGGTTGACAAGGTTGGATAATCGTCGTTTTGTCGATCGTAATTCTCCGTATAATCTTCCTCGATACCAGCCAAATAACCGACACCCCTTTCTTCGTCAAAGGTACCCTCGAACGTAGAGAACGTATCGAACTTCCTAACACTAATGTGTCTCGCTTTTTTCTTCGTTCTTTCTTCCTCGTAAATGCCCTTCGACTGTGAATCCTCGTCAAGTGTAACGGCGATTACAGTTTCACCGGAGTCCGTGTCTCGCGTAGTGTCGAATAATCTCCTTTGAAATATCGCTCGCTTTTCCTCGAGCAACGAGAGTTTTCTTCGTACTTCGTTGGAAGATTTCGGACTGATCGCGGATTCCGACTCGGATTTCGTGCTAAGTTTCACTTTCCTTGTAGTCGTTTCTATCGTTGATTTCGTGGTGTCCTTTTGTTCCGACCACTTGGAGATAGCATATGGTAGCGTCGAGGTACACTGAACCTCGGTGCCAGACTCTTTCTCGGGAATCTTTTGCTCTTGATGATCTGCACACGCGGAGAACAAGAAAACAACTGTCACAATAGAATTATTGTACTTTCGCTGGATCGATCGAGGTGGATCACTAGAAGCTGATTTCTTGCATACGCTTTCCACGTGGATTTTCAGATAGCGAGTACACTAGAGATTAATTTATTGAGTTATCAGCTTACAACTACCACACCATGTACCTCTTAATGTGATTGAGTGATAACGGATTATCGTGTGATTCGCGAGGAAATAATTGCAAACTTGTTTTTTAAGTGGTATAAGCTATTAGAGTGTTGTGGATTATTGTTATTATTACGTACAGACTACAACGGAAGTTGATAAGTGGACCGACTTCCGTGAAGTAACTACGGGAGGGTTTTAAAGGGCAGTGAATAGTAAAGCGTGTTACGTACTAGTCAAAAGCACTACTTTACTAACAAACTTAAATAGTCTTTTAGTAATCTGATATCAGTATAAGATTTTTTAATATCTTGAAAAAGTCAAATATGCAATAAGAATTGCCTTCGTCAAAATTAGAATACCCCCTTCCTCTCTCAAGAAATAAATCAGGAAAGATACTGTTTATATTCTAAAGAATTGTTTCATAAAAAATTGTGCAATTTCGAGGATCATTTTTGTGAAGCAATATTCGCCAAATTGGAGAAAGTACAATTAATGCGTCAGAATAATATGGGAGTTAATTGACATTGTCAGTAAAAATGGAATTAAATTAAATTACTATCCAATGCACGGATGCTGTTATATATAATAATAAGAAGAGTTCGATGCCAAGGAATCTGCTTAACCCATTGACTGCCAACTACGAGATATCTCGTAGTAAGCGTTTGTACCAAAACTGCCAGCTACGAGATATCTCGTAGTGGGTGCTGCAAGTTTAGATTGGCTACAAATAGCTATTTGAGTTAGGAACTATTAGAAAGGATGAATGACAAATGTATATAGTGTAGAGAACATATTGATTATCAATTCTTATGATTAAAATTATTATTAAAACTATTCAAATTATAACTTAGACGATTAGATCATAACATCATATTTTTTTCAATAAAAATACTGTAAATGCCATTGCAATATTATATCAGTAACTTAATATTATTATATTTTGTAAAACTTCGTGTTTTCTTTAAAATAAAACCGTGCCACCCAGGGCAAGACGCGCTAAATTTGCGTGGCAGTCAATGGGTTAATGAATGAAATCTCTTAGAATGCCTCATGGAAAGACTCATTTGTAAGCGATAAAATGTGGAAGCTCGTAGAAAGTAGCCGAAAGGGATGGATCCAAATGCAATGGCGGAGCATGTGTTTTGTGTCCGGATTGCTCACCGTGCTGCGCGTTCCTGGTAAAGCTCCTGATGGTTAACGATGGCGATCTGCGTTGCACTACGGTGACGGTGCTCACCGGTTTCTCGAGAAACTTCTCCGATTTCTTGGACTCTCCCTTCTCTCTCTCCCTCTCCTTACCGTCACGTGCCTCTGCCTCGTAGAAATCGCGATGGCCGATTCTCTCCTTGCCAGAGATTTTTCCGATTTCTTGCCCCTTCCTTGGAATCCTGGACGGACTATCGGAGAGGCTCGGCGAATCCTGAGACGATTGGCTCAAGGAACGACTACTGTCACCACCTTCGGGCGTGTGCCGTTGTTCGGGTTCCGTCGACAGACGAAATTTATTCAAACTCAGCTTACGAACCAACGAGTTCGACTTCTTCTTCTTCTTCTTCACGGCCGAGGACGAAGTCGTACCACCCTTGCGATCTCCTTCTTCTTCTTGGTGGGTCTTCTTGCGAACCGTCTCTACGGAGGGTAGAACAGGGTCAGGGGTCAAAGGTCAGAGAAGTAGGAACTTGCATATCGTCAACATTCAATTTGAATACGGCTCGTTATTTGGATGTTGCAAAAAGCTCGCGGCGAATTATCAAAGTTCAACATCTAAATGTTTATTTGTTGAAAAACCGAATAATCTAGTTTCCTATATCTAATAATCTAGTTTAATTAGGAATATTGCTGGGTTGGTTACAAGAATCGCGAATAATGCAACGAACAGAGGAATTTCTTCATCTAGATATTGTGGATTAAAGCGATCTGCAATTTGACGAGATTTCTGAAATACACCGATTTTAAACGAATGCTTGCTAACTTCTATCGTTATAGAACAAACAGCCTCGAAACATTACGTGGAACAGTATTATAAACTTGTACAGTGATCTTCACGGAATTACGACGTGAATCTAAACTTTATGATTCTCCTTCGAAATTGATTGCAAGAAACGAAGCGAAAGAACGTTCGCAAAAGTGGGGTCACTCGAAGAAACGCGCTTATCACGGACACTTATGAAGATAAAACCTTTCTCATTTCCTTCCTGGTCCACCTCCGCGGAAGTTTCAGCCTCGACGGTTCGACTCTTCCTCTTAATTTTGAACAAACCACCCTCCTTGCGAAAACTGTTCTTGAATGCACCGAATCTACCCCTTTTCTTATCCTCGATGGCAGTAGGAGGGTCGGCAGTAAGTGTCGTCGGTGCACCGCCACCACTTGTCAGAGTGTCCAGACTGGAACTACTGTCACCAACCGTGACATACTCGCCGGAAGTGCTGCAAGTATGTCTATTTCGGTCCTCCTCCGAGGAAGAGCGAGCGATCACGGTGTCCGGCGAACTACCACCTTCATTCGCGCTCTCGTTACGGTCCATATTTCGAAAGACGAAAGAGGGGAAGATAAGAGAAAGTGAGAGAATTTTCTTGCCGTACGAATCGTCGTTCGAGGTTCTTTGTCTTGCTTTTGTTCGTACCTCGCAGTCACCACCGGCTTGGCTTCCTCGGCACTCTTGGAAACCTTAGAAGAACTTGTTCTTTCTGGGTTCGATCGGACCACCGACAGATAATCCGACACGTTTGTCCCCTTCCAACTTGCGCCAACCCCCTTTCGCTTTTCTACTTCTCTTTGCTGCTTCTTTCGCTCTTCTGCTCTCCTTCTCTCTTTCTTGATCTTTAACAGACCAGAATCCCAGATAGATAGTCGTTACACGTCGACGACACCTCTACGAAATCTCGACACCATTGAAATGGAGACGCCTGGGAGACGTAAGACGATGATGCTTCCAACTCGCTCGGTTTAATCGCACTGATCGACTCATTCGCGATCTAAATCGAATTAGATTATACTCCGATCTTTCTTGATCGCATTCTTCGCGTCTCACATTTCTCGTACCCCGTTAAAACTACGAAAAGCAATTTAACTAAAAAGATCCAAATATTATCAGCGTGGAGAAAATCAAATAGAACTCAATGAGAACCTAAAACAATGAATCGTCCGAAATAAAGAATCCCTTTTGTTCTCCACTCAAAGTTTTTCCCGGAAATCATTCTAATATCACTGTCACGAAGCACGTTCCCCGGTTAACACGCACGAAGAAAGCAAGGGGAAGGCGATCGTTTAAGAACGATCATAATTGCCGGACTCAAATGATCGGTAGATCATGGAGAAAGGGAAGGAAATAGGATCGAGATGAGCCAAGGTAACAGCGCGGGAAATAAAACAAGAAGGATTAAACTCTGGTCGACGCACTGCAAACCGAACGGTGATCCGAGGTGCACTAAATCTTGATATAAAAATCGGAGGGGGCAGAATGGAAGGTGGAGCATAGAAGTAGCCCCCCACTATTATGAGGTTCATATGTGCAGAGGTAAATCTGGGGCGTAAAGTGTCTTCGTTCTCCATACGAATCCGTACGCGAGTATGATTTTCTTTGTCTACGTCGAGGTATGCTGGGTTCACGAAGTAGGCGTAACGTTAGTGTTTTTACTTGCACTTTTAAGTGATAGTGCGTGGGGAACCGCAAGGCCTCCTCGTGCAAGTATGCGAATACTATATCCACCTCATCTTGCGAATAATATATCGCACGTTAATAATATAACGTTATCGTAATATTAAAAATACCGAAGATTTTACGAATATTAGCGATATATTTGATTCGAGTTTTAGACAAACTATTGTAATACTCCACGATGCATTGGTTACTTTATATCGTTATCGTAACGTTAAAAATACTAACAATGTTGCGAATTTTAGCGACATATTTGATTCGAGTTTTAGAAAAAAAACTACTGTAATACTCCACGATGCATTGGTTACTTTATATCGTTATCGTAACGTTAAAAATGCCGAAGATTTTACGAATATTAGCGATATATTTGATTCGAGTTTTAGAAAAAAAACTATTGTAATACTCCACGATGCATTGGTTACTTTATATCGTTATCGTAGCGTTAAAAATACCGAAGATTTTACGAATCTTAGCGATATATTTGATTCGAGTTTTAGCAAAAAAAACTATTGTAATACTCCACGATGCATTGGTTACTTTATATCGTTATCGTAACGTTAAAAATACTAACAATGTTGCGAATATTAGCGACATATTTGATTCGAGTTTTAGTAATATTGGCATCGACGATCACCGGTGACTACCATGGCGTTCAATGTGTTGATAAAAGTATTTCACTTAAGTCTTACAAAAAAGAATTGCAAACCTCAAGATAATCCGTAAAGCGTTTCACGATCTTCGCCAAATTACCACGTCGAGTTACAAACGCATGGAAGAAAAACATGAGAAAGATTAATATAGAATGCTCGAAGTGTTCTATATTAATCCTTGTAATCTTTCATTGAATTATTTGTTGAAATGAAAATCTTCTTGTGATACGCGTAAGTGTGTCATGTTACGCATCGTACGCTTATACGTAATTCCAATAATTAATTAAGTTCGCGATGAGCCAATGGGAAAGTCCAGAAGTGTCGTGCGAAGCAATAATGCTGACTAATCTACCAATGAGCTGATTACGCATTTTTTCCACGCGTAATCATAATTGACTGGCACTAATCGTAAGCGTGGGAGGAACGCCACGTGTCCTCGGTTTTCATTTTTTTTCTTTTCGAATGATACCATTTCATGAAGAATTATTAGTTTATTAGCGATGTATTTGATTCCAGTTTTAGGAATATTGTCATCCACGGTGAAGAAATGAACAACAAAGATGTTCTACTTTGTGGTTGATTTCTTATCGCTCAAAACACACCTCGATGATGTAATCGATGATCGCGAAAGCTTCGTCAGAAAATTATTATATATAAATATTATAGTAAAACGGCATCGATATCTTTTAAATAATGAATTACATTCGTCTAATTGGAGTTAATGGTGTAATTAGGTCAACCAAGAATGTGCAGCATATTCAGATATAAAATTAATAACATGATGCAATTAATATTACAATTCTATTTAAGCTCGCAGGCAACGAATAAGAATGCAAGATTAAACGCAATGTACAATAATTAGATTCGATGTTAATTCCAGATTACAATTCTGAGGGGAGATTATGGGTTACGTAAGACGAAGTTTGTTTGAATAGTATTTAAACCATTAATACAGTTACACGGGATACAAAGTGCACGAGTGCAACCGAGAAATCGAAACCTGCGTGTCCACTATGGAGTACCTGACAACGAGATTTTATGTAATATACTGGTTTCTAATATCCAGTCGATCTCGATAAATTTCATGCGACCTCCTTCGATTTATTTACCACGAAGACGAAGACGAGGATTAATAACGCGCGAAGAACAATTTCAGTTTTGAAATTAAAGCTTGGATTTGAAATTTGAATTTCATTTATTAACTTCACTTTTTAAGGTGACACACCATCTCCAAAATAATCTCTATCAAAAATAAGGAAACTAATTGTTAATAATAGTAACAACGATTTTAATTATACAGATTTCAGGTAAAATTACCAATAAAAATTGATCGTCTACGATATTATTGTTATTAAGAAGTGTGTTCGTATAATGGATTGGTCACGTGCTTTTCGGAATATAATTTTTTCATTGGTGTATCGGGAAAAGTGTCTTCCTGGGATTCGTTCAGCGATTAAACGAGAAAATACGATTTCAATGTCTTCGATGCTTTCAATGTGACGCGTATAATCATGGCGCGCATTATCTTCTGTCAACATTACATAAATCCACAGTCGTTAGACGCCAGATTGGCATTTCAAAGTTGCGCCATTTAAATTGCTGGAAACGAACAATTTGAATAAACAAAGAAGTTTTACAAGACAGTAATTAGTACGTGGTGAGCTAATTCACCGATCGATCAATTTGATTCGCGAGGTGTGTTATTATAAAACATTTAAATATCTCACGGCTATCTATTTTATGCCCACTCGCTGATTTATAATCGAGAATTACGAATCAAACAGTACGTAACCAATTTACGTATAAACTGCTTAATAACAATAATATTGTAGACGATCAATTTTTATTGGTAATTTTACCTAAAATCTCTACAATTAAAGTCGTTATTACTGTTATTAACAAGTATGTCCTGTTTCTTTATGTCTGGCAGTATTATTTTGAAGACAGTGTGTCACCTTAAAATGTCAAGCCTCAAATGAAATGAAAATAAAAAATCCAAGATTTAGTTTGAAAAATAAAACTGTTGTTCGCGTGTTATTAGTATATGATATTGGTATAAAAATTAGCAAAAGTCGTATATTTAAGTAATTACAAGTGACCCTCATGTACTCTACACTAGTTATCTTCAATCGTTGCTTAACAGCGTATAAAAATATACTACCGAACTTATTTATCGACAAAATGCCAAGAAACATGCAAAACGATAAATGCATCGCAGGCGCGAAATAAAAAGATTCGAGTTTCTCCGAGATATCTCAACATATTTTATTATCGTGAAGATCGTGTTACTTAAAAAATAAACGGAGACTGACACGTGGATGTAAACGCAACCGGAAGTAAGGGCTATCAGAGGATTTAGTGGAATAATGAGTTTGAACCAACCCGTAAGATCACGATCCATAGATCCTATATATCGGTAATAATTGCGAACAAATGATCGCATGCCCCATTAATTCGCCACGATTCACCGAGCAGAAGATCTACAAGTCTCTTCCCTTGTCAACTTAATAAACGTCGAGTTTGATTACTGTTTTTCACGCAGCTAATAAAAATATTCTTTCATTATTCTCCGTGAACGTTGCAATCGTATCTCTGACACGATTTCCCTAGGATCACTTTCGATAATCGTAAGTTGCAAATTACGGATAATTATCTTGTATGTATCGAGAATTTATAATTAATTAGAATACCTTCGGCGAGAAAGTTATATAAAGTTGTACGTAATTCAATGACCTTCCATCTTGGAATAGAACTCGGTAGAAATTTGCATAGTTGTCAACAGAATGCTTTAATGTCCATTGAGTTTTAATAATTTTTTAACGCGTTTCTTAACGCAAACATATTTTTCATAATTAAGATAGTAAAAGTGGATTACGTTAATTAATCCTTGATAGAATTTGAGGAAAAAGACGAGCATCATGGTTGCCAACACACCCCCCGGAGGTGGTAAACAGTATACGTAAGACACGATAAAGTAAACGTTGTAAATATTTTGTTGTAATGATAAGGTAGTTACAACGTTATTAAACTTAATATCCGTGTTGTTTCCCGATATAATTTATTGGCAGCATTTGTTTATTAGCTGATTTACGCCAAGTTCCGAGGATATACATGTGTATGTAAATAAATGTAAGCTAACAAGGAGTTTTGTTGGCGCATGAAATTGAATAAGATATGCGAAGATATTGAGATAGACGGCAGGATAGAATAACGCAGAAGGGGAGAACTTGTAGGACATCTTGTCTGTCGAGAGCCTCAGGTATTCATGGGATTCTCCCCTTCGGAGCAGTGACTTCCGTTCTCTGAACGAGGCTACGTGTCTGCCCTACGAGATTTACCGCCTCTTCGATCTACTTCTCGAAGTAATCTCGACGTTTGTCGTTTAACAATAAAACTACCGGACTTGTACTCGGTTATATTTACACATTTAATTGTATAGAAATTAAGGCTGGAGCATCCGAGTTAAATAATGGATTGAATTATATGCGTCACGTATATAAAATTTTAATAACAAGTGTATACCGGCCATTTTGAAAGCTTCGGTAGCTTTAGTGTTGATTTATCTAGAAAAATAGAATTTTTATTTGTCAAATTCGAAAACGCTCCGTTGAAGCTGAAAAAGAGTCGTCAAAGTAATTTCGTACTAATTGAAATAATATAATCTCCTCTTGAATGTTGATTCAGGAAGCAATATTTAAAGCCTACAAATTTTGTTTTCTAATGACTTTTAATTTGTCTGTTTATTCTTAAAGTCCCTAAATTTGTAGTTCCCGTATTAAGTCAATTATGGAGAAAATAATTAAGCTGTGATAGAATTAATTTTTATAATATATTATTCAACATCCGATAAAGTTTGTCCTCAATTAAATAATTTGAGTTACAATGGTTTATTCGGAAGTAACGAAATGTTAAATATATTCAGGAGCACTTAAATATATTTAAAAAATGCGTTATTAATAAAGCGTGATAATATACCAAGTGTATCGAGTATTCCTTTAAGAATAAATTCACTTGGTCCATCCGCAAAGTCTGATCGCGCAGATTCCTTCCGGGTAACAAAGTTGCGTCGAAGAAAGTTGTGTTATGCAACACAGTTCCGTTTCCAAGATACACCGTTAAATCTAATTATCTCGGTCCGTCGTTGGAGTAGATCTTCTCATAATGATAGTACAATGCGAGAGAGGGAAAGTATGTCTCGGTAACCGGCTTCGCTGCCACGAGATACGACTGTCTCGCGGACTTCTAATATTCTCAGGGAAAAGAAATGTGCACCCCATAATTGATAATACCGGTATAATTCAAATTATTTCACTGAGAAACAAAGTATGGAAATTGACTTAAGCTTTATCGGATTTCCAATTTTTCATTCTTAATTATTTTGTTCCATAAACGATTCGCAATTTTACCGAGAAATGAAATGTGGGAATGGAATGAAATTTTATCAGATTCCGCATATTTCATGGTTACTTATTTTGTTCCATAAACAATTCGTAATTTTACCGTAAAATGAAATGTGGGGATAGAGTTGAACTTTATTGGATTTCGAATATTTCAAGCTTCATTATTTATTTCCATAAACGATTCGTAATTTTACCGAGAAATGAAATGTGGGGATAGAGTTGAACTTTATTGGATTTCGAATATTTCATGCTTCATTATTTACTTCCATAAACGTTGCGTAATTTTACGGAGATAGAAAATGCGGAGATAGAATAAGCTTTATCGGATATCGAATATTGTATGCTTAATTATTTTCTCCCATTACGATCCCCGATGTTTATGTAAACACGATGGCATTCCGTCATGTGTTATATTTATCTTTACATAAATCTTTGAGATCCTATTCTTACATAAAGGCGTAATAAGCAATTATTCGAGAGTTAATTACATGGTAGATTCTTCAACGTCCATCGATGGTGGTGCAAGTTTCATTACGGAATCTTAATCGACATCCTTATCCTTAATTATTCCCTTTCATTCTGATTTATTTTTAATACGCGTATCATTTGAATCGTTTACAAAATTACAAACATTAGATACGCAATATGGTATTTAATTTAAATTTAATTACGTGACTGTTTTAATATCTTGTTTACATATTGGACTTTAATTTGAAGTTTTATTCACGATTTTTATATCGTAATTATTCTTATTCATTTAATACCGAGTTCAACTGTCTCGTGTTGCTTTTCGAGACATAAATATTATTTAATTGTATGCAGTCAAATATTATTATAGTTTTATGTGTAAAACTAGATTCTTACACACGAACAGAAACGAAAAAATAGAACTTTTCATTTCACAGAAGTTTAATGCAATTCTTGGCGTCTTTTAAAGGAATCCCCGATCTTACGCAAACTGCGTAGAAATTGCATGAATACTTTATATCAATTGGATTTTCTGCGACGTTCATTCATAGTTTTTTTTTCCGGGGAAAGCCGAGTATCTTGGGGGCGTTTATGTAATCGCTACTAGTATCGTTATAAATGATATACGGGGAATAAGCTTATCTAATTAGCGTCTCGTGCCTACTCTCGAGATGCTCGAGAATTTCATTCATCGATGCGATCTTAATTCTTCCTTGGAATCGTGGATAATTTGGAATTTAATATAATCTCACTTTTCGGTTAATTATAAGAAAATTATGCGTGTAGCAAATAATATTCTGCTACGTATATTATATCGATATTCATTTCTGTTGGAAAAAAATTGTAATAAAATTGTTTGATTAACGTCGAAAGTTAATCAAAATCGAAGTCACCAAGTTCCCCAATTATGTTGCTCGAATAAAAACAACCCAAACTTATTACAACGGAGAGATATGAATTATCGACCAACTGAGTTCCCCAATTATTTTGAAGAATTTCGATTCAAAATGACCCAAACTTATTACAGCAGAAAAATATGAATGATCGATGAATCGCGTTCCCTAATTATATCACTCGAACAAAAAAGATCCACCCACCTTCCTCATCGTCTTCGCAGCTTCCTGTTTCGAATTCTCGCTAAAATTCATGTTGAGATCGAGATAGAGATGATTGTTGTTCACCAATTCCAATGGCGGTTCCATCGGTGGTGGATTCGCTTCCTTTTTATGCCTTAACCTCCTCTCGGTTCTTTCTTGCCTCGTTCGTAGAACCAGCACAACATTTCGGTCCAACATCTTCCCAATAAATTCTTCCTTTTCACCCCTCAAATATATCTCCGTTTAAATGCCACTCCACGTAGAACCGCAACGGTGATTATTAACCGAACTCTCTTGCAAAACCTTAATAATACTAATCACAATATCTAGTATTATTACTATTAGTAGTAATACTATCCTCTCGGTAATACTTCTGGTAAATATCTCGGCGAGATACTATTAATTCATCCAAGTTCATTTATTCTTATCCTGGCACCATGTTTAGCGTAAGTACGTCGATAAACACATTCAAAGCGCGATTAATCGTCCAATTACGATTAGACAAATTCACACAATGTAGAGGCAGATTCTTCGGCAGTGTGGCTTTGGTATGTAACAGTGTTCAGCGATCTCCAAACTTCCTCTCATAATAAATCTACCTGGAGAATATGTTTGACATCGATACACGTAGTCACTCGACGAACTTGGACAAGGAACTTGCTCGGTGAACACAAAACGATTGAATTCTTTCGTGGCAATTCGAATTTGGACTGCGCGTCTTTCTTCGAAGGAGACGAATGCTCTTTCGTGTCTCTTCAGATCCTGCGTTGTTTGGGTCTTTAAGAGGAATTCGTAAAAGCAACGTGGAGAGAGAACCGTGGTATGAGAGAATGTGTGGTGGTCGAGTGCAAAGTCCCAGCATTTATTGGCCCGGGTTAGCTTGGACGTTATCATCTACGACGTTATCAGGGTCCACGGTAGAAAAAATGCTTAGGCGCCGTGGAGGCACGATCGGCTTTTTAATGCGTGCACGATCACGTAGGGGAGAGAAACACGAAGATCATGACGAATGGTCGTGTGCCCTCATTTTTCGTTTTTTTTCTACGAAAAAAACATACACAACCGGAATCTTCCGGATTGATTTCTAGTTGATGGATCAGTAGCCCTACTTCGTGGACTTCCCTGTAGATCACTCATTTCTTATGGTTGTAGATTATGACGTTATGGAATGAAACTTATGTCGAGAAACATATTATTTATGAATCTTGATCAATTCGAATATTTGTCGTGTAATGTTCAACGTCGCAAATATCGAAATGATGATAATAGTAATTTAGTTTATTTGCATTTATAATAGGAATAATATTTAAATATTATATTATGCGAATCGAATTCTTGAAATACATCGGATTGTATTATAACGTTTGAATATGTATTATGGTGTTACGAGTGATAATTCTTTATTTTTTAAATATGTGTCGTATTAAATGTGTGAATTATTATATAAATTTATAAGTAAGACCTTCGTAATTAATTATAGTCTGAATATGTAATCGATACCGTAATCGCAAGAAATATGAAGTAGATCAAAGAACAACTTGATCTCGGCTTTCTCTAAAGAATCGTTCGAATAACTTCTATTTTTGGTGCATGCCAAGAGTATCGATTGCATTGCCGTTGCAACGTATAGATGCATCCTGCATAATTGTTTATCCAGAGAATTCCAAGACTATGGAATTTAATTTGCAAGAAAATTCAATCATTATTATTATTAAAAGCCATATTTAAAATTGCATAACTTGTATGCCAAAGAATACAGTGAACTTATTAACAGATTTAAAGCCCACCTTATTACAGTCACATCAGTCGCAGAAATTAATAATTCATTTTCAATATTACAGGATTTATATTAACATTGTAGGATTATTATTAATATTACAGAATTAATATTAATACCATAGGATTACTATGTATATTAGAGAATTAATATTAATGCTATGGTGTTAATATTAATATTAATATTAATATTAATATTTTCGTAGCTTTATACTTCGGTACTTTATACATCGATGATTGAAGAACGTTTTCTGGAAGCGGCATTAATTTTTCCTCGGAAATGAGAAACGATGTTATACGTGGAAGCGTAATCGCGAGTTATGACAATGGCAAAATTGAGCAGCATGACTATCGAATTCCTTTTCCGGGTTATCGGGGGTGTTTTGCAAAGTTTCGTCGTTCTCTCGAAAGCTCTCGGAGTTACGTCAACGCAAGTGTTTTTCTGATTCGCGAGTTGCAGCTGCCGTCTCACACTCGAGTTGTTAAGAAGGGTGGAAAAGCGAAACAATTCGCGTGCGAGAATAACAACTCGCTGCTAAATCAATATGTACGTCGTTTCTTACGTAAATCGTTCCTGTACAGGTAAAATTCATTAATTAACATTTTTGTGGTATTTATAATTAAAATGTCCATATTCACAAAATACAATATTTGAACATCACAAGTCACTTATTCTTAAATTATTACTTTTTGAAGAAGGAAATGCGGATATTTTAGTTAGTGATTTTTACCTCTATAACAAAGATTTTCCGCGATCCGCGAGAATTATCGCGCAAACATTTCGGTAATAACCGCTATAATCGAGATAGAATCGAGTTTTTTCGATCGTAATTAAGGATAATTTCCGATTACCCTGGTTATCTTGGTTTTAATTAAATCGGCCATAAATCTTTGATCCAAAAACAAATGGCATAAAATTTGTAAGGTTCAATGATAAGCTTAAAATCATTGAAGTACTTAACTGTTATTAATACTTCATTATTTAATTAATGAATCTTATTGCATGAATACGTTTATTTATCACAAAGCAGAAGTTAAAAGTCAACCCTCCATAATGCAACTTTTTTCGTTTCTCAAAGAAAATCGTATGACGCGAATCGAACGAAGTTACATTCCGTGAAAGTAGTATAAAAATTATTATTAAACGTCAAGTGAAACAGGTGACGATTGTCACGTGTACTTTTACAATTATTATTACAACGAAAAAATGAAATGAAACGAAAGATACGGATGAGTATTGCGACTTCCAAGTAACATGACGTCGTAGAGGGTTAAAAGATAATGGCGCGTGCGAAGAGTGTTATATCTAATTCGCGATGTAAACAGCGCGTTAGATATAAAGTTAGACGAAATTCAGCGTGATTCGTCGAAGGAGATAAAGATTATACAATATTTCCGAATATCTACGGAGTTCTCACGCGTCTGACGTAATTCCATTCAACGTTGAAATACTCGACGGAATTACATGGAACGGAAGTTAATTCGACGAAGAAGAACCGGCGAGAAACGATCGAAGTAATTTCTATTCACGGTGAGAAGTACGTCGAATTACGCGAAAAAAAGGGAGCACTGTGAATGCGATTAAACCGCTGACATTTTGTTGACCATTTGACATCCTTAATCTTTATTACCGGTTCGCGGATTTAACTACCGAAAACTCGAGTCTCAACAGCAACACGCCGATTGTCACGAATCCATGATGCAATCGGCTATTTATTACGGGATCCGAAGTTGCAGTCGAGTAACGATAATTCGACAATCTATTAATAATATTTTTCGTGGTTGGTTTCCAACTTTCTAGCACTTTCGGACTTTCGAAAAAATATACTCCATACGTTACGATATTTGTAATTATTATTACAATTAGATGCGAAACTTTGTCTTTTATCATTTTTCATAATAATCGAATCGACAAGCCTTTCCATGATAATGGAATTTATGTACAAAATATACAATCTTCCAAAAATTTTAGTACAACTACAATCTACTAAATCTGTTAAGTTGATTTATTAATATATAATATAAAGCACCGAAATACGGAGCTACTCAAATCTTAATAATACTCCTGTACTATAAATATAAATTCTATAATATTAACAATTAATTATTAATTTATGCTATCGGTGTGCCTATAATTTATGTTCCAAAAATGTAATAGAACTAAAATTAGACGACATTAACCAAACTAATTAAAACCAAACAAAAGTTGAACTAAAATGATAAATACCAACATAATAATAATCGATTAAATGACTATTAATCTTCCTCGCGTTAAATCTCTGACGCGTGAAATAGACAAAAAAAGAAGAGACATTTAATTGTATCTATAACAACACCGAATATAATTAAAGGGAGAATCAAAGTCGTTTCTCATATAATCTTCTTCCTAGAATAGTCTCGTTTTTTCTGTACAATTAATAACATCGTCGTGGGAAGTCTACGATAAACTATATCGAGATTCTATGCTCGCTTTTGACGACTAAAAAAAATGCGTCCGTTGAAGATGTCTGGACGAAGAGAATTTATTTTCTGAAATTCGGCGCAACTCTTTCACGGTTCACGGCATGCGTGTCATCGTTTTAACGATAAAATCGTTTATACCAATGAATATAACCAACGTAAAACGATAAAATCGTTGTACCGTGGCCGGCTAATTACTTGATAAAGTTTCTCAAAGAAATAACGTGGAGTTACGAAGCATCGTATCGTGACTTAAGTTAAAACACACGATAACACTCGCTGATATAAGAAAAAAAGAAGACGACGGTGTACCACCGAAATTTGGTTATTATCGAACTATTAATTTCCGTCGTAATTAAGAATAATCGACGTGCTGTTGCAAATTATACCGAGAGGGATTAACGTGAAATCTTTAGGGAAAACGGAAAATTTAGGAACACCTTAATGTTTTCTATTTGATAAGAATAGTCGAGGATTATTAATTAATTGTTTATATTTAACAGACTTAAGAGTTGAAAGCGACTCTTGGACTCCTCTCTGATTGTTGTGACAAATATATTTATGAATAAGTATAATAATAATATGAATATAATACGAATGTAATTTGAAGATAATAAAATATTGAGTAACTGTAATAATAATAATAATATCGATATAATACCAAGATAATTTATATACAGTAAAATATTTAATAGATATGAAATATGTTTGTACCGGTCAGAGATGAATCATGACTAGATTATTAATAGATTCAAGAAAGTTTAGTGATAAGAGTGTTACATTACATTACATTACATCGTTGGTCCGGGTCAAAACACGATAAGAAATGGGAGAACGATTTTGAAATGATTTCTTCGTTCGTTTCTTAGAAAATCAATTCGACGACCTATCATTCTGTACACTTCAAATAAAAGCTTTTTATCAACTTGACATAAAATATTACTAAAAGAAATTGATAAGCAGCGTTATATATTTTCCAAAATAGCAAGGAAACTAAAGAAGCTATTTCGAGTAATAATTGTGTCCGAATTACATAATTACGTAATAGATAGATAAAGATCTTGGTGGTCTTATTTTGTAGCTTCATCGATCTCGGATTCGAGCCAATAAGACCTCGAATTATCTTATTGGAAAGATAAGAGTTGAAGTTCACTTTTAGTGACCAACAATGCACGGCGCGCAAACATAACTCTTTACCTTCTTTTTTTCTTTTCATTCCGAACTGGAAACGACAAATAAGATAAATTACTCGAATGATTTGGGTGAAACGAGTTTACATCAATGAATTATAATGAATTTAATCTTCGATAATGCGTAATTAACGTTAATAAGTGGTGCGACGCTTTTTGATCAGACGAGTCGATTCGAACCTCGAATAGTTCAAAGTAACCTAATTACAGTTTCTTTTACCATAATATTTTTGATACTCGATGTAAAACACGCGTTATCATCGAAACAGCATCAGCTTCGTCTTATTCGTATTTCCGATAAAGTTATGAAATTATGCGTGCGAACTTTGATCGCGCAGTAAATTTCAAAATATACAAAAAATGTTTGTAGGTCAGGAGACTGGCCTGAGTTAGCTGGTATCGACTAAACTCAGGCTAATTAGCCTGCCAAGTTAATTTAGCGCGTTCGGTTGTAGAACAGTTTATGGTGCAAATGTTCTAGGTAAGTTGAACGCGCGTAAAGGTGTTTAAACAGAAATTGCATTATTTTATTTGTGTTGTTATGTTGTACCCGTGAATGAATATTTGATGTAATAATACTAGTTGAGATAAGCTTTGAAAAACGGAGGAAAAAGCAACTCGACCTTTGTTCCCTCCTACCAGGATTTGAACCCTGCACTATTTCGTAGTAAACTGGAACCAGAGCCACCAGGCCACGCAACAATTTCAAGATACTGGTCATTCTGAGCTGCCGAGTGAGAAAATTTCAATTTCCCTAATTTTTATTCTAAAAGGTCTGAATCGATGAGAGATGGTGCCTGAACATGTTTTATAACGATTTTGGGTCGAAAGAAGTGGATTAAAAATTTGTTTCGGTCAAAAAATGGGTCAACCCAAAATCGCAAAAATGTGAAGGGGTATACCTTCAAAAATTGTCAAAAAATCAAAGTCGCCAATTTCGCTCCTAAATGACCTAAATCGATGGTATATGATGCCTAATGATGTTCTAGGACCGATTTGGGTCGAAAGAAGTCGATTAAAAATTTGTTTCGGTCAAAAAATGGGTCAACCCAAAATCGCAAAAATGTGAAGGGGTATACCTTCAAAAATTGTCAAAAAATCAAAGTCGCCAATTTCGCTCCTAAATGACCTAAATCGATGGTATATGATGCCTAATGATGTTCTAGGACCGATTTGGGTCGAGAGAAGTCGATTAAAAATTTGTTTCGGTCAAAAAAGGGGTCAACCCAAAATCGCAAAAATGTGAAGGGGTATACCTTCAAAAATTGTCAAAAAATCAAAGTCGCCAATTTCGCTCCTAAATGGCCTAAATCGATGGTAGATGATGTATAAACATATTCTAGAATAATTTAGGATCGAAACAAGGTCTGTTTGCTTGACAATCTACGATTGTCATTACATCTCCAAATTAATAAACAATGAAAACATTAGACACGATACTGAACTAACACGAATACGACGATGGAGGTCAATTACAATGTATTTTGCTATGGTTCTAGGCAGAGACTTCTGGTCGTTGACATTACGGCCCCTTGAACTCCGTGAACCTTAATTACATTATTATTCGCTAATTACGGACGAGAGTAGTACACTTAAGTCGTGGTTAGATTGTGCGGCGGGCTTTTCGCGCTACATTATTTAATTTTACAATCGACTCGCTTATCTTACAATACGATTACTCGACAGTACTGCACCACTCACTTTCGCCGACATTAATTTCATCTTTCGTCGATCATCAATTTCTACCTCAATTAACAATTAACGTGTGCATCTCAATGCTTTCCGTTCGTTATTCAAATTACTTCCTATCTTCGTTCAAATTTCGCGATAAATACTCTCAGATTAACACTAGATGGAAACCTATTTGAAACCTATTGGAAACAGATTTGTAAGTTTCCAATTTCTGAGATTTTTTGCGGCTCACGTTGCATAATGGACGTAATTAAACCGATTAATTTATTTTTTCGTCCATCCCTATTTCTAAGGACGTATACCTGAATGTATAAATGCATATAGCTGAATATCTTGTCCGTAGTTCTAGTGTTAAAAATGTATCATAATACGAATTAAAATCATTTTCTAATAAATATGTATTGATTATATATTTTAATATCGAATCATGCCGACAGAAATGATTAGGAAAATTACAAAAAATAAATAGTTCTAATTACAAAAAATAAATCGTTTGAATTGTCGCCTGGTTTATAAATGATGATACTAACACTGGCAGACAGTTGAACGGCTCGTTAAACACACTTATCGGCGCGGATTATAAGAGCATTATAATAAGTATTTTATTATTGGCTCCAAGAGACATCTCTGCCATTCTCCGTATCTCTTATTTGTCGAGATCCAACATACTCTAACGTGCGCAGAAAAAAGAGTTCCAAATGACAATACAAAATAGAGGCATTCTTTTCGGGTCGTTAAGTAATCGACTGTTTCTTGTTCTCTCTGTCCTTATCTTTATTACAACATACAAATGTCTTTGGAAGACTATTAGAATAATGCATAAAATTAAACAGCTTAACGATTAACTTTTCGTTTACATATTATTATAAGTTGAACCAATAAAACTGTATTGAATTAAAATTTAGAATTCTTAAAAAATGAATGGAATTCTAAAGAATTAGGAAAACGACGATATTACAAAATTGGAGTATTAATTTTAGTTTCTACTATAATGACAATGAAATATATGAATACAGGTAACCCTCGTATAACGCGCGAGTTATGTTCTAAAGAAAGGTCGCGTTATGCGAGACACGGAACGAAATTATATGGTTTAGTAACTAAATGTTCCTGTACATATTAAATTGAACGAATAAAATCTTGTTCAATTAATATTAAAAATTCTCGGAAGAATGGTCCGACATCGAGAAAATTCCAAGGAAACAATGAATCGCGTCGAATTATCCGGGAGGAAGTGAAAGTACGCGGAAAATAGATACGTAAACAGTAGAAACGTAGGATCGATAAACTATAATCGATAGGTATCAGAAATCGAATTCTGAGTCGCAAACAATAAGAATGAATCAGAAGTGTTGGCGCGATGAGAGAAGGAACACAGTAGGAGAGCACGGTAGCGCAATATCCGAGTCTAGTAAAATGATACCGATAAGAAATCCATCGACAAAATATTTGCCAAGGTTATTTTCCAAGCAGGTCTCAATGGTGAATCATTCGCGCGTGGATTCGCAATTTTTGACTGGATTTCGAGAATTCATCTTTCAAAGGTGCCCTTTGAAATTGAAAGAATAATTCGAACGACATCGATTGCTCGTCGTATTCGTAAATGTGGGTCAACGTTGAACACCTTTTATGTCTCTAGTTTACTTTTAACCGCTGACTCACATCTTCAAAGACTTTCATATTTTCCACGGCAATTCTGGAGCTTGATTTTTAAAGTAAACTCTGCGAAATAAACGTCAAAGTTCTACGCGAAATTTCGATGAAATTGAGAATTATATATTCGCGGATATAGAAGTGAATAATAATAATGAAATTAAGGGATGGAATATACGCCGGGAAAATGATATATTTCTAATAATTAATTATATTTAATAAGTATAAGGAAACTATGTCTACGTAAATTTTGTTAATTCGTTGTCATTGAATTATTTTCATTATCGAATATTTTTGAGATGTCATATTATTCTTAGTGTTATTATTATCATCATTATCGAGCATACATTCTGATTCGAAATATATCCATATTTAAGGAATAATTAATTAAATCAAATTTACGTTTGCATTGGAATGGGAAATATATTTTTGTAAATGGTCATCATATTATAATCATAAAATATTTCTTTGATGTTTCGTAATCAATTTGTAATCATTACTGGATAATTAAAAATACTGTCCAAAAAATTGCTCGAAAGTTTCAAAATAGAATACGGCACGAGAAAAGTGTCGAGCATAATTGATTACATCGACCTTTCTTTAGTGTCAAGATTCGAGGTGTTTTTATAAATAATTCGATCGAGTCTTCTATATCTGGATAACCACAAATCCGATCCAATGTAGGGCACGTCGATCGTTGAAACTCGATCGTTCGTCTCCTCAGATTGGTTTAGTTCGACCGACTTTAATCCGACAAACACGAACGAAACAGTGCAAAACAAAAGGTAATATAATCAGGAAAGTAAGGTGTGTACGTGCCATTTTTTCTTCCGCGACCTATCGACACTCCCTCGCGATATTTCGTTACGCGGACTTTTATTGAAAATCATTATTGCGTGATAAAAATCGATAATCAATCTTGAGTTCATCATCAATTATTTTCTTACCGCGCCATTCTTGTACGTCCATATCTACTTGTTTGTAATCGAATATCAACTTTGTATTAAAACTCATTTCGATCGCATTATTTCCATAATGTTAATGCACAAAGACTTCATTATAAATCGGTTTATTTTCTCAGAATATATTATTACAAAAATAAATGTATTCGTAAATAAAATGCTACATATTTCTTACGAAATACAACTAAACAACTAAAGTCTTTTATTCCCATAAAGTTGCACAGGGAGTTCAGAGATACTCGACAAGCATCTTTCCTTTCTTTTAAGAAGAAATAGACAAAAATAAGGAAAATTAACATGAACATATCATAATAAAAATGAAAAATAGTGAGAATAAATAAAGAGCAAAATATAGAAACGCAGAGAAATAAAGACACAAGCAACACAAAGTTTCTCGGTAGCACCAATGGCGTATTGTTTTAGAAACAATTCAAGTTCGTGGTGAAATCTGTTGATTGTTCAGGTAAAAGTTCCATTGAAGAGCACATTATTCTTGTTCTTTGATTGCGAAGTGAAGGGAAGGAAAGAGAGAGAAAGAGAAAGAGAAAGAGAAAGGAAATGATAAAGCATTGGTCATCGATACCGACGACATTCCTTTATCTTGAGTCGAGTGTTGAATCGATGGTTGCGCAGTAAACGAAATTCGTGAGTTTTCCATTGATCCTGGTTCGACTCGCATCGAGAGCATCTAAACGTTGCGCCGACAATCTCTGCCGTTCAGATTAGATAAAAACAAACTTCTACGAAGATTATCGGAAAGGTGCATCGCGGAACGATAAACTTTCCCTCTTCGATTCATCGACGAAACCCCGATTTTTCCTCCTTTTCCTCCATTTTCTGCCTTTCCTATTCAATCTTCTCGAATTTTCTCTCTTATCTTCGTCCTACCGCCTTTTCGTGAGTTGCGTGCATTTTTTTCGTAGACGCCATGACAATGCGATTCGAATAATATCTCGTTTCGTGTCAATGAACGATTCTCTTTCTAATATGTAATATGTAAATTACATATTAGATAATCTAACCCCTTCCAAAAAATACACATTATTAATCGATATTAATATATTCATATATTAATATCGATTTTAATATTCTATTTATTTGTGATGAGTTTAATATTTTGCCTTTGCGTGAAATATTTCAACGAGAAAATAATTCTTGTTAATTATAGTATTTTATAATAATATATCATATGATATTATATATCACAAAGTAAATGTATTATGATCGAATTTGATTGTAGTTGATATATTTCATTGGAGAAGAAGGTGACACTACAATTTTCATGAACTTTGTTCGAGCAAACGTGAAACACAACTATTTTACGGTTTTACCGGAAGAATCGGTTCTCCGGCGCATCGGAAGCATTTCCGGTCGATATCAAAAGTGCAAAGCGGTTTTTACTCTCCACACGGTGCGGTTCAAGCTGGAATTGGCCATTATCCAATGGGCTGCCATTTGTTTTGAGCCGGTGATATACGAGTTGATTACTTTAGCACGCAAAAATTCGTGAGAATTAATTCGTTGCGTTTCCCGGTGATTTACCCTCTGTGTTTTTATAGAATTACTTATTTCGCGTACTCCATCAGGAATTTAAATTTGTTAAGCTGACGCATAAAAGGTTCGGGAAAACAATCTGAGTTTTTAGTTCCCGCGTAATGTCCCGTCTAATTAAGAAGTTCCCTTGCAATATTTCGCGCGGGAAAAATGGTGATCAAGACACTTTCGGAGAAAGAGTAATTATCTGCTGGCGTTGAAAAGTCTTATTTTCTATTAATATTTTATGTATTTATTGAGCAGTTTAATATTTTGTCCTTGCCTGAAATATATTAGCATGAAGTTAATTCTTTTTAATTGTAATATAATATAATGTAATATCATCGTAATACCATTATATTATATTATATATCCCAGCGTAAAAGTATTTTGACAATATTATACTGTAATCATACGATTATATATACTTACACAATTCTGTGCCCCAAAAACGCGGAAATAAGCTTGAAATATTAATTAATACACTATTCAGTAAATTAAAAGAAGATGTTCTACTTCGATGACCCGCCCGTAATTTATGCAGGTCAAAATTACACGATTTAAGAGCGAGAATAATTCTAGGAGTAAATTTAGTAAATTTATGTACATCGGCTTGTGATCCGGATTTAAACTCTTACGCGACATGCAATTTAGATTGTTGGATTATATTTCACAGTGTTGAAATAGACCGAGAAAATTGTTCACGCCGTTACATTCTTTAGTTTAAATATCTCATCGACAGAAACGATCCGAAAAATATTCAACTACAGCTTCAGCTTGGAAACCAACCGTGAAATTTATGGTGGTTGCATTAACATTTCTGGATGGAGTTTCGTTCGGGATTAACGTTGGAAGAATAAACCAACATCTAAATGCAAAACTCCTACTTTTTAAACTACGGTTTTTCCTTGCCGCTTTTAGTGCGCTTAATTTTGAAAAGGAGTACTACAATCGTTTCTAGGCCAGGAAAGGATTTAATGAGAATATTATACGAAGCCAGAAATACAAACTAACCTTTAAGACTTAATTTCCAGCGTTAAGGAAATCGAACAATTTTCAAATATGCAAAAGATATAAATAATATTCTACATAGGAATGCGATAAACTCGATTTTTATTTGTCACACATATATAAATATATGTTAATCTATGCTAATTTAATCATACTTTACTACACTAAGTAGAGATGATATTTTAAGACACAGATGCAATCTTTAATTTTCATACTAGTATTTCTTTTCAATTTTTATTCGAGTAGCATACTTGCTATAGACATCCAATTAAAATGTCTAATGTCGTCGGAGTAACGTTTAACATTGGATACAATGAAATATACAAAAATTCTATCGTGCGGAGATATGATAAACCCTTCCTCAAATTCCAATTTCAACGCGAACTACGTCTCACAGATTACGCCGATAGACGTTTCAAACTAATCCCCTTAGTTTCCATTCGACCGTATTTAAAACGTATCCAAAATTAGTTCTCAACGTTAAACGTTTGGAGAATATCATTAATTGAAACTAGAATCAGTCTACGGTGGCTGATGAAGCAGGGGCGAGTCGCAGAAGTAGTCTGCTAGGGTTTTAAAAGCAGCGCGCCAAAGCGTGAAAGCACCGGTCAACCGCGTGTTTAACTTTCTCGGGTAATAAATAAAAAAAGGAAAGAGTTATTACTCACCATTGGATGCCGATGAGAATCAGGCGTGACTTTACGGTACTCCCGAAGTTGGACAGACTCGTATCGTGGCTTTTTCTTAAGATGAGACCGCGAACGTCTTACAACCGATATCAGGACAGCTGGGCCCATCCGGACATCTTGCCGTATACCAAAACGTGTACTACACTGCGCTGGCGTATTTTGCCATCCGCCCCTCCACCCCACGCCCCCGCGACCCTCCGCGACCCCCCCGCGCGCCACAATTGCGTAACTATCTACCGAAACTTTCAATCGGCTTTCTCGCTTCCTCTTATCACTAAGAAACTTCCAAGTCTTGCGCGCGTTTCTCACAATCTCCGAACCTCCCCTCGTCGTTCTAACAAACAACTCTTTCTATTCTTATGACTTACGGGAAACGACGCTTCTCGCGGGTTGAATTTATTAGATGGATATCGGAGAAAGTCTTTCCTCGAACACCTCCGTTTCCTTGCTCTGTGACTATTTGTTAATCATTGTCTGTAAAACGATCCGACGATGATATGTTTCGAGGACTTTTTCGGTCGCGTTGTAATCCTATGAATATAATTAATAATGTAGCAATATTATTAATTGTTGTAGTAACATTAATATTGATATAAGTTAAAGAAAGGATTTGGACAAAGATTGTCAACATAAACAGCTTTATAATAAATTGGTATGTTTTCGATTTACGCGTATCTCCAGTTGTCTGGTATTTTAAGTAATCGTTAATTATTACTTGAAAAACTGGTATTTTATCTTTGAATTTAGCTCGAACTATCGGCAATTCTGGATAAATTCTTTTTCTTATACGATCCGCATTACTTTATTGTTATTCTGTAGGACTCCCGTTTTCCGCAGATGCGAAAAAATGGTACATTTTTTATCCGCATACAACTGAAGGAAGAAACACACGAGATTAAAGTCTGTATAAAATTGTATTTTCTTAAGCGATGTTCCTATAAAAAGTTACTTTCTGACAATATGTACATAAGGTATATCCAATGTATATACATGGAACAGTATATAGAATTTCATAATGAACTATTAAGATAAATAAATTAACTGCTGCTGAACCAATCGGATCCCATAGCTCCGAAAAACGCCGCGGCTCCTGACTTTATCGTGGCACCGGCGGAGTCCTTTGCGCTCTCCTTGCTCGTTACTTTCTTGCGCTAAATTAAACAATTTAGAAATAACAGATATCATTCCTAAACGATCCATTTCAAAGTTAAACAATCACATAAAAAGTCGGTGAGTCGTAGCGTTGATAACAAAGCGTTATAACGAAGAATTACAGTTAATTCTCACATAGTTATATGTGAATGTAAATCCACACTTAATAATGTTACATATCACGTAAGTAACACGAAAACGTAACAAAGAAATTAGTACTTTTATTAAAAGGAAGCAGTGTGCAATGCCAGTAGCTTACCGCATTTAAATGCACTCTTATCTCAATGAACCGGCATCTAAGAGTTTATACTTATATAAAATAAATATACCCGGAATGTGGGAGAAGAATGATTGGAGTATTAAAAAATACCTGCGCTTTCTCGGGTAACGTTACAGATACAAGCGGCAAATTACGAATTGGTGCTGTCACTGTCAAGGGTGGAAACCATGGAGCACCTGTGCACAATGCTAAAACAGAGGGTGGTTCAGATTTCACACCCTCCGCATTATTATAGTCAGCACGCGCACCTAAAATCGAGTGCAATTGTTCCAAATGAGGCACCAGGTTGCCAAAGATCAACTGCAGAGTAAGAAGAAATATTGATAAAAATATTCCATTCAACGACGAAGCAACGATTAACCCTTCGCACTCCGTACGCGCTCCAATAATTCCAAAATCAAATCTTCTGTTTGCTGTTTTTATAATATAAAATCTTATAATATATAATATAAATTATATAAATCTTATAATATATAAAATTTATATTATAAGATTCGTTCGTCAATTTCCATAGAAAAAGATTGTTTATAATTTAATAATCGGTATCAGAAAATGTCTTAGAATAAGTTCTTGTTTACAGCCGAAATATTCTTCAAGTGCAAAGGGTTGAGTTGTATTTGGATTGTATAGAATGTTGTGATACACACCAGAGATCTTTGAACGCTCTTTTTAACATTGGTACGAATAAATGAATCAAAGAGATCGTAATCGAAAGGATCTATCTTCGATAGGATACCTTCGCACGCTCGACAGTACAGCTTCGACAATTCCGAGACCGGCTTGTTTTCTTGCGGCACCATCAACAAACTCGAATATTTTATATCGAACAATACTTGAAATGCTTGCTTTTGTGTGAGATTGGTAATGTTTGATACGGTTATATAATATGTGAGTAATAGCGTAATGATTTCTTCTATAATCTCGTGAAGTACCTTTCTGTAAATAGGAAACAAGTTTGATTAAAGTTCGATATACTAATGAAAATAATTACTCCATCGTCTTCTACGTACTTTGGAAGAGTATGCGGTATAATTTTATTTAAATCTTTGCTAATGGCAGTCAGGAATTTTTGTAATTGTATCGATGGTTGATATGGAACTAATATCTCCGACTTTATCCTTTTGCCTTCTCCGGATTCTTCTTCGATCGTCACTTTTTCCCATTCCGACACAATTAAATGGACGCGATAACCATCGAACGGTTCTTTTAAGATATATTTGTCTCTGTGTTCATGAATTTTATTCTTATAAGTGCTAGCCCAAAGTGACCACACGAAAGTACTTTCTTCTTTTAGTTTATCGCAGATCGTTTGCCACTTAACATTCGTGATGGTTAATCCCGAGACTTTTGACAGCGTAAAGCATTTGTTTAAATTCGTACTGAGAGTAGTAAGCGCCAGGAGGAATCTTGCCATTATTATAGCATTTATGTCACGCTGGCCAGACTCTGGATTCTCATTGATGCACCTATTTTTTACGAAATGCATGAAGTCTTCAATCATAGCAGCGCTTATAATCTGCAAATGTTCTTGCACTTCCGAACGATCCGAAAACGTATCCGAAATTAAGAATATATTGGTTGATACAAAGTTATTTTGTATGGACATCACACGCTCGGTTTCGTATAAATATTGCTCGAGATCAGAGAGCAGAGAATGCAGATTCGCATCAAAGCTTTCGGACAGTTTGAGAATATTCGGCGAGTATCCTTTTGTCTTCATTAATAAGGATCTTTTGTTATCGAGTAATCCATTTTTCGTAAGTTTTTGTGGAATGTCGCTCGGTGAATCTTTCCAAATAAACCACCGTAAATCATGCTCTGGGTATTCAAATTTGTCGTGAGCGATTTTATTCAGCATTTCCGATACGTCCGATTTCAGATCTGATATAGTCCCCAACCATTTATCGCTTATAATGTCTAGCATCAATTTAAGTATTAATCATTTTTCCGTCCTCCGCTAAATCACAATTTTAATTCATTTTAATTTATACATACCCTTTGCCCGTTTAGTTATAATAGGCTGAAAGAATTCGACCCAGAAACTAATTTTCGGTAGCGACAATTCTTCCCATATCGAATTCCAATTCTCGGGCAAACTAATACCAATAGCTTCCTCGCGAACATAATACAAACCCTTAACGGATATGATTAAATCAAGTAATTTAATAATTTCGCGATTGCAAAATTTATCGACCCAATTAAGCCAAGATTGAATACTTTGTTGAAAATCAGGCAATAAGAAATGTTTAGGATTATCTTGGACAAACGGTTTATGATGCTTTGTCACAGGAGGAAGAAATTCATTCAATAATTCCTGATCTAAGTCTAACTGACAAAGTAAACTATAAACCTCCTGATCCTGTACCCTGGTTATATTTTGTAAAACCAAACCTCCTGATTTAGTATTTGTACCTGTAATAAGTAACTAATTAATTCTGCTCGCAAAGAAGTGATTTCATTTTATTTGGATCAAATTAATCATACTACTGTATCGAATACAGAGTTACCAACTTACTTATAAAACAAGTGTAAATTAGATTAACCGTTTGTATTAAGATCGTAATGCATAATTTGATTTTGTTCTTGACACTGCTATCGTTATCATCCATAACAATGGATTCGATTGCGCGACTTCTCATAGATATCAACTTCTCCAACAGTTCAGTAAATGGCGTGGCATTTAATAATACGAGTGCTGCTAAACAATTTGCCACATTCTTAAATAAAATAATAATCATAGTATCTGATAATCTTCTTGTATTTCAGAGAGACACTTTTTATAAAAATGTGGCTGAATAAAGAACATTTTCTGTTCATTCTAACATCAAAGACAAGGATCAGGTATTAAACTGAAACATGCTACAATGTTGTCTTAAAGTAGCACAACGACTATTCAGAGTTCGCAGACTATTTTCTAACATTGAGCCACATTTGTCTATAGATGTTCTACATTTTTACCAACCTCAGGCTGTACATCTAATGACTGTAGTACTTTGTTGCATTCATTAAATATAATACTCTTAAACTGACTAATAACATCCCATTGTTTTGAGACTATTGGATATTTTGACAACAAGTCTGTGGTCCCTATTTCAAACTGTAAAGCATAATTTATGTGCTGTGCTACTAAATATAATTGTGTAGCAAATAATAGATCCTTGTTATCAATACTGCACCATATATGCTCTGGTATATCCATTAAAATTTTAATCTGTATCACAATTGAGTCTAATATAACTTCTGGTTTTCTGTAAAACATTCATGTCTTATAGTCTTAATATTATCTGATAATATTCATGACATAAACAGCTGCTGCTATTCAATTGATAATGGTATACATTCTGTATAAATACCTATGTTTCTCATTTTCAATTGGTTCTATTTTGAAACCAATTAAATACTTTTTCTGTAATTCACTAAATTTCCCCTCTATATTAACAATATTCGAAATAACGCGTTCCGACGTTATTTTCATCTTGCCAATCGTATCCGCGGCTAGTATTAAGTCACGGTATCGCTCCCTAAAAATTATTTTCTAAATAAACATCTTAAATATATGAAAAAATACTGTTCGTGAAAATACTGTTAATAATTATTCCACACAGTGTCAAACTTCCTTTCGGGCTACTAAAATCTATTTGTCACAGCAAAGACACGTAAATTGGAATCATAAAGAGTTACAAAAAAATAGTGAATACAATGTATTATTTTGTATAATCAATTTTTTACCCAACCAAAGTACGTAGTTCTATCTTTTTCCTATCACTTTCATGCTGTATTTTCTTCTGTATCTCCTCGATCTCTTTAATTGTATGCTCCTCGAACAGTTTATTTATATCTAAGTCCAAGTAATTAGTTGTTGCCATTTTTCTGACAATATATTTGACTTAACAATATTCCGGTAGCTACTATTTAATACGTAGCAGAAAACTTGTCAGAATATTATCAGCTGCAATCAGTGATTCAAGAACCGTTCAGCAGGTTGCGTTGAATTTATTTTCTTGATCCATGAATTGATAAAATAAAGTGTGCTTTTTTATCACAGGACATTATACCACACTTTATTAGAATTAATATTTTGACAATTTTACAAAACTTATTAATAATCAAGTTCTTAGGGAACAAGTTTACGATTCGTTAGCGCGTAGAGACTTATCGGTAAGATGAAGTAAAGTCCGGATATTAATCCTTGATTATAATCAATTTCTGTTTATTTACATTTCTCAAATGACATAACACTTATAAATAATTTGCAGCGATAAACCTGTTCAGTATATATAGTGAAAGCATTATTGCAAGAAAGAAAGTTATCCGTGGTGCATCTTAGAACCTGAGGATCTTTTGCATCCTCAGTGTAAACAAGGACATACGAAGCTTACGCATAATCAGTAAAATAATCATCCTAAATCATTCAAAAGTCTTATATGATTGAAATGTAATAAAAAGGATGAATGTCATGATATCTCTGCAGCATCTGTTAGGGGGTACGTGTTAAAACGCAGTGATTAAAATGCGCCTCCTTTCGAGGCCACAAAGAAGCATGGGATGGAACACGCGATACGCCATATTGAGCGAATGTTGATTGAATGCGGTTTAGGTGTTTACGCGGTAGCAAGTAAAATCCGTGAAAAACCGTATCGATCTTCCGTGCCACTACTTCGGAGAACTCGTTTTCGTTCTTGTGTATTTTGAGTTGCTGCTTTGCGCGGCGATAGAATGAGCGGCAGCGAAACCGAGGAAGACCAGTGCAACAGGACAAGAGAAAGCAACATAGTGGCAATGGGTGACGTTTTAGCAAAGAAACATTCGAACGATTCGCCAAACGATATATGCACGGTGCCTACGGACGATGATCTTTCGCGAGATTACGTCGGCGAATTACTCGATATCGAGGAACTCGCTGTCACATCACCTATGATCGCAGACTCCGTTCCTCTCGTGGTAGGTTGCAATTCCACGAACTTCCGACGACAATGATGATGATGGTCATAGTGATCGTGATTATATAGGGTCTACGATGATCCTTTTACTTGAACCAATATTAAGAAGATCCAACTGTTTCCAGAGTATGACAGACGAGGAAAGCGTAATCGACGCATTCATCAAAGGCGCGAGAGATGCCGAGTGTCAGTACCCCATCGATATGAATTCCGAAGTCTTACTCGAGAATTCCTGTGTTACTATGATTGCCGATAATTCCTCGCGAAGCGGGAAAGAATCCTCCAGCGATATTTGTAAAACTGAAAGGTAATGATTGGTGTTGCTCCATTTGGATGAAGAATATGTGCTTCCTCAGAGGAAGCAAATGTTCTGATGGATTGTATTTTGGATATAAACAGGGAAATGTTAAGGGAGGTATTGCAGAGGACTATGAAGTTCCAGAATTCTTGGACAGAATTAAGGCAGCATATAAGAGCTGCATTTAATGTTGCATTGGAGAACTCTAGGAACCCTAATGGTTTACAGTTGCAACATAATACACTTTGTACTGTTGAAATGCATGATACTGTTCTGCAGTAAGTTTGTATGGATTTAGTTTTGTGGATGATCAAGAAACATAAAGTGGGTATTTTAAAATTGTTTCTCTTCTTAGACTGTGTAAGGGTGACCCTTGGCAATTGTTTACAAGACTAGTAAATCAGGCACAGGAGTTTGTGGTAGAAGTTAAAGTTCGTTTGTTAGCACTTCTACATGACTGTAGTGTAAATAATTTAGCTGAAATTTTTCTCACAGGTCAGTATTTATTTCTGAGAATGTTGATGCTTATACATTTTCAATAAATTCATCAGATTTTATGACCCTTAATGTAGGCTTATTAGATGACTATGATGCATTAATATCAACAACTTCACACATTTCTGAACTAGTAACATCTTTGAAGGAACATTTGGGAATGTTCAACTTAAGTTGGGATTGTTTTAGTAGAAAGTTATATCAACTTTATGTATATAATGATCCTTTGGTACAAAACAATTTGCCAAGGTTTATTGGACAGGTAAAAAAAAAATCATTCAAAATTTGACTACACATTCAAATTTATGTAGATGTAGAAGATAGATATAAAATGTGTATTCAAAACCTTACAGTTAAGAAAACTTTTACCACTGAAAGGCTCGGAATACCAAGGCCTTGTTCATCGATATCTTGCACTTGATGATGAAATGACTAGAATTGTTCGTTCGTGGCCAGAAACAATTAAGTGGATGGAACAATATAAGTAAGTTATGAAACAGTTCGCGCAGTAGTTGCTTGCGTTTAAAATGACTATGCTAATCAAAAGTTCACTTTATCGTTGAATAAACAATTTGTATGTGTGCTTTTGAAATTATACGAGCAATGCATCTTTCAGTGCAAAACAGGCTGTTCGAATAACTAGAATAAGGCAAATAAGGGAGGATTGGGAATTATTTACATCAGCAAGGAAACTTATAGAGCAAAGGGTGTTAATTAGGTCGCCAGAGATGCTACAGTATGTTTCCGATTTTTTTGTATATGTTCATACTTTTTTCATCAGAAATTTTCTAACGGACTATATAAAAAATTATTAAATTATTAAATAGAACAATAATAATTTTAGAGCGTTACAAGATATTGCTAGTCAATTTTCAACTCTTGTGTCTCATGGAAAAGTCGATATACCTGGAACAGAAAATATGCCGCTAAATCCGACATTAGAATCCACTTTGGATTCTTTTAGTATGCCATCCAGTATAGAAGTACTTCAAATCTTACTAGATGATTTTAATAAAGCCCAGCAACAGAAATTTTCAATTATACCTGGATCATTAACTGGTGCAGTAATGGATTATATTCAGCTAGATGAAACAGATTGTAATTCAGGGCAGTTTGTTAGATCAGTCAGGTATACAATATTTACATTCACATCTTACTAATTTATATTTAATTAAAATTCATTCATTCATTACACAAATTTGCAATTTTCTTAAAGGGGCCATAATGACGAATGTTCAAAAAACAATACGGGGGACGGGAAATGTTGTGAATGTCACGTGTGTACTCGACCCCCCATATCTCCAGTTGTAAGAAAACTTTAATTCATTTTTATGTAATATACAATCTTATAAAAAACCTATATTTTGCGATACTCGCAGGTCAAACGTACGAGGCCGGGGAATACAGAAACAGCGGAAGGAACTGCACTTTCTTCACCGTTCAGTGATAGATTTATAGGTAAATAATCGATTAATACACATGTTAGGATTCTTCAATAAACAACGACAAAAATTGTTCTTATCTTTCGATTTCATTACGGTTGTCCTTTAGAAGAAACAGCAATTCGTGCGGCGACAATTATACAAGCAATGAAGCAGGTGAAGAAAAAATCGGAGGGGACAGAAACAAGAGTACTACAAGTTGACGGCACGGATGTAGATAACATTACGGAAGACATCGAGTTAAGAATGTCCGAGTCACAACCTTGTTCCTGTGTGTATCGACACGCGCGGGAGATAGCTGAACGAAAAAACGAATTCATGGAGAGTCCACCCCCTTGCCCTTGCTTGCTGTATTCTAAACGAAAGTGGGACACTTGTCCTTGTCTAACAGAACGTAAACAGAATATACTTCAATATACCTGATTATCGTTGTATTGGTTTCTGCTCGCAACAATATCAGCTTTCACATATTTCTTTGTACAGCTGTGCCTAAAGCAGTCGTGTCAAATGGCCATCCAAAGCCAGTTTCGCCATCCTCGTCCGTCACCAACGTTAATCAAAAACGAAGTAAACGAGCGGTAAAATCTGGCCCCACACAGTCGGTTCAAAGACAAAGAAGGCACTCTACGACGCAAACGCGAAGTACCAGTCACAATCACAGCACACATCAGGGTAGGTATGATTATTAGACCGTACCGCTACAGAATTGATGACAGTTATGTCGGTCGTATTTATGGTAATTGAAGAGAAGTATTATTAATCGGTAATATCTTATGAAACATTTTTGGTACACTATTAAGGGTAATAATATAGCTAGCATTTATCTCTCGGATTTTGCGAACAGGTACAGGTATCCATCCACATACTCATGGACCTCTTCCGGACTTGGTAAAAAATACGGGCACCAACCACCGGCCACATACACATAACAATCATACGCCGCATGCGTGTCACAAACAGGCTAATATCCAGCACATCAAGAGAGTCTCGTGTAATGATCGTTAGTACTTATATTGTAATATTATTAACGATCAATTAATTGATATATTCTAATATTTTAATACCGGCGTGTTGACTACAGTAAGTTCCGGTGACGGTGATTGCTCCGATTCCGGAAGTAGTCAGGAAGACTCCTGTTCAACGAGTAGCTCAGCACAAAGAGATTCGAGTAGACACTGTGACTGCTGTTACTGTGAAGTATTTGGGCACGGAGTTGTAAGTGATTTTTTTTTATGATTTTCTTGAAACATGCGGAACATAAAAGAAATAAAAAATAGAGAATATAAGCAAGCTGCGCTGGAGAAAATATATTAATTTAATTGTACTTTTCTAAATTATGTTTTGCTTTTCTATTGTGCAGCCCCCCGTGGCGCCGGTTAGTCGGAATTATAACGAGATGAGGGAACGGTTGCGACAATTACTGACGAAGAAAAAAGCTAAGAAGTGTAAAGCCACGTGTAGTCAACCAAAAAGTTCGTCAGAATCATTACCGTCGAGTACTAGTAATGAAATAAAAACAGTAGCGAATTCCGCACCACGCTCGAATACTCCAGTTTCCATTGCATCTATTGCGCCGCCGGACCAACTGGATCAAAGGAATTTAGACGAGTTACTCGAATTTATCGAGGGCAACCAAAATGGCAAGAAAGATAACAATAAAAAGGCTGAAAAGAAAGCTAGGCAAAAGCAGAGGAAGGTAAGATGATTTATATCGCGGTAAATATTTCCCTCGTTGCGCGAGTTATGCACCGGTAATCACTATTTGTGTTTGTTTTTGGATAGATCGAGGAAAAGTTGAAGACAGATCGACAAGAAGCGGAGAGGCAGAAATTAATAGAATTGCAGAAAAAGACACCCGAAGTAACGATAACAGTCGTAGATCCACAAAAACCTATTCCTCAAAGATCATTACCTCAGTCTAATCTTCCTGAAGTATCTATTTTACCTACGTCACCACCAGTAGCTTTACCAGCTGTAAAGCAATTAAATAATAAAAAGAAAGACAAACAAGAAGTTTGTAGCAATAGTAGTAACACTAGTAGCAATAGTTGTAGTAGTAGTACTAGCGGTAGTAGTATAAATAATAAAACAAAGACTGCGCCAGTGAATACGAGTCTAAAGAACAAAAGTATTAATACGAGTAAAATCGACAGAAATACGTGTTCCAGTAGTCAAACGAGCAAAGGCGGAACAAAAAACGAGAAGGCCGAACACTCGACGAAAAATCATAAAACACTGGCGAGTAGCAATAGTATGAATGTAAAAAATAATACGATCAACACGGTGGAATCGCTAACCGTTGATTTGACCGACAAGAAACTGACGAAGAAAGAAAGAAAAAAGTTGAGGAGGGAAATAAGGAATCTGGAAGAGGCAAAGTTGAAAGCACTGGAAAAACCGGTGCAAATGGAAACGCAACCACAAATCGTCACCATAAAAAGGGTAATGGAATCGAATAGCGCAGAACCGACGGTGACGATTACACTGAAAGGACAGACACCCGCGGAGGACAAAGTTTTGTTTACACTAATAAATGGACAAACGAAGGAACACACGACGACCCAGAAATTGGAGAACGAACGAAATCAAAGTACTGGTGGAAAGAAGAAGAAAAACAAAGCGAACAATAACACCAATAGTAATAATAACAATTACCCCCTGCAACAAGGAAATAAGATACAACAAACGAACAATTCGAAACAGCAACAGAACCAAACTAAGATTAGCGAGAGTAAAAGTTTGAAGCAACAAATGAGTAACGAGAAATCTAAGGGTGGCAAACAAACGGATGAGAAGAAAGGACAGCAACAAACCAACGGTGAAACGAAACACGGAAAATCGAAGAAAGACAAGAAGAATACGGAGAATAAGGAGAACGTTATGCAGCATCAAAATGCAGTAAACAAAAATAAGAATCAACAACAGAATGTTTCCAATAAAAAACAGTGTAAAACGAGCACACCTCCGCAAACACCGGTGTCACAAAAACCATCAAACAATGCTAGTATTATGAACGAAACGACTAACAAGAAAAAGAAGAGTCAACAACAGGATAAGAATAGTCAGTTGAATGCGAATAAAAATAACAAAAATACCATTTCTACTGCCACGACTAAGTTGACGAAAACGGATAATCAGAAAGTTCAAATTAAAGCAAACCAAACTGTAATAAAACAACGATCACCTTCGGAAATACAGACTACGCCTGTCGAGCGTGTTAGTACACCATTAAGCAGTCAATTTAAGGATATTGGTTCAAACACTAAAATAAACATCGAGAACTTGAAATTGCCACCTGGCATTACAATAACAAAGGTTGATGTACCTGCGAAACCGCTACCAATCAAATCCGCGCCAATGCCGAAGCCCGTTAATCCACCAAAACAAACAACGATCATAGCAGCTCCAATGAGTGGCGTGCAATCAAGTTATGCGAGTCCTCAAGCGGGTGGAAACGTGATTGTGGTGGATACTGGAAAACTTAAGCAAGATCTTTTACCAAAACCTGCGGAAAAAGGTAAGCTATATTCACCAGATTTTACATTATATCAGGTTGTCAGAAAAATCGTGCGTTTTGCATAAGAAAAGCGGGAAAATATAAGTAAAAACTGACGATTCTTGAATGACTGCTTTTAAGAACATATTTATTGATAACATTTTTGTTGTACCGATGTTGTTCGCATTACAGAACTACCGAAGGAGACCCAGCAACAAGCTCAGGGTACCAGTGGAAAGAAGAAGAAGAAGAAGAATAAGAATGCCGCGAATGCAAATAATGTGACCAGTACGACGGTACAGAATAATGAGAATTCGACAAGCGATCAGACTGACGAGCCGGCTAGAATACTTCATAACCCTGGAACCAATATGGTGACCATAAGAAATCCAGCATTTGGACCGATGAAGGTACCACCCACGCAACAGGCAGCTATCATAAAGGTATCGGAGAATGGAATGGTTACCATCAGAAGTCCCGCGCTACAGCAAGCGATCAATGCTGGTCTAACATCACCACCGAAACCCGATTACATCGTGAAGGGTGACCTACCCTTAAGGGCATCAAACGAAAATATGCACACGAATATAAAACATACGAATGGCATGATACCGTCTAGTTTAGCCGAATTACGAAGTAGACTAACACCGGATTGCACGGCGCTGACCGGTTTGGCAAATATCCAAATCAGTAAGGTCACGAATGGTCAACCGATTCCGGAGAACGGGATCAATTTGAAGGGAACCAGCGTGACCTTGACGAAAGTGAGAACGGAGAACAGTATGGAAGATATACAGAGCGCGAAGAGTGCAGCGAGGGAAGCCATAAGCGCGTCGATAGCTGCATCGTCCACCGGCAAGAGCAAGAAAAAGAAAAAACGTGGAAGCGAGACAAGACAGTGCGGAGATGACTGGAACCTCGTTGGTGAGAAACAACAATAATCAGACTTTAACATGTAAATTTGCTTCTTTCATTTTTTGTTTTTCCTTTTAACGTACCTCCGGGCTGGCTCTTGCTCCCGGCACGTCAGAAAATCTTATAAAGCTACACCCAAAATACAGAAACTAAAGAAAAGAAAAGAAAAGAAAAGACGTCTCTTGGAAGACTCGTAGGTTGATCGCACTGACGACGGTTTTTCTTTCGTTTCGTTTCGTCAGGAGAGGACAGTGTACCGCGTTAGGACGAAGTCTCGGCTAGGTCAAAAGATTTTTCAAATACCGGATACACTCGAGATGTCCTCAAATTGGCCACCACGAATTTCTTGGGGATTGTCCGGAAGAAACTCTGGCCAGTGAGCACTATCTTTTCTTTATTTTCTTTTCGCATTTTTCGTGCGACTCGTTCAACCCGCATCTTCTTGCGAAGTTGGGTAACTCCATGTCGAATACAATTTTATAGCGAAGAATCACTTTAACGTGATAAATATCCGAGTCTAGGATGACGTAGTCTATAGCTTCATATACTTTAGGGAAACACACATGACGCTGTATTTTTTTTTGTTTCTCCACATTTTTCATTCTGGAAACATACGACAGAAAGGGAAACCCGGTGAGGTTCATCGGCAGCATGAACCCAACGTTACAACGCGAATCGAGGCGAAAGAACTTTTTAGTTAGACATTAGATTCGTATGACGGAACTCTAGCGAAACAAAAATCGACTGAGGAAAGAGAAAGGAAAGATAAAGAAAAGATACGTTAATTAGGTGACCTGGAAGTCTTGTGACTTACCGTATACCCTTACCGTTACATATCTGACCATGACAGCGAATTTACATACCTGAAATCTCATTGTGATATTGACGTAGGTGATACGATTGACGGTATAACTATATTTTTTAAATTGCTAATGACTATTCAATAAAAGAATTTATTTTTTTCAACGTTATAACTCTCTTTATCCCTTTCGGAAACTGACGATCTCCCAATTACGTTGCACGTGTGTACCGAGAGTCATAAACGTACATACGCTCTTTGATACCGCATGAGGGATTCATTCATTATTCATAATTGACACTTCGAATTAACGAGAAGTGAACGTTATATCTTGATTATACTTTATCTCGAAATCGGGTCTCTTTGTTTTCTTTAGTTTTCCTTCGATGTTCCTCTTCGAAGTAATTTCATGATTTCGCACCTCCTCCATCGGTACTACCTTACGAAAGCAGAGTCTTTTTAACAGAGAAATCAGAGAACCAGTGCAAAGATTAAGAGATTCGAGCGAATGGAAATACGCGACGGATTTTCACCCTTATAGTACCTTACAAGTTTCCCGAGTACCGTCAACAAATATCTTTATAAATATGCGATTTCTGAGGTATCTACTCATTTTTCCATCTCATCACATACTTTAAATTACAACCAATTCTGTTTTGACACGAACGTTTTTTACTTGAATTTTATACAACAATTTAATCAAACTCAAAGTTTCATTCTTTCTTTTATTAATAATTCAATGGTAATTCTAAAGTCTCCAGAGATACAGTATATTTGTTTACATGTATTCTTCAGGAGCATATCTATCGTGTATAAATAGAATCGGGTGTGATATATCGGTGTAAGGTATTTCTCGGAAAACGCTCAGAGTCGATATATCGGGTCTAAGGTACTAAAAAGGTTAATATAAATATGTGTGTATATATATTCCCCTCCGCATTTCATCCCTGAACAACAGGGTCACCGATTTCTAGTATTTAGAGCGTGTCTTTTGCAGAGAGCGTATTCACGCCCAAAGATATAGACCTCGAGGACGGGGAGATGGATGACGCTGAGCGTGAACTCGAAGCATTCAAGAGGTTTTGTCTCCAATCGGTCCCGCCGCCACGTAAAGAAAAGGTCAATCTCAACATCAAGGACATCGTTCTGAAGAAGAAATCATCATCGTCGTCCTCCTCGACGGCTGCCGCCGTGATCGCAGCGAACTGATCTTACGATTAATTTATCATTACACTTTTCGTAATATTATTAAATACGGTATAATACTGCCAAGGGGCCGGTTGCGCGTCGCAACGCGACAAGACGCGACGGGACGCGACACACCGAGTGTTAACGGATAGGGAAGCGAGGGAAAGGAGAAAAGAAATGTATTTCCGCGTTATCGAACGCTTTGATATCGTGATTCGATTCAAACGATACAATCGACTGGTACGACGACGAAAGGAATATGAATTACTTTGATATGACGTTAAACGTCTTCGACGAGATTATATAGAATAAATGTGATACGCTCGTCCCCGGCGTTGTTGGTCGTCGTCACTTGTCGTCGTCAATTGTCGTCGTCACGGTCGTCGTCACGGTCGTTGTCGTGTCGGCACCTAGTCGACTCATGTATGTTTATTAGTAGCGGCAAATGTAAACTATAATAGTTATTCTTTACACGCGAAAAACTAGAGGAAATGGGGACTTTGATTATCGTCGAACGGGTGGGGAATATACGTGTGGCATGTTTTTGTTTTTCTCGAGAAGCAGTCAACCGTCGTAGGTATATTTATATGTACGAATATATCCAGTGTACACGATGTTTCTAAAAGGTTCGATGAAAAAAGAACAGAACAGAAGAAATGAATTTGAAATCAGCGACAAAAATTCATCGTCGACGTTCACCCTTCGTACGATTTTTATCTCGCGAGTTTTACGAAGGAGAAGGTGGTACCAATGCTGGCGGAACGTTTTAGGAATATCTTGTGTATATGTATATCTTTTAATATAGTAGAAACGAATTCTTTTCATCGATTCACTGTTTTAAAGGCCTTCTTCATTCGAGGTTTTAACGTACTATCTGTGATCCTCGCTTACGCGGTTCGGTATTTATTATAATTGAACAGAACTTTTTTAAATATGCGATCTCTTGCCATACTGCGATGATTAAATTATATCGTAAATATTAATCTTTTTAGCTTTTTATTCACGGCAATAACGTACTCGTAATCGATCAACCGCGATCATTTCCGAACGGCAAGAATCGACGATTTGTTTGCGACGCGTTACATACACGGGATACAAAGACGTACAACTTTTTTTTCCTTTTTTTTCAATAAAAGCAAATATGCATTTTTGCCGAACGAGCTTTTTTTTACGTATTTCCAAGTTTCTTCCTCAACTATCAATTTGCGAATCTGTTCTCGTATTAATTCATACGTCTCGCAACAAATTTGATGTACCTTCCTGTTTTTATATGATTGTTTTTGAAATTATTTGAGGATAATCCCGGAAGATACGGTTACCGCGGTGTCCGGCAAAACACGGGTGGCGCGAAATACAAAACCGTAGGGTCAAGGCGGATGAAGAAGAAGGTAAGTCAAGTAATCCTTACGTTTGAACGTCTCAAACGATTTGTATGCATCGCGGAAGAGATCGGTCTAAGATCTTCCCGATGCTTAGGCGCCGGGTCGGCGATGCAATTTTTAATGCAACTGATGTTGCACCGTGCCTCAAGTACATTGTTCCACAAGAATGATGGGCCTTGGACTACAAACAATTGATTTACATCAGGAGCCATCTTGCCGAGTAACTAACCCCCCATAAAATGCAGGAATAAACTAGTATTTCATTTTTGCTAGGTCCTTTGGTATCAATAAATTAGTATAATATTATGATTAACAACTTTGATCGCCTTTATTAATAGGAACAAGAAGAATACGGATAACACTGTCCAGCACAAAAAACTTATAAAACGATTAGATGATTCTTATAGATTTTGGCACGCTGAAAACGAATTCACAAACCGTTTTTCTCCAGTACCCTCGGTTTTCGAAAAAATCAATTTAGAAGAAAATGGTCTTTTTGGTACATTGAACAAGATTTATGGCGCAAGTATAACAATTAGACAGTCTTTTTAAGTTGCAAAAAATTCGGTGGACTTTTGCGAACAAAAGCCAAAAGGTCATGGCAATCACGGATTGTCAGCAGACCTAATTTTTACGGAAATTTGAATAAAACCTCGATAAATGAGCGCGTGGGCTTGTCTCGCTAACTTCAATCAATACTTAAACATATTCATTTTAATTACTCAATTTACAGAAATATTAGCAACAAAGCCTTCCTCGTTAAAAACCAAGCAATTTTTGTTCAAACATTTTCTTTCTATCTGCTCTAATAAACGAGATATTTAAAGAAAACTATTCGCGTTTTTAGTTTTGAAACACCCTATATAAGAGCGAAATTCATGGACAGAAAAAGTGCCGTCCATCTAGCGGTGGAAAGGTGGAACTAAACTCGCCCTCCCCCCACCGATAATTTACGAAAGATTTAGTTCCACCTTGTCTCCGCTAGATGGACGGTAATTTTTTTACGCATGAATTTCCCCCATCGGGTACACGCATAGGAGGGTAGTAGCGAGTTAAGTTTCACCTTTCCACCGCTAGATGGACGACATTTTTTCTGCCCATGAATATATTTTTTCGCCCATCCAGAGGGGTACTCACAGCAGGGGAGTAACGAGTTTAGTTCCACCGTTCAACCGCTAGATGGACGACATTTTTTTTGCCCATAAATTTCGCCCTTACAGAGGGTGTTTCAAAAATAAAAACACGAAATAGTTTTCTTTAAATATCTCGTTTATTAGAGCAGATGGAAAGAAAATGTTTGAACAAAAATTGGTTGCTTTTGAACGAGGAAGGCTTTGTTGCTAATATTTCTATAAATTGAGTAATTCAAATGAATATATTTAAGTATTGATTGCAGTTAGCGAGACAAGCCTCACGCGCTCATTTATCGAGGTTTTATTCAAATTTCCATAAAAATTGGGTCTGTTAACAATCCGTGATTGCCACGACCTTTTGGCTTTTATTTACGACATCAAAGTCCGTTTTGCGTATTTTAGGAGTGCATTCCAAAGAAAAATGTCTGCTCTATCGCATAGAGCGATTAGGATCCACGTCAGAGGCCAAATTTTTATGGAAATTTGAAAAAAGTCTTGAAAAATGAGGGCGCGGATGTGTCTCGCCAAATTTAACTAATGTTTAATCATATTTACAAATTAATATTGCAAAAGTGATTCATATCATTTTATTCGCAAAAGTCCACAGAATTTTTTGCAACAAATAAAGTCTGTCTAACTTTTATACTTACGTCACAAATCTTGTTCAAATGCCAATGATAAAGCGCATGATTAGTTTGATAAAAAATTAGAATACTGCTCGTTATAATTTAACAGATTTTTAATGGATAATTAATTTAATTCACGTTTAATATGCGGATTAAATTAGGTCTAGTTACAAAAGAAGTCGAGAATAAATTTGTACCTCGCCGATCAGCTGAATTGCAGAACGTAATTTAATTCATGCTTAAGATTTCGATTAAATTCGATCTAATTACAAAGGAAATCGATAATAAATAATAATACCGTAGCAAGCAGAAAGGAAGTAAATTCACTTGTTGCTTTCGTAACCGGACGCTAACCCTTCGTTATAAGGCAGACCGGAAGTAGGATCAACGGTGCGAGGATTATTAGAAATTTACATGCTGCCTTATTGCATTCTTATTGCGAGCGAATTTACATTCCTAATTACGGTAGGGGAAAGATAAACAAAATGATAGGGTAAATGAAAAATTTACCTCGAGTTTAGCGCATGAAATAAAGATTCCAATCAATTATCCTCAAGTGAAAGTTCTTAACTTATCTGGCATAAACATATACATAAAAATAATAATTAATTTTGAAATTAAAGTCGAGTGCTATTTCGAATAAGCTGAAGAATCATCTCCAATTTTTATGAACATTTTATTTCCAACCTATAATTTACACAATTATTTATTAATCCTCTTCGACATAAATGTCTGCGTCATATATAAATAATGTAAACATAACTTAGGACATTTTCTACAAAATATCAGCATTAAGTTTAATCATCGCCATATTTTATTTACTGCATATTTCGAGTGGTAACTTTTTCTCGTTTTATGACTCCATTTGATCTTCCTTTAATTAGACTGAAACTAGTGGACTTGTTTTCTTCTTCGTCCAACGATCTACGCTCGAAGAGAAAGAAACTACTATTATTTACGATCGTATATAGAAATAAAGTGAATGGCTTCATGAAAAAAAAAGAGAGAATTAGAAGTCCATAGGTTGTCGAGCAATAAAATGTGCCTTTAAAGCGTTCCATCGAAGCGCGCAACTAGACGGGCTCTCAGTGAAAGAACAATTAACGAGTTCATTTAACCTGGATGTCGTTCTATTAACGATTTTCCGCTCACCGGAGACACTTGTAATCCTCGTATCTCCGAAGAATCCCAAAGGAACTCCCATTCGCTTCATTCTTTATTCTCTTCCCTCCGCTTTTTCTCTTTCCATCACATTCCGTGGATCTTCCCGCCGACTCTTCGGCCAAACACAAAATGACCAGTCACCGTTTCGCAGTTCCTCGTAATTCCGCGGTAATCGTAGTTCCAAGTGCCTGGGATTTCGCGCAAAAACGATCGCGGAATGCGACGCAGGAATTCGTAGAAAAGAGATTGGATAGTTTCGCTGGGAGAATTAAGTGCTGTTAATCACTAAAGATTTTCCAGAAAATTCGATTTTACGAGGCTTTCAGTGCTGCTTCCTAGTGATGCCTTTACGTACTGATAATGGATGTAAAACTCGACCGCTCATAGCGGCATGTGTTTGTAATCGTATTACTCTATTTAGTTATCTCGTTTTTCCAAACATTTTTAATGGAATCGTTGGTATACGATGCAATTAACTGGACTTTAAATGCTTGAAACTTGTTACTAATAGAAAAGTGCGTGTTATTATAGCAGTACAAAAAGTTAGTTTATTACAAGAAATAGGTAAATACGTTATAAAAACATATTATGAGCATGTATTTTAAATACTTTTACTGCAAATTTTGTTATACGATGCAATTAAGTGAAGGTTGCATGCTTGAAATTTGTTGCTAATAAAAAACTGTATGTGTTTATAGCATTATAAAAAAGTAGTTCTTTACAAAAGGTAGATAAATACATTATAAAGAATAATTGTAAAAAACATAGTTTTACTGGAGATGTTGGTATGAGATGCAATTAACTGGATCTGAGATTGTTAATAATTCCTGAAATTCGTTATTAATGGGAAAGTGTATTATTATTGATGTTATGGGTTCTGCGTTAAACTTCGTTTCCTGGATCGTGAGAAACTCGTGGGAATTCTCGAGGCAAGCAGGAAATAGAGAGGCTTGGCTCGCGAAGTGGTCAATGCGACATTATAGATTGCCATGCATTAGCCCAGATACTTTCCAGTTGTTCAACATATTTCCACGAACCGAGTGAGAACACGGAAAAGAGATTCCACGTGAAAGTACTGTTTTATGCAGTTTTACTTCGAAACGGGACACTTTTAAATAATGTATCTCCTAGAATAATTCATTTGTTCGTATTGCTTTGATTGCACGTCAAAGAATTACGAAAAAGTGAACCTTTCAGTAATATTCCTACGGAACCTTTTCCCAGTCATTTTTAATTACTACTTCATTATTTCACACGTAATAGTGGATTTGTGAAAGATTACTTCTAAATTAACTATAATTTCGAATTAAAATCATTGGAATATTATTGTAGTATATTAGAATACATAGAACTGAATATATGTATATAAAATAGCATATATTTGTTTAAGAAAACGAGAAATTAATTTGCTAAACGAATTTTAAGTTCCCGTTTCAGAAAGGAAGTCATTTGAAGCGAAGAACAAAGGCGCGACAATGAAACGGCATGAGTGGCCGATGAAAGATGAGACGGCAGGTTTGTCCATCGTCGGTCCTCGAGTTTTTGCCAAAAACTGGGATAATCGCCGTGAGACGAAGCACGATATCCGGTTTCCAAAGTTGAAGTATGTAGTTGGCACTCTTTAGAAAAATATTGACTTCCGAACATCTTCGAATTCGATAATTTGTGAGGAAGTAAAGTGGTTCCTTTCCGAGAACTTCCCTCGAGGCGACTACGTTAAGGTTAACACCGACGCGCAGGCGCAAACCTCCCTCTTCGTGAAATAAATGTCTAGCCTTTGGAATTCGTTCCTCGTTCTATCCGGCGAACATCATTTATTTCCCATTTAATGAGATTCTCAGAGTATTTAACCGGATTCCTTTTTACCATATGAAGTCCTCTTGTCCCTTGGAAATCGTAAATATTTAGTTAAGCTTCTAAACGAGGAATTATTTAGCATTCCCCTTCGCGTACAAAGTACATTCCATTTTTAGGAATACTATCGGATTCCATTAACTGCAATCCCATTATTTTACCATTAAAAGATTCGAATTCTAGGAACATTTTTATACGTTGATGAGTGACTAGTAATTAAAAATAAAAGGCCATCTTCAATCGGTGTTAATTCACTAAAATGGAAATTATTATATTCTATATTATCGAGGTTCATCTTTTTATACGCACCGCATAATTTCAAAATTGCATTAAAAAGACTCGCCTGTATTTGATCATAACGTGTAACATGTATGTGTATATATTTATATTAATAGAATATAAATATAATAAGAATAACATATAATTTATTATAATAATATATTAGTTAAATATTAGTATAATTTCCATTTTAATGGAATAACAAGGAAGGCAAAGAATGGTTTGAACCGTAAGGTCGACGATCCTTCGCATCAGCCATGGTTCTTTTTAGGGCGTAGCACGCGACAGGAACATAATGAGCGTGCAAGAATAGTCTTTGGAAAATGAAGCAAGGAGAGTGCGCACTGGGAAAAGAGAGGTGACTGACAAACGCCACTAATGAGAGAAAGCCTCCGCCTGGAGAATGCCTACTGAAAATTCGGTTAACGATTCTAACTCGAGACCAAACCAAACACGATAACGAGCGACAAACCAACGCGGAACTCTTCAACGATTCCTCTATGCTTTCGTATTACAATCGCGTTTCCTTTGAACAGGAATTTCATACCGCGGATGAACGCGGTTGGAAATATTCTCGTCGGAATAGCGTTTGCCAAAATGTTCATTTCATATTTATAGCAAAACAATTAAAGTGTGAGGAATTTCTTCGTCGTTATATACACACATACTAATTAATAGTATTTTAATGTAACAAATGTTAACGCGTGACTTTCTCTAATTTTTTAACGCATGAAACTTGATTGTAATAATAATTAAAATTAAATATTGTTACCACCAATGAGACTCACTTCGGATTCTAAAATTTCGATTCACCGGGGTTATTAATGTTTCATCGTTGTATATATCATATTAATGTATCTGGCAGTTATGAGTAATTAAAATTAGCCGGCTTTTTTCTGACTCGTTTTTTGTCGAACTTTGGGAATATTCATTTTGAGAATTATTTATGTTGATTGAAATTTATGGTAGATTACGGTGTATAATAAGGAATTATTTAAAGAGGGCTCGCGTGTAAGAAAGCGAGGGTTCTTTTTACAAAGTGGAGTCGCTGGTTAGAAAAAGGAAACGACGTTAATGTCGCGAAACACGTTGGTAGACGGTTTGTCTGTCGCAGACCTTGTACCGTCTGCCCTTCAACTTTGAATTTAGACGGTTCCCGCTTCCAGGAAGGGATCCATTTCAAGTCGGAATACGTGAACTCGATACTTCTTCCCTTTCTTTCGAATCGCCCCGACATTTCCGTGAAAAGGAATCAACCGAATCCTCCATAAGTTTCTAGCATTTTTCATTCATCCACCGTACTTCTAGATCGACGGTCAAATAATATATAATTTTCTTGGTTACCTGATATAAAAGTCCTCATTAATAATTTTCATCGTTATTGACATACAAATGGCGATTAATATGCAAAATCTTTCTAAATTATATGATCAATTTATATAATTGTATAAATTAAATTAACCGAATATACTCCAAGTTTTTTATCACTTTCAGTTCGTCGTGCATACTTCATAATCGACAAGAATATAATATATAATATTCATCCTTGTCTAATATATAAATTGTAATTAATCATTTTCATCAATAACTGATATACATATAAATTGTTACTAATCATTTTCATCATTATAATCTTCATCGTTAGGTGATACATAAATTGTTATTAACACGCAACATTCCTGTAAATTACATAATCGTTCGCCAACACATTTCAGGGTGATTTAACACGTAATTAAATACTCGTCCGCAGGAAACGCGAGGTAAAAATGGTGAGAAAGTCTACGAAGGGAAGTAGGTTGTCCCACTCGCGTGTGCCATCATTTAAATATAACTTACAGGGTACCAGATACTCGACAAAAAATCTGGGCCTGTATTTTTTATTACGCGAAGCACGAGTAACGTGTATCTTAATTAGGTACGCGGTCGTGCGTGCGCGTGGAAATTGTGCTTTAATTTCTCGTCGCGATGGAGGATAAAAATACCACCGTAATAAAAGACACGTGGATACTCGTGCGAGTGACTTTCAATTAAAGAAGACGGCGAGGATCGAAATTTATGAAAACTGAAATCAACGTTATAATCGTAATCCTTCAAGAAGATATTTCGCGATGGTTTAATGTAACTTAATAATATTAATAACTAACTGAAAAACAGGAATTAATATTATTAATAATATATTTCTTAGTAATAATACGTAACTTTAATCGATTCATTGCCGACAGAACCAATATTTTACGAACTCGCTTCTTTTCACCCACAAATATATAATATTAATATTATTAATTAGAATTTAGTAATTTAAAATTAATACTATTAGATATACCAATAATATTAATTAGCAATACCACGTACCTAATTAAGATACGCGTTACTCTTGTTCGACGTAATAAAAGAAATTAACTAATAATTAGTATAATCCAATAATATTCATTCTGAATATTAATAATATTAATTCTAAAATATCAGGAACAGGTCAACTACCTCGTTAATTCAATCTAGTATCAAATACAAAATTTATTAAACAACAAACTTTACCGGAAACCAGTCTACTCGCTACATTTTATCGGCGGACAATGAATCACGAAGATGAAATATATTTAAACGCGGTGATCATAAATTAACCGGGTTTCAGATGCTTTCGATATTTGGCATCCCGCGGACCAAAATAACCGAGGGGATTCGCGAAATTCGTGTCACTATAGAATGCAAATAGATCGGTAATAAAATGCAACCGCTACGCCCACGCGAAATGTCCAGAATTCTCGGCTCGTTATTTTCTACTATGAGACAGTTTCGAGTTGCAGGTGTATCGAGTACGAAGTGGGAAATGTGATGGCGAAGATGGAAAAAGGATCGAAAAGGATCGAAAAGGTTCTGGAACGGGGTGCAAACGTGCACGCACCTTCCGCAGCACGTGCACCGTGGAACATGCACGTGCGTGGCTGCACTGATTTACGAGAACGCGGATTTAGCCCGTTGCATTCTGCTCCTTGTATTTCTTCAGCCTGTTATGCCACGCTATTCCAAAAATTCCAAAATGTTTCTACGATCTTCGCGAAATATTATTCGCCTTTCTATAATTGAACATTTTAATTCGTTGTCAAATATTTGGGTTCGCATGAAAAGGTTCAGGCGTTTGCTGGAAATTGAAGACGGGCATACATTATTTATAGCAATTATTAATAGATATTAATGATATGTAATAGAATTAATCATCACCGGAAAGAGTGCGTGGTAGTATCGACTTTACGTCATTAATTACTGAACATGCAATATAATTATGTCGAAGGAAAGTCATTAAATTATTTACTTCTTCGAATCATGCGGAACATATTTCTTCGAAATTTATTACACCATAATTATAAAACTTTATTTTTACAGACTGCTTTTAATCCCGAATCTGCATCTAACATAATTTATCCACTGCATGCCAATGTTTCGCGTACATATTAATTAATTCCTCAATTTCTAATTCTCACAGTCCCCTCATAATTCTATAATTAATATCCTCCGCGGAGATCTCGCGGAGTAATATTGCTACTTTCTAACGTTGTATAACAGCATACAGAATTCGAACTCTTCATAAATTTGAGCTTATACAGCTGGTTACCGGACTAGTTTCGAATTTGCAGAAAAGGAAGAAAAAAATCGAAATATACGCGCACCTTCCGCAATGCGTAATCCGGTGCACGCACATTAAGTCGCGCACAATGATTTACGCGAGAGCAGATTTAGAGCGGTGGTGTTGGTTAGAGCACTCCGATTGTGAATGTTGTACCCACTGTTCTTTAAATAAAACAGCAGAAGCCTTTCGGAATCGGTAGCCAGAAGTATCGACTCGAATATCGGCATTCCCTCGCGCAAATTCGACAAAGGAATTTGTAAACATATTTGGAAGCGATTTACGAATCGGGAACCAGTCGTTACTTTTCCTCCGATCGTTCTGATACCGTTGGAATCACTTTCTTTTTATTTATTTATATAATCAATGAGGTGAACCTATAATTGGGATAAAAAGCCTAATGAAATTAATGTATTAAAAATCTCTGTTTAATTATCGTTTGTTTAACCAACCAACTCCCGAAGTTACTTTTAAAGAGACTTATTTATTTTATAATTAATATCTTACGAAATTTTATTAGGCATGCCGGAAAGTAATCAATCATTTTACAAATACTTTATGATACTCCATTGATTTTTTTTATATTAAACATTATTCTATTAAATAATTATAATATCGTTATTTATAATCCTTGACCGACGATCCATCAATGCCATAATTCCCTTTCGAAAAAACGTAATTCCGAAATTGTTTAAATGCGATACAAATTCTCTAAACCTAAATTGATTATTTTTTGTACTCCTATATATTTAAGGAAATTTTATATTTAAACACTAAATATAGATAAATTGTATTAACAATATTAACTCGAGCGACTAACACTGAAATCGTGAAAAAGCGCGCGTTAACGGATTAATTAGCCTGTATTTTATAACTTATTATAATATAACTTATACTTTATCACTGCACTGCCTCGGTATCAGAAATCCAAGGTCGTCAATCCGACCTTATAATGCTAGGCAATAAAGAACCGCAATTACTACACTAAGTAACCACCATCATTCTACCACCATCTAAATAGTATTAGTTGTCAGATGGAGGATTCTAAAGATTCCTGGATCCCCTGCCGTGTACGGTGTTCGTTTTAAACGACGGGTGACCAATCATGTCGAGGTTAGAAATGCCCAGAGTCCAAGGATCATCGGTGGGAAGTCTTATTGCCGCCATTAGCTTTAATGCTACCGATGTACGTTCTCCTAGAATCCTAGACTACTTCATTTTTCTAGGAACTAGCCCCGTCGGATTACTGCAGAAGCACCAATGGAAGAAGAGTAATGTTGTAGTCCGCACTGGATAGTCCACGCGGTAGCTTTATTGTACCTCCCCGGGGTAGAACTCAATCTTGTTTGAAATTGGATTCTACATTGATCTATTTCAACGTATCTGTTTCCAGTTATTTATTTTTGCGACGAGTAATATCACCGCCTTATTTGTTATTAGGTAATAATACCCCTAAAAGACCGGGGGGCAGCTTAAAAAATAGGGTAATTAATTTAGTGATGAATCCATGCGGAGGCGAATTTCGTTCTTTCTTATGATATGGATAATTAATTGTATTAAGTATAAAGTAAATTTCATGTTAAGTAAAAAACATTATTGGGGGCACCTATGAAATCATTTTTTAACATTATTATTAACTATTTACAAAAAGAAATTCCTCTAAAATTCTGTATTACAATATTACCACTGGTATGTAGAACATTTATTGATTGTAAAGAATATTGTTTCATTTTGAAACTCTCAATGTTTTCTACAAAGAGTATTTATTTTTGTATAAACATTTGATCACGCGTTGGTCGGAATAATATTATATGTACCATAAAAAAGCATCCTACGTTTCCATAAAAATTGTATAACAATTCATATTAAACAGGGAATGGAATATTCATGCAGTTTCGAATAATTCTTAAAGATCGAGATTCACGATCGATTTTCTTGACGATCGTATCATGTCGTAACACGACTCGCGGGTATTCGCGGAGGAGCAGAGAGGCCGATGAACCGCGGAATTTATAGTCGAGGAACGTTCTAGTGGTCGAAGTGCAGATGTCCGAGTTTCCACGTAATGTTCTGGTGTTCGGTGAGCTGGAGCATGTTTCGCGCCTCCGTGGCTCATCTGAAATAGACGAAACCGTGCGAGACCGTCGTCCTTTCTAAATGTGGTGGTCGCGTTAGCATGGCGACCATCACGAACACGCGAGAAACCCACGGTTTATGAGGCTAACTGTGTCTCATCGTCTGGCCATGCCGCTACGCTTTCGGACACAACAAACCTTCTGTAGCCCGTAACAAATGTTACACACGGAAATAATAATACGGCTCGTACCACCGCTACATGGAACTTTATAATCCGCTACGAGAATTTCACGCGGAACATGGTAATTTTCGTGTTCTAAGCTCTCGCGAGTTGAAATGTGTTATTGAAATAAGGGGGCGGATCAAGGATAATAAATAGCGTCGCTCTGGTACAGTGGATGTTAAGCGATGTTAAGTCCCTTGGAAATTGCTGGAACTAAATAGAACCAATGGGAAATTGGTTTGTGGAGGTGGTTTTATGGGATTATGAGAAGCAGGAAAGTTCAGCAGTACGTAATTACTGAGGTTGTTATTCCTTCGTTTTTAATCCACTTCTTTCGACCCAAATCGGTCCTAGAACATCATTAGGCATCATATACCATCGATTTGGGCCATTTAGAAGCGAAATTGGCGACTTTGATTTTTTCGCAATTTTTGAAGGTATACCCCTTCACATTTTTGCGATTTTGGATCGACCCATTTTTCGCCCGGAAAAATTTTTAATCCACTTCTTTCGACTCAAAATCATCCTAGAATATGTTTATACATCATATACCATCGATTTGGACCATCTAGAATTTATATTGGCGACTTTGATTTTTTGCCAATTTTTGAAGGTATACGCCTTCACATTTTTGCGATTTTGGTTCGACCCATTTTTGACCGAAAAAAATTTTTAATCCACTTCTTTCGACTCAAAATCATCCTAGAATATGTTTATACATCATATACCATCGATTTGGACCATCTAGAATTTATTTTGGCGACTTTGATTTTTTGCCAATTTTTGAAGGTATACCCCTTCACATTTTTGCGATTTTGGTTCGACCCATTTTTGACCGAAAAAAATTTTTAATCCACTTCTTTCGACCCAAAATCATTCTAGAATATGTTTATACACCATATACCATCGATTTGGACCATCTAGAATTTATTTTGGTGACTTTGATTTTTTGCCAATTTTTGAAGGTATACCCCTTCACATTTTTGCGATTTTGGGTCGACCCATTTTTCGCCCGGAAAAATTTGTAAACCATTTCTTTCGACCCAAATCGGTCCTAGAACATCATTAGGCATCATATACAATCGATTTGGGCCATTTAGGAGCGAAATTGGGGACTTTGATTTTTTGGCAATTTTTGAAGGTATACCCCTTCACATTTTTGCGATTTTGGATCGACCCATTTTTCGCCCGGAAAAATTTTTAATCCACTTCTTTCGACTCAAAATCATCCTAGAATATGTTTATACATCATATACCATCGATTTGGACCATCTAGAATTTATTTTGGCGACTTTGATTTTTTGCCAATTTTTGAAGGTATACCCCTTCACATTTTTGCGATTTTGGTTCGACCCATTTTTGACCGAAAAAAATTTTTAATTCACTTCTTTCGACCCAAAATCATTCTAGAATATGTTTATACACCATATACCATCGATTTGGACCATCTAGAATTTATTTTGGTGACTTTGATTTTTTGCCAATTTTTGAAGGTATACCCCTTCACATTTTTGCGATTTTGGGTCGACCCATTTTTCGCCCGGAAAAATTTGTAAACCATTTCTTTCGACCCAAATCGGTCCTAGAACATCATTAGGCATCATATACAATCGATTTGGGCCATTTAGGAGCGAAATTGGGGACTTTGATTTTTTGGCAATTTTTGAAGGTATACCCCTTCACATTTTTGCGATTTTGGATCGACCCATTTTTCGCCCGGAAAAATTTTTAATCCACTTCTTTCGACTCAAAATCATCCTAGAATATGTTTATACATCATATACCATCGATTTGGACCATCTAGAATTTATTTTGGCGACTTTGATTTTTTGCCAATTTTTGAAGGTATACCCCTTCACATTTTTGCGATTTTGGGTCGACCCATTTTTCGCCCGGAAAAATTTGTAAACCATTTCTTTCGACCCAAATCGGTCCTAGAACATCATTAGGCATCATATACAATCGATTTGGGCCATTTAGGAGGGAAATTGGCGACTTTGATTTTTTGACAATTTTTGAAGGTATACCCCTTCACATTTTTGCGATTTTGGGTCGACCCATTTTTGATCGAACAAAATTTTTAATCCACTTCTTTCGACCCAAAATCATCCTACAATATGTTTATACATCATATACCATCGATTTGGACCATCTAGAATTTATTTTGGCGACTTTGATTTTTTGACAATTTTTGAAGGTATACCCCTTTACATTTTTGCGATTTTGGATCGACTCATTTTTTGACCGAAACAAATTTTTAATCCACTTCTTTCGACCCAAAACGGCCCTAGAACATAATTAGGCATGATATACCATCGATTTGGGCCATTTAGGAGCGAAATTGGTGACTTTGACATTTTTACGATTTTTTAAGAAATAGTCCCTCTAATCAATAATTAAGTTTTACTAAAATTTGTAGTTTGGAACAGTTCCACGGAGTACTCTTAAAGCATAAACACAAGAGTCAGAAATGACGGAGGAGAGTACGAAGAATATTTAAAGACGACAAGAGGAAGAGCTTTGTGGTCGGATATTAGAGAGACCTGAGTTTCCAGAGAGATGTTCCCTGAGGGTGCGTCGGCCACAGACAACAGATGTTGCGCCAAAAATGCCAGCACCTCGTGCGTATCTTGGTGTCGTATGGTTTGCCGCGAGATCATACGCAAATAGAATCGCGTGAGGAGACGCCCAACTGTCTGGTGCATTCGCAAAAATAGGATTATGTCGCGGTTGTCTCGCGTATTGCCGGCGTATCGCTGGGAAATCGCGGAAAACCCACCCTACCGCCGATTACGGCATAGTTCCCCCAACTCGCCTTCCGGAAGTAAAGAACTACGCTAAATCACGCGACATTTCGCATCGCGTACCATGAATATGAAGTTATAAATTCAAGTTAAAATTAGAATTAATCTGTTAATTGGAGTGTGATATATTTATAACAGTTTAAAGTCAGTTGAAATATAACATATACTTTATTAACGACTCTTTTAGCATTTTAGATTATTTGATAATTTTTTTCGAGATTTTATTAGTAAAAAGTACGAAGAATGGAAACAAGTATTTTCTATCAATATATTTAATAGAATCTGTATTCAACGTTAACTTGTTATCTCAGATTTAAAGCGGAATAAACAAGGATTACAAACGCGAACATTTCAGTGATCTTATCACCGAAGACGACAAAACAATTTGTACTTTATCCACATCGTGTCAGTTTATTCCTCTTTTATCGGATACATGTTTTCTCCGCATTTCTTTCACGAGATCTAACTCTTTAAACATCGTTTCTTACATACTTTTTACGAGAGATCGCAAGAAACACAGGTAAAAACGTTATCGATACAAGACGATCGTACGGGACTCTTCTTTTTACGTCCCGCCATGGCATTGACATCTTCGCGAGTCAAGGCTCACAGATGCATCTCTCTTTACGAGCGACAACTTTTTTGCCGTCTGTGTTTGCATTCGCCGTTGTAAACGCTTCGGCAGACACGCGGGTGGCATTTATCCTCGAGAACACCGTTAACCTCCTAAGATAATCCAAACGAGGTTTACCCCGATCATCTTAAACGATACACCCCTTTCATCGACAGCGCGAATGTTATTCGTGAAAGTTACACTCGCGAGATGATCCCACGTAAACCAATCGATCTTAGAGTCCTTCAAATAAATCGGTAAATAAATTCTTATCAAACCGCGTTGATTCACTCCATCGTTTAAAGATGAACTGAATGAAAGTAACTAATAATTTATATCACATCTTCCCGTAAAAAATTATATTTTCATTGCGAATTATTAATACACAAATGACCGAAGTGAATGACGAGTGCCATAATTAATGTTCACAATCCATTCGATATTTTACATCGCATAAATCAGAGTAATCAGAACTCGACCATTAAACAACGAATTAAGATGAAAATAGAGAAATCATCTTTAAGATATAATTCGAGATAATCCAGTGTGATACGAGCGCGTAACAATCATATCGCTGAGCGGGATTAATAATATAATCACACGTAGAAGCAGGAAAATGAAAGTATCGTGGGGAAGTAGCGTTGTGATACGAGGATATAATAAGCGATTCGATTTCCTGGCCGAGGAGAAAAACAATAAACATGCGTGTATGAAGTATAATTAAGCGAATGGTAGGGCGGTGTTGGGAGTCAGGTAGCGGATCTTCCTTCCTATACCACGTACGCGGATCCACGGTGATCGATCGATCGATCGGTAGCGGGTTAATGGATGCACGTCCATTATCGGATCAATATTCCGTGGAAAGCACGAGCGCCTCGTAAGCAATAGAATCACGTAAGACAAACGCCGTATCTAATAGCTAAAGGAATCGATGAAAGCGCACGTCGACTCACGTGGAGAAGTACTTCCTGTTAATGTTCCGTCCGCTGCATCGTGTACTAACAAGTGTACCCTGTGTAACGACGATCCTGCTTCAGTTACAACGCGATTCATTACAACGTAACTCGATTACCGCGTCCATAGATCAAAGTGGCTACACGCGATAATCCTCTTCTATTTTCGAGATTGAATTCCATGCTGATTCAATCGCTACATCTTAACTTTTAATCGACTCAACGCTAGAACTACCGGCGATATATTCAGCTATATTTGTATGTTTATATGTACGTTTTTAAAAGAAAGTGGAAGAAATAAATTAATCGATTTATTTATGTCCATTGTGCAAAGTGAACCGCGAAGAATGGCAGAAGGTGAAAGGTTATAAAGAACGTTTTTATTCAATTCCGTGGACCCGCCATTTTGACTGCTTTGGTAGGTCTAGTGATAATGATATATGTTTTGAATGGTTGCTGTAAGAATGGAATTAATCTCAACTCTTTATCGCTCGGAATATTATATTTATCACTCGGCGAACGGAGATCGATGAGTACCAACTTGGAGATCGGTGAGCCGGAAACTAACACTTGCTCGATGTGTTAACAAACTACCTCCAATTAAAAACCAAACTAGTCAGGATGTCCTTCGATGAGATGTCTGTCTTTCCTTCGTCCACTCTGGTTTGCTTCGAGGACTATCCATCATTATGGGGACTCAATGGACAGGTACTACGTAAGGCCCAAGTTTTCTGTGAGTTTAGAATACTCGGGAGAATGGAATATGCCGGACCACGGTTAGTTTTAGTTATGTCTTTCATCTTGTTGTAAATAAATATTAAATGGAAAAAATAGTGAGGTTCCGACAGTGAAATTTTTATTACAAAAGTACTCGAAAAGTAATCGTGTTTGTGACTTTAAATAAATAATTTTTGTAAGTGAAGCACTTACGTCATTTTGGTCATTTTAAATAAATAATTGTATTCTTGAGAATAGTTGAGGATTATAATAAATTGCCATGACACTTAATAACTTGATTATCACAGGTACTATTTCCAGACATTCTAAGTAAACGGATAGGCACATAAACGCGTAGTAAATGAAATTTTCTCTTTTGCGTAACAAGTTAATGGTTATTCTGGGGGTCGTTGCAAAGGCAAGAAGTACGAGAAGGTGACAGGTGCTGGGTGCTTCTATAAATTGCGATCTCGAAAGAAAGAGAAGGAAAGGAAGAAACGAAGTGACCCTTGCTATCTTTAGAGGGTTATGGGCCTTAAGTACTACCCCTCTATTCGAAGCATGTGCTTCGCTCTCCTTTTGCAACTCTAAACGCTGCTAATATGCACACCCACCTTTTGTGCTTTCTTACCAGCTTTCCGTTCCCTCTGAATTCCTTTTTTTTGCGAAATTTAACACGGCTCTTTTGACTTCGCGTTTCTCTACTTCCCTCGGTATTTATACAATGCGCGTCGATTTGTATTTGCGTCATAAAAACACACTAGGTTTTTAGTGTCTCCAACTGTAGTTCGGAGAATCTGGTTCTTAACGAATATCATTTTATTTATCCTCCGAAAATGAGTATACAATTTGGAGATAATAATTTTAAAGTCCAGGAAAAGTGAAATATAAAATCTCAAGATGATAATTGTAAAATCAAGGAAAAGTGAAATATAACATTTCAAGATAGTAATCTTAGTGTCGAAGAAAAGTGAATTAAATGAATAGGAACGAAGGTTCTAAGATAAACTTGAAGCAAAGATTTCCTGTGATACATAAGTTAATGAGTACACGTTGGCATCGTAGCACCGTGTTGGAATCACGTAAGTATATCGATTATGAATGAGCTTCCAGGTCCATTCAGCTTGAACATGACCCAGCATCCCAGCCTTGGTCCATCCTCGACTTGTCTAGTAGCCCGATTACTTTCATTTTGCGACACTCCCCTTTAAGTCGTTGTTAGAACTAGTAAATTCCTGACATCTTACACGTTAATCAAGATATCTTCCTTCCACACGATTAATTAGTATCTCTTGTATCTCTCATTTCAGGTAATTAACATAATCGAATAAAAACCTCGAACACGCGAGAAGCAGGTAATAAATAACGGAAATTCAGAGAAGTTGGTAGAATTGGTGATTAACATTTGTAACCTGTCGCTGTATTACACATTAATAGAATCTTTAAGATCGTTTAAATAATGCTTCGTTTCATAATTTGGAAATAATTGTCACTCTAAATACATGTATCTACAAATTTAGTAAGTCAAGACATTCGAGATCCGATTAATATGGTAGGCCATTAATACCGAAAAGAATCGAGTCACGATTATTAATGTCGCGTGACCAATTCATTCCGCGCGTTAATTATCCACCGATAAAACATGTGAGATAAAATCGCGAATCCATCGGTGAGTCTTAAGCGCGATCTAAATCGGCTGTACTCGATTTGCTCTCGTTACATGTGCCGTGTGGTGGACGATGAGATCAACATTGCGTGCAAACCTACCTAACCGCGTGTGCCTGTCCACCCTGTTCCCTTTTTCCCCCCCCCCCCCCCCCCCTTTCGAAACCCATCTCGCTCGTAACTATTTCCAGACGCGTTTAATTAATCTTGAACCAAAAACGTCCAGTGAAAACCGGCGAATGGCCGGTTGGCTCGCCACCTGGCAGAAATAGCTGCCGTGGAAACGGTCCCTTCATACACTCGGCATGGACGCAAGGGAGATGGAAATCGGCGGAAAGACGGCACGGGAGAAATAAACGAGGTTTTCTTGGCACCTGCTTCCTCGAGGTCGAATCCAGCATCTCCGAGGCACGCGCGACCAATCTTCACGTAATTCGATCATTTTTATTCCAAACCTCTTTTCCGACATCCTTCGAATCCTTAACTGGATGCCTTCGATTCACATTATTTTATCGTTTTTATTTCAACATTCTTTTCTCGCCTTCTTTTGGATGATCAAATCTTTAACTCGATACTCGGCTCATTTGAGTACTGATTTAATTAAGCATTCTCATTTAATGATGAATTGATACACCGCGGCTGGATTATGATATGATATTATTCAAATTCGAATTACGAAAATTTATTTATGGTTTATGTAAGAACTCCTGTTATTTTTAGTGGCATAGAAATCCTGTTTCAGGAATGTGGAGGATTTAGCGAATAGATTGAAAGAATGCAAGGAGAGACCAGAAAAAAGACTAGAAATAACCGACCATCCATCTTTATCTTTATTTCACTAATATGTTTTGTCTGACGCATTGTTATTGCGCGTTGTAACTTTACCGAAGAGACATTGCGTGGACTATTACGAAGGATCCCTCGCAGAGGTAAACAAGAAAAAAAATACAAAGTCCAAACTGCCTTGGTTATCCTCGTATAAATATATACATGAGGATTATGCAATCTCTCGTAACGTTCGTTTCATACGATTCTCCATTTAAACGGGTCTGAGTTTCATTCACGGAAAATCTCATCCCGTGTTAATGTCCTCATCCTTCCACTTCTGCGAAACTAATCGCAAGCCAAGTCGATTTCAGAACGGTCCGAAATAAACGAGGCTTTCGATAATTGTGGTTTTCCTGGATTTCATTCGTGGATCGAGTGGGTCAGAGGAAATGGGAAAATTGAATTTCCGGAAAACAGTGTGCAAGGTAGCTAATAATAAGTGGTTCGTGTCTAGCGGTGGTATTTATTCGTCGGGGACCGGAAACCGATTCCGAAATATACATCGCAGGACTGCGGAAGTATTAAGGCAGTATTTGCATGGTGTACTTCGGTTTACACGCGCGTTATAACGTATGGCTCGTTTAAATGGACATCCGTCCACGGCTGGCGTACAACGTCCAAATTTCCACCCACGGGAAGAGTGCTCCACTGCCAAAACACGAGATTGCATTCAGGACGACGACGCTGCTTAATCGGCCTCTGCTCATCGTTTTGATTTATCATGGACATTCATACGTACTTCCTGTTGAAAATTTATCCCGCGCACGTCTTATTAATCGTACTGACCCACCTCAATGAGAAACGGGGTTTCAGGAAGTTCTTGGATTTATTAGAAACTAATCCGTACACCAATTAAAATTTTGTGATTTCATGATAATTTATCGAGTATCGTTTCAGGTCAGTTGGAATAATGGCAATATACGTTATAAACCGGAAGTATTAATTGCAAGTGAGTAGGATAAGTACAACCGAGGAAGACATCTCCGTCTACGAAAGAAATATAGATATTCCATTTGAATGCAACGACGCGTCGACTTTGATAAGACTTCGAGATACGCGATTGTTATTCACGGGCCACTTGGTTCGTTCGTGGGTTTTTTTTGTTGCGTCCCATTCAATTGTCAGCCTGGCTGAAAGAAGAGTGCTGCGTGTAAGATGGATTGATCCGATGCACCGAGGTACGACCGAGAGATCCCTTTATTTCCGTTCTCTCCATGTACGATTAAATGTAACAAGGGCTTGTTGCAAAATCCCAACGAGTCGCGGAGAAGAAAAATTTCGAGTATAAAAGGGGAAGATAAACAGCAGAATGATACTATTATCTCTTTGATGTCAAACGATCAGGAGGATGACGATCCAACGAACAACTTAGGTTATACCACTCGATAATCAATTCAATCTTGACGTTACGTTATCTGATATTTTTTATTAAAACGATAGATCACTTCGATAAATCCGTCGCTCTGATAGAAAATTTCAGTAACAAATGTCCGAGTACAGACGATAAAACGAGTGCAGCACCCACATTGACGAGCGAAGAATTCCGAGGAGTTAAGAATGAAAAAAAGCACGGTGAAAGGACTTCGAAGAGTACCAAAGACAATGACGATGGTGGTTAATCATTTTGGAATATCTTGAAACAGATCATGCTCACCAGAATTAAAATGTTATCATTAAAGTAAAAACACGATATCATCGTCAATGACAATAATATTTATCCACCATAACTCCATTAATATTCTGTTTTTTAAACCCTTCATGAAAGTAGTTCAAAATATTTAAAAAAATCATGAAACGCATGCAGACCTATTTCCATCAAAAGTATGAATATATATTCATTAAGATAAGTGAGAAAGTATGCGTGAAATCTATCAGATATCGCGCTGGAAGCGAATTAAATCTCTCGATAATGATCGAGCGAAGTGGATGAAATAATTATCAAGATTAATTCGTGATTGGCTTACATGGCGTTCCAGAATCTCGTACCTCCGGGGACATATGCAGAATCTGTCACATGGGAGGTTTCCCTAACGACGGTGAGAACCGGGCCAATTGGGAATGGCAGAACAACCAGGTCGTCCGAGGAGCCGACAGTCAGATATCGACCCTCTCGTCCTACGCTTATCTCGGCCCTTTAATCTCGGCTTGCAAGTAAGCTCATCGATGTACATTGCAATTTATCAATCACGTCGATCAGATAATTCGGACTGACAACCACCGGTCACGATAAAGACTAGATCTAGGTTACATCTCGATTAGACACTCCCTGTCGGATTAGCTGCGGGGATAGGAAAGGCTCGATTAGTTTCGAAAAATTTCATATCCGTACCGAGCTTTACGGCCCAGATTGATGTAATTGCTTCTAAACGACGGAGATACATATCTTTTATACCTATTGGGTTAAAGACGATCGTGATATCAGTTAATTAGGTACTCGAATAAATTCACTCTCACTTAGAATTAGTAGTCGAGTAATCGTAGTTATCGGAAATCGGATGTATGTCTCATTATGGATATATTACGTTTATCGTTTATGGAGGATTTTCATTTGGTAGTATTTTAATCGCTTCGGAGTAATATTATTATCTAGCCATTGCATATAGTTAAACGCTTATTAAATAAATTTATCAGATATCAATATTAATCGAAGATATAAAAGGTTCAAACTATACTAGGATCAAGGATCTTAAGCTACACGTAGATTACTACATTAATATTTGCACTTTATAAAGAAGCATCGAACACATATTCACATAAACAATTCGTAAGCATAGAATATTTGAATCAATTTTAATATTAATCAATAATTTAATATATAGTATTCTAATGGTATCAGTACGTAATGCCGTGTACATAAAAGAAAACACAGATTTTCGTAAGGAAACTATTAATTAACTATACGATCTCCATCATAATTAATTACGATTCTCCTTCTTCAATATCATTGTTCGATACTTTCTTAACGAAAGCATAACGTAATACTCTCGGATAGAATAAATTACAATCAATGTGGGGTTATGTAATGAACCGCATTTTCCTGCACCCCTAATGTTTTATTATAAGCGAACATTTTGTGAGATGTGAAACAATATTTTAACGTACCTGATAGTTTTGTATCACGTAGACCGCGGTAGGACGTAGGTTTTGTATACATCCTCGATTAACACTCCGAATCAAAACACTTTTTTCTCTTTCGCGTAGCACAGTTGCTCGTTACAGAAATTCCGAGAATTTGCTCGTGCCTTAAGCCGTCCCCACCACGTTCGATTTCGCTCTATTGTGTATTGCCGCTGTACGCAGTAGACTGTCGCACGCCATTGGGAATAGTTAAATTAGAGCCGGTATCTCGTACGTAGAACCTTTTTAATTAACTTAAATCAGTTTTAACTATGTAGTTCGCGTACATTGATTATCAGAGTGTCGTTTTTCGATGTAATCGTGTGTCGTGCTTTAAACGATCGGATAAAAATCGAGTCAGTGAATCGGAATCGCGTTTATGAGGTTAACTGCTTCACCCTTTGCGCCGGCTTTTTAGACTCTCATATTTAATACGGTATATTGCTAAATTATTATTAAGAATAACGTTAGCTTTGATCGTGACAGTTTACGAACGTTAATTAAGATCGTTATAATTACGTTGCGTGACGTATATATTGTATAACATATATATAATGCGTTGAAGAAAGAGACATGTCCAGAATCGATGCGCAGTAGCTTCTGGAGTTCATAGTCGTAGATCGTACGATCGCGTGAAGCTCGGCCAACGAATATTAGAATCGTGTTATCCTTTAGTTGAATTGTGAATTAATTTTCGAGTGCAAAGGGTTAATTGTCGGAGACGGGTGTTAAATGATTAGAATCGCCAAACATCAGAAGTCAGTTGGGCCAGCGGCGGGTTGCTTCGTTAAGAACGTAAGTAAATAAGCAGCAACGTTGTCAGTATGGCGTCTTAAATTATTTACGACTTGAACGACGTGTTCGGTCTTCGAAATATTAATTCGATAATATGTGCATTTTAATCGCAACATGTAATCTGAGAAACTATTCCGACTTACAGTTTCATGCGTATTTATTAATTACTTTTATCCCACCCGGAAACTAGTCCGGCAAACATTTTTAACAAAGTACGAATAAGGTATATATGATCGCCAGATTCCGTAAATGCAAATGCAAATGGCGGATGCTCGAGTGTGTTAATGCGTTTCTATTAATTATAACCCCAGATCGAGATATCTTCGTCGTTTAGTTTTTAAACCCAGATTTATACGTAACCGTCAATGGAGTTTTAAGAAGCGATAACTCCGATAATGAATATTAATTCCAATCAGAATAATTTCTTTCTTATTTACGATTTATCTAGCTGAGAATAGAATCTGATATATATCATTTTGTATTCGATTACGATTATGATTTTATTTAGATATACTGTTTTTATCCTCTGCTTGCAATTTGAAATATGTTTTGGAATTATTCGAAGTGCACAGCGTAAAATAATATTTTTCACTAGATATTCATCGATGGAGCATAATTTAAGTACAACGAACAAATCTTCCAAATTAGCGAAGATAGTCGAGCGTTATCTAACACTCCTAGCAGTATATGCGTCGTAATAATTTTTAATTTTGAAATTTAGACAGAAGGATCAAGGAAATCACTTTTAATAATAACTCGGGGGATTTCAAATTCTAACAAACGAGATAGTATGATAAAAAATTATGACAGGTGTCGGGGAACGGTAGCATTGGTGCATGCTGAGTGCCTCGAAAGGTGGTTGACAGAATCGGGTCACACGAGATGCGAGCTTTGCGGATACAAATATGCCACTAAAAGGGTCCGACGTCACAACTTTTTTCGTAGTCTCATAATATGGTTCAATACCGTGATAGTGACTAGACAAGTGAGAACCGCATCATTCACTGTCATTAGATTATATGCTAGTCGTATTAACGTTTTGAAGGCATTATTTTTCTTGTCCCATAAAGTCACCATTAGTTCGAACCTGTTTTCATCGAGATTCTCACGAGCCTCATATATAATAATAAAATTCATTTAAGTGTACGACCCTTCCATTTGAAAATTCTATGTTTAATGTTGATTTAGCTTTTTCCTGCTTCAATAAATAAAGTTAATGTTTTTATGAACATTAATCTTACGTACTAAAACACGTCACCCTTTGCTTTCACTTATCTTTAGACAGTTTAATAGAACTAAAGTTAATGTTTACACAAACATTAATTTTTATAAAATTCTATGAGCTAAAAGTATCTACATAGTCTATATACTATAAAAAATATATAAAAATGAATGTTTTTATAAACATTATTTGCATCTACCGAAATCACGTCATCCTTTGCTTGCATCTATTTTTACATAATTTAATAGAACTAAACCAGACGTATCCTAATTTCCTTACAGATGCTCTTAGATATATTATATCTAGTGGTAACAACCCCCCTCGCCCTGTTTTCCTGTTACATTTGTGTGTTAGCCCTGAGAATGATACTTTTGACTGGCTTATATGAAGTTCCCTGGATGATCGTTGCCATGTTACCCACTTGCTCGTTAACTTTAGTTGCTTATTGGGGTTGGATTATGACGTTGGGAAGGTAGCAATAGAAATAATATTAACTCGTTTCCCCTCCCAGAAATTATAACAGCGAAAGGATGCCATTAAAACTATTCTTTTCTAATTATTTTGCGAAACATCCGAATTACTTGATTTGGATGTGAAACCTAACCTAGCATTGTCGGAGACGTATCGTTAGTTATTTATCTTTTAGATATTAAATTATATTTTACGAAATAGATTGCATGGTCGACGATGGCGTCGTTACTGGAGGAATAATTTTGTGATTCAATTACTCCCCGATAACAATATCAATGCTGAAAGATCGTCGCAGAATAGCTTATTAGAATATATCGATGCCGAGGAAATAGAACACTGGAGAAACGAAGATGGCGAGGAATTAATGGGGATTCTATGAATCGAATATAACGCGTTTAAAAGGACACAATTAAATAATTTCATTCGAACTGCTCGTCAATGTAGCTTCTCAATATATTTTACTGTAACATTCAATGATTTAATTAGCTTCAATTAGTTGCCATAAAAACTGACATTAATCGAGACTCGTTGCCGGTGATCAAGGATAATTTATTGCATTAACGGAGATAAATTCTATTTTACTTCCGGTGGCTCACGCTTTAACGACATAAGATGCCCCTGTTTTTTATAGTTTCAAATCAAGTTCCGTGTTTGATATTCAAAATATAAGTTCGACCGAGCCATCATTTTTATATAAATATACAAATTAAATCAACAGGAGCTACATCATTTAATATAAAAATAATAAACTAACAAAACATATACACTTTGCATTAAATTTATTTCGATGCTATTCAAGTCACTCCAATTCTAGTATATAATTGTTTATATTAAGTGCATTTTTCACATGATTAAATATTATGTAAATTAATCAATCTTTTACTTATCTCACGCTATCTCAACGAGGGTTGAAAGTACAAGATAGAAAACCCCCCAAAATAGCGTATTAGATGATTATTTATGCAAAATTCTTTGCGTTATCTTACTTCTGATTCGATTCTAATCCCCGAGGGATGCACATCCTCGGTAAAGTCAGGCGAGGAGCGTGTCCTTCACGCCCACGCGGATTCTTTCCACGCCTGACATCCCGCGAAAACTTTTATCCTTTTTATCCCGAGCGGATGCATGGCACCGTGATACCGAAACCCCCATAAATCCGGCTGCATTTCGATAATATGTCTCGTAAATAATTGTCGTTCCTGCTTTTTCGCCCCGGGCGTTTAAAAGAGTAAGGAAAAAGAGTAAGAAAGCTGTACCCTTTCGAGGACGATGGGGTTTACGGCGGCACATTTGTCGGCATATCTCTCGGATGTTTTTTTTATTCGTTCGCCTCGCCTAGGAGCTAGAACGTCACGTGCCACTCACCGGGGAATCTGGAAGAACCGGATGCATCCGCGGTGATGGCGCGTAAAAGATTCATTTCTTCCTCAGCACTGCTAGTCGAATACCCAGCAGTCGAATCGGAACCTCGATGAAGAACACCGAGAAGATACTCGACCGGTTCAAAGTCCCTTCTCTTCTTTGTACTTTCAACCCTTGTCATATTCAATTAAAAATTAGTCCGGCCGACAGCCGTTGCGGAGGAGATATCATCTCCCTACGTTGAATTCTATTATTCCGAAGAAGGGATGTAGGTGATATTTCATAAGCCGAATATCTTATATCTCGTCTGACGCAAAGCTTTTTCATATCTCGGCCATTGTTAGTCTTACCGTAGATAATTCACTTCGTATAATGTATCTACAAAGTAGACGATTTAACTTCTTCACGTTACGTCATTCTTCTAAGCACCACTCATCCTACAATGAATTAACGTTCTCATATTTTTCATATAAATAAAACATTTCCTCAACACTAACTATTTTTAATTGAACAAAAATGCGCACTGAGAGTTACATTCCAAAATTGACATTATTTGTGTGATGACCTAATATTTATGGTCCCAACTGGTGCAAGTAAATGTCACCAGGAATAAGAGCACGTGGAGCAAATGTTAGCCCTTCTCCTGGTAGCAGTGGTACAGCATCTCAATTGAGTACCCCGGTTGATTTACGGGCTCGTAAACACAGATTGCGCTATAAATGATTTTGCCATTACCATTCGCGAGACTGTCCACGTGATAGTTATTTATTGGTCGGTGCATAATAAACTGTCGTTGAACCAACCAGATGCCTTGTGCCATTGAGCTGGTTTAAATATTCGGTGGGAGTGATATGGAATCATGAAGAATGAGAAATTGGTGAAAATGAAAATGAAAATAATTATGATTTCTTCTTCTACACACTGTATACGTATGGTTTCGTACGGCAGAAGGACGTGTTATCTGAAATAACGCGTGTAATTGCTTTCCCGTCTTATCGTTCTTTGTTTACGTACTCCTTGAACGGTGGAACGAATCGTAAAAGGAAAGAACTGCTTCTTCACTTGGATCCCGTAACTTCGTTGCCACTTTCAACTCTCACCTGGACATTTCTGATGCTTATCATTTACACTTCATTCTTTTGACGTTTAAGTCACGCGAGTTGTAATTCTTCGGGATTTTACGGATTCGGTTGTAAAACGTAGAATCTGACTGATTGTGAAATTGAGTTGTTGGCGTCAGTGGATTCCTTACAGCTGATTCCATAGATTTTTGAGGTTATCTGTGAAGAATTTTCCCTTTTTATCTATCTGTGTATTTGTTTATTTATTTAACGGATGGCACCCTTTGGTAAATGTTACATAACACACAAATTGAATTAACAAAGTAAATATATACGATTTATAAGATTAATTCCTCAATTGCCATAAAAAAAGACTTTTTATAGTTCGTTAATCGGTGTAATAAAACGTCTTAGAATAAATCCTCGTTTATGACCGAAATATTCTTTGAGTGCGAAGGGTTAATTAGTTTGATAGTTGAGTATATTTTTCTAATTAATTCCGAAGTTGCTTGGAATCTTGGAATTTTTGAAATCTTGGAAAAAAAGCAATTTGAATTAATCATTTTTTTGGATAATGAGTACTCTAAGTACGAGATACTTGGTCGGTTAGTTTAATTCAATTTTGCGCATATTTGTATCTGTTTTATAAGTTACACCTCGGGCTATAATCATCAGAAAAGAATATTAACTAGTTGGATTTCATATGATCTCTCTATTAATTATACCATCTACGCGTAATGTGATTATAAATAATAATTAAACCCCTGCCTTCAACGGTCCCAATAACCTCCATCGTGAGTTTTTAAGACGTGCGTTTTTTACCACGCGACGGTTGATTGCAAACATAATTACGAAGCTTACGCACCGAGCGATAATTCAGAAAACTTTAAGGTGACAGAAAATGTGAAGCGCGTAAAGAAAATAAAAGGACGGCGCGTATTATTACACCGGTTTTCCTTGTTACGGGAGAAACTTGCGGGAAGCTCCATGAAAAATCTTAATACTCTGGTAAGGTTCGAAAATGAACCTTCGCCGCGTGTATCTGCAAACTCCATGTAGACTGGACTCAAATCTATGATTTCTCGTAAACGCATGGAATGAAGCAGTACCCTCGTTAAGTGGAACGTACGATTCAAGGAACGTCTCAATTTGCTCGGCTCAATGAGTTCTCCCTTTTAATGACCGGAGAGATATCAATGCGCGTAGAAGGGAGATACGCGGCTACCAAACCGAAAATCGACAGCTCTCGTTTCCCTTTCTATCTCTTTCGTACTCCTCGCGTACCCCTCTCGTGTGAGCAGGTGAAATATTGCCAATTACAACACCGCTAACCCTTTCTATCCGGCGCTGCCGAAATTTATAGTCGATGATAAAGGTATCTGGACGCGATCCTACGGTTGTAAAGGCGGTTTAACAAGCACCACCAGTTTCCAACACGCGAGCCAATAAATCAACGCCTTCCAGAAGATCACTTTTTGGATCTCTTTTCTAACTGGCCTTTCATACCGCTCGCGACTACGCTGATATTCCATTTTATAATTAGTTTATGATACTTATTTATCGCGGTTATTAATAAACGCGTTGTACGCTCCGGAGTGGACGGCCCCGTAAACATTGTTATTGATGTAATAATTTTCGTATAAATGACACTGTAAATCTCGAAGTGGTATATTTAATGGCCCAATTGGAGGAGACTGGTTCCGATTTTATAGGGATTTGTTTTTTCTTGGAAAATATCCTTCCACTGTCGTCTCGTAAATCTTGCCACAGGTGGGAAGCGTGGTTATTATTGCTAGGTTATTATTGCAAATATTTCTAATACACGTATAAATCCATTTTTCTCCTTTAGATTCAAATATACAGCTTTTGTTTTGGAGGTTCTTAAAGTCACTCCTTATCAGCTTAATTGATGCAGGATAAAAGCCAGCTAATTAAATACTCTTCACAAGTTATTTCGCCATATTTTTACTGCCCTTAAAAATGAAGATGGATTACAAAAATAGATTAATTGATTTAATTAGCTTATTATTTTCTACGAACTGCAAAAATCGTCAGAAAACATTAGAAAATGAAATGTTATCAATTCGAATATTTGTATTAAATACTGTAAACCCGTCATTTTCTGCTTTGGTAGTTTTACTGTTAAATCATCGAAATTGTATTCGATGTATATAACGATTGGTTTCCATGAAGCTCTTAACGTCGAGTAAACTCGTCACTCCATAAAGTACTTTAAGGTAGCTCGATAGTTTAAATCGAGACGAACACAGAATTCGTATCTAACCCGTTCATTCTTGGATATCGTTCGCAAATGTAAATTCCAAGGATGTTATCGGACCTCCGTGCTCGAGGAGAAGAAAATTATGTATCCCTCGCGCATATCACGTCGCTAGATGGTTGGTCGACGAAGAGTGAAGGGGGCGGAGTCTAATGTTAGCCGTAAGCCGAATATACGTCGAACGACAGATAAGTAGTTCGGAAATGAGCGTAAACTTGCCCACGAACGACTGATTTACGCCCTTTTACCACCGTCCTTTTCGACAGGCCGAAGGTGTTAAACGTATAAAAATATCGCCGGGGGAATATAACTCGCTCGTCCACCGACGGCGAAACGGGGGAAACGGGGGAAAAGAGGGAAAAGAAGAAGGAAAGGGAACGGTACGTGTGACAGGATTGAAAATCGAGTTCTACGAGATAATAACGTATGTTAGCTGCGGGAACCGCGACGATGGAACCGTGCCAACGAATACACCTTAATGTACGTATTATATGCACGGTACCAGTGTTACTTCGCAAAACGAAGAGACCAATCGACACCGAATTATATTTAGGAACGAAAGACGTAAATCTTATCTCTTACCTTGTCTCGCGATACCCGCTTTGCGACATTTCTTCCGATTTATATGTTTATCCTTTCTTCGCTTATTTCCGATATTCATCGGCATATATTTCTGTTGATTGACTCCGTTGATTTCCGATTCCTCGAAAGACTGTTTCAGCGGTTTAAATTAACGGTCTAAATAATGGTTGATATTAAATGAATAGACATTCTATAATAATTAATTATCGAGAAGATAAATTTCATAAAAATAGAACCAAAGGTCATCGAGGGGCAACAATAATTCAGCATCCACTTTTCACTTTTTACTTCAATTTTTTTGGTTGGAAATAATTTAAGGTATATAAATTTGGCCAAGTTGGAGGTAGACAATTATGGAATCATAATTTGTGATAACTTATAAAAAACTAGTTGGTCGTAGTTACGCGTCTTTGGTATACGAAGCAGTGAATTATCATGATACAAAAGAGGTTTCCTGGAGAAGAAGGGTGTATCGTGAAAAATCCAAGAAATTCCTGTTCACGGTATTATCGGTTGGTCGTGGAAGGTTTAATGAATTTATTGCCAGGGGTTATCTATGGTTAGCGTGTAACAGTCAATTTGTTTCTGCTCGAATGAGAGAAGAGTGGGTCGACTCCGTGGAATTCTCGGCAAAGTTCCGGGATAAGGTTCGAACGTTCTTTCTCTCTCGAAGGCAAATATTGGACTCTGCGAGATTTATCGGTTACAAGACGAGGACCTACCGCAACGCTCTACAAGTTCTCCCTTCGCGTCGTGTTCTCCCTTCGAGACCAACGATCCACCATTGATAGTATAATATGCCAAGGAAGAACCAACACCCAAGAGATTAATACTTTGTTTAATAAAGTCACGTGTGTGCAACGATGCACGACTTCGCTTGCCAATTCTATTCAGATTAGAGTCGAGATTTATGGTGGAGATCTTTTAACGCGATACTTTATTTATGAGCCTCATTTTGGATTCGTGATACGAGTCATATATTGTGGCGCGCTATTATTAATTACGGAGAGCGCTTTACGGGGAAATGACAAATTAAAACTCATATAATTGTATTGGGTTGGTCAAAATTTCGTGCGACTTGGATTAGTTTTTTGCGCGGAAATCGAGGGTTTTTTTTAACTCGCGATTATGAAGCCGTCTGAAAGATAGAAACATGTTATAAGTGAAAATAGAACAAATATACATAATTGAATAAAAATCGCTTTACCCAATAATTAATTATTATTACCGACTAGTAAAAGAGTAGTACTGACTCTAATTGGTATATTAGATGGAAATAATGGATTTTATAAATTATAATTGATCAAATAATATTCATAATAATATCACACACGAAGTTGCACGGAGGCCAACTCTACTCGCTTGATAAAAAAGCACAGATATTCCCGGGATCGTCAATCGATTCGATAAAAATTTCTCTCGCGAGATGGCAATTTTGGTATCGTCTTATCTCGGAATTAAAACGCCTCAAATATTCCCTCCCAATTAACAAATATCTTTACATAATTAATATCCACACTTACTATTATATCTCCGATGACTATCACGTTTCTAAATCACTTAAAAACACAAACATTCTTCCCGAATAAAATCCGACTTAATACTCTTAGAAAGCAGTGCCATTAATCACAAACGAATTAACACGGAGTGGAATCAAGTGGGTCCCATCAGTCGTTGATGGAAACAGGGTTAATAAAAAATAGCATAGACAAAGGTAAACTCGTAAAATATGTGGTAACATGAAAAATGATGTGATTCGATGGCGGGAGGGAAAGGGAAAAAAATAAACCTCCACCCGTGACAATGCACAATTTTTGGCACATTGCCGTGACCAGGATTCGAACCTGGGTTACTACGGCCACAACGTAGGGTCCTAACCACTAGACGATCACGGCTGTAGGAGGACTTGAAAGTCATTTATGGATCTCCGGTGATCGATCGCGATGACGGCCCACTTGATCGATCGTCCGTGATCCACCATCGATCGGTCCACCGCCGAATTCTGCCTTTCACTATCCAGAGTATCTCTAGTATCCCCACTCTTCTGAGCTGTATATTTGAAATGCTTATTCCTCATAATTACCAATTATTATTACACGAATTTATCAATGATTAGTTTCGTAAGATGTGCAGTCGATCACTTATTTATGTCCGGTTATATGTATATTATATTATTGAATAGTTTAAACGGTTGCGCTGGAGTTAATGCTGTTAGTCTGTGCTCTAAATCTGTGTTGAGGTTAGGTTTGGTATTATGTTAGTGTTAGGTTCCGGAATGAAATGAATGATTTCTTTATGGGATTTAGATGATTATTAATAGATCGCATCTGGTTTGAAGATTTTTGTTGTTGGATTGAATGTGTTGATAACTGTGAGGGAATTAAAGACATGAATATTTGGAACTGTTAATATTCTTGTTAATTGGAGGTTCGTAGTGGTTGTAAAGCTTATACAAAATATTAGAGAATTAATTAGCGGTGTTATGACCACTCGAACACGAGTTTGCATAATCTATAAGCAGCACAATAATTAGTTCGTTTCCGAAGTCGCGTAATCTCTTATCTCGCGCCCGAAATCCCACGGTTGGTTTTCGAGTGCGTTAATCGCACTCAAAATACAGCAGATAAGAGGAGCCCATCGAAACTTGGCTCGTCTGTGCAAATATTTGTATTCTCGCGGTGCTTTTTCCCAGAAGATTGCATTACTTAGCCGCGTAATCGCCTTATCCGTCGAAGGCATCCGAAAATGTTCGTCCGCAAATATTGTGAAGCCAAACAGGTAACTTCGCGCCGGGCGAACGAGAGTTTCGGATTTTCAAAGTAATTATAAATCATCGGCAATTAGTTAGAAAACAAGCGGAAAATATGCTTCGGAGATTATAGCGGATTACGAAGTAACGTAAACATTTATTCTTGATTTATAATCTATAACAAAGTCTCAAGTTTTTGAGTAATAATACTCGGTACTTTTTATTATGTATATATTTTTCAAGAAGCACATTTAAATGTATATGTATATATAAATACCTATATATATTTAATTGGCTATAATTAATATTTTTATTAAAATCGATTGCATTGTATTTCGTGTAAACTATAAAATAATTATTCAAAGCAAGAATGGAATGGAATGGAGAATGTTGATTTAAGTAAAAACTGGGTAAAGAAATAGATTAATTGGTGGAATCGTATCTAATAAACTGGAAACTTTCTTTCGAACCAGTTCGTCGTATTTGGTATTCGATGTTTCCGAAAATAGCAATAATATGAAACTCGTTTCAATTTGTTTCCTTGACAAATGTTCTCTCCAGTTTTATTCCATCTGGAGGGTCCGGTTTTTGCAGTTTACCTACTTCCTGAACTTCTTGGTAATTAGCGGAATATTATCGGTGGGAACGAGCCTTAATGACTTTCCGCTTTTCAGTCGTTTACTCGCTCGAAACAGTAACTATATTTCTTTCGATGATCATTGCTTATTCGGTACTCAAAAGTCATTCGAATCTAATGTTTTCCGATCTAAGTTCATTTTTGCTTTGCTCTTAGAAAATGAAGTCTTTGAATCTTACTTAAAAATAAAGTAAAAAATACACCCAATTTGGACACATTATTATAATAAATATTTCATACTTCATTTATTACGCGTCATACAAAATAAAGAACTTAATTCCTCGGAAATTAAGTAATTAAATGAAGAGATTGCTGGACGATCTTTTTAAATCTTATTAAACACTTTTATTTTTCGACGTTCTACAAGTAACCTCCGTACAACGCGGTACTTATACCATCTACATTCTCGCATAACGCGATTTCTATAACGCGACATTTCTCTGGAACCTAATTCCCGCGTTATACGAGAGTAACCAGTATACACTGGACGCGTGTCCCGAGATATCATATAACACGCATTTCGGCCCGGCACTCAAAGTGTTAAATAGATCATTGTTTTCTTTCTATGATTATGTAATGCAACTTGACTACTCGATATTGCAATATATCGCAATCTATTTAAAATGATTGCTTGGTAAAACGCAACCACCCCTTTCGTCATTCGCATCCGCGGGATCAACGTGTCTTCCTGTCGAAAACCCGATGCGGAAACCCGGTCACGTTGCCGCGCGAAAGGATAGCGTATAAGTGCCACGTGGACGGAAAAGATAAAAAAGAGTTGTAATGGAAAGCTTGATCCCTCGGAAACACCCCGGAAGTGCGTATTCCGAAAGACTGACACACGGAAAAATGAGATTCATGCAGCTTTAGAACGACATTCTGATATTTATTTCTGTATATTTCCATCGTCGTCTTCTTCCGATCCGATCGTTAACGATACGTTAATGTCAAAGATACGCGCTGTTTTCGTGAAAAAACATAAAATTTCTTTCTGAAAAAAACCTCATATGACATTCGAAGATCGAAATATTTTATTTTGTGTTAAACCAATAAGATATTTTCAATTATTATTATAATTCCCATTATTAAAATAAATATTGTTTGATATACATTCGATACCTCATACACCGTTTATCACGTGCTGTATAAAACAAAGAACTTAATTACTCTGATTGAGTAATTAAATCCGAAGAGAACGCTAAAACGCGAGACTTTAAAGGGTGACTCAACAACCTTCCAATACTGCCGTCGTTTATAATAATTATTATAATGATGCGCTTTGATCGAATCGACGGAATCTACAACACAACGGAAACCAATTAATTAATGCATACGATACGAGTCTTGGATATCGCGTTTCCTATTTCTGCATTAACGAATTCATAAATCTTTCCGGCGGAACTGGAGCATCCTTTATCCGGAAGGTCTTCGATTAATTGAGGGTTCGTATTCACTGTGTAAACAAGCATCGAACGGAAGATCAATCTCGTAGACGATTACATCGTTTGTTTCCGCGAATATCAACCCTTTTATTACCTTACAATTCTGCTGTATACGATCTAGAATATTTATTGAAATCAACATATTCTCCTAAAAATACAGTCTGGAAAACTTGTCAGCACACAAATATCATAATTTATTTCAATACTTTTAAATCCGAATATCGGCTCAAGATATTTGTGAGAAAAATCGCGGAGCCAATATTTCGCTTTTTAGATATTAACCTTTATAGTATTATACCTTATCGATTCGATGAATATCCTTCCCGATCTCATAATCGGCTATCTTACCGTGAAAGTGTATCCCGCAGCTCGTTAACGATCTAAAGACGCGATAAGCGACTTTTTCTGCATTCTCCTTTATTGCGAGGCATGCGCGGAAAACAGCTGTGAGACAGTTTTGCTTCTCACATTCTTCTCGATCTCCCTTCATTCTTATCTCAACGAGAATATTATTCTCCCGGTTTTCTCGCCTAACGAAGCAATTCGAAGAAACCCGCTTTTCAAATGAAATTATTACATTCTACAGAATAATAATCAATCTTTTATACAACTCAATCTGATCGTATAATTAATGTTAACCGCAACAATTTCATTCCAATACAACGTATAACGAGGATAATACGTTACATTATATTACTTGTAATAGTAATTATGAAAATATATGGCGATTATCGTATTTACGAGAGTCGTAAGATAATTACTATTAGCATGATCGAGATAACTGATACCGATACCAGCAATTTAATATTCCGATTACGATACTGAAATGGCTACCGCAAAAGAGCTACCAAGTTTAAAGAGTGATTTATTTTAATAGACCCGTAATTTTATTGATCTGCCATACGAAGGAAGTTAATCATTCGATCACCGGTTAAAATGTGGATTTTCAATTATGCGGTAAATATGAAATCGAATGGGAAATGAGACTGCATAAATGTGGTAGATTGCATTAACCTGTGTCGAACATATTAGCAGGATCGTTTTGATAAATCAAGATAAAGGATACTATAGCCGATTAAATATTACTACACGATCTTTATGGCGGTAAGATACACGCGCTGATTTTATTAGCATGAAAATCAAGAGATGTAAATTACTCGTAGTTTTAATGACTACAAGACCTGGTATCTTTGAAAGCGTTGAAATATCACCATTCGAGAATCCATAAAGATACGATTTAACCGAGTGCCTAACTAGTGAGATGATTAACTTAATTAATGGCACACGTGACTTAACTGACTCGCAGTAAGTGCTGATTGATCATTCGATTAATATAGTTCCACGATCTTCCTCGTGAAACGATCGATCGATCCACCCGGTTCTCTTTTAATTGACGTTTCTTACTTATCGCCCGGTTTTCTATATTACTTTCAGATATTTCTTGGATCGCCAACCAATAAGAAACTTCGTTATCTTCGTCAATAAAGTTTCTGAAATTATTTCAATAATTAATATACAAGTAGAATGAAACCTGGTTGCATGATATATGAAGATAATAATATGATAATATAAGAAGGTATTAATTAATTATACCGGGTAATAACTAAGAAAATATTATATTGTAGAGAGACTTAATTTAAAGTCCACAAATATATATTACAGTGGTACGAAAATAACAAGTTTTTTGGAAACGGCATTTTTTGACGTTTCTTAGTTATCGTCCGGTTTTCTATATTACTTTTAAATATTTTTTAGATCTGCTACAAATAAGAAACTTAGTCAAATCATCATAAACAGAGTTTCTCAAAGTATTCCAATAATTAATATACAAGTAGAATTAAACTTGGTTTCATGATATATGAACATAATAATATAATAATATAAGAAGATATTAATTAATTATACCGGATAATAACTAAGAAAATCTATTGTAGCGAGACTTAATTTAAATACCATAAAGACACGTTAGAGTGGTACGGAAATAACAAGTTTTTTAGACACGGCATTTTCTTTTCCTTTCCGAGGGAAAGATTCTGTGGTGGATGTACACCGCGTTAGGGTGTACAAATTAGAGTCTCCCTTTCGCTGAACCCTTTTTTTACGGTTGACTCGAGGCGAGCGTGAGCTGCCTCCAAAAATATCCTCCCACCGGAACACGAAACCAGAAGTAACCAGTGGCAAAGCCTGGCATCTGGCACGAGCGACAAAATATAATAACACCATGTGCATTTACTCGCGCCCTGAATTCACTGGTAGACAATGCCACGATGATTCATGTCACTCGTCTTTTAATTAGTACCCTTTTTTACAAATGAACTCGTTTCTTACAAGAAACAGGTTCGCCGAGGAGTAAAGTGGAAGTTTATTCACTTGTCTTATTAAGTTATCTTCCAAGAATGCGATATCAGTTTATGTACAGGTAGTCCATGTACAACACGGGAGTTCAGTTCCAGAGAAAGGTCGCGTTGTAAAGACCACGTTATAAAAATCACTTTATGCGGGGTTTGGATTATGTATAGGCGTTATATTGAAGTTAGATTGTATAAGTACCGCGTTATACAAGAATTGCTACGATTTGCCAACCGCGTTATAGTGAAACCGGGTTGTATAAGTATCGCGTTGTATTAAAACCGGGTTATACTAGAATCACTACGATTCTCCAACCGCGTTTTATAAAAATCGCTTCGATTCTCCAACCGCGTGATATCAAAACCGCGTTATATCAGAATCGCTTCGATTCTCCAACCGCGTTATATCAAAACCGCCTTATATAAAAATCGCTTCGATTCTCCAACCGTGTTATATCAAAACCGCCTTATATCAGAATCGTTTCGATTCTCCAACCGCGTTATATCAAAACCGCTTTATATCAGAATCGCTTCGATTCTCCAACCGCGCGTTATATCAAAACCGTCTTATATAAGAATCGCTTCGATTCTCCAACCGCGTTATATCAAAACCGCCTTATATAAGAATCGCTTCAACTTTCCAACCGCGTTATATCAAAATCGCGAAATATAAGAATCGCTACGATTCGCCAACCGCGATATACAAGAATCGCTTCGATTCTCCAACCGCGTTATCTCAAAACCGCCTTATATCAGAATCGCTTCAATTTTCCAACCGCGTTATATCAAAACCGCCTAATATAAGAATCGCTACGATTCACAGACCGCGTTATACAAGAATCGCTTCGATTCTCCAACCGCGTTATATCAAAACCGCCTAATATAAATATCGCTTCGATTCTCCAACCGCGTTCTATTAAAACCGGGTCGTATAAGTATCGCGTTGTATTAAAACCGGGTTATACAAGAATGGCTCTAATTCGCCAACCGCGTTATATCGAAACCGGTGTACATATCGGAACTCGTCGGGCATCCATTTTTCAGTAGCGTTGGATATCGAGAATGACTAAGGGATGCGAAAACCAAGTCATGAGTTAAATCGGATCACGCAATGGAAATGTATGATCAAATCATAACGATTAACTTCGAACGAGCATAGATGGGACGAACGTATCATCGGGTAGGTTTATCCAATCTGATACACGTCCGGTTCTGAACTCGTTAAGCGTATGCGTATATAGCGAATTACAAATGTAAAGAGGTGCGATTCGCCGTGGCTCTCTTTGGTAGAATGCAACGAGTCCTCGTGACACGATGTTTACACGGTGCCACGAGTAAAACAGTGACCACGTGTAACACGCTGACGCGCAAACATAAGCACGAAACGTAAACGATTATCGGTCTCGTCGGAAAAAGATCACGCCTGCACGCGTGACATCGTCCAGGAGCACGTGTCGGAGGATAACCTTATTGTATGGTCAGAATTAACCTGCCTTTCTTACCAAATTCTTTTCATCAATATTAATTATTTATCAAATTAAATGGGTGGCTTACATCGTACCGGATACCCTGTATATTTATGTACATTATATTCCTTAATAATTAAATTCCAAAAATTCTACAAAATGCTATAAATACCAACACATAACTTACAAAACGTACTCAAACATTTTGATACCGAAGTGCAACGAATCTAAACACTGACTTTCGAGTTATCCTGGTTCTGGTAAAGAATCCTGAAGATTCACATCTGGTTCGAATCTGGGAACAAACAAGTTCGAATGTCGATCGACGAGGAATATTAACCAGCATAGAATTGATTAGAACGTACAATCATACTTTAGCTGGAGTTTGTCGCGAGTAATACGCGATTTTAACGAGTGGCTCTCGAGTCGAGGGTTGAGGGACTGCAAGTGGCAAGTGGCAAGGAGGGGGTGAAAAAAATCGAGGCTTCTGCAAATTTATTCGATTGGTAGGCACGACCAACTTCCACGATACCCGCATGGGGCCTCCTAACCCCCTATGGCGTTTATTTATCTCGAGTGTGGAACCCCATCGTCCATTCACCCAATTTGCGCTTGCGTGAACCGCGCTCTCGGTACGCACGCAAACACCCCACCATTTCGCTCATTATATTCCCTAGTATATCATACGAGATATACTAATCTTTCGTCGGCGACTCTGGAAGACAGTTCTCGGTACTCGTGCGAGTGCTGTTCTTTGTACAATTTTCTGCCCGGCAATTTTAGCACCGCTAAAATTACACGCTTCATTTGGCGGAATACATGTAGCATTAATTACGAGGCACGTAGAAACGAATGGAATAAGTAGTGTTAATGAGTAACGCTAATTATAAGGGAGAATCCTATATTATTGTGAATACCATTAAAAAAGATACTTTTACAAATTCTAATCGAAGAAACTTAAGTTCATGAGTATGTAAGAAATAGATGAATGCCGTTGTTGGCGCGTTAATTATTTGAGTTATTATACGTGGTATCTGAATTGAAATTGCCAACTAATTATATTATACAACGATATTCGTTTTCGCGTGAAAAGTATCGGTGATCTTGAAAATTCTGTAAAAAGAAGACAACGGAAAATTGTCCTTCAAGATATAGACTGAAGATAATTAGGTGTCTTATTTCATTCAGAGACCAAAATTGTGTCGAATTAAAAATACCGAAACGAATTAAATCCAGTAAACCGGCATCTCGTGTTTAATTATACTTTTTATCGAGAAATCAGCTAATGATGAATGATTTGCATTAAATGCTGATTAAATTAGAATAATATTGAAACTGGCTTAATAAAGATAGTCGAGGGGTAAAGTCACGTGGTACCTTTTCACAACGAATAGAGTCTATATTTGTAGTTCCAGGAGTTGGTAAGTACGAATGATGATCAGACAGACAATTGTTTCTTCTTTTTCAGGAAACACTCGTATCTAGTTCCTATGGGGTCAAGGGTCGTCAACCCCGGTGTCCAGAAAGTGTGAGTACGTGTCGGTAGACGGTAGAGTGACAGTCATTATGTTAAATGGCAATCAGGGTAATGCTGTCATCAGCGTTCGTAGTGGGCAATAACTATAATGCAGCCATTGTGGTCACTCCCGCCTAATCTCGGCTACCAGTTACACGAGTTTTCATTGACCACTACCGGGTACCAACGTCGATACACGTTATTTTCACTGACAGTGCTTGAAAGTTATCGGTTTTTGACACAATTATCCCGTTGCCCGTTTAAAATAGTTGACGAAATTCAAGTTGAATATCTTATATTTGAAAAAGTATGGAAACTCGAAATAAAACTCGAGTTGATTTTAAATTTTATTCGAAATACATTAATTGAAAAGATTATTTACTGAATATCTCATATTTGAAAAGTATGGAAACTCGAAATATTTCAATCTATCCGATATAAATTATTAATTGAAAAGCTTACGCATTAAAATTCATTTAGAATGAAAATATTATTTACTGAAAGGATTTTAGAATACAAATTTCGAGGCAATTTTTAATTTTATTTGAAATAAATTAATTTTTATTAAGTTTTACGTTTAAGAGAAACTAAGCGGTTTTTTATACAGTATAAGTCCCGGAACTTATAAACTGATAACGCTTAGCCTTTGATTCTGTTATAAAATTATTAAAACCGCGTGAAACTGAGCCGAAGTATAACTGCAATGCGACGGAACAAACGCTCGTTTTCTTTGCAGATTCTACTAGGAAATGATCGGTTATTATCTCGTATTTAGAATCATAAAGCTCGAGATAAAGGTTCTTCGGAAAATGATCTGTAATTTCTTTAGTCGGCGAGCGTATCCTCATTAGACGATTTTGATTACACGCCACGTTTTACAGAACAGCTACCTGTTCTGTCGCGGAACTATTGTTTACCCGCATCAATAGTTCCGCACCATAGATCTTCCGAGAACTGCATCCGCGCATTATGCGACCATATTTGTAGTTTTCCAAACTACGGCAATCAGAAATATCACGTAACATCATTTTATTTGTAAAAGTGTATCCTAGATATAGTGGCGTACGGTTCAAAAAGATCACGTATGCGAAAGCCACTATAGTGGCGTACAGTAGCTAAGAGGTTAAATATCATCTTCTTATTATTACTACGAGACATTCTCTCTTAATTTCTTTCATGGAGCCATTCCGTTTACCTAACGAAAGACACTTGTTCAGTGATTACCGAATTCACGGCACGTCTATGAGTTCTCCGTTGCAATTATCACTCGGGATGCGTCGCGGCCCTCATGCCATAGGAAAGCGGAATAACTGTTCCTCTTCTTTCGCTTTGGCGAAGAGCTAGCCAACTTAAAAATACAGTTATACATTCTCGCGCCGACGATCATGGCGCGCACCGATCTAATCGTTGCGGTTAGAATAGAAAATCGATTGGTAGTTCGTGACAACGAATCTTAATTATCCGACACCTGTAATTAACTCGGTATCAATCCTCGACACTCAGAGTTTCACCTTTGAGTATTGCGCAGCTCGATTGCACTTCTTATGAACTGCTTTCTCAAGTTTCCAAAAGCACTATACGTTTATTACAAATCTGTTTTCGATACGGTCACTTGAAGTGTGGTTATTGACATTAAAAATGACGAGAATGAAGTAAAGTCATTCGATATCTGTGAATAAAGGCGAAGTAAACGAAATACAATTACACGAAACACGATAATTATTTCGAAGGTTACGAATTCAATTTCAATCATCATCTTCGCAATTATCGAATTTTTATGCGTATAAATTTCAGATAATTAATAGTTGAAGCCATTTATACGATGTAATTATAAATATATCGCACGGATTTATTTTATTTCTAAATATAAAGTACTCGTGTGATATCGTTTTTTGGAATACCTCCTCGGTTAATGGATTAATGAAAAAAGGTCACGTGACCACGATTACCATTTATGCCTTCATAGCTACGATCGTCTTTCGGAAATTATTACATTCGGTACATAACTAACGTAATACCACGATAATCCATGGAAAATCAAGATCGGCCTTTTAACCGCCGTGGGCGAATTATGATTTAACGCGTTAACCAGAAAACCCATATTTCCGATTTTATCACGTTTTACGCATAATCTTTAAGTCCCCCCTTGAAATCACCGTGGTTTCATATTCCATGAGCACCCCGCGTACCTTGGTTTATTAATATTTTCCATCATTTATATCATCCATGATTTATAGAAATCGTAATTGAAGTGTCATTTTAAATTCATACATTTTTACGGCACCGTTAACTCGGGTGATATTATAGGTTCATGGAAATGCATGAAGATGCAAATTCCTAGGGAATTCAGGAGTTCGGGTTTCACTCTAATCGCGCGTATATATCTTCATAATTATCTCTTAATCTAATACTTTCATATTAACAATATTTCCTGGCAAAGTATCCGATGTCCGAAAAAACTAAAGCAAATTATTACAACGATATTCGATCCAGCATTAGATGATAGAACTTCTTCTTCTGAATATTTATTCTTAAGGAAATGAAATATAATTCAAATAACATCGACTTAATTTAATACACGACTGCTTGCAAAGTATTCAACAGTGTATAACCTGCGCGCTCAGATGCATAAATTGTGCTCCTAAAAATGTTCGTGCAGTACTTCCGGTAGTGGGACCAGTCGTATATCCGGCAACAGCTGCGCGTATTACGTACAAGTGCATCTCGAAATGCATTATAAACTGCAGGCTCATCCTTTCCTGGCGAACCGTACGAAGCCATAATCCTCGTAGGATGCTAATCATTAGCGTTAAATCCCCTCGCAAAATAATCTCTACGAATACCACTTGTTTTATGACACATAACAAGATCATTTTATTTGACTCGTCGTTATTTACGATTATGCAAACTAATCTCGCTTGAAATAAGCATAAAACCTACGCGACTGTACCTGACAACTTATAACCACATCTTAATCTACAATGTATCCCACGGAAAATAGCCACCTAATTATACAGTGATATTGATTTTCGTTAAAAAATATGAGTGATCTGGAAAATTCTGTAAAAAACGACAATAATCTATTTACATAATGCATCAAATATTTTACGTATTATTGAAATCCAAGGAGACAACTGAGGTGGCTGATTTCATACGGGACACCATGTATGTTCTACCAACTTTGTTGTTTCTAAAAACAAATATCTTGGAGATATTTAGTTTGGACTTTTTAATAGCGATTTGAGATTGAACGCTAACATATAATACACGCGATTTATGTAAGAAATAGTATTTCTGATACAGCTGATTTAAATGAATTATGGAATTAATTTAATATGTTGACATTCTCAGTGACGGAAAAATAAAATAGAAAATAGCCTGATTCGGTTATGTTTTTTTTAAACTCTTTACATGAAAATGTATACAGAAATTGTAACTTATTCATCTCTAACTTTGTTCTAATGTAATTTCATAGTGGAAAGCACCAGACACAAATCGCAGTGCTGTTTACATTTTTGTTTGCGCGCAGTCCGCGTCGAACATTGCCGTACAAAGATACACCGCCGTAGCTAACGAGGAGAGGTTGTCAGTCGGGGATGAGATTTTTCAACGAGATTTTTCAACCGTGGATAGTTAGGGCAAATTCTTGGGCGCAATGGAATCAGTTCTGATTGTACTACGTTTCCCCAAAGTCTCGTTGAAAAATCTCATCCCCGACTGACAACCTCTCCTCGTAAGACGTAGGTTAAGGACGTAAATATATAAATGTGACTGAATATATCACCCGTAGTTCTAGCGTGAAGAGCGTCGGTTAATTTCGAGCGATAACACATTCGGTGAGAGAAAAGGACTCTGATAAAACAAGGGAGGATCATCGAGGACTCACAAAAGCACAGCAGGATACTCGCAGAGATCCAAGGTGTTTTAAAGGAATGGAAGGTATTTAAGTCAGGAAGAAATGCTACCTGCACCGCCCATAGAATACAAGATGTATAAACGGATAAGATTCTTTATTGCCGAGATAGGCCGATAGAAACAGTTTTATCGTGACATTCTAACAAGCTTTACGATGATCGATGCATAAATATCGCGATGATTTAAGTATCCACGTAATCGGCCGTGTAATAAATTATTAAAAGCGCCGCTCATGAAATTCTATTTCCGTGTAAATCATTTCGATTGGATTCCATATTTTCTAATGAACAAGGAAATCGGTATATTATCTTCTCCATAATATTCTCCAATTATTAATATTTCTAAGATGTATTCCAAACGTATAAATGATTAAAGTACAAAATAATCAATAATTCATTTATAAATTAATACAAATAAATGACACTGGAGATCGCAAATGTACCTCGAAGCAGTGCCACTCAGAATTTCCCTGTTACCAAGAAAGTCCCTATTACGGATGCAAATTATTACCAATAAAATATCAATTATTAACCAATGGACACATATATGTATATACAGTATGTATATATTTCAATAAGCAGAAAATTCCAGGAAGAAATTGCTTCAAGAATTTTCTTGTTTCCAAGGAAATCCAGTGTCCGTCTTAAAGCAATTCATGCCTAATTGGCAGCGCAAATATTCAACTGACGCAAGCTGCCAATTGCGACAATAATGGCGGACGATTCGAGGCGCAGGTAAATTCGTTGTTAAAGGAGAAGTTAGTGCGCGAAGTTTGGGCCGTTTGGCTCGTGGCGTTTTGCTTTACGATGTCGTGGCTTCTCGTCATAAAAAGTTATATTTAATCTGGCGCTACCGAAGCGCGAAGATTTACGATTCGCGTAGGCCGTTTGATTTAACGGTTTACGAGTGTCCGCCGATCTTACCAGTTCTTCTTCTACTTCGTATGCCTCCTCCATCGGAAACTCTTTCTTTATCTTCCTTCCTTTCTTGCTTTCTTGCTTTCTTGCTTTTTTTAACCACTGGACATATCGAACATGATAGTCCTCCGCGCGTTACATCGCTCGATTTTATTCATTCGAGTATGGCCTCGTTAGAAATTCTTGTTTCCGTAATTGGGTACAGATCATTTTCCTTCGGTGACATCTGATTTCCAGTTAATCCTCCACTGACAATCACATATATTGCTTGGAAAGAGTACACAAATAATATCCTAGAAGTAATTGGTGAGCATAGCCTGCTGAGACACGGATATCAATATGGAAATTAATCGGGTTTTTTAGGGAATTTTTTAGAGTTATTCCGAAAGAAATTCAATGTACAGTGAGTGTAGAAAGTATTCGTACAGCAGAAATCTTAACGAAAACCTCGTAGAACTTCGTTTCCGCATGAAACAAATTGTGAGTGTTTCCATAACAGATACGGATAAATAATATCAGTTTTATGAAATTCATTGCGAAGATCTCAAAGAATATGTACGTAGCACTCGTTTGTTGAAATGTTTTTAATAAACAAAGTTCTGCGAGGTTTTTGTTAAAATCCGCTGCTGTATGAATACTTTCTGTCTTTTACTTTTATTCAAATATTAAAACCCAGATTTTGAATTTTATGTTAATTACTCAATTAAATCCGAGGTATTTCAATACTCCCAGGTATCCGTTAATAAAAAGTTAGCTATTAAAGGAGATACAAGTATTAAATGAATTGATACATGAAAGCTAAAATTCTGAAATGAAAGCTTAAGTTCATCGGAACAAGAGAAATTGAGGTTATACCGCAGTAAAATAAACTGGCTTCCAAAGTAACTTTCGTTATGCTCGAAGAAAGTATAAAATATGTTGGTTTTGAACGTGTCTTCTAAAAAATTCCTAAGCAACCGGTAGTTTTAAATACTTTTTTCCACCACTTCAAACCACTTTGCATCTATTTTCTTTTATTCGGTGGACGAATAGAGGTAGGTCCTCCAAGAATCGGCTCGTTATCGCGAAACACCGGCGTTGAGAGCGAAATAATGCATCGCGCGCTAAAAGATAACCGGTTTTACGCGCGTGTCAACGATAGTCAAAGAACCGCCTTAATGTTTATAACGCACCTACAGATCGTAAGTTAGTTTTTTCTTATTTCTTTGTTTCTTTTATTCTTTTATTCTTTGGTACCAACCGCCCAAAGATTGCAATAAAAACTTAGCCGCAGCCACTTTGTGCCCTCGTCGAATCTAGACTTTAGGTAGTTTATCGACGAATCTGACATTCGATTTCTACGCAACTAATATTTTGCGATATCTTTTCGACAGTTTGATTTAAGATTTATTACCGGCTGGTTTTGGAACACGGCTTTAAAATGGCGATATCTTTTGGTGATTTCAATGAATGTGCCTTCAATGTGACGATGAAATACGGGTTCCGGAAACGATTATAAATGGATTTCGAGATGTAATTCATAATTTGTATATTTATATAAGTAGATTATATCGTAATTGCAATTAAGAATTATTTGAAACAAATGTTTTGTATAATAAAATTCGCTACTTTTCGAAGGCTTTTCACAGATGGAAATATAAAAAATGACAAATATGCAATTCCCAATTTATTTACTTAAGTACATTTTATGCTGTAATTGGAATTAATAATTGCTCGAAGCACGTATTCTGCATAATGAAATTCACTTCTTTATTCACTTCAGTCTTCCGCAGATACAATGATATAAAAAGTATATTTTTATGAACTTGACATTGAATGATTCCTCAAAATTTCCGAAATCATCTGTATGCGAACTAACTTGAAAAACAAAATTATTTATCGATCCTCTCGTTACGTGGACGCTACATAAACTGAAATTTATTCGTTGAATAAAGGACTCGGTACAATGTTGGAGAAACCAGTCTTTGAAGTTTCACTCGATCATATTTCGTCAATTTATGGCACCGCGATGGAGTATCGTATAAGTACATCGATCGCGATAAATCTCGATCTTTATGGTGATCCAAGGCGTCCGCCACGTGCTCTATGGTTATATCCGCCCACTTTCACCCCCCATCGACATCCGCCCTCCCGATACACGCTATTTATTTTCTCATCTTGGCCCCCACGATGTGCGAACTCCTTTTTCTCGACATTTTTCTCCGCTTCAGTAAATCGGAAGAAGATTACGAATACCATACAACTAATTGTAAGGCGTTATAAATTTAACAGTAATTTTGCAGATCTGAATTCGTTCGTGATTTAATTCGAATTTTAGTAATTTCGTGTTAAAAACATGTTAAACTTGATACATTACAGGAAATACGAGACCGTAGATTTTCCACGTAAAGAACATAGTTCGCTTACATTATTTATTGTAATTTCGAGGGGTAGTAAATGGATAATAAATAAAGTGGCGGCTGTTTAAGGTTAACGGGAAACGAAAAAAGTAAAGTAGAAATTGCGGAGGCAGAAAACGATCGGCTCAGGGCAGTGAATCAATTTATTCTCGATACAAAGGCATAAGGTGGAGGGCGATCGATGATTTCAATAAATGTAATCGGAACCCGCAGTTATCGGAACTCCCTCGATCGGCAATAATGACGATGATTACGAAAAGATGTAAGATAATGAGGAGCACTTTGAGTTTCCGATGTCCTCCTTTACATATTCATCGCGCATCATCCACGCGTTTCATCCACCCCGACGCTTCTCGCTTTACCTTTTTCCACGAATCCCGCTCGACTTTTTTTCGACACCATCGAGCACCACCTTTTTTGAGAAGTCGAGCGACGCGTGCCGCTTTGTACTCGTCACGCCTCGAGTGCTTATTTGAAAGGAAGAACGCTCTAGACACGGTACTTAGCCTTTGAACACGATTCCGTGCACTTTTAAGACAGTTTCCCGACAGGATACAAGTCCTTACCTTTCGTCACTTCGGTATTGGCATGTTTTGCTGCAATCGACTTAAACCTACAACAGATTCACCGTAGAAGATATTCAATTTTTACCGATCCAAAAAATCATACCATTTCAAGAATTTATTTACACCTGGAAATCTACAAAATCTTAAATATAAGCCTCTATTCTCTTCACAATTTATATCAGAGTTTTCGCAATCTTCATCCTAGAAGTATAAAACATAATAACAGTTCCTTCGCACTGCACAACCCATAATCTTCTAATCGTCGAACCACTTTTACACTCGTCAGGCTAAAGATTGCGCGCAATAATGGAAGACGAGGTGAAATACTTGAATTGGAAGAATAACAATTTCGTGCAACCGCAATAACAATTTTCTTCGATACTTCTCGATGTTCCATGAGTATCTAGCCTCCACCCTCTTGGGATCCAGGAAGACCATTGGACCTGTGAAAGGGTTTGTTCCTACGTCGTATTCTGGCACACAGACGTCCCTGACTCCTGCTGGCTCGCCGTTACGCTGTTAAACGAGCGAATCGCCAGTAGCTATCGGGCTGAGCGCATCTGGAAAGAATAAAGTACACGTTACGAAGGGTAAGCAAGCAGTCGTGCAGCAATGCAAGCCGACTAACGTAGACTGCATAAGTAATAGAGCCCGAAGGGTTTTTGCTTCCACGCCGAGGTCACTCGGTGAGATCCTTCGCTAACTCGAAGAATCGAGAACTCGGGAAATCGAAGGATCATCCCTGGATTATTTACCCCGCGAAACCCTAACAGCGTATTCCAACTTGGACGATCGCCTGGCACTTATTTCGATTGGATGGCGTGCGTGGAAAACACGCCATGTTAAGAAAGAACAGATGATCGGAGTTATGGAGATTACTGAACCTTAACTTCAGCGTCTCCCATGCGTTGAAGAAAATGTGGAAAGAATGTGTGGTGTTTGAAGATTACAATTTGAGAGTTTTTAAATGAACTGTTTGCAATGAAAAGTAGACGGTTCGAAGTTTCCGAGAATTAAAGAAATTTATTGCTTCTTATTTGTGGAAAATGACGAAGATGTCGGGAGATAATGTGGCGTTCGAAGACTTGTTCGAAGGTTTGTTGAGATTGTTGTTTGTTGTTTTGAATGAATTGTTTATGATGAAAAGAGGACGAAAAGTGTCCTAGAGTCGAAGGCTTTTTGAATTCTATGGCAGAAGTTGAGAAACTCTGACACCGAAGATACTTGGCGCGAACTTGAAAGGAATAATGATTGCAGCGTTTCGCTATCAGCAGATTGTCAGACGTTCTCCTCGAAGGGATATTATAGTGCCGGAATATACGCGTGGTAAAATATCATAGCGCGGGGAATAAGTGGATCCTAGGAATAGCCGAGTATCCTGAAATCACGGGACATCAAAACTGGCCACGATATCGTAGAGTCGTGTCGAGTTAAAGATAGTCATCGATATATCAACAAGATAGCGAAGTCATGCAACATTGACTCGTAAGAACTCGTTAAAATCAAGCTACAAAGTATAAGGTATTAAATGGTACAAGTTATTTTTATAGAAACCATAAGTATAAGATATATTATTCCCTGACGGATAAAATGAGTATATCCAATATACTAATAAACAACGTGCACAGCATAAATATACCGAGATAATAACAGTATCGTGTCTATCTAAACGACGGATCAAAGATTTCCTAACCTACAAAATTGGAAATACGGAGAAAAAGCAGGAGATCGGAGCATATAATAATTATATTAATAAATAACGTACGCGTTATGAATATACCGAGATCATAACAGTATCGTATATACTTAAATGACGGATTAATAGTTTTCTAAGTTAAAAACGGAAAATATGTTAAAAGAGAAAAAGCACGAGATTGGAGCATAAAATAAATTTAGTAATGGCTAGTAATGGACAATAGTCGAATAGAGGAATGGATCCTTAAGAGAGCGATCGACGAGCCGATACGCCCCGAAGGATTCCGACTTTAATATCTCCTGTCTTCTGCAAAGGTATAATGGACCTTTATGATGGCAAGGAGCGCCGTTTCGCGGTGTAAATTACACGTTGCATCGATTTACGAGGCGAACAGTAATTTCCACCATCTTACTTGGAACTTTATATGGATCTGTGTATATATCGAAGACATTTACCTTTGATATATAATTAGATTTTATAACGTGAAATACCACGCTTTATCATTCCAGCATCCGCGTCGTGCGAATACGTTATGTACCTTGAAACAAATCGTCCTAAGTGTTTCGAGTTATAAAATTGTCGCGTTTTCCCTAGAAATATGAATTTATATTACGCGTCTCAAATATGTCATACTCTTTAGTAATAACCTACAACAATTATTATATATGTACAAATTTATTCGTGCCATTTTCCGAATTTATTTACTACCAGAAAAAATTTACTGTGAAAAAGATTAATCTTTTCATTAGGGGTACCGGAAAGTAATCAATTATTTTTCAAATACTTTATGAAACTCCATTTATCTTTTTCATATTAAATATTATTCTGTTAGATAATAATTATCGTTATCTCTGATCCTTGACCGACGATCTTCCAAAGGTTATAATTCCCTTTTTGAAAAATCAAATTGCCGAATTTCGATGCGAGGAAATTCTCCACTCCCGAATTAATTACTGTCCGGTGCCCCTAATAATTCTCACCTAGGAATCGCATTATCGTAATCGAGATGAAATAAAGTACTGCATTAATAATTGGCATTCAGTAGTTCAGTAGTTTTTGTAGTTTGTTTGCCAGAGATTTCATCCATTAATGCATTAACATGCGGAGTTTATCTTATTTATTTCGTGGAATGAATTTCGAGCAGCTCGAACGCGCGAGCAACATATCGGTAGCCACATTAAACCGTGTTCCGGTGTTCTACGTGGCTACTTAGAAAATCGGCTTGGCCAGATAGAATTATGCTTCCTATAAGGATAGAGGCGAGTGGATTGAAGAAGGATAGACGGTGGATAAATGGTGGATTGAAGGAGGATAGAAAGTGGCGAGCGGTATCTCAGAAACAGGCAGGAATCACGCACGAATTGCATAAATTAAAGGCACGCGCGGAACGTGAATTTGCACTCGAGATCTTCAACCACGAAGGAACATCCTCCCTCGGCGTTGCTTTAGATTCCGAGTCCTAGGGTACACCGCAAAACGATGGGATTATGTGATTTTAAATTGCTGGATTTCCATAACTGACTGATATTTGTATGTTTTATTCATGCGACGTTGAATTACTTTTAAGATCAATTATAGAGTAATGGACTTAGATAAAAAGGGGAAGTGACTTTTAAGATCAATTATAGAGTAATGGACTTAGATAAAAGGGGAAGTGACGGTGAATATATCCTCGATAGTCAGCCGATGATTCTTTGTGGAGGCTTAAGTGGAATTATGGAATATTTTTGGATGGACTTATTATTGCTTTAAAGTAAAATATTATCTTTTTCCAACTTGTGCCATCTTTATAAGTGTGGTTATTACACCGTTAATTTTAGAATACAATTTAATTCTGTCTGTTTTTTCGAATATAACTTCCCTAATTTTTAGTTTGATTTTAATAAGTTCGCTGAAAGTAATTATTTCCACTTCCACCACGTTAAAATTCCACAAAACATTAATATTGAAGAAGTATCTACGATCTCCACAAAATTGAAATTCCGTGAAATATCAATATTGAACAAATGTCTATGATCCCCACCGAATTAAAATTCCACAAAACATTAATATTGAAGAAATAACTACGATCTCCGCCAAATTAAAATTCCGTAAAATATTAATATTGAAAAAATGTCTATGATCTCCACCGAATTAAAATTCCACAAAACATTAATATTGAAGAAATATCTACGATCTCCTCAAAATTGAAATTCCGTAAAATATCGATATTGAAAAAATGTCTATGATCTCCACCGAACTAAAATTCCACAAAACATTAATATTGAAGAAATATCTACGATCTCCTCAAAATTGAAATTCCGTAAAATATCGATATTGAAAAAATATCTATGATCTCCACCGAACTAAAATTCCACAAAACATTAATATTGAAGGAATATCTACGATCTCCTCAAAATTGAAATTCCGTAAAATATCGATATTGAAAAAATATCTATGATCTCCACCGAATTAAAATTCCACAAAATATTAATATTGAACAAATATCTACAATCTCTACCAAGTAAAAATTCTAAAACGAGGAAAATGTACACAGACTCCAAAAACAATGGTCCATTATCGATCAAACGTAACTCGCACGTAACAACGGAGTCGAGTCTATTTATACAATGATCGCTATAGTAGACAGCAATTTGGCTTGCCGCGGGTGACAAGTCTCGTAACAAAGTACACTATTTATGCAGAAATAGCGCGGCAAAGGGAAAGAAGAAGGAGCAAGAGGTAGAGCAAGACAAAGAGTAAGACAAAGAGCAAGACAAAGAGAGGGCGGTCCGGTTTATTGTTAAGCGCAATGATAATTCACTGGTCGCGGTGATTTGTGATTAGCCGAGAGGAACGGATCTTGGTCTCGCCGTTCGCGTGTAAAACGTCGGGGAAAAGCGGTGCGACAAAAATCCACGTGTACCGTTCCACTCGTAAATTTCCTCGGTGAAATATACGTGACGCTCGATAAAATATAAGATGACATTAATTTATGGCCATTAAAATACGTGGTACTCACCGTACGGACGGACGACGATGGATGCCACTGCTATTGTTAATTCTAACACGAGATAATGGCAGCGAAGGAGTCGCGAGAGAGAAATGGCAGAGACAATGAATCCGTGTAATTCGCCTGAACGCACCGAATGATCGCACCGAATGATGTTCGAAACGAAGAGATATGGTTTCGACAATTATCCGTGACAATAGGTGATGAATTCATCTCGAGACACTTCTCTGTCGGCTTCGTAAAGATATGTATTTTCAATGGCGAACGAGATTTGAGGATACAATGTCCTACAATTAGATATTGTTTAAGCTAGAAAGTCAAGATGTCGTAGGAGGTATAAAGATTCTATGGAGATCGAGTGCGAGCGTTTTGCAAGAAAGAAAAAAATGTGGATACCTAATGTCATCGTAAATCTCCGGAAGCTGACGTGGGTCGGCCCACTAAACACGTCTGTAAAATATACAGCGACTGTAATTTACTTACCGCGAGTTCGCAGCCTCGTGGAAGATGCTCCTCCAAGCCTTTTAGCGACCTCGCGAAATAAAGAAGTTTTGAATGCCGGGAAAATAATTATAAATTCGTATATCAAATCATAATTTTAACGCGGACGTTTTTAAAAATATGAATGTTATTAAAGAGATTTTTTTATTAGGTACTAGATAAGAATTCATAACGCCTCTGGTGGTCTCACGGGATGCATTATTTCCTTTATGAGTACGTTGTTGTAATAAAAAAATATTACTTCATCATGGGCTTCGTGGGTGGCAATTGATCGGTGACACGTCATGTATCTTTGTGAATTTTATTAAACGCGTTGCAGTTTGATGTAATGGGTGTTCTAGCACCATTTTGAGTCGGTACAAGTCGAATAAAGTGATTATTTGACAAGAAAAAAAATTACCTTCAAAAATCGTCAAAAAATCAAAGTCGCCAATTTTAATTCTAGATAGTCCTAATCGATTGTAGTTGATGCCTAATAATGTTCTAGGACCGTTTTGGGTCGAAAGAAGTGGATTAAAAATTTTTTCGGTCGAAAAATGGGTCGACCCAAAATCGCAAAAATGTGAAGGGGTATACCTTCAAAAATGGTCAAAAAATGAAAGTCGCCAAAATCGCTCCTAAATAGTCCAAATCGATGGTAAATGATGTATAAACATATTCTAGGATGATTTTGGGTCGAAAGAAGTGGTTTAAAAATTGTTTCGGCCAAAAAATGAGTCGACCCATAATCGCAAAAATGTGAAGGGGTATACCTTCAAAAATGGTCAAAAAATGAAAGTCGCCAATTTCGGTCCTAAACGGCCTAAATCGATGGTATATGATGTATAAACATATTCTAGGATGATTTTGGGTCGAAAGAAGTGGTTTAAAAATTGTTTCGGCCAAAAAATGGGTTGACCCAAAATCGCAAAAATGTAAAGGGGTATACCTTCAAAAATTGTCAAAAATTAAAAGTCGCCGAAATCACTTCTAAACGACCCAAATCGATGGGGGGTGATGTATAAACATATTCTAGGACGATTTCTGGTCGAAAGAAGCGGTTAAAAAATTTTTATTGGTCAAAAATGGGTCGAACCGAGGTCGAAAAAATGTAAAGGGGTATACCTTCAAAAATTGTCAAAAAATGAAAGTCGCCAAAATCGCTCCTAAATAGCCCAAATCGATGGTAAATGGTGTATAAACATATTCTAGGATGATTTTGGGTCGAAAGAAGTGGTTTAAAAATTGTTTCGGCCAAAAAATGGGTTGACCCAAAATCGCAAAAATGTCAACATCATAAACAATATTATCTTGAATAATACTGCCCGTATATAAACCAGCGAGACATTATCAATATTTTATATGGAGAATAACTTTATGGTAACACGCTAAAAGTGTTAGTAATTACAGACTTTGGGCGAACGATATATATCTAGCCCGGGGCTGTAATTAACGTAAGATTCTGGTCTCAGCATTGATGTAATTAACATCGTCTAGCGTCGTCGACGTGATCGATAATAGGACCGCAACAAGCGCAATACCACCGATTACATGCAAATCCCCGACGTCAGGATGTAACTCATAATTTTCCTGCACGGTTTAAATCGTCTTAGAACGGTTCTTAAGTTTATAGGACCACGCGCTAATTACTCTCGCGTCTGCCTTAAGTCCCAGGACGTTAATTAAATTTTTAATCGATCCATCGGCCTTTCCGTCAATCTCGCCATATTAGCCCGCTATTAATAAAGCATTGATACTCTTCGATTAATTACGGCCAATATCACCCTTTCTAGTATCACACGATGCTAGAGAAGCTTATCTATGTTTATGAAATATTTAATTATTGGTGGTCACTTATAAATTAGTTACCATAAAATTATGAAATTGAACGAATTTTGTGAGCACTAATGCGCAATATTTGGATGTAATTATTTATTAAATATATCAGTGGTCACACTGTATCTTATTCTGAAATATATTCGGAGATTGAATGCGCAAAATATATATTTCCCTAAATACACAATATATATAAAGATCAACAATTTTGAAAGAATATTTTAATCTACTATCTTTGCGAGTTCAACTGCAGATTTTTTGCAGATAGATTGTGACTACTTCGTCAAATCAAAATCCGATTTTCAGTAGATTTTCGGTGACAAAAATGAGAACTTCTGGTAGGTTGGAATCTTCCAGTTGTTTGAAAAATGGAGAAAGGTTGTAAAACAAAACAGTGCGAACATAATCAAATAAATATATATCGACATATAAAAATAATACCTTCGAATTTTCCTTAAAAATCAGCATCAATTTTCTGGAGAGGCCAAATATACATATATTTCGAAGTACATATATAGGATATTTCTAAATATAGAACGGTCAGCAATGGGGACAAGAAACTCGTGGCAGGAAGAGGTGTACGACGAACGTGTCGTAGGAAGGCTTCCTGCAATTCACGAATCAAAATGAGGCATTCGTATGACTGGATGCGCGCTTGGCCGTCCATTGTTGCCCGGCAAACACATATTATTAATAAAATGAATTTTCTTTTAATCGAGGAATTTAGTTTCGTCGCGTGCCACTCGGTAAACTCGCGATACGAGGACGTGAGTGGTATTCCTTATATTTCCCGATAAATCAACAAGCCTTATTAGTAACAAAAATCCATTTTGTTTTAATCAAATAATTAACTTCCGGCGCGCGTGACATCGCTGAAATTCGCGATGACGAAAACGTGACGAGTATAACTTACGTCTGCGCGCGAATTAAATGTGATTTAGACACGTTTTGTTCATTTCTTTTTTTTATATCATCATAATTCACCATTTTGGTAACTCGGTTCGCTGCCTCGCGCTGTGCCTTTTTCTGTTTTTTATATTTTGTAAACAAAATGTAAAATAAGTTTAAATCGTATCTTAACAAGAAAAGTGACACAATTAAACGATTTTTTAAAATGACATTGAAACTTCATTTTTGAGTTGAGTCACTTTCCATGCGAAGGTACGACTTAACTTCATTTTACAACATTTTCGAGTTGTCGTTTTTAAGAAGAATAATTTCCGTGCTCTTTTATATTTTTTATATTTCGTATTATACGTTATATTTAAGTCTTTAATAATGATTCTAACAATATTAAAGTGGACTTAAAAGGTTATAATGATGCCGATTAAAATAGCGAAATGACCGTAAAATATTTATAAGCGGCGTTCGCGCGATTAGCATGTCTTTCGAAAGGCTCGGGGTGCCCTGAAGACGACTCACGTGCAAAGAAGAGAGTCGCCAGATACGCGAGGAATAATTGATTAGCGGCGTTCGTTTCGGCAATCGAAAACAAAGATGGTCGATTGTATCCGTCGAGTGCTGGGAACGTCTCTCGCATTACAATTAATTGCCACCGTATCGCGGGAGAGTTTTCACAACATTGACTTGCGAAAATTTGGGAATCTTTTTTTATTGAAAGCCTTTAGCAAACCCATTCCCGCGCAACTACATTTCTTTTTCCGGACGAATTCGAAATAAATGAATTATATTTTATTATATAATTATGTGTACTCCCGTAAAAATTATAAGATCGAAAGTTGTTTGTGTCGCCTTATATAAAAAGATTTGGAAATAAATTTTTCCGGTAATTATAATGTATTGATTAATTAAATACGAATACTTAATTAAATTGTTGAATAAAAATTCATGCGAGTTTCGAGACATGTATTGGATCGTAGACGTGTTAATTAACGACCCAAAAATGTCGTCACACGAAAGTGCATAAATAGTTAACACCAGCCGCATTATAATTTGTTTACGGTCCAAAAAATCTTGTATTTGCATAAAAATTCCAAGAGCATCGAGTCAAAGGATTTATCCAGATTTCAACCTGCTGTTGCATTATTCCATGGATGTAAAATAAAGGGAAGGCAAGGACGCATCCGGTATCGAGTTAAAGGCTTATTCCGAATTCAAAACGGTAGCCAGGACCGTTGACATCTTGATTTTCGAGCGGGCCCGAACGCGATCCTTCCGACCCCTTCCACGAAATCTTATATTCTCTTATTTCAAATTCGAAGGGGTTGAGTGCCTTCGGACGTGAGGATCCTTCTGAACGTTGTTCTCCGATTTCGAAGATTCGTCCTGTGATCGTGAGGATATCGATATCGTTGATCCCAAAATCCCGAGAATATAGTCGATTCGTCCTGCAATCGCGCGGATACCGTCGATTCGTCCTGCAATCGCACGAATACCGCCGATTCGTCCTTCAATCGCGCGAATATCGTCGATTCGTCCTGCAATCGTGCGAATACCGTCGATTCGTCCTGCAATCGCGCGAATCCCGTCGATTCGTCCTACAATCTCACGAATACCGTCGCTCCGTCCTACAATCTCACGAATACCGTCGATTCGTCCTGAAATCCCAAGAATATCATCAATTCGTCCTTACTTATTGTTCCACGGTACGTCGCGAGCAAGTAAAACGTACAACAGGGAGGAATGCTCAAGGACGAATTATATTTAGCTCCGGGAGACGTACTTCGAAGGATGTAATTTATATTGATACCTCGTATTTAATTTTGCCTCCTCGCGCGATACACCACTCATCGATCTTACGTCGCACATAATACGCTGTCCGTATCGTCATTTAAGTGATACGCCGAGTAAACACGAATTAATCACGAATTAATCACGAATTAATCACGAATTAATCACGTGTTTTCTATGCCAGGAGGATCAAACATTCTCATAATTTGCGTCAAAACGTAATTGGTTTAAAATCATGCTAGAAAGTGGATGTTTGATGAAATGCAACTTACGCGAAGATTGGGAACCAGTTCTTCCTAAAAACGATTAAAGTATCGGTACTCGATCTTGATTTTATAAGCTTTATATTCGTAATTACACAACTATATATTGAAATATAATTACAATTAATAATTGATACGATTAATCCGGCACGTGTATAATTCGTAAATATATTTTCTACCGCAGAATGAAATAGGATTGCGAAGGGATAATTAATTAGATGTTAATCGAAGTACGACGGAAAATCGAGTCGATAATTCAATATCATGTTCTACAGAATACCAAAAATATTAAAATTCTCAGCCCATGAAACAACCATCAATTAGAGTAATAATTCTCCGTGGATTTAATAACGCGGGAAAAAAAATATCCTTTCGGATGGCCTCGCAGACTCTCGTAATTTCTGGTCGACCTAATTAGTAAGACAAACTAATTAGTAGTATCGGTAGATTTTATTGGTTCTAGGAAACCCACGTGCTAACTATAAGTTCTGTTTATGTCCCTTGGCTTCCGTAGTTTTCTTCTTATTTTATCCTTTTCTATTTCTGTACCTTCATTCTGATATATTATTATATTTACACGCGATTCATTTCATTCTTATCATAATTATAATCATAACTGTTTATGTCACGTGGTTTCCGTAGTTTTCATCTTATTTTATCCTTCTCTATTTCTGTGCCTTCATTCTGATATATTATTACATTTACACGCGTTTCATTTGATACATATCGTAATCGTAATTATAATTGGCTGAAACGGAATTATATTCCATCAATTTTTAAGTACAAAATACAGTTATGAAGATCCCGGGTTTCTTATCATTTTTATAATTTAACTCGTCGTCTTTCAACGTAGTGTATGAGGTGGACGTGGACATTCATTACGCCATAATAATTATCGTCCTCGCGTGTCCTTTTTTTTCTCGGATAGCCCTTCCGAAGGATTTCGCGTGGGCGAGATTTATGACGGATAACGAGCCGACCAACTCTTCCTTGGCGCACCTCTTTGAGGAAAACTCCAAAAACCTTCGAACCGACTAATTTACACGCAGATAAACATAATCGAACATTATACTCCAATTTCTAAAATTGACATTTATTAAAATTATTTATGATATACCTAGAGTTATATATTATATCTTCTACAATAATAAATTGTATTCTGTAATTATAAAATTATTATCGAATTAGAATTTCATTATTATAGAATTTATATCATATTCTATAATACTATCATTGTATTATATTCTACAACTCCATAATTACAGAAAGTAATAATTACTGATATTACTATTATTATTGAAATAATTAATATTGTATTCCATAATTCCATAACTCTAAATCATAATTACAGAAACAAAATGATAGAAATCCCAGAAATAATAATTATAGAAATTCATAAGTATAAAATCGCTTCATAAAATATAATAAAGTTCTGCAACTGTAGATATAATATTATGACTCTCATATTCTTTCCGACACGATCCTCCGATATTTTAACTCCACAATAATTCGTGCGATATACAAAAGTAATATTTCAAAGTCATCTTTATTCTACGTCAAAACAAATAAGAACAGCGACCGCCAAAATAAAAACCAAGGAATGTCTAAGGTGTGGGCATCCGATTGGACAGGTATAAATTTCATTGAAATTACAGATGATAAATGACAATGCCAAAGGACTTTGAATACAATGAGGTGTCTATGATAACTTTCGAAATGTCTGGGTATCCCGTAATAGGATAGGCGTGCTAAGCGAGACGCCTCGGACGACCTTAATTTCGATCGTCATGAATTTAAATCGCTCCTGATGTCGATGTCCAAATAAAAAGGATACGCAAACGTCAAGGTGTTATGTTGATCCGTCGAATTATCGCGAATACTTCGCCAATCTGCCATCAAAATTTCGACATTTTTATTTGTGGAATTATCTTATAAAGTTCGTTTCGAATCAAAATTCGATCGTCTTTTAAACTATAAAAGAGCCTTTAAGATTTAAAGACTTTAAAGACTTTGTCGCAGTCTTTCTCGAGTAATGTGGATCCTGATATCGTTTCGGAACGAACGCGCGGATTAAGAATTTTATATTAAAATATTTCCGCGAATTAAGTAACATGTACTTTCCGTCGGAGTGTAAAAAAGTGTAAAAAGTGTAAAAAAGGTAATCAATTACCGGCATGTTTTCTGATTATACAGACGACAATCTGGAAAAAGTATCATCATCGGGTTGTCGAAATAGTTCCCTGCGAATCAAGTATGGCCGTCTTATGAAACGGAACATGCGATAGGCGGTAATCCTTCTGATTTACGGCTTCACTACCTGTATAATCATTGCGTTGGTTATGGCGCGCCATGAGTCTACTACCTGCTGTCAATGAGGTACTTACTTTAATTCAACGTTTGCTATTGCTTTTACTACGTAATCGTAACTATCTGGTAATTAGATTAGTAGATGATTCGAAGACGTATATTTTATTCGCCACGGTCCACTTTCCGTGTGTTCGTTTTCTGCGAACGAAATTAATTCCAGAAACTCGTTCGAAGTCCGAATAAAGACTTTAAATTTTTTGATTTTTCAACGTGAATAACTTGGAAGAAATTCAACAAAATAATTGGATGTCTATTTTATCAATTTTAATTATTGCAGTATAAAAATAGAAGTGAAGAATAGTTTTTTAGTATTAAAATCAAAAAGAGGAAAATATTGCAACTTCGAACTTAGAAACGACGTTCGAAATTTGAATCAGATTTCTTGCTTTCTCAAGTTTTTGAACTCTGGAACGTTCGAAGTAATGCGTGAAAACATGGAATACATAATCCACGAAAACTACTCGAAACTGCAAATGCGTATTGAATCCATCATTCTTTTGATATAAAACGAAAGAGTTTCAGTTTGATATCTACATATATAACCTTCGGACGTAATAGTACGACGAACGTCAACAGCGAAAGGATTAAACATATCCTACAATTAAATTCATTTTAAGGCGAGTGTAATCCATATTTGACTTCCATCTTCGGAAGCCATAGTTTCTCTTTGGAATGCAATTTCTTTGGTTAGGCCACGTGCATCCTCGGTTTCGCTGCACTCCGAAGGACAGGTTTCTCCAAGAAACATCTGCCTTTGGTGCGAATAATGGAAACTCGTGAAAGACTCGTCCTTCGTTCGAAAACCGAGACGAGTCTGGTAAAAAGGACCCTTTCGCGACTGCCGGGGATGTCTTTTACTTCAAACATCCAGATAGTTTTTTGTAGCTTTCGAAACTCGTGAGTTCTACCCGGTAACCTAGTTCACACGAAGTGCTGTCTTTGTTAGTCGCACAAAGTTGTTCACTTTGTTGAGCATTTTTCGAGTGGCCTTTTGAGAAGTCTCTCGTGTTCGCACTTGAAAGTCAGATGTGCTTTTCGTTCTTTATATTGGCTACTTTTGAAGCACCAAATATAATATAATAATATAATATAATATAATATATTTATCTACAGGCGATCATAATTAGTAGGAATTATTTTTCCCTCGATTATGATCACCTGTTTAGCTTCAATCATTATCGAAATTATTTGTTATCAATTATTCAGTATAAAATACAATTACGGAAACCCCGATTAATGTCAAATTAAGCTTTCTTCGTATAATTTCAATATTGCCGTATCAGATTCATTGCATCTTGAATCCACGTTCTTTAATAATTATCAATTTATTTTTATCCTGAAATCTTCGTTCTTCGATAATTATCAGATGAATTTCATCCTGAAACCTCGACCTGTAATAAGACTTATTAATTTGATCCAAGGGCGAGCCGTAATGTTAGACTAGGTAGGGTAAGGTATCACGTGACTCGAAGGAGTCGGTGATCGGTGTAACGTTAATTAACGCTGAACTTGACACTGGTCGAGGAAGAGGTCAGCAAAACGATGTACGAGGCCGTGTAGGAGGCGCAAAGGGGGAAGGGTACAAGACGTAAGAGACGTAAGAGACGTAAGAGACGTAATCGCACGTGCGTAATTGCATGTGCGTAATTACGAGCACACGCGAGGCCAGTCTAGCGTCGATCGCGAACCGAGGTTTATGTTTCTTCAGGGCAGGTGTGTTGGTTACGGTGCCACCGAGCATGACGCGGTAATTACCTTAAGAACCCTCCTGTTCACTCACCTGCCTCCCGCCTTTCGAAAAACATCTACTGCCCTAATAGATCCACCTCTCGCCTATCTTGCTCGCTTACTCTCTCACTCGCTTACTCTCTCACTTGCTTACTAGTTTACTAGTTTACTACTAGCTTAAGTATTAGTAAGTACCTTTTCGTAGGTTCATCGCAAGGGATATTAACACTTTTCATTCGAGAGGCGATTCTCAGTCGCCACGATAAACTGAGTGGCGACTGACGGTCGCTTCTCTAGCAGGAAATATTAATTTCTGATATAATTAAACAGTGAAAGAAGCGCAGCTCGAATAACTGCAATAATAAATAATGGCTTGTGACTTTTATGTAAAACACAATTAATTTATTTCATGATCTCGTTATGGAAATAATGAGTTTTTCGATATTTTAATATTTAATTCGTGGTTAATAATACTGTTTTAGAGATTAAATATGAAGATATACTAAATTTTATATATTAAATGATTAATAAGGATTCGAAGCTTCAAGTATAGATTTACGATTTTACCTGGAGACAGTTATTGGAATTAATAAAATATGACATCGGAATTATCAAGTTTATAGTAGAGATATTATAGAAAAGAGTCGGAAGTTAGCTATAACGCGCCGGAAATGCGCTCGTTGACGTTTCAATTCAACATTCTCTTGTTTCTTGCGCAAGGTCATCACTGTCAAACCCCGAGTGCTGTTATTACCGCGTTAATTAAATCCTCGTGGAGAACAAAAAATACGGATTAATGAATCCCTAATGAATCTACGTCCCGTACTAATTACGGATCTAGAGTCGCCGTGTATAAAGTTCCCGTGTACAATGTGGTAAGAAACGATGCTAATTCATTAGATGAATTTAACTCCATTCTTAGCGGTTTTGCAATTCAACAATTGTATCTCGCTCAAACTGCTATTTTATTTTATCTGTTTTCTTACGAACAAAAGACTTAACGGATACCAGGAATTATCTGCATTTGTTAACTAAGTCATTAAAGCAATTAATATATATTTAATTACCTCAATTATGTCGGAGGAGGCCACCGATAAAAGCTGATTAATTCAAGCGAGTTGTAATTACCAATCTTAATGAGAAATCTTAACGACGAATGCGAAGTGATACACGAAAGCCCGCGATTATCGCCAAATTAATTACTTATTCGTCAATTTTATACGTTAATTTCATATCGCCAAATTAATTGCTTATTCCTCAATTTTATATCGCCAAATTATTTTTTTATTCCTCAATTTTATATCGCCAAATTATTTTTTTATACGTTAATTTCATATCGCCAAATTAATGACTTATTCGTCAATTTTATATCGCCAAATTATTTTTTTATACGTTAATTTCATATCGCCAAATTAATTCCTTATTCGTCAGTTTTATATCGCCACATTAATTACTTATTCGTCAATTTTATATCACCACATTAAATACTTATTCGTCGATTTTATATCGCCACATTAATTACTTATACTTTGAATTATTAATTTGGATTATCGTCAATGTTATACTTGAGATTAAGCGCCACGAAAGCGATAACGAAACGCATCTAAAATTACAAACGGAACGTGAAAAGTAATAATACGTTAATGGTGGAATGTTAGAGGAAAATGCGAGCATCCGTGTGAATCCGAGCTCGCAATCGGAAGAGCGGATTAACGCTGCTATTCCGTTCGGTTAAATTACATGTAAAACAGGCAAATCGAATTTCCAGCACGCGAGGTTTCCGTCACGGCAGGTTCCGGTTTTGTACCCTGAGACTGCCGGACTCGTTGCCCCAAGAAAACTCGAGTAGTAGGGAAAAAAAAGATGGCGTGAAGCTTGAAATTCGATACCGAAGGGACATTCCGAGAAGTGAGATTCTTCGGGAAAAACCTCGGTTTTTCCGTTGACGAAATATATCCGAACGATGACAACGAGATGACGAGCGGCACCTTGCGATGATTAGATTCTTTCATCGTCTCTTCTGCATCTCACATCTCATCCTAATATCTTCATTTTCGAAAATTTGGGAATTTATTCTTCCACGAAGCAAACGGTTTACCTTCTGCGAGAAGAATATTTTGATTGAAATCATTCTTTTGAGTCGACCCATTTCCTGGAATAGACGCCATTTAAAATGTCACTTTTTATTTGCTGGTCGAAGGATATATTCACCGAAGTATTTCTTTTCACTCGTCGTATTTTTATCGGTGTATTCTTGTTTGAATATAGCAATGTTGTATTAGATATTTTCTTCTGTTAAATATCTTGTTGTATTAGATATTTCGTTCTGTTAAATATCTTGTTTAAATATTAAGTTTTCATGGGGTTCTCTTAATATATTATTTTCATAATTAATAACAATGAATATAATAGGAGGTGGATATTGTGAAGGACGAAGTATCGAGTGATATTATTGGCTATAACTCGCGGTAGAATCATATATTTGTTTTATAGTTATTCTAGCGTTAAGGATACGAGCTGTTGAAACGTTAAATACCGCAGGATAGTTTCTACCATCTCCATTCCAGTTTCCGTATTTTCCCACAGCGACAGTTTTGTCATCTAGAATAACAAAATGTCCTCTAAACTAGGGGTAATATTTTTACTAAAACAAACCACACGTGGAATTTTCTTTAGGAGCAATGATATAAATACGGATCGAGTGTCCTTTCCACAGTGACAATACGTTTGTGATATCCAGTTACAAACTTAGCGAAAATAATACAAAATTTCTGTTTTAATGCTTCCTTGTTTGGATAAGTTTTCCGGTCAAAAAATGGGTAGACCCAAAATCGCAAAAATGTGAAGGGGTATACCTTCAAAAATTGTCAAAAAATCAAAGTCGCCAAAATAAATTCTAGATGGTCCAAATCGATGGTAGATGATGTATAAACATATTCTAGGACGATTTTGGGTCGAAAGAAGTGGTTTACAAATTTTTTTCGGTCAAAAATGGGTCGACCCAGAATCGCAAAAATGTAAAGGGGTATACCTTCAAAAATTGTCAAAAATTGAAAGTCGCCAAAATCGTCTCTAGATGACCCATATCGATGGTAAATGATGTATAAACATATTCTAGGACGATTTCTAGTCGAAAGAAGCGGCTAAAAAATTTGTATTGGTCAAAAATGGGTCGAACCAAAATCGAAAAAATGTGAAGGGGTATACCTTCAAAAATTGTCAAAAATTAAAAGTCGCCAAAATCGCTCCTAGATGGTCCAAATCGATGGTATATGGTGTATAAACATATTCTAGGTTGATTTTGGGTCGAAACAAGTGGATTAAAAATTGTTTCGGGCGAAAAATGGGTCGACCCAAAATCGCAAAAATGTGAAGGGGTATACCTTCAAAAATTGTCAAAAATTAAAAGTCGCCAAAATCGCTCCTAGATGGTCCAAATCGATGGTATATGGTGTATAAACATATTCTAGGACGATTTTGGGGCGAAAGAAGCGGTTAAAAAATTTTTATTGTTCAAAAATGGGTCGAACCAAAATCGCAAAAATGTGAAGGGGTATACCTTCAAAAATTGTCAAAAATTAAAAGTCGCCAAAATAAATTCTAGATGGTCCAAATCGATGGTATATGAGGTATAAACATATTCTAGGACGATTTTGGGTCGAAAGAAGTGGATTAAAATTTTTTTCGGTCAAAAATGGGTCGACCCAGAATCGCAAAATTGTAAAGGGGTATACCTTCAAAAATTGTCAAAAATTCAAAGTCTCCAAAATCGCTCCTAAATGGCCCAAATCGATGGTAGATGATGTATAAACATATTCTAGGACGATTTTGGGTCGAAAGAAGTGGATTAAACATTTTTTCATGCCACTTTAACTTTTTGTCGCTAAACGTTCCGGTATCTTTCCGGGGTGGATTCCACGGTGAGAGGACGTTTTCCGGCCCGGTGCGTATCGCGCCGAACAGTTGCTTGGTCAGGTGCAACTCTCGAGCCGAGATTTTTATGGGAAAAATTTTCTTCCGAGTCATTTCGACGCGGAAGAACCCGCTACGCCCCCAAAATCCCACGGATAGTCACCCGTGGAAATTAGGAAAAAATTCTAGTTGGGGAAACGCCTCGACTTCCACCGGTCCACATTCCTCCCACGAGCTTCCTCTCGGAAGTAGATTTCGTCAAAAATAAGCCGGAGTTAATGCGATTTTTTAAGTGCACATGCCGTGGGAATTTTTAATTAGTTCCAAATATTAACAGCGTGTATATCCAAATATTGCTGGTTAACAAAACCTTTTATTTAATTAAGCAACTGATTTTTATTTCGGTGCAAATTTTAATTACCGAGGTCCAAATAAAAGTCTTTTGTTAAATTATATATATATTACGAACGAGAGTATGATGACCGAATAACATAAAATTTCCATATATTTAAATTAGCCGATTATTATGAAAATGTTGTGACTCCAATTTTAGAAAAAATCGAGTTCAATTTTAATTGGATTACAATTCAACGTGAACTTTTAAGATACAAACAATGTTCAATCTATATTTTACATGGAGTTGTACCATTTTCATAATAAACGGCTTAAACATGAAACGATTCAACCGATTTCGCATCGCGATCGATTCTGGTTCGTGTGTATCTCTTTTTGTCATAAACGAATTCCCGAAACTGTCGGAAAAATGTGAAGCAGCTCGAAAAGGTGTCGGTATTCAATCGCGAGTGGCACACACCGTGAAATCGTTTCCTGTTTCGGTGTTAGTCGGACCATTTATTGGTAAACACGTGGGCGATGTAGAAAGACTTGCGTAAGAGGGCAGAAAAGATCGCGATTATTTTCCCATGGGACTCATACGCGATCCACCTGAGAGCATATACGACGGCGGTAGTACGGGGGCAGGTCATTAACGATGGAAGGAAGCAACGAGGATGACCGGAAACCACGCACGGAGATGTGACTCGCGAGGAGCGCGGGGCCTTCTCTATTGGCTTCACCGGCCATCGTCCACCGTCCACCGTCCATCGTCCATCGACCATCGACGTGCAACGGTCAACAACCGTAGATATCGCGTGCCCCTCTATTCCGGCATCTCTTTCCTTCTTTGATCTCCCACCAATTTTCTTTTCCTCCTTCTACTCGCTTTTATTTATTCTTCGTTCGACGAACCAAAGCCTCGTGAGAAGCCACTGAGCTAAGCTCGCTTTCCTTCTTCCTCTCTTCTCCTCCCTCCCTCTCCCTCCCACCCACTACCCGTCTCTTTCTCTTTCTCTTTCTCTCTCTCTCTTTTTACTCTACTGACTCTATATCCTCCACGAATTTCGAATGCAACCCTCGATGCCCGGAATACGAGACGGGGAAGGGCCAACTTTTTGGCTCTTATTGCGATGCAGGTATCATACTTCGAAAGATACATCACTTCCGGTCGAAACTCCTGTCTAGTTGGCTGTCCCTTCGATACCTAAACTTTACTTTTACCTTTCCTTCCTCTAATTAATAATATTCCTAGGTGATAGGTGTCCTTGACGTTGCGTGAGGATACTTTTAAAGGGACTTAGAATTTCGGTAAGGAATTTCGTTGTAACGTATTTTCGATATTTTCGATATTTTTCATGAGATATTTTAACACTAAAACTACCGAACATATTCGAACATATTCGAACGCATTCGAACGTATTCGAACGTATTTTTAGTACCCCCGATAAGTAATTAGTATACGGGATTAATAATTTCCACTCAAAGGCGATTCGAGTGGCGACTGAGAAGCGACATTAAGATACTCTCCAGTTACATTTCGTTATTAGACTTGAAATCAACGATAACTGGAGTCAATTTGAATATCAAAGTGTTAATATAATACAGTAATATATTAATACGGATTAATATAATATTTGATAATGCCAGACACCAGAATTGGGATAAAAATGAAGAGACCAAATAATTTTTATTATTCTATATTATATTATAAACGCTACAATATAATCTTAAAAACATACGTAACATAAATACACACATAAATATATCTATATATAATTATTACATATACAAACAACATATCTATTCCACCCCTATGGGTGGGGGAAAACAGAATCCACCCATGGTACACCCTGCCTGTCGTAAGAGGCGACTAAAAGGGTAGAAGAAAAGATATTCGAAACATATTCACAATTCCAGAAATGTGTTTTCTAAAGAAAACACATTTGAAAAATGTATTACACTCATCGAATATCTTTTCTTTCTTCTTGGTATCCTGGATGTTTGACACATCCGTCAAAAGGATTTCGCGATACTCGGTGTTTTCGATATCCGCCGAGAAACGCTTGGTTTCCTGGAAGTTTCGATTCAACGGACAGGTTTCCAAAGTCTCTTGGCGGGAATATTATGACAGTGTTCCGCGAGATGCTAAAAAGAGTGCACGAAGCGTAGAGTTTTTCACGGAGCCGGTACCTGGAATCGGTGTTTAGTCTGTTACGGCTCTGCCGAAGACTCCAATCTTCAAAGGGATATATGTTTCAATTCGAAAAGAGTTAATAATAAACGCGAGGAAACGCGAGTAAACGCGGACAAACGCAACGGAGGAAACGACTCCTCTCCGCGTACTTTCCCCGCTTCTTTTCAACCCTAAGAATTTGTCAGCTTTTAATTTCGTAACTCACGGAATTTTTCGATCTGTATATTCACATGTTCCAGGAATTTTTACGTCAGAATTTTTCCTTTTAAAAATATTGATTTGTCGATGTTCATTGATGAATATATTATTGTACTTTAACTGATGATTTTTAAAATGAGGTCAGTTTTTATTCTATATTTCCGAAATATAGATTTATAAATTTCCATTTATGTCATATGTTTTCAAAATACAGATTTATAAATTTTCATTTATATCATATACTTCCAAAATAGAGACTTATATCATACATTTCCAAAATATAGATTATAATATAATAAAATATAGATTTCCAAAGTATTCCACGACTATCAATAAAAATTTCATTTCGAACTTTCGTAATTAAATCGCGTATTTCCAAAGTTGTATATCCAGTCGATTATGAATCGGATGAAATAATTGATTTAACAAAACGCGAAAGAAATATTCGAGGAAAACCCGTGAATGAAGTTGCGAATTCAATATTCGATTCGAATTGTTTGAGAATCCAAATACGCGGAGTGGTGACAAGGAGTGTCATTGAACTAGTCGCCTAAGATGTAATGGAGCATGATTTCACGGCTCGTTAAATCGCAGCCGACAGTATAATCATTGTCATTCTCCATTACCTGTGCCGACACGTGCGTCGATCAATCCTACGGAAATAGCCGAGTTACAGAAACTGGCGTTTCACGCTTCTGACTAGAAAAACAAGGGATAATCAGTTCCCGGTATTCCGTAGAAGTCTGATAACAAGGAACTGTTCGATTAGACTTTTTCCAATTACATCTCGGTATTCGGTATTCAATAGATTTCAATTATCCGTGAAATTACTCATTTCCAACTTCCATAAGTAGCATTGATTATTGCCGATAATTAAGAATTCGAATAATAAGGGTGCAACCTTTTTAATTATAATTTTATTAAATGATCGTTGATAATTCGGATAACAAGGATGTAAATATTTAGGTTCCCTTTTTTTAAATTATTGATAATTTCAATTTTATAAATTACCTTCGTTAATTAAGCATTTGGATCAAAATCATACAAAGCTTTAGATTTTAATTAAAAAATTCAAAAGCATTCGAATAATGACGATGCAAATTCTTAAATTTTAATTCTCAGAAATCACCTTCAATAATTTCATAATCGAAATATGATACTTGTTGCACGTTCCACTGATTTTCAATTGCAAGGCGTGACACATTTCGTTGACCGAGTCTTGATCCGCATGAAAGTTAAGAGCACCGATGGCAGTGTTAAACAGGCCCCGAAATAAGAGCGTCAGATTAGTCGACTATTTTATGACATAAAATGAATCGAAACGGCATAGCAAATCTCGTCGGAGCGAGAAAGGTACGGATTTAGATGGTGATTACTCATGGCGGAATTTACTCTGCCGGAAAACAATGTTCTATATTTACGCGGCACGATTTCCTGCTCGACTATCGCCGTGAAAGTCTAGCTGTCGATCGTGACTCTACTTTTCTTGCTCACCGAATCATCGATTCTCGGCTAGAAAAGAAATCCCGTTGCATAACGTATTACTTTTGTTTGGTAAACAACATTCCGCTAAACTTGTTGCCAGTGGGCCGTTTCGATAACAACGAGAATATTATTAACATAATATTGGCAGGAATAAAAAGATAGAGTTGATATCATATTGATAAAGACACTGATAGTTCGTCGATTAATAAAAGTTGATGATTATATCGATAAATGTAATTAATGTAATTAATGTAATTACGGAGGTGATAATTTAAGCTGCGAATTCGGTTGATAATAATTTGCCGATATCGATATTAAATATCGTTGCAATTAATGATCGTTAATTAGAAGTGATAAGGAATTAATTATCAGCGAAATCTGGAATCGAGTTATCTCATAAATTATATCGATTAATAAAAATTGATAATTATGTCCATAGGCATAATTAATATAATAATTACTGAACCAATAATCGAAGTTGCGAATTGGCAACTGTATAATATAATAACTGCAATCGGCTGATAATAATTTACGGATATCGATATAAAATATCGTTAATTATAAGAGATAAATATCCACTTATCCGCGAAATTTCACTTTAAGTAACAAATAAATTATACTATAATCTTGTATTCCAAACATTACAAATGGAATAGTTACTATACTTTTTATTCGAAAAGTTACAAACGGATTCGCAATATCGAATTAAACTTCGCCGCTGATTACGAATGTGAAAAACAGCGTAAGGATTTCATCGGAATCGGTTCTGCAGCATGTTCCTTGAAACAATTCAAGGATGCAGTTAATGGCGGATGTTAAGCCACTTGAAAGCGGAATGGAGATGAATCGTGCTGGAAATATAACCACCTACAAAATGCAGCGCATGCGCGATCATTCGGCGCATCGTTAAATCGTCTTTCTTTCACTAATAACATTGGGTAACCAAAATTATTGTAGTTGCAACGGGGAACCATTCGAATAGGTTTTCGAACGAATAAGAACGAATAGTTTTGAATAGATTTTGAACTATGAGTTCGTTGGTGTCTTAAAGTTTGCCTTAAAAAAATAAGAATCGGAGGAAGTCCCGAGAGAAGAACGACCAGCGTGTTTTCAGGAGCGTCAGACAATTCATGGTTTCTGCTCGACGACAGCCGAGGAGCTATGAAGTGTCCTACTGAAAGATTTTCTTTCCTTTCCTTCCTTTCGTTTCCAGCTATTAGGAATCCTCGAAAAAGTCACTGCGCGTTCTTTCTTTTCTTCTCCACGAAAAAGCTCAGCTTCGGTGTGAATGACATTGTTTCTGGTGAATCGTATAAAATACCGTGTACCACGAGAATCTAGTCTTCGTGGAACAGGAATATCAAAATTGATAATGTTTGACTTACTTTAATTATTGAGTATTAACCAAGCATGGATTTAATTATTGCTTCAAGGCTACTTAATTTGCGGAAATAAAAGTTTTAAATAAATAAACAAATACAAAAATGTTTATTTCTAACCTTAATCGTCCGTTATGCTTAACGGAGGAATACGAGCCGTTATTTTTGAAAGTGGTATAAGACCATTTTGATTTTAATGTAATTAATAAAAGAAGATATCTTTGTATCGTGGAAAGTTATGTTTATTTCGGTTTTCATAAAAATTCAATTTATACCACTTTCAAAAATAACGGTTCATATACTAGCAAAGAACTTAATATAAAAAGTGGAAATAATAGGAATGATGCTTAACCCCTTGGCATACAATGACGTCTGGGAGACGTCATTTGTTTCGCGTGTCATTGTAGACGTTGACGTCTCCGAGACGCAAGAACTGTTTCCGGCGGACAGGAAAAATGTCATACTTTGCAGAACTACTTATTTATTATTTAATAATGTTACTTCATTATTTTCCATTAATATTGTGTATCAATCTTATTAAATGATATTTAGCATTGTAAATATTCCGTTCTGTTTCAAAGCTTACGTAACCGTTCAGTTGAGCCAAATTAAATAGTATTTTTTGGACCCATGAAATTCCGTTTCATTTGTATGTCAAGGGGTTAATATAAATAAGAATCAATTTAAATGCAATGAATTCTTAGTTAATCAATTCTTTTGTATAATGTTCCAAAAATCGTGTCAAGTCGATTATCTCGAAGGTGTAGTTAAATGTCGCTTAGTATGAGAGTCTATTTCTATTGGACGTCAGTTTAAAAGTACGCATAAGTTAGCGGGAGAAATGCACTCGTCTCCGTGCATTTCACTGTCATCCGTTTCTTGCGTTAGCGCGTACTATTTATACTTCGCGGCTAATTCGTTCCTCCTGCGTGCGTCTAACCGAATGGGAGCTGCCGTGGCAGCGGATTTAAGGTGTTCCCGATCAACGACACGCTATCAATCCTGACAGTCAATTCTGACAGTCAATCCTGAGTAGCTTCATATCAGCTGTTCGCATCTCCCCGCGTCAACTAATTACACCTATAAATCCACGCAGATAATAATCTCCTTTTTTCACCTCGGACTCCGAACGAACCTCCTCTTCCTTGTCGATCTGCAAAGCGGAGATAACGATTCGTTACATTGGTATTACTTCCTTTAACACTAGAACTACCAAATGAGTCAAGATCACTTGTCCGCCATTTTTAATTCAATTATTGGAACATGTCACAGCGCATTGTTTGAGATTTGATATATTTTAATTTGATACACATAACGATAATTGTTAATCAATTGTTATTTGTTATTTAACTTTCCAAACAGCAAAAATATGGGTGACACGGAAAATTCAGTAAAAAGAGGACAAAAGGAAAATTTATTTTTTTCGTTTTCGAGGCAATTTATTATCGCAATTAAAGGAGATATAATTAGCTGGCTTATTTCACACGGGACACCTAAATATAGATTTATAAATCTCCAGTTATATCATATATTTCCGAAACATAGATTATCACTGTAGGTTTGCAGACTATTCCGTAAGCATTAATAAAAACATGATTTCCGGTTAAAAGGTTAAGAAAGGTAATTAGTGAAATAACAGTCTTTACTGCGACTTCCAAGCTAATATTCGTACGGTCCACGTGCTGCGATAATTACTAATTTCACAGGAAATCGTGTCGTTGATGAGTCGGAAAACGGAAGAAGGTGGAGATTTTGGCACTTTCCTTTTCCCGCGTGAACCACTCCAACATCTGCGCGTCGTAACGTTGCGGTGAAACAATACTCCGGCGTTAAGATACAGATCGAATAACACTTTACTCGGAAGAGTCGTTCCTTCGCCGATTTTTTAGGTCATCTTTCAAGTAATTTATTACTTTCCCTGGTCCGCTCAAATTTCTTTACCTAGTTACGACGAATAACCGAATATCCGGAAGATTTTTGCATACAGTAGATATACACGATATTCAACATTGCCAAAAGTATATTATTATACATACTCTCGCTTTAAACTTCTAATCCTTAAATTCATTTATAACAATTTTAATAGTCATAATTTAATAACGGTACAGTAATCCACATTTTACATTTCATATAATAATAATGAAATTATTCAGCATTATTTTATATTATAAGTCTAGTAAGGAATTATAAAATTCAAGAATTCAGAAGTCATTAAACTTATTCGAGTAATTATGTAGATTAATTCTTACAGAGTTATATAGAATTAATTATTATAAATTATTCAGAAAAGAAATCCCGTTGCATAACGTATTATTTTTGTTTGGTAAACAACATTCCGCTAAACTTGTTTCCAGTGGGCCGTCATAATTCAATAACGATACAGTAATCCACATTTTACATTTCATATAATAATAATGAAATTATTCAGCATTATTTTATATTATAAATCTAGTAAGGAATTATAAAATTCAAGAATTCAGAAGTCATTAAACTTATTCGATTAATTATGTAAATTAATTCTTACAGAGTTATATAGAATTAATTAATATAATTTATTCAGAACAGAATATCAATCGAAATATTCAATTTCATTCGTTCGAACAAAAATAAATCAAGTCAGAGTATTGCAGCGACTTCGATATAAAAGCAATAATTTATAATTGCAAAAGGACATCGCGAGACAAACAATGGCAAATAACCGAGCAAGGAGGATCCACCGTGTCTTGCTTCGCCGTTCACTGAAGCTGCAACCGATTCTTTATCTTCCGCTGTAGATTTCGCAGCAGATAGCAATACAATCGAGAGAAGCGAATGGAAAATAACGTCGGAGTGAATGGCGATCGGCGAGAGCAAACAAACCGGGAATGGCATGAGGAAGCGAAATTTCTTTACGCGATCTATCACTGCTAGTGCATCCTTGGAATTCAAGGGCAGTTTCTTACTCCGCGAGATCCTGCGTCTCTCTGAATTCCAAGCTTGAACAACTGCGATCCGTATATTATCAATTAACCTCTTAGCTACTGTACGCCAATATATTGGCGTTCACGTACGTCATCTGATTAAACGGTACTCCATTATACTGGCTTTCTAGTATGTTATCTTATTATGTTTCCTTTTCAAAGTCTTTACGTGAAAATGTATAAAGATATTGTAACTTATTCATCTCTAACTCTATTCTAATGTAACTTCATAGTGGAAAGCACCACCGGACACAAATCGCAGTGTTGTTTACAATGTTGTGCGCGCGCAGTCAGCGTCGAACATCAGCCGTAACTAAGAGGTTAAAATATGTGTTGTATAATATAACACGCGCAGAAAGAATGCCAATCAAATGTTCTACCGGCGTGTTCGTAGATGCAACGAAAGCTTCGGGCTTTTAATGCATCCTAGAAGAATCGTCTTTCACGGTACACCGCCATACTTGTTACCACTTGAAATCGGTGCATAAAAATAAATCAATGAATCATGCCGAAGACTTATGAAGACCGTTCCTGAGACAGATGAGAGTTACGGATGAGTTACGGTGACTTCTATTCGCATAAATACAGCGAAACGTGTTAATTATCTTGTTCCAAGTTACTTGAAGTGAATTAAGGGTGCGGCTGAATATTTTGGAGTACTCGCGTCTTCCAGATGCACTTTGAGTAATCTATATTTTTAATCAATCTTTGCAGAGCAATTTTTCATTGGTGGATAATTGGACGTATCTTGTAATATATATAATTAATAATTGTAATTGTAATCGGATATTTTGATTCATATTCTGTTCAGAATAATTTCATAATTAATGATTTACCTGAATCAGGGAATTTAAGAGTAATTATACCAACAGTGAATTACTGTACTTCTATTAAATTATATCAATTACATTTTTTAATTATACACGAAAAAATATATATATTAAAATAAAGTTCCTGTAATATATATATAATTTGTAGCCAAGTTCTTCAAATATATATTTATGATTCTTTAATAACACCAATTACCAAAATAACCACTAATTAAAAATACGAACCAAAGCGAAATAGTTTCCACACGAACATTCGATTCCACTAGGAGGAAAGATCGCACGGTAGAATAGCTCGAAGGGATCTCCGTGAATTTAAATCGATAATAATAGGTTGTCCTCGGTGAAGTCTACGGATCATTATGATTAAGTCAGTCATCTTTGGTTTCTATAAATAACGAGGAAGAGAAACGCAATGCCACGGGCCGGAAAAAGAAGGCGGTCCGAAACGCGTTGCGACGACTCGTCTTCTCGACGGTGTTGCATTCGGTGCCATTCAATGGCACGTCTGCTGGGGAAAAAGGTGGTCGTTCCTAGGAACACATGTCCCGAACGTGTTTCGGACACGTTGGCAAGAGAAGTACACCGCTGCGAGGGACCGAAGAAAAAATAGGGGTGGTTCAGTGGACGCTGTGAATTACCTGCTTCGACGCAAGGTTCAACTCCCCGCAGTTTCACACTGAAACGCTGGACTCCGCATGATTGCCACTATTATTAAATACGAGTGACCGTCGCAGGAAATCGTGTTATTTCCGAAGTGTCGATGCTAAAATATTGTTTAGTACCGAAAATATGAGATTTTTGAAAAGTTACACAGTAATATAGAGGGTTAACTCGTCATCACCGGTTAACAGGTTAACGACAGAACCACAAGCATGAACTACATTTATAGCAGTTGCAAAGCGGGGGTTAAAAAGGACGATTCCGAGATATACAAATGCGCGTAACGAGCTTCGCGAAAAGTTTGTTATGTGCGCACGCACGTGCGTACACGAGCACGTACCATCTCGGAAGAAGAAGAAGAAGAAGAAGAGGAGGAGGACGAAGAATAAGATGAAGAAGAAGATGAAAGGAAGGGAAAGAGGTAAATGATAGAGAAAGGGAAAGGCAAAGAGAAGGAGAAAGAGAAGAGGGTGCATAGTGGGGTCAAGTTTTGCCGGTGCATGTATGCATGCATCGTGGATGGCGGGGCGCGGCGGGGGGAGTGGAGAGGCACGGAGGGGAACTAGAGTCCGGGCACGGGGTTGGTGGAGGGAACTCGTGGACGAGCGGTTATTTCAAGCGACGACTCTTCTGGCACTTCGCCCCGAGCTTTCCTCGAGCGCATCCTCTCGCCACGAACTACGTAGCTCGTGTCAGTGTCGCCGCGACAGCAGCCCCGGTTACGGATCGTCATTGGTTCGATTACACGGAGACAATTCACGGGGCAGTCACATTGAAATCTTTCGCGATAACGTTCCTTGGAAAGCACATATCTCTATCGTGTATCGTATCGTGTCTACGTACTCTGGGTTCGCGAGTCAGAACAGAATCGCGGGAAACGAACGAAATCGATCGAGATCGATCATCGATGTAATACACCACCGACGAAGATTCCCAGTGATCGTGCCTTACGTTGGATTTTACTTGTGCTGTTCCTCGTGGTACGACTGATAACGGTGATAAGAGAGGACCGTATTGAAAGTGATTAAAAGCAGTGTCAGTGAAGAGGGACCGGGGTTCCTTGGGGTTGAAGCGCGTGATTGGCTGGTACCGGAAGTAAGGATGCGAATATAAGCCGGCGAAGATCGGTCGGGAAGACACGAAGTTATTGGAGCGTTCCAGTGTTTGTTCAGCGGTGCGCGTCGGTGGCGATAAAGGATTTTCGAATAATTCGCTAGTTCGAGGAAGTAGCGCGCGGAGGGGGAAGAAGGGGGAGGAAAGAAGAGGATGGATCGCGAGCGGAAAGAAGCAGAGGAGGATTTATAACGACGCCGAGCTCGCCTGAAATAACAGGAGGAATGCGCGTACGGTGAATCAGCTTCCTCCGAGAGTTAATTTCCTGACAGCAGCCACGCGATCCTGGATCACGGCGATCGGGTTGTTTTTTTGACCGTACTCTTTACCCTTCCGTGTAAGATCGGTACGAGTTCGTGTGTTGATCCGTTGGTCCATCCATCCATACGTTCATCCGGTGAATGGTAGATCGTTTGCGGGACAAGAGAACCCAACCTCCCTTGACTCGCAAAGAGCATTGAGAAAAGCCAGAACCGCCAGAACCGCCAGAACCACCAGAACCCGTAGGAGAAGTCCGGCGAGGGAGTACGCGGGGCTTTCAAGACGCCAAAGTACTTTTCTTAGAAAGGAGATCGCGAGGATTGGTGCACGGTGAGTACGCAGTATGTATCTCGTCCGTTCTCGAAACAAATATGCGTGACGGCTAGCAACGCGGAGTAACTTCGTAAAATAACATCGTCGATGTTTATTCGTTTACTGAAGTAGTTAATAATCGTACGTCTTCGCCGGAAAAAAAGTGGCCGGTACGCGATCGTGGGTGTTAAAGAGTACGTGGAAAAATACGTAAGACGAATCGCTGTAAACACGATCCACTGAGAGCATTTTCATTGGGCCTTCGACAGAGATGTATGATCGAAGTGATTTATAGGTAAACATTTTATTGCGTAATACGTTGGTAATTATATCAATGGAGTATTATTAAGAGCATTGACAGGGATGCTGGATATAAATACTCGATATAAAAATATGATTTCTGACTATAATACTAGATAACAAAATATCATTCCTAAATATTATACTGATAGAAGAATATAATTTCTACATATTGCAACTGGTGGACACCAAACAATATAATACTGAATACAATAATATAATCACCGGATATAATACTAGTTATAATACATAATGATATAAGGCAATGGCACAGAAAATAACAAAATAATATTATCAAGTAACCTTACTGACGTCTGACATTAAGAAAGGTGACGACACACCAAGCGAGCACGATTTCAAGCGAGCAGCACTGAATTAATTAGGATCGATCGGTCGGCGGTGGATTATTTCGTTGACTCTCGTGTAGGCAGTTTAATCGAACGAAACGTAAAGCGGATCGGTAGGATGTAGATTCGAAATCTCAGCCTCGGGAGTCGGGTTAACGCGTGAGGACGTAAACACGCGGTTAGATCGATGCACGGATAACTGTGCGCGAACGTATAGCGACGGAAGAAAAGTCGGGGAGAGAATCCCTGTCCCAAGCGATCGGTGCAACGCGTCATTCCGGCCGATCTTCGATCGCAGATCCGTGACTAACGATAAGAACGACTCCAAGAAAAGCATTAATGGTAAGACGTTGCGCGACATCAAACGATCGACCAATATATTCATGAGTCGCATCGTTGCGATATTTCTCTCTCGTGTTTTATACGCGCATCATTTTCCACTTGCAGTTTCTTTCGCACATGCCTTTAATCACTTTACGGGAAACCAATCACCGTGCGCTTTGAGTAATCATTATTTTTAATAAATTGGGGGAACATATTTGATATCGCAACTTTCCGCTTTTACGATGATTTCTTTTGCTGCATACGTTTTTGATTAGTTTACACGGAAATGATATCACATGCGCTTTGAGTAATTAATATTTTTAATAAATGGGGAAATATGTTTGATATCACAATTTTCCGTTTACAATGATTTATTTATATGCTTTGATTATTCTATTTGAAACTGGTAACCGAAATGCACTTTCGGTAATCGGTTGTTGGATAATCAATTTATAATAAATTGGGAAAACATATTTAATATCATAATTTTCCATTTACAATGATTTATTTAAATACATATCTATGTCTTTGATTAGTTTACACGAAACTGATATCACGTGCGCTTTCGGTAATCGATTTTTGGATAATCAATTTATAATAAATTGGGGGAACATATTTGATATCGCAACTTTCCGCTTGTACGATGATTTCTTTTACTGCATACGTCTTTGATTAGTTTACGAGGAACTGATATTACGTGAGCTTTGAGTAATCAATATTTTTAATAAATTGGCCAAACATATTTGATATCACATTTTTCCACTTACATTGATTTCTTTCTCACAATTCGCGTTATCCGTTATTTTCCACCATCTTCCACTCGCTTCCATTATTTCGGCTTCGATGTCCTCGCAATTTCGCGCGATGCGAAATATCTCGAACGATGTTTTGACACACCGATATTGTGAACCGGAGTCACAAATTTATAGTACGGTTTCGCAATACTCAGTAACACGCAGCTTTTTAACTTGTTTTCCACATTTTCTGCTTTAGTAATTTCTGTTAATATTTCCTTGCCCTATCTTATCGCTTAATGTTGACGATGTTCAAAGTTTATCCTTAATTTCCAAATTTTGGGTCATCAAAAATGTATCGTAAATTATTGTTTAATGATATCGGATCACCGCGACGATTATAAGTCAATACAATATTATCGTTAAACATAATTCCCCGCAATATAATGCATCGTCTTCTTATCGTTATCATTTAATGCGTAGGTGAATCATCGAAGTTGCTTACTGTGCCATTACGATCTTAATTATTAAAAAGCATATCGAAAAGAAAACATCCCCGAATATACAACACCTCGAGAGAACCACCAAGAATTAAACATTTTACAACGCTTTATCTACCGTTCAGTTTCCCTTATCAGGTGTGTTTCTTTCATTAACGAATATCATCTCGTAAGGTAAACGATTGTACGAAGTACGAAGGACACAGTAGCGACATAATCGTCAAATTAATCGACTAATTAATTCCGGACTGCGCGAAGATCGGCGAGGAGATAAAACCCTGGCTCGGCGTCGTGGAGTGTTTTCGCGGAGGAATAGCGATGCAAATATTCGGCCAGCGTCGTTTACATCGAAAGTGTAGCGAAATTATCCCAATTCGCATCGTTTAGCCGGTGGCAGCTTGGTTGTTTAAAAGGGAAAGAGACAGCGCGACATTTGGGAGTGGTGAGGAGGGGCGAAGATAGAGGGGAAGGGAATAATTTATTCCGGCTTTATTTAATCTCTTCCCTCGTCTTCCCTCGTCGTCCCTACTCGCTAAGCTTCCTTAATCCAGATTCCAGAACAAGAAGGCGAATATATTGGTCGGTTGAAATTTGTTTGTTCTAATCCTGCGAACTGTGTATGCCAGTATTTTTCCCTCTATAAATACAAGTGAATCGTGACTCCCGCTGATACGTTCACCAATTAAATTCTGTGAATCTTGAAAATGTTACGCTGTTTTCTCTGTTATGTGTTTAACGCTAGAACTTGGGATAATATATTCGGCTGTATTTATGTATTCAGGTAAAAATAAGGATGGATGGGAAGAGTAAATTAATTAATCGATTTAATTACGTCTGTTAAAATGATTATTTTTAGCGTAATATGTTTCGTGAAAATGACTACGTTACCAGAAGGAACGGTAATTAATCATCGATAATCATCGTTAATTATCGTTAATTATAATTATTATATTAACTTACTGTAACATCCTCGGCAACAATGTTAGACAATCTTTCGTTGTATCTTGGTATTGCCACACTTAATTCCTCGTAATTTTAAAAGCTTTAATTAAGTAACAGCAACATAACTTTGTAGCGGAATTTATCAACTACTTAAGTACAAGTTAATTTATGTAACATTACGGCGGCGTAAGGATTCAATTAGCATAAATTATTCTCCCTGCGAGCTTGCAACGTTTCGAGCCTAATTTCGAAACGATTCTTGGATCTCAAAGGATACGTTAATTGGAAAAATGTATAAAGAAAGGAGGTTCTAATTAAGTGACTGGCAAACTTCATATTAAATCTGTATAAAAATCGATCGTAAATCATATCTATATCTGACACTATTTCAAGGAATAATCTCACTTTAGAGGGCTATTTAATATTAGAACATCGAAAATAGAAAAAAAAGAAATTTGACATTCAACACGTTAATATTCTGAAACCGAAAAAAGAAAATTCACATTAAAGGCGTTCACATTCGAGAATCGAAAAAATAAACGAGCAATTTAACATCAAGGATTCAAAAGATTTTTTATTTCTTCACTTTTCGAAGATTCACAAAAAAAGAAATTTAATTTCATTAAACTCGTTAATTCGAAAATCACTTAGAAATTTTCCACAAGGTGGATCAATCGGCCGAGATTCAAGCGAATCACGAAAGAGTCGGAATAATTGTGAAATTGTCTCGTAGGAATGGCGAGTAGGTGCGAGTAGGGCAGGGCAACGGCTACTTCCGGTGTTTACAGATGAGCAAAACGGCGAGCGAGTGCGGCCGGTCCGCGCAAATGAAAATATACACGCGAGATGAATTACGCGCACGTTTCTTCATAGCCTGAACTAGGGTGATCGCGTGGCTCGTAGGTTTCGTTAACTTCCGGCGGTGCTCGAGCAACCGCGTGTTACGTGAGTCGCTTGGAAAATTAAAAGCCGCGTTAACTCGTACATGAACACAAACGCGTAAGTCATTACGATGTAAGTCATTACGATAAAACCCCTAATGAAACGCGGCTTTCCTACTCACCTGTTCGCTCGTGCTCGATTATCTCGAATTCTTATCGCCATTTTATTCGCTGCATCTAAAGAACTCATTGTTCACGGTGAACACCAACTTTCTGATATTTCATTACAAATTTTGATTTTATTTATTACAGGATTACGCAAGAAATATTAAAAAAATTATTTTAGCTCGTCCGTTCGCTCGTGCCGATTATCTCGAATTATTATCGCCATTTTATTCGCTGCATCTAAAGAACTCATTGTTCACGGTGAACACCAACTTTCTGATATTTCATTACAAATTTTGATTTTATTTATTACAGGCTTACACAACAAATATTAAAAAAATTATTTTAGCTCGTCCGTTCGCTCGTGCCGATTATCTCGAATTATTATCACGAGTTTATTCGTTGCATCCGAAGAAATCACTGTTTGCAACGAATACCAACTTTCTGGTATTCCGTTAGAATTTTCATCGACTTTTATGCGAGAAATAATAAGAGAATTATTCTTCGTACGAAAAAGATGCCGATTTTGTATGCATTTATTACATTTCATAAATATTTCAAGGAAAGCGTCATAAAACTTATAAAAATATTAGGAGAAGAACAGAGCCACAAATATGAAGTACTTAACTGAAATTCATCACCGATTTCTTCATAGAAATAAGACTTAAAAATATCCAGAAAGAATTCTTTCCAGATCCGAAGAAGATTTACGGTATCACATCGTGCATTGTGTCCTTACGAACTTAATTGCGAGTGATTTATGGTACCGTCGTTGACTAATTACATTCCTTTATCGAACACCAGCTGACAATGACGCCGATCATATTTCACGGATTTATTCTGGAAATCACGTGATCGGAACCCCCGAGATTTATCGAACATAATTCATAGTGTCGTGGAAGAACAGAGGAATAGGATAGAAAGATTGGTGCGCACAGTGCGGCGCATTGTGTGTCAGTTTTCCTGGCATCTTCTTCATCGTCTCCTAATCCTCTTCTGCTCTACGAGTTTCGTCTGCCTTCTCGGAGGCTTATTTCATGAATACATCGCAAGAAGCGATATATTCGAGTGATGGAATCAGAAGTTGAATAAAGATGGAAGACAAGGTGGCAAGAGTAGGGACAAGCCAGGGCCAATAAGTAAGCTCGTAAGAAGCCCACTACGATTTATTTGACAGATCGCACCGACCACAACCGCCAGAGTGGTTTATTTTATAAGGCCAGATTGCCGGCCTCACTTCGTCGGAATAGAATAATGGACGTTTCTATCCCTCCTTTGATCGGCAACCCTTCTTCTTTGCTCTCGCGGTTCTTTCTGGCCTTCGTCTCGAAAGTCAAGTGCAGTTAAGGACCACTTTTCCTCCTACGGTCTACCGTCGACTCGCTTCTCTTGCCCCGTCGAAATAACCCTAGAATTCTTGGTGTTTAATGGCAGAGTGAGAGAATGTAACTGGTGGTTCGTGGTTAATGGTTTTGAGAACCTAACTATTGGGAGAGTCAATCTGACTATATACTGAAAGAGAGGGAGAAACTGACAGAGAAAACCTAACTGACAGAACCCGTTAAAGAAACTAATTGCAAGAAACCTAACTGAGGGAACCCGTGAAAGAACCTGACTCGGAGAACTTAACTGAGAAAACCTGACTAAGAAACCCTAACTGAGAAAAAACGTAACTGAGAAAACCTAATTGCCAGAACCTGTGAAAGAACCTAACTGAGAGTACCCGTGAAAGGACCTAGTTGAGAAAACCTAACTGAGAAAACCTAACTGAGAAAACCTAACTGAGAAAACCTAACTGAGAAAACCTAACAAAGAAAACCTAACTGAGAGAATCCGCGAAAGAAACTAACTGCGAGAACCTAACTGACTAAACCCAATTGACGATAAGAAAACCTAACTAGGAGAACCCGTGAAAGAACCTAACTGTGAGAACCCGTCGGAGAACCTAACAGTGAGAACCCATCGGAGAACCCAACTGTTGAAGTAAGCCTCGAAATGATTCAAAGGAATCTTAAATTTCTTTTAAACACCTCGAAACGAGCCATAAAACATCCGCCCTCGAAACATTTCATTTCGTATCCACGAGGACCAATTTTTAATCACTCGAAGCTCGAGGTGTCATCGACCCAATATATCTTAGTTAGGCAGGAAAAAAGGAAAGGTTACCCTTTCCTTCCTGTCGACTCTCATATAATCAACGAGCCGTACTAATTCTTACCGCTGACACTAATCGTAAGCGGAGAAAGGTAGGAAGATCATCAAACGATCATCTCTTAAAACGATACCAAAATTGGTACTGAAATATGGAATACCGGTGAATCATTTCAGACTAGACTCCAATTCCATGATATACGCCGATTATTTACTTGCTGTTTAACACTTTGAGTGCCGCACCGAAATCCGTGTTATACGATACCTCGCGATACGCGTCCGTAACGTCTATATAACGTCTAAAAATAAAACTGTTTAAGCGCTCTACGATATATTGATTACTTTACATTGTTATCGTAACTTTAAGAATATTACAAATTTTACTAATATTAGCGACATATTTGATTATATTTAATTATATTTTATTGACCGCCATGGCGTTCAACCTGTTCAGAGTTAAAATTCGATAATGAAACATTGCATTACTTATTTAAATATATTTTCTAAAATGTAGGATATACGTGGAATATATACGTAATTATTATAGTAATAATTACAATATTTCAGTTTCCGAATTTATGAGCTCAAATAATGTGTCGTTTATCCTTTCGAATCGAGAGATTCTTTTCTACCCTTCATCTCATTATCTCGTGATCGCGTTATTGACTCCAATTATGAAATCGAGTGCAAGAACGAATAGCGTTTCCACGTAAACTGGTAGGTCGATGGAGTCGGTTGATCTCAATGAAAACGCGGGTAGCCGAGTGTGTTTCTAATGGGAAACGAGGGGAAAGGGGAAGACGTGGGCTGGCTTTTTCTTCGGAGAATCCATCCCGAAGGCGGTGACTGCTTTCGTAAATATATAAATATAAGCGCGTGTCTGCCGGTTATTAATAAATTTCGCGACAGGTCTGGGTATCGTGGCCACGCCACAAATCTTCGGGCGAGTGCATTTAATTAAATTGCTTCGGATATTTTAACGCTTTAAGAAGAGACGCTTAATAACGAACGATACTGCCTCCGGCGCCATGGAATAAAATGTTTCGAAACTCTTTTCGATTGGATTTCAAACTACCACCTTTTGTCATTCACATTACTCATTTTTACTACCTTTACTACTAAAAATTGAAAGTCACCAAAATTGTTCCTAAATGGGCTAAATGGATAGTATATGATGCCTAATGATGTTCTAGGACCGTTTTGGGTCGAAAGAAGTGGATTAAAAATTTTTTTCGGTCAAAAATGGGTCGATCCGAAATCGCAAAAATGTGAAGGGGTATACCTTCAAAAATTGGCAAAAATTAAAAGTCGCCAAAATCAATTCTAAATGACCCAAATCGATGGTATATGATGTATAAACATATTCTAGGACGATTTTGGGTCGAAAGAAGTGGTTTAAAAATTTATTTCGGTCAAAAATGGGTCGATCCGAAATCGCAAAAATGTGAAGGGGTATACCTTCAAAAATTGGCAAAAATTAAAAGTCGCCAAAATCAATTCTAAATGACCCAAATCGATGGTACATGATGTATAAACATATTCTAGAATGATTTTGGGTCGAAAGCAGTGGTTTAAAAATTTTTTTCGGTCAAAAATGGGTCGACCCAAAATCGCAAAAATGTGAAGGGGTATACCTTCAAAAATTGGCAAAAATTAAAAGTCGCCAAAATCAATTCTAAATGACCCAAATCGATGGTATATGATGTATAAACATATTCTAGGACGATTTTGGGTCGAAAGAAGTGGTTTAAAAATTTATTTCGGTCAAAAATGGGTCGACCCAAAGTCGCAAAAATGTGAAGGGGTATACCTTCAAAAATTGTCAAAAAATGAAAGTCTTCAATTTCGCTCCTAAATGACCTAAATCGATGGTATATGATGCCTAATGATGTTCTAGGACCGATTTGGGTCGAAAGAAGTGTATTAAAAATCTCTAAACATGTTCCACTTCGTCTCAGTCTTCAGAAATGTAAAACAACCTTCAAGTTCTATCTATTCTCATATCTCGATTTTAATCATTATCAAAGAAAGATGATAAAACCACTTTATCTTTATATTACAACTTAACCACCTTATGTACAGGAAACACCGCCGCAACTTCATTTAACTCGCATTCGATGAATGGTGAAATAATAAATGCAAGAAAATATTTCACGCGCGTGATAATCGATGAGACATCATCGAGACTTCTATCGCGGTGATAAAAGTTTCAGCAACATTAATATCGGAAGAATAAATCGAGAGAGAGAATGTCAGAGCACTAATGGCGCGGATATCTCGAACGTCTCGAGACTATTCGCTTCTGCCAAGAGGTATAAGGAAAAAGTCCTTCGGCATACTCGTAATTGATTATGTCCCCCCTTTCTAACCCTTCTTCGTCATTTCTATCCTCTCTTCTTCTCCTCTCTCTCCCTCTCTCTCTCTTTCTCGAACCATTGCACCGTGCTGCAGTAAATTACCGTGCACTCTCCTGACAATTACCGCGAGGTTAAGCAGCATTAGCGTCGAGCCGATTTGCATTCATCGTCTTTGATTTTCTTTCGTCTGCCGAGACAAAACGGATCCAGCTGGCGATTCGCGTGCCGGCGCCGCTATGGAAACGTGAAACATTCGCGCGAAGACATTACCGTGCCAGGTTTTCACAGAAGTTGACTTAGCAAGTACTTGATTACTGGTAGATGGCAATTAATTAAGTCTAATTCAATTTCCGAACTCTTCCGTGTTTGAATCTTCTATTTCTCAGTTCTGGCTTCGTAAAGAGACGGCTTTATTAACGCCAGAATTACTGACGATATATTTAGTTGTATATCCTTAAATATATTTGATTCGAGTTTTATTAATATTAGCCACATATTTGATTCGAGTTTTAGTAACATTAGCGATATATTTGATTTGAGTTTTATTAATATTAGCCACATATTTGAATCGAGTTTTAGTAACATTAGCGATATATTTGATTCGAGTTTTATTAATATTAGCCACATATTTGATTCGAGTTTTAGTAACATTAGCGATATATTTGATTCGAGTTTTGTTAATATTAGCCATATATTTAATTCGAGTTTTCTTAATATTAGCGATACACTGATACGAGTTTTATTAATATAACATCGGCAGTCACCGGTGACTTTCACGGTGTTCAACGTGTTAATCGGCGAGGGGGAGAAGCAATCGAAAGACAGACGGCAATATGTCAAGGAATTAAAGCATGGCGTAGGGTTTTGCCGCGGCAAAATCAGAAGTCATCTGTCTTTGCTTATGGCGGGTTTTATATAACTTCCATTGGACAGTCGATCGTTCGTTCTCTCATACGGGATTACATTAATGTAACGTCCCTCCGCGGAACATTCACGTTACACGCATCGGAAGCCCATCACTCGGAGAGTATACAAGGCCGTCCAATTAAAATGCAACCCAGTTTATCGAGTTACAACGTTTATATAACCACATGAAATCTCAGTGATAATTATAGAAAAGCGACATTAAATCAGATAATTATAGGTTGCGTGATAAGAAGATAACTTTGTAGGGACGGATCTTTTGATCGCTTGAGTTTAAGTGTTGCAGAATGTACTTTGCATATTTCGAAATCATTTAAGAACGTACGCTAATCTACCGCCGTTAATTAACTTAGCGGTTGCATCTGAAGATAGCAGGTTTTTTTGCGCGATACGATTGTATAAAAAAGTTATATAACATAATACAATATGTTATATTTATTAATGCATTAATAATGTGTTAATATTATTATACATAATTATATTTATGATATATGAATATATCAACTGGAATTCTATCTTGTCACATTTTTCTTACATCGAACTCGAAGAATCGGCGCCAATTATATTTCAAAGATGGCGCACTCGCAACACATGACATGCGAAATTTCGAGCTCCGTTATTTTCTTCGACATCCTCGTCACTTTTTCTTGCCACATTCGTTATGCGACGGAACAATTTCGATAAGTTATGTTACATGGCACATAAACGAGTCGATATCCTCATGGCGATATCCTCATGGCTAAAAAAGACTTAGAAAAGTTTACATTAACATCGAGATACCTGTTTACCGAGAATAAAGCGTTTTTGCGAACCGATGCGCGTTGAATTTATCGGCTCGTTCGCCATTATTGCATCTCGGACGTTCGACTTTGAAAATCACTGGGACGTTTGCTGGGGAAATCCATGTTTTCTCGAAGATGTGGCTGGTACATTTGAATTCCGACTATCGTTCGAATATCTGGTCAGACATCGATAAATCGCAATCGATAAAACGCAATCGATAGTTCTTACGGTGCTTTTACTCGCGGAAATTTGCAAACAACTGGCACATGCGCATTACTCTTCGAGGACATTCGGATCGAGGAACTCAACGAGATCCGTATTCGAATTAATGGATGTAGCGAACGGTGTCTACATTTTATTCTGAATTTCATTTCATTTTAATGGAATCGAATTCATTTTGCGACTTCTGTTTCGAGTTTCGATATTAAATGATTCGAAACGACGAATCACTCGACAGGAAACTAGACTTACCTTTAACTCAATGTTAAGTCCCGTTCATCTACGAATGACTGAATTTAATCCGTTTTAAAATTGATTCCCCAAATCAATTAGATTTTTCATTTCTCCAAGAGTAAACATGGCGGACCGTGATGGACGTATAATTTTCGTAGATAATCATCGTAACGAATTAAAAATCATGTTACCATCGAAATGAGATATATCACTATTTAAATGTAGCACCTGTTCACATGACTTATCGGTGGATCTGAGTATAATTAAATCTAATATTCCCAATTTCGTGAACCGTGACCGGAATACTTTATCCTCGTCAGATAAGAAGCTGATTACTAAATAATTTGGTTCTTCCTCCGCGATGGAAATACTTCATTATAATATACATACTTTATTCCGGCTTATCAGAACATAATTATTCCGGCCGATTTCTATGAAGTGTATGCGATTGTTGCAAGTACAAGTTGGTGTGTCAATATTCGAATCTCAAAGAAGTTCATCCGTCGAAGATGTTTCTTGGCGAAGTCAATTATGTTCACCGTTAGCTGAAAGCATAGAAGTCGATATCCCCATAAATTCATGGAGGAGTCGTAAAGTGTCCTGAATAGATTCCTGGACAGGTTGGAAGTGCAAGTAACTAGCCGTGCAAGCTTGCCACGGATCGTGCACGACCACCATTACACCTCGGCTGGTGTAATTTATCAGTTTAAATCTGAATTCACTAATTGCCGCGGTTGCTTGCGCATTAAAGAATCATGCGTGCAAGACAAAGCGAGATGTGGAGGGACGAGGAGAGAGCGAGAGGGGTGGAGAGAGACGAGGAAGGACGTAGCGAGGTGAAGAGGGTCACGAAGAGAGACGTAGCAAGGTGAAGAGAGACGATGAGAGACGTAAAGAGACGTAAAGAGACGAAGAGAGAGACGTGGAGAGAAAGGAAGAGATAGACGTGGAGAGACGAAGGAAGACGTAGAGAGACGTAAAGAGACGAAGAGAGAGACCTGGAGAGAAAGGAAGAGATAGACTTGGAGAGAAAGGAAGAGATAGACTTGGAGAGACGAAGGAAGACGTAGAGAGACGTACATAGACACGAGGAGAGACGAAGAGAGACGAAGAGAGACATGAGGAGAGACAAAGAAAAGCGAGGAGAGACGAAATGAAAAGAAGAGGAGAATAAAGCTCGCCGGTACTTGGAAGCGAAATTAATGAACGCCCTTTTCTTTAAGACATCGTGAACCTTTTTATACGTGAAAAACGACGCGTCTATTAATAACCACTAACTCGCAACGAAACCACGCCGGTAGAAGGAAATGCCCAGGGACGATCTCTTCCTTCCTGTGTATATTCATTCCTGCATTAATCATACACACCTTTTACGACGCTGTTAATGCGAAACCACTGTCTTTTAACCACCGCAAATACGCGGGGTACGCGAGATCTTATCAGCGAGAGTGATGCTTTTACTTGATACTGGATATTGCATTAGATAAAGGAAAGTGGGCAGTGACTAATCCCGATTATTAATCATCTTTATTACCGGAATGATAAATCCTCAATTAAACCAGGCGTTTCGTGGATCGTGATAATATTATCGTGATTTCATTCGTATTAAAAGCAGATAAAGTTTTAATCTTTAACTATCCTCTTAACATATATTTCATTCTTGTAATTATAAATGTAATCATATTAATCGTATACCAATTAATAGGGATTTTATAGTAATACGAAATTTATAGATCTAGAATTCGATTTAATAGAATTTCATTTAATTCAATCATACATTTAGAATTGAATTCCTTGTAATCATGATAATTAAACTTTAATCAGTTTAAAACACGACTACGTAAGTTACGACACTTAAGCTTGCAAAATTTGTTATTTATATAATCTACTACTATCATAGATGCAATCGGATCTAATTACTCTTCCAAGAGACATAAGAATATCTCGTTCACTTCCAAAGTTTAAATATCCGTAGAAAGAAATACTCGTTTAAATACTAAGGGGAGAAAAAGGGAGTAAAAAAGTACAGTGAAACGGAGAGTAGCAAAAGGAAGAAGATGGGCGGAATGGGAGGAGGAAGAAAAATAAGGTTAACGAGACTGATATACGTCCCGAAAGAAAGAGGGGAAGTGTAATATAAGGTGCGAGGCCGAAGTAACAGGTTATTTGCTTAACGCGTTAACGTTCGTGGTTCGGTGGCAGGAAGAGTGTCGGGTAGTTTTCGTCGCCAGGTGGGCCTCTTCAGGGCCTCCGGCTGCCTTCCTTTTAACACGCGCCGAAAAAGTAACGACGCGTGCCATCGCGCAACCACCGTTTACTTCTTTTCATTCTACAACATCGTCCTCTCGTTAACACGTTGACCGGCAATGCCAACATTACGAAAACTCGAAACAAATACATCGCAGACATTCATAGTTTTCAATATTTTTAAGGTTACGATAACGATGTAAAGTAACCAGTATATCGTAGAGCGCTTGAATAGTTTTAGTTTTGGAGGTTATAGCGCATCGCGATATATCGTGTAACATGAATTCCGGCACGGCGCTCAATGTGTTAATAACGATCTCATTATCTCACTAAATTAACGAGATATTATCAGCTGTCCGACATCATAATTAATAATAATTCCATTTGATTTCTTACGGAAGAATTTAGGTTTAGTTCTAACTGAATTCTAACAGTATTTATCTTCCTAAGTAAATCTAACCAAGAATTGTTTTTGAAAGATAATTTATCGATCCCGGGTTGGCAATAAAATCCGCGAACTTTATTTCGAAAACAATTTGAATTCCGATGAAAGGCGTTGTTTACTTTGCAATGGCGATGAGTGGAGGAAGAATAACGTGTACCTGTTTTCCATGAAGTGTCGGTTTATTTTTCGACTCGTTCGTCTTTTGAGTTACGTTAATCTCGCGATGTATCTTTGGATCGCCATGATGTAAGCGTAATTAACAAAGCAGTTTACGATATTCCACCATGGAACTATATCTTTCAAATAATCCGTTGTGACTTAAGTAAATGGTATTGGCGCGAATCGGAGAATTGCGAACCATGGAAGATAGCATTACTAAACCGTTCCACGCGCACTACACTGCGCATGTCAAGAAATAATGGCAGCGTAAACTTACAAGTATTATCGGGGTTTAAAGATTAAATTATAAATTACAAACGAGATATAAAACATCCTCGGACAAGAGTCAAATGAGTATTCACGCAACACCGGTATAACATACAAGTAAAGAGACAATAAAAATTGCAGCTGTAATAAAAAAAAACGTGTGTAAGTTCACGGAGCGTAAATTAGGATGCGCAGAAGATAAGCGCACCGGTGATGAAGAGTGAAAATCGTATTCTAAAGAGCGATGAATCGACGGCAGAAGTTTGCGGTTTCGTGCACAAAGCGAGCCAGTGCGGTTAACATCGTGTAATATGCTCGGATTACACGGGGCCCGTGTAATGCGAATGAAACCGCAGCACGTGGCGCACGTTCTCCCGCGATTGTGTTTAATTCCGTAGACAGATCCTCGACAACAATACCCGACGGCAACGTTATTCGACCGTGGAAGATTTATCGGTGAACGGTGAATTTATTTGCTATAGAATATTATTATAATAACACGTTTTCATAAATCTACATATATAATTATAGACTTACGATTGCGATTACGGCGTTTTTTTATTAATTGATAAGCATATTTGATTCTTCTAAGTAAATTTAATCGAAGACCATTTAATAATAGGTGTTTTACACGTTTATTTCTTTATTTCTTTATTATTTATTTCTTATCATCGAATGTTTATCTTACATAGAATTCCATTTCTGTTTATATTACATAGCACAGTATTTGAATTATTTATTTCTTACAGTGGAATGTTTGTTTTACATAGAAACTAAGTACCCGTAGTTTTTCCGTGAAATCCACCTCGGACTCTATTAAGTTTCCTAATAAGGCAAACCTTTTACTTCCACTCTTTTTTTTTTCCACGACGACTATCCGATGGGGAAAAACGATCAAAGTAGAAGCGGAAGAAACGCATAATGAGTGTACCTGTTAGGAACGTTTAAGAAGCGATTTTTCATTGGCGGACGATCATTAATATTTAGAGTCAACCCCTGTCGATTCTACGTCGACGATACTTCATCATTATCCGACATCCGCCATTACTTTGGTTTTCAATTCTGACGTGTAATAATTTGTAATTATTTTACGCGTAATAATCCTTCGGTACGTAGAATCTTCTATATAATATTATATTAATGACACGCTCTCATAAAACTATATGATTAGATAATTATTGCTGCAATTTTAGTAAGCTATAAATATCTTTAATTCTTCTAGTTAAATTTAATCGGGCAACATTTATTTAACCCTTTTCACTCGGGGGCGATTGATATTCAGATTTTCTCCAATTTTAATGTCGCCTTCCTTGAAATAAATAAACGGCTGTATGAGCAAAGAATGAATATTATTACCGTGGTATTATGATTTTACATAGAATTTTAATTTTGTGCTCGATATAAATCTGTTTGAGTAAAATGGGGATAATAATACGATCACAAAAGGTGCGCATAGAGTTTGTTCAAGCGAATATTGTTCACTTGGAATCTTTCTAGTCAGTGAACACAAGGAACGCCTTATAAAGTTATTTGCAAGGACCTATAATGCGAGTCCCTAATAGTCTGATTGCATAATAATGGCAACCGCAGCTGCGGTCTGCCGCGAATAAGAGATGCCTCGATAACTATCGAGATATTAGCCAATCTGCTTTTTAGCTTGTGCATCACGAACGACATCAATTATGCGAAGCTTAAATGTAACCGCAGTTATCTTGCAGTAAAAAATCCGAGAAAATATTACCGGCATATTACATCGAATATTATTTTATCGATGTTAATTACAATATGATTCGAATCATTGTACGAATCTTAAATGTAATGGAAATTATATTCCAGTAAAAAATCGAAAGAAAAGATTCTCACAGTATTATATCAAATATTATTTTATTGTTTAATTAAATCCATAAATTCCAGCGATTAATATTCATCGACAAATATAGTATATTTGAAATACATTGGTTGCGTTATTTACGTTACTGTCGATTATATTTACTTTTAAGTATAATTATAAGTGTAATAAGTTTACTCCGTCGATTACGTTACTGTCGATATACCTCGAATCATCGAGGAACAATTATTAAATATCGTATGGAAAAAGCTGGATGCTGATACGAAGCCTCGTAAAGGACTTCGCAAAGAGAAAGACTAGCCAATCACTCGACCTCGTTGCGCTCATTCCACCAATTACGGAACGGCGATGTATCGTGAATCACGTGGAGGAAACAAAAGGATTTGGATCGCTGTAGGTCGGAAGATTCTCAGAAAAAGTCGTGGATCGTCATCGAAGAGTAGAAATAAAGGGGAGCCACGACGAGGAGGAACGCATTGATTCTAGCTGAGAGGCATATAGATTGGTCAAACAATAATTATCGATAAAGTCGTAACACTCGATTGATAAATGGCTCCAAGCCATCGGACGCGCAGCAAATATCAGCAGAGAAACGATGCGCAGAGTGAATGCAAATATCGCGCAGCGTGACAAGCAAAAAATCGTTCCCGGATTTGCACTGATTACCTCTCGCTTTTTAAATCATTTCGGTGATTAATGGATCTAGTAACGCGCTTAACTTGTCAGTCACTTTATCCTCGATGAGTATCGCACAAATCATGGAAAAACAATGGATCTGTTTATATTATTTTCACGATGATGCTGCATAAATCACTTCGCCTGCGAAAGAGTCCGTGTGCGCCTGCGTAAAGCGGATGCTCGGAACTGTTCCACAGTAAAAAATTTCATTAACATTGTAATCGTAACGATACTCGTTAAACATTCTCCATGGAAATACAGCCAATCTCGATATAATCTAGCCAATTTGTCGAGCGTTAACCGACGATAAATCTAGCGTGTGATCGGAAACAATGAATTACTAATATTCTGCAAACGGTTGAATTACAATCGAGCAATTACCGTAATGTATTCGGTTGTACGATTTAGAAAGGAAACCGCATGCGCCAGGCTACTCTACCACCTGTGTGTTTCTGCGCATTGCGGTGCGCAGTGATAAAAATGAGGCGCAAGAGTTTTAACATTAATCATCATTAAGGTTCCAGCTACGGTGGAAATCGTAGCCACGAAATAATGAGACTGTTCTGCGCCGAAGATCGTGCCTTTCTTAATCTCCATTGGCATCGAATAATGCCACGACTACCAGATTCCTTTTTTCTAAACGAGACTCCGCTGTGTCCACGGCTTAACTCAGATTTTATCGTGGAGCGAAGTATACCGCGTTAAACAGTGGGATCCTCTTCTCTCATTTATCCAGTAGTCCGTTGAGGATCTACCTTCCGGGAGGTATTCTACAGAGAGTTATTGTCAATTCCAGACGATTAAGCATCGATCAATGGATTAATTGATCGTTAGTTCGACGAATTTAAGACTAGAACTAAGAAAGCAGTAAAAAATGACGGTTCGAAGGTATTTAATGTTAGAACCACTGACAATATATGGAGTTGTATTTGTACATTTAGGTTTCGTCCTTAAAAATAAATTAATCGATTATATGCAGTTAATTAAATTAAAAAATCTCCGAATTGAAACATAATTTCGAACAGTTTTATTAAATTCGGTAAACCCGGCATTTTTACTACTTGGGTAGTTCTATTGTTAATAAAAATATTCAAATTTAGAACGTTCCATTTTTTGAGATGTTTACGACCCACGTTGCATAGTGGACACTATTAAATCGATTAATTTATTTTGACTACCCATCCTTATTTTTAAGGATGTATACGTAAATGTTTAAGTATAGCCGAATATATTATCGGTGGTTTTAGTGTCAATCATCGTTTCCCTATCGTTTTCTTCATTCTTTATTACTGATTCTTGACTCTTGACTCTGGGAGAGTCAAGGTCGTGCGACCTTCCAAGAATATAATTATGTCGAGGATAAAATGAATAACCGATGAAACGACAAGGTTTTTTTTTGACAATCACCGATAACCTTTATCTCGCGCGATCCTTATCGAGCATTATTCATTTCCTGATAATGCATTCGAAAGTAGAGCCCGACTCGTTTCGCGCTGCGAAACTAATCTTTTCTAATTATCTCGTTCCAGTAGCCATTGCGAGGGGTAATCGGATATGCTAATAAGGTACATGGAATCGTAAGGATCGCCATTTTTGTTATGTCCCCTTATACAACCCCGCGGCCATCTTGAAACGTGTATCACAAGTCACGATGGCATATATTTCTAACACAATATTTTTTAATAATAACGACGGATCATTGCACCAACATTTATGCCGATGACTCAGAGATTTAATCGAGAAATTTCATTGAGTCAGACTTTATATCGATTATATATCGACTTTATATCATAATTATGATTAATAATTGTTTCTTTGGAAAATTACCATATCGTGATATTCATCTTTATTTTTCACGTTGACTCGATGCACGGACTTATAACACAATTTTTAAATAATCGACGCGATACATCGGTGTCCGATTACCATCTAGTTGAGGGTTAACTGGTTGAAGAAAACAAGAGCCATTTATCGCGCATGCGTACGATATCTCTTGTGTACAGCATCCATTGAGAACATCCGGATAAGTAGTAAGAAAACTTGTATACTAACGTGCACCGGTACTCTTATCGTGATACAAGAACTGCCCTTTCCGTGATTACATCGCGCCACCTTTGTCTTCTCTCTCATGGAAACTGGTTCTTATCTCACGCGCCTCGACTAAGTTTCTTTCAAATTCAGGATCTTATTTCAACCATTTTATATTTGTTCGAGTACTCGCTCCTGTTAACTTCACTCTTGCACCTGTTTTATGTGAGCCATTTTTTATGAAAGTGGTGTGACTCCATTTTTTGGAATAAATCGGGTTAAGTTTCAATTTGATTATAATTCAACGTGAACTTTTAAGATACAGTATTCAATCCAGATTTTAAATGGAGTTGTACCACTTTCATAATAAACGGCACATATTCTTCGTATTGCATTGTTCTTTGATTTTGTTGAGGATTCAAGGAAACATTAAGCGGGAAGAGTATCATGTCGTAAATAAATCGTAGAAGCATCTCTATATAATATATAATATATGTACATTATTATTTTAATACTATACAATGCAATGTCGCCTCTCATTCGCTATTCGGGTTGCCGCAATAAACTGATTGGCCACCGAGAATCGCATCCGCGTCCAAAGGGTTAATGCAGACACGCGCATGCGCAGATACGTCCTGGCGTATCGTATTTACTCATTGAATGGGAAACCAGTTTTTGGTCGCGCTATGGTGGTCCGATACGGGGTGTCCCGGCTGACACAGTAGATCGCGAGAAGTGATAAATAAGCCCTCGTTACGGAAAGGCAACGTGTTTCCGTTCGCGCGACAACCTGGAAAGAAAAAAGATTCCTAAAACTGCCACCACGCTGTTCTGATTGGACAAGAATGATTACCCCAAATAAAGAACATTATGACCGGTGCACCTGAAACGGTATCTCGAGAATCACGAAGTTCGTCCTTCGAGAATGGCGCGCCCAAATATCTTGTCCCCGCGCAACGAGTGTCTAAATATGTCGATTTAATTGGGTATTTAAATACCGGTAGTACATCCATTAATTTGTTTAATTGACATGATTTGAAAGATCGAGATGTAGATAAGGGGTTTCATTCTTTTTTCACGGGGTTTAACGAGCCTCGTTTAGTTTCGTCATTCAAGTATTATGAAGTAACATTTTGATGGCCGTCCATTGTGGAGTTCGAGTTTAGAAGAAAAAAAACAATAAATATGTAATATTATTATTAATTATAATACATGCATATCGCGCGAATTAGTAATTAATATGGTTATAAAATAAATAGAATTCAGCTTTCATTTTATATCATTGATATATATTTCGTAACGTTTTTTCGTCATTCTGATTAATACCAAGATCGAACAGCCGCACTTTCGTGTATAATATTTTGTTTAAATTAATTTAAATTGATAGAAAAACATATATATCGAGTTATAAAAAGATGAATTATTATGCTCGGTGTTTGTTACATGCAGATAAGTTACATTAAGATTGCAGTCACACGCGGCCTAGATATTAAAGCGTTGTGTTAGAAGCATCACCATTTAGAGAGTCTCAAGGGCTCGATATAAAAAGATTTCGATTAGATCGGGTTATGTAATGATATCGTCGAATATTTCACGAGGTCGCACCGTAGACGTAATTGAGCTAATTACGTCGACGCCTTGACACGAGTTACGTTGCTTGGACAAAAATATCTCGCGTCTGCTATTAAAGAAACGTCTTCGAGATTGCGAAACTGTTATCGACTCGTAGGAACACTAATTAAAAATTAATAAACTTATTTCGTCCGGAAAGTAGTTCCAAAATAGCTGCCATTTAAAGGAATAATTTCCGCGGCTCTCAGTCGCCGTGATAAACTGAGTGGCGACTGAGGATAGCCTCGATAAACCGCGTGGAGACCGAGGATAGCCGCGATAAACTGCGTGGCGACCGAGAATAGCCGCGATAAACTGCGTGGCGATCGAGAATAGCCGGGGTAAACTGCGTGGCGACCGAGAATAGCCGGGATAAACTGCGTGGCGACCGAGAATAGCCACGATAAACCGCGTGGCGACCGAGAATAGCCACAATAAACCGCGTGGCGACCGAGAATAGCCACGATAAACCGCGTGGCGACCGAGAATTGCCATAATAAACCGCGTGGTGACCGAGAATTGCCATAATAAACCGCGTGGCGACCGAAAATAGCCGCGATAAACCGCGTGGCGACCGAGAATCGCCACGATAAACCCCGTGGCGACCGAGAATAGCCATAATAAACCGCGTGGCGACCGAAAATAGCCACAATAAACCGCGTGGCAACCAACAATAGCCACAATAAACCGCGTGGCGACCGAGAATATCCACAATAAACTGCATGTCGACTAAAAATTGTTGCAATAAACCGAATGGCGATTGAGTGTCGCCTCTCGAGTACAAAGGGTTAAAGTACATCCAGACTTCAAACTGGTTCCTGACCTAGCATTTAAATTCTGCAAATCGAACTAGTTTCGCCATTCGTTAGCGTACCCTCGAAACAAATAGCAGGTTCCCAAATATTTTCTCACGTGCAGCTGCTTTCTGTGGAGCACAAATTGTCGTTTGTTCATTGTACCAGCAAACAAGCGTGTATTGTCAGTTTGACTGTGACCGTGAATCGTTCATTGTGCGACGTTACGTCGAGAACTCGGTGCTTATGTCACATGTGGGCTCATTCTAATGTAAAGGCTCGATTTTACGGCTCATTGTGCCGCCATGAAAAAGGAGCCCACTCGATCGGACCAATGAGGAGTCAGAAGAAACATAGACTTCTGTATGCCTTTCACCGGCTACATTCTTATTCTCGATGCTGGACATTTTCAAAAACAAGTGGGGGATTAGCTCGATCGATTTCCGGGAAAAATGACTTTCCAGTTCGTTCACCTTCTCTCGCATTGATTACAAAGAATTGCTAATTAATATGATTCTAGGAAATATTAGAATTCAATGTTCACTTCGTGGTCATTTTGAAGGATGCCTTGATCGAATTGTTGCAGTTTCATTAATAATGCATTTGTTTGATGTCTATGGCATAAAATCGATATAATATTTGATGAGGAATGTTCGATTCCTATTCTTGATTTTTATGATTAAATTTAATTGTAGATGAATTTTATAATATGGATGACATATAATTACTAATTAATATGTCCGTCGACAAAATTAATGTTCAATTTTTATTATATATTATTTTTATATGTTTCATATCGTTTTTTCGTAATTTTGACAAATTCTTAGATCGAGCGACTGCTGTTTCGTGTATAATTCACAGTTTTGTTTAACATTTATAACACAAAATTAATATAATATTTAGAAATTATCATTCGATTCTAATTAAATGGCCTTTTATATAATATTTAGAAATTAAATGATAATTTCTAAGGATAATATTTAGAAATTAAATGATAATTTAATTAATAATATTAATAATGATAATTTAATATAATATTTAGAAATTATCATTCGATTCTAATTAAATGGCCTTTTATATAATATTTAGAAACTAAATGATAATTTCTAAGTACAATATTTAGAAATTAAATGATAATTTAATTAATAATATTAATAATGATAATTTAATATAATATTTAGAAATTATCATTCGATTAAATGATAATTTGATAAATTGATAAATAATAAAATGATTAAATGATAATTTCTAAATATAATAGCTAGAAATCATTAGATTCCAATTAAAAGGCCTTTTCATAATCGATATGATAACTTCAGTATTACCAACACAGTACAACAATAACTTGAAACCAAACTATCTCTTACCATTTCAACCGAGATCTAGTTCGAAACAGGTTCCAATGCGCGCACCCTAAACATGCTTCCCTCACAACACATCCTGACGTTTATTACATTTGAAAAGAACAAGACATCGGATCATGAATTAGCCGAGATAACAATATAAATCAGGGATATCATAAAACAATGACAGAGTGTCAATGGAGTCGTGGTAACAAATGGTCTCCGTGCTACACGCTCGTACAAAGTGGTTATCTCTCGGGGCTACCAATGTTCCCTTCTTGAACCCGTTAACAGCTTGTCGTCCTGCTAACAAGAGTATTTGTCACTGCGACTTGGATCGTGGAAGATTTATATTTGTCACGAAGACAGGACTAAGCGTGCAGGATGATATTTCCGTGGTGATATCAAAGCAACGCGTACGAGAACGTCGTATGAAACAAACCTTAATAATTCACGTGACTACGGGTGAAAGCGTTGCGCCATTGTGGCGAGATTTTTCCTGCGCGATATTCCCTGCGCGTGGTGCACGTGGTGCAAAATACTTCGAAGAGTACGATTAGCATTAAAACGCCCACCGTTCTTCGCCCCCCCCCCCCCCCATCCCCCCTTTATCGCGTGCCAAACCCTCGTCCACGAACTAATCACGATTAAGTGTCCCTTTTTATTAGTCTTCGTTTCGCCCGATCATCGAATCCCTTCTCATCGCTGGCTGCGATTACCTTCGAAGATGATAAGGGAGATAACCAATGGGAGTCCAACGAAATGTACATCTTATCTTGTTGTATTTTTGGAGAATGCTACGTAATCTTTTTTAACCGTTTCCTGCGGTAATCCGAATGGCGACTAAGAAGCGACGTTAGGATTTACTTCAGTTACTTACTTTTTGTTATTGAAGTTTGAATCACCGAAAACTGGAGTCAGTTTTAATCTCGCTTCTTAATCGACGTTCTGGTTGTCGGAATAAACGAGTGGCGACTGAGGGTCGCCTCCGAGTGTAAAGGGTTATGCGTGATTAAATGATAATTTAAATGATAACTCAAAATTGAGTTATGGGGGTGAAAGTATCGGAGTTAAGTTGCGAGAAGAAATTGGATGAGAAATCGCAAAGATGGCAAGATGGTGGATCGTGGAAGGACACCCGCGGGAATTTCTTTTTAGACCCGAAAAAATTGGGTTATAGGGGGTCATACTACCGGAATAAGTTGGGAGAAGAAATTAGACAAGAAATGGCAAAGATGGTGGATGGTGAAAAGAAGAGAATAGCAAGCAGGGGATGCGCCGGTCGGCATCTGCTGCATATTATTCGAGTGGAGGTTCATTAGAGGACTTCCTCCGCAACGGGAGGGCTTCGGGGACATCGTCAATGATTTTCCGGTAATGGCGACGTCGGCTCGTTTAGACGCTTCGAGACTTTCGGTTTCTCCTTCTCAGAATTTTATAAATTATACTCACGTGCGTCGTAAAACTCCTATAGGTTCTTTGTGGAGAATTAAGAACAACGTTTCGCGTTTTATAATCCTTACACTCTCCGCCTTCGAATTCTTCCTCGGATACACGAAGTCGAATAAAATCGACCTATCGAAGGGTATCTTAAACAACTCTTATTAAATTTCGCTCGTAATCTTGAAATTATTAAATTCCCCGCCGTTTTTGCATGTTCCCCACCCTGTTTTACATAATTCGATATTGAGGTATTAAAAAGGAATTTTATGTAATTCGGTCATATTTTCGTTACATTAAATGATATGCGACGAGGAAGCATTAAAAACGAAGGTATTAAAAATTAGTTATTAAACAGATGTAGACCTATTAAAAAGGAATTTTATGTAATCAGATCATAATTTCATTATATTAGATTATACGCATTCGTAAATATTAAAAAACGTGGTCCAAAATAGGCAAACATAAAGAAAATCGAAAAAATATACAAAATAGAATGACTGTTGCTTTCTATTTATATATTAAAAATCGCACGAACTTTTTGGCCGATCCAACGTATGCAAAAGGATTTCGATGAAATCCGGTGTAAAGCGGGGGAGTGTTAACGCAGTGTGTCTTATCGGCGGGTGATCTCGAGTAGCATTGTAAATGCGTTCACGTAATTCAGAAAAGTACGTGTCCGTTTCGTGTCGGGCATATCGTCGTCAGTGTTTCGAGGCTCGACTCGAATGCACGCCGGAAGTACCTTGTGATTTGCCACAACGCCGGAAACGGCGCACGTGCCACGTCGTTTTTCTAATTCATTCTCTCGTTTTCTTAGAATGCTTTTTAAGGGTGTAATAAAATGTTCTCGGACGAGATTCAAAAGTACGGTTGAAAGGTATCGAGACGATGTTTATTCTGTGGATACTGATCGATTGTACACTTAAAACTCTTTTAAGTTCACTCACCGAGACTCATTGCATTGTTCTCTTGGGTCAAGAAGAACGCCAACGCTATTCTTGTTAAACGACTCGCAAGAATCGACAACTTCGCACCTTTCGCAAGCCGACGATAAAACTGTCCGTTGGACACGTGTTTGCGGTGTTTCGCTAACGCAATATGTGTTTGCAAAGACACGATCTTCGGATTTTTCCAATATAAAACGTAGGATTAACACGTTGCTCGTCAAATACATTGTTGCGCGTGTTACTTAAGACTTCATCGACGACTTTGTCCTGCACACTCATAATTTACTTTGAAACTAAAAATAAATCTCGCATCAGCCGTGGAATTCTAACTGATCATAAATCTAAGAATACATTAATAAAAGAGAATGTAGAATAATTGTAAATAATGAAAATAGTGGTTACTGGAAGAAGTAGGATTTTGGGTCGCGAATGTTCTTCGATCATTTCTAGTAAATCTAGTTGATCTTCTTTTCTGTACGAAAAAATTGGGTTATAATGGGTTTACATATTGAGTGCTATGTTAATAAATTCAAAATGAGAGTTGAACATTTTACAAATATTATTTATTGCATATTTGATTGGAGATTTAGTAATATTCGCATCGATTGCCATCGGTGGCCCCCTGTGCATTCAACGTATTAAGTTATAAAAGTGTGCATCTCGGTGCATGGTAGTAGTGTAGTACACGTGAGTAGTAGCGCGCGTAGGAGCGATCAATGAGTGGCCAATCAGCGATCGGCGTTACCCCCATACGTTGGAAGGAAGCGCGTGCTTCGAGTCGGCCGAGCGACACGCGGTTAGCCTCTGCCTGTCAGACGTAAACGTGCCACCGGTGGATAAACATCGTGTCGTGTCCTCTTCGAGACCTCGGGGTCAAGAGACCGTGTACTCTTTATCTCGGGCCGTGTTCTCGCTCCGGTTTTCGCTCACTCGTACTCTCTCTCTCCTGCACCCGAGCACACATTCTCCTTCCGCCAATGAGTACGCGGATTATGCATCTGCTTGATCGCTCGGACCATCGTCTGCTCAGGAAACCGTCCATTACGGGGATCGGTGAACATATTTAGTGACAGTGTAAACGGTGACGGCCCAAATCGAGGAAAGTCCCCTTCGCGTCCTACAGTGTCTCTTTTCCTTTTACCTCGATGATCTTCGTTCCGAGAAGTCGATCGCATCGAGATACCCATTGGATTCTGTGCTAATTGATTATCACGATTGGTGAGTGACTTGAACCGTTAGTGTGCATTATTGTCTTAGCTACCGAGAGTAGTTCTAAACAAAGACACATCTATTCTTAGAGATGAGTGTTGATTTGTTTGCCATGCTTTTACTATCTTCTCGAATACTTGAGCAGAGTTGAAGATTATTAACGATATTTGTCTTCTCCTCGTTCGGTGGGATGTTTAAATGCGTAGATCGTACGTGGGTCGTAAAAAAAGTTGTCAAAAAAGCAGGTGTCCTCGTTTACTAAGAGTTAGAGGTCTCGTTGATATAACGCGTCCTAGTAGAGCGGTCATGTAAACAATCGTCTCCATATTCGCGGTATCACGGCAAAGTCGCCGCAACCCACGAATTTACGACGATGACACGGCACATATAATTAGAAAGCTTGTTAACACTAGCTCTACCAAAGTAATCGAGACTACCAATCCGTAATATTTCATAAAATTATTCGAATATACAACTTCGCGATGTTCGAGATTTTGATGTACCTTTATTTCTTATTCGTAACGCGCATCATTAATTCCAATCATTATTTTACATCCTCGAGCTACAATTTATAAATAAATAAATACGTAAGCATAACCGAGTATGTGTTCGATAGTTCCAGTGTTAATTATCCTCCACAAACGTTCGTCATAATTACTGTTCCTCGTTTGAAAGAATTAATTCGAACGCCATGAAAGGATAAAAAAGTGAATATGGCGGTGGCGCGGAGTATGTCGCGCATGCTTGCGCTCTTATTATTAATGAGCCGGGGAAGTATAAATTTTGAACGGTAACGAAGTGATTTCTATTTTTTTATGGCTTGGGGACATAAGGCATGCTCTGTTCGAGCGGGGCAGAGCAATTAAAAAAATGTTTCTAGCGCTCGTTGAGCAGATGTTTTGGGTGACAGTAGAAAAGGGGCTTCAGGTCACAAAGACGCTTCCCTGAAACGAGCAGCACGAGGCGCCGCAACGCATAAAGTCAATTTCTAGACACAGAATGTGCCGCAAAAATCTGCTTCGGTATCGGGTGCAAAAAGTTCTTGTTTCCGTAGTCTGCGAGGATGCACTTCTTCCTCTCAGTGATTCTCAGATCAATTCTCTCAATCAAGTAGTTAAATTAAATACTTTAATCAAGTATCAAATCCCTCTTCTTTATTACCTAACCATAGAAGAATTCTAACCTAAAATCTACGTAATTCTTCGTAATTAATTAATCATAGATTCCATGCACTTTTAATATCAACATAATTTCATGAGATTTTCGAATCGCACAAATATCAGTTTTCTAGTCTCTTTCTTGTAAGATCAGATTTCTCGAGCTCATTCGACAACGTATTAATATATTATATTAATATATCATTACAATATAATATTCTCGTGAACTTGAAATCTCGGTGCACTATCGTGCACCAGCAACAACGATGCCCTTCCACAGCACGATAATCTTATCAATGTTATCTCGCGGCTGGTCCTGCTTAAATATTACCGTACCTGTAGGAGCGAGTAGTCGTGCACCGCTGATAAAAAACTATGATAACGCGAGGTACTTAGGTAAACGGAAAGTAGGGAGGTTGATAAAACGATTTTTAGGATGTTATCGTTCATGCACCTACGGACAGTCGTAGGTTGCATGGAAGTCAACCGAATTATTTCCGATCGATTTATCAAAAATGAAAATGATATATTACTGTGTTACCAAAGAACTTCGTGCATTTCTAACATATAAACAGAGAGCTATTACATTCCATCTATGCATATTTTTTCAATTTTCATTATTCAATAAACATAAATAATGACCGAAATAATTCGGAAACTTTTAGCTACCATAACTTCCGAACGAATAAGTTCAGCGCATAAGTGTGTAATACTTTCGTGTAGAGCACAAAAAACTACATAAACTAGTGTGGTCAAAAATATATGTTTCTATTTAAAAAAAATGTGCAGTTGCATTTTACTGATGCACCGATGCTCTAAAGTGCATAAGAGTATTTTTTTTATTATGCACCGTCCAATACCATTTAACTTTGATCTATAACATTTTCTCTTATTTCCAACCGTTTATGAGGTACAGTCTGTTCCAGTTGAATGGGGTACCCTGTATAACTATATTTGAGCAAAAGCAAAAGTATATTAATAGCAAAGTTAAAGTTAATATGAAGTTAATAATGATAATAATAAAGTTAATAATGAGTGGGATACCTTGTATAACTATATTTGAGCAAAAGCAAAAGTATATTAATAGCAAAGTATTGATATTAAAAATAATTGTGCATCAAATATTGCCTTCACGTTTAGAGATCGTTTCCTTGTTACTTCATAATTAATTCGCCGTGTTTACGCAACGGTGACAATTGTTATTACTTAAGTCCTTAAAAAAGTAACGCGTTGGTAGTAGTTTGGTTGGGTGAGTATCTAAAAAGGGATACCACACTGGCGTGAATAATAAAAGGCTGGATGAACGTGCGAGGCGTCCGCAAGAGGAAGGAAGGACCCGAGAGAACGGGGAAGTGTCGAGTGTGATAGTAGAATATTCATTTTCAGCCTAGAATTATCAATGTGTTCATCCACAGAATTCATAATTATCGATTGATAAACTACCACTCAATCGTATGATACTCGTTTCCGTATTAAAAATATGAGTCTCCCCGGAGAATTCTGTAAAAAACGATAACGGAAAATATCTCTTTCGGGATATTAATCGTTCGAAGCCAATTATAGAACGCGTAATATATTTTTCTTATTATTATAATTAAAGATAATTTAGTGGGTCTTTTTATACGGGACACCCTGTATAATCGTAGTAATAAAAGACAGGAAGCAAGTTCGATTAAAAAATATTTCGCGTTAGTTAAAAATAATATAATTTATGCGATCAATTATAATATGTACTTATATATTTCGCGTTCTATTTGGAAAATATGAGAATTATAGAAATTACGGATATTGATTAAATATATAAGATTTCGATTATGTATTCGATAATATCGATTATGTAATCGATATTGATAATAAATAATATGCTTTATATATAAATAACGTAATAGTATAATAATAATATTAAAATCAAGCGATTAGTTTTATTGAACAAAAAGTAGTGGAAATTGATAATTATGAAAAGTTAAGCACCAATCACGTGCTTCGGCATTAATATTGAAAATACTGCAAAAAGTGGAGTTAATCATTTTGGCATTTAAGTGGTTCATATATAAATAATATATTCGATACATATTTAATATGCATTCGATACTTTCGTATCAAATATGTATTCAAGTAACTTCAGTGTCATTAATCAACGTGTTCGGTATATTAACATCACATTTTACTCGATGAATTAACATTATGTCTGCTCGATGACCAATCGGCCGTCGATTTTAACGCGATATACGACTGCAGTTGGAAACATTCCGTTCGGTACATAAAGATTCCTCGGACGTGCACGAATCCTCCCTTTAGCCCGATTACGCTTCTCGTAAAGCACGGCACGTCCCCAAAACGTATCGCTATGCACGTCACGGGATTTTCTATCGTCACTCGACGATCACGAATAGCGCCGAACATGGCGAGCATCGACCAAATAAGGTGAATCCGTTGAGACCATTAGTCTGCGAAAAAGGCTTGGGGAGCATTTTAAAACCTTTTACTTTAATCTCGTTACGTAACAATTATTTAAGACGATCCGCAGGATACTAATAGTTATCTACGATTTCTAGCGGGAAAGAAGGTTGCGAGTTATATTTTACAAGGTTTTTATTGTTCGATATATCGATATCGATATCGATATTGATATATGTGTTATAAGTACGATATATCGATATTAATATTGATATTTATGTTATATAAGTACAATATATCGATATTGATATTGCTATATTTGTTATAAGTGCGTTATATCGATATCAATATTGATAACGAAAATGTCGAAAATGAAAGCACTTTCATTTTAACACAATAATTTGATAGATCTACAATATTAATAATTTAAATAGATATCAATATCCTAGAATTTTTATTAAGACGCCACACTGACGAGGATCCATTTCCAACACAAGTCGTGGTTTCCTCGAACACGAATATAAATGTTATTATTATTTAAACGACAGAACCTTATTGGACTAACGATTACATTCTTCTTGGAATAATTCATTACACCATGTTTCGACCGCATACGTTTAAACACCGTGGCGCACGCTTACGTCAATTCCCTAATTTAATGCCAATATTTAGTCTGCTCTCGAAAAGGAATTCTAACCTAACCCAAGAATCGGCCGAAATTTCAATGCGTGTAAAACAGTTCATCAACGCGCATGCGTGTTTCGATGTCACTCGTCAGTGTTTCCTGTCTCTTTTCTCAACAAATTTGTTGAATTAATTACCTTTAAAATACCTTATCTTTAATTACTTTTAAAATAAAATCCTAGATTTCAAGTTCACGAGAGTATTATACTATGATGATATATTAATATATTAATATTAGAAATTAGTTTAATGTAATGTAAATATTCCAGCTGAATAAATATGATTCTGTTAGGAAAATAAACTTTATTCAGCTCGAATATTTGATGAAACTGTATAGATTTTATTACGATAATAGATTTTTGTCCAAAAGTCCTTAAACGAATAATAGGATACCGTATTGCCTTTCTCGCTACAAAACTTACCAGTGGTTCCATTATGCGTTACAAATAGTTAGATGTTTATATCGAGGATAAAAGCTCTCTTGAAAGGGTTAAAGCTGTTATTTCTAACTTTATGGACGGAACCACTATTTTTTACGAGCACGCTTAAGAGGGACGATTAAAACGTCCACGAAACGGAACGCGACTCTGTGAAATTCTTGTGGTTCCATCAAGCGAGACTCGAGAATTCCAGTGACTTTATTCGTCAGAAAGTTGTTACACCTTAGCTGGATAAATTCACTCCAAAATGGCGGCCGATAGACCTATAAAATCCTTTTATAATACAACCTTTAATTCTCATTTTCATCAACCAAACAATCGACTCAAAGATCATCGTTAACTCATACTTAATAATTAACAATTAATAGTCTAGTAATTAAGTACAAAGTATTAGTTACACAAAAACATGCCTTATTCTTAAACCCCGGAGGTTACAAAATAATAATAAATATTCTTAGATAATATAAAATATTCCATAGAATTTAAAACCCCTCACAGATTTAAATAACCCATTAAAGTCTTAGAAAATGAGAGTTATAAATATAACTATAAACATAGAATTTTCGAGAGCAAAATAGGGGATTATAATAAGTTATAGCCTTCCTTGGACAAAAAAGGTGACTGTTTTACTGTTTCAAATTTCGGTGAGTATCGAAAGTGACGGAATGGAGGGTTACGAATTTGAAGGGGTAGTTTGTTTGGCACGTGTAATCGGAGAACAGTAGCATTTCGAATGTTATCGTGGACCACCCAGACTTCGGATGCTGTAGTGGAGTTTCCCTATAGAGTCGTGTCCCATGGGGTTAAAACGGATATCTCTGGTAAGCGGCTTACGCCGAGGATCCGACACCCTTCCGGTTATTTTCGGATAAAGCCCTAACCTGCGCAACCTGTTTCGAGCCTAATTTCTCGCGACAATCGGTTTCCGTTTCACGTGGACCAAACGGAATACTTATTTAAATCGTGTCATTCGACGAGCCATTCTTATCGGTTTTTAGATACATTTCAAAGACTTCATAAATATTTCATACCGTGAGATCAGTCATTTTTGAGGCAGATAATATTAATAAATATCCCGTCGAGTTTCATGAAAATTACCTTCTTTACTTATTTATTTATTTATTGTTTACTTCTAAGGGGAGCCTTATTTGTAAGAAGAAGGGGGGCAATGAAATTGATAGAATTCGATTGCAACTAGTTTGCTTTGATATCAGTACTTATTTATTATATTGTATACAATTTTGGTATCAATATTATTTAGTATTATTTAGTATTATTATCGGCTGTGTTGAATGCAGAAATATCATAAAATGATGGAAATTCTTATCGCATTTACGGGGCATTTAAGATAAATCATCCACCCACGACTCTCTCGGAACGGCATATTTCGACATATAAAATCATTTTCAATACAATTCTCGGCTTTTACAATTCCATCTAAAATCATTTATTTTCTATGTAAATCGTAAACCGAGCTGGTCGCGGTGATGCCTCGATTCAAATATAAGAATATTATAAAAGCGTGGGAACAGTTATTGTATTCTCTGTCGTAGATAACGGATTTCATGGAACACCTACGTTAGCTCTTTGATATCTTCCGCGTTTGAGAATTTCAAATATATACATTTTAATATACATTAGTTTACAGTATCTGTATCAAGTATTTATTATTATTCTATTATATTATAATAGATATAATCGTATATGCAATACAATAACAGTATAATATATCTAATATATTATATTTATCAATGCGGAAGAACAATAAAAACTACTCGTTATACATAAAATAATACTTTTGTGCTTTCTAATATTTTAATATTATATTATCCATAACAAGTAGTTTTTATTCTCCTGCATTTGGGAATTTAATATACACAGATTTGAAAACAAATTCATTTATAGAATAGAAAATATATAATTTTATTTTCTGTCTAATAAATATCAGACGGAATAAGAATTAGTCGACTGGACTAACTAAAATTGAATTATAAATACCATAAGCTCTCTAATCGCTGTCATCGCTATTATCTTTATAATGTATCATTTTCGGTACACTTGACATTTATTATTAATAATATATCGTTATAATATCAAGCACCGTTTCATACGCGTCAGCGTGGCCGAGCGACACCATATTCCCCGGTGCAAGCACGTGCTTCCGGTTTGTTGCGCAGCCCGTTTTATATTTTACGGTTGGAAATTTATGAGCCGGTGCACGGCTCACAGGAGCGAAGTCTTCCAGAAAAGCAGACCGTGGCTACTTCGATCCCCCTATCTTTCTCACTTCTTTTTCCTTCTTCATCTTCCTCTTCGTCTTCTTCTTCTTCTTCTCCTTCTTCTCGATGCTCCCTTCGTCTCCTTTCACTTTGATCCTAAGCCGACGTGGCGGGTGGATGTACTTTTTTAACGTGGAAGGTAACGAAACGCTTTCGATTAGACGCCGTTTTGGCCGGACAAAACGTAAACAAAATTAAATCTTCTCTTCGTGGTTGAATTGCTACATAAATTCTCCTCAGGGTGGCTTCTCTTTGTCCCCGAAAATTGGCTCCGTTCTTTACGATCCTTTACACCCTACCAATCTCATTTCCAGTCACTTAGTTCGTCCTTTATATACTCGAGTTTTTTAGTCCGCCCTTAAAGTATCTAATTTTAATATGATATTTCAAAATGCATAACTTTTGCCTCCACGTCATTTTGAATATGAATGGCGACCATATAATTCCATTCAAATAGACTTATACTTCCTTCGGTGTTATAAGATTTAATTTAAACATGCTTTATTTAATACACACAAACGATGCTTTTATACATTTCTTTTTTATCTATAATTTTAGACGATTTGAAATGCATAACTTTTGGTTGCATATAATTTACAATATTAATGGCGTCCATATAATTTTATTCGAATAAAATAGACTTTTATACTTTCTTCGGTGTTACACGATTTACTGAAATATGCATTGTTTAATAGAAAGAAACGATGCTTTTACCCATTTACGACACTTTCTACCAATCATAAATCGATACCATTTCGATTACGATAATTCTCGAAGATCGTTGTCTTAACGAGACTTTTACGATACTCGTGATTACCATGATTCTGAATCGCTTTTAAAACGTTTCTAAGTTATCCGTAGATAGTAGAATTCATTTGGCTATGGTGGCCCATAATTAGCAGTCTTATCTGTCGGTACCTCTCCGCCACCAATTAACGAAACAATGAGCCTAATGCTCTTTCCGTGTAAACGAGGATCGATCGCGTACTCGGAATATCGAAACGAAAAAAAAGACCAAATGGAAAACCGTACACGACGGCGACTCATAAAATGATCTTTCACACGATTTCTCGAGCAATCCGGAAGGGGGAGGGGATAGACAAAGTTGTGCGCGCAGTGATTTACGCGCAGATGTTTGGTGCACTCCGATATTCCTCTTTCCCCTCTTTCCCCTCTTTCCAGTCTCGAAAAGATTCTCACTCGCGTCTTCTTTCCTCGGGTTTCTTGAAAGAAATTCCCCCTTCGATATCACGGAAGATCTATGCGATACCGAAGTGGCCACAAAAGGCGTGTACCGGTCCTCGACAAATTGAATGAAATCGACCTAACCTGTTCCATCATGCCGGCCCAATGCCGTGGGCCGATGGGTTCGACCACCCATAATTATCGTGACGTAGGTCGGGAATTTCGTGCTGTCGACCACCTTGTAATTTCAAAGCCCCGAGTCCGACACTTTCTTTACGAATATTAACAACCTTATCTACGTGAACCTACTCTTAACGACCGTTTAAATATCGGCTATTATCCATTTAGTGATTCGACGAAATTATATGCTTTCCAGATATAACCATAGAATTTTAGGAACTTTTAGGAACAGGTATTGTGTTTGAAAGAAATTCAACATATTTGAAATATTAGAAAGTTATTCTTAGTATTATTTGTTAAAACTGTGATATTAAGTTATCAAAGTTTGTAAGTCGAGGAATGTATTCGGTAGTTAAGTATCTTAAGTAGGTAAAAAGATGTCTGTAATATTCTAAGTTCGATAACAAAGAATATCACAGAATTCGAAATATTCACCGAATTTGAGAATCACATAATTTCGAGTATCCAGCACAGATCTACATAGATAAATCTACGCCACGGAGTAAATTAATCATGTGTCTCAAAAAGCATTCAAGTTCCATAAGTTCAACCATAACCTTAACACTAGAGGACTGTTCAAACCGAGTGGGTTATGGGAAGTTGGTTCTGATCTGTGGAACGTGTCGTTCACGTGAAGACGCACCAAGACGCCGAAATCACTGCACCAAGAAACGGTGTTCTGGTATACGATTTCGGTTCTGGTTTCCAGCAGATTCCCGGGCCATGTGTTTCCTAGGGGAGCGAACTGGTAGTTCTATTATTCTTTACGAGGACAGGAAAGATCCCCGGAACAAGGCGATAGCACGCCATAAAATATCCTAGCACTCATGTTCTCGCATCGTTTTCAATCCGATTTATGACAATCTCGGACGCGAGAAGTGGGTTCGTTGCAAAAAAACCGAGTGTTTACTGTGCAAAATGGTGATGTTATTTTATAGTAGCCCGTTGTAAACCGGTCCTGAGCTAACTTTTAAACGCCTTTATCTATAAGGATCCTTCGTTGGTCATGCATGTTTTTGATCAATTTCTTAAATATCTTATAAAATGATATTATAAAAGTATCGACATTAACATCGATATAAAACTATTACTTATCTATTTATTTATTATCATACTATTATTGAAAAGGCGTAGACATGCATTTTTATAGCCAATTAAGTTATTAGTAGACGGCTAATTGAAGTACGGTGATCGTGAAACTCGAATATTACGAAGGCTTTAACGACGAAAGAAATTGTCCTCGGCGCAAGGATGCTGCGCAAGTTCCTAGATCTTCCGTTATGAATTATGATAGTTACATTTTATTACGGCATATGTAATCTTCCCCCCCCCCTCTCTCTCTCGCTCTCTCTCTCTCTCTCTCTCTCTCTCTTGTAATCAGAACTTTTGTTCCATAAAAATATGGGCGATATATCCATGCTTTAATATCTACGTACATTCCAATGTTTTGCTTCTTCTTTACTATCTTTATTATGGCTGCGAAGAAAAATATGAATACCAACGTAACTCGCGAAAGTCGTTGAAAGGTTTCCTCCCTCGTTGAACATCTTTGTAAATTACATCCTCGAACGTAAACGCGTTGTAAGAAGTTGTAAGAACAATTTCATTTCATTTAGGATGATACAATAACTGCGGCATTTACGACGACGTCAAACCGGTCGGAGAAACGCCAGGTTTCTATTCGAACCACTCGGAACTCTGACAGGAGATATTTTCATATTTGGATGATTATTTGACGAATTTTTAGATTGGTACTCAAAATTTGGAGACTTTAATTGTTGATCTAATTATAATTATTGTTATCTTTGATGTTTATATCTGAATTCGATCTAAATTGGGTTCAAATTGAATTCTTATTCCTAATTTTTAAAGGAGGTTAGCGAGAATATGAACATTCAATTTTTTAACATATAATACAATATAATATAATATAATATAATATAACATCGAATTAAATTACCATCCTCAATAATACTAACTATTCAGCATACAAACTACCCGCATAATCGACTACAATCCAATTTCAAGGGATACTTAAGAATATCCACGAAAAACATTAATAATGGGGTAAAAGTAGGTTCGACATTAATGCCTTCACGGTTTATCGAGCATTAAATTATACGCGCGGACCAATTCATAAATAAGATTATGCATTCGATTCTGTCGAGCAACGTTATTCTCGCTTTTCCCATCTAATAAGATCCGAGATATAACTAATCGAGATTTATCGTGCTGAATTCTAGCGTGTCCTTCTTTAAATGCGTATCAACAGCATTAACATAATTCGCGCGATCAATAATGCAATATGACTGCCATTTATCACCAACATTATTCATTTTTATCATAAAATCTAGCTATGTTTTCTACCTGTTAATGTCGTGCCACTCATAAATCACACGCCCACGGGTAGTTAAAATCGGCGAATTATCATCGCGGTGTTAACAAGCGAGATTTAATCCGATTAATATTCGTCAGATTAAATCTCGCTTGTTATATATATACAACAATATATATATGTATATTATTTGAACTATTATCGGAACATTATTTGCATAATTAAACAAATTGAAGAGATCTTAATATTTGGGTTATAATTATTATAAGAATTTCTATATTTGATACTCAAAATTTGGATGTATTTAATACAGGTAACCCTCGTATAACGCGGTACTTATAGGTATTTATACAACGCGGTTCAGGAGTTGTGGCGACCTTCGTATAACGCGGTGCTTATACGATGCGACTACAATTATTAATAATTTTCATGCTTGGCACTTAAAATTAGGAGATTTTTTATATTTGAAGTATAATTATTTCAATACTTTTTATGTTTGGTACTAAAAATTAGGAGATGTTCAATAGTTGGGACATAATTAATTGAATAATTTCAGATTAGCTTTTGGTCTACTATTTATATTTATTATTATTTTCCTCCTCGATTTATAGTGTTTTTTATCACCAGTGCAAACTCATAGTGAATCTCTGGCAGCGTTATAATTCGAGTTTTCTCAAAGCCAAGCTGCCTGGGATTTGTTTTCTTGTCGGCACCTTAACGATCTTGAAAATATCGAGACCGGTAGTTTGTTTTCTTTGAGACGTTCTAACGACTCCCGATGGTGCGTCTGTGCCCTACGAATACCATTTAAATACCCTACGAATACCCTACGAATACCCTACGAATACCCTACGAATACCATTCGAATATGTTACCCAGGGAAACCTAAGAAAATAAACCGCCAATATAAAAAGAAATTATGAATCCACCAGCGACAATTAATATTCCAACGATCCCCTGAGGGTTGAAATCTCTCACGACTTCAGATGGGGGTGAAATTCCTATTCGTTTCTGTCACCTGTTTCATTGCCGGAAGACACTTGCAACGCGTGTCTGGCATTTCTCTTTTCAAGGATATAGGATTCGTGAGAAAGTATCTGTTTCGAGGGAAAGGGTCCTCGGAAATGGGTAAAGAAAGTCATCGGCTAGAAAGTGTCGAATTCCGGAATTCGCAGGGTTCCGTATGCAAGTTCTTAGGAAATATGCCGGCCATATTGTATCCAGAAGGTGTTCGGAATTGTATCCATTTTAAGCGAGGCGTATTTAGTTTCTTTCACACTCGAACAATATTAAATACCTAATCTAATGATGACGAATAATGATTAAACACTTATTAAACTTGTATAAAAATAACATGAAAAGCTTCACCATGAATATTCAATGAAATTTGATTACCGGTGAATATAAATTCATTTTAAAACACCGAATCTTAAGTCACGCCGTTCGTCGACGACGTGACGCATGGTGGATATTTTCACTCGAGCAGAACATTTTCTCTCATCACTTATCATATAGTATTAAATATAATGCTATCATATACGAAAAGTAATACAGTTAATAGAGCCAGTTCCGGTCTATAAAAAATTTACGTGCGCGTTGATTTGAAATCGCGTTAAAAGCCAGCGGATGCGTCGGAGTTGGAGGAGCACGTGCGCAGAGGCACACGCGTTCCTCTCACGGCCGTATTTCAATGTAGCGCGTCTAAAATCGTTGGATGTCCTCGACGAGTGCATTTTCGGGTCTGGCCGATGGCCAACGTTTCTCTTCTCTTCGTTCAATCGAAAGAAAGAGAAAGAAGTAATCGCGAGTGGTAAAAAAGAAAAGAACATCATGGAAAGTGCACATTCTACATTATTTAAACATCCACCTCGACCTTTTTCCGACGTCGATTATCTGCCGCGGACGTTTACGAGGGAACGGTAAATAAACATCTCTTTCGGATTTTGTTACAGAAAGTCACTCATGGTGCGTTACTAGTCGATCGAACCTGCTGACGAAGAAGTCGGGATGGCGAGCGGAAACTCCATCATCCTCGGGGTGCTCCTGATCCTGGAGATCGGGTTAAGCCAAGGACGACTGGTTAGATTAGGTAAGCGATCTTATTTAGATCTTTTTATATATTTAGATCATTCGTATTTGTTATTTCCACGAAATGGAAGCTTTTTTGTTATTTATTAATACTAGAACTAACGAACATATACTCATTGTCAGTTATGCTTACATATTTATTTATATATAAATTGTGGCTGGAGGATTTAACTTAATTAATGGATTCAATTATTCACGTTATCTATATGAAATGAAAGTATATTAAATCTTAAACAATTCGCCGTGGTATATTCGAATAATTTCACTAAAAATGGCAGACAAGTTATTTTTACCACCTTGTCAGTTAATACTAGGTTAACATAGTAATATTAAGACTTTGCCGTTTGGCGACGCCACGGGTTGTCCGTTTAACGCATGTTTTTTGGGGACAAATTTTTGAAAATATACTCCAATTAGTCGAAGTGATTCTGGTAGTTTTGGTCGTCCAGGTTTTTTCGAAGAAGAACTATATTCTGCGATTAAAATATTTGCATTACTTTATAATGGCGATTGGCGTGGCATACGTGTCGCTAAATACTTTTACGTAGAGCGGTTAAAAAATCAAATAGAATAATACATAAAAACTATTCTATTGATACTATTTAAAGTATTTGTATCAAGTACTCGGGGAACGCAACACGATTAAGTATAGCATTCGACAGTCTACTTTCGGCGAGCGTTCTTCTTCGTCCGTCTTCCGTCGCTACATTTTTCTACCGCTTTGAATTCTCGACGTTCGCGAGCAGAAAATCGTCCGCAGAAAACCGAAGGAGAGAAAAAAATACGAGGTAGAGGGGGTTGCGTCGCGAGTAACGTAGAGGGAGAAAAAAAATATGGCGGGGGTTTGTGTTGCGTGTAACGAAGGGGAGAAAAGGAAAGATGGCGGGGAGTCGAGTTGCGAGAGTAGTCGGAGATCCGAGCGAGGCATAGATTCGTAAAAGAAAGCTGCACCGCGATATTTCCGTAAGCAAAAAAAGGCGATGAGCGGAAGAAAAGGAAAGGTTAAAGTACAACGAGGAAAAAAGAAGTATCCTGCGGGAAAAGAGGAAGGAAGAAGCGGCGAACGAAAGCGCCAGGAAGGACATTCCTCGAAGTGCTTAACAAAAAATGACGAACCTTGGATCGTAAGAAAGAACGTCGTATCGTTTCTTTCTGTACTGAACGTCTTATGTTTAATATTTTACTAGACAATTAGGATGCCTAGTTATTTCTGTACATCCTGTCGTAAATGCACTTTATTATTGTTTTCACGTATCCTTCCCCAAGGTTCATTATTATTTAACGAGGGAACAAAGAAATTAACGTTCATATTTGATAATGCTTGCGTCGAGAGTAATTAAAAATATGTAGTCGTTAAATGCTTTTTATTACGACATGCGCAATTAATATCATTACAGTAGTGCGTATATATATTATATATAAAATATGTATAATATAACAATTATAATACATATTTTTTCATTACGATTATACATATAATTGTAAGTAATCGTCACATTTTATATTTGCGCATGCCGCAATAAATTTGTTTGATCAAAATAAATAAATAAATATAAATATATAGTATTGCAAACAACATATATATTTCTTTATTTCGATCAAATAAATTTGTTCATTTAAAGGATATGGAAAAATGGAAGTCAATTTTCTATATTTGGTGTATTTTGATTTCGATGCTTTCTAACATGTTCTAAGAGAAAATAGACGGCGCCAATATAACTGAAAACTTGGAACGATTAAAATGTACGGATAGTCTCGAGATTGTTATCGAGACAACAGCGAACGGGAATTTGACTCGCGCGAACGTCTCGTCCCCTACGTGGTGGAATTTCGAGAAATCAAAACCCCGAAGGTGGTTTCTTTGTTCGCCATGAATCTTGGCCTTTTTCCAGTCACGTAATCTCCCGCTCGAGACGAGGACCGAGTTACAATTTAATTAGCTGTCTTTCGTGTAACTGTCCCCGTAGATCTCCTCCGTGAACGCTCTCTTTACTCCTTTTTCTTGTAACATGGAAATTACGAGGCCGATAAAACAATGCTTTAAACTCGCGGACTTCTGGAAACAAAGATGAAGTAGCTCCGAGGATGGAATTTGTTTTTGAGAGAATGAAAGAAAGCCGGGACGAGTGTTTAATCGCGAGAGAGAAATTCGTGACTAAATCGAGTATTTTTAAATCGGGACGCGAATGCTGGGGTTGAAAGCCAGACAGAAATAAAAGAGTTGGTTTTTGGGAGCAAGGGAGGATACGAGAAAATCCCACCCATATAGGGATGATGAATATGCCGTGAAAAATATCAGCTTAGTCACAGTGATGTTGAACAAACGGCTGTAAATTCTAGATCCTATTAACGTGCATTATATATAGATTTTTGATATATTCAAATGAAATTGATCTTAGAGATTGATATTGCGGTTGGATTAACATAGAGTAAGGCGGGGCTATTCCGGACGCGCTCTGTTTTTCTAATGTATTTGTGACCCTCGAACATGTTTAGGCATTATCTACTATCGATTTAAGACGGCTAGGACCGAAATTGAGGACTTTGAAATTTTTACGATTTTTCAAGGTATACCCCTTCACATTTTTTCGATTTGGGTTCGACCCATTTTTGACCAATAAAAATTTTTTAACCGCTTCTTTCGACCAGAAATCGTCCTAGAATATGTTTATCCATCATTTACCATCGATTTGGGTCATTTAGAAGTGATTTTGGCGACTTTCAATTTTTGACAATTTTTGAAGGTATACCCCTTCACATTTTTTCGATTTGGGTTCGACCCATTTTTGACCAATAAAAATTTTTTAACCGCTTCTTTCGACCAGAAATCATCCTAGAATATGTTTATCCATCATTTACCATCGATTTGGGTCGTTTAGAAGTGATTTTGGCGACTTTTAATTTTTGACAATTTTTGAAGGTATACCCCTTCACATTTTTGCGATTTTGGGTCGACCCATTTTTGACCAATAAAAATTTTTTAACCGCTTCTTTCGACCAGAAATCCTCCTAGAATATGTTTATACATCATATACCATCGATTTGGGTCGTTTAGAAGTGATTTTGGCGACTTTCAATTTTTGACAATTTTTGAAGGTATACCCCTTTACATTTTTTCGACCTCGGTTCGACCCATTTTTGACCAATACAAATTTTTTAACCGCTTCTTTCGACCAGAAATCGTCCTAGAATATGTTTATACATCACCCCCCATCGATTTGGGTCGTTTAGAAGTGATTTTGGCGACTTTCAATTTTTGACAATTTTTGAAGGTATACCCCTTTACATTTTTTCGACTTGGGTTCGACCCATTTTTGACCAATAAAAATTTTTTAACCGCTTCTTTCGACCAGAAATCATCCTAGAATATGTTTATACATCATTTACCATCGATTTAGGCCATTTAGAAGTGAAATTAGCGACTTTGAAATATTGAACTTTGGTGTTATCCAGAATATATCGGTAAATTCTTAATGGGGGTTTTGGTACACAATTGACAGAGGTACTTCCAGGAATTGGTCAAAGTCGAATTCCACTAGGAAAACCGATGGTGTAACATCTGGCAAGCAGATTTCGCCTCGCATTAAATACTTTCTTTAAACGGTAGTCTGCTTCCGAAGGGTGGTAAACTTCCCTTCAGAATTACCTGTAATTATTACGGGTACATCCGTCGCAGGTAAAATACACAATCCTTCACTGTTATGCAGGTCTCAGGCGTCAGAAATTTCCTTTATACTTTATGCTAATATTCCCTTATTGGTATCTTTCCAAGGACGATAAATCATTACCATATTTTACGACACAATGAACCAACTAACATTACATTCACTTGTTAAGCAATAAATTAATTCACGCGCAAACTTATGCATTCGGTTGAAGAAGTGTGACGGAGGTAAACATGGACAAAAAAGAACAGTATTATCTATTCGAATTTTGAAAACAAAATTTCCATCGAATTGATTTTTCCAGCAAATAAATTTATTGATAATAGGCCGAAATACTAGCCGAACCAACTAACATTACATTCACTTGTTAAGCAATAAATTAATTCACGCGGAAACTTATGCATTCGGTTGAAGAAGTGTGACGGAGGTAAACATGGACACAAAAGAACTGTATTATCTATTCGAATTTTGAAAACAAAATTTCCATCGAATTGATTTTTCCAGCAAATAAATTTATTGATAATAGGCCGAAATACTAGTGCTAACCACGATATGTATATAAGTATTATTATGATTGAGCTCAATTGTCCAATTGGCCGGTCATTGAATGCCATATGTGGAACCGGGCTCGCCCGTTATTAGCAAACCGTCGATGATATTCTCAACTATGGTGACCGCGTTTCCACGGGTTACGTGTCACGTTTTGATTCCCGCGCATTCGAATGAGTGCCACTGCCAATCTTTTGTCTATTAAATGTATTCAACAGCGTAATAGCGGCTGATATTACCAATTGGACAATGAAAGAGATGGCAGCGGAGCGCGATTTGTCCCGGGGGGATCGGAACGAACGAAGGAGATTTCGTTAGGAGACGATCATCTTTCCCTTCTGCATCCGAATCTCTACGTAATCTTGACTCTCGTAGAATTGAACCGCCATCTTCTATTTCAATCCATACGATAAACGTGTTAACCTTTATTAACCTAAATATTACGGATGTCAGAAATATAATTGTATTTCTCTTACATAATGGAACTGCAAATACTACTGGTTTGGGAAGCCGGATGTTTTGCTTGTCTTATAATAATATTATACAGATTTCTTGGAAAGTATTTTTTTTCTGTTTTCCACGAATCACATCAAATCGAGACACCCCTAATATGTGACTGTAGTAATCACTGCAATTATTAAGAATTTTTATTTTTTAATTTGCCCAATTACGAAAAGTGATGTTAATGAGATAAACAATACTTTATTATCAATCATCGTGAAACATTAAAAGATTGTGATTAGGGAATAAAAATCAGATCAAAATTCTTGTCAAGCTTAGCGATAATCGCTGGAAATAAATTACGTTATTAATTGTTGCATTTACCAGGTGATTACGTGTATTAAACAGCAATATCCGCGGAGGTACGCAATTTCAATAATTATAATTAGCGAAGTATTCGATCGGAATGGAAACGGATAAAAAATATTACTATAAACGTCGACACTTGATCCGGCTTAATGGCGGAGCTTAATGGCGGAGCTTAATGGCGGAGCTTAATGGTGAAGCTTAATTACGATTGTCGTATTCTAAACGCATGAGAAGCGAGATGCAAGGCAAAGTTCCGTGGACTCATTAAGATAGTAGCCGGTTGAGAGTTAGCCCTTAATCTCTCGAAAGGGATCATCTGTTCCGAAGTATAATTATGCAGGCACCGCGCAGGCGCTTTCTGTACCTGGTACGAACTCTCGGATCTTCATCGCCGTCAAACTGGAAGACGTTTCTATCTGTCAGTCCTTAAAACTCCCTTCGTCTACTTTTACCTCCTTTTCTATTAAAAAACCGGGTCCCGTGAGAGTGCAGGAATCTTAATTAGAACGTTCGGACAGTTCCAAGATGCATTTCGAATTCGAAGTCTTTATCTTACGTCTTAATAGATCGACCTAACCTCACTATGGGAACCTTTGTTGAGGTGGCGCGCTTCGATAAGGGGTTGAATGTAACGGGACACCTGTTGCACCGCTTGTCATCACTTCCCCCTGTTTTCGGTTAGTTAAAAAATAGTTATAAATATCGTTTACGATAATACGGCGAAGTCCAGCACGAAATGAGGTATTCTCGGTAGAACGCGCGATAAACGAGGACTGGTAAAACCAGATTTCTGGTAAATCTCTACGAATGTTTGACACGGAAGTCTGCTTAATTCGTTCTTCCATCGGAAATGGCGTAACCGAGGAATGTTTGTAGCGGTTTACTTAAAAATGCTGGGTTTTGTAACCCGCTTTAAATATCGGCTAAATGTATAATAATCTATAATTATAATCTTCCAACGCCATTTTCTCGGAAACAAAGCCTCGTACAAAAAAATCGTATTCTACATTTTCGATTCAGTATTTTATGTAGAATAACCACCCGCTTTTACCACCATTTACATGACACCCCGTATATTAAATTGACTTAAAGGTATGGATACCAAATGCACGTATATTAGATATATTTTTATAGTGATTACAATTATCAGTAAAATATTCTAATTCTCGGAAAATATTCCGATAGTTGTTCCATGTGTTTCGGAAGTTATATCAGCTGATTTAGATTGGCTGGTTTTAGATATAGATATATCATTCATTCACGGGGGACAGACAGGAATGATGAAGAAATTATAAATACACTTTTGATAATAAGGTTAGAGGTGGATTCGCTATTAAAGTGGCAGATGATCGGTCTTCTTGAGTTCCCTGGAAGCGAAAGAGGTAAAGGGGCACGCAATTAAAGGGACATAAATCACGTGGCTGTCCTCAAAGGTATCCCTACGATTGGCTCGTTATATCTCGGCTGTTGGCTATTTCCAGAGTAACCGAGTTCGGTAGGACGTCTCGTTTCTCGGCTTCCTCGCGGATGGCATAACCAGACCAGAAAACCGCTACGTTTCTCAACGCCGGTTTATTTTTTTTAATCTAACTTCTTCTACCTAGTCGTGATTTTCGGAAGGTTACGTGCTCGATTCTGTTTTCAGTACGCCAAGAATTCGAACTTCCTCCGGGGCCGTGTATTTTTTTGTTTATTCCCCAAGATTTGTGGTAAAAGACTAAGAAATCACCGCGAGTCAGTCGGAATGTTCTGCGTTAGATTTCGTGAATTTAAATCGGGCCGACGTTTAGATTTTCTATCAAAATCAGAACATTCCGCTTGATCCTATTTCAAATATAATCTTTTTTATTAATCAACATAAGCCCACATTTTTTACGACAAAACATAAATAATTCTAATAAACACTTCGTCAATTTCATATTGGTGAGTTAATAATTATACTTTTGATTATTCAGCATTGAATTAAACTAAACTTGATCAAATTGTGTTTTACATATTTTGGGATATATAAGAATGATTTATTGTCCCTTAACTGAATATTAATCACAGAAATGGATGCGTTTTTGATAAGCGAATCTTCTCTTGATCCAATTTGATCGAGATAAGAGGTCGCACTTCGAGGTGACATTTCCGTGATCCTGATTTTGCAGCGTGTTTGCGAAGGCGGCGCCACGGTTCACGGTGTATTTGGCGAGATTAGCATTAGCCTCTCTTGGCTTCTCTTGATCTCTCTTGGCCAAGAGTAGCACGGTTTAAAGACCAGATTAAACCAACGACTCGTCACGGCATGTCGACGAAAATGGATTCGTCGTTCGACGCGGCCTGGACACGATGACCGGCCATTGGTTCTCATTACTTCGAGGAAGTGTCACTCGCGAAAACGATCCACCGTCCGGGAACTTTCCGAACGCCGTGATTAATGGTGTGACTAATGGTATTAAGATCGTCCTTTAATCTCGCGCCAAAAGCCGCGGATTGATGGCTCGCGCGATTGCTGGGATTGGAGCGGGATAGTTAAGAATATCATGGAACACTTTTTGCGTGAATTATTGTAAGAGGGTCGGTTAAAAATATTATGGAAGATTTTTGACGTTAATTATTGTAAGATATTCTTGACGGTGAATCGAAATATTGTCATCATTCTAATCCTTCTAATTCGTTTTCAGAATTGTGAAAGTAATTTGTTGTCAGAATATAAAAATCAGTTCAATATCGAGAATATCTTATAATCATTAAGTTAGAATATTTTCATAATTCTAATGTTTTTTATTAGAATCTTTTCATAATTCTCATATTTTTTATTAGAATCTTTTCATAATTCTAATATTTTTTATTAGAATCTTTTCATAATTCTAATATTTTTTATTAGAATCTTTTCATAATTCTAATATTTTTTATTAGAATCTTTTCATAATTCTAATATTTTGTATTAATATGTTTTAATATTTCTTTTATTATCGTACGCTTTATACAAGAGAAGGTAGAATTCATCTATCCTTAAAATGAAACTAATAATCTTCTTATCAAACCGCGCATCTCAAAGAAAATAATTTTATTCAAACTAGCAAATGTGGTACACAATCAATCAGAAGATTCGCCAAGTCCAGAAGAATAAACAAATTGGCCAAACAACGTTGATTACAAAGTTAAATTCGAATTCGGTATCTTCCCGAGGATTTCATCATTCTCGTTAAAACATAATGGCTTCCTTTGTGCCAGACTTCCGTATTCCACACAATTTGTAGATTTCCTGTGAGCCATGATAGAGCATCTGGTTTCAGTCTGGATTAAGTCTCGCGATGAATCAGGCTTTAGGTTTGAATTAAGTTCTTGTCCGTTGCTAGACACTGCCTGAATTATACGAATTTATTCGTGTACGTAACCTACATACGCATAATAAATAATAGATTTCCATGCAGCTAATTAGACGAGCTTAGTTCACATATGTACCGCGATTGTTGAGATTGGCAAGCCTGCACCAGAGATGAAATATTTTTGGCAGAGGATTTTGCCTCGTAGACTGTCATCCATTTTCTGTATCTGCACCGTTGGACTTATTTCTTTCTTCTGTTCCCAATTCTATAACTATCTCTTTTTTAAATATTTGTAAATATTTTTAGTCAATTTATATACTTTGGGTCCCCAATTTAAGGATTTAAATCGATTATAATTGTTTGCGTTAATTTTGTTGCTACTTTCACATCAATGCAGCTTCGGTAGATCAGTCTTTAGCTAGTTTCACGTTGTAGGATTTCATTTTGGACACTTCTTTTGAAAGACATTAAGTTATAAGGCGCTTAAATTATACGCAGACGTAGAAATGAAATTCGACGGTCGATTTTAATCGTTTTCAGCAGAGTTTTGATTATCACGGTATTCCGATCCGTTCCCAATTCGGCATCCGAAAATATTTTGAGAACCGGTCACGCTCGGCTCACGGAAGCATTCCGGTAGCCGTGCGAAAACTTTGGGATTAATTTACGAGCGGCGCGTGCTATTCACGATAAACGAGAGGTACCATAACCTAACTGGTATCAGCGAGATATGGCTATTTACCGAGGAAACTTTACGCTCGAAATAAATCCTACCGAGAAGGAATCACAAAGAAAAGTAATTCGCCATTATAGAATTATTCATGGACGTAGACTCGAGTGGAACAATAATGAATGATAAAAATGTTGCTGCCAAGAGGGTTCATTCGAGTGCACTTTAAATGCACTTCGCGGGTGAAGGCTTCCGAAGCAGTCACCAATGAATGCTCGCGTTTCACTATGCAAAAACGTAGCTTCGAGTGCCGTGACTTAATCGTGTTTATAACCTCTGCGTACTAACTTCCTTCGGAAGACCGTGGCGAATAACGAAGGTGAAAATGAATCCTTTTTTCGTTGCGCAGTTTAATAAACGACTTGCAATCCATCGCTACTTCTTTTACACTGTTATTACAGATATTACGATTATTAATTCTTATACTATCTTAAGATACTAAAAGTGTTGAAAAACACGTTGAACGCGAATCGATGTCACGGATCTTGAATTTTATATTGATAATTATACGAAGCTTTCACCGTCGAATATTTTTACACGAAGCTTGTTATTTTATCGCTGCCACGAGATAGATCTTTGGTCGCGGGGACAAAAGAGAAATACGAGGAAGCACGACCCACCACGGAGTACCAGGGTGAAAGGTAGAAGTTAGAAGCCACGACAGGAATAAATAAACGGTGGAACCTCGGGTCGCGTTGTCAAACGAGAAAGATTCACGTCTCGGCTAATGGCTAATGCTTTGCAAACTAAGGGAACCGTGTATTCACCGTACTCGGCTCGTGCAGTCAAGCTTTTACTTTCCAAGTACTTCCGGAACTCCGCTGTCAACCATTTTATCGTAATAATACATATTATCTAAAATAATACGAGATATTGTAGTATATTATTATTATATTATTATTCGCATTCTTAGCAACGATATTTAATAATCATACTCGAAGTTTACTTCTGCAATTCATATATAAACATTGAAACATACAAACGCATATTATTTGATATATATGATGCATGAAAGAAATAAGATTATTCCAAGCATAAATGGATTTCATAAATCAATTGATATTTATGACACGCGAAATGTACTTGATTTCCGATCTATTTTTAAATCGGTGCATACAGAATATTATAAAGAGTACGCTGTTGCAAATGATATTTATACGACGGATTTTATAAGAGGAATATGATTTACGTGAAACACTCGAAAGTATAAAAGTCTGGCTCCGCTCGGTTCGAATTTTGTTTACGTGAACGCATATACCTGTGGATGGCCTTTTACTCATGTAAACTTGCCAGAAGTCTCGCGTGCTTTCGCGAGTGGGATGGTGTCGATGGTGGAAAAAAGAGGAGCCGAGGGGAAGACAAAGATGAGGAGAGAGCAAGCTCTTGAAATATTTATCGCTATTCCTGGCGCCTGGATAGCAGCAGATGGCCCGTGTGATGTCATACTCAGAAATCGAACATTTGCCACGGAGTTATCGGTAATGTTCATCAAAAAATTACCACGCACTGTATGATCTATAAAAAGGACCACCCTTCGGATAACGTTGACGACGCTAACCCTACATTATCCTTCGAGCATCGAAACTTTTGTCTTTGAACAGACAACGAGAATTGAATTAAATGCACAAATTATGCGTTCATAAATCTCGCGATTGACTAGATTAATTATCTCTTAATTTAATACACATATGAATTAATTGCAACGTCGATTAATCCGTGGAATAATTATTCTTCGGTATTTGAATTATTTAACTATAGAGGGCGATGCGTATGAAATAATCCACCTGATTATCTCCGTTAATCTTATCGTTTTCATATATTCTCGATTAAGTCCCTGGATAATTACAAATTTAGATCGTTTTAAATCCGAGGGATTTAAGAAGATTCGTGATTACATGCGACACGTGTATCGCACGTGGTATCCGAAAAAGAGCGAGGAACCCGGGAACTTCAAGCAAAGGACAATAAACTCGATTGATTTACTCCGAAGCGTACTCTCGGGACACAATAACGCGCTTGTAGAAGAAGATCCCGTAACTGAGGATGTTTAAAGAGCAGACAAAAGAAAATACAACGCGAGGAAGCTAAAGTAGAATTAAAGCACTCTTCGTGTACTTTTCGAGGACTCCGCGAGGAATTCGAGTAACCCGCTCAGGAAGTCAGTGACAGATACAAGAAACTTGTTTCACCGCCGAGTAATTCGTTTATAAACGCACGTCGCATTTTTTAAGGTTAATATTCAATAATAGTACTCGTTACTTTTAAACTTTACGTTTTTAACCGCCGAACAATACGGAAGAATCAATTACAATCTTTCGTAGTATTGTTTTAACAATATCGAGTACATCGTCGTATTTTGAAACCGCCATTTCTGCTTAATTAATAAGATAATAATAACTGACGTGATAAGTTTTCCAATGTATCATATTAGGGATACCGGAAAGTAATCAATTATTTCTTACATACTTTATGAAACACTATTTATTTGTTTAATATATAGTGTATATTTTCTGCGGCTATTGATCAGACCAAAAAATTAGCTGAAAACTTCTTTATTCAAATATGTCGACGAAACGACGAAATTTTCTAACAAAAAAATTTCCCGACTGAAGAGGGTAACGATAGTGTTACCGAAACGTTTCGTCGACATATTTCAATAAAGAAGTTTTCCTCTAATTTTTTGGTCTGATCAACAGCCGCAGAAAAAATACACTATATATTAATAATATTACAGCCAACTTCGACGCTCAAGAAATTTATTTATTTGTTTACATTAAACATTATTCTATTAAATAATCTGCATCGATACCTATGATCCTTGACGATTCTTGAATGCCATAATTCCGTTTTGGAAAAGATTGCATTTCCACATTTCGATGCGAAACAATTTCTCACTCCCGAATCGATTACTTTCCGGTATCTCTGATATTTGCTGCGATATTGCGATGACCTTGAAAGTGGTCCACGAGTCAGGATTTCGTTGAACGGACAAAACGAAAGCATTGCACTTGGCTCGGTTAAGTCTAAACACTGGTGTGTGGTTCCTCCTTTCACGAAAATCATGTTTATCTGAGCGAGGAAACTCGTTTTCCACGCGGCTCATTCATGAAGCCAGACCCCAGGGTATCGTGATTTTGGATGCTGGCCAGAAGTGAATCGCGACACTAACCCTTCTGACGTTTCATCCCGAATCCTCCCACCCCCCCTCGCGAACGTTGTCAACGTCGATTCGTTCCTTCCACGTCGTCCTTAGAATGCGTCGGACTAAATTTAAACCTCCGTGGAGGGTGTCGACTCGATGATTCGTTCCTACGAATCATTCTACGATTACAAGTACAGTCAACCCTCCGACAACACGCTTTCGATATAACACGGAATACATTTGCCTGATGTGTATTACAAGTTTTGCCTAACACGGTTTTGATAAAACGCGACAATTTCCCTGATTTGTATTATTTCAAAATTTCGCTTCGATAAACGTTCGATGTTTGACTCGTAGCAATTTTTGTTATTCATTTAAATATTTATATTGAATTGGCAAACAAATTGGCGCCATTTTAACAGGCTCTGGTGATCTTAGCATTAAGATATTGATAATAATTGCGGAAAATGTGTTCATCATTTTCCGCAGAATTTCACGAACAACTTACTCGCGTCTGCTTCGCGCAATTTCCTTCTGGTATTCTCAAAGCAATTTGCTAAGGTTTTTCGTGGAAGAATAGAATTAGAAGGTGCACCAACTTGCCAAGAATCCTTGAATTTCATTGGAAGTCGTTCGTGGAAATTCAGGTTATACAATATTAATTAGAATATCTTTACTGTTGCAGATCTAATTAATCCCGACTTGATTGTATCGGTGGGTGAGAAATTGAATCTTCGATGCACGACGAACTTCGATGCGGATACAACTTGGTACAAGAATGACGAAGTATTCCGACCATCGTCACCCAGAATACGCGTGATGAAACACATCTTGAGATTCAAGTATATCGAACTCAAAGACGCCGGTTTTTACGGTTGTCTGGTTGAATCGAGCAAAGCAGTGGAATGGAGGAACGTAACGATACGCATCGAGCCATTGCAAAACGACGGTTTTCAGGATGTATCTGAAATACTGGACGGTGTCCTCCGTGCTCACAGACCCGAGGAAGAAACGAATGAACTTGAAATCGAAACGAGAAGTTAGTAACTCTTCCAAGAATACCTTACATCATAAACTTCTGCTACCATTTTATGAATAGTTAACACTATTATTAATGCGATGATGTTCACCGGTGATCACCGATGCCAATATTACTAAAAATCAATTAACATTATGATTTAAATCACGATTTAAAGTAACTAATGCAACGTAGCTCGCTTAAACAGTTTGATTTTTTAACATTACGAACGAAATATCCTATAACTTGGATTTCGACTTGGCGCTCAACGTGTAAATGAATGAATGAAATTAATGAAACTGTTATAATTTTTATAGATCTACCAGAAACCCGGTCACTGCACCTCGACAGCGAAAAAGCCGATGCGGATCTCGACAATGAGAAGTTCGAAAACGAAACCGCGGGAGAACATAATAAGACTGCACCGGAGAGTGCGCCGTCTTTCAACAAGAGCGATGAAATGCATAGTTCGATAGTGAAACCAGCGGGAAATATGTTACGCTTGAGGTGTCCAAGCGTTGGAAATCCAAGGCCGAATATTACCTGGTTGAAGAATAACGAGGAACCAAAGCGAACACTCGGTACAGCGATAAGAACGAAGTGGACGTTTAGGTTAGAAGACTTGGTGCCGGAAGACAGTGGAAACTATACCTGCGTCGTGTGCAATCATCTTGGCTGCGTCAATCACACCTTCAAAGTCGACATCATTGGTGTGTATATCTTCTTGAGTCCACATTTATTATTCCCCGGTATAAAAAGGTTTTACCAACATTCTTTACTCTACGTACAATGTTTAAACCAGCAATATCTAAATCGACATCATTAAATTCACTCTCTAAATTCAACACCTAAACAGACATTAAATTTATCCGAAAATGAGAACTCAACTGACACAATCGATTAATCGAATCGATTGATACGCGACGAGGGGGCGCTTTGTTTGAAATAAGAGCTTCATTGCACATGCGCCGAGTATTTGAATAGGATGTGCGATATTAAAGGGCCGTGACTTAATCGATCTATAGAACGTTTCCCGCATAAACCGTACATCAACGAGGACTTTCCCAAGAATGTGACTGCTCTGGTGAACAGTACAGTGACCTTCAAGTGTCCCATTGTATCTGACCTTGAGCCTTATATACAATGGGTCAAAGTCGCGGAGTATCCTGGAGATCAGGAGGACACGCCGAAAGGAACATTGCTCCAGGTACAACCGCTTGTTTCGCGGTGGTGGAGGTTCCTGGTCCTTTTCGTGAAACTCGATTAACTTTGCAATTAAAATGACCTCTGTAAATAGCTTGATCTTGGATAAGGGTGGTTGGTTAGGGAAGCTTTTCACACGTGACTAAAGGTAGTAGCATAGTGATTAATGATTGGTGAAGGAAACATAAAGCACTTTAGATTACCGTGGGACTTTACACGTTTCTTCTTTCAGGTGGCACACAATACATGTTATTCTGTCAATAACTATTTCTATGTTCCTTGTACTACATTTATGATCCTTATATTATTGTTTCTCTTTTGATATCTTTCAAGAAGGTGTAGATCTCTTCATGTGTCTGTAACACACTCTATTGCACCTTTATTTCTTTCTCTGAACAGGGAAGATGAAAATTCATGCGAGGCAGATTTCTCTTTTATTAACTATATATTGGTTCTTTTTATTCTATATAAGAATGATTAAGTATTTGCTCGGTTGTTCCAGCGTTGAATTGTAAGATTCACGACGAACAACACCGGTGCAATTTTCATCTTCTCATCTTCTATGTGTCTAACTGTTGATCTCGGTAAAAATGGTGGTTGGGTCTTTGTTTCCTGTAGAGAGCGTGAAACATCGTCCAATATTAACGAGGGCACCCAGAAACACGACGGTTCTGATAGGCAGCAATGCGAGTTTTACCTGCGAGGTACTTTCGGACTCGCATCGTCACCTAGAATGGTACCACGGTTATCACACATCTCTCAAGACTGTCAACAAAACTGACGATAGCTATCGGGTGGAGGTCAAGGTGGGCAGGCAGAACTATCTATAAAGACTGCATGCGCTCTGTCTTTCTGTTTCATTTAAGCTTCCACAATCTCTGCTTTCCTCGTTGTGTTCTTACAACTACAATTTATCGGTGCATTGTATCTTATAACCAAAACATCACGTTCCATCTTACAAGTTATGTAATTCACCTTTGCTTCCGTTTAGGCGGGAATCGAGGCAAATCCGGAAGTACTAAGATTGTACAATGTCACGGAGAAAGACGAGGGGTGGTATACTTGCATCGCTCAGAATACTTTGGGCGAGACTTATAGCAGTGCTTATCTTCGGGTTGTTGAATGTAAGTATCAATTATTTATCAGAGCAAGATTCTTCTCTGGTTATTTATTATATTTTATAGATATGTAATTAATGTAAGATATTTTTCAATCACTTTAGCCATTGAAGATCATAGAATACCGCTGACGGCGAGGCCTCAAATCCTGGTGAACGTTCTGGCTGCTGTCCTCTTCGTCTTTTTTGCTGTTGGCGCGGTAGTCGTAATATATATCCTTCACCGACTCAAACGGGAGAAGATGAAGAAGTTATTAGCCCTCGAGACTGCACGTGCCGCGGTTGTAACTCAGTGGACGAAGAAGGTGATCGTGGAGAAACAGAATTTGGTGAACGCGCAAAACGTCCAGGAACCATTGCTGATGCCGGTGGTGAAAATCGAGAAACAAAAATCAACGGTCACGGCTGAAGATAGTAACGGAGGAAGTATATCCGAGTATGAACTTCCGTTGGATAGTGCTTGGGAGTTGCCGAGGGAACATCTCTGTTTGGGGAACACTTTGGGGGAAGGTGCCTTTGGAAAAGTAGTTAGAGCACAAACCAACACTGGAAAGCCAGGAATTCCCAGTGTAGTTGCAGTGAAAATGTTGAAAGGTATATTAAATGAAAATGCATTATCTAGCAGTGAAGATAGCAATAAGAATATGTTTCTTTTTCAACTATACATTGTAATCACGAATTTGCATAATAACAGTATAACTGTATACAAAATAAACGCATTGTACGCCGGCCATATTTCAGCTGTTCAAAGTTATATTTCTTACCAACGAAGAATTAATATTTGAAAGAAAATGCAGTAAAAACTTGTTACATTTTCACAATTCATGAAAATATACTATAATTTTATTGAATCTTCGCCATCTGCGGTTTATATACCGACAACAGAATCCCGTAATAACGCGTGTATTCGATGAAACAATATTAAATGTACAATCGTTCTTGTTTCAGAGGGTCACACGGATGCGGAAATGATGGACTTGGTATCCGAGATGGAAATGATGAAAATGATCGGGAAACACGTGAATATAATAAATCTGTTAGGTGCTTGCACGCAAGGTGGACCACTCTACGTAGTCGTAGAATTCGCGCCGCATGGAAATCTACGTGATTTTCTTCGCGATCATAGACCATCCTCGGGATACGAGCCAACGATTGGTCAAGATTCGAAAGAGAAGAAGACTCTCACGCAAAAGGATTTGGTGTCGTTTGCTTATCAAGTAGCAAGAGGAATGGAATATCTGGCTAGTAGAAGATGTATCCACAGGGATCTGGCAGCTAGGAATGTCCTTGTCAGTGACGAATATGTCCTGAAAATTGCTGACTTTGGTCTGGCCAGAGATATCCATTGCCACGATTACTACAGAAAAACGACGGATGGACGATTACCAGTTAAATGGATGGCACCGGAAGCTCTGTTTCATCGGGTTTACACCACTCAGTCCGACGTGTAAGAATGATTACTATTATAATCCATAAACACCGGATTCTATTTTTACACGAACTTCTTTACACAAATTATTCACAGTAATTTATTACAAGTTGGAATACAATTCTTTTTGTATTACAAATAATCAAATCGTTATTCTAAACTTTCCATAGATAGTTTCATACATACAGTATATTTGTTTACACGTATTCTTTGGGAACGTATTTATCGTGTAAAGATAGAACTGGGTGTATTGGCTATATATTGTCACCGTTAACCCTTTGACTATGGATGCCGCCTCTGGTGTAACTCCGTTATAATTATAATGGAACATTAATGAAAACGTGATTGATTTTTATGTTTTAGATGGTCGTACGGAATTCTGTTGTGGGAGATTATGACACTGGGTGGAACTCCTTATCCATCGGTTCCATCGGTAGAGAAATTGTTCCAGCTTCTACGAACGGGGCATCGGATGGAGAAACCACCGTGCTGTTCTATCGAAATGTAATATATTACGTCATATTCACCACTGCAGAATATTAATTTTGAATTTTCGATAGCTAAATTTCCTTTCAATCGACATTCTGTCTATAATTGGAATCAAATGATTTGTTTCAGATACATGTTAATGAGAGACTGCTGGAGCTACCAACCGAATGAGAGGCCGATGTTTGGTGAATTGGTAGAAGATTTAGATAGGATATTAACGATAACTGCGAACGAGGTATGACTTGAATTCTAGGAATAATGTTATTAATGTTATTGATGTCCGAATACAAACATTGAATACCATTGTTTATTTCATGATTACAGGAATACTTGGATCTCGGTCTTCCACAATTGGATACTCCACCGTCGAGTCAAGAATCAAGCGAAGTCGAAGATGATGACGGTCAAGAAAAGTTCCCGTATTTGCTGTAAAACTTATTACGAAGAGATTTCGTATGGAACTTCAATCGAACTTCGCAATGGACGAAGAATGAAAACGAATAACGAAGAAGGAAGAGGGGTGGATCAAAATCAAGAGAACCGGATGAAGAAAAATCGAACTTTATCTTTGGATCAACGAACGGCGGTGTGAAGAATAATCGACTGATGCAGCGAAAACGCCAAATATGATACAAATCAGTATTGACTTATAGCGCGTATTCTGTAGGGTTAAGAAAACGAAAGAAAATGCAAGACGAGGAAACAAGAATTTACGAAGGAAACGGAACTCGAGGGAGACCTGGTTTTTAATCCATATGAAATCAACGCTATTTTTCTATTCACGGAAATTGGAAGAATATCAACTCCAGAGGAACGCTCTCGTAAATCCAATACCAAACGGCATCTTGGAACATTTTTATAAGACTCCTAATATATTTTCAATCGCAAAGATGCATTGACGAAATCCCTCAGGTTTACGAAATACATAAATCCCAAGATGTTCGTTTGTGTTATCGAAGTACGCAGGCGAGTTAATAATACTCAAACCGATCGAAAACAATTGTTTTTATACAGCCTGTTTCGTACATGTTTGTATCGTGCCATGACCGAGTGTTTTGGAGAACCAAGGAAAGCCTGTTGGACTACTCAGACTGGTTTCAACTATCAAAATAAGTTGCAGAGATTTCCACTCGCGGAAACAATGGGTTTCCGGCAGACGTTTGTACCTTTGACAACAAACGAGGGCATGATATTGTGTTTATAACTAGTCAATTTATAAACTTGTATGTTTTCCTGTAACATAGTAGCTGGTAGATTTTATTTTCTAGTGTTTCTACGTGGAGCAAAATGGCGGAGGAGGATGGTTATGTAGGTTTTGTAGAAAAGAATTAGAATTAAGGTAAAGAATTATGTGGTAGTACGAACTGCCGGCATTTAACACTAGAACCATCGATAATATATTCAGCTAACTTTATAGATTTATCTATATATGTCCTTAGAAATAAGGATATAAGGCAAAAATATATTAATCGATTTCATGAAGTTCATTATGCAACATGAACTGCAAACAATCTCAGAAAATGAAACGATATAAATTTGAATATTTGTATTAAATATTGGTAGTTCTAGTGTTAAATATGTCGATGGAATTATTCGATCCTGGGTTTTTGTTAGTTTATATTTTATGTCACGTGCATTTATTGGAGAAAGGAAAATCGAGGATATCCTTGATGATTATTGTATTATTGTTCAGTTTCCATTGTATTCCACGTGATCGTTTCGCACGAATCAGTTGTAAGAGTCGACACGAAAAAAAGTTGAGATACAACGAATGTATAAATGGTGCATGCAGAGGGTGCTTAGTAGTAGATAATTTATTTCTTGTATATTAATAACTTTTTAGTGTAGATTTACATCCCTGATCCTCCTTTACATATTTTTTTTTAAGTTAACGACGCAATACAGACAATCAATGCTTTCCGGCGTAGGAAGTCGCGGGAAAGGTTTTGTATAAAAAAAAACAATTACATTGGTTAAGGATTAATATGTAGCTTGGAAGAAGAAATGTAAATAGTACTGATTTGTTTATTTAAACGTTATTTGTTACCCGAAACCTAATGGTAGCCAGTAAATCAGCATTTACCTAAGGTACATAGAGTGTATGTATAGCCTGAGTAAAGGAATTATAATTGTAACATGATTTTTATCTCGAATAAATCATTCGATCTGTATCCAATTTGTCCACCTGGTCTTTAATTCGTAAAGGAATGCAAAGACTTTTCAAAAATATAGAAACGAATAAAAATTCCCGATTATAATAAAACTTGCATTCTGAAAATATTCATTCTAGTCCAAATTTACTTGAAGAACATAGCAATAATTTTCGGTGAAATACATCAGTTATTTATGATATACAACAACACGAAAGTCCGGAATTAAACAAAACTAAACAAAAATTAGAAAATTAAATGATTGAATGAATATTGTCGGGAAAAAATGATTTTCGATAAATCGCGGCTTGGCTGTTATTATTATTAAATTATTAAAGAATGTTAGTAGGGTGGAAATATATGCATGAAGGATTTCGCCCAAAATTTGAAAGCGGAAATTTGGCGAATTTTTGTAGCATATTCTCAATTTATTTCCATAATAAATTATTGTAAGAAAACTAAAGAAAACATAGATGCAGATACAGACATAGGAATGTAGTTAATCGTAGTTAATTGCAATCAAAGTATACAGATTATTTATTTTATGTTTTACATTCACTCACCTAATCAGCATTCCGCCACATCTGCATTAATCCGCAAGGTCGTCGATGCGTGATCAAAGTGTGGACGGATTAATTAAGCAAATTAACCCAGTTAAAACAACAATTGATCGGAACAGAATATCCACCCCCACCATAAATTCGAACCGCGTGTCCTCAGAAAAGTAAAATACTCCGTTCCTGATGGCGCTAAGATCAGTTCGTTTTGTTGTCATCAGCCACATTTACACTAAGTTTTTTTACCAGGCTTTTTAATGGACCATTTAATTTTGTATTCTTCAACTTAGCCGCGACACGTCCGCAGAAGATGCCGAGTGTGACGAGAAGGTTTTACTCGAAATTACTAAACGAGTACATTTACTGAATATCACTTCTGTATGCTACACTCTTGACCGAGGTTAGATTTCGATAACCCACTTTCTTCAGATGTTTCACTTCTCTGATTAGACTAATTAGACTTCAATTTGTGTTTCCTTTTTCTTCGACAAACATGATTTATTATCATATTCCAGAAGAACGCTCGATTTTCCCTAGGTTTCTGTATCATAATTCTCTGAATTGTTTTTGCTTGCACTGCTGTGATGTTGACACATATCGCTTGTAATATTTTCTTTTCGCTTTACGTAGTTTCTACGAGATTTTCGTGTTATTTTATGATTGATGCGTATGCGTAATATAAAACATGAAGCATATTATTATCTATAAGTCCATATTTCCATTGCATTTGTCAGGTAGTGACATTTATTAAATGGTGATTATTAGTGCCATGGAGAGAAGAATAAAACTAAAAACATTGAACAGTCATATAACATGCAAGATATGCAGGGGCTATTTGATAGACGCCACTACCGTAACAGAGTGTTTACACACATTTTGCAAAAGCTGTTTAGTAAAACACTTGGAAGAGAAACATACTTGCCCAACATGCCAAATAGTAATACATCAGTCACACCCTCTTCAATATATAAGCTTCGACAGAACTATGCAAGATATAGTCTACAAATTAGTTCCTGATCTTCAAGAAAGTATGCAAAAACCATCATAAAAAATTATGTAAACTATTACATTCATTTGTTGAATGTAATAACACATCGGTGTGTTCTGCTTCAGATGAAATTAAAAGGGAGAGAGAATTTTATAGAGCTAGAGGGTTACCTTGTCCAAAAGATGTTTTACCAAATGCTGGTGATGTAGAAGAAGAAAAAGCTGCAGCCGATGCACACGCAGAATCTGATTATCATCGTACAGATGAACAAGTACAGATAACTTTTATGCAGTGCATAGTTTGTTGGAAATTTGTAACCCCACTAAACATCTTAATTTTAGGTGAATGTGTGTTTGGAATGCATAAATGCTAGTTTAAAAAGTTTAAAGAGAAGGTTTATCAGATGTTCCGCGCAAGCTACCATTACACATCTGAAAAAGTTTATTGCCAAGAAAGTTCTAAATGGCATGGAGAAATATAGAGATGTATGTGAAAATTGTTACGTAATCTGTATGAATGTCTTCTAATTAAATCTTTTTTGCAGATCGATATTTTGTGCAATGACGAACTCTTAGGTAAGGATCACACATTAAAATTTGTTTATGTAACAAGATGGAGGTTCCGGGACCCACCTTTAAGGTTACAATATAGACCACGAATAGATATTTAAGATTAATACTTCTATGTTCGATATACGATGAAAATCACAAAGCATCTGTACCTTTTGTGTCTGTTTTCTAGTTCTAATCACGTCGTTTCCACAATAGAACATATGTATTTTTTTTTATAAAACTATCTTGTCTCTGAGATTTCAAATCTACAGGAAAGTTTATCAGAGACTTTTTCCACAATCAGGATCTCAGTATTCATTTAACATTCATAAAACCATAAATTCCGACACAATTTCATAATTCGCATCCGTTTATTCATATCGGCATCGTGCTTCTACTTTTACTTATGTTAGTAAAGAATTCTGAAAATCAATTAAAGCGGATGTTACAAAAACTCGGAGATTTCAAAAGTTCGATAGGTCAGTTTTCCAGGTTTCATTGGTTTCGTTTTTATATGTAGGTAACGATAAAAAGGAAACAGTGACATTTTTAGTGGAGAAAGGCATTTATATTTATGTATCGTGTCGTTAAATATTTACTTAAGCGTCCCATTCTAATTCATACCAAAACTGGTACAACATGCACCTGTGCGTCCGTGTACTGAACTTTCGTGAATAGTTTGAATTAACATCATTTTTGGAATCGGTAATAATCATGTCAGAGTCCCGCGAGAACGAGATAAAGGTTCATAGATTTTCGTAAGGGATGAAAAACCGCTGTTCTTCGTAATGTTAAGACGTAAATTTTTTTAATACCTACCTTATAACTGTATATATAGAATATTTTTGACAGAATTCCGACGATATTGCGGGTAGACGCAGCTTTGAATTAGGTACAAGAAACAAAACAGGGTCCAAACGATAATGTTTGAGACCCATTTAACTTTGTATGTTTATGCGCCGTACACATTCTAATACGACCCCGAATTTCTCTCAATGTCACGGCGAGAAAAGAAAGATTTTTTAACAAACGCGACATATTTTCGAAGGATTTGACACAGGACAAAGACGCATTGAGTGGAATTGCGGGGTACTTAATCGCTTGTAGTAAATGAAACTTGTCTCATATGACACTGTAAAGTGAAAAAAACGTGTGATTGTATATAAATATTAGAAGAAAAGTGAAACCGATTTATAAAAGTAGCAGCATTTTAAGAATGCTAGGGCTTGTACGTTGTACACTGTGTGTGTATTCTTCATAAATTATTAAATAAATATGTTTTGTACAGTAATGAAACAGGATGCATCAATAATTTATTCATATTTCGAATGTTCTAATTTGTAGGTTTACATTATTCATTCTCAAAAAAGAAGTCTGATATTGAAGACTAAGATCTTTGTTTAATCCATGCAAACATAAACCACATGGTTTTTGTTAACTTTTAATTCAAATTTGACCGAAGACAAAAGTACCTTAAATCTCTATTTGAACGCGAGTTTTGTTTTATTAAATTCCAGAAATAAAGTGAAATATTTGAAATATAAATAATCGCATGTATTCTCCAAAAAAAGTGACGATGCAGTAATATAATATATATCAAGTAAAAATCTTGCAATTATCTAATTTTTTAATTTCATCGCAAAACTTATTTACGCTACGTGTTTTTTGTAGGAACTAATTTAAAAGTGTTCGCGCAAGCGCGCTACTCCGAGTGGTGAGAAGGAGTCGAAGCATGCGCAGTAGGCAGCGGAGTAGTTTATGGTCAATGTGCGATTATTAAGCACCGTTGCTGCTATTTAGCAGCACGGCGGATACAATTTAAGTGTTTTGTTAATTCTCGATGAATTCAATCGTGATTTTCGGAGTTTTCTCGTGCATACCTTACGTTCAGCTTTTACAATAAATGAGCTTGAAAGACAGCCTTTTTTCCGAAGAAGTGGAGTACGACGTGACTCTGTTTTCGAGGGACAAAAGGCGAAAAAGGTATGAGACACGCTCACGTTTCCCGAATGCAACGATGCGCCTTTAAAGGTTATATCAATATCTTCTACGATGTGCTTTAGAATATGAACCAAGACATATTCTTTAAACCATCCATACATGTATTCCTTATTCCTTATATTCAGAACCATTTTAACCCAGTGTTGCTGGAGGAAGAACAAAACTCGTAATTTCAAAGACGCAATTTCAGAGATAAGATGTTCATTGACGTCTGTCACACGAAGAAGGAAAACTAAAGTGCATCGTAAAGTATTGATATAAGTCTTTTTAACGTAAATATTAGAAATATCCGTGAATTTAGAGCTAGCGTTGGAAGTCTATCGACGAATAATCACCACCGAGAAATCTTCTTTGAAGTATATCGTTAAGACAATGAAAAAGCGTAGCGTAGTAATTTATTGACTGCCTTTACGGCATCCGTAAAACGTATAAATATCTTTGCCTCGAAGATAAATGACCCACGCCAAGATCTCTGAAACGGCTATATTCGCAAGAAATATCCTATAATTTAGATATCTTTGCGGAATATAAAGACATTGTCATCTTCCAGGCATAGTTAGTCTGTAAAACGCGAGTTGTTTGAAAACTATCGAGCGTCTCTATTTTTAAGAAATTGCATACTATTTCGAGGGACATGATAGTACTACGAGTTATTGGCAACGTGCCTGAAGAAGAGGAAGACAGATTTCCCGTGCCGACGAATTTTTTTTTGTTACGCAACATTACATACACACTCGTTTGATGGACTAACTTTATTACTCCTTTTTAACGGTACTATCTTTAACTAAAATTCCGTGCGAGAATCCGAGTAACGCATCCGAGACGTTGCGAAGTGAAAATTAGAAATGAAATGCTATTTATGTTTTTAAATTACGTTCCATAGATGCATAAGGATGTAACTAACATAATGAGGAAGTATGCTGGAATAATTACCTGCAAAACACGATATCGTGTAAGGTTTCAAAGGAGGATTGGATATCCGCTTTTAAAGCGTCGGTCAGTGTCATGTTAATGTAAACAATTTCTCAGTACCATCTATTCACGTGCAACCCACGCCGCACTTAAATGATATTTTTATCGTGTTCGATTTAATATATAGTCAACCGTCCTACAACACGGTTAATTTGTTCCGTATTACATCGAAACCGTGTTCCCAGAATTCCGTGATATATCGAAATCGTATTTTCGAAGATCAAAAATACAATCTTCTGCGAATTTCGAAACCATCCTCCGACTTTCTAGGGATTTTACAAAAGTACAGTGTAATAACGGTGTAACAATAATAGCTACTGTTGGCTTCTGGGAAGAAGGCTCTTGTGACGTAAGTGTTTTATGGAATCTGGATCCCCCATTATTGCATACGTTATACAATACGTACTAGAATATATCATAAGTGATATTATAATATAAGTCAGTCATAATTCCAGAGGATATACCTTTCATACAGATTGTCCTCCTTTACATGTATATTATGTAACTGCATAATATCATATTTAGTATATATTATTCAATATTATATATTATACAAGGCCATCATGAATTATACACAACATTCTCATTTCTCCGTCTAAAGTCACTGCGCTTGCGTTTTCTTCTCAAAACCCAGCAGTACGTGTCTTTTATTAACTCTTATTTTCCAACTTTCTACGTTGGTTCAACACTGCAATCCGTTCCTCGATGATTGTAGTAACAAACAATGAAATTCGAAGCACGATTGAACATTCTGCTGGCACGTCAGTGGCTAATTTAGCGTGCGCATTACATGCCAGACCACGTATGTCCCCCTCACGTACACATCGGATTACGTGAACCACGCAACGATTATGAGATAGACGACTATTTCTTCTTTGTAGTTCAAGGTTCGACGATCCACTATGTGGATATCATTATACCAGGCAATTAACAGATCGAGGATTAGTATTTCTCTGATAAAACGGTCGGGTTACAAGATCGGTGTTACTTCGTTTTACTTCTTTAACGACATAATAATAATTGCCGTGGAATAAACGATTTCTTTTTCTTCCCTTCCCAGCTTTCATCGGGCAGGAAAGGATAGAGCCGATTTACTACGCTACACGCTTCGTTACGCACGAACGGTTGGCATGCGATTCTGTTATCGCGTAACGTTGAATCCTATAAACGTGAAATGTATCTTGTTTCGGGATCTCGGTAAAAAATTCAACGTTTTCTAAAAGGAAAATTGTATCTACCACCAGGTATAACTATTGGTGAACCTTTTTCTGGCGAGTTGATTTACCGTGTTTGTGGAAGGACGGATTAAAATAGACTGCATCGGCCTTCACGGAAGATTGTCAATTATAAGTCCGTAGGATCTACCTTTCGTCTAGATTTCTATAATAGATTGTGCTTCTTTTCTCAAAATTCTATTGCAAGATACTACAAACTGCATAATTATGTTTGTCCCGTAATTAATTCGTGATACTATTCCTCGTAACAAGATAGTAACAAAGATTGCGCATAATTACAAACGTTGCATCAATTGTACTAGTATATTTATTAATTAAGTAACACTTGTGATAAGGCAGCTGAGATATCAATATTAACACTTAAACAGCGGGCGTCTCATAAAGGCAACTTGACATTTTTGTCTCAAAATGATGCATAGTGTAAGAGAAGAAATTGGTAGAAAAATGAAAACGTTGGCTTTTCTTAATCAAAAGAAAAAGTGAACTTAACACATTCGCACCGAATAACTCAAATGTGAGTCTTTAGATGCATTACGCTTTGGTCTCAAAACCTTCGAGTACGTTTGAATAAATTCTACGTTGGTTCTTGGCAGCATTTTTTGTCAACACAACTTTATCTAGTAAAATTCCACGAATTTGTCACATTCCACTGAAAATGCCCCGACGCGAATGTGTTAATAAAAGTAAAAAATTGAAGATCTTGCAGCGAATGACATACATTGAAAACGAAAAAATTCGTTGTTAAAACATATCATTGATATGCACTCTAAATATAGTAAGATTCGCCGAAACAAAATCATTGTCCAGTCACACTGGACATTAGACCTACTAGAATCAAATCTTAGGTCAGTCACACTGGACATTTGGATTTACCAGAATAAAATGTCAATTATACTGGGCGTAGGACAGCAAAGGGTTAATTATAAGTTTGCTAGAGGTACACGTGGGTAGTAGGGCACAATGATGCCTCTAAATTTGAGGAAACCAACGAAGGAGAAAGTAAAAGGTTATGTAAAAGTTAGCGAGCGTTCATCTGGTAGGATAGAGTGAATTGCCTCGAGGGGAACTCCTCGAACTCCTCGTACGGTTACGTTCACCATCGGCCGACGGCCACTACTCCGTTCAGTCTCACTTTCATGCGCGATCGTAACGCGTTCTTTTCACTTTTACAGAGTACTCGTCTTTCCACCCGTAAACAACTACCGAAGATTCATCATTCATCAACTGGTGCAAGATCGTTTCCCCGATCTCTTGCACACCTTTTCGATCGGCCAGGGTGCCGATAGACGTACCGTTGTATGTTACAAGAGTGACGTGATAAGGTACTGCAATAGTACTAAAACACCCGACCATTCATCCTACTAGAAAGTCAAACATGATTAGAAAGTCGATCAAAAATTATATTATATCACACTTTCAATGGAAACTATATCTTCCCAGTCTTTGAAAATGTCAGAATTTACATATACAGGACACAAACATTGTTTACATCTCTAATAGCCATATGCCATAAACCAGGAGTAAATTGTGAAATATTAAATTACATTTCTTGAGTGTTGAAGTTGGCCGTAATATTATTAATATGTAGTGTATAATTTTCTGCGGCTATTAATAAGACCAACAAATTAGATGAAAACTTCTTTATTGAAATACTTCGACGGAAGTTTCATCTAATTTGTTGGCCTTATTAATAGCCGCAGAAAATTATACACTACATATTAATAAATATTAAATTGTTTAATATAAAGAACAGTAGACTTAATTCACAATCTAGAACGCTTATCAAGCACCAATAAACTTCAAAAATTTCGTTTGTCTTTTTTTGTCTATTTTATAAGTGATTATGATGAAAGTATGTTTTAAACAGACGCACGCGCTGATCGCGGAAGGATAATCGTTCACGAATTTCGCCCGATACGTAGAGAATTTCTATTTCGTTTTAATAGGATTACGACATGAATATGTAACCGAGGGAATTCTGAAGGCGTAGGAAACGAAAGTGAAATTGACCGGCTCAAGGTCGCGTGGCTTATTGTACGGGTGCAAAAGAGTATGGTGGAAAGAGTTCACGGCGTCGGGGGATCGTTGCGATAGAATATCTTATGTAAAACCAGTTATTTTCGTTGTTAAAGGGACCCGAAATTGAATGGTGTGGACTGCAACCCGAACGTTATATCTAAGCCATCGGATTCGCCGCGCGAAATGGGTGTTGAAGGACGTAGATCGCCTTCTGCCTCGCCGGATTGCGTACGTCTTCAGAGACAAGGTGATTAGAACAGAATCGTCGACCGAACGAGTCGGTTGTGATTATGAGTGGTGCGATTAATCGACAGGATTACAAATTCCATTTTTATGTGATTTTTTAGTGAAGACAGTGCCCAAGGTTGAAATCTATAGGCCTCCAGCTGCCAGGAGAGCTAAGAATGACCAGCAGATAAACGCGGAACAAGTTCAGGTGCATCCAACCACGGATTCAACTTCTTCTACGAAGTACGAAACTTGACAGACATTAATATCAAATTGAATCAAATATATTGCTAATATTCGTAAAATTGTGAATATTATTAACGTTATGATAAGGAGGTAAAGTAACTCATGTATCACAGGGCGCATAAATAATTTTATTTTGATGTTACGAACGCGTATCGCAAGGTATCCTGTAATACGAACTTCGACATGGCGCTCAACGTGTTAATTAAATTATTTCTGTAATCATTTTAATTATGATATCAGAGACTATCAGAGAATCTCTGACTTTCAATGAATTTGACCCTTTCTGCTTAGGAGTAATCGCCAAAGAAGACCGGATAGGGCGGTTTACGTTCCAAGACATAGAAGAAGTTTGGAACCGGAAGGAAGTCCTCAACCAGTGGAAAACTCTCGCGGAAATCGTACGAGCCGGGAAAATTTGACATCGCCTTCGATATCTCACGGAAATTCAAGAACGAATGTGAACGTGAAGAAACTAGATGCAGTATGCTTTAAAGAAGAAGATCCAAAGGAATCAGACTCTTGTGATTCTAAGCCAGATCAATCGAATTTTGATAAAATCGAGAACAACTTGGAGTGCGAAGATATCCAGTGTCTTAACGATTCAAATAGTACTGTTTCTACTGGTATCTCAGAAGAACCTAGCATAGATATTTGTAATATAAATAATTCTAAGGAACCCGTGGAACAAGTTAAAACAGTGGAGAATAATGTGCCAATAGAAACACGAGATTGTTTTGTTTCAAAAGTAGAATATGAAAGGACTGACGACACTAGATCTACAGACATAGAACCGGAAGAAGTGTCTAATCATTCAATTAGTGAAGATAATACTGTTATAGATCCAATCACGGCATATGTAAATACTGAAATTAATATTGTTAACGAAGAGTCAAATAGATCTGATAAACATAAAGATAAGAACATGTCACCTACGACGGCACAAAATCTGAACTCGGAAGAGGAAGTTTCGAATCGCGATGTTATAACGAATGAGAAGAATAAGCAAATGTTTGGATGTAACATGGTGTCGGATGTTTTAATCATTTCCGATCCCGCGCCGAAAGAACCGAAAAAGGTGAAAGAAACGTCTAAGGTGTCTATGACACCGCCGGAGAAGAAAGTGAAGAAAGTAGAAAGAGCAAAGAGCAAACCAGCACCACCACCCTCTCCGCCAGTTAAGATCAATCGCGACGAATGTGATTGGGACAGTTTGTTCGACGACAATGGAGATTGTTTGGATCCTACACTCATAGAGGAGGCAAGTATCATGTTTATACTATTGTTTAGCAATCGTAATTTTACTTGTAACTATTCGTAACAGCTTACCGCAGCCGTGGGAGAAGTGACGATAGAACAGCCAAAAAATGATTACAAGGCGTACACCAAACACGTTGAAGTATCTAGCGACGAATTCGCACATGTTATTGAAATTTACAATTTTCCGACGGAATATAAGACAAGTGATTTAGCAGCTGTTTTTAGTCCGTTTAAAAATGGCGGCTTCGAATTAAAGTGGGTGGACGACACGCATTGTCTCGGAGTCTTTAGTAGCCCTCTTGTTGGTAATAAAATGAAGTCCAAGAAAAGTACTTCGTGTATGCCGGAACAGAAATCACAAGCGTATCAATTTTATTCTTAGCCGCTGAGGTACTGGCATCCGATCATCCATTTGTCAAAACAAGACCATTGAGCGAGGCGACGGCTCTAAGTAAAACAAAAGCAAAAAGAAGCGCCGAATTTTTGCAACCTTATAGAAGCCGTCCGGAAACTTGCGCGGCATTGGCTAGGCGATTGGTCACCGGTGCTCTGGGCGTAAGATTGGCGACCGCAAGACAAGAACGCGAACACGAGAAAAACATTTTGCGCGAGGCGAAAGGTGGGTCTTTGTTTATGTTTTATAGATAAATTTAGAGTGGAGGTGAAAAGATGCGAACAGGTATGTGTGTTGCAGAGAAACGAAGGCTGGCACATAAACAAAGAGAAGATGCCTGGGAGGGCATTATTCCTGAAAAGTAGCGTTACTTTTTCATGATGTAAATGATATACTGAATTATTGCGGGTAAACCACACGCCAAGTGTACCAATGGCACTTGCGTGTATTTGTGCCTTACTCATCTATCTTCATCATTGACAAACTCTGATTTGTCAGACTGATATGGCTACTAGTGTTTTGTTCGTTGGGAACATGTGGGGTATCTTGCCAATGGATGAGTGCGGCATGAGAAAGATATGTTGAAGGTTATTTGGATAACTTGATTCATATGATGGAGATCATGTTCGCTTAGGATGATGAAATGAATTTCAATGTTTGAGTTTATTTTCTGTACATGCATATCACGGTGTGTAAAAGACCAGTCGAGTGAGTGTGCCTAAATGCACTTTTCTTTTATAATGGATCGTTATCAAGTATTTTTAGTATACCACTATTTAGAAAGGCTGATACCCAGTCTTGGTATTAGAAACAATAATGACAGGAGTAGCGTAAACATTTTATAATATTATGGTTATTCTTACCGCGACGGTTGCCTCTGTTATAAATTTATATACGAATGACAAATGACACTGTGTTGTGCAATGCAAGACAATAAGTTAGGATGATAGAACGATGAACATTCTGAGATTATTCACATACACACACACGCATACATCGATTTACTGGAGTGATATAGAATCAAAACGTGTCTTCACAGAGTTACGACTTTACGGCGAAAATAAGATATTTATTGAAATGCCGTAGCATTATGGCGGTCTCTATGGAAGAGAAAGATATTGGAGGTTTGTGAGTTGTGCCACGTATATGTCTGTTACGTAAATGTTGAAAACCTGACGCACAATCACGATACTTACACAGATGACAGATTTATTTAAAGATGAAAGGAAACTGAATCCAGAATTACAGATTGTATTTTTATATACAATTGTTACCAAAAAAAGTAATAAATATATCGCCAAATCCTAGTCAATGTACGCAAAATACATGTTACCTATATTAGATTATATAGCTATGTGTCATCCACATCGATAAAAGGAATTATCAGAGGGATAAATAAAAATATTTTACGTACTATATTCATAATCTACATATATTTTCGCACCGAATGGTGTGAAATTTCAAATTGAACGAATGCCTCGTCGCATTCTACTACATTACGAAATTAAGTATTTTTACATATTTCGATGCAGGTGAATGACGGAAGCATGGAAAATGGCAGTTTCATATTTTATATACAATAATGAGTGCGGGTGTTTAGTGAGAAAATCTTCTGTACAGTGAGTGGTTCATTATGTATGTATATATTCTGCGGTACAGAAACAATTTTTATTTCGTATAGTTGTAAAAACACAAAGATTTATTACCACTTTCCACCCTTTTTCTTCTTCTTTTGTTGTACTTTACGTTGTTGTTGTCGGGGTCCGGATGTCTCGACAGCTGGACTGTGACGTGGATTGGGTGAAGGTTTTGCATTCGTAGGCATTTTAGTGATATCACTGTACAACAAAGAAGGACATTATTTACATCAATATCATAGCAATATAATTAGGGTTGTACAGATTTTTTACTTACTAAAGATCACTCGCTCCAGTTGCCGCGCCTTGAGTTCCCTTGATATTTGCATCGCGATTTCTTCTGTCTCTCTTTTTCCTGAAACCACTACGTTCGTGCCTCGGCAACCACCGTTCCGGATCCGGTGCACTATTTGCATCGTAGTTCTTCGGAAGTTTTCCTTTACGTTTGCGTTTTTTGTGCTTCTTCTGAGTCACGTCAACGACTGGTTTACTAGAAAAAGAGGATAATACATTGCTGATTATAGTTCACTTACTTAAAAATATCATGTTAACTCTTTCGCTACCAACGGAACACATTTGTCCCAAGAACTGAGAATATCTTATCGATACATCGATAGTCTTTGTTTAATGTAATAAGTTAAACAAATTAAAATACTAAAAATAAACAATTGGTAGTGAAAGGATTAAAACTCTAAATAAGGTAGTTTAATTACCCAGGTGACGGCTCGATTTTCTTTTTCACCACTTTAGTGCCGATCACCCAATTACTGGTTTCCAATGCATCAACATCGGTTGTTTCCGCGAGATCGTGCAGTGGCGGTAATCGTTTCGAAAGAAGCTGAGCTTTTTCAGGTGAAAATTGAACGTATGCCACTACCAACTGTGCCAACGTTTTGGTATCCGATGGCGAAGCGTCTACTAATTCCTGTAGAATATCGGCGGCTACCTTGATTTCTCCGCCGCGTAAATAGAAATCGGCGGCCTGCCGCCATAATTCTACCAAGTTATCAGTTGCTTCCTGGAAACAAAATCGCGTATAGATACAGTAGATGATATAAATTGATATAATTATTTGTACAACATATACATTTGTCGAATAAGTTTACCTTGTTCTTTTTATAGTAGCTAACTGCATCTTTTAGAGCAGCCGATGCCTTTTCACGATTATTGTCAGCCATATGCAATGTTACGAGCGCACTAACTATTCCAGGCAATGACCGATCTCTCTCGTTCAGATTTTCAAGAATATTAATAGCCTCCTGTCTTTCATCTTGGCTTAATAAAAGTTGCACGCAAGCTAACTTCATTGGTAGTTCCTTTTCACCGACGGCATATTGTGTCAATAATTTCGCGGCATCCTTTGCTTTACCCTCTTTGCCGAATTGTACTGCTTTGATGAACATTGCATCCGCTGCCAGCGCCGGGTGTTCTCTCGCGAGTTTATTACATAGATTCTGACATTGTTCACTCTACAAACATATAAAAACAATACATATTGCATATATATAAACGAAATATTGTACTGTGAATTGCAGGAATATTACGCGTCTTACTTGGTCGGTATACAAAGCCAGCAAGCAGTGATTATAAGCGATATTTCTTCTTTGTCTAGAAGTCAACTTGTGTTCCAAACTGTCGTGGGTAGCACTCTTCATTCTCTTTTTACTATCAAATACATTCTGATCTTTGTTTAAGCATACAAGATTATTACTCGCTACCGCGATTAATGCTATGTCGTCTGGTTTCGCCTTCAAAGCAGATGTGTATAAAGCTTGTGCTTCTTTTTCTCGGCCTTGAAGCTGAAGGCAACAACCAAGTTGAACTCTGATAATACCAAGTTCATCCTCGATTTCTTCCTCCGCCACTCCGTCTTCCTCTAACCGTTCTTTACACATCTTCTCCGCTGTTCTAAGCTTCCTTTCAGCTTCGACTAAGGTAGCTCTATCACCTGTACTACCTTGTGCTACCATTCTACATGCTGCATTGTACGTTAATTCGTATGTATGCTCGCGAAGCGTAGGTACTTCCATTTCCTGTTAAAATTACTTGTGTAAGATGTATGAATGAAATTATATAAAACAATTCCGGGGTAGTAAAACAACTCACGGAATCCTCTGTTGCAAGGTTCACTAATACTGCAGCAAGATTCGCCTCCCTTTCATCTTCGTACTCATCGTGAGAATTTTTAATAATATCTCTATACACAGCGAAACAATCCTCATATTTTTCGAGTCTATATAATATCTGCGCCTTTAATTCCTTAACTTTCAAAGAAGGATTTTGGATGCTTTCTACCACCTTCAATGCTTCTGAAACTTGGTTCAACCGGTAGAGACAATACGCTTTCTCAAACTCCAAACCCCTGTTAAAAAACATTTATATTGTTTACATTTGTTATAAATTCGAATAGTACTAAAGAGCTGAGAATTATATAAAATATAATTTAAGCAATACATGAAGCATACATTAATGCTTATAAAATTTCCATACATTGCCAATTTTGGGCTCTTGCTAATAAATTGGAGTGCGTCATTGAATTTCGATAATTGAATGAAGCAAATGACTTTACAATGAAATGCAGCTGCTTCATCTTGAGAAATACCTAGAACTAAATCATTTTCTTTTTTAGCTGGCCCCCCTCCAAATGGTGTGCAGGTTACTTGAGTTATATGTTGATATAATTATAACGTAATTAGCAAGATAATGTTCAAAAATATCTTACTTTTTCCAGCAGTTTTTATAGCCCTTTCGTATTCCCCGTTTTGGCCTAATTTATTTAACTCCGCGTAAAGCGCGGAAAGATTACTCTCCCTCGTAGCCATGTTGCTCACTGTACTATCGTGTCAACGTGGAACCGATTTGGCGATAAAATCATACAAGCTGTTTCAAAAGATTGCTTTTTATAAGATTTTTATGGAATTTATTTGAATTCCATGCAAGCATGCAAATATGGGAGTCAATCCTACGCATGAATTCACCTAAATCTTTGTTGATAAAAGATTGTTACATTAAAAATTGAAAAGCATTGAAATCTAGTGTAACCGGAAATACGAAGGTACAAGTAAGGTATAAAGTAAAATTATGTTAATGATAAAACTCCAACATGGAAATAGAATGATGCATGTGTTTGGTGTTCAATTATTTAATAATTTATCATTTGTTGGCAATAACACCTGGTAATTGTTATCACAGAATAAGAAATATTAAAACTTTGATTACCTTACAATTTGTTCAGTACCATCTAGGAATAATATAAATTTCTGTTTTACAAAAGAAATATTTAATTGTCAACATTTTTCAGCTCAGAAGTTCGAAATTTTGGAAAATCTGAAATGTCGGCGCAAGGTATTTCTGACAAAGAACCGTGGAGCCGACATTTCGGCTTTTGGGTATTAACCCTTTTAATTCCTTACGTTTGAATATAATTTAAATACATGTAGTCGCAGGCAAAAATTAACAGGTAACAGAAAAATTATAAGGTACTGTAAGGGTTAAGAGGATTAAGAAAGATTTAAAATGACGACTTCTGTGATAATCATACAGGAGTGTTTGAGAACCACTGTCATAGAGTCGAACTATTCAGTAGAAACAGAGTTAATAGTCAGCCAGGCGCGAGTCTGTTTCTTAAGTAGTAAAGGTAAACCATTAGACCGCCATCTATTCCTCCTCAAATAATAACACTCTTCTTATAAGTTCTCTCTTTTAATAGCAATTCTTATCATTTATGCGTGAAGGTACTTTCTACCCAAATCATTTTGATATCATTTAAGTAAATATATTAGGGGTACCGGAAAGTAATCAATTCGGAAGTGGAGACCTTTTTCGCATCGAAAGTTGAGAATTCGATTTCTTCAAAATGGAAATTATGGCATTAGAGAATTGTCGGTCAAGGATCATAGATAACGATCGGAATTATTTACTAGAATAATGTTTAGTATGAAAAAATAAATGGAGTTTCATAAAGTATGTGAAAAATAATTGATTACTTTCCGGTACCCCTAATATGATACATCGGAAAACTTATCTTATCAATTGTTATTATCTTATTAATTAAGCTGAAATTGCGGTTTCAAAATATGACGATGTCCTCAATATTAGTCAACAAATGTTACTAAAGATTATAATTAATTCATTACTTTGGTACCCCAAATAATGTGTTCTACAATGAATTGATACTCAAAGTTGAAGATCTCAAACTCAGAATTATTTCATAAACTAGCTAACAATAATGGAATCCTAATTGACGATGTGTTCTTATTTCAATTCCATAAATTATATTGTTTTAAATCTAGTATTTAATAGGAGGTTATGGTACAGGAAGTGGGATGTACAAATCAAAATCATTTTCTGTAAAATACTAGTTTTATTTTCCTACTAATACAATAATGGGTGCGTTAATTAAACGTAAATCGTGTTATCGATGAGAAGTATCAATTATGAAGATATTCATTATCGATGAGAACTTTGGTATTTATGGGAGGACGGAGAAGTTCTTGTTTCTCATGAAGCACTTCATCAAGTTACCTCCTTTCTCGCAGCTGTTGGCGCCAGCTAAAAAAATTAATTCTTTTATTAGAATCACTGCATCATTTACTAGAATAATGACAATTATATAATTATCCTGATTAATATCGTAGATGTATTTTAATAACATACCGATATCTTTGCATTTGTTGAATACTTCCTCGGCCTTATCTTGCGGGATACCTGCTGGGATTTTGGATTTGGCTACTTCTTCGTTGATCGTGTCGTCAGCGTTCAGCTGTCGCAGAAAAAGGGGTGTTTCCATAAACCATATTTTGGTATGATCTTATTTATATCTTAATATGAATATATCAGAACTTACGATTCCAATCTTCTTCAGCAAACATGAAGCGAAGCAGCTCAGTTTCTCGTCATTTTCGGCGATATTGCCGTTCTTCGCTTCTTCCACAACGGCTGAAGACAAATGTATGTATCAGAAACATTGTTACGATTTGATTTGATTTATAATATTATTTATATGTAGTTACATTTTTCTGGTCTTTTATGTTACTATATATTATTATGTATTATGATTAATTATTTATATATTTACCGGGGTCCACGCTAGTTTCCTTAATGCAAGATTCCTTGTAGGTCCTCAGTTTCGCTTTTTGTTCATCCGTGAGTGCCCCCTGATAATGATAACGTTTTTTATAGATTATTTAAGTAATTTAACGTAATAGATAGTTCTTCATAGATTAGTTAAGTAATTTAACGTAATAGATAATTCTTCATAGATTATTTAAGTAATTTAACGTAATAGATAGTTCTTCATAGATTATTTAAGTAATTTAACGTAATAGATAGTTCTTCATAGATTATTTAAGTAATTTAACGTAATAGATAGTTCTTCATAGATTATTTAAGTAATTTAACGTAATAGATAGTTCTTCATAGATTATTTAAGTAATTTAACGTAATAGATAGTTCTTCATAGATTAGTTAATTCATATAACGATAGAATAATAATTGTTTGATTCATTTCTTAATAATATTATAAAATGTTACAATCTTAAGTGAGAAACTTCATGAACAATCTTTGACGGTTAAGTATTAATTAAACAACTTTACGCAGCGAAGTAGAAATCTCGATATAGCAATTAAGACTCGTCTTTCAATTAAGACTCTCAGTTAATTAATTAAATCGTTAGTTGATATTCCTTATCGGTTGAAACATTAATTAATCATAAGTTATGATTCATAACGCAAGTATACCGATTCTTTAATCACGGTAGAAGACTCGTGGGTTATCTAGTACCGATTAAAAATAGTTCCAATCGTTCGAACTTTAACAATTAACATTCTTTTCTACAATATATCTTTTCTACAAGAATTTCTGTATGAAATATCTTTCGCACTTACAACATTTACGCTAACAAAAAAAGTCGTCGCAATATCTTTCTCGCGTTGTAAGAATTCGCGTTATACAGGAGTTAGCAACATTTCCTTGTATCAACATTTAGCAACATTTTCGCGAGCAAATTATCCCCGAGAATTTCTATTTTAAATATCTCATGCGATTACAACTGTTTGCAACAAATTTATACTAAAAGACGGGGATCTTTTATCGAAGTAGAACATCTTTGAAGTCCTCTTATTTCCAAGTTCACCAAAAGCGGTGGAAATATTCAGTAAATTTTAGATTGGTTTTAGAGGAAGAAAAATCGTGGCTTACCAAAGCACCGACGACGAAAAGGGCAAAGACAACAGCGATGGTCTTCATGATTAAGATAGTTGTTTCTGGGTTCGATGTTCACCGGTCACTGAATGCTGGTCGGATGTCCCTCGGACTTTTTATACTTCTAGATACGATCGCAATGTCTGTAATCCCGATGTATACTCTTTGATTCCTCCTTCCAGGGGCACAGTGGACAAGCATTTGTCAGTGGTCGAGTAGGGGAGGGGAGACTTGTTGCAGACTTACGTTTCGCCCATGGCAGATTTTTTATAATGCTCATCAATTAGATAATAACTCGTAGAATACGATGCCGAGGAACCTCATGAACCTCGTTAATAATTTGATGAACTTACTTGTGCGCCAGACAAATGCTAGACGGACATCGTACAGGGTCATTAGACGAGCGGGTCTTTTTCTTAGATTTTTTATGCGTAATATTATGCCTAATATGCGATATAGTAATGCATAAAAAATTATATCTTTTGTTAGTTTTCAATGCCAGCTAATAATCTGATCAATAGAGTAATAATCAAACACGTGTTAAAAAAATATTCCGAGGCTAACGAATGCATATAACGGGTTCATTTTTTATATTTTGATAGAAAATTTTAAGAGTTAATATTATATATTGGATTGAATAATAAATAAGTTCCGTTCATTAGTTTCTTTTATTGTAAACCGCCGGAGGATTCAGGGGAAATCGACAAGTTGCCTAAAAATGGCAAGATGTTATTAACACTGGAACTACCGAAGTAATCAAAATGGCGGGTCCACGGTGTTTAATAAAAATGTTCGAATTTATAACGCTTCATTTTCTGAGATTCTTCGCGGTTCGCGTTGCACGATGAACATAAATAAATCGATTAATTAATTAAGATTAATAAAGATCTAGTGTTAATAATGGCGGCGAATATATATTAGATTAAAGTCCATTGAAGTTCTTTTTATTGGCGAACAAAATTGATTTTAAAAAACGGAACTTATCTATGATTCAATCCAGTATTTATGGAATATTTAGCATTACTTTATGGAGTTTATATTTCGATATAAACTGTTAATATTTACGCGGTAACTAAAGATAATATCAATAGCATATAATTATTATACAGGGTACAGTTATTATCATAAATATGAAAATGGCGGAGTAAGTACGTTTTTATAACAAGGACCATTATTCGTGAGGGTAAACGAGTGATTACGTTGTGTCATTTTAAATGATCGTAAAGAAACTATTTTTTGAGAATATCCCGAAGGTGAGGTAGAGGACGTATGAAGGTCAATGCCATAGAGTTGACCTTCGTACGCTGAATCATCCGTAAACTTCTGGAATTATCCACAAATCCTGAAAACATCATCCGCTTTTGCCACATTCTATTATCAATTAATATTTGAATATAAACAATATTAATTCTAGCTGTTATGTCGCTATTATTATTTATACCGCTAAATAAATATAAGATTCGAAAAAAGTAGAAAATAATTCAACATTTCGATGACCACTCTGATCTTTGACGAACAATATTTATTACTCGAACGTTTCTCATCCAAAATGAATTAATTCGATTAAAATCCGAAAGATTCCGTAGGATCCTCTTCCGGTTTTGTCGTCAGATTATATTAGCATCGTTGAAAATAATCAGAAAGTACGTCTCGAGTAGCGATGATTTGAATTTCCTTGTCAAATTATCGGCTGTATGTTTAATGTTTCAGTATGTAAAGCCTTCACTCTGGAATACACAAGGTATTATTATCAATTCACGACCAGTCGTGAAATTCGCATTATATTATCCTTTTACGTAGTTATCCTCCTTTTCCCGTGGAATAAGACGAGCATGGATTTTATACGGATGCCCGGTGCTTCCTTATTTCAGATGCATCTCGCGCAGAGAGGCGCGAAGGTCAAAACTAACTTTGTAACTTTATATATGCACGGAAGGACACCTCGTGGTTCCGAGGAACAATTATTATTATTACATGAATCGAAGTGATGGATACATCGGCCAGTTTCTTGGAACTGGAAATCCGAGACACAATAACAGCATTAATACCTGATCGAGTCTGCTGGAATCGTAACGGTACATCAGGTAACCAAGCGTTAAAGACACACAGACTTCAAGATATAATGCAATACATTTTATTTTGATCAGTTTTGACCTGGCTCAGGTAGAAATCTTCGTAAAGAAGCGATATCCGTTTTCTGAATAGAAAGTAATAATCCCACCTAATGAAAATGGAAATGTATGGATTATTCGTGATTACATAGAAGTTTATGGTGTACGGGATATCTTATGTAAAATAGACTGTCTAATTATACAACGATTAACACGTTGAACGCCATGGCAATCAGCTGTGACCAATGATGCCAATGTTACGAAAATTCGAATCAAATATATTGTTAATATTCGTAACATTTTCTATATGTTTAACATTGCGACAACGATATAAAGTAATTAATGTATCGTAGAGCACTTAAACCGTTTTATTTTTAGACGTTAATAATGTTAATCGAAGTAATTAGGTGGCTTATTTTATAGTGGACACCTTGTATATAGTCTTCTAATTGCATACCTTATATATATATTAGTATATATTATTATCTATCATAGCATATTCCTTCACTCGTGAGACTTTATTCATCGTCAAAATCTGGAAGATTTTGATTTTCGTGGTATGTTTTCATTTGATATATGTTTAACCTTGATGTACCTCGGCTCTTTCATAATTAAAGCGACTGCATGAAGACACTGCTTCGTGATTCGCTGTAATTATATTGTAAAATTATGTCAAGTGTCTCGCGCATGCGCATTGTGACTCATAAAGTAATCGTGGTACAAAAGATAATTAACCATTCAAGCGGGCTAATTTTCGGCTGATTTACAAGCGTTTGATGGCAACCGGTTACTCAAACGTCGACGATCCACCGGCACGAATTTATCTTGATTTATCTTGAATTGCGTAATAGTTCTCCCCCTGAAAATGGTGGGTTTAAAAATCTTGTTCTCAGTGGCACGATATTATAAATGGTATTTACGCATGCACGTGCGCGCTTGAAATTTATTTTCATATTACGCCTCGGCAATCGGACCTTGTAACATATAATATAATGCTTAATATTACAAAAACTGACGGAGATTTTTGTTCGGTGCGCTACTTCCATTTGTATGCAATAAAAATGTCATGCAAGTTACAGATTAAAATCTACGTTTGCGCACGCACAGTTCAAAGATCTTTCCTCGTTATTAACATAATATTATAAACAGAGATCGTTTGCACGCGTATTCTGTTTTTTATTCGCTTATGACGTCACGTAAATCGAGCCTTACGAAATAATACCCCGAAATTGCGCGAAGAATCTGTAAAAAATAACATCCTGATTTACAGCAATGTCTTTCTATTTGTGTAAATCAGTAAGTGAAACTATTTATTCGAATCTGATATTAAAAGTAATTCAAGTAGAATTCGGAAATTAAATGAAATTTTAGCAAAACAGGATCTTAACATTAAATTAAATTAAATTCTACGAAAGTAGAATCTTAACATTAAAGTAAATTAAATTTTACCAAAATCGAATCTTAACATTAAATTAAATTACATTCTACGAAAGTAGAATCTTAACATTAAAGTAAATTAAATTCTACCAAAATAGAATCTCAACATTAAATTAAATTAAATTAAATTCTACGAAAGTAGAATCTTAATATTAAAGTAAATTAAATTTTACCAAAATCGAATCTTAACATTAAATTAAAGTACATTCTACGAAAGTAGAATCTTAACATTAAATTAAATTAAATTTTACCAAAATAGAATCTTAACATTAAATTAAATTAAATTCTACGAAAGTAGAATCTTAACATTAAAATAAATTAAATTCTACGAAAATTGAATCTTAATGATAAATTCAATGAAATTCTACCAAAGTAAACTTAAAAGTAAATACTCCCGAATTAAACCCATAGTATTTACTTATCGACACAGTATTCGATATTGCAGTTGTTTTCTGCTTTTCACAAATTTTCTTTTGACATCAATTCACATAAAATGTCGGGCATCCGAGTAGATACTACATATATGTACATCCGACTAACGTAAGATATCATCGAAGATTATTCGGACATAGAATTCCGATTTAATCCACGAACCTTGTTCCACCTTGTTTCGAATACGTTCGACGATTTAATAGGCTCGAATAAATCTAACAGTCAAAACGAGACACCGAAGATTAAAGGCGTTCTTGCAGGTCGATGACCTTACGACCAGTCTACCTCTTGTTTCAATGACATCAAAATACGAGTTCATATGAATTCATTAAAATATATTAGCACGCCTTGTAATACTTCAAACTACATAAAAAACGGCCGGTTTTACCATCCTCTAATTAATGACCTCATTCTTCCATATATATCACTTCATTATTTATTTCTTCAATCGCGGTTTATCTACATAGAAATCATCGGGAGTTTCTAAGAAGTAATGAATAACGATTAAAAGATTGCTCATGCGCTCACGAAAATATTTGTTTTAAAACAAACATACCATTTCAGAGGAATTTATTAAAATATATTAGCACGCCTCGTAATCTTACAAATTACATAAAAATGGTCGGATTTACCTGCGACTAATTAATGACCTCGTTCTTCCGCATATATCACTTCATTATTTATTTCTTCAATGGCGGTTTATCTACATAGAAATCACCGGGTGTTTCTAAGAAATAATGAATAACGATTAAAAGATTACTCATCGTTATTATGATTATGATTATATGAAGCAAGGTTTCGTGTACAGTGGACTTACCGAAGCGAGATCGTAATCGGAGAAGGGTAATTAAGTTTCATTATTATATCGGCGCAGGAAATCCCTAATAATCGTGGGTACGTAATCAATATAACAATGGCGAAGCTATTATTTTATCGAATGCTTGCTTATTGTTTCGGAGACTATGTTGCTCGAATTTAATTGGCGGTGGGCGATTATCTGAAATTCGGAGAACGGCGCATGCGTACGATTCATTCCTATTTGTCTCCTCGGTTATTATAATTTACGTCATTCTTTTCATAACCAATAATCAAATACTTTGAACAGGATTATCAGTAAATTCTTTCGCATTCTTCGAATCGAAAATTGCAAGCTGGACTTATTAGATTACGTAGAATATTTTTTATTAATCGTCTACTTGTTGTTTATTCAGCGGAATACAGCACGCATTGTTTTATTGTTTTATCGTGAGAGTGTGAAGCGGACATGTATAGAAATGTTACAACAATATCTCGTAGTGAAAGGTTTAGTGATCATATTTATCAAAACAGAAAATGAGGATGCGTAAACATCTCGAATACTTCGGACATTAATCCTAATTAATCTAGTAAATGTTACTTAATCGTTTTGGCTAAAGAGGTAACTAATTTCGAATAAAAGAACCAATCAGTGCCGTTTAGTCGCTTTTGACAAAGAAGGAGGAAACTTCCTCTCGTTCGTCAAGTAAAATTCCACGACTTATATACTTTAATTATTTAAACAAAGCGAAGCTTATTACGATTCATTCTTAACAATTCAACCATAACAATCATAGATAATAACATACCGATATAAATTAATCGAAACGATTAACGCACGATTAAAATCAAGTTCAAAAAACAAAAAGGTTAACACCGAGCTTGATTATGCACTGCTATTTTCTTCTAATTATTTTCATCCATTTATATCAATCTTATATTAATCTGTTTCACAACATTGCCTTGGGAATTAAATATATTCCAGAGAATACAATATAGTATAAGTTTTCAACTAAATTGCAGACTTTAACTTTACTTTAATCAAAACGGACACTAATTTGAATCTACGTTAAAAACGGGTTGACAACCACTGTGTAGAAAACACTGCCACCTTCGGTGCGATAAAGAACAACAGTATGCGTTGGGTGCAGTTAGGAGCGGCTGTGACATACGTGACACACATGCACCAAACAGGGAATTGCTGTTGGTGCAGTAGGAAATATTAAATTAGTTTAGTGTAGTATGAAAATACGACTGCCAAATTACCTTACGGCCATGGGAGATAAAGGTATTCAATAATAATAAAATAAAGAATCGAGGTTTCTCATCCCGTTGTTCCGGCAGAGATAAGACTTCCTTGATCGCGAACTTTTACCTCGCAGAATACGTCATTGCGATCTGTCCATCGTTCATCAGTTTTCATCGCGATTCCTTGTGATATTAATTCTTTTCTGATAACATTTAGTCGCCAATATTACTATGAAGATAATTGTTCGAAATGCGGTAGGTTAGAGTCCACTTTAATTGGGTCATTTGAAAGCGCGCCACTTTAAACGAGTTGGGTTATCGAACGATTGGACATCGCACTTTTTACTTACGAAAATATACACGTTTTTCAAAACATGGAGGCATCTTAGTTATGTACGGAAAACTCTGGGATATAATTGATAAGAAAATAATCGAGTTCTGAGTAAACAGAGTCTCTTGGTCTCTTGCTTTTCGTGACCTTTGTTTTAATTCTGTTTACTGTGCTGCACTTATGGTGCATCTTCGATGACACCGCTAAACGACACTCACCTTAGCATTAAAATTGACCCAGTTTTTGTGTCATATTATATTTTTATAGTATTATAAAGTATTAAATATTCAGTATCATAAATTTGAAACTTGTATTTGCCTCACGCCGAGTTTAGTTGGGCGATTTTTAATTTTCATCCGCTTGCAATGATACGTTAAAATTGAGTGTTCATTCTGCGCTTACCACGAGTTTCTTTTGCTTTTGTATTCCACATGTTTTCGTATTATTTTCAGAGTTTGTTTAAACAGATTTCGAAATTCGGAACGCTTCGTTTTCCATGTTTTTATATTCTTTCTTTTTTATTCCGTCTTTTCATGATTTAATTAACGAATTCCAAGATTATGCAGTACCTTCAGTTGCATCGTATTCTCTCCTTAATTCTTAATAAATGCTACCACTATCTTTTTTTATTTCTTCGGAGTTATAAAGTCCGTTTTAGACTTCTTCGATCTTCATGTACTGTTTATATACAAAAATGTCTTTCTTTATTTAAGAAACTTTCATAATATTCGCTATTATTGAATACTCCGTCATTTATGTAATATTACATACAGCGTTCAGTATGTTTTTGTGCGCCATTTTTTCTTAAACGATTTACCTAAGACACTCCATTATCTTCTTGTTGATTAGTAAAGTATCTATTACTTCGATACGTTACATAATAATGCAGCTCGCATTAAATTTCAAACGTCTTTAAAAAGGCGCTTGCAATTTTCTAACTCGAATGATTAATTAAGTCTGGCTGTTTGTGTGCGAAAGACATTCACGAAAATATTTGTGTTAACACAAATACGAACGATTTTTCAATAACTCTTAATGTAATGAATCAATAAAATCTATATCCTACCCATTTGCAAGGTTTACATAAGATTGATGTAATGTTTAAATCATCTTTCTATCGTTAAATTTAAGATGAAGATGATTTTCAGAACATCATGTGCACTTCAGTGGTGGAAGCGGCCTTGGAAAGGACAACAACATCATGATACAACCACAGCGACACGGTCACATAGATGTACATCTTGGATTTGTACAGCTTCATCACAGGTTACATTCCGAGGCTTACGAGGATTATTAAGAATATGTAAAACAATGAAATCCTCAACAATACAATGTGCAAGACTGTTGAAAGTATTTCCTTCGTCAAGATTTCCCTACTAATATTTCTATGAATCTTACAGGTATCACATAGATTTCTCAGTGCCATGGAATCTTTGTATTCACGGGGAAGGAAAATCCCTCGCGCCGGCTATAATTGCTGGAACTCACAATCCTAATTGCCATATTATTGAACTCGGTCAAGAAAAAGATGGTTTACGGTAAAATGAAACGCTTCGTCTAATACATTCAGTTCTACTTTAAAGACTGAGACATTTGAATGTTGTTCCTTAATTATTAATCGGCAGGCTAAAAGTGGAAATGTTAGCGCATAAGGAAAAGATACTAAAAGAAGAAGTTCAAGTAACGTGTTGCGAAGCTGGCACGGCTTTGACGATCCAATTGAATGCCCGAGTTTTGGGGAAGGATAAAGGAACGCCATTACTGAGGAACGGAATACGAAGCGTCGGTGTAGAAGGATTGGAAGAGGATGAGGTCTCCGAGTAGATCTCGTTGTTATGAAAAAACTGTTGCTCGAATATCTGAGAGTCGAGTGTTCTTTCCACAGGTGCTGGGTACGAAATTGAAAGCTTCCTTGAGTGAGCAAAACTGACAGAAATTCTGAAGAAATGCCGGCGTCACCGAATAACGGGGAAAGATGAACACGACCTAATGAAGATGGTCTCGAGGCACGAAAACATATCTTAAATCGAATCCGACGTCGTGCAGTTCTTGATGGAATTTCCTAATTCAGGGAATTATTCACTGTTGATATTCTTAATATCGTTGCACCGAGTTCATTATCGAACTATTATACTGTAGGATAATACGATATACACGCATCACCTTCCCATAGAAGTGCACGATGTTATACTTCGAAATAAGTAATGTTCAGCAATTAGTTTCTATGGAGCCTATCAAATTGATTCACCAAGAAGTCTAAGAAACGAAAAGGACTTTTTCTTTGTGCGTCAATCTTACTAAGAGAATATCGACGCAAGGAATAAAGTGTTCCTCTAGACTGGCCTTGACAAATGGTTCAACATGGACCATAATCTACCGCTAAGTGCTGCACATGCCTACTATTTCTTCTTGAGAAAACAAATACGTATCATGCAATGCCCCTAAGATCTATGATAGCCTTTAATATCTATTAGCAATCTATCTGCAATAACGAAATTGTATTTTACTATCGTTTTACATCGAGCCTAGCTTTAAACGAAGAAAGGCATGTTGGACGGCGCGATACATATTCGCCGTGTGTTTTCATTAATCGAAACGACTTTCGCAAACAGTGATGCTGTTTTCTAATCCCTTACTAAGCTGAAACGAATTATTAAAACGAAAGAATTCAACGAAATAACGTCTTCTGTTTTATTAACAACTTGTACCTGTACTGCCAATCTATGGCTGCGCACGACACTAACAATATTGAGTAACAATGTAGAGGCACGGATATTCATGACTACTTGTAAGTTGTAAAGAGATATGTTCGCCATTTACATTCGTTATGCACGGAACTTTGTAGTATATTTTACAGTCAACATCGAAAATTCGACTTCTTTGTAGGAATCCCAGTCGGTCCGTCAACGAACTCGCAGATATTAAAACCAAGCTTTGCTAAAGGATGACAATTACTCCTAGGATTACCCCATTTCCCTTTAAAGGTCATCCAGTTTGGTAAAATACTATTATTTTCCTCTAGAAGTAAATCTATTTTTTGCCATGTCGGCCAAGCTGTTCCAAAACCACTCTCATCGTAGAGCCGAGGTAATCTCACGAATCTATGTTTTCCCGGCGCCGTCCAAAGACCGTGAGAACCTCTCGCACTGAATAAAATCGGATGCGAAACTCCGGTAGTAAAAACACGTTCCGGGAATATCGGTTTCTGAAAGATACCCTTTCTTGTCTCTTGACTTTCATAAATGAAGGTATCGCTTTGGACATCGTATCGGTAGAACGCGCCAGCGTCATGAGCTGACACGTACATTGCCGAAGGATGACTATCACCCTTAAAAAATAAACTGGCAATTAATACATTATATAACTCATTGAAAAGAAGTAATTCAACCCTCTACAGTTCCATGTAACTTTGAAGTCACACACTCGTCTATCCGTATCTTTCACTTCATTTTATCTTTCTCGTTGCAATAATAATTATAAAAGCACGCGCAACAATTCCCACCATTTTCGGTGCGTTTATGTATTCATTTCGTTACTATTTTCACTTAATGTACCTTCGTTGGAATCGCGTTTCATTAGATTTACGTTATACGATTTCCTTTTAGATATGAGAGAAATTTGGATGTAGAGGGTTGAAAGCATATCATCAAATTTTCCATAGAATTTTTTCATTACAGGATAAAGTGCAACTGAATTCACCTTGAAATAAAGGCTCATGTGTTCCCAATCGCCCACGTGATTCCCGTACTCTTTCAATATTCCAAGACACATTCCACCCACAGAAGGTATCGGCCAGCTTCCAAAAAATCCAAGATCCAGAACGCAGACCGCCTTTCCCTCGCTGAAAGGATAGAACATCCAATAGGTCACGTGAAAGTGCAGCTTCCGGGACCTGTCCTCTTTTTTCTTCTTCTGAAAATTCCAACGTATGCACTCAATTTGGCCAAAGTTTATTCCATCCATTTATCATATTATTTTTCATTGACTTGTAAGTCTATTAATGGTGACACGAGTCTTTACCTTGTCATCACGTTTGTAAACATCCTTCCATTGTTTACCAGAGAGATCATTAGTTAAGAGTATCGATTTACTAAAATCATCGATCGCTATATCGTTCCTTATTACCGACGACTCGTCCGATTCTTGTTTTTCTTTCCCTGTGATCTTCGTACTTGTTGTATCGGTAGAACTTGTAACCGCGCAGTTTTTCACGAGCGCATAAATCGGCACATTGCCAGCTGGCTTTCGACCAAAGAGAAAAGACGATCGGTTCCTCAGCAGGATCTCTATCAATGTTAATTCAGTTAACCCTTAGGAAGTAATTGATGCTTATCGTTCTTAACAACTTTCTACCCTACTTTCTTTCTATTTGCGTACTTTCGTCTCACGATGTCCCAAGAAAATTTATCCGATCTTAAAAGCATGCAAGTGAATACGTGACAAGCGTTAAACTCCGAAAGATTTACAAAGAAATGATTTATTAGTAGACATTTTTTAATTTAGATGTTAATCATATTAAAATTGTATGAAATTCTGAAAGATTCACTAACGAACTGATTTATTGGTAGACATTTTTTAATTTAGATGTTAATCATATTAAAATTGTAAGAAATTCTGAAAGATTCACTAACGAACTGATTTATTGGTAGACATTTTTTAATTTAGATGTTAATCATATTAAAATTGTAAGAAATTCTGAAAGATTCACTAACGAACTGATTTATTGGTAGACATTTTTAAAAAGAAATAGATGTTAGATAAATAAATTTAGATGTTAATCACATTAAAAGCGTAATAATTCTACGCTGTAAAATAGTAATGAATGAAATACATAAATCAATTCGTTAACATCTGATATGTATATCATTCCAGGCAGTAGTTATGGCAATCTTTTTGCATTCGATGTTAGTGTTATATCGTAAAAAACATTTATTATTTACCTACGTCGATTCTTGTGCTGAGGAAGTTATCGTCCATTTGCATATTATCCAGAAATTCTGGTACCCCGAGGGGCAGAAATAATTCTCCTGGTGCAAGCCATACCAGGGGTGCCCAGTCTCGAACCAATTCTTTTACTGAAATTAAAGAAACTGTAATTAGTTTCGATGGAAGTACTGGTTATTAAAAAATCACATGTTTTTGAGGAATTTCAATTAACATGTTGAGCGTCGCGCTGAAATCCGTGTTATACGATACCTCGCGATACGTGTCCCTAACGTCTATATAACGTCTAAAAATAAAACTGTTTAAGCGCTCTACGATAAATTAAATTAAAAAGATTAAAAATTTTACGAATATTAGCGATATATTTGATACGAATTTTAGTAATATTGGCATGGATAGTCACCGGTGACCTTCATGGCGTTCAACGTGTTAATGATTCTCCTTTCTATAGTAGAATTGTAAAAGAATCACGCAGAAGCATCATGAATTCGGATATTTTGTAACGCTGGTGTAATTTAAACCTGCTGCAAACATGTTACATGGAATAAGTCGCAATGTAACACGCCGGTGGAGTCTGGTAACCCCATTATGTACTGAACGGTAACAAGACCTTGTAAAACGTTACTCAAATATGTTTATTAATATTTTTCGGGGTTACATGTCGGTAATACCATTAATATAATATATTATTGACAGCGTTACTAATCAGTGTAATGCATTATTCATAATATTGTTGATTAATTTATTATATTGATGGTATAATTAATATTAGAATTTGCTATCAAATAAACTTTGTTTGCATAAAACAAATTTAAAACGTGGGAGATGAATTATGTAAAGATAGTTAAGTTTCATGTTAATAATTTTCTTCCAAAGAACTTTCACCATTCTAGATCACCGACTTACAGTCTCTGTTACCAGGGAGATATAATTATTATGTTGGAACGGTATAGCATTACGAAATTCGGTTCTCGACACGTTCCTCATTACGCTTCCGTAATTAAGGAACAAGTGGCAGGTAATAAAGACGTGTATCCGCTGTTGAATATAGTGTCAGTAGTACGATTTGGGCCATTTAGGAGCGAAATTGGCGACATTGATTTTTTTATAACTTTTGAAGGTATACCCCTTCACATTTTTGCGATTTTGGGTCGACCCATTTTTCGCCCGAAAAAATTTTTAAACCACTTCTTTCGGCCCAAAATCATCCTAGAATATGTTTATACATCATCTACCATCGATTTAGGCCATGTAGGAGCGATTTTGGCGACTTTGATTTTTTGACAATTTTTGAAGGTATACCCCTTCACATTTTTGCGATTTTGGGTCGACCCATTTTTGGACCGAAAACATTTTTAATCCACTTCTTTCGACCCATATCGGTCCTAGAACATCATTAGGCATCATATACCATCGATTTAGGCCATGTAGGAGCGATTTTGGCGACTTTGATTTTTTGACAATTTTTGAAGGTATACCCCTTTACATTTTTGCGATTTTGGGTCGACCCATTTTTCGACCGAAACAAATTTTTAATCCACTTGTTTCGACTCAAAATCATCCTAGAATATGTTTATACACCATATACCATCGATTTGGACCATCTAGGAGCGATTTTGGCGACTTTTAATTTTTGACAATTTTTGAAGGTATACCCCTTTACATTTTTTCGATTTGGGACGACCCATTTTTGACCAATAAAAATTTTTAATCCACTTCTTCCGACCCAAATCGGTCCTAGAACATCATTAGGCATCATATACCATCGATTTGGGCCATGAAGGAGCGATTTTGGCGACTTTGATTTTTTGACAATTTTTGAAGGTATACCCCTTCACATTTTTGCGATTTTGGGTCGACCCATTTTTGGACCGAAAACATTTTTAATCCACTTCTTTCGACCCATATCGGTCCTAGAACATCATTAGGCATCATATACCATCGATTTAGGCCATGTAGGAGCGATTTTGGCGACTTTGATTTTTTGACAATTTTTGAAGGTATACCCCTTTACATTTTTGCGATTTTGGGTCGACCCATTTTTCGACCGAAACAAATTTTTAATCCACTTGTTTCGACCCAAAATCATCCTAGAATATGTTTATACACCATATACCATCGATTTGGACCATCTAGGAGCGATTTTGGCGACTTTTAATTTTTGACAATTTTTGAAGGTATACCCCTTTACATTTTTTCGATTTGGGACGACCCATTTTTGACCAATAAAAATTTTTAATCCACTTCTTCCGACCCAAATCGGTCCTAGAACATCATTAGGCATCATATACCATCGATTTGGGCCATGAAGGAGCGATTTTGGCGACTTTGATTTTTCGACAATTTTTGAAGGTATACCCCTTCACATTTTTGCGATTTTGGGTGGACCCATTTTTCGCCCGAAACAATTTTTAATCCACTTGTTTCGACCCAAAATCATCCTAGAATATGTTTATACACCATATACCATCGATTTGGACCATCTAGGAGTGATTTTGGCGACTTTTAATTTTTGACAATTTTTGAAGGTATACCCCTTCACATTTTTTCGACTTTGGTTGACCCATTTTTGACCAATAAAAATTTTTTAACCGCTTCCTTCGACCCAAAATCGCCCTAGAATATGTTTATACATCATATAGCATCGATTTGGGCCATCTAGAATTGATTTTGGCGACTTTCAATTTTTGACAATTTTTGAAGGTATACCCCTTCACATTTTTTCGATTTGGTTTCGACCCATTTTTGACCATTAAAAATTTTTTAACCGCTTATTTCGACCAGAAATCGTCCTAGAATATGTTTATACATCATATACCATCGATTTGGGCCATCTAGAATTTATTTTGGCGACTTTCAATTTTTGACAATTTTTGAAGGTATACCCCTTCACATTTTTTCGATTCGATTCGACCCATTTTTGACCAATAAAAATTTTTTAATCGCTTCTTTCGACCAGAAATCATCCTAGAATATGTTTATACATCACCCACCATCGATTTGGGCCATCTAGAATTGATTTTGGCGACTTTCAATTTTTGACAATTTTTGAAGGTATACCCCTTCACATTTTTTCGATTTGGTTTCGACCCATTTTTGACCATTAAAAATTTTTTAACCGCTTATTTCGACCAGAAATCGTCCTAGAATATGTTTATACATCATATACCATCGATTTGGGCCATCTAGAATTTATTTTGGCGACTTTCAATTTTTGACAATTTTTGAAGGTATACCCCTTCACATTTTTTCGATTCGATTCGACCCATTTTTGACCAATAAAAATTTTTTAATCGCTTCTTTCGACCAGAAATCATCCTAGAATATGTTTATACATCACCCACCATCGATTTGGGTCGTTTAGAATTGATTTTGGCGACTTTTCATTTTTGACAATTTTTGAAGGTATACCCCTTCACATTTTTTCGACTTGGTTTCGACCCATTTTTGACCAATAAAAATTTTTTAACCGCTTCTTTCGACCAGAAATCGTCCTAGAATATGTTTATACATCATTTACCATCGATTTGGGTCATGTAGAAGCGATTTTGACGACTTTTAATTTTTGACAATTTTTGAAGGTATACCCCTTCACATTTTTTCGACTTGGATTCGACCCATTTTTGACCAATAAAAATTTTTTAACCGCTTCTTTCGACCAGAAATCGTCCTAGAATATGTTTATACATCATTTACCATCGATTTGGGTCATGTAGAAGCGATTTTGACGACTTTTAATTTTTGACAATTTTTGAAGGTATACCCCTTCACATTTTTTCGACTTGGATTCGACCCATTTTTGACCAATAAAAATTTTTAAACCGCTTCTTTCGACCTAAATCGGTCCTAGAACATCATTAGGCATCATATACCATCGATTTAGGCCATTAAGAAGTGAAATTGGCGACTTTGATTTTTTGACAATTTTTGAAGTGATCCCCTTTACATTTGTGCCAATCTTTATACAACTCATTATACGCTTATACTCGCATGATCAAGAACCGAAGATAATTAAGAATTAACATAAGAATTATAACTACAAGTAGAAGAATCACGATAAATTTTATGAATAAATATAAGTAATCATTAATTAAATGGAAGTATCTAACTGTTATCTCAAAATGGATACATGTAACACGAGCGAAATCGAAGACTAATGCAAACACGCGTTGGCCCGCATTTACAATCGCGAAACCGGTCCCGAGAAATGGGACGATCGGTGTTCAGCGTCGCGGCGATTCGCAATCGTTCACTTATCACGGCGTTCCTGAAAATCGGCATGCCAATTCGAAAGAGGAACACTATTTCATTATAGAACCATCACTAATTTCCTAGTTTAATTTGGATGCCACGGACGCACCGTTAATCCAGTAGTTCTCAACTTTCATATTTGTTCTTTAACACGGACGAATTCCAACGTTAATTTTGAAGGTCAATGTACCGCGGTTGCCGGAATGCATTTGCATACACTTAATTATATCAATGAAGGAATGACCGGTAATAAAATTACCGAATAATTATTCCAATTACCATATCACTTTATTATGTTATTTTATGTGGTCAATGCAATAATTATTCGGTTATTTTATTACTGGCCATTCTTTCGTCGATATATTATTTTATAATATCTTATTATATGGTAATCGAATTAATATGCGGATTTACTTGCGGAATACAGGAAATGAAACGAGCGCGAGTAGATACTTTCAAATTATAATTCCACGTTAACTTAACTTCCTTATGTAGTTCATAACTACTTAACGTAATCACAAGTTCTCCACAACACATTAATAATATAAATTAATAACATTTCATGACAATCTCACCCTAATTACAATATTAATACAAGTATAAGTAAAAAGTAGTTCATATATTTAAAATATTCAATCGGGATTGGATAACTTTGTAAACCAGAAGTACCAACAAACGCACAAATATTTTCAAACATCAAACACGTTCTACTTATATGAATATGATTACTTAATTTGTATAAAGTATTTCAATAATGGTATCAGCGATGATTCGATAAACGGAGAAGTGTTGACTCGTAGATTCTAAATAAAGATACTGTTGATAATCTCCTAAGACGACCGAGTAGATAACATCCTCGATACGCGACAAGGATACAAACATAATCACACGACGAATTGGAAAGAGGATCAGTCGTGACGCGCGCAGTCTTTCGGAATGTTGCGTCTACAGTGCGGCTTCAAATTTTTCGCTCTTATTCGTGTTACAACAAACTTATAACCCACTAAGTTACATAAACAACAATCTACTATTCATCCTAACTCCACTCGTATCAATATTCAGTAAAATGCGACACGCATTAAAGAGAATTCCCAAAATCCCGTAAACGTCTTTGAACTGCGCAGTCCTTCGAAGGTTCGTGATTTTATCAGTACAGTGTTGGCGTGACTGTTCGTTTAAAAAATCGTGCGTGATTAAAAGTGTCGCGTGTCGAACGTTTAAAGTGTCGTACCTCGTTTTTCCTTGATGATTTCCGCGGTTGTTTGTGCAATGAAGAGAATCATCAAGAGACACTGCATCGTACTCGACCGACAGACGCATCTTGACGAAAAAACACAGTAAAACTTGGTATTTCTAAGTGCCGATCATTCTTGGTCATCGTCCCCCCGGAGTTTGCATCCCCCTGCGTGATTAACACTGAAGAACAGAGGAGATTTTGAGGTTAATGCCTGGACGCGTTATATCCTCCTGCTACCAGCTGAACTGTTTCTCAGGTAACTGACCAGTATTCTGTCTTCCCCCCTGCCATTCACTGGACAAACATTACGGTGTCTTACAACCATCGCCATCGTAACTCCCCGTAAACGCGGTGGATCTTACGAAGCGCCAAGTGAAATTCGGTGTTAATCTATGCATAAACCCTTTAACACATTGAGCGCCGCGATGAAATCCGTGTTTTACGATATCTCGCAATACTATATAACGTCTAAAATAAAACTGATTAAGCGCGCAACGATATATTGGTTACATTACATCGTTATCGCAACATTAAAAGATATTGGAAATTTGATGAATATTAGCGATATATTTAATTTGAGTTTAAGTAATATTGGTATCGGCGGGCTTTGCAACTATAATTAGTGTCTAAAAGTTGGGATTGTAATGCGAAGATTAAAATTCGACCAGATTTGACAGATTTGACAGATTTGACAGATTTGAAAATTAGAGGATCAGGAATTCGAGTACTGATATCATTTCTCGTTGCATAAATATTTGCTGTTAGAAAGAGAGGCCTTCGATATTGCGAAAGAGGAAGCGGCAATACGAACGTGCCGGAAGTCGCGTAGTTCGTTTAGAAGCGGTGAAAACGAAAGCGCGATGGACGTGCGATCACTAATTTATAAGATTATATTCATGAACACGTTGCCACATACGTATGTTGCATCCGTTTCTAACGATGAAACGAGTAATCTTATTTTCTGGTATCCGATAATTTTGTCATCCCTCGTGTTTCATTCTTTTTCCTTGAGAAATTACAGTTTCACAAGTGCTCCCGTAAATAACTGTTGTAGTCGATTAAAGAGACAACGGATATGCTTTCACTTTCGGCAGATTTACGCTGTCAAGGACGCTTTTATAATTATATAATCCTTCCGGAATACTCCAAAGAATATTATTCACACGTTGAACGCCATGGTGGTCACCGGTGACTTACCGATGCCAATATTAGTAAAACTCGAATTAAATATATCGATAATATTCGAAAAATTGTGAATATTTTTAAGGTTACGATAACGATGTAAAGTGACCCGTGTATCGCAGAGCGCTTAAACAGTTTTATTTTTAGACGTCACATAGCGTTAACGACACGTATCCCGAGGTATCGTGTAACACGGTTTTCAGCGTGGCGCTCAACGTGTTAATCGTAATATAACTTAAAGAAAATCGCTTTTAATATTAACTCATAGTATAATCGTGAAAACGAATCATTTAAAAGAATATAATTTCACGTGATTGGGATACCCGTACATATTTCGTGTCGTAAATAATGAACTTCAAGGAAAGAAGAGAAAAAAGTGCTGTAAAGTTTCAATGACATCTCAGATTTATTTTCTTTACATACAAAAGCGTCTTCTAATTTACATTATTAATAATCAGTATCATACGTAACTACTGTACAAGCTGAAAACAATTACTTTGTTCGAATATCACATTTTTTTCGAATGAACGCTTAAAGTCTAAGTGAAACGTGCTCGTTGAAATTGATCATTCCTCGACATTTTTTGATTCTTTAGTATCAGTACAAGACACCGATCTATTATGTAAGATATAAACATTTTGTGTGGTAGTAAATGTTCGTAAAAACTAATATCATTATTCAATATACACGGTGATTTAACAGCTTCGATCTTAATTTCAATTCACGTAATATACCTAAATATAGCGTAGAAATAATCTATCGTATTTTAAGAACACTTCTATTTTCTCCTTCAGCATAATTACATAACATTGTTTGCCAATCTAATTTCCAATCATTCTAATTCATCGAGAAAGCTGCAAATCACCTTACACCAGGTGAACCACCTTATTCTCATAAAGACGAAACTTAGAATTCCATTTTTTCCCACCTATTTTTGTAGCGCTAATCGTACCAACATATGAACTTTTTCGTACTCGTTAACAAGATCAACGCACTCGCTGCCAATCGAAATTATTTCCTTTCATTCGTACTGTCATTTCTGCATTACATGTTCATGTTTATCTACGTGCCATTATTTCTTTGTGAGAAATGCATCAGCCATAGTTCAACAACAAGATTCACTTTATTATCTTTATATTACTTCCGCTACAAATAATCAAAATAATCGAATTGCACGAGTATTGGTACTCGTGGTTGGCAGCGATTGCGTTAAGAAATAACTGAAAATTAATAATGCAGGTATTACATATCCGCTGTAATGAGAGTACTAAGTTAGCAATAAAAGGTATATGAAGTGTAATGAAGAAGATCTCTATAACGCTATTGCATATTTTAGCAAATTGCTTGTTATTTTTCTGGATATTAATATCTAATTATTTTGATCGTGTATGAAAAATTATTGACCCTTGATACAGAGTTAATTAATTACTCCAGATGTGTATTACTCTGGTTTGCAATGATACATTGCATATACTAATATTATTGCCTATTAGAATGCGACGCGAACTTTTCGAATGATTAACACTGAAATGTGTAAGGTATATTATCGTTATAAAAGTTTTTAGATATTGTTTTAGAAATACAGCAAGTAACTGGTGAACTTAATATCTCCATGACATAATGGTATTCTTAAATTCATATAAAAAATCCTTATAATAAATATTTACTTCTTATAAACACTACACATTAGTTGAAGATTGCTTATAAAGTGCAGACAACGATATCATTTCTTTTAAATGGGAATCGTAAACCGAAGGCGATGGATTTTCCTTTGTTTTAATGCGCACGATCCTTTCTAATTTGGAGCTAAAGAATAAAATATATATCATTTATGATTTTATAATTAATGGGAGGAATATAGCAAATATATGCCCTAAATCGCAACAGATAATGTAATACACTTCGTCCTCGATCTACACGGCATTCGAGTTGCACGATTTCGGTTTAACACGCTTGAAGAGATGCGGAAGAAAATATGGACTTTTTAATTACATTATGTACATCTTCCTTGAATTAATGAATTTTTATTTAACAATATGTATGCTAATTTTTTAAAAAGTACATAATACTGTTTTCACATGAATTTAGTAAATTTATTATATATTTATTTTCAATGTGAAATGTGAATCCGAATCGCACGATTTCGATTTACACGGCATTTTCGGGGAACCAATCTACCGTGTGAATCGAGGGTTAGGTGCACAGGCATTCCCCGTGTAACACGGTAGTTAGGTTGCGAAAGCATGACATGTTACGCGAATTCGTGCTATATAAGAAACAAAGGACTAGTACAAAAAATAGAGTTCCAAAATTAACAAAAGTATACTATTTTCTTTTCATAACTCAAAGAAATATGTTTATTAAAGTAATCAATAATTAATCAAAGCTATTACAGGTTGTTAAACCGAGAATGCCCGTAGGTTTCCACAATTTTTCGAATCGTGTTAGAGCAAGTCCGTGTTGGACGGGGGACACCTGTATATGTGTATTACATCGCTGAATGTATTTAATGGTCGCGTGACGTATCGTGAAATAAGTATTATTTTTTCCGAACAACTATACTTTTAAATAACAAATAACAATGATTCTGCTTTACACGTAATAGTAGTCTTATATAAAATATGATTTTTGACACCAATCTTTTCATGGCTAGTCTATTTACTTTAGTCTATTTAGTTTACTTCATAATTTCAAATACTCTCTTATAATAAATATCTTATGACATTGTTAAATTCCCATTCACATAATCAGCAACAAATGAACTTGTACTGCAATATGTCAACCCTTTTTCTAACGTGTATGTTACAACCTGAATGTAATACAAAAACTTTGAACCGATCCAAGTTTCTTATATACGTGTTACTGTAAATGGACATCTGCAATTAGGGCATAACGCGCCGGAGCTCTGTAATAAAATGTCTAACATTATAGAATATCTAATTCCATTTAACGAAAGACAAGTCTTTCAATCCAACGCTTTTACCTCAGGGCCCAGAGTTTCCCAGCTTTTTATACATCTGTAATGAAACATGTGCCCACAAGGTTGTAATTTGACATTGGGATCCTCGCGCACATTACTCAAACATATTGAACAATCATCGTAACCTCCACTACTGTACGAAGCCTGTCTCCTTCGTTGGGAATTGCTAAGAACATACAGATTTCTTCCTTACATGCTCAAGAAGATTCGTAAACTGCTTACGATACTTAAGAATGTATATGCAGTCGTAGTATAAAATCCAATGTTGTGTTTGCAAAATTTGATGAGATACATACTTGCTGTTGGCTCCACTCCGAGGCTGTTCTGGTGCTCCAGGATTCCCATGTGATCTTCTAGAATTTTGTGATTGTTGATACTCCTGTGTGTTGTCGGAGAACATATAATACAAAAGTGTAGCTAAGCTTACTCCGAGGAGTACAGCTGCCAAAGCCGGATACGTCATGGTTTTAATAGATTAATAAACGCGGAGTTTAACAAATTGTAGAGAATTATCAAATCCGAGTTTCTTTTACGCTTTTATTTTTCTAATCTATACACATAGGATGGATTCCATATACTTTGTATATATGGATTCTGCAATCGAACATAAGCGGCGAACAATGTTAATATGAATTTTCGCGTTACGAATAACGCGAATTGAAACTTCAAATGTTACTTTGAAGGATAATCGTGATTCCCCTTCCACTGATTTCCGTACACATAAAACAAACGACGAATTAAGTATCGGTATATGCACATATCGTAATCCCCGAAAAGGCGCTGCTTCACAGGCCAGCCAATGCAGCTATATGCACCTATACGCGTAGAATTGCCAACTTGCAGATTGCACCTGCCGGCAAACTATTTATTTGAAAAGAATTTAATATTGTATAATAATATCTATATAATAGAAAACTACAGTCATATATATTATACTGAATCATATGATGGTTTTGTATAATGCAGTGGAAACGAAGCACCTCAATTTATTGTAAAAAGTCACTTTAAAACGAATGCATGCCACACTTGTAAATACACAAGGTATGCACTTTCATAAATATTAACTTAACTAGATATATTGCACGAGACAGTCTCTACCATATTTTTATGCATAAATAGGATTATTTAATGCACAGAAAACATAATACTTTTTACGCACTTATTTAATAATCAAACAATCCGATTTCTCATTAAATATATCTGTATATTGGTAGACTAAAGATTACGATTATACGTTTCAATTTACGTAACCTTGTACATACAGTAAGCTGCATTCCAAAATAACAACGAGTCACATGCTGAAGAAGTTATTTTAATCCACAATTACATAACAATAAGAATAAGTTGAATTCGCGTTGAATAAAGTAGACTTTTATTTATCAACAATTATAAAACGATACATTTACTATTATTTACAATACATTTAATAACTGAGCAAGGTCAAATAAAATTCATCACATAATGATCTTGCTTTAATCGGTTACTCTTTCTGGCATTAATTATTTATCGACGAAATAAACTTATCTGCGTTTGAAGTTCCTACAACGAGGATTCAGTTGAGCTGAGTACTTTTTCTCGAATATATTTCCGGGGGGAAATTATTAGTAATCGCAAAATTATGAATCTTTTTCGCAAGTTACACGAACAGTTTCTTATCTATATCTCAAAATTCTGCGTTTCAAGTGTTATGTTAAGATGAATTGATCGAAAGAGAATAGAAATATGAATTTCTGAAGTACAGAACGCTTTGAGACTGAATTTAACACTAGAACTACCGAAGGAATCAAAATGACTTGTCTGCCATTTTTAGTTAAACTATTCGAATAAATCACGGAACATTGTTTCATATGTATATACTTTTATTTTATACACATAACTCAAATGATTGAATCCATTAATTAATTTAGATACTCCAGCCCTGCTTTATGCATAAATAAATATGTAAATGTGTAAACATAACTGAGGGTATGTTCGGTAGTTCTAGTGTCAAGTCACTTGATATTTCTTGGCGAATTGATTGTGTTATGTTTACAGCATAATTGCTATATTTTCTTTCAAACTTGACAATCTAATGCCGTAGTTGGATGTGGTGGGGATAATGTAACAGGTGTCATCGATGACATAGAACGCTCGATGGATTGTATCGATGGTGTTTGTTGTTTAATTAACATGTGCCGCAGAGATTGGGCCTCTTCTCGCAGCGTCATTATTTGCGCTCTTAATATCGCGTTCTCGTGTTCCAACATGGTGGCTCGTAATGCGATCTGCAAAATAATATATATCAATTTTGATCATTATTAAAAGACTCTACAACACTTGTTAACTGTCTCGACACTGTGAAACTTATACAAAGTGTTCCATAACGATAGAATCTCGTCACAACTAATAATAGACAATATTATTATATCTAAAAATTATAATTACATGGTCCTCGCGGATTTTCCGAGCATCTCGCGACTTTTTCGCCGCCCGATTATTCCGCTTACGTCTCTCATAATATTTCTCATCTTTTTGATTATCCGGAATAGGTTTTTTCTCGCTTCTTGGACGTCTATGAATATTTCCCACGCCATTCGTGCCCACGCAATGGCGGGATACCATACTTCCTGTTTATAATCAATTTATATTTTTCTTATTAATAAACTATACTTATTCATGATTCAATTATCAGCACACGGATACTTTTAAGTAAATTACCAAGAGTCAATAATATTATTCGTAATCATTGCAGACTTGTATATTAATTTATGCACACGCGTGTAATTAACATACACCTCAATTTACGTAGTTACTTTTTATTTCATTATTTACTTTACTAATTTGTCAGACTTTTCTTTCAGGATTCATCCACTGAAAACCTAACTTTGGCCCGCCCGGAAACGGATGTCTGTCTTCGGATAAGACTGGTGAGTGTAAAGGCAACAGTAATATTTATTTAACTATGATATTGCAAAAAAACTGCCCCGGGTGAGGATCGAACTCACGACCTTAAGATTATGAGACTTACGCGCTGCCTACTGCGCTACCGAGGCTCTTGAGGGATGTTTTATTATTGCATAACTATTATCTACTTTTAATACTCGCATTAATGGAAATAGTAAATAATAATCATTTTACAATACTATAATATGAAACATTAACATCTCATACGCCTTTGTGCTGCAAAAATTGCTTGACAATTGTATTGTAGCAACATTTGCTACTATCAAGTCCGACATATTATTATGATAAGTTTCGTAGCTTCGTCCGTAAGTTTCTACGATATGCTACTTCTTTTATGCTACCTCTCGCTCCGCCCACTTTTTCTACTTTGACCAATCACTTTCAGAATTTAGAGCCCCTTCTCGAATAATATATTCCATTCATTTATTCCTACTATAATTTAAATTTATGTGCAATTTTGTATCTTGCGTACATATAGCGATTGTAAAAAATAATTTCTGAGTGGACATTCAGTTCTATAATTTAAGTATAAGATATTATTAAGGTACAATATGTGTATGAAAATTTCAATTATCTTATCAGGAATTATGTGTTTCGCTGAATAAGAATGTTTTCATTGTATTTTTTGTAATGAATGCATTTGGACGAAACTAATATTATATTAACGAATATTAGTATTTGATAATATTAACTGACCTGCGTTCGTATTGGAAAACGTGTGGGGCACATTTATGGATTGCATGACAGGCGGAACTGCTGTTAAAAAGGGTGGTTGAAGTAAAGATCCCGGAAGGGAAAATGCAGCTGATAACGATGATGGTGCCAATGGTGAGATCGGTGCATCCGCTGCACTGGGATTCGCTAAGATATCCGCATCCCCGAAATTATAATCGCGCGAACTATACGGCTCGTATCTGCACAGATCTACAATTGAAATGCTATTAAATATAATATGCACGAATTAATCATTTTTCTTAGAACTGTGGGTTGAATTAAAATTAACGTTTTTTATGACGATTTAGAGTAATAGAGATTCGTAAAAAACGTTGCGGAGGATTATATTTCGCGAGTAATTTATGGAAATTATAATTTTTATTATGATTTAGATTCATAGAGATTAATAAAAAACGTTGCGGGGGATTATATTTCGCGAGTAATTTATGGAAATTATAATTTTTATGATTGAAAGTTATGGATATTCATAAAAAAGTGTTACAGAGCATTATATTCCGCGAATTATTTCTTGAAGTTAACATTTTTTATAACGATTTAAGTGTAATAGAGATTCATAAAAAAAACGTTACGGAGAATTACATTCCGCGAATAATTTATGGAAATTCTAATTTTTATTATGATTTAGAATTATAGGGATTAATAAAAAACGCTGCGGGATTACATTCCGCGAATTATTTATTGCAGTTTCAGGTTAGCTGTGCTCTGTAATGTATTCATATGTTATAGGTTTAATTATTTGAATACTTTTTCTTGTTTATTGTAATGGATTGTGAAAGTTTATTACGAAAATTATGTAAGTTTAAAATTAAATGCATATTGCGATGTTACTTTGGGTTTAGTGCAATCTAGAGTCGACCGCCCCTGTGGCCTAATGGATAAGGCATCGGTCTCCTAAACCGGGGATTGTGGGTTCGAGTCCCACCAGGGGTACAGATTCATATTTTTTGTATAATTAGATCCTACTTAATATTTTATCTCTAATTACAGCGTTAAATGTGCTGCATATCATAGTATTTTATCCTCGTTTTACAAATGATACAAGTCTATTTCCTATAATTGCAGAAACTAGCTAGAATGTACACCGTCGATTAATGTTTTTATTTCAAGTCAAGTTACTTCTTTACAACAAAAAGCGTGCAAACTATAATTACACACTTTTCTTTGATTAACAGTACAATACATATTTCGTATTCTGCCACAAAAATGAATTTCGTGATCGATTAATTTTCTACAATTATTTTAATTAACTTATACTGATTCTTCACTTGCAACTATTTTGTATATTTTCAATAACTATTTTAAATCAATATTTATAGTCTTTTCATTTTTATAGGTTCTCATAATTCCAAAGTACTTAAATTTATTACGATAGACGTATTAATTTAACGGTATAAAAATGATTCACATTCGATATTCAACGCTAAAACTACCGGCGATATATTCAGCTATATATTCAGCTATATTTATATATAATGTCTACGTCCTTAAAAAAATGGACGTGCAACGTGAACCGCGAAAAATCTCAGAAAATGAAACGTTACTTTGAACATTTTTATTAAATTCCGATGACCCGTCATTCTGACTGCTTTGGTAGATCTAGTGTTAAGATGAATAGAAATTGGATAAACTATAAATATACTCGATAATATATGATTAATATATATAAATACTTTATGAAAATTAAAAAAAAATTCCCCGTCCGTGACAATGTGTCTTGGCACATTGCCGTGACCAGGATTCGAACCTGGGTTACTACGGCCACAACGTAGGGTCCTAACCACTAGACGATCACGGCTGTCGGAGATGTTGGTAACGGCTTCGAAATTATCACAGATCTGGCCTTGATTGGTCGACATGCTCACTCAACCATGAATCTAAATCACTTACTAACTTAACCATGTAAATGCTAAACGTGCATCTCCCATTCCACGTCGAAAAATGCCAGCAGATATAAAGACTTACGGGGAAAACGACTCATTTTCATTTCTCGCGATAATTAAAGTAAAAATGCTTTCAAGTTGGACAAAAATAAGTTTCGAAATATGAATTGCTTTCATGCCGACAAACCATTCCTGCCCGTAGTTATAACAGAGGAAAGATTGGCCGTACTGGGATAAAGTGAAGGACATTAAAACTAAAACTTCATTTTTCTTCAAATAAGGTCTGATGAACATGAATGATTTTGCCCTCTGGTCTTCAATATGGCAAGGAACTTCGATCTCAAGTTTGTCGAAGGCAATCAAAAGTATAGGTTTAATAAATAGCATTTTTGTATTCGATCGTTTGAAGTGCGATCATTGATATTAAAGAACGAGAGGAAAGTAAACGTACTCGATATTTATGAGTAAAGATGAAGTAAACGAAATACAGTGAGACGAAAGACGACGAGCGCGATGGCGCTGCTCGGCGGTTTTAGCACGAATTTTTACGAATGCAGTTTGACACCTAAACTGTTAAAAGAATTTCTGTTTCTTTGTGAACATTATACTCAGTTTTTAGTAGAAGTTTTTACTAGATTTATTAAACATATGTCACCAAAAGAACGTATTTGTCGAGTTGAGATTAATTTATTTACTTTCGCGAGATTAATCTCGTGGTACTTGATTTATTAATAAAACGAGGATTAATATGACACTATGAAAGAATATAATATCGTTAGTTTAATATTTTACGTAATTTTGGATTAATATAGTTGATATTTTAATAATATTGAAAAGACATTTTTATATTAGAAAAGCGAGGAAGCCAACAGCATATTCTTTTTAGTAATTCGGTATGATTCTTTGTTTATAAGTTGTGTTATATTAGTCTCGATTTGTTGGAATACCAAACAAATATTGGCCAATTACGAAACCCTAATACATTATTTAACCCATTAATTAATTAATGATAATTACCTGAAGTTGGTGCGAAAAGACTGTAGCTCCTCAGAAGATGCAACGCCGAAAATGCACCAGACACCGCATTTCCGGTGCAAATGGATCTCGTGTGCGCGTGTGAGCCCATTTTTTCGAACATTTACATAAACATTTAATACACATACGCTTCAACATTCAATTCACAATCATCAATAATATAATCGAGCCTCGATATTTAAGCCTTTCGGAAATGAATTTCCATTAAATCGTACGTGTCTTTCATATTTTTAGTCTTCCATTTAACCAACAATTCTCACTATTTCGTTTCTCATTTTAATTGCCATTGACATCTTTTTCTCGCAGAAATCCATTATAATAATTATTCCAAGATTGATGCCAAGATTTTAATCCGACGATACATGAAATATATCAATATAATGTAATTAAAGATTTTTCTTTAATTAAAAATCACAAAGTTGCGAGGTTCAAATTGAGTGACTTCGACGGAAGTCACGCGGCGATGCACGGAATATTCTTCGAATTAAACTCGTAAGTGTTCAAGGAACACTTGTCCTTCGTAAACTTCATCGACGATAGAAAGCCGACTTCGCTGACGTCTCGTATCACGTGCTCGATTACTGGATACATTTTCCTCGAGGAAAATTCCAATTCGCGGATACTAAGGGTTGTTCCCGCCCCCGCGTGCATGCGCAGTTTCCACGGGAGCAAACGTGCCGCCCCTGTATCGTTAAGGGTGACTAGGGAGTAGGTATTTTAAGTGGTCAAGGAAGGCGAAAGACAGACGCGGCTGACCAATCCTACGGTGACACCCCTGCCAAGTGGAATTACTCACCCTTACACGTATCACGACCCTAATCTATGATCTCTGGTTATAATAGGTCGCTAGAATTTTCGTATCTCGCGTGATTGAATGACGCAGATTAGAATCGCCATTCGCCGCGAAAATTGTTATAGGAAGTTGCATTTATGGAAGTCCCGCGTGTCTCTTGTCACGTTCTTCGTGTCACCATTTTGTTCTGGTTTCTATCGATGTGTGGTTTCATCGTTGACGTAGGATTTAATAATTTAAAGTCTAATGTTTCATCATTTTTATGAAGCTCATGTTCCATTAGGGATATCGGAAAGTAATCAATTCTTTTTCACATACTTTATGAAACTTCATTTATTTGTTTATATTAAATATCATTCTATTAAATAATGCCGTAATTCCTTTTTTCGAACAAATCTATTACTTTTCCGTACCCCTGATATATTTTAATTAGAAGGGTTTGGATTGGTTTCATATGTTCTTGTTAATATAACAAGTTGACGAACATTTAGAAAATCTGAAATCGACATCTGCTTTTTATAACTCCGGTTCTAAATGCACTGCAAGGATGAAATATTTTCTTGAAATACATGATTTTTACCTGGGAATTTTAGAAAATAGAATGCGCAGAAGTAATTAGTCGCTTATTAATTTCGGGGGAGGAAGTTTCCTAGTCTTGCCACGTAGTTCGGCGTAAGTTGCACCTGCGGAAAATGTTGCACATGCAAGACTCGGTTTCACCTGCATACCCCGTCTAGATAGACAGAACACCGAGTACGTGTTTCTAATGCCTCTGGGACAATCGTCAGCTGACACTTTCATGTTACCCACGAATGTTTAATGCGTCGGTAATTATTATGAAGTAAATTAGACGGCAACCAGCAATTTTAGGATCCGAGTATCGTCTCATCAATGTTGCAATCCCTCCGCTACCATAATTATCCTGTAGCCAGTAATTAATGGTCAAGAGATCGATTGACTGTATGCGGGTTAAGTATCGCTTAAGATGGCGTCGTCCTCCCTCAACCTTCGCGTCGTTTTCTTCCAACAAATATATTGTCAGCCCAGTGAATTATTATTTATTAATATATCTAATTCTCCGTTGGAAATATAGTCTAAATGTCTTTTCGATAGAATTTCCTAATTGCTCCAACTTTTTATTTGATATTCGTCGTGTTAATTACATTTAATATTAGATCTTAAAATATTCATTTTCAGGTTAAATTATATATTCATCGGATAACTTAAGATGGCGTTTGAATCTTTTCAATGACTGAGAATAAAATGATATTTACGACGAGACAAAGATTTATTATATGGCGGAAGTTTGTTTTGTTTGGTTGGAGAGTGTATACTTTGTATTATTTTGCCTGCACACATTTAACTCGCAGGGGTGCATCGTGAGTTAAATAATGCCATTTATTATCGTAATATCTAATTTGGTGGTGAAGGGTGGTGCGCCTCCGCCATGTGGCCGTGATCTCACGAGGTCGCAATACAGGTGTCTTAGAAACAATACCTTCCTTCCGTAACTTTAACGCACGCGATAAACAGAAATGGAATCAAGTATTTCAAAAACTTCTTTCATTAGTTACAGCCTTTTTTAATGCTTCCAGAACGCTTCCCACGTAACGTTATCTACTAAAGCTTTATCCTAAAGCAGTATATTTCGTGTAGATATTTATAAAATTAGTTGAAACACGTGTTTGATATACGTCTCTCGCTGGAACTCTTCGCTCATCCTACATTAAACATAAATCGAAGATTTCTTCTAGAAAATACTGAAAGCACTAAAATTAAAAAATTTATTTGCAATCAGTAAATCTATATACCAGTGGTAATACTGTAGTACAGGATTTTAGTGCAATTTCTTTTTGTAAATAATTAATAATAATACTAAAAGATTGTACCGCTGGTGTCTCCAACCTTTCGGGAACGCATTTGTTCTCTCCACTGAAAAATTTGGCTTTTGGCATTTACAGTGTTTTTTATAAGGAGTCTCCAATGAATAAAAACGTGGTTAGATAATTATGATTTCAATGATCGTAGATAAGAAATCTTGGAATTATTTGTTGAGAATTAATGTCCGTTCCAAGGGACATAAGCAATCAGGATGATCGAGGTAACATTACGGTCCGAGTTCTCGTCGCTTTGTCGGATGCTCGTTATCATTATGTGACTGGATTCGCGATAGCGAATCCCCTTCCACGTGGCCCGTGCTCGGGTTTTGCTTGGTCGCGCTCCTCGTGTGAACCAAAACACCTGTCTGCGACCATCAGGTAACGTGACATCACATCACGTGACCCCCGTCATCCCCGAAACCCCTTGAACCCCCGTGATGATGCGCGTTCTAAGGCTAATCGGCCTAATCGTCGTCCTGGAAACTACGGGATTACATACATTAACGATCTATCTTTCTATTCCATTATATCTTCGCTTGCTAAAAGACCGTGTTTGAACTTTCGCCTTTGCGTTAACGCTAGAACCACCGGCAATATATTCAGCTATATATTTGTATATTTATTTGTACGTCCTTAAAAATAAGGATGCATGGAAGAAGTAAATTAAACGATTTATTTATGTCCATTGTTTCAAGTTTAAATTATTGAAACTCGAGTGACGATTGAAAGGTGACGTTAAATCTTACTCCAGGAAATTAAGCTCGGTAAACTGAGATACCTGATATCCAAGGATAATCACGAATACACGTAAGATTTCAACAAGTCGTTTTTTCGATAGTTCGCAAACAGGGAATCGTGTGTCCCGTGATTAAGGGTGACGTAAAGCAAAGTATAATCACGCATAACAGGAGGTTTAGGGGGTGTAGAGGTAAAAGCTACAACAAGATGGCTAAAGGGGGTCGCGTGTCTGGTCGTTCAGTTTGATCCCCAACCCACCCCTGGGATCTTCGCTTCCCATTATATCCACGGACTCCTTTCACCCTCGTACGAAGTCACGATTCGTGACGACCGGCGTTTCTGAGCAAAGTTATCTCATCAAGTCGTCACGAGGACGCGCCTACCTTTTAACTCAGCTCCCCCGCCACGGCGAAGAAGACGCCGATTAAACTTTCCTTACTTTACTTTTCCGACACACCACGCTCATAACCTCATTCATCTTCTCACCCCTTTGATTCGACTCTTAAAAATGTGTTTCGTATTAGATGTACTAATTAGCCTGATTTCGCAAAGTGAATAGTGATTACGTTATTTCTTTGGTTATGAGATCCACTTTAGTATATTTCTTTTATACAATTACATTTTGCATCATATCTTAAATAATAGCAATCTCCGATAAGTTATATACGAATTAAGTTTGAAATAACATAATTGACTTAAACAGTACTTACAACTGTTTAACTTAAATTAATGCAGTTTTCAATCTTAAGTGAACTTACGTACTTCACGGACTAACTTGAAATCGGCATAACCTACAAAGCTCGACGGTGGCGATACTCAACGGCGATACGAAATGAAACAAAGCAGAAACAGGCAGTGCAAGAAACAAGTAGAAGAAAATGATAGTGGATTCGCGATAGGGTACTTGCAGATAGATAGAGGTTCTACTTTTTTCCCTCGCATTGGGAGAATGGTTGTTGTTTCGCGTCCGATAACAACGATGGGCCGACCTGCCAAGAATTACTTGGACGAATACGGATAAGAACCGTGCCGGCGCGGTAAGCCACAATTTGCTGACAGCCTGGGAACCAAACGCCTGTATTTAGTGTGTAAGTGTGTATCCCTGCTCTGTTCCTCGCAGCTAACTAGCCTAAATGATTAACCACCGAATTCTTCGAGCACCGCTTGTCCAAATCATCGCTTTTTGTCTGCTCACTTTCGAACCCTGTTCAAACCTTACTTTCTGACCTTGTTCAACCTATCATGCCAGTTGATTACACTAATTGTCCTGCACTTAGTTGCTACTGTAATTCTGGGACTTAACACTAGAAGTATCGAACATATACTCACATTTATTTATATATAAATTATGACTAGAGGATTTATGTTAATTAATGAATTAAATTATTTGCGTTATATATCAAATAAACGTATATAAAATCTTAAACAATGCACCGTGGTATATTCGAATATAACTAAAAATGGGAGACAAGTCGTCTTGGCACCTTTGGTAGTTCTATTGTTAAACCTGTATAATTTGACATATATGTATGCAAACATAACATACAAATACAGTAACGTTCCCTTTAATGAAGTTCTGCGAAAACAGTGCATAGTGTAAAAGTGAAATATAAACGATCAAAGACATTAGTTTTAAAGCGAGATTGAAAATGACAGAGAAAGGGAGTCATCGTTACTACAGCGAGATAGCGTGTATAATTTTATTATCGTCGACTGTGTCATTAAAGTGGGTGATATTATACGGCACGGCATTGGAGTGATCATTTGCGGGAATTCATACACAACAAAAGGTGGTTCTACGGCAGAAAAGAGAATTTCGCTTCCGTATAGAGACAGCCATGTTCAGCGGTACGATTCTATTAATATTTTACATCCACCAGCATTCCCTTCTACGATCTAAATCGCTCCTCCTATTTTTTTCCTCTTCCAGCATAACGCACGCCCATTCGTATACTGCTTCGCACAGCGTTTATTACAATTGCAAATCGATAGCAAACCCATGTGGAGAACACGTTATGGGCGAAACTCGTGAGTTTATATAACACGAAAGCCAATGCGGGATTTGGTACATCTTGACAAAACCGTTCCTTATCTCACACGCTGGCCAATCACGAACCCGAACCGCACGGGTTTCGACTCTCTTAACTCCGAACCGATCTACCCGTAAATATAGAATACCTTAATCGTCGGTCGATCGACGATATTCGTAATTTTTAATCGGTGCCGTTGTTCTATTTATACTTCGAATTTTTAATCGATAGTTTTCTTCTATTTGTATGATCGTTGTCATATTTTTTCTCTCTTAAATTTGCGCCTTAACTGCACAGTAATTAACACTAATATTATACTTGCGCGGATTATTAATTAGGGATTAATAACTGGTTAATGTAGATTACAGTATCAGTATTTAAATACTCGCAATATGACATTAATTGTAGGAAGTACATATAATATAATAATAGAAACTGCTGCACTGTTGAAGTGCATTATTTGGCTACTGAGAGTCGTCTTTCGATTGTAATGGGTTTAAAATAATTTGGATTGCGGGAAATGAAGAATTATTATTGTCTTTTGTTTTAAATTATGTGTCGTTAATTCTTTCTTCCAAGTTCATGTTGGACATTTTTTGACGAGCGATCCGGAATAAGTTCAAGTAGTCGTCGTGGTTTATAAGTTACAATATTCGGAACTTGTTAACCTTTCGAGCTCTCATTAAATCAATTATGGAGTATCCAATACGTAGACGAGAATCGGAGGATGAAGTAAATGAAATCGTTGCGAAAACTCTTAATGAAGATCTGCAAGAAGATTCAGATTGCGAGGACATGAATAACTGTCCTGGAAATTGTATGGAAGATAACCCTGTTACTGTAAGAGTTCGCGCTTTAGTTGATAAGTTAACAATTCTCGTAAATTTATCTCTTAAATTGATTTCTTTAATTTGTCTCTTTAACACTAGAATGTAACTAATAACAATACTAGATACTTGTAGTATAATACTTGCTTTATAATTCCATTTGTTAAACGATCAAATCATGGACTAAGACACCGGTAAATTAATAAATTTCACTTCAGAAAATTTGCGAATGCATTCACATCGCAGCGAATTCATCTCGGCTTTGTTTGCGCGTCCTCGAAGCGATGCGTTGGTTGCAGAGGGATGGCGATTTCTTAACCGCGACGATCGACGACATCGTGAATTACATCGAAATGAATTATCGAGATGTTGGCGACATTTATTCTCAGGTGCGGACAGTGCTGAATCAGGCCCGTTCTCAAGGGTTAGTTTTACCTCCGACGAGAAATTAAAACGCGTAACTGCGCAGCAAAACGAGAAATATCTCTCGCGTGAGACGCGATCACGTTTCAATTGCTGTAAGTGTATCACGTTCCTGCGCGGTGCATCTATCGACCATTTGCAATTTCAACTAACATCAACTATGACATTTCGAAAATGTTAGATTTCCCAGGATAATTTATTATTATTTGGAAACGATAAATAATTCCATTAAACATTGTATTATGCGACAGATTTGTAATGGAATTCTTGGAAAACGAGTATCTGTTGATTGGTCCTTTAGCTGATTCGATGAATTGTACCGTTGATTCTAACCTTAAAAGTAATTGCGCATCGACATCGGAAATAATTGACAAGAAATGCGAACAGCTTGGAAGACATTCTTGCGAATGTGTAAGTTCGGAGACTAATGAATCACGTAGTTTCGAACATAACACTAGTACTACCAACAAAATAATTCGATTTTAAAGGGAGACGGTAATCAGCCGGAAGACACAACTTCCGGAGAATGCTCGATTTGTAATCCACTTGAAAATTTGAAACATTGCGCTTGCAGTACAATGCAGGAAGATAAAAATTATATTTCGAAAAAACAATTTGCATTAAATTCCAATGAAGCTAATCGAAGTAGAAAATATGGCAATGCAAATAGACGCAATCAAAATAGATCGATTCAGTTAGGTTTATCGGGAAGCAGAGGCAGAAGGGACGTTCTTGCGGATGTAGAAGAAAATGGCGGATTCGGTACGACTGAAGTTTTCTTAGAAGAAAAGCTATGCAGAAAGAACGCGTTTAATTATAACGTTTAAATATAACAATAATAAAATAGTATATTAAAGTTTCGATACTAAAAATATTGCTACCTTAAAATAGAAACAATGTTTCACTGATATAGAAACCACGAGTCGAATGACGAGGTCGAGGAAACGAGATCGCGAATTAAAGAAGTGGATCAAGCACTGTCGCGAACAATGTGAAAGACGAAAACCGTATTGAAAAGTATACCTAACCTAAAAATGCACTTGTAAAGGAGACTAACATTAAGTAAAATGAAAGATTTTCATAATTGGGTTACCTCTTACAGCTGTAAAACAATGTTTAACATAAGATAATGCCATTGCCATAAACGATAGACGATTTTTAATATAACATTATTTTTCATCGAATTTAATTCTACACATATTTAGTGATACATCTTTCATCCATATTACTAGAATGTTAAACGATATTATATTTGTCTATGCATATAAAAATTGATTTTGAGTTTAATACATCCGTGTGACGTATCATTTCATTATTTAGAATAATATAATTTCTTAGAAACGCTCCACTTTTTCTTTCTATTCGACGTACTCTCGCAAGTTCCATGGACATTAATACTCCAGGAACTTGTTTCTTCATTATAGTGTTATTCCTTGATCTCCGTCATTACTCATTTGCGTAATTCCGATTATGTAATTTTAAAGAAGGAGAAAGGTAGAAAACCTTTCTCGTTGGATCGCCAGGAATTAAGTAACCTGCATCCACGCCGAACGAAAGTGCGCCACGCACAAAAGACTTCGCGTATTTGCTGCCTGAAGTACCAAGAATAATTTATTCTTTACTTAGTTTTTTAGTTAGAACTTAATTAAAATTTTAATCAGATTTTATTAGAGGTGCAAATCAATTACTATCTTATTATTCTAATAGTATTTCTAATAATATCCTATTATGTAGTTGTTTAATATTATTATATAAGTTGCACCTTTACGAATTATTTTCAAAATGTCCACAGATAATTGATTTTTATCCTTATCGGGCTGCCGTCGATTAAGTAATTTCTTATTGTTAATTGCCCCAATATTTCTTGTCCGTGGAATTATGTCCGAACCACGAACAGATTTCGTCCTTGCATTTTTTTCCCGAAATTTAGCGCAAGCGTTGTTACGCTGCTTACGTTTACTGTCGACGTATTCGGCATTACTTAAGTATTTATAAACCAATTCTATAACCGTTAGTTTTTCACTCCCGCTTCCGATGATGTTTCGCAAGTTCTTCCCCGGAGACGCTGACCTGTAATATCTTTTTCATATCAAGATTTTTGGAAATGTTTTCTATGGAAAACAATTTTTTTACATCGAAGAATAATCAAAAATATTAATTATAAAGGATAATAATAAAATAGATTTTTAAACGTAAGTTATTTTTAATTGATATCGCGTCCAATTTATCAAGATTTTTACCTTCTTCGGCGGCCCATGTTCTTCGCGTTATTTCTGTAACCTGAGTTTTTGTTTATAATCGAACTTTCATAATTTTATCCTTTTAATCGCATCTCAGTAACTTTAATCACTCGAAATTGTTTTAGGAAGTTACGAAACTCTAATTTAAAATCGAAGGGATCATCTTCATTGAATAAATATAATCCTCCATTTAATTCCAAATTAATTGATTACAATTGCAATTTGGTTCAATTTGATTTAAATCGAAACCCTTTCCAAGTTGTATGAAATTATACGTAGAATATTAATCGATAAGATCGTGGTAGAAATAAGTTATGTGTGTAAACCAAATATAGAATTTTATTTTTATGATTTTGTAAGATGATCCCGCGGAAACAAATTTTCTTACGAAATTATATGATAATATCGTATTGCGACATAAAGTGACTGGGAATATATTTTAAGGACAAATATTCTTATGGCGAAATGTCCTGGAACTCAATGAGTAAAAAAGTCCTGCAGAATCAATATAAGTTTCTTGATAGTCTTACAATTAGAATGAAAAGAAGGAATATATTTAGGTTTTCTTAGAAAGAATCTATTCTTTAATTTCTACACTTCAATGCATCGGTATTATTTTAATAAAAAAATTGGGTTTCTTATTCTGATAGGAAACTATTTTACTGACTCTAGGCGCTACATGACAGTGGAGAAAACGTCGTCACAACAAAATTCTGTCAGTGTATAGTTTACATCATGGTGGTTTTAGAACTGTCAACACGAATCAATTAGAAAGATAATGTCTAATAAGGTGATATAACGCGCAAATTTCAATTACTAATCCTAAGTCACCATTTCTAAGATGTTTTGCGGCTGGCACAAAATACATTGGCTTCCACCAAATACGTACTTACTATTGCACTATTTTAATAATCTGACCTCGAGGTTTACCCGTTTAACTGTCAACCTCGAAGCTATCGACTTTCTCGTTAGCATGAATGTAACACGTAAACGGAAAGGCACAAACATGCACAGTAGATCTTCAAGATTACTTTTACAATAACGTATGAAGATTCATTGACTCCGCATTTATCTCGCTTAGGGTGCTATTAAGAAAACACCTGCTACCAAAGATGTCAATAAAACAAGTGTTAGGTCTAGGACGAAAAATGCTTTGCATACAGAGGATTCAAATGTACCCGGAAAACGAGAACACCGCATACAAAGGGCCCAGACTTCCGAGCAGAAGGATGATGGGGATAGAAAAAAAATAACACAGAATTCCTCTACAAGCAGAACTCAATTGAGTAGTAGTAATTCAAAGACATCCATTAAATCCTCTCAAAACAAGTCAGCTAAAGATACCAGTTCATCCTCTGCATTAAAATCTACTTCAAGTACCTCTAGAACACACGTGAAGACTGTTTCAAATCCTAGAACAAAATCTGATACTACAAGCAAATCGACTAATAGTAATGTAACAAGAACTAACCCATCTGCACAGAAGAGTAAAAGTACTTACTCTGAAAAGAGAGGTACGAGTACTCTATATGTGCCGCAGTCGATATCAAGTAAATTGAAAGCTAAACCGGTAGATAAAAGTCCTTCTTTAAAAGACAAAGTAAAGCTTGATGATAAATCGAAAAACTTAAGAGTACAAAATAAAACTGCTGCTATACCCAAAGAACGTAAACTATCTAGAACGTTAAGTCCAAGCGAAGTAAAAATGTTGCATTCGGCTGGGTTTAGTAGGACTTCTGTAAAGAATGCAGTTGCAACAATTGGACATGCAAATAATGCACAAGAAAATGAGTATAATTACGAAGATGATTTTGAGGTGAAATATTCTACGAGTTAGAGCTGTATAGTATTTAGAATTATATATTTATAGTAGTCAATAATTTATAGGATTATGAGTCTGATTTTCAAGAGTGCACAGATAGTGATGCATCTGAAATCAGTGAAGAATCAACAAGTAGTAGAAACAATGTGCAAGAGACTCCAATTGAATTGCATTCTGCGGAACAAGTATTAATATTATTTTTATCGTAAACAAGTCTGTACTGATATACAGTTATTCAAAAATAATTAATTACCTGCAGAAGAGAACAGTGAATAGTGCTGAACACCAAAAAATTGAAGAGGAGCATATGTACGATTCCGGTCATTACGAACTCGCAGAAGCTCGGAAAAGAGCAGCAAAAATAGAATCAATTATTGCAAGCCAATCAAAGTCCAGTCCACTACTTGAACTTAGGACACCAATTAGCAAAGGACATAGGTTCAATATTACTAAAATCAAGTTTCAAGAAAATTAGATTCGTTTATTTTTCGTACACTTTTGTATTGAATAGAGATTAAACAAAGTTGCTTTAACTATGCACATATCAGCGTTTGTTTTGTTAATATAATATATATTGAATTTTCTAACAGCGAGGATAAATCGTTGGAAAATAAATCATTGCCATCCTCTACGGATGAAGGCTTTGAGGATAGTCGATCGGGAGATTTTACTAAATCCTTGCCGCTATCGCAAGTTTCATTTATCGATTTCCGTAAAAACAAAGAAAATCCGCTTGCAAAGGTGTGTAATAATAATTCCGAGTTTTTTGGCTTCGAAATCGGTTAAAAATATTATTTCATTCAGAAACCGACGGTTAAAACTAGAGGTGAGGAACTTCTGGAAATGATAAAATTGGATGCTATGGGATGGTCCTTGTTAGAATTAACCCCGATACCATACGATGAATTTATCAGGTGTTATGGGAAATTAAACTCGCAACAAGTATGACAATACTTAAAATACATGCAAAGTAAATTGTACAGTAAACTTCCGCTTAGCGCGCGTTCCTACAATGCGCTAAAGATATTACTATAACGCGTAGCGTATTAACCGCGTTATACGGGACTCTACTGTACACCCTAATTCGCGTATTCAACATTACATGACTTTACAGATAGGCACACAGACTGGCGAGGATAATATCGATACGGAAGTTCAAACTGACACGATATCGTTTAAAAATAAGTGGACACAATTTCCAGTTACTGTTAGAAACAATTTGCAACACAAAGAAGATTTAGATTTATTTAAAATGGTTCGTAGGATGTAATACTTAGAGCATAACACATAGTAAGATCAATCATTTTAGGAACTTGTTGGTGTTGGCGGAGATAATGATGAAAAGAATTTATGTAGACCATCATTACCTTCCTTCGATGTTTTACGATTAACTGAGTTCGTAAGTCGCGCAGGAAGGGTGATGTTATCATTATTAGAAGAAAGAAAGCATGGCGGGAATGTTTTTAAGAAAAACGAAGAAGAGTTGCCATTCAGCGACGGTTTCGTAAAACTTTTTATTAATTCGGTAACATTCTTAGCCGGTAGACCAGTTACGATAATACATTATTCGGAAGTATTAAATAAAGTCTTACTTACTATACATTCTCCAGCCGAGGAGGTGAGTGAGAATTAAAATAATGACAAAACAAGTGCATCATTTTGAAGACTGATAAAATCATTATAAACAGGAAATTGAAACAGTTAGTAAACAAGACTATATAACTGATTGCTGCATCGGATGCGTGTGGAACATTTCGGAGCCATCAATGCCAATCAAATTATTCTATTCGACGTGCCCAATCACTGCGTCTTGTTTTCATTTGACTAATTATAATATTGTTTTCTGCGGACTTCAAGATGGGTATATTATATTACTCTATAATTAATATACGCAATCTTTTTCTTAGAACAAGTTTAACACAAATTTTTAACAAAAACAGCTCGATAAGTCTTTGGGATTTAAACGAGGACGAATTGTGGCATCAAAAAGTAACAGACAAAGCTAACGAATTAGATTGGATAATTCGAACTCCGACATACACTACGGCCGCAAATCTAGATATAGAATCGCATAAATCGTCGATTGTCGGAATACGAATTTTATCTAAAATAGAAGATAAATCTTTGGATTGTCGTAATAATAGATTTATACCTATTCAGGTTTGTAAACATTGCGCAGTGAATGAACTCGATTCAGTAATGCTATCAACACATTCGCACCGGATGATACACATGCGAGTCTTTGGGATTCTTAACCAGAACCCGGACAACTCAAATGTGAGTCTTTAGATACGTAACACTTCGATCTCAAACCGTTTGAATACGTTTTTACTATTATATATTGATTTCTGTAGCATTGTTCTCAACATTACTTAGTAAAAATCCGCGAATTTGCCTCGTTACACGCAAAATATTCGGTTGAAAATGTGCGGTCGCGAATGTGTTAATGCACTTATACTCTAACTGACTTACATTTCCACGTACTAACTTACGTTAACTTAACAGATATGTAGTTTAGATGAAGAAGGTGTGTTTATCATTTGGAGTGTTTTAAGTAACATGGGAATAAATGTTAACGATTTAGGACAGTCTTATTGGGGTGACATAAGACTCACGAAATCCCAGGAATTACTTTTGAATGCAAACAATCAGTTAAAGTAAATATGCCGGGACATTACACGTGTTTCATTTCTAAATCATTCTTGTAACAATGACAATCTTTTTAGGAAAACTAACACTGCTACATTCATTGACGTACGTGTTGATTGCATTGATACTAACAATCTTTATATCGCTACTAATACTACCAGCATTTTGCACGCTACTTGTATTGGTAATAAACCTAATCCCGTTAAGTACGAAACACATGAATCACGTAGGTTAATTACTATGAAATTTCATTGTTTCACATTCGGAAACATTGTGCACGCATGTTTAACTAGCTTGGAATATTGATTGTAGATCCATGTGGAAACGTGACCTGCATTGAAACATGTCCATTTGAGCGTTCCATCTTTTTGGTAAGATTATCGGTACCAACTTTACGTGTAACTTTGAATTAATTATAAATGACACGTGTTTATTTTAATTTACAATTGTAATAGGTTGGTTGTGACGATGGTACAATACGGTTACATTCGTTAAACATAGAAAGACCAATTTTCCGGTTGAAAGATGAACACGAAACAATCAGAATAAAAGCGATTCAATGGTCGAAATCAAAACCGTGTATGATTTACGTGCTAGACAATAATTCTCGGTAAGGAAAATTCAAGAATAAACAGTAAGAATAGTATTTTAATACTAAACGACATATGCATATTTCAGCGTACATGTATGGGATTTAAATAACAGCGATATAGATCCGTCGTTTACGATAAACTTGCGAAATTGGGGACACATAAGTAGCATGCAATTATCTCCGTGCAGAACTGAACAAGATATGAAACAACAGTATCTCGTATGTTTGGCACTTACATTTTTAATATATTGGATTGGTCAAAAATTCGTGCGGTTTTTAACATATAAATAGAAAGGGATTTCTATTGTATTTTGTATATTTTCTGGATTTTCTTTACTGAATAATGTTCGTGTTTATAAAAATCCCTTCATTTCTTCGAAAAAAAAATGATGCAAAGCGCGCGAAGTTTCTGGCGAATCTAATTATTTGACTGCTTCCTTAACCGTTTGAGTGCCATGGGCCTTTCCAAAAAAACGGTTGGAAAATGCCAGACGGCGCGATCGCGCTCGCCGTCTTCCGTGTTATTGTACTTCGTTTACTTCGACTTCACTCCTAGATGTCGAGTACGTTTACTTCCTTCTCGTCCCTTTTAATGCGAAGAATCACGCTTCAAAGGAACGTATCAAAGAATGATATTCATTAAACGTATAGGTTTTGATCACCTTTTAAAAACTTGAGATGGAAGTTCCTTGCCACATCCGCTGGCATTCTTCGTCGTGGAACCGGAGAAGCGCGATCGCGCTGTTTGCCACTCAAAACGGTTAACTAAGCCTTTTTAAGTATTTTCTTATAAAATCTGATTTTAGGCTCTCGGAACAGAATCAGGAAGCGTGGAGATCCACAAATTAAGCGCAAATTTTTGTTACTCGAAAAAGAATGAATACCAAGAAGAACTGAACACTTTCATGCGATACATCGCGATTTTATAATGAAATCAAACATTTCAACAGAAATATAGTTTAAAGGATCTGAACTTCCTACAGTTTTATATATTCATATTTTCAATTATTCCTTATAATTCACTGAACCACCGAGTTCCGGTGTACAATAATTCTTCAGTTTGGTAAAGACAATCGTGCAAACATAATTCGTAAAAGTTGTATAAATACCACCACTTTGAACATTATTATTAATCGAATTAAAGTATACCAAGGTTTATTTATTTTTATGGATCACAAGGTAATATAAGTGTAATAGTTTCAACCGATAAACACAGAAGTGCAGTTTCTCAACATTCATTCTCGTGAGCGTGAATATTTTCAGAATCCGTCCAATAATTCTGTATACAAAAGCTAGTTTTGTAATTAGGGTAAAGAGTTGAAATAAAAAGTCATCAGTAATAATCTTAGTTTTTTAACAATTTTTAATTTCTAGTATAAAGAGCACATCGTGCGAATACAAACGGAATTCTTATACTATGAGCATTTTTTACAATAAAGGACTTAATAACATCGTTATCACGACAAGGGAAAGTCGAAGAAGAGTGTCATTGTATGAACTCCAATTGTTTGCGCCACTGCACGGTATTCGTTTAGCAATATCTTCAATGATATCGCTGTAACTTCTTATATTCGATATTTGGTTGCCTTCTAATTGCAGATGTTCGGTGTCCTCCTGCAATGAAATTCATGTTTCACAAGATAATTATCAGACTCGTATGCACACATCGCAATTAAATCTAACGATAAGTTCACGATGCAAAAATTTCTGTTAAATTTGATGTTACGCTTTAATCATGTGCGATTACTGTTCGTGGATCGAGAAAATCTTAGCGAAGGTCAAGGCCGAGTCTCATGTAAAAAAACCTCCGCCGGTGGATCCGGTTATTATAGTACATGGCGGAGCAGGAAAGATTCCTCGAAAGGAACGTGCTTATATGCTTCACGAGGTTAAAAGAGTCATATAAGAAAATTCGAGCGTAAAACATGGTAGCCAAGAGAAAGCACACTTTCGAGAAATCGATTGTAAAGTTTTGAGTTAAATGCTCAATCCATTCATATCAATAACTCAATTTCGTAAAGAATATCAGATACCATGTTTTACGACCGAATGCTTAATGTATTCATGTTATGAATGAAGTAATGCAATTGTTAGAGGTACTGGAAAGTAATCATTCATTTTTCACATACTTTATGAAATTCCATTTACTTCTTTATATTTAGCATTATTCTACTAGATAATCCCCATCGTTTTCTATGATCCTTGACCATTTTTCAATGACATAATTCCCAAATATCGATGCAAAAACATTCTTCACCCCCGAATTGATTACTTTCTGTTACCCCTAATGTATTTCATCAATTTGAGTAACTCCTAGGAATATACGTAGGTAAAAAATGCTGCTGTTTCCGCATACAGCGAGCTGATCAAAGGTCGATCTGCACTCGATGCTGTTGAGAAAGCTATTTCGTACATGGAAAGCAGACCTTATTTTAATTGTGCGAAAGGAGGTTCTTTGGATGTCAATGAAGAAGTAATTATGGATGCGGCTATCGTGAGTTCCGATGGCGCCGGGTTTGTTGGTGCCGTACGCGATATAGAACATCCAATAACGTTGGGTTCGTTCTAAACGGTTACGCGATAATAAGAATGCTTTAAATGTATTCATACTGAAAAGACAAACAATGATAATCACTGATATCTTCGTTAAAATATTAATACCTGTGTCGCGCACAGCGAGGAAAATTTTGGAGTACACCGACCATCTTTTAATCGTGGATAGCGGTGCGCAGAAATTTGCATTGGAAGCAGGCATTCCGGTTTTACCGCCCGGTTATCTAAATGCAAAATCTGCATTCGAGACGTGGGAATATTTCGCGGATCAGGAAGACTGCATAGAAGAACACGAAGATACGCCAATCAAACTTCTGACTCCAATGCATCGTGTTGGAGACTCAACAAATGAATGTGTACCAGGATGTCTTGTTGAAGATTCGGAAGGGAACGAATACTGTTATCAAGATACGTCCAACACTGAATTGTTAATTACGGAACCTTCTCTTTTAGAGGTTCGCCAAGTTTAACTTCGAATTAGAATCTGAAGGAATTCAAAGCGCGATAAAATATTTGAAAAACTGTTAATTATCTAGGCGGGTGCTGTCGGTGCAGTTGCATATGATCGAAAACGACGAGTTGCAAGTGGCACTTCTACAGCAGGAACACCAGGGAAACCGATTGGTACTGTAAGCGCAATTGCGACGGTACTCGGTTGCGGTATTTTCGCGGATAAAAACGGTTGCGTTTCCGTATCCGGCGAAGACAGAAGCATTTATTGCTATGCACCAGCAAGGAAGATTATTAAGAGATTAGAGGATGATATACCAGTTGATACTGCGATACCTGAAGTCTTAGAAGAATTCGTGAAAGAAACTGGAGAGTCCTGTGTAGGAGCAATTGCGTTAAATTGCAAAGGACAGACTTCCGTTTCCTTCAAATCTATGCATTTTCCTTGGGCTATTTGCGATAAAGGTTTCCTGTATTATGGATGCAGGAAACATGAAAAGCTTTCTGAGGAAATTAAGAACCTTGAGAGACCTTTGGATTGCATGTGCGAGGAGTCTGATGAGCATTAAAGCAATATATATTAGTCTCCGATCATATAAATCGCGATATAAAGTTAATATTAGTCGAACAAGTGCAAGAATATTATTCGTTATATTACGTTGATATTCTTCGACATGTTTACATACGTGACTCCCGTATAACGCGGTTAATACGTTATGCATTGAATGAAAACGCGTTATATGGGAGTTTATTATATATTAAATATTCTTACCGGAAATATTACGCTTCGGTATGAATCGTATACACCGTACAGCGAGAAAGCAGGTGTCCGCCCTTTGAATGTCTTACCAAACAGTTGATCCATTTCGAGTAACATTGAATATATTTCCTCCCGCCTTAAGTCTGTTATGTTTTCTTGCGCGACTACCTACAATATTATGAACTCATTTAACCCTCTGCATTCAGAGGCGACTCTCAATCGCCATTTAATTACATGCGACAATTCGAACAGTGATTAAGAGACGACATGAAGATTGACTCCAGTTGTCGGTGATTTAATATTCAATAACAAAAAGTAAGTGGAGTAAATCTTAATGCCGTCTTTCAGTCGCGACTTGAATTGCCACATTAAACCGAGTGGCTACTGAGAGTCGCCACTCGAGTGCAAAGGTTTAATATCTCCTCTTAATCGCCCTTTGAATTGTTACAATAAGTTACAATAAATTACAATAAGTGGCGACTGAGAATCGCTTCCGAGTGCAACGGGTTAAATGAGGCATTCGGTTGTAAAACACGGAAACTAACAAAAGTCCACTTTCGGGAAATCGATTGTAAAGTTTTGCGCTAATAAGATTGCGCTCAATCCATTGATGCCAATAACTCAATTATGGAAGACATAATTACCGCACTTAGACTGCTCCAAGTAAGGAAACATTCCCTTACATCCTCGTTGTCCGTGTTATTAGGACACAAAATCCGATACTTCACACTGGATTCGTCTCCAGTTGGCCTTGCTATTCGATTTGCTACAACGTAATCAAAGTAAGCTCTTCGCGTTTACACATATTAATATAAACACGTTACATGAAATTATTCACAGTGCCAGATTGCAATTAATGTTTCATACCATTGTCTTTTCCAATGGTTTTCATATTGATGAAAGCAACATCGCCCAGCCCGGAAGACATACAATGGAAGGCATTGATGTCAGGCGAAGCACTGCCACCTGTAATCACTGGAATATTTATTAAAGTTAGCAATTGATTTTCGCATTGAAATTGTCATACATTCATAACGGACTGTTAGGAGAATCAGATAAACGAACTTACCTTTTTTGCAGAGAGAATATAAATTGCTCGAGACATCTTCATTGCTGTCATTTAAACCAAACACACAGCTGTCTTTGAAGAAGTGTTCAATCATGTTCTCGTCGAAGCAATCGGAGCTTTTTCCTGAGATATTTGCCATGGTGCTTACAAAAGCATTCCAGCCTAAAAACAAAGAGAGTACATTGAAGTATTTAGTATCAGATCACTTGTTACGTGAGGATTGAATACTCACCTACGTTTTTGTAGCCAGGGAAACATGCCTTTGCACCTTTCAAGTCATTTAAACTCTTGAATTTGGAATCCTGTCTAACTACCGCAGCATACCTGTTAAGACCTTCATTCTTTTTTGGCATCGCATGAACGATTGGCTTCAAACCCTTTCTGAAACAGTATCCTAGACACTACGGTAACATTTTTCCCACGTTCCTAACTTACTCGTTTCTAATCTGGACTTACTTCCTGGCATCTAAAAACTCTTCCGGTTTCGCTACGAATATGTCCGCCGCGTTATTCTTTATTGCGTCGAAGCATGATTCTGTTGAGGTTTCTTGAATGCAAGAGATTCTGGGCTCTATTCCGTACACTATCGAAGCTTCTCTTAACCATCGGCATTTCCGGTTCTCCAAACTCGAGGTAATACACCATCGGACTCTTCTCATCGGCCGACATGCTGCGCGATTATTTGCGCTCATAAACGCGGAAACTGAAATATTGTAATAATTATATATTGCCCGTATTTCCTATGCTTCAGAAGATATATGGCGTTAACTAATACTACGCAATGCAATCTTCATTAATAATGAAATAAGTAATGTATCGTTTCATTATCGAATTTTAGTTCTTAAAATACGTACAATTTTTAATATTTTTAACGTTACGATAACGATTTAAAGTTTAAACACTTAAAAGCGCTTAAAAATAGACATTAATGTCCCTGAATTATATGAATCAAGCAGAGGAAATATTTTATATATTCTTTCTTACATCTATGTAAGAAATCTTCCGGTCTTTGCAGCGTATCAGTTGGAACTGGCGTCGAATGATAGCCTTGCATTAATTCTCCCAACAGACTTTCCCATTCAGTCTTCGGCATTCTCAAGCCGGCCATCAATTTTGAAACTTTCTCTGCCATCTCCCTAATGAATACATATTTTCATTGATCATAACTGCTTCTCGGTTATTGTTATACATTATTAATACTGCAGAATGTTTACTAACGATCTGGCAACTACCGCTGGCCATGGTTTCGTCATCCAAGCGCATGTATTATTAAAATCTAGCGGTTTCGTTGTGCCATCGGGACAGAGGAAATTGTAGTCCCTTTTGTTTATACGTTCATCCTACAATATATTTAATAGGTTTTATAAATGTTTAAAATCATATATTGAATGTTTATACTCAAAAGTTATTAGATCCTGAGGTCACAATATGAACCAAGTCAATCATTTTGTGACTTCAATTTTATTAAATAATTATTAAGAAAGAAATCAAATTCAAAAATGGAAGAGATTTAAGATTGCCTTATTCCGGAACACGTTCAAACAGGGTTCGCCATTTTTGACATTAATAACACGCAAAAGTGGATCAGATGGCTAACAATCACGCGAAAGAAGACAAAAAATCTTGATTTTTAGAAGAGAAATAATCAAGGCTACGAGCCAATAGTTTGCGACTCCTGATTTATATTGATATAATTATTAATTGTTATAAATTCCTTACCCTAAAATGCCCGATTGCGTCATCCAATCGGACCCAAGCAATGTCACCTGCGTTATCAGTCAAACACAACAAAGCACCCTCGCGACCGTAATATTTGTCACTCGAATAACAACCAGCAGGATTATCGCATGCCGCACACAGATTCTTATACTTTGATTCTACGAACAATTAAAGCAGGGGATTAATATTTTTTATTAAATCGGCGATATTCTTATTCACATATTACTTGTTGCTGCTTGTTGTGATTAGAAACAGTAATCAGGGAAATAGCTTAACACTAGAACTACCAAAGCAGTAAAAAACGCGGAACTGTTTTTAATAAAATTGATGCCAGATTTTGTTAAAATACGTACTTAATTTATTATCGTAGGTGCTGTCTGCCGACCAGGGTCCAGCAATGCAGGCTGCCTCGAAGTGATTGGATAAACCCGTCAACCTGTTCTCCAATAAGGTTTTATCTGGATCACACAGCTTCGGTATTATCCAGTTCTCGAAATACTATAATAATTTAAGATCACTATTCTATTGGTCTAATTTAATTTATATATATATGTAACGTATTTTATAAGGCAAGTACCAACCATAGAGAAACCTTTTGTCCACTCATCGCCACTTTCCAACCCCGGATGACAAAACCTTCTACCCTTAATATCCCACACATGCTGTATATCTTTATGAACTATCGCCACCATTTTAAAACGTTCCGCTTCTGGGAAATAATAATATTTATGTCAAATTTAATTCGGAAAATATTTACAATTAGTATACAGGTTACCCTCGTACGACGCGGTTTCGATATAACGCGGTACTTATTCAACGAGGATTCGATGTAACGCGGTACTTATTCTACGCGGTTTGGATGTAACGCGGTACTTATTCAACGAGGATTCGATATAACGCGGTACTTATTTTACGAGGATTCGATGTAACGCGGTACTTATTCAACGCGGTTTCGATGTAACGCGGTACTTATTCTACGCGGTTTCGATGCAACGCGGTACTTATTCTACGCGGTTTCGATGCAACGCGGTACTTATTCAACGAGGATTCGATATAACGCGATACTTATTGAACGCGATTTCGATATAACGCGATACTTATTCAACGCGGTTTCGATATAACGCGATACTTATTCAACGCGGTTTCGATATAACGCGATACTTATTCAACGCGGTTTCGATATAACGCGGTTTCAGTATAAGGCGGTACTTACTCAACGCGGTTTCAATATAACGCGGTACTTATTCAGCGCGGTTTCGATATACCGCGGTACTTATTCAACCCGATTTCGATATACCGCGGTACTTATTCAACCCGATTTCGATATACCGCGGTTCACAAATTGTGACGATCCTATATAACGCGACGCTTTCACAATACGCATTCAATATAACGTATATACATAATCCAAGTCCCCCATAACGCGACCTTTCTCTGGAACCGAACTCCGCGTTATACCAGGGTTACCTATAGCTATTTGATTCCAATGGATTATTACCGTCCGGAAATAATCTTAATTCATCCGTAAGTAAAATATTGTATTCTTCATAAGCCGCGGCGGCTACCAGGTCTTCCGGTTCCAATACGGTGAAGTCGACATTATTCATCGTCATTGTTCGTAAACAACTAAATCTATATGTTTAATAATATATATTAATCATGATTATCACGTGTGCTATTACCGTTTTATTCATGGTGTGTGATTGGTTGGTTTGTAGTGATTCTTATTAATTTATTATACTCGCCTATCATTTCCTATAACACACTCTACCTGACTGTATAACGATACCAGTCGCGGACAGATCGCGTGGATGCTTTTTGCTGTATGGCTGCTTAAAACTATGCAGAGTTTTACTGGAAATATTTTTTATTTCAATATTAATGGCGTCGCTCGTTATTAATTTATTATATATATGGACTCGAGTTATTACTTTATTGTGTATAGTAACTCAAGTTATTATTTTGTTATATATTGTACTCATATAGTACTGAATACTCAGTATACACACGCATTATTATTTGTTACACTATATTTCGTTTCTGTTATATTATTATCACGAATTTGTTACTCACACTTTTCACCATTTCCAAGTTGATAAAAGAGCGCGACAAAGAGGAACAAAGTGATCGCTCGCACGTCCATTTTTAATCTCCACCCTATCACCACCTTTATCACGAGAAATAAGGAGTTTTGTTATACTTTTTCGGAAACCTTTCGCAGCGGATGCTAAAGTACAACTAACACGGTTGAAATATGAATGGTCTTTTCATTCGGCAGACATGTAGATAATATAATCTACATTCTGCAGAGAGTTATCGCATCAAAAAATCTCCCGGTAAATCACGTTCCTATGAACAACAATCTCGAAGTAAAAAAGAAGAATATCATATGGATATACATAAAGTATTATAATTATTGTTATGTAGAATGCTGTAATTCTTTGATTTTAGATCATGGTATCCCGAAATATAACAACAACGTTCGCCAACATACAACGCTGACATCAATACAACTAAATTCTATGTCACCAAGCTACGTATTCCCATATATTATATTAATAATATAATAATATTTGCCTTATATTAACGATATAATTAAAGAATAATACACTACATATTATTTACTATAACTATTTATGAAACTCTTCTTCAAAAACTTCGATCAGATGCTAATCGTTCTCGCATTATTAAACCGACTACCGGATCCAGTACTTTCGCCTATCCTTGAAATTTCTTACAAACCATGAAGCAAGGAAAAAAAAGAGGCCATAAAAACCACGTGAGTGACATCAGCATATATTTAATTCACTGTTCTCCGACGTAGAAAGAATTCCTTCGTAAAGTTGGTTTTATCACGTTTCTCAGCGTGCTTTTTCACACGTACCTTTTCAAATCCGAATTCTCTCCATACGTCGTAGGAACTAGTCTACGTTTTTTCTTGCCTCTTTTTTCCTGACGGCCGTTACGACGCGTTAAAAAGACAACATAGAGTTTCTTGGTTACGGCTTCCACTGGAAACACTGGGAATTACGAGCGAAAGGTCAGCCGGCAGAAAAGCATCGTAAGATTTTAATATTCATTCGTTGAGTATTCAATGCGACGTTTATACGGCGGACACGATTTTCGATGACGTACGGATAACACACGTGGACATTCGACGAGGGAATCTCTAGAGACACAGAATAACGCGACTTATCACTAGGAAGATACTGGGATTAAAACGGACGATCTCCGCTAGCCTGATCTCCCCGAAAGTCCAGTAGGGAACTGGAATTATTAAGCTTGGTGGGAGGCTCTGAGTAATATGCGCTCTGCTGTACAGTCAACCACATTGATGCCTGGAGAATATCAGGAATAAGTTTGATTGATAGAAATCTTTTTCACACTAGAACCACGGAAACTGTCAAAATGACAGGTCCGCGGATTTGAATAAAAACGTTTTTGTAAGGTACCATTTTCTGAGATTTCTTGCGGGTCACGTTGCATAATGGATTTAATTAAATCGATTAATTTATGTTTTCTATCCATCCTCATTTTTAAGGACATATATGGGAATGAATAAATATGGCGGAGTATATTGTCCGTAGTTCTAGTATTATAGTTATTATTAATATTAGATTGTCCGGAAAGTTTATGCAGATTTTTAACCCTTATAATATCTACGGAGGAAAACTACGGAGAATCGGGGTTAACTTTCCGCACAATAAATTTCGATAGTTTTAAGTTACTTAACGATTTATGAAACTTTCAGAAGCTTAAGGCAAATGATCAGTTTCGCGTTAGATTTTAAAGTTAACGGTAGCAATATGATATTGACATACATTCTAATAATTGTAAATTACTTAACGATTTATGAAATTCCCACAAGCTTAAGTCAAATAGTAATCACTTTCGCGTTAGATTTGGCTACCGAAAGAAACGATAGATTACTGGAATTACAGCCTATTACATGTAAGTAGAGATATCCAAGCACTATTATCTTTCCTATTAAGCTCCTCGTATTAACGTTAATGGAGTCTCTGTTATTTTGTGTCGCTGTACAGTCGGCGCATTAATATTCGAGAGAAATCATTTCTAAAAAGAAATATTAGATAATTGAAAGTATACTATTAATAATATACCATTAATTATAGTATATTATAAATAGTATATATTTTCATTTTTGACAATAATTATCAGAATCTTGTCGTCGAATTGAGACTTTATATCTCCATATGAATAGAATTGTTCATTTTATATTATATGGAAGAAATGAGGATAGTTGGACTACCAGGAAACGAGAAGATAACGAGAACCTGATTCTCTTCTTGATATATAAATACGCAAGGTCCATCGGTTGCATCAGCATCCTCCGCGAGAATTTATAAAGAGAAATTGGGATTCAATTTATTTAATATCTGATTTATTTTACAATGTATTCATTATAAACAATATTGATATGTCTTCCATTGCAGTCTATGCAAACAGAAAAATGTGCAGTGCGGGATTAATTAGAGATAATTACTATTATTACTTAATTACTTAAACAGTGCAGTCTGCATATGTCTTTTAACAAAATCTATTTGTAGTAATATAAAATAAGTTTTTTATTATTCCAGTTATAATTATTCTATTAGCATATATTTCTAATAATAATAGAAATATAGTACATCAAATAATGTAATATAAAATATGATAATATAAAATAATATGTATAGGGAATATAATGAAGTATTAAACATATCGGTTATGAATAGTATCCACAGTTAATCGTAAAAGTAAGCGCATGCGCATGCGCTTGATATTACGCTACTCACACAACAATGCGGAAACCTGCACGAAATGTGTCATCGATAGATAACGGAAAATCCGCGGAAGCTGGTAATTTTAACCACGTCTTTTTATTAATAATTGACGAAGATGCTGGACGTGATAAAATGCAGTCTCCCGTGTGAGTCGAACCGCGAAACTTCTTTAAGATTACTGCATAATATAACAGTAAAAAGGAAACACGTACCGCTCACTTATTCGATAAATGCGTACCAATATTTCCATCTAATATGTCCTCAAACATTTTACAATCCGAGGAATAATTAATAAATAAATAGCATCTTTTAATCAACTATGTCCGAGAGGACTTGGAACACGATTGGAGTGCAATTAGTGAATATTCTTTTTTATTTTTATCGGGTAATAAATAGTGGTATATGGTGATCATTATTTCCATTTTTTCAGTGAATATTATTTCATTCTATATTCTATGCAAGAAATAAGGACGAAATAATATATTACTATTTTGTATTTTACATTATAAACGACAAATAAGGTTAATTTAGACTACTAGGAAAATAGAAGAGCAACAAACAAAATGCACAAACAGATTCCCTCGTAAAATACATTTGATTTAATCTTCAAAGTCGACTATGCCATATAATCTTCTGCGTTATTTAAATGACCGAGTTTTAAAAGTTATAAATACTTTTTTAGCGCAACGATATCTATCATCAATTGCACTCCGCCCGTCGAGTGTTCTGAGTCATTCAATTAGTGGCGAATTACTTAGTTAGTGGTGCAGTAGTCTCGACTACCGTAAGATAATTGTTATCTCCTTATTATCTCAATTATCGTGGAATAAAACGTATAGTTTAATGATGGAGTAAAAAGTTTAACACGTTGATTGCCAGACCGAAATACGAAGTACACAATATTTAGCTATAAGCGTTCGTAACATGTACGTAACAGCTAAAAACAAAACTGTTTGAGTGCTCTATGATACATTCGTTACTTCACCTTGTTATCGTAACATTAAATATTGCAAATTTTTCAAATATTAGTGATATGTTTGATTCGAGTTTTAGTAATACTGTAGTAATAAAATGACAACGGGTTAAATACTCTTCGGAATAATACGTAAGTCAATGAAGATGTAACTCCATGCATCTTTTGTGTGTATCACGACTCGTTAGTAATGCAATATTTAAGAGAGAGGTATTACAATGCGTTTCAAATTGCATCGACAAGTTTCTCGCTTATCATTCACCTTATCAGAGTATTGTATTTTGGCACACTGCTTTCACTTTCGTTAGTTTGTACCAATGAAGCATGTACAGTTTCTGTAATAAAGAATATTAATGTGCTTTCGATCTTTGCCGGTGGAGTAGTTGCTCGTGGATTCTTGGATTCACTCGCGACTTCTTGGAATCCACAAATTTTTGGAAACTGACCATTTAGACATTTTAGAGAATTCTCGGAAATTTTTGTCGAGAAAATCGTACACTTTTCGAGTTCCGTCGAATTCAATTAATTCAGTTATCTCAATAAATAACTAAATTAACTCAATGCGGATTCGGCTTTACCAAGAAATTCCAGGAATACGTAATTCCTAGAACGTAATCGCTGTAAGCAAATACTCGAAGATCTTCAGGAATCGGTAGTCAATTTCTTGGAATTTCTCGAAGTTAGAAATAATGGATACATTTTTGGTTTATCATATTCTAAGTTTTTATTGAAATCTGAATGTGATTGTACATAAGGCTAATACAGATAGTACTCAAGTTCGCAACAGAACACTCATTCATACATGCCACTCGCTGCTTTCCAATATAATAAACAATATATGAAATACATATAAAACGCCATAGAATTAGTTGGAACGGAGATACGACGGTAGTTAAAATGTTCTTACGACAATCTTTATTCTACAAAAGACCTTGTCTTTTTAAGTCCTCGTATGTTTTTCGATTGACTACGTTTCCGAGGGAATCTTCGAACTCTTCTTCCTGTTCCGGTTGCCACCGTTCGGCTTGCTTCTGGGCCTTCAATTTTTCCCACAAGGCAAGTGCATCTTCTATTTGCGTTACATTTGCAAAATGCGCGGTGTTTGGAATACCGAGGCAACGCATTCCGTGCGCGTGTCTCCATTCCGCGAAATGTCTCTGGAAGGCCTTCGGTCCTTTATACGTAAAGTTCCCGCAGATCTCGCAATTATAACTAATGTTTAAACCATGCAACTTGTATAGCCAATATGGTATTGGTTTTCCATCCCAACCAAGCGGTAAATTTTTCGGATTATATGGAACCTCGTTGTCGTCTTCCTCCTCGGATTCACTCGCGCTTGCTTCCGCGTCGGAGTCCCCGCGTTCTCCTTCCGTTCTGGCTTGCTTTCTTTGAACATTCTCTTTTGTACCTACTCTTTGACTCGACACCAATTCGGCGAGTCTATAGACGTGACTCTCTAAACATGCTATTTCTTTCTGTTTCTCAGAGTCCTTGCTACTCTTTCCAGACTTCCTATTTTTATTCTTTGCTAACAGATTTGGATCAAGGGAAGCTTCTCCTTTGGTACTGAACAATCTTTGCGCACGCTCTTCCAACGTACCTCCGCACTTTAAACCCAAAGCCATTAAAGCCGACTTTAAACGATCCAAACCAAGAGATGCAAGTTCCTCCCACGAGGAAAATGCTGACAATTCCAAATGCGCACCAACGTGTGTTAAAGCGCTACCCGTTTCCTTTGGCCACCCCGGAAACGTATTATTCTCCCATTGACTCGCGAACTCTTTACTCGCCTCCTCTAACTCTGCATTTATATCGAGCAGCGGTCTAACTCTACTTAAATACTCCATTAGATATTCTAACAATGCTTCCACGTATTTATGATACTCTGCATTTTTCCTTTCTCTCGGTATGTCGAATAGATGATCGAAAGTGGACAGATAAGTTATGTAATCAATTTTCTCTATCCCTTTGAGATTAATATATTTTTCGTAACATTCATGTAAATCCAAGTACTTCCCATAACCTTCCTCGTCCGTAAATTCTACCAGGTTAGAAAGTTCTTCCGTAGGATTCTCCCTCATTTTTGCTAGCTCCTCGAATTCTACGGACATAGGTATACTAATCTCGTTAGGGTGTCGTCGATAGAATTCTTTTATAGACTTTAGCCTCGAGTAGAATTCAGAGAACTCGTTTGGTCCGGAGAGTGCTTGTACCTATAAGGTGAAACAATTTTTTTATTAAGAAAGCAAAACTGTAATAAAAAAAAACAGGGGTTCATGTATTCGAATATTAGATTATAACCCTTTCACTGTTGAACATGCACATCGTATGAACAATCTCAGAAGGTAGATATCATAACTGAAACTCTTCAGTTTGATAGAAAAAGAATTATGCATCCAAAACGCATAAATATTCTACGCTTTAAGACTGCGACGCGGGATTATGAATTCCATGCTTTTACGCGTTTTTCTTGCAAAATATCGTCGTTTTAATCAACAGCGAAAGAGTTAATAGATAAATTCCAACAAAAGTATATTCAGTATACTCTAAGAAAAAGTAGTAACAAATGTACCTCCTCCTTTCTCTGACCATCTTTGTCTTCATAAAGATCTTGCAAATGTAACGTGCTATCCATATACTGATCGAGCAGCATTTTTAATCGGTGCTCCGAATTAATACTCTCGCGATGGCCTGGCTTTTTATAAAGCATTTCTTTGACCATCGCGTCCATCAACCTTTCTCTCTCCTCATGATATCGCCGTTGCTGCTCTAATATTGTCTCCATTCTGGTTAACTCCGCAGAAACGTTACGCGTTTATTAAGCAGTTTTCGTTCTACTCTGAATAAATATCATTTACTGTCATCGAATAATAAATCATCGAAGTTGATGTACGGCAATGTAAATACACCGATGTACACTATTATTATATGTATATATTAAAAATGGACACATTGGTTAACATTTGGTCTGAAGAGAGTCGTTGTTGGTATCGTCACAGAAGAGATATAGGAAGACCGAGCACCGAATATATAGGCTTTTATGTTTCCAGCCAGAAATTACCGACGCTTTAAAATGCAACCGCAGACGAGATATAATTTACAATTTATATCTTGGCTGTGATGAAACGCGATAAAATATGCCCCTTGCAGAAGCGAGTAAAAGAATTGTATTTGTACACCCTGAAAACAAGACGGGGCGGGTACAAGGAAATTGATACAACCGACGGTTGCCAAAGTGAATTGACAGACGATGAGTAGGAATGCATCTTTACCATATGCAAGTGCATTGCGTGCATGAATCGGATGCGATTTGTGGAAACTATTAGTACAGACGAGATTCCACTCCAAAAATACCCTCGCGGTAAAAATCAACGCAATAAAAGATGGCCCCTGCAGAAAGGAGTAAAAGAATTCTGTACTGCAACCTCTATTAGTTCGTTTACAATAAAAAACGCGAATAGTTTTTGTTAAATATCTCGTTTATTAGAGCAGATAGAAAGGAAATGTTTAAACAATTTCCAAATTCCGTGCCCTAGGACTCGGTAACTCTGGAATTACAGATTGCATTGAGTGCTTGGTCTTCTTATATATCGTCGGTGCTACCAGATATACAAGCTTATATTTATTTTATATATTTATATATGTACATTTATTATATTACAATCCTTATAAGTGTATAATATTGTATAAACATTGTTGTTCATTATGCAATTTACAACTTCAATAAACAACATTATTAAGAACTTACTGTGTTATATTTTATATTCCCTCTATATACTCCATATCCCGAATCATATCCAAAATCGAGCACTTTCTGAAATATTGCCGAAAATTCGAGGAAATGTATCAGGAGAACATGATGTGCGAGGAGGTATTCGATTCGCCCAATTCCAGGAATTTGACGTCATTTCTTGGAATCGGAAAGTTCTTCCGAAATTCTGAAATTTTGCCGAAAAATCGAGGAAATGTATCAGGAGAACATGATGTGCGAGGAGGTATTCGATTCGCAGAATTCCTGGAATTTGACGTCATTTCTTGGAATCAGAAAGTTCTCCGGAAACTCTGAAATTTTGCCGTAAAACCGAGGAAATGTATCAGGAGAACATGATGTGCGAGGAGGTATTCGATTCGCACAATTCCTGGAATTTGACGTCATTTCTTGGAATCAGAAAGTTCTCCGAAAATTCTGAAATTTTGCCGTAAAATCGAGGAAATGTATCAGGAGAACATGATGTGCGAGGAGGTATTCGATTCGCACAATTCCTGGAATTTGACGTCATTTCTTGGAACCGGAAAGTTCTCCGGAAATTCTGAAATTTTGCCGTAAAATCGAGGGAATGTATCAGGAGAACATGATGTGCGAGGAGGTATTCGATTCGCACAATTCCTGGAATTTGACGTCATTTCTTGGAACCGGAAAGTTCTTCTGAAATTCTGAAATTTCGCCGAAAAATCGAGAGAATGTATCAGGAGAACATGATGTGCGAGGAGGTATGCGATTCGCACAATTCCAGGAATTTGACGTCATTTCTTGGAATCAGAAAGTTCTCCGGAAACTCTGAAATTTTGCCGTAAAACCGAGGAAATGTATCAGGAGAACATGATGTGCGAGGAGGTATTCGATTCGCACAATTCCTGGAATTTGACGTCATTTCTTGGAATCAGAAAGTTCTCCGGAAACTCTGAAATTTTGCCGTAAAACCGAGGAAATGTATCAGGAGAACATGATGTGCGAGGAGGTATTCGATTCGCACAATTCCAGGAATTTGACGTCATTTCTTGGAATTTCTCAGACTCCGCGAAATTCATGACATTCTTGACATCAAAGGAAGGGAAATGAAGGGTTCGAATTTACAAGTCAATTTGTTACGTTGCTTTCAATTTATTGCAACTCAAACATATTCTATACATAAATCTTGCATCGAAAATTACAACACATTATAATATAATATATAAAGAGTGTATTCAAACTATACATATATAAGTATCTAATGTATGCAGTGCAATTAAACAGATTGTAAAAAACACTGCAAGTGCCAAGAGTCAAATTTTTCCAAAAGGAAAGAACCTTCCCGAGAGGCCGCGTTGGAGACACCAGCGGTACAATCCTTTAACATTATTAATAACATTTTACAAAAGGAAATCGCACTAAAATTCGTTTTATTTATTCACCATAATCATTAATCATTATACTGCGGGCAATATGGCTCCGTAGCTTCCACCTTCACGGTAAAAGATCCCCTAGCTGGAAGATCTTTAGCTCGGAGACCAGCGATGGAGCAAGTTGTCGACGTACAATTCGATACAGGTAGTTTGTGACTGTAATAGTATAAAAATGGGGAGCAAATAACAGCATAATCTACGAAAGAAACGGATATCACGAATAAAATGATTACCTAGATCCCACGGTCCACTTGGTGCCGATAAATTCGCAGTTCGGTTTTAAGCTCGAAGTGAAATACTGCACGGCTCTACTATGAGAGCAGCTTACAGAGAAACCTGAAGAAATATGGGGATTATTTGTTTGTGTGCTGGCACAGCTGTTTCGTGACATTATCGACGGAGATATAACGATAAAACAAAGTAATAATAAGTATAATAATATTAACACGTTGAATACTGTGACACCGGTGTCCGACGATGCGAGTATCACTAAAACTTGACTCAAATATTATACATCGATAATATTCGTAGACTTTTTAATCTTAATAACGTTACGATAACGATGTAAAGTAACTGATGTATCGTAGAGCGCTTAAACAGTGTTATTTTTAGACATGGCGCACAACATGTTAATAAATGTAATAATATAGTAATCACTAGTTTATTTGTTGGTCCAATAATAACTTCTATGTGCTGTTTTGGGTATCGGCTGTATATAGACCAAATGTAAAATTGAAACTTCTTTATTTTATAGTTGAAACGTTTCGGCAATGGGTTTATGCCCTCTTCAGTCTGAACAATGATTTAAAGAAGTCCTAGGTTTCTTGTATTCTGCCCAAAACAACACATAAATGTCATAATGGTAAATACCGTAGACTTACATCCTGGCTGAAGTCCGCCGTCATTGAAGTAAAAATCGACGTGTCCTAATGGATTTCGTATCCCGACGAGATAAGTCGTATGAAAGATTTGAACGAACTCCGCATCCGATTTGCAGAGTCGATCGCTGCAACTCTTTCCTATGTACAGCGGAGATGCTGGGTCCAGCGCGAACAGCTGGGGATATTTTTGACCGATATCCTGTTCAAGTTTCTTCCCAGAGAAACCTATTACGTGAGCTCCGAGACTATGTCCGATCGCTATGGTATTTTCTATTTTCAAGCCGTATTTGTGGATCAAATCTGTTACGAACCTATCAAGTATACACGTTGACAACTGTACTACATATTATATTCATAAATATAATATAATATTAACCCTTTGACTGCGAAAGACGTACACGGTTAAGTCTCCTTTTACGCGCATCTTTTATAATGCGCTGTCGGAGTTATGCGGTGAAGCAAAGAAGCAAGGAAAAATAGTGAACCGGGAAATCTAGAAAATGTTCACTTTTTATTAGAACACGCCGCAGTCGAAGGGTTAAATATATTGATAATTGCAAAAATGAATGTCGTACTTAGCCAGGCGGTATCCGACGACCGGAACATTTTGAACTGCGCTTCCATAGGCAAGATAATCCGTAATAAGCACCCCACGATCACAGGCTGCGTCTTGCCAATCTAAAGAAAAAATAAGGATATCCTCCTGCAAAGTAACTTGTTCTAGAATTTATTTACACCCTACTTACGTGTCGCAGTGTTACCGAAACGAAAAATGTGTGCTTCGCAATGTTGCAGAAACGAAAAATGTGTGCTTCGCAATGTTGCAGAAACGAAAAATGTGTGCTTCGCAATGTTGCAGAAACGAAAAATGTGTGCTTCGCAATGTTGCAGAAACGAAAGATTTATGTGTTGAAATGTTACAGAAACGAAAGATTTATGTGTTGAAATGTTGCGGAAACGAAAGATTGATGTGTTGAAATGTTGCGGAAACGAAAGATTTATGTATCACAATGTTGCAGAAACGAAAGATGTATATTTTGCAAAGTTAATTCTCACCCTTTCCAACCACTGCATCGCGAGATTATAATAATCGGAATTATTCGCTTCGGAAACAAAACCGTGTGCAAGAAACACAACTCTCCTTTTAAGATGCGTTGGTATTTCGCACTTGTCTACATCTATGGTTTTCCCAGACTTGAATTCTCTACGACAATGCGAGAGGATACATTTAATTAGAAGAAGTTAAGCCTGTATCAAACCATGTAACTTTAAAATCACATTCTCCTTTATCTGTATCTTTCATTTCATTTGATAGTTTAGTTGTAATAATAATTATAAAAGCACGCGCAACGATCGTCATCTTTCCCGGTGCGTTTAAGTAATAATAGTAATAATAATATTTAATAGTAATAATTAGATTTACGTTGCATGATTTCCTTTTTGACACGAACAAAATTAGTCCACAGAGGGTTAATGAGAGACAATTAATTAATCTTAATTGCGAGGAATTCTTACCTCGAAAACAAAACGTATTTGACCGAATCGACACCGAAAACGCAGGACGGTACTGCGCTGTCGGAATTTGATTCAGAAGTAGTGGTAGCAGTGGACAAATTCGACGAGGAATCATCATCAGCATCTATAGATATGTTTACGTAAAAGTGTTTTCAACCATATGCTTTCAAACCTGCGCACTAGGAATACTCGTATACTTCGTTAAGAAATGTGAAGTTAGAATATCGTGTTTTACCTGAGGAACCAATGTACGATAACAGGACGACGGCAAATGTCGTCCAAAAACTAGAAATATTAGGAACATTCATATTGCGCGTATTAATTTTCCTCAGGTGAAAACTGCAATAATCGCAATTCTTCGCAAGAAATGTATTTATAAGGTCCTCTTGTAAACCGTTACTCATAAAACAATATCTATAACTGGACTAGTTATTAGGTTGATATATGAGCGTAGATCGGTTCTGAATGGCCATTGTTATAAACCTGCCACTTTTTATGTAATGCACTCATATTAGTTCGCGATATGCTCCTCGCGAAGCGAAAACATATTCTTTAGATAAAATGAGAGAACGCCGATAACGTGTGACTTCCGTATAGATATATAACAATTTTCGTATTTACCGACTTCGGAAAATTCCGTATTTAAATTGTTCTATTAATTACGTCTTTTGCACTTTCGAGTTCACGTATCGCTGACGTAGAAATAAGTGTAAGAATTGTTCAAGGATGTATAAATTGTCGCACTTGTGCGTCAAACATCAGCAATCAGACTGAACGAGTGTTTATTGAACATGTTAAACTTGTTTATGCAGTTGGCATACATCAACAACCGATACTTTATCGCACTCTAACGATTATGTTATTACAGTGCTGAGTATATTATTAACATACATGACATTGTTAAGCGGGAACCACTTCCGTGAAAACTGTCGCGTCGTGACGTCAATTTTTATGTATTTCAAGATTATTATTATTAAGAATCAGGAAGTGCTGCGCACGTCGCTATTCGTGTTTACAATATATCGTAATTAATTGCGGTCTTAAAGTTTCGATTACGTTAAATATATATCATAATTACTCGCGATATCCACGAAGGTTTCCATTTCTCGCGCGCCTGAATCTTTCGAATTTAAAAGAAGACTTATCGAGATATCGATTAAGATGCGTGCGCATAACACCTAAGGTTCCATTTCTATAGAACTGAATTCGATCGTTTTAGTCCAAATCCGTTTCTAAAGTATGCCCTAAAACATGCTATACAATGTACGAATTGTATTTCATTTATTGAATAAAAGTCTATTAATTATTAGGTTTATCAACATATATAATTCTCTCTGTTCATCATTCTTTTTATGTCTTTCGGACTTAAATTCCATCGACATTGATTTCTGCCAATCTATATATACAGGGTGTCATAAATACGGTGGCACAAACAGTTTAGTAAAGCAAGCTTCGTGAAATCGGTATGTACAAATTTGGTCAACGGAATAATTCTCACGGAAAATTTGTCAGCTCTACTTGATTGGATCCTGATACACGCTCCGTCAGAAATATAAAAAGCAGGATATTTTCGTGGAACGTTTCTTCGTTAAGACGATCTAAAGCGGCATAAAAGAAATGGTATAATGCATAATAATCCAATCCAAAATACATTAGCCGCGTTGTATAGGTTTGATTCGACACGCGATTCGGACTCGCGACGTTAACGCGATTTTCATTTCGATTGATTTTGATGAGACATTCATTTCGTCGTAGTGATATAACCTTCGCATAATTAAATATCCTAATTACATTCCCTTCTTAAGGTGAAAATGACGGAGGAGTATGAAAAGACTGTCAAAGACTTACTGGATAGGTACCAGCAGGTTCAAAAAGGTAGTATATAATTAAATAAACAGGGAAAAATTGCAATGTCGTACGATATAGATATAAATATACGCGTTTGTTAGATTATCAAAAATTAAGGGCACAAAGGCAACAACTAGACGGAGTTTTGAATGAAACCATGGGAGTCCTTAAGGAATTAGATTATATAAAGCCAGGAAATACTATTTATAAACTAACAGGTCCGATACTTATCGAACAAAGCTTAGAAGAATCCAAGCAGCATATTGAGAAGCGCAAGGACCTCTTGCAATCAGAACTGTAAGTTCTACTATAATATCATAGAAGCACTTACAAACTAAATGCTCAATATTTAACAACAAGTTTACTTCTCCAAGGAAGTTCTAATGTTATCTAAATAAAACAATTCTTTTTCAAATACCATCTACAGCAAAGAAAGGGAGAGTATGATAGTCACTCTACAAGATGAGATTAAAAAGCGCTGTGAGATGTTAGAAGAATGTGAGCAGCAATTCCTGAAGGCACAAAAGCAGGCATCCTCTTCCAAAGTGAAATAAAATCATAATCTAAGAGACTTCACATCCTTGAATACATTTTTTTAATGCGCATCAATAAAAGTTCACAAGATGGTGATAATCATTTACCATGTATATCCCTCCAAAATTAATTTGCTTTTATTTAAAGAACTACTTCTCGAAACATAAATTGAACGTTCGGCGTTGATTAACATTGTATCATATTATTAATAAATAAAGATAGGAATATATATCAAACGAGTTATGTCTTTAATTACCTGTTTCGAACTAAGTTTTATCGCGAATATTGTAGGCCTGCGAAGGGGGCGCCAAGTAGCGCGTTTTCATGTTAAAAATGGCGTGATCTGCCGCCCATAAATATTAGAATGCAATTGTTCCTTCCTTTATCAAACGCGTAAATAATAAATTATAGATAATATTAATGCACTTTTAAGCCAGAAACATGTTGCTAACGTTAAAACCTGATCACAAGAAGCACGTGCTATATCTTACGGAACATACGCCGCAAGGTATGCGCACTGACATATATCTGACAGCCCTTCATCCCTCAAATTAAATAAACTGTTAATATCCATCACAGTCCTACAGGATTTCTGTAAATTGGCCTTGGATTATTTACAAAAGGGACCGAATATTAAATTGTACAACGCCGCTGCTCGTAAGTTTCATGCTTCGTAGTAAACTACTGTCTTGTGAAACAATAACTGTCACATTCCTTGAGTTAATTCCATTCCAGAGAAACTAAACGTCGAAGTGGATGTAATTAAGAATTCGGTGGAAGGATTAGTTAATTTGCTTTTGGAGAGTTGCAGATATAAGGTAACACAATTTCTGATGAGAATTAATATTGCGCGAAGTATGCGGTAGATCGCAACGATCGCAACGATCAATATTAATAGTTGGTCGAAAAATTCATAAAAGTCCCTCCGTTTCCCCGCAAAAAAAGACGCAAACCGCACGAATTTTCCGGCCAACCCAATAATTGTTATTTTTTACAGTTAAATTCCGAAGACTTCAGGGACTCCGTGATAGCGTTAGGTTTCTCGGAAGATAAGGAAGCTATTTTGAGCAAACTATATGATGTTAAGAAAGAGGAAATATCCGAAGCACTTTCAAATATAGGATTTAAATTGCCAGAGTATCATGATATGGAATGGAGATTTGATGTTCAGGTACTCCAATGTAATTAATGTAGCTATTAATTTATTATTCCAATTATACTGAACTTATATGTGGGATTGCAGATCGCGTCAAGATCATTACTGAAACAAGTTGCACCACTTGTTACGATAGATCTCGCGATAAAAAATGCAGAAAATACAGGTGACATTGAGCATGTGTTGCTACAGACAGACCCGGTGAATCTATTACACATGGTGCAAGAATTAGAAGACGCACTTCAGGAAGGCCGCAGTCAACACATTCGAAGAATCAAAAGAGTTATAAAATAAGCTTCTAAAATAATCTATGTACTCCAATCATAAGCACATTTAAAGATCATTTATACAATAAACTGAATAGAGTTATAACAATTGATTTGATTCAGATCCATTCCCGACTCCTATAAATTAGAATAATTAATTCTAAATGATTGCTAAGGTCACGATATCATTCGTCGGATTTTCATCCATTTCTTTAAATCAAATTCTACCAAGCATATGCAAAGTTTCAGGCAATCAGATCGGATTATTTTAAATGATAAGTGACGGTACGATCGCGCCCGAATGATGCGTGTCGGATTGAATTTGTATATGCATTCATTTGAATATTTTATTGGATAAAACTATGTCGTATCTAATAACGTAGGAACTTATATAAAGGAAGGATACCCTGATAAAAAATGTACTGGCAAGTTGCGAATTGTTTAGTACCGTCGCGAACTACCCTTCTGAGTGAAACACCGATGTCGTAGAGACTTTAAAGTGCAACCAAATCCTTCATCATGGATAACTTCAGCAGTGTGTTATTTCATATTTATTTTATTAATACGTTGAGTGCCGAACGGAAATCCTTGTTATACGATATCTCGTGATAAGCGTCCGTAACTTATATATATCGTCTAAAAAGAAAACCATTTAAGCGCTCTACGAAACATATTACTTTACATCGTTATTGTAACATTAAAAATATTGCAAATTTTTCGAATATTCGCAATATATTTGATTCGAGTTTTAGTAATATTGGCATCGGTGGTCACCGGTGACCCCCACGGCACTCAACGTAATAATCGCATTCCATTGTTTATTCGAATTAAAAGAAATTATTCATTCGTTCCAAGGGATAGAGGCGGCCGTAGCAGGATCTCTGAATGCGACCACCGCTTTTTTAATGGAACCAACGCATTCCACAATTTCCACATTCGTTACCACCGTAGGTCCTCAATTTGCACGGCAATCAATGAAATTTAATAATCATACGGTTGTTGATAAAGTACCCCCGGAAATGTTACACTTGATTGATACCCATTGGTAATCGTGTTCTTCATTCTATTTCTAATAAACTTACTTTATGGAGAAGACAATATTGATAATCATTAAAAACATACGCAGGTATCGGTTTCCTCCTTTAGATCCATTATGGCACAAAGTTTTAGGACTCGTAATGATTGTACTGGGAATAATGGGTTGGTGCGGCAACGGAGTGGTGTGCTACGTTTTTTTGTTGACTCCATCCTTGAGGACGCCAAGTAATCTTCTCGTAGTGAATCTTGCTTTTTCAGACTTTATAATGATGGTTATTATGTGTCCACCTATGGTGATCAATTGTTACTTTGAGACCTGGGTTTTAGGTGAGGCAACCTGGTATATGAGTCGCTCAAATGGCAAAGTGATAAACTCCACCTTTTGACAATTTTTGAATATTACTACGAAAGCGCATGACCGGTGTTTAACGTTTCATAATTATCGTCTCGAATATCTGTTTGCTGAAGTTAGTACTTTGGCTGTTGAGCGGCTTATATAATTATCATAAAAGATCTATTCGCATCTTTCGATTTAAGAATATTAATGCAATTTATGAACGACATCTTTCAATGGTTTTCATTAAGGAACTTTAATGTGCGATATTTACGCGATGGTTGGATCATTGTGCGGTTGCGCATCGATCTGGACGATGACCGCCATAGCTCTGGATCGATATAATGTTATAGTGAAGGTACGTAAATCTGTAAAAAATACAGAATGTTAATATGTAATAGTAATAATAAAAATAATTTAGGGTATGGCCGGAACTCCTCTAACTATTAAAAGAGCACTTGTTCAAATTTTGGGTATATGGCTCTTTGGTCTATTGTGGACAATCTTCCCACTTATCGGATGGAATAGGTAATATGTTCGTTATTAAACTATATTTAATAATTCAAGATTAAATTGAACACTACAAATAAATTAAATACTTTAACAAAGCATATTAACACGTTCGCTACCACGCCGCGAGGAAAAATTCCCACCACAAGCCAGGCTTTATTTTTCAAATTTCTGCAAAATATATTGCAGCTTTATTCTTACATATAATGTAAATGTAAGAAATGTAAATTAGAATCCAGTTTTCCAATGCGTTACAAATATGAGACGTTTACCTATGCGATAGGCAAACGTTATTATTAATTAACAATAAATGAAATTCGGCTACCGTCACACATATGTGACGCTGGGCTCCCACTGGAAATCGGTGCGTCACAAACATGTGACGGAGGTAGCGAACGTGTTAAAAGAGATACCCAACGCATAAAGGTACGTTCCGGAAGGAAACATGACGGCATGCGGCACAGATTATCTCTCACCGGATTGGAGTTCCAAGTCATACATCTTAGTGTACTCCTTATTTGTCTATTATCTTCCACTGTTTACTATCATTTACAGCTACTACTTTATTGTCTCGGTAAGTAATTGCGAGTAGTAAACTATTATGAATTATAATTCTGGAAAATATGAATTGTTTTTGTTGCCGTAGACTGTGGCGGCACACGAAAGGGCGATGAAGGAACAGGCGAAGAAGATGAACGTTGCTTCCCTGCGATCAGGAGATAATCAGGGCGCTGGAGCCGAGGCGAAATTGGCGAAGGTACTCTTATCTTATCTTTCTTAAGAATTCTGTAACAATGGAACAATGATTCCATTGAGTGTAATCATAAATAAGTTCGATTTTTTAAAATAAAGTTTATTCGTGAATAAAATGATCCGCAGTGGAATTTAATCCAACAATTTGTCGATTCCTTTCGCGTAAAACTCTACCGGTTTTGAATACAAAAATCTATTAGACGAATGGAACTTATTTATGACTCAACCCAATATTTATCGTGATGATTTTAGGTAGCGTTGACAACAATATCTTTGTGGTTCATGGCTTGGACTCCTTACTTGGTGATCAACTATATCGGAATATTCGCGACCGATCAGATAACTCCACTTTTTACGGTTTGGGGTTCCGTCTTCGCAAAAGCGAATGCAATATATAACCCGATCGTCTATGGAATCAGGTATACTGCAAAGACAGCATAACAAATTTCTCAGATATTAATCATTATCGTTATGATTACTATTCGCGTTATTAATATTACCGATACATTATATAGCCATCCGAAGTATAGAGCAGCACTAAACGAGAAACTACCATGTCTGGTGTGTGGGGAGACCGAGAAACCGGAAGCTGCGGCTGCCGCATCTGCACCCGCCGCAGAAACATCCTCGACCACTGGAAATGCTTAAGATATTGAAATATGTCGATCGTTAATTCGTAATCTTATTATTAAATAAAGACTCGGGTGCTGTTGCTTGCGGTATTTATTTGATTTTATAAAATTAAATACAGATACGACGCTATCGCCATACTCAGTGATAATATGACACGCTTACTGATTCGTAAACTTATAGTGTCAATACCTGCTATACCAAAGTGACCATGTATATTGCTACAGAATAAAATGTACAAAATCCAGATGGTACCTATGAGTCGATCATCAAAAGATTCGCATTGTGGTGCAATGCGAATTGTAAAATCAACTATAGGCAACTAAAACGATTTGCTCATTTTATACCGTATTATAGGAGCGATGTTCTTACTCCTATACTCTGTTCTTATCTGGCATCAGAGATCGATTGTGATGTTCCCTTTGATGTTCCCGTCGGTTCTTACCAACCCCGTCATCTATATAACCAATTACACTCGTTCGTTACGACATGATTAGTGTTCGTGATATTAATATTTACAATTCATGTCCCGTGCTTGAATTAGTATGTTGACGGGGTGTTAAGATGTTACGCTCGTGTTCTCGTTGAGCCTTCACAATTTGCACTCCGCAACTTAAAGAAGACACGAAGCGCAGAACTGGTTTAGGTGTTGTTTTTTTTACGCTGTGGCTTTTTCGCCTTCTGCGACGGTTGTAACTCCGGAGACAGTGGAAGTGGCGTCTACTGGTGGTGCCGGTTCGGATGCGCAAGCCAACGATGGGAACCTCTGGTAGAGTGCCGCTCGGTATTTAGGGTGGCTAAAGAACAATGGAGGATGAAAAAAGAGTTGAATTTAAGAAATGCAGCATTACTTTTTTAGTTAATTCAATTCACCTGATTCCGTATACGATTGGGTTGTATACAGCATTGGCTTTGGCGAACAGGGATCCCCAGATGGTGAAGAGAGGGCTGATTTTGACGGCGTCGAAGATGCCGGACCAGTTGATGACTAAGTATGGGGTCCATGCCATGAACCACAAGGAGATTGTCATAAGAGCAACCTGGGAATATTCGTATATCTCATTAGAAGAATAACTCTACTCTTACGAAAGGAAGTAATCAATCTTCATCCAAATACCTTCGCCAGTTTGCATTCGGCACTGGTGTTCTGGTTCTCAGAGGATCGCAGGGATGCAACGTTCATTTTCTTGGCCTGCTCGCGCATGTTTTTCTCGTGGGCAGCAACAGCCTGGATGATGTACCAGTAGCTCCAGATGATGAGGAACAAGGGTGCGAAGTATACCCACATGCTGTAGAGCAGGATGTAAGAGACCGAGATGATGTCCCTGCTGAAGTAGTCGGTGCCACAGGCAGTCATGTTTCCTTCCGGTACATATCTGTTAGGATTTACTTTGATTACATATCCGTAAATCAAGGACGAAGCTGAAGATCCTAATACGGATGATCCTTGATTACCGATTCCAGCCCAAGACTGGCGCAATGGTCCAGCCCAAAGAGAAGAGCCAGATGAGGAGTATTCGGAGAAGTGCCCCGTTAATGGTCAGTGGTTTAGCAGCCAAGCCTTTGACGATGACGTTGTATCTGTCGAAGGCAATCATTGTCATTGTCCATATGGAGCCACATCCGAACAAGGATCCCAACATTGCGTAGATTTGGCAGAAGAATGGTCCGAACACCCACGTCTCATAGTAGCAACTGATGACCTAATAAAAAGTTATTAACTTTCGTTAATATACTACTCGACGATGTGCCTGTTGCAGGAAGCAGGGTTGATTTTGCGTACCATCGGCGGCGACATGGTAAACATCATGAAGCAGTCGCTGATGGCCAAATTGATGACGAGAAGATTGCTAGGCGTACGAAGACTCTTGGTCGTGGTGAAGATGTAGACTACCATGCCATTACCGCAGACCGAGATGATACCGAGGATGCAAATTACGAAGCCTAGGATTCCGTGCCACAAAGGATTCAAAGGTGGGTACTGGTACCAGTGGGCGTCGATCAGATGGAGCATATCAGCGGGAACCTTGTCCACCACGGTTTGGTTTCCAAATCTTCCCGTACCCTGGCTCGCCCAGTTCTGGTAGGCAGCGTAGCTTGGCCCCGACATTACGGACATGCTTGACTGCTGTTATCAAATGCAAAGAATTCTTTTAGAACCCCTTATTTCATTTGCCAACTCAAAACTTACATTCTTGTAAACGTATATAATCATCGTACTTGTAAGATGGTGAGTCTAATGGTCACAAATATCAGAGAAATAAACGTCGCGGAACCGAGCCTGTTCAAGTTTGATGCGAAAGACGTAAACCAACGAGACAACTGTTTAATGTATGTTTAGAAGTAACCCGCACTTTGAGGTAATTCGTAACACCCACCTTCTGGCTACTTGGAGAAAAACGTGAAACGAACTAATCCAAGTACACGTCCTAGAGTGTGGATTGAAGAATTGGCCGCGCAGGGTGGAGAATTTAGCTTGGAGGATGTAGGAGATATCCGCTGTTAGGTGTCCACTGTTGGATGCGGCTCGTATTGTCGGCGTATACGACTCGCTTAAATATGCATCGGAAACTATCCCCGACACTACCATTTGTACCCCAACTAGCCCGGATTTAAGACGCCAAACAGTCTTAAGAAGGCCTTTATTAAGTTAACGAGGATTTAAGAATACCTTGTTGTATCTCAAGATCCGCACACAGAAACCTTACGAGGCTACGACAAGAATGGAACATCGGGGATCGGCCTATCCTTTGATTTCACTACATCTTATATATTCTCGAATAGCGACGGCCAATCGTCTTCGTCATTCGTGGAATTACCATCGAATGTAAATCATACCTGTTCTATTATTTGCTTCTTCGGCGAATAAAATATCGGAGGACAGATATAATCAGTGAGTGAATTAACTGTTTCTGTCGTATTCATATTTGTATTGGTCTTGTTCAGGTTCACAGCTTTGATATGGTTTCGTTGTATAATAAGCTTATAAATAATAGGGTATATGTTTTGATAGTTCATGTTCAGTTCGACCGTAAATGAAACATTAAGTGAGTTCCGACCGAGTAACATTTCCACCGTTTTTGTAGTAATTGAGGTTTACAGTAACGTTACTAATTAATTATTAATCGTGACGACAATTGAATTAATCTGAATATGAAAGTATACATATATTATTCTGTGCATTAGGATATTAAATGATAGCCACTCATTTCTGAGACTTACACATGACGAAGAGTAAGCAAGTTTTCTTCAAACAAGTGTTATATTTAACTAAAACACGAATGTCTTCGAGAAAAGTGTAAAACAAAATGGAAAACGCTACGTAATTTTCAACAATAATGGAAATACAATAAAATAGAATGCAGGTAAGATGTACTAGGATCTACGACACAACGAAGAACTGGCTTGAACTCGAATTTAAATTTCGAGATTATATCGATCGATTTCGGGAGAATCGCAGTAATCGATTGTAGATTGAATTTAAACTGGAAAGCGGGGGTAGATTGCCACAACAAATAAACTCGAATCAAGTTAGCAATTGGTGTTTGAAAGCTAATTTATATCGTATTTCTTATATTATTAAATACAGTTACGTTTCCTCGAGGCAATTTCAAAAATCGAGAGCTTTAAAGTCTTTGAGAGTGTCGTAAAATTGAAAGTCTCGGAAAATGGAGGAGGAGGACACAAAGCAGGAGTCGGACAAGGAAGTCGAAGAACCCAAGGAAGAAGAGGAGGACGATGAGTTAACTGCACAAAGTGCTTTATTGGCGATAGAACAGGCTTGGTTGAACGAGAAATTCGCACCGGAAATTCTGCCGCATCAATCCGACCTCGTAGAGTGCATGCTGCAACAAATAACTCACATGGAGGAGAACGTGAAGAGGTTAGAGAAAGGAGACTTGCGAATAATGATTCACCGAATGGAGCTCGACAGGATTAAGTTCGTGATATCTAGTTATCTACGAACACGTTTGGCGAAAATTGAGAAATATACGATTCATATCCTCTCACAGGAGGCCAATAGAAATCCAGACGAATGTTATTTAACGTCTGCCGAGCTCCAATTCGCCAAGGATTATCTTGCCAATCTCGAAACCCTTTTTCGTACGGTAGCTTTGCAATATATGCCGGGAAATTTTCAAACTTTCGAAGTCAAGAAACTTAGTACGAAACCAAATATGCAAACGTACGTATTCTTACGAGCCAATGAAAATATTCGTGGAATTGCATTGCCTGGAGTATTGGAAGAGGTAGATTTTGAGGCTGGCTCTCAGCACATCATCCAATACGATGCAGTTGCTGATTTAGTTAAAACTGGGGCTGTTCAGCTCATTTAAATATTGCATGTGTCTGAGACAAGAAAAATGGTTTAATTCAATGAATTTTGAAGAATGTATTTTTGTAAATTTTTGTATTCTAATACATCATATCGCATACTTTTTAAATTTAGCATCGTAGCATGTGGAGAATTGTATAATTTTTTTGTGGAGAGTATACAACTGGTAATCCAGTCGATAAAGTATGTCCTAATATCAAAAAATTATCAGGACGGTTGTTAGGACACAAATTGTATATTAAAAAAATTATTATTGTTAATGAACCTTGGGATGCATTTTGATAAGTACTAATAAGGCACAATCTTGAGAATCGAACTTATACGAAACTCAGCGATAAGTACACTGCCCAATATTTTCAATAAAATGTAAAATAATTGGCATCCCAGTAATTGTAATAAGATTGAAATCGCCCTAATGCGTAACTCGCATATAAAAATTCAGATAATAAAGTGACGTAAAAAACTTCAATATAAATTCGTAAAAATATTTCCCGATTTTAAGTACTTCTGGCCTATTACAACTAAGTCCTTAAATTTGTTCGTTTCTGTTTTACTATCGATGCCGACATCTTTGATCACAGTTATTGAGATTTTTATGAGTTAACTTCCTCCTCTGCTGCGTGCGGTAATGCTGCGTTTGATACAACATTCTGGTGGTATGCCTGGAAATAATACAATTACATATTGCAACATATAGGATATGAGAAATAATTCCTCGAATATATGCCGTACCTCTTTCGAGATTTTGTTCAGTTGGTCAAACATTAATTTTCCTGTATCTTTGACCATATTAGTAAAAAGACTTCGTTCTTTTTGGAGTAATAGATATGGATGATCAAACTCAATAGCTTTTCCATGATCCATTACTAGGACTCTGTCGCTGTCCATAATCGTATTCAATCTGTGCGCTATTGTCAGCACTGTGCAGTCGTTGAACTTCCGCCTAATCGTTTTCTGTATTAAAGAATCGGTTGCAGGGTCTACGTTGGCAGTGGCTTCATCAAGTAACAGAATCTTATTGTTTCTTAAAATCGCACGCGCAAGGCAAACTAATTGTCGTTGACCTGCACTGAAGTTTGTTCCTCCCTGCTCGATCTGATAATCCAAAGATGATATGGCACTCTTTAACTCTACGTCCTCGAGTGCTGCCCAAAGATTATCATCGTTGAACTTATAAAAGGGATCGAGATTATCTCGGACTGTTGCAGAAAATAATATCGGATCTTGAGGGATAATAGAGATCTTGTTTCGCAATTCGTGCAGACCGATTCCCTTAATGTCGATGTTGTCTATGAAAATAGCACCTTCGATATTAGTAAGATGGAATAAGGCCGATATTAAAGATGTCTTCCCCGCTCCAGTACGACCTACTATTCCAATCTACCCGAACAAATTTCACGCGATTATTTTACATGAATATTTTACGTGATTACCATTGATTTCTTATAATTACTATGATTTAATCACCTTTTCACCGGCCTTTATGGCGAAAGACAAATCTTTGAGAATAGGAGGATCCGATTCAGCATATCGTAGATAGAGACGATCAAACTTGATTTCTCCTTTGGTTGGCCAATTGTTCGGTGGTTTTTTACCAGGTTCACTTTCGAATGGACCTTCCTGCTCGAGTTTTGTGAATTGCAAAATGCGTTCCACGCTCGTCATTTGCGCCATGGTTTCAGCAGTTTGGCGCATACCATGTTGCAACATTCCACATAAAATCAAAACTTGCGATATGGCCAAGCCGACGTTACCCGCGAATGTATTTCCTTAAATCATAAACACGCACTTTTTATTCACCTGTTAAACTTGATATTTTTTTCAGAAATATCAACAAATAATTTACCATCATCGAGCACAATAAAACTGTATGTGACAAACGCCACAAAGCATATGGAAACTATGTCCAGCGCGAATCCGAATGCTGTACTTGCTATGATCGTCAACGAGTATGTTCTTGTATGAAGATCTTGATGGAGATCGAATTCTTTGCGCACCATATTTTGAGCGCTGGCCGATCGAATAGTTGTTAGTCCGGAAAGAGACGCATTAATGTGGGAGAAAACCGGACTTTTTGCTACGATCATAAAGAATCATTAATGACTCGGTACTCGATACGATATGGATACCGTGAAATGTTGAACAGGGATTCGTACTTATTCCTTCCAGACGTTTCGTATTCTGTGCCGTCCTAAGATAAATCGTCCTAATTTGCCAATATAAAATGCCCATGATAAGCATTGGGAAGACGGTCCACCAATTAATGATAAGAACTTGTGCTAAAATTCCGATCATTACCGCAAATATTTGAATGGCTTCTATCATCGTCCTCGGTAACATTTCATCCACCGCGCCAATATCCTTTGAAAATCGATTTAGGATACGGCCTGGATAAATTTGTGCTTTTTGTTAGTCTATGTTTTATGATACACTTTTAAAACATCCAAGTTGTGTACTTGCCGGAAGGATTCGTGTTGAAAAATCTCATCGGTGCTTTCAGTATGCAGGAGAACATGAGATTGTGAAGATTCTTACTGGCATTCATACATATTTTATAAAATATCAGGTTCCTTGTGGTAGTCATTATTATACTTATAGCCACAAAACCTCCGTAAATCCATAATGCTAATTCAGGGTCGAGATAATAGGATTTATCGGTCTGCTTGAAAGTATACATTACTGTAAATCATAATTTGCAAGGCAAATACAAATGGCTTTACGACTAATTTACAAACCGAGTTATCATATGCCGCACGTTGCCACATTGACGAATTGTCAACAAGTGTACTTGTAACATTGTTGACAAATGTTGTGTTTGCGAGTGTTTCGTTCGCGTTATCTTCCATGTCCATAGCAAGCTTAGAGTCCGTAATGTTGTATCGTTCACGCAGATCTTTCAAACGTATCTCTTCCGTTCTCGTCCTACAAATTATAATAGTTCCGCAAGCTCAAAAATTGAGAATCGAGCCGCTCAACCGCGAAAGTGACTAACTCCATCAGACAAAAATTCGAGAAAATTGGTAATTATGAAACGTTAAGCACCAATCATACGCTTTAGCAGTAATATTGGAAAATGTTCAAAACGTAGAGTTAATCATTTTAGCATTGGAGCGGCACAATTAAAGTTTGTAAAGCATATGCAGAACTAACCAATACGCGACCCAATAATCGGTGCCGCTACTTCCAAACTGACCGAGAACTAAAGCACCGAAAAATCCGAGAATCATTGAAATAGAACCGCCAGCTCTAAAATATTTCCAGTAAACAGATTTCGACATGCTTCCCTTCGCCATTAATTCCTCGGTTTCCTGTGGCTCTCCATTGTCTTCATCTTTACTATCATTGGAAGTAATAGATATATCTGTTACGTGATTTTCATCGGCTTTCACAACTTCCACTTCATCTTTCTGTTCTTCCGGAGTAAGCATTTCTAAGAAGTTTACTGTCTGGTTTTGAAGTTCCGCATACGTGCCCATGTATTCCACCTTGCCCTTTCAATAATCAAATAAAAATTATGTCAATATAACGACGCAAATATAATCATTAGTTTAACCAGAAATTCTTAGATTAGAATCATCCGTAATACGTACATTATTTAATACGATGATACGATCGCAATCTTTCAAGTACTGCACTTGATGCGTTACAAGAATGCGAGTTTTATTTCGGAGATAATCTTTAACGCACTCGTCGAACAGGTGTTTACCAATATGAGGATCCACCGCAGATAGTGGGTCGTCTAGGAGATAAATATCAGTATCTCTGTACACGGCTCTGTAAAGTAATGACTAAGTCAACAAGTTCAATTGATAATATATAAATTAGAATTCGATGAACCTTGCTAGATTTATTCTCGCACGTTGTCCACCACTCAATGCTGCACCTTTGTCTCCCACCAATGTTTTGTCGCCATAATTAAATTGTTTAAAATCTCTTAAAAGTGCGCACACACGCACGACCTTGTCGTACTTCGTTTTATCATACGGTTGTCCGAATAATATGTTACTTCTCACGGTACCAGAAAACAACCATGGCTCTTGACTAGCATAAGCTATGTTTCCACTGACTTGTATCTCTCCAGAGGACGGTTGAAGTTCTCCCAAAACTAATTGGAGAAAAGAACTCTAAGCATACAAAGTTACGTCGTTGAGTAAGGCATTTCTTAATGGCAAAGTACTTGGAAAATATGTCTCGGTGCAAGGATACCTTTCCCGAGCCCACGGATCCCACTACCGCATAAAGTTTCCCTCGTTCTATGTGAATGTTCATATCGTATACCGTGTTTGTAATTGCATTATCAGACCACGATGCTGTAATATTTTTCATCATAATACTAGTTCTTCCATCTGATCGTCGGAGATTTGTTGCACCAGGATTTTCTTTCAGTAATAAAAAGTTCTGTGCAAAAGAGAGACGTTGATTAAATCGTTGTCAAACATTGCTGAGTGCGTTTATCGAAGAAGTTGCAAGTGGTACAAGCAAGTATTAATTGGCAAATATTTGTTTCACCTCAAGTCTCTTAATTGATACTGCAGCTTCCGCTGCAGAAGACACTGCCATAGGATAAAATATAGCCATCGTTAATTGTAGGATATTAAAATACTGTGCCATAGAAAATACTTTGTCGGCAGATATATCGTTTCCGAGTAGTACATAGGCCATTACAGTAAAATATAGTGTCGTTCGGTCGGTGAACACAAAAGTTGCTAACGTGAATCCTCTTAAGTACGATGTCAATGTCAGAACTTGTATTTCATAGCTGAAACATGAACACTATCATTATTTCGTGTACTCAAACTTGTCATCTGTTTGCATGAAAATGTAAATATATGCAAACCTTCTGGCAAGACGGACAAGATTCTCGAATGGTTTCTCCCAAGTATACATTTTAATTACTTGTATTCCATCTATGATTTCGGACATCAGACGAACTCTTTCATCGGTTCTGATCGCGATTTTTAATCGCAATCGGGATGTCCATTTACTCATGTATCCTATGGAAAAATGATTCATTTATTTGCTTGGCCAATTAGTTCGTGCGGTTAAACGGCGATTTTTATTAGATTTAGTATATTCTGACAATTTTCTTTATTCAATAATGTATTAAAATTAAATTAAAAACCCTTCGGTTTCACCGCAAAACAGAGATGCAAATTGCACGAACTTTCTGGCCAACCCAATATAATCATCTCTATATCTAATATTTATTCGCCGGATTAACTATCAAACATACCTTGCACCGGGATTGTTTGAATACTGATAAGGAACACTCCAGCAAACACGGAAACACCAACACTTTGCCATATCAAATAGGTGATTAGAATGCCCTGTATTGGTAATATCCAGATGTAATGTAAAAATGCAAAGACTTGATCGAACCGGGCTACATCGTTTGATAATAAATTCACGATCTGACCGGGCGTAGCTATACCGGTAGACGATTTTGATAACCGTAAAATCTGAAATCGCCGTAAATTGTTGTAATTTGCTATACTAAATTCTATTATGAGTAATTATGAACCACTCAAATGCCAAAGTGATTAACTCCACTTTTTTCAAATTTGACAATATTATTGCCAAAGCGTACGATTGGTGATTAACGCTTCATAATTATCAATTTTCTGGAATTCTTCTTTGATGGAGTTAGTCACTTTGCCTGTGAGGGTCTCATATATGGATGGATATGGATCATATTCTGAATGAATAGGAATAGAACTTTAGATTCATCACCTTCCTGTACACCACAGATGAGCTAGCTACCCTCATTCTCATTCCCACTTGCAGTAATCCTAAAAAGGAGTGATGACTAGTGAGAGCCAATAGCAATGCTATAATTATAACAGCTGTAGCATAAGCATATGCTTCCTGAGAAGTGGAAGTTGCTCTAGGATCAAAATGCCAGATCAGTAATCCTAGAGTGTACGGTTGCATTACCCTGGTACATGATAATTTAGAATGAATTGGATGAATATTTTCAAGTATTTACCAAAGTGTTCAATTAATTTATCACCTTAGAATAACTGCCATAAAAAATGTCCACCCTCCATAATAAGCAAAAGACCAGGCAAATGTTTTCCTCAGTGCTCTAAAAAAGCTTGGTTTCCTGTTGCCATCATTTGCCAGGCGTACCTCTTTCAACCAGTTTCTATACGTCACAGTATACATACATTAGTCACAAAGTAAATATGTAATTTCTGAACAGATGTTTCTTTGTTTGAGATCATACCTTTCAAGTTTATCACCAAGAAGTTCACTCTCATCATTAGGCATTACATTATAGATATCCTTGATCTCCAAATTATGTTGTCTGCCATACCAGAACAAAGGTATTAACCATCTGGAAGAAAAGTCTGACATACATACTGCTGACCTAATTTCAGTGATTCACTTATTTCATTCATAAATTTAATCTTGTGCTAGTCATTGTTTGATAAACAGAATGCACTTTGAAAGCAATTTCGGTTTGATAGAAATAAAAGACGTACCCGAACACAAGTTTACTAAGAATATTAGCCGTTAATCTTGGATTAGATTTGTCATATTTCTTGCTACTGTCCATCTTCCTTGTTGTTGGGAACAATAATTAGCGGTGAATTTTTCGCATGGTCATGTCACTTGGATCTGTGCGAAAAAATTGTAATCCGGTACTCGCTGAGTGTACGAGGCTTATACGATTTTAATGTTTTCGTGCTGTTTCGATCGGTTTGCTTTCTGGAATAAGAAGTGGCAACTCATGTTTTCCTGTCCATAATCGGAAGAATTCTCTTAACTGCCGAGTTGGTGAGTATAACTTGTAAATGTTAACGGACAAGTGATATAGAATTGATTGTGGCACGTGCGCAAGCACGCGCACAAATTAATCCGATAAATTACGTAAGCATTCGCATTGCTCGAAGATTGATTACTCTCGTGCTGCTGTAACAGGGAGATGTCAAGGGCAATGACACACTAGGAACCAGGACAAATAATGTTAAGTTTTATCTCTTGAATTCCCCTTTTCTTACACCATTTTCATTATCAGAGATTCATAAACTAATTGTATTTAATTGAAATATATTGACATTAATATTTGAAGATATAATTTTGATTGTATTTCGATGAGTAACATCCTGATGCGTTTGCAACAAGGATCTAATCTTCGAAAACATATCTCCTACTATATATCGTAATCTTACGTAAACACTTGCGCGTGTTATGTCCGAAAACATATATTTATAATCAGAAGTTAGCGGTTCTCTTAAAAAGATTATATTAGATTTTGTTTCTCGACTTGGTTGTCCGGACAACTCAAATAAATTGATAGATTATATTTCCATTAACGGCGGACGACCGGCATGCAAAATTTCTCGTACATAATATAACAGTTTTATATACCTTTTCTGTTAACAAATCCAACGAAATCTTTCGTGTTATTCAACCTCAAGAAATCGCCGGGAAAATTTATCAAAATGGTATGACAATTCCTTAATAAACAATATTGATCCTTGAACCCAGAATATCCAATATTATGGCGTCGTTAGAGTTCCAGAATATGACTTTCTACTACAAATATTTCTATCGTAAATAGTTTTCCGTGTACACCAATTAACTCCGCTATTTCAAGTATAATTAAGTGATTAGTAATTAGCTTGAGTCTACTCCATTTACCGCGAGTAAATTATAAGGTAACGGCTATAAATTGTAGCGAAGGAAGAATAAAATTTAAATGATAATCATCGGATTTTGAATACTCAAATACACGGAAATATTATCGTAACTTAAACATCACGATAACTTTTCGTAATTGAATCGCTGCAACTTAACACTAGAACTACTAAAGCAATTAAAATGCCGGCTCCTCGGAATTTAATAAACATGTACAATTTTTATAACGTTTCTTAGCGCACAATAAACGTAAATAAATCGATTAATTTATTTCCTTCATTCATCCTTTTTTTAATGACGTACACATAAATATACAAATATAGCTGGATATATCACCGGTAGTTCTAATGTTAACTTAATAATCGCGTTGTTTTACAACTAATAGTGTTACGAACATACAAGAGAATAAAAATGGAGTCTAGATATAAGAGTGAGAGGAATACAATGAATAAAAGGGTAACCTTTTTTAAAGCGCGAGTGTATATCGATTCACGTGGGCCAAGCGGGTGTCCAAATGGGCAACTCATGCTGGGAACTCTACTGCCTGGAACATGGGATTCAGCAGGACGGAACTATGCCATCCGACAAGGTTTCCGGTACCAACGACTGCTTCAATACTTTCTTCAACGAAACCAGTAGCCAGAAAATGGTACCGCGCGCAGTTATGGTTGATCTCGAACCCACGGTCGTCGGTTAGTTTTACTAGGAAATGTAATTTGATCTATCCATATCGATCTTAAGCATTCCATAAAGACTTCGGCGAACATGAATGCAGAAAGTGCACACATTTTACGAAGAGTTTCTATAATTACGAAATGTGTAATTATTATTAGACGAAGTCCGATGCGGACCATACAGGCGTTTGTATCATCCGGAACAATTAATCACCGGAAAAGAAGATGCCGCAAATAATTACGCGCGAGGACATTATTCTATTGGTCGCGAGGTGATCGACTCCGTGATGGACCGAGTAAGAAGACTTACCGATCAGTGTACAGGACTTCAAGGATTCTTTGTTTTTCATTCGTTCGGTGGTGGTACCGGTTCCGGATTCACATCCTTACTGATGCAAAAACTATCGGACGATTATGGTAAAAAGAGTAAACTAGAGTTCGCAGTGTATCCAGCACCGCAAGTGAGTCTGCCGAAGTGGCAGAACTTAAAGGGATGAACGTGACTAATTAAACGTTTACCATTATACGGATAATGGTTCCTTAATTTCTTTAGGTATCCACCGCAGTAGTAGAACCTTACAACGCGGTGTTGACGACTCACACAACCATCGGGCACTCCGATTGCGCGTTTATGGTAGACAATGAAGCAATTTATGATATAAGCAGACGGAAACTCAGTATCGAACGTCCGACGTATGCGAATCTGAATCGACTGATAAGTCAAGTTGTATCGTCGATAACGGCATCCTTGAGATTCGATGGTGCTCTGAATGTCGACCTGACAGAGTTCCAAACTAATTTAGTACCCTATCCGAGAATTCATTTCCCTCTTGCTACTTACGCCCCTGTTGTATCCGCCGATAAAGCATTTCACGAGGGTATGTCTGTCGCGGAGATAACGTCGGAGTGTTTTGAAGCCGCTAATCAAATGGTGAAATGTGATCCTCGTGAGGGCAAATATATGGCTTGTTGTCTCTTATACCGTGGCGATGTTGTACCGAAGGATGTTAATGCGGCCATTGCTATGATGAAAGGCAAAAGTTGCATCCGTTTTGTAGATTGGTGTCCAACTGGATTCAAAGTCGGCATCAATTATCAACCACCCACTGTGGTGCCAGGTGGAGACTTAGCTAAGGTACTGAATTATAGAATGAATATATCGCATTGTTCGAAGGGAATGCGTGATATTTATGTACCTAAGTATTTAGGTACAGAGAGCAGTCTCCATGTTGTCGAATACCACAGCCATCGAGGAAGCCTGGGCGAAATTAAATTACAAATTCGATCTGATGTATAACAAACGTGCTTTCGTTCATTGGTACGTCGGTGAAGGCATGGAAGAACTTGAATTCGCTGAAGCCCGCGATGATTTGGCTGCACTCGAAAGAGATTACCAGGAAGTTGCACTCGAGTCTCCGTCCACTCCCGATGCAGCCCTAGAATACTGAAATAGATCTGTGAACACTTCTCTGCGAACTTGCCGTCGTCGGCCATCACAAAAACAAAAAAGAACTCTGCAACCGATAACTCAAATTATATGCAAATATTTTCGTTTACACGACTTTTTATATGTTTGTGACTAAGTTCTTTTTTAGGGAAGTATTATTTCTATTACTGTACAATTGTCCGTGTTATGAGAATAAACATTTGCCAATACTGAAATCGTTAGTCCACAAATTAATGCATCCCGCGTAAAGTAATCATTTTTTTAGAACAGTGTTACTATAAAGTCGAAGAGGTATTTATTGAGAACACGAAGTCCTTCTTAGAGCGATATTAAATTTACACTTATTGCACAGAGCACGAGTATAAAAATGATTTGCCGTCGATATAAATATCTATTATTATTCATAATGATATTACAAAACAACAAGGAATAAAATCAATCGATATTCGGTAGGTAGTTTTTACGTATCGGTATTCATAAGACAACATAAACCCTATCTCTGCGCGTGCTCGATTTATCTTACAAGAAATTTTATTCACATATCTGGCCTCTCAAAGGAAACGATTACTCGAAAGGAAGGCAAAAAATGGGACGATATCAATAATAAAACTATATAATAAAAATAAAATTTCTTAATCCTATTAGACCAGAAGGGTGGGAATAGGTTTTTTCCCGGGCCACGCTTCCTTCGCGTATTTTTTCTTTTTTGGTTCCATTGCTCTGGGTTCCGTCGGTGCTGGCATTTCCGGTACTTGTGGGGTTTCCGACTGTATTTGATTCGGCGTCATCTCCACTTCTGGAGCTGGATTTGGTAATGCGATACCAAGACGCGACGTTAATGAAGTTAACGCCGTGGAAAATGGATTCATGGAGACGGATGCTGGTGTGAATTGTTCTGGAGGTAAATCGTGGTAAAGTTGAGGAGCAATGGAAGAAGGTTGAAGATGTATCAATGGATTGTGGTCTTCCAATAAGGATATTAAACCACCTTCCATACGCATTCTCTGCAATTGAAATTCGGGGTTCAATATAGGAAACTATAAGAAAATAAAATAATAAAAATGGTCAAATTTTTAACGCGGCCGCGACTCGTACCTTGCTCGGAACGACAGTAGTTTGTACGAGATTACGAAACCTGCCGACTGAAGGATCTACATCTTCCGGATTTATGACTTCTTCATCGTCGTTAAACGTAATTGCCTTTTTCTTTCGTTTTCTCGTGGTTTTATGCATTTCATCGTCGGATATACCAAGCATAGATATACGCCGATTGTGTGCAGTGTTAAATTCTGTTAAATTCTAAGAGGAAATTCGGAGTGGATTATTTGATACTTTTGAAATTATGGTACATTTTCTTTTCACACTATACACACATCAAGCTCCATTTCAGTTTCTGGAAGTCCGAGGAGACCACCTGCATCCATGTCCTCTGAAAGTTTTTCTAATTCTTCGATAATCGGTCTTGTACCAGTTTGAGGTCGCTCTCTTATAATATAGTACCTAGTAGATGCTCCAAAGTGAAAGGTACTATCGATTGGTAACTGAGTTGGTTTATGTGCATCCAACCGCATATTACCGATAAAAGTTCCATGTGCTACAAAGAAATGTTATCCGCTAATTAGCACTACCACTCTATTAATTTTATTCATATAAATGTATATACACATTAACGAATTTCTAGCAGATGTAAGAGATACTCACTGCTACCCAAGTCGACGAGAAAAGCACGATTTAGATGTTTGTGATAAACTAAAGCGGCATGTACACGAGAGCAAGAAGCATGGTCTATGCAAAAATCATTTAATTGTTGATTACGACCGAATAGATAACATTTTTTTTCATCCACCATTAATTTCTGCAATATAATCAGATCCTTGTTAATACTGCTCTAAGTGGTAACTTACGCTTATCAACCTACTGTTTATCTGGCATAGTATCATACCTGTATTAATTTATCATTTTTTAATACATCCAAATGTAAACCACCTGGTGGTTTACCAGCCCTAAAAAAATGAAGCCTGGTATCAACTTCTAAGTCTGTGTATAACTATAACTCTATAAGTCTGCAACTCTTGTCAGTTGCATCTCTGTAATTTCCATGTGATATCAAATATAAAAATATTTCTTGGTCGTACCAATTGGGAACTTCGTAATGATTGGCCATTACTACTGTCACTAATTTTTCTGATTGTTCGACCGACTGGGTTTTCAAAATAAATACGAAGAAAAACACATCCGACGTCAGTGGTCCAAGAATGTCAGGCTAACTTGCCTCTCCGGGGGTCCTCTGTACGTCTCTACAAATCGTTCCATTTAATAATCGAATATATTCATCGGTATCCTAAACTGAACGATCAAATAACGTGAAACTGAAAGAGAATCTTTCCAATTCATTGGGGAAAAACAACAAAGCGTTATTTTCGCGCGGTATATATGCCTTTTACACAGGAACCATGTTATATACTCTTATTTTTATCTCTCAATCACCGAACGTTCTTATACGCGATGCACTTTCTTATGCACTTTTCGCAAATCAACTAACGAACCTTTCGCCAATAATTCAACTTCGATAGAAATTTCACATTGGATTCCATATAATTGTTCAAACGCATGAATTTTATAAAAAAAGATAAACTTTCTTCGTAAAATTTAAGGTATTGTTTAGATGCTCGATTACTACGAAACTAGGGATTTTATTGGCGCTTAAGATCCGTCTTTTTCTTCAGAATTATAGCGATTACACCCGTTTTATTAATGAAATACACTGCAATTTGTATTAATACCTACGAATAATTAATCAATTACAAATATTATCGAAATATCTAACTGTAATTGTAGTTGTTCGCCAACAATGCGGGGTGACTTCGATGCACAACTTAAATTGTCTCCTCAATTATCTTTAAACTCTCCGTACCCCTATCAGTTCTTTTATAAGTTTCTTTAATAAATTGATGTTACAAATTACCTGGATTAACATAAAACACAAACCTCCCTGCATAATTATGAAGCTGGTAAAACAATTTATAGAAATTGTCTGAAAGTGAAGCAAACTCTTTACGTGTGTATGTGGTGGTGGTTTAGCGATCGGTAATGGACGACCGATAAAGGTGCTTGTGAAAGCTGTCTTTTTATATGTTCCTTGTACATAAAATCTGTGAGAATAATAAAGGAAAAAATTAGCAGAATATTTGAAATAATATTAAGCAGGTCGACTAATGTTTGCAATTGAGGAGAACTGCTGCTGGACGATTTTTAGCGAATAAAATGTCATGCAAAATCGGGCAGCGCGTAGAGGTTCCTGGCAAAGACTGTCAAGGAGTGATCGCATACATTGGTCATCCGAGTTTCGCATCCGGCAAATGGATCGGTGTAATACTTGACGAGCCGAAGGGAAAAAATAATGGTACAATTAAAGGACAATCGTACTTCAAGGTACTTATTTTATCTACGTCCTCTCCATATATGTATTTCATAATACTATAATCTATGTAGTGCAACAAATCAAAAATCCTTATATAGCTGAGTGGAGAAAGTTTATTCCGTTTAATGTAATGGAATTTCGATGATAATATTTTCAAAGTATAATGTTAGGATTCAGATCAATATTTAGAACTCAACATATGAGAAGGTATATGTAGAAAATTATATATTGAATTTCTGGAATTCTAGTGTGCCGAGAATCATGGAATGTTCGTGCGGCAATCGCAACTTATTCTGCTGGACGATGCTGGAAACAGAACTGAACCAGCTAGCCCATCATCCGCAGGCAGCAGTGCTACAACGCCGGATGACAGTGGAGCAGCGCGTGCCAGAAGTCGATTAAATAGGTACACATTCCATTTCTAATCTCAATCTTAGACCTAGTCTAACATATGGAATTATTGCTTAATTTAAAAGCTAGGATGTATATATTATTATATGTGAAATATTATATAGTTTGCTAAAACTAGTATTATTCTTTGTTGTGCGAAATGTTCAAACTGTATGTTTTTAAATGAAACTAGATTAACGACTTTGTAACATATATCCACATTAAAATATGCATCATAATTTCATGCCAGCATTAGCACGCGCAGAAGGAACGAGCCGACCGCGTAAGTTTCTATTTCAATCTGATCCTACCTCCTTTTTGTCTGCATTCATAATGAAATTCTGTTAATATGATTTTGAAAAAAATTAACTGTGTCGCTTATATCGCAATATTTATTATAAGAGGCGGGTGGTTCTTGAAGACAGGTGTAATTAATAATAAAAAAAACTTAAAATTCGTACGCTGGTCATAAAAGAGTAAGGAGAAAAACGTCTCCAGCACACGTTACTCGGCAGCAATCGGACAAACTCTCTGGGTAAGATATTGTCCGAGTTTTATTGGAAAATATGTGTAAAAAAGCGTGCCACTATTCGTTTAAATTGCTTTCGTATTTAATGGATATGCTTAGGTGCGAGAATAAATAAATGTCTTAGGGTCACTGCACTTTTCTTTGATTTTTAAGCTCGGAAAAAGCTTTACGTACAATGTGGTACTCGGTCTTCGGTGTCTCGCGAGATTACGCGTAACGAACTTCTGAAAAACTACTTAATTTATGTCCATTTATTAATGTATTGTATTTGTGCAGCCTGGAATATTTGGATGCGATGCTTGTTAACACATTTGCTGCCAGCCACGAGTATACTCGTGATGTCGAATTATTTTGATCTTTTGTAGCGGAAGTAGCATCGAAAAAATGAAGGGAATCTTGTTGCTGAGCTATGTCTAATGTAGTATTCACACAAAGAAATAATGGCACATCGATAAACGTAAACATTTAATGCAGAAATAGCAATACGAATGAAAACAAATAATTTGCGTTGGCAGCGAATGCGTTTTATGACGATGTTGTACATGTTTGTCAAACGGGAATGTCTCTGTCGTACGACATATTTCTAGTATGCTTTATAGGCTTCTGTCGTGTTCGAAGCAGTACGAATAATCAACTATGATCACAGTATAGCTGATATATAAAATACTGTTACTATTTAGATCTTTAATTAAAAATATTTCTAACATTACAGTTCGAGGCTTTCCTTGGCTGGCAGTAGGACTTTACTAAGCGCACCAAGTACAGAAAGTCTAACAGGATCTCAGCACGAGCGAAAAGATGCCGGAGAATCTCTTATTCCAGCACCCACAACAGCGAAACGTGCTTCGTTTATCGAGGTACTATCCCTTTCACGTTTAATATATTCCATTGTCCTATGATCTTCCAAACCGAATTAACCCTTTGCACTCGAAAAACTACCACCACTCAGTTTCATGATGTAATTCGAGTGGCGACTGAAAGGCGGCATTAAGATTTACTCCACTTACTTATTTTTATTAAATTTTAAATCACCGACAATTTGAGTAAATCTTAATGTCGTCTGTTAATCGCCGTTCGAGTTGTCGCAATAAATTGATGCCTCCGAGCGCAAAGGATCCAGTTGTTATACCTATTATTTTATGAAGCACAGTGGTTGAATGATAGATCAAAAGGATCTATCGATAAGGCATGTAATACCTGTTATGTGATGTAACATTGTCAATATACTAATGATATAATTATACATGTCGCACATATTCTCGATTAAGTTAACAGGAAGATGTTACGGGTTTCCGCGCTCTGTTCAGATCTCCGCGATTGCTAAAACAATTGTTGTTTTGTACTCCTTATCACAAAGAGTCATATCTTGTGATCCTGTCACCTTACCAGGAATACTGTTCATTGCATGTGTCTCGTGAACAGAGACATATTTTTTTGAGATATTACAAAAAGAGGCATAAAGAAATAAAGAGAAGATGTTTGAAGGGATCCCAGAATGGCACAGAATGATTGATATATGGGTATGCACGTACGTGTTTCAGAAGTCCCCTAGCACGAGCTCGCCTCCAGGCAAAAAGCCAAAGGCCCAAGATGATCACAATAATGTAATTAATACTCATTAATTGTAATACCTCCGTTTTTTTTCTCTCATTCAATCTTAATCTCTCTCTTTCTCATACTAGCTGTTTGTCGACCATCAGCATCCTAACGCATATAATCTCTTCTAATAACTAGCATCACGTTACACTATCAAATGGGTTTTCATATCGTTCCTAATGGATCATGGAATTGATTTTGGCATATTCACCTTCCTTACATTCCATCTTCGTCGTTATTTTCCATCAAGCATCCGCTTCGTTAACTCAGTTTTCTAACGCTTCGTTAGTTTGCGTCTGGAAAGGGGTATTCAGAAGTGTAGATGCCTAAGTGACTAGTTTTAGGTCCTGAATTCCCCTTGTAACTTACATCTTAACGAGATAGTATTCGATAACAATAGATCAAGCATAGGCGTACTAGCTAAAGAAATGTCTAACGTCTACAAAACTGGACAATCTTTCTAACTGCATTTACTAGGAATTAGAACGTTTCTCGTAAAAAAAAGCGCACTTAGACTTGAACATTCTAAGGAGAAGATAGATGAAGTACTCGAATCGCAGTGGCTGCTGTGAACTTTGTACAAACATATTTCATATATTAACACGATTCAGTTTATCGATCGAATCTTCTCTGCTGATTAGAAAATAATAGAGCATACTTAGATTAATACAGCACAGTTCGTGGTGCAGCTTGTTGGTGTCTTTTTGTCACAATTAATCTCATTAATCACTTTAAGATAGACTAATTTTATTCAATGTACACATATATAGAAATATACAAAAGCATTAGCCCAAAATACGCACAGTTTTTGTATACCGAATGTGGGGTGTTTTTTTCATTACCGCAGGAATCTACCGGGAATCAATTATATCTTTGTTTGCAGCACTCATATGTTGTTTAGTTATTGTAAAATCTTGCACTTTCTTAAATCCCAGGGATGAGACAGGTCAAACTGTGTGGATGGACCGGAGGAAACTCTTATTTTTCCAGATTCAAAATCGTTTTTATTGCGATAATAAAAGAAACACCCAACTTATGTCAATCATATATTTCAATTTGTATTTTTTTTTCCATTTTCTGCTATTCAGACAGGCTTTGTAGAGACTCTAAAACCACAATTCGTACCCGGCCAAGTCATGGCAGGTTCCGCGGCAGCAGCGAATTTGGTGGAGGAAAAACTCTCGCACTTACAACTCGTGCAAGAAAATGACAATTTGAAATCACAGGTAAAACTTATTTTAATACTATCAAGAGTTTACTTGTAGACTTATGTTTGATATCCTACAATGCATTTATAGGTTCGAGATTTAAACGAGAAGGTGGAAACACTGCGGGTGAAGCGAATGCAGGATAAGGAGAAGATGAAAGACTTCGAAAAAATCAAACTTCAGCTGGAACAACTTATCGAATTCAAAACCAAAGTCATGGAAAGCCAAGTATGTTTGTCATTATTGGAAGCTAGCAGTGCATTATCTTATTAAAACCGTCTTTTTTTACTGCTAAAATAAGGCTAGTCTACAAAGGGATCTTCAAAGAGCACGTCAGGAAGCAAGAGAAGCGCATGCTGCCAGAGAACAGTTTCAAGATGAGATGGCAGATCTCGCTGAAACTGTGGAGATGGCAACATTGGATAAAGAAATGGCAGAAGAAAAGGCTGAAACTTTGCAAATCGAGTTGGAACAGCTTAAGGAAAAATTGGAAGAACAGACATTGGATCTGGAGATATTACGCACTGAAATGTCTGAAAGGGTGAAGTATCTTCACATTCTTGAATTAATATACAAAGGAAAAAGTCACAGTGATAATAACTGTCTATATAAACAAAGACTTCAGGAGGGGTATTAGCAACGGGAGCAACAAGCTATGAAATCAAGCAATTGGAACAACAAAATAATCGCTTGCGCGAAACGCTCGTCCGAATGCGGGATCTCTCTGCTCACGAGAAGCATGAATTTCAAAAACTACTAAAAGACTTAGACCAAAAGAAATCAGAAATTTTGGAACTGGGACGTACCAAGGAAAAATTATCTGCGCGAGTTGAAGAGATGGAACACCAAATAGCTGATTTGCAGGAGCAGGTATGGAATATTAAATTTTTTCGTACCATATTTTTTAACTCGCAGTGTAAGATTATACTGGTTTCATTAGGTTGATGCAGCATTAGGTGCCGAAGAAATGGTCGAATTACTCGGCGAGAAGAAAATGGCATTGGAAGAGAAAGTAGCTGAATTGGAAGAAGCTGTTTCTGATTTAGAAGCACTTCAGGTATGTTTTCATTACAGTATTCATTCCGAGTACAACAACCACACATCTTACTGTATTGTCTGTCTACAATGTTAAGATATTTTTAATTAGTTGTATGTGGTATATCATAATATAACAATACAACGTGAAAATGTAGCTGCAATATCGTAAAAACCACGAAATTTTCATTACACTCGGTCTCGCTTGACGCGACGTTCGCCGCCATGTTTACAGCGCGGCGGCAACCTTTCGACTGGTCGAGCGCTGTTCGCACGCGTAGTCGATTTGTATTCAATCAAATATTCAAACTCTGATTTCAACTCAATTTATGTCTTTATACACTCAAGTTTTTATTAGAATCTTATTAGAATAATTCTTACTGCATATAGATTAGCTGGTTGCATATTATTTGATCGTTCCTTGTAAAATTAGAGTTTGAAAAAACATTACCTTGTAGGATATGTCTGATCAATTGGCCGAGTCTTCGAAAGAACTGGAATTGGAATTACGCGAGGAATTAGATCTTGCACTTGGCGCGGCTCGAGATGCTCAACGACATCGAGATGCTGCATTGGAAACGTTGGCAGATCGTGAAGTGACAATCGCGAAATTCCGCGAACTAACGCATCAATTGCAGGAGCAATGTTTGCAGCTGCAGCAACGAGTGCAGTCGACAGAAACATCCAAGTCTGGAGTGCGAGGTAAGATGATCGAATTTGTCATAGTATTCAGAGATAAGTGTGACTATTAATTTTCATTTCTAGGTGCGGAACAACAACTGGCTGAGATCTTAGATTTCCAAAAAACATTTGCTGAAACCCGAGCACAAACCAAAGCAGTCGATCTGGAGTTACGTCGCTTGGAAGCTGAGGAAGCAAGAAATCATGTTTCTTTGTTACTTTCATTTATGCCACCCGCATTTTTGACACGCGGCGGAGATCACGATGCAATTCTAATGCTTCTGCTTATTCCGAGAATGATGCAGAAAACTGAAATATTAATCTCGCAAGTTCGGGATAAGTACAGGTCGCTCGAAAAAATCGACAGGTGAATATCTCTACTTTGAAATGAAGGTCCGTGTCGCCATATTGGAGTACAATCGAGTCCCTTTTTATACGTATGTTTTTAACGCAATTTTTGAAGTTATAACGGTGATGCAAAAATGCTGTTTGTTTTTTGCGCGGATTTCTCTGGAATATATCTGCCCCATAAAAAAAGGCTTGAATATATCATGATGTTTCTTTGTTAGAGCAACTGTGATAAAAGGACATGCGGTGGCACAATACACGTTCAGATCGAGACTTTGTTCGTACATGTATTCGTTACAAACAGCCCTTGGATGTTTCGATTCAGCGTTAAGTATTTGTACCCCTGAAGTGTTGCTAAAAACGGGTGCCGCATATCCAGAAATGGCAGCGCAAGAAAAAGCGTTGGATGCTTTAATAGAATTAGCCAAGAAAGATCAACTAGATGAAAATTTGCCAATGGATGCTGTCGAAAAATGCTGTGGATATTTCACAACCATGTTCTCCGTACTATTTGGAGAAAGCACAATAATTAATCAAGCGCGATTGGTAGTTAATGGAACCAGAATGCTTGGCAGCTGCTGTGATGCTATCGTCACTGATGCTGCAGCTATTAAGACTCTACTTCAGGGTGATACCGGAGATATAGGTTCGCTGATTTTAATATCGTAAATCAATAACATTGTGAGAGTGTCTTCTTAATCAAAGGACATTCACCATTGTTTTTTTCGTCCATTCCAGGCCTACTTTGTCAACATGCTGAAACGACTTGCGAAGTGATACAACAGCATCTCAAGTCGGCGAGAAGACGAGTACCAAGGGATCATGTTACTACAAATAATCCTGCGGATGCTAATTTAGGATTGGATAACGATTGCAGTGAACAGCTGACAACGTGTTATCAGCATGGTCTTAAAATTATGAAAACTCTTCAATGTTTGCTGAAGAGTACGGTGCAAGCTATTATCTCGAATGGCGGTAAGTAATTTATACAATTATTTCGAATTAATTAATACATTCGCGCCGATTCATTCTCAGCCGAATGTTGAGCGCGTAAATTTGCGGAACTTTGATAAGTAAAATTACGTTGACAAAAAATGCTACGAATACCAACATGTCACTTAGTCAAAACGTACTCCAACGTTTTCAAAAAAATCCAGACACCACCGATTATTTTATTTACGTTGAAACTTGTAAATGCTTTGTCAACAGATTTAGATACTGGACTTAACGGGGATCAATTAAAAGAAATGGCTTCTATTGCTTGCGAGAAAGTATACGACACCGAAGATTTAGGCCCAGTAGCTACAATTAAGAACAGTTTAACACTAATACAACAGCTGGCAGCCAATTTAGCACAGAAAATGGCAGAGTGTGAAAACGAGTTGGCGATTACCGGCCAAACTTTGCAACACACGGAACAAGGAACGGAAGAATCGTTAACGCCGGTTTTAATAAGAGCTCAAGCAGCGCGTAAAGAATCCGAAGAAACTAAGATACTGAGCAGGTAAACATCTACCGCAAAAGTTGCTTAATTTTCGTTCTTTTTGTTTTCAACTTAAAGACCAGACATTAAAAGAAGTATTTTACCGTCATTAGGAAACTGGAAACTAGGGACAGCGATATACGTGAGGTAAAACTAGCCTTGAGAATGAAACAAGAAGAATTGTGTGAAATGGTGTTAAGAAAGGAAATAGTTGAAAAGCGACTCGCGACTCAACAACACGATCACGAATTGAATGTCGAGAAATTCAAGCGGAAACTGGAAGAAGCACAAAATCAATTGAAACGCAAGGTATTCGTGAAATTCTGAACTAAGTTCCCAATATCTTTATAATAGTTTCTTGATCTTCATGATATTCTGCTTTAATTAGGAGAAGGAATTCGAGGAGACAATGGACCATCTTCAAAAAGACATCGAGAGTTTGGAAAGCGAAAGAGGTCAGTTGAAGGAGAAGGTAAAGTCTTTTGGAAAGAAGACAATATCTGGATCGGGAACAGACATTTCTGGAAGTACCACTTCCATATCATCATCGGGTGGTCAAACAATCGACAATAAATTCCTGATACAAGAAATAAAATCACTTAAAGAGGCCTTGAATATTGAGAATCGGCAGAAGAGGAGGTTGATCTACGACTCGTTACGTGAGAAGTTTAATAACTTAGAACCTATAACACCAGCGAGAAAACCAGGATCCGGTGATCCAAAATTGCAGGAATTAAAAAAGAAATATAGCGATCTACACAAGGTGAGTGATTAGTCGCTGCAACGGTAATAAACATTAAATTAAGTGCAATCTCTCATTTATACATATCGTTCATTTCCCAGGATGTGAAGAAGGCCATAACGTTCCCGGTAGTTCCGGATCTGAGGCGCAACAAAGGGTATGAACCGGAAAATCCGGTATTAGAACGGGCAATGCCAATCTATCAATTCCAACAACGGCGACTAGCTATGAGGGAACTGTGGGAACGCGCGGAACGACTAGCTGTAAGCATATTATTCTCTTTCTAGTTACTTTTTTTTCAACGATAGCATCTGCAATATCAAAAGACCGGTTATTACTGTTAAAACAGAAAACAATAACCCGATTCATTACTTTGTTTAGGACGAGTTATGCGAACAAGTCGTGAAGTCGGGAGTCGGAGCACGCGCGATGGCTGTTTCCACAGCGTTCCCGAACCGGAAATGGCAACAGTCGTGCAAACTGAATGTTGTTAATGATGTCCTCTAAAAACGATCGAAACTTTCGCACTTACGGTGCGTTGCTAACTTTCGCCTTCTCACACTTAGAGATTATTACATATTATTTATTACAATAAGATAGAATTTACTATCACGGCCGCTTTAATAATCAGTGCAATACGAATGATTGATCCGCATCGTCGGTTTAACGTATTACATGCTCTTAAATAAGATTACATTTTTCTCGTTCTTTCAACTACCCTCGATCGACTATTTTATACGGAGAATGTGACAGCGTAAGGTAATTAGATTTAACGAATTTCTTGTTTCTCACCGTCGTCCATGTAACGGGAGATATAGGTGACAATTAAATCTAGCGAAAATGTGATTTGCAAGCGTGCGACCTTTATTTATTTTCGAATATGGCTACAGTACGATGACCGGTGCATCGCGACTGATAGACTCTGGCGGTATATTTTTGTTACGTTATAAACACAATATTATTAGTATTAACAATTTACGAGTAAAGTCATCCGCAGCCTCCCCCGGCTTCTGTATCATATATATATGTACGTTTTATGAACCGTCAAATATATATGTATATATATATACGATTTAAAAATATTTACATAGTTTATCCTTTTTTTTTGTTCTTTCCTCTTGTACAACCCTAAAGTCGAAGGTATCACAATATAAAAGTATGTCCGCGGTTGTGTGGGCGTTTGTGTATCTCGTGTACTAAGTAGCAGGTACATCACCTACCTTCACCGAACAAAATACCTATTTTCCTATCATTTTCTCCCCGTCCATCGTAATCCCGCGATTCGCGGTACACGACTCCTCAATGAAACAGGACGTATATATAGTACAATGTCTCAGTTTTTATTCATAGAGATAAAAGGAGCAATAAACTGTTGATGTAATTGTTTTTTCCCTTATTTATGAAATAACGTATGCCTTAATTTTACTGTCACATTTTATTATACATACATACATGCACGAATGTATACATACGTATCCAATGATGCTTACTCGTGTAATTAACAATACGTATGTATACATAGGTACATACCAAGTAGTTGTAAGTGCATATATCATTAATTATTCATTAACTTACTCGCTCATTCATTCTTTTCGCATGGTAATACACACCTTTTCCTTTATACTCATTCACTTATTCTCTGTTTTTCATCTTTTTTTTTAATAATAATAATAATAATAATAATAATAAACCATACATTCGCTCGAGGATATTTAATGGTTATATTCTTCAATGTTTCCCTTCCATCTCTTAATCCGTGTGTCGAAAAACAAATTCGTCAAACAACTCGTCCGCCTGAAGTATAATTAAGTATACAAGATCCAGTCGAATTTATTCCGTTCAAATCGGCAAATCGCATTAAGGCTGACCGGACGTATTAATCTAGTTTGTTTTTGTTTACATCTCTCCCTCCACCGCCCGCTTCTTCTAATCTTTCATCCATTTAAGGACATGGCGGTTTACGTACTATTCTTCTATATCCTTGTTTTTTGGAAGTAATAGAAATAGCATCTTGGAACATGGATGTGTGATGAATCTAGTAAACAGTGTGTCCACGTTCATTGAAACGAAAAAGGTTTTGATGATAGACGCGAGTCTCCCGATAAGTTCTCGCTGATTGGAGCGTGTGTCGATGATATATTCGGTAACCGCGTATGGCGACCCAGTTTAGTTCCTATTCAAGATAATCGACTGACCGATCGATTTAAAGGACCTTAAGTCACGCGTTTTCCTTTAATCTCTTTATGTTGAAACTTCTCGATTTTGACGCAACAGCAAAAAGTATTGCCATTGTACAGTCTCAGCTATTAAAACTAATATATCTATATATGTACGGAAGAAGTCATTTGGCTGGATTTGGTTTTTACAGGTTTCACTCACGAAATAAAATATGTTTTCTGGTTTTTTTCCTTGATTCGGGGAAAAAGACAAGCCTGTAATCCATTTCCAGTTTAAAAGAAAATTAGGGTCCATTTCACGTTTCCCAAAACAAAAAAAACAACTGTATTCATTGTAATCGACCAAATATGTTCACAGAAAGAAAGAGAGTAAGCAGTTGGAATACGATCGGGATAGAATTTCTAGATATTTGTTCGTTTCTTGATCGATACAATGTAATATATCTAAAAATTAAATCGCTGCCTTAATATTAATGTACTTTAATATTACACGCCAGTATTGTTTTGGAGGATACTGTCGCTTCACTCGTATGTATATGTATATATGTGTGTCTGTGTGTGTGTGTAAAAAAAAACACATTATCGAGGCCAAAAATATCAAAGGTACATCTTTGATACTGTTTGACGTGGTATCTTATGTAAGAAAAATATGAATATTTCCTCTCCAAGTTACACGCGCGCTATATTTCTATCGTATTATTTTAATCGGAGGATGAAACACAAGTCAGGAAGCAAGAAACTGGTAATTATATCAATACTCTCCCTCCATTCTCGCTGAAAATTCATTCACCCACTCTCCCGCAAGTATCATCGTGTTCTATTTGCAGAGTAGATATAAAACTTTATAATATTCGCCCGACGCATTATTCGCAATTCATATTTCAATGGTCGAAGTTCTTTCCTTCTCTCTTTCTTTCTATGAAAAATTCAAACGTCGGATTTACGATCAGTAATTAACTCGCTCTACAACGAAGTCCGGTTTGTTTTTAACGTGCACTTTTTACCAAATATCTTCGGGACATGAAAACATTGATTTCTTTTTCCTATTTCGTTTAATGGTAATCAACGGTGAATTAAATAGGTAATAACAAAAATAAGAACAAGACACCCTCTGGCTGATCTTGCTCTCGGATTTGAAATCTCGGTGGCCAAAGAGATGGATCAACCAAGACTCTAAGCACTCAAAGAGAATCTATTAGTCAACGATCGATTATTAATGCTCACGATCAGTGAATTTCGTTTTCTTTTCTCGCTAATTCTTCTATTTATCCCTTGAATTGTCCAGTACTGCGCACGCTTTCCACTTCTAATCGTCGAACTCCACCTCTACGGAAACTTAGAGGGTTGATTGATTTGACTCTTTGCATGCCATTTGTATAGAGTCGTGTACCTGATTTCAGACACTTTACCGACCGCAAATAGGATTCATACAATGACATAGTGTTATAGTCTTAACGTGCTCCTGAAACAAATTTAATAGCGTGTTACGAAACCAGTTAATTTCAATTCTTTCATTAGAATCAGATATGGAAAACATAATAAAGACTGCGGAGATAGGCAAGGAAGTAAGAATTGAAATGGTATAATGCAATGATAAAATATCAAAGTTAACCCTCTATAGCTCCATGTAACTTTGAAGTCACATTCTCGTCTATCCGTATCTTTCATTTTGTTGTTTGTTCGTTGTAATAATACTTATAAAAGTACCGGCAACGATTGTCAGATTTTCAGCGCGTTTAAGTAATAATTTCGTTACTATTTTCACGTAATGTACCTTCGTTAGAATCGCGTTTAACTAGATTTACTTTGTACGATTTCCTTTTAGACGCGGAAAAAATTGGGCTATAGAGGGTATAGAGAATTAAAGAGGATAATTGCAGAGTGAAATGAAAACCTACTTCGAGGTTAATACGCCTCTGCTGCAATCTTTCTCAAATCTCAAATACAAGGAATCGGGGAAATCGATTTCCATAACTTTCGTAATATTTGTAGACAGTGGAATGAAAGAAAAGGAACGAAGAGATATGGAAAGCGAGGATATTTAAGCTATTCTCTCTTCTTTGTGCCGTGATAAGTTGCATCTTTCGACGCGGGTTGACCAAGCATTCTTTTCGTCGCTAAACTTGTTGCAGCTATCAGTTAAATGGAGTATACATTTATAATATACTTGTTAACCCTTTGACTGCGGCGTGTTCTAACAAAACAAACTATTAACATCGTAAGAAGCGATATTCGTGCGACATTAGTAGACACTAAATTGTATCGATAAAAATAAGCAAAATCAAGGAATTATTGAGATTCGGTTATTATGTGACGCATAACAGTATCTTCCACACTGTATTAATTTTACTAAAAAAAGGCAAATCCATGGTAACGAGCAACATTTACCGGCCGTATATATTCATGGACATATGAGAACGTATATATACGTCTTTCGCAGTCAAAGGATTAAGCGTGAACCAAGTGAAATCTGTGCTTATTTAAGTATCGTGTAATCATTTCTTTAACTATCGATAAAGTCGGCAAATTCGGGAGAAAGGTGTGCTTAAATTTATGTATGATCTTTGAGGAGTGTTTAATAAAGTTGCCATGATTTAAGAAATCACCTGATTGAGCGTTAGCTTGAGACGGTGGTTGACCTTGGTTGACTCGCACTGGTCCCTGACCAGGCTGATTGACCAGTCCCACAGCACCTACCGATGGCTCACCGGTCATGTTACTACTTACTGTCTTTTGTTTCAGCATCGTCCAATCGAACGTATAGTCATATTGGTGGTTTAACGTACGGAAAAGTATACGGAAAAGTTGACGTAGGTACATATAATCTGGACTTTCTTCGAAGCGCAAACCCCGCGTGTAATTCAAATACATGGCAAACTCGGCAGGGAATCCCTACGTTAGAAAAACGTTCGAATAATATACTACTGAAATTCGTCGATATTAGTGTCGTTGAATTAATCGCATTAATACGTTCGCTGCCAGCGTCACGCAAATATCTGACAATAGCCGAATTTCATTTATTGTTCAATAAATTACGCTGCTTATCGCACAGGCCAGCATCGCAGACCTAACCCTCGATGTACACGGTAGTGATTGGTTCCCCGAAAATGCTGTGTAAATTGAAATCGTGCAATTCGAATTCACATTCGGCATTGAAAGTAAATATGTAATAAATCGAACGAATCCGTATGAAACGTTTTTTTATGTATGTTTTTAAATTAGAGCGCATACTTTTAGATAACAAATCATTAATTCCAGCGTGTTAAACCGGAATCGTGCAATTCGAATGCCGTGTAAATCGAGGACTAAGTGTATTTATAACACATTGGTGAACTAGATTTTAATTTAAATTATGGAAGAACAAATCTGCAGTATATTTTGCGGAAATTCGAAAAATAAAGCATGGTCTGCGGCAGGAATTTGTCCGTCGCGGCGTGGGAGCGAACGTGTTAAATGAGAGAGTATTTATAAAAAGTTTGTAAAGTAATGGCATGGAACGTACTTTGCACAAAACTTCCACAGGCGTGGACATCTTTTTCTCACTGATTTTCTCATATTTCTGCTTTTTCGTGGCAGCTTTAAGTCCTTGCCAGGGCAAAGATCCTCGGTTAAAATACATGAGGACATAGCCAAGTGATTCCATATCGTCACGACGGCTCTGTTCGATACCGAGGTGAGCGTTGATAGACGCGTACCTCGCAGTACCCGTTAAATTTTTATCTTCACGATACGCTATGTGTAATCTCGTGCGGGAGTCCCTGTATTTTTTAGCTAACCCGAAATCGATGAGAAACAGCTAAAATACAGATAGTTCAGAGGCTACACTTAGCCAAAGGATGCAAGATTGAAGTTGATTTAATCAATATCAAAGAAGAGTGAAACAATACCTTGTTACAGTGACGACCAATACCCATTAAGAAATTGTCGGGTTTGATATCTCTGTGAATAAAGTGTTTGCAGTGGACAAACTCGACCCTACCGATCATTTGGTCTGCCAACATTAAAACTGTTTTGATTGTAAACCTTCTTGAACAAAAAGTAAACAGATCTTCTAGGGACGGACCAAGCAGGTCCATTACGAGTACATTGTACTCTCTTTCCTGACCATACCTAAGTATCGCAACAAAAATCAATACACCCACTTAATTATCGACGCGTATTACGCAATTTCAACGTGTCTGGGTTAAATGTTTAAATCCGTTGATTTTCGAAAAAGGGCACAAGTATAATTACCAACGTATGTGGGGTATCCCTATACCACCATGTAAAATTTTATAAAGTTTTGATTCGTATAGAAGTTGCGGATGCCGGGCGCGCATATTTTCCAATTTAACAGCAACCTCCTAGAATAATATACGCTGTACATCAATCAGTTTACACGCTATATCCTGGCAAAATGTAGCTCACAGTGTAAGTAGTAATACTTATCTAGAGTCCACTAAAATGCTGTATCTTTATTTATATGTAATTTATGATTAAAAACGGGGTACGGCAGTAGAAGGTATTGCAAGACATTGGTGTTCTCCAAGCTCATAGCTTATAAAGTATGGATATGTATCATGCAATATTGATGCAATTCGAGTATGTGACATAAACATTTTTTTTATATACTTGGTCGGTTATAAGCGAAACAAGAAGTTTAAATAACAATAAATTTTCTGTTTTCCGCGGCCACAAGTCAATTCGACGACTTAACGTGGGAAGCGATGCGCTAAACAAAATATTACGAAAACACGATAAAGACACTTGCACGCTACGTGCAAACAACATTTGCGACATAAGATATGCCAATAATTCGCTACGCAGATACGCGGATCGCTCTTGAAATCTTTCTGTCGAGAACAGGACAAATATCGCTTTTTTTAAATAATATATGATACGTATGTGAAGTTTTTGCTTAAGAAATGGCTATTTCAAGAACGTAATATATTCTATAGGTCATAGAAATCTGATTTTAATGGACTTGTAATATTTGACGTTTAACTGGCGAATGCCTTCGAAAACATCAACGCTAAGCCTTTCTTTGGGCCAAAGATTAAGTTATTGCTTCAAAGGATCTTGATTTTTTAATTAGAGAACTATCAATTTCGATGTTACGGTATGTCGAACGGAATTCGTGGACGTATTCGTAGGGAAGAAAGCGTGTCGCGGAAGCAGAAGGGAACAAGGGAAATCGTCGGAGATAGAACAAGAGTCAAACGTTGTCGGGACATGGCTAAATTGTTTATGTCAAAAGAAGTTGCAGAAGGTAAAAAAAAGAGGAAGAAGAACGAACGAGGGAAGAGAGAGAGGGGGAGAGACAGAGAGAGGAAGAAGGAGAAAGAAAAAGGAGAGAAGGAGAAAGGAAGGTGAGAAGGGAGACCTGGTGTGTCGTTCGTCGGGCGAAACGGTACTCCTTACCTCGCCATTAGAGATGTTGATACCAAGGTAAATGTCGCCGAAGGAGCCCGAGCCAATCTTCCTCATAAGCCTGTACTTGCCACCCACGATAAAGTCATTCTTTGCAACTGACATCGCTAACTGCAACGACATATCACTCTTGGTTTTTCCTAATCTGTCCTTCCTCCGCAAGAACCGACGACGGTTCGGACACAGTGAGTGGCTCTCCTCGTCGGAATCAAACCTGCTCTAAACTATCTTCAGTACCCGATTCTTCAGCCCCGATTCCTATCCCGATTCCTTCCGGATCCCGACCAGGTTTGCCGCCTGCTCCTCCTCCGCCTCCTCTTCGATTAAAACTCCGCTTTCCTTCTCTCTCTACCGAGGATTACTTTCGTCTCGCCGAAACTCACTGCTGGCACAACAAAGCCCACTAACACGCCGACATTTTCCCTTTCGCTCCGAACACGAGAGCGACTGACGTTGCGGAAACGATGCGTCACGGCCGACGCCGTTCAAATCACGCTCCCTAACTCTACATCTACAAACTTATCCCCTCGAATATCTTTTACATGGCTTTACTTGCTATTATCACAATTTTATAATTCTAATATTTTCGGACGCTGGAACGTGCTAGTTTCCACTTTCGCGAAAATATCATCCTTTTCAGTGACTCGCTTGAACCCGGGGTACCAGATTTCCAACAGGGCCGTAGTAAGAATATCTACCCAATGAAACCTCGAGGAACGTTTCTCAAATTAATATTCCCGGTTGATCTATCCAATTATGGTGTCTCCGTTGCATTCCGTTGAATTCCAACGTTCACCGAATTCTTTCAATGTTTCGATCGAATTTCTTATCGCTAAACAAAAACTACGAACTAATGTTTCCGCGGAAAAGAAGACGATTATCTTTTAAGAATTACGTAGTATTTTCGGGGAGTTCCATAAATATTGATTTAGATGAATTTATAAATACATGCCACTCAATTTTTCACTTTGTAATCCGATACTGTGACTAGTCTGCTTTATTAATCGCCAGGGGATTTTAAAAGATTTTGTGCGGTTTGTGGCGCGGAACTATCATTGGAGGAACCAGCAGGCACGACGTTTTTGATAGTACAGAGACTCTTAATAACGTAGAAATACATAAATTGGAGATTCAAGGATTTTCAAAAGAAATATGGGTCAAACGCGTCATCATTTTTTAAATGACTTGTGCCTGCATTGTACGCTCCTGACGTACCGGAACCTTGTGCTACTTACCGAAACATCCCACGAAAATCTCCCCAAACATTCGTTACGCGATACTCTCTTTTTTGGATAATACAGATCCACGATCGAGAAAAATGTTACTGCGTAATATAAAAAACAATTCACCCGCGATCGATTGAAAAAAACAGAATGACCGTTAAGCTTAATAATTTCACATGATCCTCAGCGACATCTAAATCGAAGATGGCGAGGAAGAACAGGCACGTTAGTTAAGGGATGATATCTTTTTTTAACCAGCTAATATAATCAAATATTAACGGGTGTCAGAGATAATCGATGGCAGTGTCGTTACTGCGAAACACGATTCGTGTATGTTCTCTATCATCCATCAAAAATCTATATTTAAATGAAAAGTATTTCGGCAAAAGACTTATCATGACTACCCGTCCGAGAGTAGAAAAGGTATTCGAGGAACTGCAGAAGAATCCGTATTTCGACAAATACGCGCAAAAATTAGCGAAACTACAAGAAACTAGTCCGGAAGAGTTCCTCGGACGTGTCGAGAATGAGGAGAAAAAACGGCAAGAAAAACGAGGTATTTGAATTACTTTGAATTAAGTCTTGTTTACTTCCTATTCCCTCCGCTTTTTTACCGGTATCCTGAATGAGCTTATTTTTTTCGTAACAATTTCGTCTGAACGGTACATCGTCTCCGTTCTTTTGAGAATTGCTACCCAGTAATTGCTAATCTGTTGTAAATACGATGAATTGAATATTCGGATTATAAAAAAGTCGGCCCTCGCCAAGCGCGGGACATAAATCTTGAAGTTCTTAAAAAATGGAAAATGTAATACTATTTTAATGGTAACGGAAGTTGGACCAGTCGTATATTTAATGATCATTATTTTTAAAGAGCAACGCGAGAGAGAACGTAATATGTATAAGAGCCAAGCAAAGCCACAATTGGATTGTGGTGGGCAAACGCAGGAGGCTCGCTTGGAGAGGATAATGAAAGTGGAGATGATACAAGATAAGACCAAGGATGAGATCATAGATATTTGGAACGAATATCACAAGCAAAAGGACTGCATATGCGGTGCCATGTCACCGGAGCAATTTGACAAAATATTCCAACGTGGCAAACAATATCCTACGTTTTTATTGTCGTTGCCTAGGGAACAGGGATATGAATTCATCATGTGTCAGTTTCATGGAACTGAAATACACATGACCCCTCTTCTCTGGTACCAAACGCACAAAGAGAATGCTCCTGAGTGCTTGACGATGAGGCACTACATGGAGCTCAGAGATAGTAAAAACGTTATCCTGATGCGCGGCGAATTTGATAAAAAATTCCTTGCCGTACACGAAGCGCAATGTCTAGCTAACGAATTACAATTGTATTATTCTACCGATAATCCGCAGAGATTGCAATTACTGGAAACATTTACCAATAAACCTGACGAATTCAAGCACATGGATCTCATTGCACAATTAGAGACAATAACGTTTGATGTAGGAAAGAAATAATCTCGAGTATCTAGTGTGCAATATTCTGTACCATGTTATCGGTATCTTGTATATAAATCGGAAGAAATAAATTGTTTGAAAAAAATAAACCGCTCCAACGATTTTCCATGAACCCTCGTGATTTCCCGCTGATATAGAAATCCGAAACCGCTATTTATTATTTTATTATTATTTCGAACAACGACTCTCGGCCGAACCATAAAGCCGCAAATAAATTACTGGAATCGTATTATGTTTCGCTGCCCTTCAATTTATGAAAATCATATTTCAGTTAGCCACTGCGCAGTAAAAAGCGACGACCGATCGTCGCGGATGTTTCCATTTCTGATGAAAACGAGATCGTGGTCGCACATCCCAAAGAGGTATTACACGAGTCATGCGCCTCAAAATGTCTATGTTACTACACCGATTTTTTACGTTAACGCCGGTACGAAAAATATACTTAATAAGCGCGATTTATGAAATCTGCAGATAAAATAATATTGACCCAAACTTCGTCATTGTTAGGTCCCCACATCGGTCATCTTTACACAGCCGTGCTCGCTGATATAATAAGTCGATTTAATTCAATGCAAGGAAATCCCACGTTCTTTTGTACTGGTACAGACGAACATGGAACTAAAGTTCAAAAAGCCGCTGAGGCACAAAAAATGAACACTCCCGCGTATTGCGACGAGATCTCCGGACAATTTCGAGAAATGTGCGACACATTTCAAATCGGTTACTCAACATTCATTAGAACGACTGAGGAGAGACATCGGACTGCCGTTCATCATTTTTGGGTTGTTAAACAATGCACAGATATTCTTTTGAGTAACAGTGACGCACGAAAGTGATAAAGTACACAAACTATAAGTTAGTAGCACTCACAGGAAAGCTTTATCAATTTCGTGAATCGCTGTTTACCTGTTCCTAGGACATGCATCTCACGGAGGAATTAAATGTTCGTAGAAAACATTGGAAGAAAAAGGGCACATTTATCTCGGACAATATTCGGGATGGTATTGTCCTTCGGAAGAAGCATTTATCACGGAAGAAGAGAAGTCGCAGATGAAAGATACATCCGGCGTCGAATGGACAGAGGAGAGTAATTATAAATTTCGTCTGAGCGCATTTCAGGATGATTTAAGACACTGGCTGAAAAATGGTATGCAAAGCTATCGCGTACAAAGTTCTTGCTATTCCAAATACACGTTAAAAGTAAAGCGAGTAATTAATATCAATAATCAAAATATATTTAGAAACCACGGTGAAACCTACCATGTATCACAAGATATTGACTAGCTGGATAGAGGACGGTGCGTGTTTACAAGACTTAAGCATTTCCAGACCCAAAAATAGGGTGCCATGGGCGATCGACACTCCTTCCGATAAAACCCAAACAGTCTATGTATGGTTAGACGCGTTAGTTAATTATTTAACAGCATTAGGATATCCGGATAACACTTGCCGACAGTTCTGGCCACCTACGGTACAAGTACGAATCGTTTTAAACAATCTCGAACATGAGATCGTAGTAAGAAGTTACGGAAACTGATGAATTTGATAAAACACAGGTCGTTGGAAAAGATATATTAAAGTTTCACGGTGTATTTTGGCCTGCATTTTTAATCGCTGCTGGTTTGGAACCTCCGAGAACCCTGTTTTGCCACGGACATTGGATGGTCGACGATCAAAAAATGTCAAAATCTAAAGGAAATGTGATTTCACCCTTCAAGGTCGCTCAGCAAGTCACCGGGGATGGTTTAAGATATTTTGTTGCGCGCCATTCGGTTCCGCATTCGGACTCAAGTAATGTTTACTATGTTTAACTAATTTTTGGTTTGTTTCGAATATTTCATTGATTTACTTGACGGTAAACTTGATATTTTTAGATTATAACCCGGAAAAGATGATGCGTATATTGAATTCCGAATTAGCCGACACGCTGGGAAATCTTGCTAATCGATGCTTGGGCAAAGCATTAAATGCACAACGCGAAATACCGGAGCCAACGGAATGTAAAAATGTATTAAAGTCTGACGTAGCTATTAAAAATATGAAAGCCTTGGAAACTCTAAGTGAAACCGTAAGAAAGCTCTACGAAGAGTATAATTTTCACGACGCGGTAGACGAAGTAATGAATACTCTTCGATTGGCAAATCGGGTGCTCGAACATCACAAACCTTGGATTTTAAAGAAGCAAGTTGACAATCCAGATTCACTGATGGAAATGAAAGCTGTATTATCTCTAGCTTTAGAAAACGTTCGAGTAGCTACCTTGATATTAAATCCAATCATACCAAAATTGTCATCCGAGTTTTTGGACGTTCTTCAAGTTCCAAAGGATCGCCGTACGTGGAACGATACTTTACCACTGTACCTGACAAATCCTTCAGCAGGCGCAAGAAGCATCGGTGCCGAGAACACGGTACTCTTCAAGAAAATAATCAATGTATAAAAATACATGAAATAATAATGCAGAAATAATAAACAGTTTGCGATATAATAAGCCTTCGGTGGAAGTCTCTCATGTTGATATATTTACAGAGAACGATCATTCGAATATATCATTAGTATACATCAATTTTATGTACAAATCACTCCGACAAAGGAGACATGGCTTTCCTAAATAATCATGTTTACCTTTTTTTTCCCCCTCGTGTCTTCTTCCCCGCGGAAGATAAATATGCTGCTCTCTCTCGCTGTCATCGGAGCTGATTGCACGTTGCATCGTAGATACAGACGTAGTACGGAAGGAGTTCGACGAAACAAGTTTGTACGACGTCGTTTGTTTCGCCAAAGCGATTCCCCGTTTCGTATTGGATATGTTACGCAGATTTTGAGTTAGATTCGACGGGTACACAACGACGATCTCTGTTGCAATACTTTGTAGTACGGAGATGGAGTATTGCTCGGCACAGTGAATCGTCCTCGTTCACCGTCAAATAGAAAAATAAATAAATGACTATTTACAAGATGGAAAATGAATCTGTGCGCGGATTCCACCGCGGTCCTAGTGTACTAAGTAAGCTACGATCTTACAGACGTTACTATTAGTGCTTCGCGTAACATCCAGCATTATTTTACACCGTAGTTACGTTCTATCAACATTGCTCCGTAGTTACAATTGCTTTATGGAGAACGTATCCTAAATACTACCTTCGTATGCCTCTATAAATTATCTTATCTTTCTCAACATTATCCGTCTTCGATCCTCGTTCATTGAAATTCTCCACTTTCACTCTCTTTTTCTTTTCCCTACCACATTGTCGTCTCCATGGGACTCGTGTCGCTTGGATATGTCTCAAACTAATTTCCGGTGATTGTCTTTACGTAATCTCCTCGCTAAAGTGACCGCTTGCATGGATGAATTCCGTCGCCATCTTTCTTTCTCGTGATTAAAAAATTACCAGTAAAAAAATTCCTATCGGATTCTTGTCATTCTTGCCAGCCAGAATCGTTACGTCGTTTCAGAGTTTAGCGCCGAAACGGAGAGACAGACTATTCTTGAACGTTTCCCACGACCCCCTTGACTCGATATGTCCAGTTTTTTATTGCTTACGATAATATCCTTCCTCGGAAGTATGCCGATCTTACGATAAGAATTACGTATTTCTCGGAAAATTTCTCGGAAAATTTGCTCTGTGAGAAGATTCGGAGCAATCGATCGAGGGGAAGTTCAATATGGTACTCGACAACTCGAAGAGCTTTAGCGGATTCGTCTTCTGTGCTTTAAGTGGCACAGCAATTTTCGTCGGAGTCGTGTTTACATAGAATATCGGTTTCTCAGTTATTCTTTAGAATTTATGCTTCGAACAAGCTGGGTCAAAATCCGAGACGCGCGTTTTCTATTTCGCGAATTAATAGTCGTTTCGCCAAGCTTTTGCTAATGTAATTTCCTTTGAAACCTTCCTTTAACACTAGAACTACCGAGAATATACTCATTTATGCTTACATATTTATTTATATATAAATTATGGCTGGGGGATTTAAGTTAATTAATGGATTCAATTATTCGCGTCATGTATATAAAATAAAAGTATACAAAATCCCAAAGAATTCGCCGTGGTATATTCGAATAATTGAACTAAAGATGGTAGACAACTCATTCTGACTCTCTCGGTAGTTCTAGTGTTAACCCTTTCGCTGTTAAGCCCGTACGTCGTACAGGCACGCCAGAATGTAGATATCAAATTGAATCTTTCATTTTTTATAAAAAGAATGGTGGATTCAAAACGCATTTGCAGTTTCGACCAGATCTAGTGAACAGGTTGATATCGAAATATCACACTCTTTCAAGACTACGACGTGGACTATGTATTCCATATTTTTGTCCATGTTTATTGCAGACATATGTTTTAATCAACAACGAAAGGGTTAAACAGTTTCATACGAGCCTGATCCATTGACCCTTTACAGGAGTAAACATTCTATCGTGTGAATACTTTATGTTCACCCAGACTCCATTGATACGTTGCTATATGTGGCAACACGACACGAATAATATCACGAAAGGGTACGAAAGACGACTAGGTAGTAGAGATCAAAGTATTTCCGATATTCTTCGCGATATGTATGATCGACATTCTAACAAGTGAAGATGCGTCCTGCAAAGGGCCCTCTCAAAGTTCTTCCAAGTATTCACGTAAAAGAATCATCAAAAGACGTCGTTCGCCTGTAATTTTCCCGGAATCGTGAGCGGTAATGACTTACTATGCATGTAAAATTGAGAGGGGGTAAAAATCGTGATTATAGAAACCGCTCGGAATTAAATGGCACTGACGATGGTGTCTCGATGTCTTTGCGCCATTATGGCAACCTGGCAGCTATCAGCGCTGGATCTTGGACTGATATTGCACTCGACCATTGACCCGTTTCGTTTTTGCACGACTACCGACCGAAATTCACCGCATTCACTAGTAGACGGTTGATTGCCACGTGCTCGTGCACCCCTCGTCAGGATCCTTTTGAATGCCTCTCGGAACTCCGTGTTGAAGATGCTGTAGATGATCGGATTGAAGGCCGAGTTACTGTAGCCGAGCCATGTCAGTACCTGTTGAAACAGACTCAAGGTTTAATTAACACGTTGAACGCCGTGGGGTCATCGGTGACCATCGATGTCAATATTGCTAAAACTCGAATCAAATATATCGCTAATATTTGTAAAATTTGCAATATTTTTAACGTTACGATAACAATGTGAAGTAACTCCTGCATCATAGAGCGTATAAACAATTTTATTTTTAGTCGTTATATAGACGGTCGCGTATCACTAAGTATCGTATAACGCGGAAAACAATATTAATAAAACCAATGCCCTTTCCCTAGTAAACATGTTATGATATGGAATGTCATACTTGGAACGCCCGGACTGATATGCAAGTCTTGCAGTATGCCGCGACGATGTTGACGCAGAAAAAGGGTACCCAGCATATTAAGAAAACCCCCATGATAACACCGACAGTGATAGCGGCCTTGTGGTCGGACACATGGTATGGACTTGTCGGCTTCGTCTTCGTTTGTGGTTTCGGTGGTTTGTTGCGAGCGCTCTTCGAACGAAAGCTTTTTCCCACCGAAGTATCCGGCAGTTTCGTCACCGCTCGGATACTTTTCACGTGTTTCTGTGCGTAGCAGTAGAGCCTGCGTACCAAAGAATATTTATATATATATTCAATTAATACAATATGCTTTTACTGCACTTTTCGATAGTAATTTACCTGCAATAGATTCCTAGCATTACGATGCAGGGCACGTAAAAAGATATGGAAGAGGAGACCACCGCGTAGGTGGGCGTAATATCTAAGGCGCACGTAGGGTGCTCCTGAAACATAGATGTAAAGAAGGTTGCCAATATTAGACACAATGTCGATAAGAAAATGGGAGAATTCACCCTTTTTTTCAATAATGCCATGTAACTTTGAAGTCACATACTCATTTATCAGTATCATTCTTTTAGTTTCATTCATTCGTTATACATTTGGTCCTCGATTTACACGGCATTCGAATTGCAGGTGTAAATTGAGGGTTAGGTGTAATAATAATTACTAAAGTAAGTGCAAATGTTTCGTTTTCTACAGTGTTTAAATAATAATTTTGTTAATAACTTCAGGTAATGCAGTTTTCTTCGATTACTGTTTAAGTAGTTTCACGTTAAAGAACCTTCTTTTAGGCATGAAAAAGATTGCGTTATAGAGGGTTTAATAAAAATAAACAGGTTTACCTCCTTGCCATCGTCGTAGACCACGGGTTCGTCCGCTCTGTGAAGGCCAAGGCTGATTGGTACGAAGGATATGAGTATCGCGAGCACCCACACCACTGCGATTCCACCAACCGCGACTCTTCTCGTCACCCACCTTCCATATCTAAAATTCAATACAAAATTAGCCTGTCTCTTATTCGCTTGATCTTTCGTCACACTTTTAACAGTAAATAGAACGTAGCTTTTTACCTGAGAGGATCTTTGATGTGAATGTAACGATCGAGGGAGATTGCGCATAGATTGAGTATCGAGGCAGTGCTACACATAACGTCGAAGGTGATCCAAGTGTCGCAGAATTGTTGTCCGAATACCCAGTAACCGAGGAGGTCATTGACCCCGGCGAAGGTCATCACCAGACAACCAACGAAGAGGTCAGCGATGGCCAGGGAGGCCAGGAAGAGGTTTCCTATTCTCCGTAACCCGCGATCGGTGTAAATCGCCACGCAGACCAGTATATTTCCGGCGACGGATAAAAATATCAGGATGAGAAATAGAAGTCCTAGAAAATCGAGTGAGAAAGGATGTCGGCTAGCGGAGGAATTAAAGGATACCGGGTCCGTCCGGTGATATAGAATCTACTCTCCCCTCGAAGAACCGATTTATAACACGACCCTGTTGAAAATAAAAATCTTATCCACTTTTTTCCCATCCTTTTTCCTGGACGTACAATCCACTCGGTTTTTCCGCCTCGAGAGAGTCACACCGGAAACAAATAAAGCAGCGGATCGATTTAACCGATGATACTCGATGCGGTTACGTTAATTGGCCCGAAAAACAAAGGGTGGTTAGCGAAAATACAATAGGGAACCGATGGAATCGTGGATAGGGGATAATTAAAGAAAAAGGGTTTCCCAGGGATCACGGTAGGTAAAAGTTTTTGAGGCGAAAGTAAAGAGATTCTTGGGAAGAGTCTTCGAGGGGCGAGACGCGATCGATCAAATGGGAAGTTTAGCGAACCAACTAGGAGCACCGACAACAGCGAGAAAGCGTCTTCAGGCAGATCTTCTTCTTCCCCGTCTGTCAGGTTATTCTGCAAAGAGACAAAACGGAGCTGTGAATGCAGACGGGACACTCCGGGACTTCCCCGGGAACAAACGTTTCTAAATACACAACGAGAGCCAACGATTTATCACTACGAGATTGTTCGAGTCATTTCTCTTCGGATTTACGCGCGTACCGGTGCAAGTGCTCGTATCAAACAACCGTGACATTCCCAGTGCTTAACCTCACTAATTTCCAGCGCAAGTATTAAATAGAAATTATACTGGGTTGCCGCGACAATTTATGCCGATTTTGAAGGAAAATTGAAAGGCAACATTTTTATATATCGATGGATATTTATTTTCAAGCAAGTTAAAGATTCTATCTTCCCAGAACTTCTCAAGTTTTAATCGATAAACTACTGAAAATTGGCATCAACTTTCCGGACGATTCAATGCTTGCATTAAAATGCAAGTTTTCGGACCAAATTGTCTTGGAAATGTTACGTTTTTAAAGTACTTTTTAAAGCTGATGGAAGATCGATTATTAAACTCTTCCGGGTCGAACTTTTAGTACCGCTACTTGAACCATGACATTTTTGGACTCTAACTCTCAGTGCAAATTTTTTTCGAACGCACGTTAAATACTGTCGAAAAAATACTCTTTATGACACGAAAAGAGAAGTTCGTATTATAATATCAGCGAAGCATGAAATGAATGTATATATTGTGGTAAATAAGAAACGATATTATTTATGGGATGACCTAATATTTGCTTTGAAAAGTTTCGTAAAGGTCGTACCTTTATCTTTGTAACAGTTTCGCGAGTGAAAATAGCTTCTCTATAGGATTTAAACTACAAATGTCCTCCTATTGTGGCAGCGGTTCTGAAGAGGTTAAAGCAACCACGAAAATAAAGAATCATGCGTCTCTTTACTTGTTAAAGATCTCAATGTAATTCTATAAAGAATGTATGTTCGAAAGTGTATGCTTTGAAGGAAAATAAATCGCGAGATTATTCATGGCTGGATTATCGTATTCATTCGGAATATTTCTGATCCGAAACGCGAGACTCGATTTGACTGTGCGCTTCGAACTGTTGCAGCCATCCTTTCAATCTTCCGTTCTTTCCCGGCTTTCCGATTTTATTATCGGAACTTGATTCAACGCGTGAAAACAATTTTCCGCTTCTTTTCACTCTCTTCTTCCCTCCTTCCTTTTGTTTCCACGGGGTTTTTCACGGGAAAATCTCTTTTCCCGTCTGTCTAAAAGCGTTGCGATTTCAACCTCGCGTACCGTGACTCTTATCATTTTGCCGATACAGCGTTCTATCGAACAGCAAGGAATACATTGACACACTTTATAAATTCTACGTTGCTTCGAATCGGTGTGAATTCAATATCCAGTCGTAATAATGGCAATCAATGTCTCAATTAAATGTACCAGGTTACAGTTTTAAAACCACAATTAACACTTTGACATCCGCACCTGAGATAGAAATACTTTGATCTGTCGCCGACACTTTTCACGCGATCTTTCATATTGTAATTACAATATATTATAGTAAACCATGAAAATCACAATAACTCTTGATACTGTTACCTAATTTACACAAAATTTCGAGGATATATGTTAATAACTGTAAGCTAACAAACAAATTGGGGAAAAATTGGCGTTACTTTGTGAGCGACACCCACGGGATGCCTCCGGCACTTAACCGCCATCTTACAAGCAATACCAACTGGTGCCACCGGACGGCAAAGTGTTAAATGAACTTCCGGTAAAAGTGCATCCGAGGAGTCACTTTCGAGTCGTTAAGTTCTCCTTGGAGTACCAGTCATCATTTTTCGCGGTAGAAACGGTTTGTCACACGGAAGTCAGTGCGACTCCTGCTAACTTGAGCAAAAAAAAAGTAAGAATCATTTATTCATCCACGTTTCCTTTCTCTCGAAACTTTCGTTCGGAAGACCGGTCGAGGTCAACGCACGATTTATCGTGTGAATAATTCGTCCGGCGATTTCTATCAGCTAATATATATCTTTTTACGAGCCTGCGAAATGAGACGTCTTATTCGGCAAAGCTTCCCATTCGGAAGATGGCTCATTGAATTTTATAGTATCACTTTCTTAGTCGAAATTATTCGGGGATTACGGCAACCGGAAGCGTCAACAACCGAGAAAAGGAAGTGATTTAACACTTTTTTTAGAAAACACCGTTTACCAATGTAGTTTGGAAAGAATGATGCGGTGTATGATTAATATATCAGGCATAATTAATATATCATGTATAATTATTATATCCGGCGTTTTTGTTACCGGGATTTTTAACATCTTCAGGAACAACTTTTCCAAAGCTAAAAGACAAACAAACTAGTTTTATACATATTTATTATATTCTTTTATATTTTCTTTCCATATTCAACTTTGGAAATGCAATTAATTAAGGGTCTGAAATCGATAGCAACGAAACAAATAAAAAAGATTCATTTGCTGTGAAATTTTTAAAAAAATGTGGCAATGTTCCTTGTGGGGTTAATAAGTACAGGTTAATAAGTACAAGTTCGTATTTTTTTCGAGTTATTCCGTTGTGAAATCTAGGAGGTAGGCTGCAGGTCGAATCGATTTTCTTGGTGGTGTGCGAGGTATGCACATAACGTTGGCAACACTTTATATCATTCCACGATAGGACATTCCTTTCGTTGGTGGAAGGATCGGTTAATTAATAAATTGGGGTAATTCGATGTAATTAGTACGCTGATCTTCACTCCTCAGCCGTGAAGCTTTGATCCCATTCCTTGTATTAATATAGAATATAGAATATTAATATACAAAGCGAGCGCAGAGGAGGACGCGGTATTGGAAGAGACACGTTTCACTCTCCAAGAATAAACTATCGCTTCAAAGTAAACTGATCAAAGTACACACATTTTTTTCACCGGCGGATATTAATGGGTACGGGTTGACGTAATCGATCCAACGCCATAAAATGGAATCCTAAAGTTCTCCCCTTTTATTCTCTATCGAGACAATTTTCGAGTGTCTTCTTTATGCGAAGGAAACTCTTTCGTTTCCGTTACCCCCGCCGGCGCCATCTTCCCCCTTTTATGGGGAACCATCGATATTTTCGTCGGCACACTTCGAAACAAAGGATCGGTTTGCCCCCAGGATAACGATGTATAAATAGATAGGTAGAAAGCCGTACGAGCCGTATCCTTTCCAGGATACGTGATCCTCCACCGCAGGGAAAGATTACGAAAAAAGGAAGAAAAAAGGAAGAAAAAGGATGAAGAAAAACGAATGCGAAAAACGGATGAAGGGACGAATATCCACTCGTGCGGTGAATTTCTACCAACAACTCTCTCAAAATTGGCTAACAAAGTAATTCCTCGGGAAAAATATATTAACGTGTTACATAATGCATGTTTACTCGGCCATTACTCGGCAGCTTAATACCCTGGCGTCGTTTAATTAACATCCTTTAATTAACACATTGTTGAGAGTACACGTGAATCAGAGTCTTTTGTTTTTAAAACGTTGATGACGGAGACGGTAATTCACGGCTTCTACAGTTTATGCGTTATCGTATGAGAACTAAAAATGTCAGTTAACCTTCTACAGCTCCGTTCATAATAACTTTGAAGTAACATACTCGTCTATTCATATCTTTCATTTCATTTCATTTTCTCGTAGTAATAATAATTCTAAAAGTACGCGCAACAATTGTCACCTTTTTCGCCGCGTTTAACCTCTCAGCTACTCAGCTTATTATGTTTTTTTTCAAACTCTTTACATGAAAATGTATAAAGGAATTATAATTTATTCATCTCTAAATACCGTCTACAATATGTTAGTAAATAATTAAAGAGCGAACTATTATTATAAAACGAAGAATAAATACAAGAACTTCATAAAAGTGGGAAAAAGGTGTCAGCAGGAAAAGAAGGCGAAGGGAAAATGAATTCATCGAGATTGTTGGAACCAAGTTCATCTCGACTTTTCACTTTGGAAGTGCAATTAATCAAGCTACTTAAGAGCACTCGAAAATGGCCGTATCCCTTAGGATACCTAAAAAGGGTTTGTTACCCTTCAGATAAATGAACGAATATCGGAATGGAGGTCACGAAACATTGTCCGACTGGGAGACTATTGGAGCATTGATTAACGCGGCAATTTAAATCAGAGGAAGAAAGTAAACGGGTGACTTGGCCCTACGAAGATTCCCTTCGAATGATTGGGTTAAAGGGTCGCCGGATACATCTTGGAAATTCAACTGGAAGAGCGATTAGTCTCGCGAGACTTAGGGACGGCACTCGTAAATCTCGTAATACTTGGAACTTGCGAACCTACTTCTTCTACACTCGAATACTTTTGAATATTTCCACGACTTAAATTTACGTGGGGTCTCCCGGCGAACTTTATCACGCGTTCCCTTCGGAAACTCTTCTTTCTCTTGTTTTTCCCCCCCGTCGACTTAAAGCGGATAACCATGGTTTCAAAACACGAGTAGTTTTAATGGACTCCACCACCTGTGCATTGTTTTACTACTACTTTGATAAGACATAAATACGGCGGTGTCAAACAATCCTTGTAGATTGTGGTGCAAGGATTCCTTCGCAGGACTAAAACTTTATATCTGTTTTTTACAGGTTTTGCACTCGAAATCAAGCATTTTGCAAATAAAATTCAGCCTTTCGCAGATCGATTTCACTTTTTTGCAAAACAAACTTTTCAATCGATTTGTTTTCTTAAATTATTTTAATAAGAGTAACATCTAATGTAATGTTATTGTTCCGAAATAAAATTGTTTTGCATGTATGTAATAATACTTAAACATAAAATAACATGAAATGGCATCAAATTAACAAATTATATATATATATAACACCGATGAATTTGATTTGCAGAAAGGTGAATATAATCTTAAAAAGTGTTAATTTGGAGTGCAAACCAGTATTACTTTAATAAAAATATTCTAATTTATAACGATCCATTATCTGCCATAATTAAATCAACTAATATATTTTTAATAAATCAATTTTTGTTCGCCTCCAAATTTCTGCCGCATAATTTATCGTTCACCGCGAAACACCTTTCGGAATTTGATATGTTATTTTCCAGCCAATTTTCCGTATCACTCTATTCTCACGTTCGCCATTAAAATATCCAATTATTATCAAACCTGATTCCGACTTTCATTATCAGTGCTTTTATCGCCAGAAATGACTCAACTCTTGCTTTACAAATATTCTAATATTTAAGTTATTTCAGTCGTCGGTGTCCCAATTTGTGTTGTTCCTCTTTGATTTCCCCTCGAAAATACAAACTCACGATTCCTACTTAAAGCACTTTTCCTATTTCCGGCAATGAATGCGCCATGATAATTTGATATTTCAATGAAGAACACGCGAATAGAGCGGTTGACGAGATTGACTGTAATATAAAATATGAACCATCCGAAAGGTGTTTCGCGGTCGACGGGTGATTAAGCTGGAAAAATTCAGAAGCGAATACGAGTGGGAAAGTTTCAACGAACGAAATACGAGGCGTGGTTTGATATTTCCATACAATTTCACTGCGTTTGACCGGTCGTTTTGTTTTATATAAAACCATACAACTCCGCGTAATTGCAAATCTAACAGAGGCTTGATGAAAATTATATACTGCTACGTTTCGTAGCGCGGAGAAAGAAAATGGCGGAGGTCGAGTAACAATGAAACGATAAAGAAACAAGTAGTATATTAACGGTTTGTACTCGAAAGGCGACTCTCACTCACCACTTAGTCTTATGATCTAATTTGTGTGGCAACTGAGAAACGTCATTAACCCCTTGGCATACAATGACGTCTGGGAGACGTCATTTGTTTCGTGTTTCATTGTAGACGTTGACGTCTCCGGGACGCAAGAACTGTCTTCGGCAGACAGGAAAAATGTCATACTTTACAGAACTACTTATTTATTATTTAATAATGTTACTTCATTATTGTTCATTAATATTGTGTATCAATCTTTTTAAATGATATTTAGCATTGTAAATAATCCGTTCTGTTTCTAAGCTTACATAACCGTTCAGTTGAGCCAAATTAAATAGTCTTTTTTGGACCCATGAAATTCCGTTTTATTTGTATGTCAAGGGGTTAAGATTTACCCTGTTTACTTTTCTGTTAATGATTTTTAAATCATCCACAACTGAAGTACAATTTTAATATCACCTTATCACCTCATCTTAATCGCTGTTCGATGTATCGTAATAAATTGAGTAGCGACTGAGAGTCGGGCATGAGTGAAAAGGGTTAAATCGTGTCGAACTCTCGCTTTGCAACAAGTATTTTTACCGCGAACTGGTCGAGAGTAAAGTAGAAGTTGATTTTCGACACGTAGTCGTTGAAAAGTTAGGCGAATTACTCGCCCGGTTCTCGTCCGTCGATAATTTCACCTGTTGGTCCCGGAAACTGGTTGAAAAGCAATTTCTAAAAGTTCTAGTCGAGCAGCCCTCGCCAGAAGAACAATGGCCTAGTCGTATCTCCTTACTTTGTTCGACTAACTCCACGGGATTAATATCGGGATCGTTAAACGGAAAATGGGAAATCCAATTGACAGGAATGGCGCCGAGTCGGGACCTATCTCGGTGATAAATGGCTGCCAAACGATCGCTTTTAAACTCTCTTAAATTCATCCTTTTTCGAGTAGGGTGGACTCTTCGTTTCCTGATGATTTTCACCCTCGTTATCGAGAATACCCTTTCGAAGGACAATGGAAAGATGAATCCATTCGAACATGTACCACTAGACACGTGAAACTAGAATATTTATTTGGATCCTTTTCGGAATAAAAGCCGTCGGGTGTAGACCAATAAATAAACCCGGTAAACCTGGTAAATGGGAAATTGAAATTTCTGTTATTCGAGCCACGGGAGCAAGAATCATGGCGGTAAACTGGCAGGGGTATCGATAAATAGCGGCATAATTCGAGAAATTCATGTTACAATACTGCCAACGGTACCGCCATTGTTCTCCGCTATGAATTCCAGCAAATACGCGAATTACGTTTACCTTCGATATCTGGCCACGTTCTAACAACGTGTTCCTCCCATAAACATCGAAGGTACTCTTCTTAATACTGGAATTACTAAAGCAGACAAAATGGCGGGTCTGAGATATGTAATAAGAACATTCGAATTTATAACATCTTCCGAGATTCTTTGCGATTCATGTTGTACAATGAATATAATTAAATCGATGAATTTATCCTATATATATAGGTTTCTCTTATTGTGCGCATAAGGGACTTTTTCTTGTCTATATTGACCACTTATCGCGCAGCTATGCGACATAAACGTCGACACCTAACCTTCGTAAAATATTCAGCGTCGTGTATTTGACGTTCATCGGCATTATTAAGTACAAATATTATATTTTTATTGGATAATATTGTTCTTTTTCTAACAAACTTGGACGAACAAAGGTAGCAGGGCTTCGTGGACTAATTGGGAGACATTCTCTAAAGATTTGTGCCCAAAAACAAGGGTTAAGTGGTTAATAGATAAATGAATATTGTTGGTAGTTCGAGGGTTAAGAATGACGAGTGCGTACAGAAAATATTCTGTAAAATACAACGAGCATCGCGCGAAGTAAATTCGTTTCAACGCAGGTCTACCACCCTTCTCCGCAAGGATTTAATGTCCATAAAATTGGCAGGCTTATTTATCTCGCGTTTACCGAACCGAGAGATACACCTTGCAAGATAAATGTAGACGTAGAATTCGAATTAGAGGACCCTTTTCTGTGGGACGTATTTTTTTCGAGAAACAAAGGATGGGTTCCCCGTTTCGAGGATCAACTCCAAGCAGGAAACCCAACAAAAAAAGGGGGACATTGAAGATCTATTTCTTCGACGAGGGTGGGGTAGAAATGGTTAGCCAATCGGAGTAGAAATCTTGTGGTGGTCGGCCAATAGGAAACCTACGACGAAAGATACGATGAAATCTACGAGAAACCAACGATGAAGATTCGGAATTTCCAGCACATATTTAATTCAATTACGAAAGTAAATTGACTTCTTAGATGCAGGAAATGTTATTGAATTTCTCGTGTATTATTAAATAACACGGTGTAGTCTTGCAGGTTAGGATTCTCTGCCTCGTATTACGAGAATACTCATCTTCGAGAAAATTGAAGTAATCTTAAGAAGATTTCCAAAGGACGATATACGACGTAGGGAATTATAAGTTAAAGACAAGTAATGGTTTTCCAAAACCATTCGGGGAATTTATCGGGCAACCACGTATCCCATACGCTGTAAATCGAACTAAAAAATAAGAATCAATCATTTAAAATAATAGTTATTCATTCCCCTCTTAACAATAACATCCTCGATCCACATTATTTTGAGGTTGGGAAGCAAGAGAATTATTGTTATTATTTAGTGACTGAAGGAAAGAGTCTCAGTAAATATACGTAAAATAATAATAAACAATATAAGCTCGTATATATTTCCTCTGAGCTTATATTATTTATATATAATGTAATTATTTCAATAATTTGTATTTGGTATTATTATCTTTTGATATAACATTATACTATATAGTTATTCTTTAATACCAAACATGAATTATTTAAATAATTGTATTGTATGTAACGTAATATACTATTAGACAATTAATTTTATACTATTAAGTATAAAATTGGACTTTTTTAAATCTGAACTATTCAGTAACAGTTCGATTGAGTCGACGGAGCAAGTTTCACATTTCCGCGTCAAAGCAGCTTCAAGCTGCTTTCAAGTTTATCCTCCTGCAACTCCGGTAATTTCTAGGGACTTTTCTCCTTTGCTGTCTCGATCTTTTCGTAATTTTACAAAGCTCCACATCGTATCGAGCCCAGAGGATAACGGAGAAAGATTGCAAAGTGGAATACAGAATGGAAGATGCAAGCTAGTGAAATATTAACTCGAATGCACTTTCGACGGACCCTCGAAAATTACGTTCTCCAGTTTCCATGAGATACGTAACTTTACGATTCCGTCGCGTCCGAGAAACCGGTCCGAAGAATTCGTTAGTCCGATTAATCATACCGTCGTAATTGGATCTTCAAATTCGCTTATTCTCTCATCCAACTATTCTCCGCCAGTCCTACCAACTGTTTCAATTAGTCGATTATAGAAAGCGCTCTCGTGTTTTCCGAGTCCTTCCTCATTTTGCTGGTTCCTCCTATCCTGCTGACGATGAAATTCAGTTCGGAATCGAGAACGGAATAATTCTTACGTAAATCCACGAGATACTTAATTACGAGTGATAAGGTTATCTAGCATATTATTTTGTTGATTAATTCATGCTACACGTATTTTGATTCAAAGTTTGAAAGAATATTTTTGTACTTCAATTTGTTTCTATTGAAATTTTTATTTGTGGAATTTCGTTGGAAAATACGTTCGGAATAAAAATTCCATTGTTTTTCAACAAGTTTCTTCCCCATATTTCCCGAATAACGGAGACTCCAATATCGTATAGAATTTTATATTAATAATCACATTAACCCTTTGCACTCGAAGGCGACTCTCAGTCGCCCCTCAATTCGTTGCAATATTGTCGGTGATTTAAAATCGAGTTAAAAACAAACATGTAAATTATTGACGCCTCCGAGTCACCACTCGATTTGCTGCAATAAACTGTGTGGAGACTAGCAGTCGCCTTTCGAGTTCAAAAGGCTAATACGAAGTATTCGCGTGCGAAGAGGCTGGTTTATTTCGAGACGAAAATTGAAAGGAGAAAAAGATTCGAGAAAAGGGATTCCAAAGAAAAAGAAAAAGAAGACTCATCGATCACCAGATTTATCCCCTGCATCCTTCTTCTTACGAGGCTATTCGTCTTTCGGAGCATCCCTCTTTGGATGACTTCTCTCCGACGACTCACCCTATTATATAGCGCCACGGAATATGACTGAACAATAATTTCACACTCCCCTATAATCGCGTACAAACCATTCCCCCTCCCTCTACCCCTTTTTCGCCGAGAAATTTATCGCCGCAGTTCCCTTTGTGTCCGTTGCTTATTTTCCGCCAGGAACAGACGCGCCATCTTCTACGGAGCAATATGAAAATTGCAATCTTACTCCGATCCAAGAGCTACGATAAAAAGAGCGCCAAGAAATTATCCAATAATTGAGTTCAAACGATTTCCACCCTTTTTTCCCTATTCTTTTTGCCACTTTCTTTCTAGAAAGGAATTATTATTCCCGAGTCCCGAGACCAGTTGATTTCCTCGTTTAACGAGTCGTAATAACATCGGTGCGATTCGACGAGCTGGAAATATTTTCTTTTGACTTTTATATGAAAATATTTCCGCGAATTAGGAAGCCTGTACTTTTCGTTGAAACGGAATGGAGATCATCGGTAGCTGTTCTTTCTGTGTTTCTTATGGTATTCGGCTTTCGTATTTCATTATTGTAACATGAACTTGGCTTCGCTTCTGATTTTGCTAAAGCAGCGGAAGAAAAATGAACTCTTTACTGTCGGTGATATTTATTCGCATTCCATTCCAGCCGGTCCGCGTGGAATATTTATTTGATTACCGCAGTAATACCGATAATAGATAAAGAAGAGAGTGAGGGAATTTGATGGATCACGGTGTGTAAGGGCGCATGTCCGCGCTAATTAGAGCATTAACTCGCTCGTTTGTCACGGGGTACCGTCTACGTGGTGTGTAACATCGGGGAACCGATTGTGTCGACCACCGAGCACTATTCTACGCGTTTGCTTTCTCTTATCCGCTACAATCTAATTACACAAGCTCGGGCTACGTGCCGCGATAATACAAGGGAACTGCTATGAAATTACGAAACAAGAAAATAAGCCGATAGTCTTCCTAACCTGTAAAAATTCCCGCCAACCACCGCCGTCCGCCACCGTGAAATATTATCGTCCTCTCGAAGGGGGGACTTTTTTCGAGGAACAAAGAAGGCTTGCCGAGACTGGTGATAATCCTTAAGGTTTGAATCCAGAAAATGCTTTCGTTAAAACGATAATAAAATTCTTTCTGAATTATAAGCTGATTGAAATGAGATATTAAAAAGTTTGAATTTTGATATTCTTCCAAGAAACGACCTTACGCGGTTAATTATGATTTAATAAGAAATCAGTCTGTGCAATATAGTAATAAATACCGCGAAGAATTACGAGTTATATTACGATATAATGAGTTATATGATATAAGCTGTTATTGTTTAAAGTGGAATAAGTCCATTTTTCTTTTGATTTTAGTATCGTAATTAATAAAAGAGGATATCAGTATATCGTGAAATCTTACGATTAATCCATTTTCTTAAAAATTCGTCTCACATCACTTTCAAAAATTACCAGAATTATTTGAATTTGGAACTGTCGAAATAACAGCGGATTCTAATATTGAATTCACGTATACGTCTTTAAAAATAAGGATGGATGAAGGAAACAAATGAATTCATTTAATTACATCCACTATGCAACGCGAACCGAAAGAAGTCTCGGAAAAGGGAACTTTATGAATTAAAACGTTTTTATTAAATTCCGTAGACCCGTTATTTTGACAGCTTCCGTACTTCTAGTTTAAAGAACTGATCCACCTATCAGGCCGCGAGATATTAGTAATACATATTTACGATTAGACGCAAAGTACTTCGCGAAAGTGAAGTAATAGGAGAAGACTCTAAATCACTCGGTTTGTTACCGCTAGAAAGCAGGGGATTCCCGTACCTTGCCAGCGCTTGCGCCCTCTACATCCTGGAATATTTACATGGTCATTAAACCTGGTAACCAGGGAAATGCCTAGGAACCAGCTATGGGATTCCAAAGTGCATAGCCTGCGTTAAAACAAATCCCCTATGCATCCAGACCTATGTAATACCACACGAATAATATACGTACGTATAATTATTATGGAATTAAATTACGTAATAATATGCAAACGTATTAGGTTATTAGTTCCTTCAATTATTAGATTGTTGCCATAAGTTGGCGCGGTTTTTTCGAATGTAAAAGATCTTGCTTTTTTTAAATATTAATATCAATTGTTTTACGGTGTATTCTTCACCATTATTTAACAATCATATTAATATATATAGCTGATAGGTAATTGTTACTAGAAATATTCAACATGACATGAAAACTGTACGAATTTGTGGACCAACTTAATAATTGGAGGATTACGTGTCGGATAATGGAATAAAATTGTAATAATTTTGGTAATATCCAATTATTTTGTTTAGTTGGTAGAATACAATTTATAATTACTATAAATAGTCACTAGGACTATGGAAGCCGTTAAAATGATGTGTTCACGGATTAAATAAAAACGGTTCCATGAAGGGTTAAAGTTTAAATAAAAATCCGTCCTTATTTTTAAGGACGTATACGTGAATCTATAAATATAGACGAATATATTATCCCTAGATCTAGTGTTAAAGTAAATCCTGATGTACGTTTACGATCCAGTTAAATATCGTTCGTTTCTAATCCTTCGTAAGCCGCGGAAACTCCATTAAAAATCGTTTCTATTATATATACCATATGTCATATCATATCATCAATCATAACGAAGACCCAGTCCGATTGGTCCAAAGGTGATGGTTTAATCGGTCGCGCGTTTAATTCGACGAACGGCGGACTTTCTTGGCGAGAAAGGGTTCAAGGGGTTTGTTGGAAGATTCGAATAAAAATACTGTAAATAAATTAGCGTGTCAGGGGTGGCAGGGGATGGAAGAGGTCGGAGGGGTGCCATTGGTCGATATGCCAACGTCTCCTAGTTGCAGGTGCACCTCGGGTCATACACCAGGTTCAACCTGCCACCCTGCATCCAAACACTCCCACCCTCTTATGTTTCGCGTGCACGGATTTATACAATGTACACCCTTCACTTGAATAATAATACAATCTCTAATTGCATTCCCAAAAGGACATTTCAATTATGAATCGATTGCGATGTTAATTCGCGTCGATCTTGTTAGTCCTACTTTTTCATTCTCCCAAATAAACAGTGCAAAGTCATTTATCCATGTAAGCCGCCTCCATCTTGTTTCACTGGCCAATCAACATCCACGAGAATCCCCCGCATACATTTTATACGAAGTATTAGGGGTACAGATAAGTAACGTCGTTTCTTTCAGATTGAATAAACAGCGCCACCTTTTTTGCCGACGTGATTCGTTATTACATAACCTATATTTGCCTAAATTATTATATAATTTAGACCAAATATAAAATTTAGAAAATTTGAAATTAGAATTTTATATTTGGTCTAAATCATAGCCGTACCAATAAAGCATAGTTAAATTACTATTAGGACCAATCAAAGAAACTATAGATAAATTATATCATAACCTATATTTGAATGAAATTCATAGACGTTAGGGAATTAAGTCTGCCAGGGAGTACGAAGAAGATTATCAATAATAATGGGGACTATACTGTTAATTAATCTGTGCTTATGTTAAATAAAATACAAATTTGTATAAGTATCATAAACAACATTACTTATGGGTACATTTATTATTTCTTGTAACTATTAATTATGATTACTTCTACCAGGGAGTCTGGCGGTGGAAAGCATTACTGGAGATTGTTTTTCCACCGGCATTGGTGGTATTAGTCTAAGAAGTATGTACGTTGAAAAAAGAGGGCGCAGGTGCATTCATCGCCATAATTTTCTTCTGACTCTTGTGAGCTGGAAATACCATTTTTCACTTCACCCTTGAAAAGCCTTATCTCCTTTATTTTCCACGCATTGGGTATTTTCGACAAGCCTCACCGTAACACACATTCGTCTCAATAAATCGCTACGCGAAACTTGAACGCCTCTCCGATTGCCACTCGTTCTTTTCATCCGAAGAGAATGAATTTAACGCGAGGGCACTTCTCAAATAGAAACCACGGAGAGGTTAAGTTCCGGGTGGTGGTAACAATGAATATTAAACGCGGGAGGAGATTTTTCGTCGGTGAAATAACCAGGCGCAACGGAACCAAGATTACCACGTCGAAAAGTCTCGCGTGAGCTTAATTACGAGAATAGTAAGCTTTGCACTTGAAATTCTCTCGGTGGACTTCGCTTGGGAAGTTCAACGTGATACGTAATTTCGAGGTCCACCAACGGTTAAAATTAATGTCGTACGAGTGGTATAAAGCCAGATACTAGAAATGCCAGGGATACCAATTCTACAAGTATTTTCTACGATTACCTTCCACATCGAAGTACTTTAACATTTCGACCGCACATTTCACTCACAAGGAACTCAATTTAAATGTCTGCCTCCGATTCTTTTCATTTTCACATATATTATAGTACTCAAAAAACTAAGCGACACATATTTTTTTATATCCGCAGAATATTAGTTAGAAAACTTAGTTAGAAAAATTAGTTAAGTTAGTTACTAAAAATTAGTTAGAATATTATTAGTAAACAAATTTCGTAAGAGAAGAAGTAAAGAAAAATTCAAATTAAAAAACAAACCCATACGAAAAATTAGAATTCCATCATAGATTATTTCTAACAAAAATCTGACCAGATATTTCACCCTTTTAAATCGAAATTCCGCAGATATAAAGAAATACGTGTCACTTACTTTTCCGAGTACTATAATACAATATGTATGAAAACGAACAAAATCAGTGGCGAACACTATCCAGAGTTCTTTCCTAGTAAAAATGACTAAACGTTAAACGATAAATGCTCAAAATTGACGCAAAACGTATGAGATTTCTAGGCAAATCAATATGTAGTTGTTGTTGGCAAGAGAATAGAGACAATTCGGGTAAACCGATTTACAGGGGCTGTAGTTTGTAGTCGAGTAGCGAGATGGTTTCGGATGACGTCCAGAGAGCTCAGGATTTCTATGATGGCGCTTGTTAATTTAGTTCCCTGGTCTATCGGGTCTGTGCTTTGACGATATGCCGGCGCTTATCTCCACAGAAGCGTAATTATAACTGTGCTCGCGCATGGAACCTACTTCATTAATATTCCCGTTTTCGGGAAACGACGTGCGAGCACCTCTGCAACTGCGATATTATTCTTCGGTGCCCGCGTGTTTCCAGATTTCAATTATTATTAACCCTTTGCGGTCGGTGTCCCCGTAGCGGGGACATTTTGAAATCGTCGTAGAAGTCAATAACCCCGCAGCGGGAACCTTCGGGAACCTTACGTATTATAAGTAGTATTAAATACAACCAATCAGTTTCAACCAATTCTGTGTGTTTTAATATCCATATATTGATTTTAAATCCTGTACGGAAAAGTAATTGCGAAACGATAGATTTGCTCCGACCTACTGGTACTCCCAAAAGCGAAATCTGCCGATCGCAAAGGGTTAATTTGTACACTTTACGGAATTATACTGCAAGTACATAAACATAGTAGGAACTGTATGTATTACTACTAATACATTCAATTTGATTTTAACCCTTTGCACTCGAATGGCGACTCTCTGTAGCCACTTAGTTTGTTGGGGTTATTTAAAAAGCGACTGAGGGACGACATTAAAATTTACATTAGCTGGCGGTGATTTAATGTATGATAACAAAATATCACAGGGGACAATTTTAATGTCGCTTATCAGTCGCCACTTAGTTTATTGCGGCAACTTGTGTGGCGACTGAGAATCGCTGTTGAATTCGAAGGGTTAAAGTTAGCTTTGCTGCTGGAGATGTGAAGTATTCTGGGGTTAATACTGGAATTACGAAAAGAGTTGAAATGACGATAATAAACATATTTGTACTTTTCAATATGTATTCAATAAATTATTGAATATATATTCAAGCATGCTTACACATTTATTTATATAAAAATTATAGCTGGAGCATTGAAATTAATTAATGCATTAAATGATCTGCGTTATGTATATAAAATAAAAGTATATTAAACAAAGAGTATATTAAAAGTATCTCAAACAATACGCTGTGGTATATTCATATAATTACATTAAAAATGGCAGACTAGTTTTATTTTCACCCCTTTGGTAGTTCTAGTGTTAAAGGAGGTTTCACCGTTTACGTTAATAAATAATGAAAGAATTAAATCGATTCATTTCTTTCTGCCACTCATCCTTATTTTCAAGAACTCATAAATATTCTACAAATATATTTGAATATCAATTCGAAAGTTCTACCGTTAAATTTATACCCGAAACAAAACCCGCACAAAATGGTGGAAAAAGACGAGAAAGAAAATGGCGACATTAATGAAACGTAAAGATCGAAGAGGTTAGAGTAGCCCGATTATTTATTCGGAAGCATGGCGTCGGAAGTAAACACGACCCGATAGCTGGACGTCTGGTTTACGTTGGTATCTTGGAATCAGATTGATTTCTGAATCGGCAGTATTCCTAAACGAGATCGGTAACGAAATTGAAAGCTTCGATATCGGTAAGTCTTTCAGATGCAAATCTTTATGCTTCGCCTTATCTTTCCTGAGAATGCTTTAAAACGCGGGGGAGGTTTTATAAGATTCTCTTTACTCTATTTAGGACGGTCGGTTTCGGGGATGAGTTTAGGTGGGAAATGATATTTGTTGAAAATTCATTAAAGATCGTGGATCGGGTTTCCAGGTCGATGGAGTGACGAGTTGGAAACGGGGGTTCATTAATTTGTCGGGGTATAGAGAATGTTGCCGGCAGACTCGACGTACGGGGGTTGAATAAATAAGCGGGCAAACAAGGCGAAATATCGAAGTTTCAATGGGCTTTGGAAAGCGTATTATGTTCTTCCCGGTTTAGCGTAATATCAATTTATCAAGTCGGCACCGGCAACTTCCATTAACAATAATTCACGAGTTGTTACGTCTAAGATAATCTTAACTACATCGCTGTATCTCGGGATCCAGCTGCCCAATTGTATCATAATTGAAGAAAAATAATTGTAATCATTGTATAAAATCGTCCTCGAATTGCACCGATTGTTTCCATTAATAATCATTCACGAAATGTTGTGTCTAATTTAAATATTAAGATAAGTTTAACTGCATCGTCGAATCCAGCTGCCGAAGGAGTGTATTATAATTGAAAATAATAACTGTAATAATTATCTTATTTTAAATCTTGTTATCTTATCTTAAAATAGTTTTAAGATAATGAAAAATACGAAAAAACGAGTCCAGCTAGTTATTTCGGGTGAATGGGGTTAAGGATAACAGTAAACATTAGGATGCCAGAAATAATTATAACCAATGAGGCAATAGATAGGATCCGAACACGTATTCGTGTAAAGCCGGTACACTACGACCGGATTTAACTAAAACCCGATATAGTTTTTCCTAGGGAATTAATTGATCACGTCCACCCTTCTAATTACTGACGCGAATGACCTCGAGATGATTCTTATTTATGTGTTAGGGGTACCGGAAAGTTATCGATCACTTTTCACATACTTTATGAAATTCCATTTATTGTTTCATATTAAATATTATTATATTAGATAATGGTCATCGTTATCTATGAATTCTTGGCTGATTATCTTTCAATGTCATAATTCCCTTTTTAAAAAAATCTAATTCTCAAGTTTCGATGCAAAAAATGCTCCACTTGTTCCATTTATTGTTTCATATTAAATATTATTTTATTAGATAATCGTTATCGTTATCTATTAATTCTTGGCTGATTATCTTTCAATATCATAATTCCCTTTTTGAGAAAATTCAATTCTCAAGTTTCGATGCAAAAAATGCTCCACTTGTTCCATTTATTGTTTCATATTAAATATTATTTTATTAGATAATCGTTATTGTTATCTGTGAATTCTTATCTGATTATCTTTCAATATCATGCCTTTTACCTTTTTGAAAAAATCCAATTCTCAAGTTTCGATGCAAAAAATGCTCCACTTATTCCATTTATTGTTTCATATTAAATATTATTTTATTAGATAATCGTTATCGTTATCTATTAATTCTTGGCTGATTATCTTTCAATATCATAATTCCCTTTTTAAAAACATCTAATTCTCAAGTTTTGATGTAAAGAATGCTCCACTTTTATCCATTTATTGTTTCATATTAAATATTATTTTATTAGATAATCGTTATCGTTATCTATGATGCTTGACTGGTTATCTTTCAATATCATAATTCCTTTTTTGAAAAAATCCAATTATGAAATTTCGATGCGAGAAAACTCTCCACTCCGAAATTGATTACTTTCCGGTAGCCCTAATAGAATACAAAGAGCCTAATAAAGGAGAGGTATCACTTCCTCTTTACATTTATTATCTGCTCCGAGAACTTCCTTATGAATAGAACTTCCCACGATTATGAATGCAAGATCTCGGCTCAATTTTAACGGCGATGTACTCGCAAGAGTCGTACAAACAAACTTCGAAGCAAACGTTGGTTAGAACTCGCGACGAACGATTATTTCGCACGCGTTTCTGTCGCCATTTTAAATTCCCGACGGAGTGGTGGATTTTCGAGAATAAGCTAGTTTTCCAGCGGGAAAAAGAATGGCCGTACCGGGAATATATTTCGGAATAAATACAATCACATTCACGGAACGATATTTCATTATGATTTCGTATGGAATTTTTCCAGTAAATTGAATAACCGGATGAGTTCCAAAAAGAACGAAAATAAATAAAAGCTTCATCAAGCTCATTGAATGAATTTCTTCAAGTAATTACCGACTAAACTTTTGATATTTACGGGGAGAAAAATGTGTCTGTTAAATGTAAATCCGTGAAAAATAAATTATCAAATTATTATTCAACTGTGCGATGGAAACTGGGCAGTTTTTATTTGTCCGAGATAATAATAAAGATAAATCTGGTTGAAACGATCCGGTTGGTTATGAAAGAGATTTTTATGGGTAACAGATGTGTTTCGGATGACGAATCAGGGTGGAACATCGCAGGACTGGTTGTTCGACCTATTTCAAAATCAACTCACCCCGAACCACCCGAAATTCGGCGATCGAATATTAACGAAGTTTCCCGTAATGCGCTTAACGTGTCATTTGTATTTTAACGCGAATCTCGGGAAATACATGTACATTTTCTGGGTCGCCCGCCGAAAGTGTTGACTCGATGCGTACGCTGGAATACACGGGTTTCGGTGAAAGTACCTCGCCTCAATCAATCACCCGGTGTCCCGACATTTTCCGTCCATTTCTACTTTTATCAGAATTCCGAGTCGATGAATGTTTTCAACGCCATTCTCCGCCCGTATTTTACGTCCCCTTATAATATTGTATTTACATCAAATCAGATTGCATTCGCGGAGGAATTTCACTCTGTGATCCAATTTTGTGAAAAAAAATGTGACTTCAACGTTACATGGAGCTGCAAAGGGTTAAAAATTCCTACTTTAAATACTCCGCGTGAAAGAGAATAACTAGCTTGAAGCATAGTAAAAAAAAAATGATGGCTTGTTCCGCTGAAATTCGGCCTGGCAGGTTTCAGTTCGGCAGCGAAAGGTTTAATAGAGCTGCGCTAAAATTTTTAAGAGAAGTGTTTCACCGAAGCTTCCAACTTCCGATAAAACGAACCAACCGTAAAATGCTTCTTCCGTGGTAATAAATCCATCGATATAAACCGCCGCTCTTTCTCCACCCCCGCTTTCTCTCTGACCACCATAGTAAAACGAAACTGGCACGGCAAGTACGGAAAAGAATCGTACTTTGAAGAAAGTAAAAGAGCTGTGGAAACTGTTTACTTTGCGATCAAACATGTTGCGCTAGGTTGCGCTGGAAACGGTATGCGCGCACGGTGCATTATTCCCGTATAGGTTATGTTCGGGACGAGTTGAACTATGCACATCGACTCGTTGGAAGCTCATCATTTTTGAGGAACATTCTACTGCTATCATAGGGAATATATATATACACGTGCTTTTATGTGTACATATATGCTTATTAACATACTTATATCTAGATATACATATATGTACATATAAAGGACCTCCTTTCGTACCCTTCTATTTCGGTTTGCTTGGATCATGCGAACGTTTATCTGCGATTTACCCCATATATGTAGATATATGAGTATACTACATCCGTCTCGAACGAATCAGGAAATCTAGCGGTGAAATTCGCGAAGGAAAGTACATCGTCAACATTCATTTTGAGTATATTTCCGGCTCTTTTAGGAAGCATATGAAAATGTGGAGTTTTATAATGTACTATTTGCAATCATATTGCAAATAACGGAATCACTATTTTACATATTTTTGACATACCCCGGCAAGTTTGTGTAATGTTTCTTGGTGCAGGAAGATAAGCAAATGGAGTCGAGGGTGAAATAGAAAGAACTAAGAAAGAGAATTAAAAATTGCAGTCGGAAGTCTTCCAGAAACCCGATTTCATTCCTGGTTAGGAATATACTCTCCCGCTTCGAAAAGAAATTTACTTGCCATCTTCACGGTTTTCAAGTCAGATTAAAAGTGCATTAAAGCATCGCGGTGCGCATCGTAAGCCAGAATATTTGCATAGCGAGTGCAAAAAATAGGTCGCTTTCGTGGTTTCTTTGGTGCACGTAACGAGAGTCTGCGACATAAAAATCGTAGGAGATGTATCACTTTTGGCAAGCATTCAGCTTCGTCAAAGATCCATCGTATTTTCGATTTACAAGACGTGCTTTTCCGTATTCAACATTTATTTAACCTCTTATTTAATCTTCTCTAACTAATCTTATTTAATATAATATTATATATAACCACGCCCTCCGTGTTTTTATACTACAAAGAATACATGTTTCTTGCTAAAACTCGTGAAAAATGAGACGTATCTTGTAAGAAGAAAAAGCTCGTGCTTTTGCAAAAGCTGCTCGCAGCTAATCTTTTAAGTCAGTCAATGAATTTCGGTGCTTTTAAAGTCGAACGTCGGTGTATTTGTGGAGCACGAAAATACGATGTCCCGTACTCACGCGTCGATCAAATACGCGGTAAAACCGTTCTGCTATTCGGATGCAAATGAATTTCATATTTCTCACCTCCAAATTTCGACGCGAGGGTGTCCGACGTCTGCCGCCGTATCTCCTTCGATGTCTCATTGTCAGTCGGAATACATAAAGTTATATACATACATATTACGTCGTAACGACATACATAACACATGTATATAACGTCGTAATATGTAAATATTATGAAATGTTTCTTCCACTCTCATGCATAATTGAAGCCGATTTTATTTCCAGCCACGTTTTTCACAACAATTCCTAGCTGGAAAACATTTTCCATCCGCAACAATTTCATGCAAACGAACCGATGCTGACTCGCGTACATTAGGTATTAAACATTTAATTACGATGAAAACATTGTATGCATCTCGTCGAGAAACAATCATAAACAACCAATCACGATTCCTGAAACGCTACCTTCATATTAATTATTGCATTATAATTAGCTTTGCCGCGATGCTTTTTGCGCGGCCGTAATTATGGCCAGGAATCGTTATTTCGTAATCAACGGCCTCGTTGTTGGACAAATCATTTTCGTAGTGGATGCCATATTTTTGGGGTGATTCGAATTTTTAATATTCAGGAAATTTCATAGTTACTTGGATGATTTTTATATTTGGTATTAAAGATTGGAGGATTTTTAATACTTTAGAAAGATGACTAAAATTCGTAATTTAAGAAATATACATACAGTGGCTCTTATTAATATTCGGACACCAGAGTGTTCTATCCATTATTACTCACGATATTTAACCAGAATTAAATTAACGGATTTTTTGTTTTTTATTATGATAAACTATAGTCTCCTTTCAATGAAAACATACATTTTATTTATTTAAATTAATTTGTTTATCGTATAACTAATAATATGTATAGAAATGTGTTATTCGTACGTCGCAAAAATATTCGGACACCCAATATTTAGCTCTATTTCTTAACCGTTTGTGGATATATAACCGGATGTGGATATATATGTATCATTTAATAATTGTTTTACATACATTAATCAATTAGTAATGATCTTGAGATCATTCTTTTTTGGGGAATATAATAAGTTCGCGAAGCAGATCGAAGATGTAACAGAGTTGAACGGAGATAGAATAATTGCGAGAGAGAATGTCATTGGAATGGCAATAACCGCTCATTAAGCCGGGCAATTTCGACGAAGCCAACTAATCCAAATGTAATTCGAGTGATCGATAGCAATCCTAGGATAAATTAATATTTACTTTTAATCTGAAACCACTGCCTGGAATTCCACGTTTTCTGAGCCCGGAATTCGTATTAGAATTCCGCGATATGCTTAGCTTCATCCTAAGAGATTGCATTCGGAATTCCCCGAGTTTCCAAGTAATTTTCGGATCGCCAATAATAATCCCGTTGATAATATTACGAAGCCACCGATCGTCGTCATTATTGTTTAATATCAATAATCTAAATAACACCATAATTTATAATATGAATATGAATGAACATCACCCACCTCATTTACCGTATAATAATATAATAATAATTAATATAGTAATAAAAATATCGAACTAATAATTCGCAGCGAAGAAATTACAAAGTTGCGTCAAAGAATCTCAGGAATAAAGTTCATTCGCATGTGGTTTGCGTGTTATACGGAGGCATGTTTAATAACGGTTCATTATCGTCGGTTTATCGATAGTATCAGGAATAATAGCGCTAACGATTAACGCTATTTTGGGTTTTCCAAGCCGCCATTGTAATTTTTTCTAGATGTATTATATTATCCGATAAATAATATCGTTTCTTATTTACCATATGAGTCGTTATTTTTGAAAGTGGTGCAAGTCGAATTTCTCAAAAAACATAAGTCAACACAGTTTCTCACAAAACATCAGTCAATTTTGAATTAAACATAAATTCTCGCGATATACTGAAAACTGGATTTATACCACTTTAAAAAATAACGTTCATATATAAACAATTTAATCCGATCAATTTCATTGATTTGAAAAAAGTGCACCGAGAGTTGCAGTCTAAAAATGGCATAACTTACGGAATTCTCTAATACAGATTTTACGCTCGAAATCAACGATTTCGCAAATCGCATTCACCGTTTTGCACATGAAATTCACTCTTTCGCAAAATCAAGCTTTTCTGCCAATTTCTTATTCTCAAGTGATCGTAATAAAGATAAAATTCAATATAAAGTGAAAGAGTGAATTTGATTACAAAACAATTGAATATGATCTGGAAAGTGGTTAACTTGGAGTACAAAAGGCTGTATTACGTTGCTGCATAAGTATCGGCGTTTCCTGATCGATCGCACTCAAATATGGGCATTGTCCCGTTGATAATAACAATAAGGATGACGATGATGACAATAATAATCCGAGCGGCGTTGCAACGACGTCGTTACGATGATCGCCGCCTATATTCGGTCCTTCCAGTCCCTTGCTTCAGCCTGAATTCCCGATATTTTTATCGAAGCCTCACCGGCGCGCTTCGAATCGATATCCCGATAATGCATGGACTCTCAGGAAATATATAACAACTGGTCATAATATTGCCTACGCAGTCTCACCGTCAACAGTTTGCATTTTCATCTTCCCATGGACATTCGCTTGGCCGTGTGAATGGCACACGCATGCGCAAGAAACTGGACGAAAAATGCCGAGCAGCACAATCGCGCACGAAACTTTCGTGTAAATGTATTATTACTTATGTCGTCTATACTCGTAGATATTCAATAAGTTTACTTCCGTATTTTCGTAAGTAGAACGAGTTTCCCATGTATTTCTCGGCGAATCTTAGGGGAAAGTCAATCAGGGGACCGCAGGTAATTGCGGGTGCACGTAGCAGCTGCAATTTACGGGGAACGCGAACATGTCTCTATGTTGAGGACAACTGGTTGACATGGTTCAACAATTTTGTGGTAAACCAATGGAGCTGTAGGCTGATTTCATAGATAACCGACGAGTACCTTGGCAGGTGCTTATCGGAGGAGATAAAATACTATATTGTAATATTAGTGTTTATAAACGCGTAATTAAATTGACTTTAATGTTCTTTCTGGCATTTATGAGGTACACATTCAGAAATGGTTACAATTTCGACCTTCCCAATTTCGGTCCTAAACGGTTAAATTCCATACTGGGTGGAACTTAAACATGTTCTAGGACGATTTCAGGTCGAAAGAAGTGAATGGAACATTTTTTCGGGCGAAAAATGGGTCGACCCAAAATCGCAAAAATGTGAAAGGGTATACCTTCAAAAATTGTCAAAAAATAAAAGTCGCCAAAATCGCTCCTACATGGCCCAAATCGATGGTATATGATGCCTAATGATGTTCTAGGACCGATTTGGGTCGAAAGAAGTGGTTTAAAAATTTTTTTGGTCCAAAAATGGGTCGATCCAGAATCGAAAAAATGTGAAGGGGTATACCTTCAAAAATTGGCAAAAATTAAAAGTCGCCAGAATCAATTCTAAATGACCCAAATCGATGGTGGGTGATGTATAAACATATTCTAGAACGATTTCTGGTCGAAAGAAGCGGTTAAAAAATTTTTATTGGTCAAAAATGGGTCGAACCCAAATCGAAAAAATGTGAAGGGGTATACCTTCAAAAATTGTCAAAAAATCAAAGTCGCCAATTTCGCTCCTAAATGGCCTAAATCGACGGTATATGATGCCTAATGATGTTCTAGGACCGTTTTGGGTCGAAAGAAGCGGTTTAAAAATTTGTTCGGGCGAAAAATGGGTCAACCGAAAATCGCAAAAATGTGAAGGGGTATACCTTCAAAAATTCTCGAAAAATCAAAGTCGTCAATTTCGCTTCTAAATGGCCTAAATCGATGGTATATGATGCCTAATGATGTTCTAGGGCCGATTTGGGTCGAAAGAAGTGGTTTAAAAATTTGTTTCGGTCGAAAAACGGGTCGACCCAAAATCGCAAAAATGTGAAGGGGTACACCTTCAAAAATTCTCGAAAAATCAAAGTCGTCAATTTCGCTTCTAAATGGCCTAAATCGATGGTATATGATGCCTAATGATGTTCTAGGGCCGATTTGGGTCGAAAGAAGTGGTTTAAAAATTTGTTTCGGTCGAAAAATGGGTCGACCCAAAATCGCAAAAATGTGAAGGGGTATACCTTCAAAAATTGTCAAAAAATCAAAGTCGCCAATTTCGCTCCTAAATGGCCTAAATCGATGGTATATGATGCCTAATGATGTTCTAGGACCGATTTGGGTCGAAAGAAGTCGATTAAAAATTTTTTCGGGCAAAAAATGGGTCGACCCAAAATCGCAAAAATGTGAACGTCGCCAATTTCGCTCCTAAATGCATAAATTCAATACTTATTTGTACCTGAACATATTCTAAGACCATTTGAAGCTGATATAATCAAATTAAAGTAGATAATCCGACGTCTGGTCAGACAAAAAATTGCCGTAAACTGTAACTATGGTTCACCTATGCCGCAGCGGTGAATTAATTATTTGGATTATCGCTGCCACTTGAGAATATTTAGCTCGACTGTATTTAACTACGATGACCAAGAATCGATCAATTATTCTGTTTACCACGAGGTGGTCGCACCGGTTTAATTAATATCGCCGAGTTGCTGTATTGGGATTTTGGGGCCGCGGCGAGGATGCCGGGGACTGTTTAAGAGAGACAGCGTGCCAGAAAATATCGAGGTAAGGCACAACCATAAATCTTGAGCTTGCGTCTTGATTAAATGTCAAATAGCTGACAGAGAGGCTGCTTTAAACGTGAATGAAGGAGATGCGTTATACATAGGCTAAGATACACCGTGGAGATTTGGGTTATTGAATAAAAAATATCCCCCACCGAGCTTAGGTTTTATCCCCTTGGTTTCTGCAAGCAACTCTCCCGATAGAACGTAATATCTCGCTCTTCTTACTCTTTCAGACCTCGACACTGTCGCTTCTTAACTCCGAATTCTAAATCCTGGTATTCTTCAAATTCTTTATCAACTGTTCGTTCCTTTTTAATTTGTTTACGAAAGTAAATTATATAATAACGACATAAAGTAAACAATGTATCGTAAAGCGCTTAAGTTTAATTTTTACACCTTACATAGACGTTATGAAATCGTATCGCGAGGTATCGTACAACACGGATTTCAGTTGCAGCAAACTGTTTTCATTCCCAACAGCCGTAGTCTTCAAATGCAAATCCGCAGGTATCGAATTAAAATCCATCGAAATTTTAAGTAAACGGTAAACATTTGCGTAGCCCGAATTTCGAGGGAAATCAAATTTTCCATTGCATTTCGGTGATTTACGAAGGAAATTCAGGCTTGGCAGAGCAAGCATCGCCGGCGTGTCCGCGTTTAATTATTAATCATTCAGAGGTATATCGTGATTATCATTCGAGATACAATTACGTCAGTTTATACGGGGATATCACACATGGCTGGCGAAATGTTTGCACGCTCCCTCTTTCCCTGCCAAGGGGGGAGTAGACGACCAACCAGTCGCGACGAAAATGTTCAGACGAGGAGAATATTACTATTTGTTTTGTGGAATTAATTAAAAGTGTATTTTAATTTGCAAACTTACGTACAAGTATTCTGATGTTCTCCGGTATTACATCGTATTACATCGTAGAACATACTCGGTTTAATATCAACATCATTACGTGCCTGTTTATAAGCCAAGCTCTCATTGGACAAAAAGGTAGAAACATGCGCATTTACAAAAATAACTACAGCGAAATATGCCGTTCTTTCGCTGTTATATTTGCCCGATTTGTTTATGGATTTATTGGGGATGTTATCGTAAGCGAGTATGTTTCATATGCAACTTCATCGTTGCTGAATGCAATTAATCACACACGGCGTTTCTGGGATTTTAATTATTCAATTGTAGAATTATTTAATTACGTATTTATTAACGTGGGTTTATAAAATGTTGGGCGGTTGGGAAGTTATGTAAAATGTGAATTAGAATAGTAGAATAGTTATGTAGTAGTTGACATTAAAGTAGCAGTCTAGACATTATGAATTGAATTTTGAATTATGGTTTTCTTTAACTGTTGATTGAAATTTGTATTATTATCTATTGTTTCAAAAATAAGATCCGGTCTTATTATTGTCAAAATCGGGCAATAGTGGTAGTTAATTTTAAGGTAGTAGTCCCGATATACTAAAAACAGTAGTTAAGATTATTTAGTAGTCCCAATATCCTAATAACGGTTGTTAAAATTAAAATAACACTCCCGATATACTAATAACAGTAGTTAAAATTGAAGTAGCAATCCCAATACACTAATAACAGTAGTTAAAATTCAAGTAGCAGTCCTGATATACTAAAAACAGTAGTTAAGATTATGTAGTAGTCCCAATATACTAATAACAGTAGTTAAGTTTAAAATAACACTCCCGATATACTAATAACAGTTGTTAAAATTAAAATAGCAATCCCGATATACTAATAACAGTAGTTAAAATTAAAGTAGCAATCCCAATACACTAATAACAGTAGTTAAAATTAAAATAGCAATCCCAATACACTAATAACAGTAGTTAGAATTAAAATAGCAATCCCGAAATACTAATACCAGTAGTTAAAATTAAAATAGCAATCCCAATACACTAATAACAGTAGTTCAAATTAAAATACCAGTCCCGATATACTAATAACAGTAGTCAAGTTTAAAGTAGTATTAAACTAGCGCTGATCACGTCGCGTCCAGGGAAACGATTAGGGCGGAGTATTGCAAATTGATCGGAGTATTTGGAAATTTGGAAATTTGGAAATTTGGAAAACGAAGCACGAAATGGAAGGCAATGTAGCAGATGTGTCTCAAACTTCTAGGAGGTTTCGACGTGTGGTAAACTTTGGAATCGGATGCTCGAAGTTACAGGGTAACCTCGGGTTTTAACTGGGCCAGGATCTTGTCTCGAGATGATTGTCAGGAGCCCAGGTTTGCCAACTGAAAGACAAACTCGATGGAATCGATAACACGTACGATATCCTGGAGACGAAACAACGGCAAAGTATCCATCCGGAGGAAACAAAGAAAGAAAAATGGCTGCCTTCAGAGACACGCATCTTTCGAGGAGATACTTCAACTATGCAACGAACGGATATTAACTCCATAAACCAATTCGTGTTTAAAAGAAAATTGTATAACGCACAACTACTTAACCCTTTCACTGTGTAAGACGTATATGTACGACCTCGTATGTCTAGGAATATATGCGATTTTCTTTTTTAATAAATTACTCCAGTATGGAACATACGTAAATACGTAAAGCTGGTCAAAAAGAGACGACGTTGGCATGGAGACCGATAAAAAGTGTTGACATCAGTTCCTTCAGTGTTCTCCCTCTTTTTACCCCGAAGAAAGGGTTTCCCATAAATTTTGGTCCACCCTCATATTGAATTATATGTCCTCGATATTTCGAGCGGATGGAAGGTATTATTTCGCGGGCGACGGGGTCAAAAGTTCACGCCCCAAGAAAACACTGCAACCCCGATGATTGCGAGGTATTCGTTCTCCGTTTATCAGGGATTTCATTCGACACCGATAATCAAAACAAAGACACTAAAAACACTCGTCGAATATTTGTTACGAAATCCGAACTCCACTTTGCCTCCGGATTTTGTGTTTATATGAAATTATATCATAATTTTATCAATCGATTATTTATTATTCTGGATATATTTGCCAATTTGAAATTTGAAATTATTATTCTGGATAAAAGAGCTCCACATTTTTCTACTTATTCGAAGATGTATTTAAGATATTAAGAAGTTATATAATTTCTAATAAATCGATTGTTACTCTGCTAGAACCTGCTCTTATCACTTGTCGAATTACGAAGGAAGTTGTTCCTTCCAACAAAAGGATTCAAGTGCACTTGGAAGGATAGAAGAGGACAGCCAATCGCAGGGTCTCTCGCGGGAATTACGTGGGAAGCATATAACAGGCTTTCATTCCCAACGAACGACTGATACGAGGCTCGTAAAAGAACAGCGCTGCGTAAGTTACGTGCGTGAAATGCATAATTCCACTTACACTTCCGGGACTAACCCTCCACGGGATAAAAGAGTCGATCCAGTCAAAGTCGATGTAATCGTTAAGGTAAATAATGAATCCAGTAAACAATGTCTCTGCCACGTCATTTTACCCCTTTCATAGATTCCCTGCCATTATTTATATTCTCGTGGTTACTAACATTCATTTATAATTCGTGATGCTCCAAAACTGGACGATACGCTTTCGTTTTTTTGTTTTTTTTACAGAAAACCAGACTAGGATTCAGTATTTTGGAAACTCGCGAATCCGGCTTCGGATGTGAAATGAATATTTCATTAAATATAGTATCAAAATTAAGGAGTCTCTCGATGAGAAGAAGCCCGATGAAACGTTTAACCCAACCCCTTAACCCTTAAGTCTCCGGATCTCAAGGGTTACTCGATGTACGAGGAGGTTAAAGAAATATAATTACGATATAAAGGATATTTTAAAAAATACGTACGCATCTTGAAGGGTTTCCGGAGTTAACCACTTAAGACGGAAAGTCTCGAAGAAGAGGACTAAATGTCAGCGAGATAAGATCGCAAGAAGGTCAACGAGTTTCCCACGTAACATTCTTAAATAATAACCCCCGTAAGGAAGCCATTTTTGCTTCGTCCTCACATAGACTTCCAGTTAATTAAAACATAATAACGAACCAGGATAAAAAGCCATTGATACAAACATCGTTAGTTTACCTTTAATTCAATTTACGATCGATACGGTAAATGCACCGGGTTCATTGATATAAATAATAATTTCGTGCGGACATAATCTTTGAATATATTATTTAATAATGCGCTTACGTTCGTCGGGGGATTTCGAACAAGGCGCTTAAGAGCCGTTCGAAAATAATATTTGAAATCATGGCCACCGTGGTGGCGATGACATTAGTGACGTTAAAGGGTTAACTCGCTTAATTGTCCGCGGCGAAGAAGAGCCAGAATAATTTGCCCATTATTCTTCGACGTTGAGTCTCGTCGGGGATGAGTCTCGAAATTCGTGGGGCGATTTAATACTTTCGCACTGGTACTCGACGAACCGGAACGAGATTTCGTTGCCACCGAAACTGGTTCGGCCTGGTTTATTCGAGTATCTGGTACATATTGACCGGTTTGATACTCGCACGATCGTTCATCCGGTGAAAGTACTCATTTAACCGGTCGCTTCAATGAGACGGATACGAGATTATTATTTAAATACCGAAGTACTCGGAATTACTGATCCGCGGTATTTTTGATAATTATTTAATTATATAACGGTGCATTGTTTGGGATTTGATATGTATCTCTGTTTTATGTATGATAGATTATGTACAATATATAATGAAATCCAGTAATTAACTTGCATCCTTCGGCCATGATTTTGATTGAAATCAATTTGTGAGTGAAACTAAATATAAGTTCCGTAGTGCTAGTTTTAACGGTATTTCTAGTAATTTCGTATTTTTATTGTAAATATATGGATACAGAGTATATAGATTATGTATCTATCACCGGATGCACCGCTATTTTTATTAATTCGTTGAGTTACTACGTTCTCAGGGAGTAATATGTTTTATACGATTTCTATGGTGTTTTATGGAATTAAATATCGGTAAACCTTATAGGTATAACGCGGGTGTTTGGTTGTAGAACAAGTTCGCGGTATCGAAGACGTAGTGTATAAGTTCCGCGGTATATCGAAACCGCGTTGTATAAGTTCGGTGTTGTATAAATACCGCGTTACATCGAAACTGCGTTGTATAAGTACTGCTTTATACAAAAATCATCACAGTTCGTGAACCGCATTATATAAGTACCATGTTGTACGAGAGTAACCTCCACACTTGTCTCTATATTTATTATCACAGAACATGGTATGTTATGTTATCATGAAATATAATACGTTATATTATCATGGAATACATAGGTTATTTTGATAGTATTTTCCGAAAAACCAAAGAAACAGCGTTATATTTCTATCCAGTATTTTCCGTGTAAGTGAAATAATAATTATTAATTAGCGAGTAATAATTTCGTGCGCAAACTTCATTCAAACATAGATAATCTACGAACCGGCAGCAGCCACCGCAACTCAAAATACGGATTATTCTCCGGGCGAACGTGCTACAGTTCCTGTTTGCTGTTGATATTTTCCCTACTTTATCACTCCCGGCCCAGATTACCTCTTTACATCCGCGTTCCAATGGCCGCATTAAAATATTCGCGTTACGGGTCGACTTCAAAACGTGTCTTAATTAACCCGCCGTAAATCAAGTTACATTTCATTTGGCCACCGAATGGAAAATTAATGCTGAAAATATCTCTCGCAATATTTCGCGGTTATTGGATTCATTATTTCCAAGAAGATCAGGTATTTAAAGACGAGTACGAACGACATAAAATCGTGGCATTATTTTTGGGTTGACATTTAGAGGGTTCTTTCGTGATTTTTTTCATGGTTGCCTAACATGGTTCCATGGATGGAACGACGGATAAATAATCGTGGCACTCGGCTCGTCAAGTTTTCACGAGCTCGGTAAAGTCGACGATAAAACACGAGCCTCCGAGGAAACCAGGTGGAGGCCTTCGAAGCAGATAATGGAAAGTTAAATTAAAAGATGTCGCCTTACTGTCGCCGGATGAACGAACTTTCTTCCTTTATTAATGCTCGGCCCTGCTACCCTTTTGCCTATCGCGATCGAGATATTAACCTTTTCCCTCAAGGTCATCCTTGGAACAAGAGCCCCGAGTTCGACGGACCAAAATTTCATTAACCGACACCCACGATTTATCACCGTTGAACTCACTCGTAAATTTCTAATTTACATTATAATTAATCTGCATCGAAATAAATCCAATTCCGTGGTACTTTTTGTTTCTACTTTGGTCGTGTTTCGCTCGGAATACTGGTTTTGCACTCCGAATTAATCCTTTTGCAGATGATATTCGCATTTTTGCGAATCGAATTCACACTTTTGGTTTACATGGGATTTTACTTTTATTGAAGTAGTTTAAGAAAATTAATTTGCAGGGAAGCTTGATTTGCAAAAAGTTGAATATGATCTGCAAGATGGATAATTTTCAGTGCAAAAAGATGAATATCATCTGCAAAATGGTTAATTTTGAGTATAAGAAGATGAATATGATCTGCAAAATGATTGATTTTTAGTGGAAAAGGTTACAAATGATCTTCAAATAGGTTAATTTTTAGCAGAAAAAGACGAACACCATCAGCAAAATGGTTAATTTCGAGTGCAAAAAGGTGAGTATAATCTGCAAAAAGTATTAATTCAGATTGCAGAACCAGTATAATCAGCAAGAAATCAACAATCAATTATGAATATAATCGATATCCAGCGATCAAACAGCTGCAGTTAGCTGTCTTTATCTTTATTCATGTGCTGGCTGGCCAAAGTGTGGGATAGGGTTGAAAACACGGGTGGAATACGGGGTGGATTATGAAATCTGAGTAAAGGTGACTATACGTGAGAATTACTTGCCGGATTTCCAATCGGACTGAGAGTCGCCTTCCATTTCCAATCGGCGCAGACGTTCGCGAACAATTCAGCTAATAATGGAATTTCAAATGTCAATAAAATGTACGGGACGGATAGTGTTCCTTGCCAAATCTATTTCGAACGATCCACACCGGTTATGATAGATCGGATATTCCTGCTATCGTTCGATCCGATTCGTCCCATGGAAAATCCGTAGGAATTCGTAAACTACCAAAATGGCAGCCTCCTCGACACGAGAGGAGAAACTGATAAAAACCCACGTCAGAGTTGTCGATGCGAAGTATCAAAGTGTCGTTAAACCGTTAACCCCGGTAAAAAGCTTCGGAATCGAAGATTTATTTGCAAACTGCTGATATTAATAAATGTCAAGCTTCACGACTGACATTATCCCCAAAGTGAACCTAGTATTCTTTTTCTAGGAAATATCTTTGGATTCGAATTCTTTTCGGAGATAAATACTCGCTGAAAAATCCGGAGTTCTGTCGCGATTGGAAAATGAATGCAATCATGTCCACCAAATAACTGGACGATAGAGGAAAACGGAGAAGCATCGATTTGCTTTTATTGCACCAAGCGTGCGTGCTGGAATATTTAGGGAAACTTTTTCGATACAACTTTTCCTATAAAACGATGCTTCTTGTGTCGTAGATTTATCAATAAATTCTCGGGAAGAATAACGAGAACACGTTACTCTGAATTGAAAGCTTCACTTCTTCCACGCTATGACGATGAACAGTCACGCAAAAGTGGAGACTCAAACGCGACTTCTTTTTTCGATTTCACCAGAAATACCGTAATAACAAAGTATGTATCGATTTTTTATTACCGCGTAATGTTTGTCCATGGTTTTTCTTGAAGCAGAACGTAAAACCTTCAAATTCCATTTCCCGGCAAGTGCCGAGAATATTCTCACTGGATCGTTGATATTGGAAGGGACAAGTTATCGAACAGCGACTTCGAGGTTCGAGACACTTCGACTTATCGAATTATCGTTCGAGGCTTTCCCTTTTTCCGAGTAAAGTGGAAGTTTTTTTTATCGACTTACGGTCGAACAGCGAAACTTCGTAATACGAGAGGCTGCTTAACTCTCGGAGAGAGAGGAGGGACTTGATACAAGCTGAGAATATACGGAATGCAACTATCCCCTTAAAAAGTTCACTCTTTACGTGTATTGACGAAAAAAGTGCATTAAACTGCACGATAATACCGAGTTATAGGTGCCGGTAAAATTTACGCTGATAATTCGGGGTTTACTGGAAAGTTTCAGCGTACCGAGTATAGAAGTTGGGTCGTGAAATTGAATGATTAAACAGGAATTAGACTCCCGGTGTTTTAAGATCTTTAAAGTTTCCCGCGCTCCAAAGGAGGTATCGGAAACTTGATTATATCGAACCGAAGTATTAAATGCAAATTATACATGCATTAGAATGCAAGTTTTAAGATCGATTATAATATTTTTCACTCGAGAAGCGACATTAAGTTATTTTTCGTTATTACATTTTAAATGTTCACCAACAATGTAATATATCTTATTATCGCCCCTGAGTCGACTTTCGTGTTGCCGCGATAAGTCTAACAATAAGTAATAATAAGCAATCTTGAGTATAAAGGGTTAAACTATTCTCCCCCGATAATTCTTCTCGGCAGAAGTTATTACGAAGAAAATGAAGTGAAGCCGCTTTGAATAAATACGTATACAAAGGGTGCAGATCCCCGAAAGTGGCTGCGAATTCTTCTCCCTTTTCTTTTGTCAACCGACAACTTTTCTCTCGAAGTAGACGAGCAACTTCAATCGCCCAACTTCTTAAGAAGTCGGTTTTGTGTCGCGGTCGACAAACGAGAAAAAAGTGGACTTCCCCTGGAAATCGTTCGCGATGCCGAACAAGTCCTCGAAGTCGAAATGCGAAATAGTTAATGCGAGATAACATCGACCACCGTGAAATATATATTTTTTGTCCACAAATCCACTCTCGATAATCTATATTTTTTATAACTCACGTAAAGTATTCCGATGGACTTCTTTTACGAGCTTTACGTGCTAGACGTTTCTTTTTTCTCACGAAATGTATCTTTTAGCACAAAACTACCAAATATATTCGTACTTATAACTTATTTATTGTCATAATTGCTAATAAATTATGATTGCAGGATATCAGTTAATTAATAAACTTAATTATATGTATTATGCATATCAAATCTCACAAAATGTAGCCTTCTTATTTAAATAAATTTACTGTAAATTGATTGACTGATCCGCCATTTTGACTGCTTTGGATCCAACCTTAACACTGGAACTCTAATAAAATGATTCTTTGTGATTTTATTTATTTTACTTATTAATTATTTTTACTTAATTATTTTACTTAAAGCCATCATTTATGTATAAATAAATGTGTAAACATAACTGAGTATATGTTCGGTAATTCTAGTGTTAAATAACAATTTACTATCGGATGTTCTTTTGTTCATATAAATCGTTTATTCATCTACCGCGTTCTGGAATGTTATGGAATGCAATATTTCTTGGCGTTTAGTTATCGTTCGTGTTTACAAAAGCTTTTTTAAGGAGACCGCCACTATTATTCATAGAAAAGAAACGCAGAGGCGGAGGTAAAGAATAATGGAAAGCATTAGAGTTCGGGGGATGTAAGCGAAATTGCATTTGCATTGGTGGATCTTAAGAACGTCTGGGAATAAACAACCTGGAGAAAAATCGCGGTACCGGAGGACAGCGACATTCTCCTTATTAAAAAGAGAACGAACCACAATTGAAGATTCCTCGTAGAAAATACTGCAAGCCCCAAAATTAAATGTACAAAAATTGTAAGTAAAATTATTTAATTTTTGTTTACAATTGATGAATATTCTATTGTATATACCAGTGGTAATACCAGTGGTAGTATAGGATTTTAATGCAATTTGCTTTTGTAAATAATTAATAATAATGCTAAAAGATGGTTCTGCAAACCGGCTTTGGGAAGTTTTTTATTTCTCTGGAAAACTGTGGATTTACTAGAATCGCTTTTACTTTTTGCTAATTTATGTGCCTTTGAGATCGCGTTCAACGAGGATGCTGATCCTTTTGGAAAAGGAACTAGTTACGAATGTTACGTGGAAGTTTAATGAGTCCTGTTGGTGGAAGGGTGGTAAGCCTGATTAGAAATCGCGGTAAATGCAGAGAGATCGAACGAGGAAGATGTTAGCGTGAAATAGGACCACTTTGTACCGCTCCGGTGAGACTAAACGGATGCGACAGAGCAGCCGTGAAATCGGACGGAATTGGCTTTCCGATTCTCCCGAGATCGGCTTTCTCGAAGGGTGTTTTCATCCCTACAAGTTAACCCCCTGGATATGTCAGATACGCATCTTCCGGAAGTACGATATTCGCAAAATCTGTTTCGAATTATGCAGGTTTCTAATGGAACTTATATTAGTGTCGAACTTGTGACGACGACGACAAGAATGGAGGAAAATCGAGAGGTTCCAGCACCGGCATACAACATGAGTTTAACCCTTTTCACTCGAAGGCGATTCTCAGTCGCGATTCAGTTTAACTGTTGTATTATTATTATTTGCAGGTACAAATATCGTCGAAGCATATTGCTTTATTTCGAGGTATATATTTCTCCCATAAAATTGATGGCACACAATATTTCGAAAGCGATGAAATTTATTTAGCGAAACAATTCCGAGCAGCTGACTCGTAATGCAGTTGATAGATTTGCAAGTTTCGATTGCAGCGAGCAATCAAGTGGTTCACGGTTTCCGGTAATACGTCACCGGCGACTGGCCGACTTACGGAATGGAGAGGTAAACGGTCTGGAAAATGGAAAAGGAATTCCTGTATTCCTGGTTTAAGACATTTAATCCATCCATCCAAAGAATTCATGCGCTAAATAAAATCGCGTTAATCGAAGATCTTAATCAAGTCGCGGCATCGCGACTCTGTTGATCCAATTGATTCAATTTCGTATAAATTTATTTTCGATCAATAAATTTATCCAAATCGATTCTACTTTTTTCTAATTTACGTGCCTCTGTTCGTGGGAATTTTTACATAAAAATTGTAACATTCTGGACATTCCGGAAGGTGATTTTATTTCACGTTATTTGAAGTAGTTCGATCATTTATTTCTACAATTCTTTTCCAACATTCTAGAAACTTATACATTCCTTTTTATCGTAGTAAAAATCTGATGCTTTACTCGAAATTTATAGTTTTTCCAGTATTTAATAAAATAATAAGATCATCACATTTTTATGATGAACTAAGCGCGTGAAATTTACATGCCATATAAATTTGATTTGTAGACTACAAGTCCAGCTCGTTATTCTCGATTGAATGGGTTAAAAATCGTGTTAAGGGTGTAACGAGGAAGTAAGAAGGGAAAAGGACGAAGGAAATACACAAGTGGTAGACCGTGAACCACTAAAGCCGCTGGGAAATATTTTTCAAGTTCCTCCTATTAAATTATGGTTAACCTCGTTTCTAAGAATAATCGAGTATCTCTGATCTGTTTTGCTCAGCATTCGAGGACTCTTCACTCCGAATAAAGTTTCAATGATTCCGGGATATTATTTACCTCGCGATATTATTTTTGATTCTCTATTATTTCTATCTCTGTACTTCGGAATATTAATTTCACTTTATATTAAATCTCACCGAATGCGTCGTTGTTGTTCTTTAAATAAATTTACTCAAAATTACCTGTTTTGCTCGGCTTTCCAGGACACTTCGAGTCCGAATAAAGTTTCAATGATTAAGGTATACCAACGCGATATTATTTCTCGTTTTCTATTATTTCCATCTCCGCACTTCGCAATATGAAGATTCACTTCCTCGCGGAGTAATTCTGAATTCATGCGCTCATCTAAGCGTCTCTTCGAAACTTACAAGCTGAGTTTCACTCGAAAGTCCGTCTTTCTACGCTGCTGTACTTTCGCTTACGCGAAAGCATTCATTAGCATAAACTAGTTAAATTAAACATTAGCATAAGCCGGCAATACGTTTCCGGTACTCGTAAACTCCACGGATTCTATTTCAAATGTGAGATTCTTTCGTTCTCCTAGTACTTGGGTGAAACTTCCGTCAGCAATCTCGTGTCCCATGATATAATGCAACGTTACACAATATTACATCGTAATATATCTCCCTATGTAATGCGTATAATATTTACTTAAACTTCCTACGAATGCTCCTTTTCAACGAGACGTTTCCCCGGTAAACAGAAGTATTTTCATTAAACCCTGTGCTTCTTATGATGATAATAACGATAATAATAAAATATGAACGCTTTATTTCAAGAATATATACTTTCGTTGATTTATTTTAATGCTTTATGGCCAGCAAATTTGTTTCAATCGTATCTCGAGCAATGTAAACAAATTCCTACAATATATCAAGTTTTTGTATTCCTTAGATTCTTTCGAACGAAACCTAACCTTACTTTTCTCTTACGAAGTTCTTTCTTCCATTGTACAGTGAAGGGTTCTTTAACTCGTTTATCATGAATAGATAGGTAAAGAAATAAGTAGATAACCTAAAAGATATCTTTATTTCTAGAACTTGTTCATAAATAATCGTCTTCCCGTAATCAAGAAAAAGTACGAGGTACACGGTTCATATATTTTTTAAACAAGCCGCGTCACGGTGCGAAAGGGAATTCCGCGGTTATCTCGCCATTTTTATTCTCCCCCAATGAAGCATAGTAATTGGGGTCCCGTGGCAAGCATTAGGCGACTTTTTGGCGAAACGACGAGGACGGTGACATCGGAAAAAGGGGAAGAAGTGGAAGGATCGGGGATAAGGCGACGGGAGCAATCATTAATTGTCAGCCGGGACGTTTTGTAAGGCGAAACAACCCGCGGCACACGTATCTCGAACATTTATCATCTTCAGCCCCCCCATAAAGGGGCTTGATATTAATTCTATCCCGCGCCGCGCGGAGAATGCGGAATGACCAGTCTTCCCCGGGCCAACTTAATCGACTCCCCTCCGAAATCGCGTCCTTTGAGAGCCTATCAGACTTTCGATAGTTCAATTAATTTTTTATTATCATTCCGTTCGAAGTCCATCTATCGCGACGGAAGGTTTCGAAGCTCGGAGGAAACAGAATAAATCAAGATGTTATTCAAAATGATTTAAAAAAATATTTGAAATTATGGAAAATTGTTATTGAAATTGTTGCAAATTATGATTGAAAATCAAAATATTATTGATATTACATACACAAATCAAGATATTATTGAAATTGTTGAAAACAAATATTGAAAATTATTATTGAAAATCAAGATATTATTGATATTACATATATTGGTATATTTACGTGTACGTCCTAAAAAAGGGATAGATAGAAGAAAGAAAATGAATCGCTTTACTTATGTTCATTGTGCAACGTGAACCGCGGAAAATCTTAAAAAATGAAACCTTATTTTGAACATTTTCGTGAAATTCCGAGGACCCGCTATTTTGATTGCTTTCGTAGTTCCAGTGTTAAGAATATTTGCGCGGTGCTAAGAATGTTTGTCGTGAGAAGAGTATCTTTGTGAAAGCATAGATCGGGCGATAGATGCTACTCGAATGGCAGACGAAACGATAAAATGATATTAGAAAGAGAAAGAATGGTCGGAAAGAGGTTACCGGAAGATTTCATTGGGTTTCCTCGTCATTCTATCTTTACTTTTATTTCGGTTTGTATGTCGGTGGTTGTTCGAGACACGACTGCCAACCAGGGATTACGAGAAGACTTTCTACCTGTAGAGGTTCGAGTTAGGTTCAGATATCTCTCCATGCTCTAGCATCATCATTTCCAGTTTTATTATCACTCATCTCCCGTTTCTTTCGACTTTTATGGGCCGAGAAACTGATTGAAAGTCAATTCGCCATATTGTATTTTTATTTTTACGAATTACTATGTTTCCCGTGTCGCCACTCCAATTTCTCTCCTTTTCTCTCTTTTTCTCTCCTTGCTTCTCCGCTTTGAAAAATATCGAGGATAAATTATCCAACCATTCACCATGGCATATCGTTTATGAAAATGCGATAAATATGGCGAGAGAATCGAGCTGAACAAAGAAGAATATGCTTCGATAACTGTTAATATTAACCCTCTACAGTTCCATGTAACTTTTCACTGGGCTCGGACGAGTTTGCGTTCGTTGTGCGCAGGTCCCCACTACCATTCCCTGCTCCGAGCACCCTATTGGCCTTAGTCCCACTGTGACGTCACAGATGTCAGGTATAAAGCAGTGGTGGGAGGAAAAGGTATTGGAGACTGCGCGAGACAAGTGAAAGGTTTCCTGGGACGAGTTACATCCGTATCTTTCATTTCATAAGATTGTTTCGTTGTAATAATAATGATAAAAGTACGCGATTGTCTTCTTTTCGGTGCGTTTAAGTAATACTTTCGTTACTATTTCCACGTGATGTAACTTCGTTAGAATCGCGCTTAACTAAGTTTACGTTATAAGATTTCTTTAGACACGAAGAAAATTGGGCCATAGAGAGTTAACGAGGGATTTTAGCGTATGATTAAACACAGCTCGGCGCACGAAGTATCGAAGGCGGAAATCCGTGGAGCGTAAAGATTTAATGAAAGCTCAAACAATTCAAACTTTCGTTGGATCGAGAATTTTCGACTTCCGACTCGCCAGAGTTTACTTAACGATCGGAAGTAGAGTGCAGGAACCTTTGAGATTCCCGATCGAGATAATATTCTCACCCCGCCTCGGCAACTTTCCGAGGGATATCTCGATAATGGCGAAAGATAATAAACCCGACAATGTTATTCCTCTCGAAAAGATCGAAAGCCAGATTTCCACGGCCATTTTGGCAATCTCTGACTTAAACGATATCGATATATGCCGGCTCCAAATTCTTGCTGATACATTTGTAATTATCTTTAAAATGTATTCTGCGGCAATTTTTAAAATATCTGACTTAAACGATATCGATAAATGCCGATTCAAAATTCTTGCTGATACATTTGTAATTATCTTTAAAATGTATTCTGCGGCCATTTTTAAAATATCTGACTTAAACGATACCGATATATGCCGGTTCAAAATGCTTGCTGATACATTTGTAATGATCTTTAAAATATATTCTGCGGCAATTTTGTAAATATCTGACTTAAACGATATCGATATATGCCGGTTCAAAATTCTTGCTGATACATTTGTAATTATCTTTAAAATGTATTCTGCTTGCTGATACATTTGTAATTATCTTTAAAATGTATTCTGCTTGCTGATACATTTGTAATTATCTTTAAAATGTATTCTGCGACAATTTTGAAAATATCTGACAAACGATACCGATATATGCCGGTTCAAAATGCTTGCTGATACATTTGTAATTATCTTTAAAATGTATTCTGCGGCAATTTTTAAAATAGCTGACTTAAACGATACCGATAAATGCCGATTCAAAATTCTTGCTAATACATTTCTAATTATGTTTAAAATGTATTCTGAGGTGTTATCAAGAGTGATATCAATCCTGGGTACAAAACCTTGATCTAATTCGTCTGGGTGTCATCAGTGAAATGGAAGAGATTTTCGGATAACTATATTACGCGAATTATGCTAACGCGCGATCATCCTAATATTTCCCGGTGAGCCACACCTGCAATTTGCATTTCGATCTAATTACCATTCGATTTACCGTTGGCAACGGATCTCGGTGATGCCATTGCCATTCGATCCCCCTTAATCGTTAAAATATCACCTACACATCCTTCGATACCGTAATCTTATTTTCAATATCAATAGCTTTGCTTTATATTTATTAACACGGTGAACGCCTTTTATCTTTAAAAAATCTTTAATATTAATAACGTCACGATAAGGATATAAGTAACCAATTTATCTTAGAGTACTTAAACACTCTTATTTTTAATCGTTATATAGACATTACCTATGTGTATCGCGAGGTATCGTATAACACGGATGTCCACGCGGCTCTCAACACGTTAAAATATTTCCGCGAATTAAGTACGCTACATTTTCCACCCGGAACATAAAAAGTGTCCAAACAAAACTGCATCCGGCTCGGACAGAAATAGTAGGACTTATAGGTAGATCCCAAACAAACACAGAGATTCTGGATTTCACATTAATAATAGGAATAACGGAGAACACCTGAGTTCATTCGTTCGTTCGTCCATTGTCCTCGTTTAAATCCCGATTTTCCCCACCCACCGCGACATTCTTTTTTCTCTCCCCTATCGAACTACCGAATGAAAAGTCCGGATATCCTCAAAGCGTGGAATTGAAATTTCTCCAGAAACGTTTCTACGGCTTCGGTAATCGGGGGGCCTTCCTTTGTGGTTCGTCACCGGTGACCGTCATGGCGGTCAACGTGTTAACCAGCTGACTGCAATTGTACTTCTTCATTTCAATTAAATTTGTTTGTTAAAAGGCATAAGTCAGCGGTTTATCTTGAAAAATGGACTTGGGAAACTTGCAAAATAAATGGCAGAAATATCTTTGTCAAAAATACTAAATAAGTAGTTTATAGAAAGTTTGATTACTTATGTAATCTAAATGACGTAGTCAAAAACAATCAGCGGGTTAACTTGTAGTATAATATTATGTTAACTTCTTCAGAGACGATTTTTGAGTGCCACTATATGAATTCTGATAGTAAAATATATAAGAAGCGTTTTTATTTACCTTATTTAAAAGATCTAGTAAATATTGCGTATTTATTTTTGTAACAGTTTCGCGAATAGAAATATCTTTTTTATGCGTAAAGAGGTTAATCGACAAAGGAATATGATATAATATGATGGACAGCTTTATCGGCAATAACGAAGTATCCGGTTTCTAATAATTATACTACTTTCACAATAATAATGTAAAGATGAAATAAAACGTGCTAAAAAAGAATAGTTTTATCGTCTTCATTTATTTATCATTTTCCTATAAAACGCTAAATTGCCGTTCTTCGATGATATTCCAGTCGGCAAAGAAAAAGCTATATCTCCCTCAAAGGGACATTTCCTTGGATCCCTCGTTTTTTTTTAGGTTAGCACACTAGCGCCGATAAATTATGCCGAAGGGATTGGATCGGACGCGGATCGTCGTCCAAAGAAACGCCACTTAAACCAGCTTAATTAAATAAACTTCCCGAGAGGTGAACTTCTAACTTTAATTACGGATCCGTCGGCGAAACGAAGCTCGCTGATATCCGGCAAACAAACTGAAAAATAGTTTGCATTAGCATCCCGAAATGGAGCTTTCAACGTGCGCTCTAACACTCCATTGCCGTAAATTTGATTAACGAGAATCAACGTTAATAGAATACGTATTTTCGGCCGCTTCTCTGCGGATCTGTTTAATAATTTCGTTTGCAATTTACTTTCGAATTATTTCGGTCTACGTATACATATATTAGGGGTACTGGAAAGCAATCAATTATTTGTCACACACTTTATGAAACTCCATTTATTTTTTTCATATTAAACACTATTCAATTAGATAATAATTTAAAACAAAATTAAATACCCAAATTTTGATGCCAAAAAATTCACCACTCCCTAATTGATTACTTTCCGGCACACATAATATTTATTTATTTATTTACTGTATTTATTTCTATTTTTAATATATTTTATTTATTTATACATTTTATGGATTGTATTTTATATTTTATATATATATTTATTTTATTTATTTGTGAGAGGAATAATAATATTATTCGATTTAATTAGTAACTAGATAAGCGCACAAAATAAATATATTATTCCTTCCATAATTCTCAAATTTTAATTTTAAATATGTATATATATATATGATATTTAATATTTGTATACATTTAATATATACATATTTCAGTCTAAATTATATTCTTTAATTGCAAGAGTTAATGGAAATCCATCATTTTTATACGACATGCTTTCAATGTTCGAATGATTGAATGATCGAATAACAAAACGCTTTCGCAGCGATTCAAATATTTCATTGAAACGAACTTAATGGGAATAATAAAATCAATCGCGATAATTAGGTTCATATAAAGGTGGGAGGGAGGAGCAAAGAATCGCGAAAAGGTTCGAGCATCTCTTTTTACATAGCACGTTACCGATACGTGGAAAAATCATCGATAATTTAGTCATTAGTTCCAAAATGGATTGAACGACCGCCTGGTCCAACATGATCGTCCTTTTCAATTACAATAAAAGTCGCGATATTTTCATACACCAATCATTTTCATCGAAATGAATTTCCAACGACGATAAGTTCCCGTTTCGTTAACGACGATGTACCTGTTCCCCGAAATTATACCGAATAAATCCGGCAAACTTTAAACCACCAATTAATATTTATTCTCGATTATTACTGCAATTACGAATATAATTGCGACAGAGTTCACGAAACCCTAAAAAATCACCGCGCGAATTTCACTGATGAAGAGACTGGTATCTCTGATATATTTCACCTGTTAACCGTGGATGACGAGTTAACTCGTCATTCGAACCTGCACTTATCCCGATCGTTCCAAATTCTCATAATTTTCATAATAATATAACTCCTTATATTATTCATATATCAAACATTTATATTTACAAGTTTAAATATTTATAAATCAGTGGTGGGAGGAAAAGATAGTGGAGACTGCGCAATACGGTGAAAGGTTTCCTGGGATTCAATATAATTCGGCTCGGGGCCCTGGGATCGCCAGACCCATACCCACTCGGATTACCTCGGATAATCCGATAGGTCCCCTGAGGGATTTCTTTATAATAAAACACTAACTTCCCACACTCTCCACTGCAAATAATCCCGTTATTTATCAACAAGAACAGAGGAATTAATTATGGCATCGGACCACCGAATGTTTGACCACTTAAACGTCGTGTATGTATAGCTACACGAGGTCTGTTCACCGGCTATCATCGAGAGCATGCAATTTGGTGAGCTGACATCGATAGACCTGTCCTGTTATCGGATCGGTTCACGCGCTAATCTATTTGTCTTCGTCGAGAGAAATTCTCGACGGTGTACAAGTTTGGTTACAAGCTAAACTCCTGTAATTGAGAGGACTAGAAGCGATCAGGATAATAATCTAGAAATCATTCAAGCCAACTATATAACGCGATATTCCGGGAAGTGATTGAAGTAAAGTATGGAATTCGAGCGCAAAGGATTAACATGCTCGGTAAAACACAATTTCCATTATCAAGGACGATCGACGATAACGACGGTAACAAACTACTGGAGCTTTTATCGAAATCGAGAGGTGGATGAAAGGGGTGGGGCTCCCGATCAATCTCCATAGTGTGCTTCAAGTGCGGCTACATTCGGAAAGAGGACTTCTAGTAAAATAAAAATAAAAACAAATTTCTAGTAAAAAGTGTGGAATGAAGACAGAGATACAGAAGGGTAGGGGAAAAAGAATAGGAGTCGCGTTTGGGCGGATGGAAACCGAGAATAAGAACGAAAGAGTTCTGGTCCAGTCCAGCTGCCATAATTAAATTCCATTTATCCTGATTGCGATCTGATGAAGCGAGAAAAAGGTAAAACACGAGGCGCAAACGAAGCGCGGGATTCGCGGTGTCCCGATTTGTTACGGAAACTCGATTTTTGAACGGTGACTCTATCTATGGAATTTTTTCCCGTTCGTCCTTGATGGAGAATTATGAGTTTTTCTGAGAAACAATTCTCGTATTCTTTTAGCAGAATTAATATTCTCCGCTGAAAACTCGCGTTTAAAGTAAACGTTAGAATATATACAAAGCAAGTAATCCCTTTTTAATCGGTAGTATATATTATCACTTCTTCTCTCGTGGCTTAATTATTTAATTACTTTATTATATTCATTTTTCACCGTGTATTATACATAGCACTATTTCACTATTTACACACGATTCGTATATCATGTCGGGAACTTCATAGAAATAAAAAAATATTGCGCGCGACATGGAAATATACGCGGTGATAAGTCACTAATTAATTAGAGAGAGAAATTGCAGTTTGCACAAAAGGTACATCGGCGTATCGAACGCAAAACGAGCGATGCAACTGTTCGCTAACTCCGGATGCTCAGAACTTTTATTAAACAAAGGACGATGCTGATCGTTTCGATGCTTTGTTCCATGCATTGTTTAACGTAGAACGATAGGAACGATTGTAAAGGTGGTCGTAAACGGAAGAAGGACAGAATGCGTGGAGCGTGTTGAAATCAATTTCCCAGGAAATTTACTGTCCCCAGGAAAAATATAGTATTTCGATCAAACGTACGACAAGCTTATTATCCCGTGATCAACATTAAATGCAAATCGATCCGAGCAACGGCGCACGGTGAATGTTTATCGCTCGGCAAACACGGGCCAATCGTTTACCCGGATTCCAACGTAACAGAAAATAAACTGACGCTACAATGTTCACTATCGATGGGGTAACTCGGGACGCGATTTTTTAACTTCCAATTAAAGTTCCGCTCGCGTGCCATCTCGTACATCTTTCGGATTTGAATTGTATCTAAAGCATTACGTGCGCTTCGAATAATATAATTGACAAGTTTCTCGGCTGTCAGGGGAAAGTAATTAGCGCAAATTTTTATGACCAAATATGGAGATAAGGAGGGATGATCGACGACATTTCTACTAATAAGGAAACCTAGGTAGGTGTTCGTCTCCGATTTTTCCGTTTTCACATATGCGAGTACTACACTCGAGAAACTAAGTTATACGTGTTTTTTTATATTTGCCGAATTCCGGTTTAAAGGGGTGAAAACTCCCTTCAAATTTAAATTTGACTTGCACCAAGAATAATTAGAATGTTTTATACGAATTTTGAATTCTCTTGAATTTTAGTGGATGTAAAATATTTTTTATCATAAATAACATAACATGGAATTCTAATTTTATTGAATGGGTTTCTTTTTTAAGTGTAAACTACACCCATGTTGAATTTTTCTTTTCTAGGTAGCAAATTTGTTTAAACCGAAATTCCGCAGATATAAAAAATACGTGTCGCTTAGTTTTTTGAATACTACACATATATCCATATTTATATAAAAATATGAAAACAAAAAAGTGGTGAAACCGCCGCTTAAAGATTTGCCGTGTACCAAGAATAATTGTAACTTTTTATGTAAATTTTGACTTCTTTTGAATTCTAGTGTATATAAAGTATTTTTTATCACAAATAACCTAACATGAAATTCTAATTTCTCGAATGCCTTTGTTTTTTAAACGCAAATTACACCCGTCTTATATTTTCCTTTTCCATATAACAAATTTGCTTAAACCGAAATTCCGCAGATATAAAAAAATACGTGTCGCTTAGTTTTTGAATACTACACATATATCCATATATATATAAACGAAAAAGGGGTGAAACCGCCGCTTAAAGATTTGACGTGTACCAAGAATAATTATAACTTTTATGTAAATTTTGACTTCTTTTGAATTCTAGTGTATACAAAGTATTTTTTATCACAAATAACCTAACATGAAATTCTAATTTCTCGAATGGCTTTGTTTTATAAACGTAAATTACACCCCTGTTATATTTTCCTTTTCATATAACAAATTTGTTTAAACCGAAATTCCGCAGATGTAACAAAATACGTGTCTCTTAGTTTCTCGAGAATTACAACGTACAATGTGAAAACGACCAAAATCGGAGGCGGACATCTGCCAAGAGTTCCTTACAAGAGGCATATCAGTATAAAGGTGACGTAGAGAGCAAAGGTGATATCGAATTAAGCGTGCATTATCGAAGGGTGCCAAGGAAGTGGAAGGGCAAAGGACAGAATGTGCCCGAAGGAACGTGGATTAGCTCGGATTAGGTTTATCGCGGACACTCGAGTTTTCGAAGGGTAAATGGCCCCTAGACCTTCCGAAGGAACCTTTCCCTTACGATCGGCAAACCTCCGAAATCCAAGATGGTACTTTCATCCATCCCCGTATATCGAACGACATATTGACTTTTTTACGAGACCCTACTAAAACATTCTCCCACAATTTCAGGGGGAACAATTAGAGAGCACGAAATTGTTTGATCCCACGAAACTATTCGAATACCAACACTAGAACTAGCAAACCAAGAAAAATGGCGAAGCTGTAATTTCTAATAAAATTATAAAATATATAACGACGCTACTTTGGAAATTTGATATACCTTTATTTTATGTATATCATGTGTAATTAAATCCATTGATTAATTAACATCCTTCAGCTATAATTTATGTATAAACAAGTGTATAAATATAAGTGATATGTGTAGTCATATTTATAAATGATTTCATTGCTTAAAACCAAATTGCAGTTGCGAGTAAACGTAACTCTAAGTTCGGTGGTTCTAGTTTTAAGAGGTTTTAAGCTGCCGAGTTTCCAACTCTCGGATCGACTGGTTGCGAAAGTAATATTCAAGAGAAGCTGAGAATGAAAGAGAATGTTTACGAGGTTACTGGAAGTGGTAGTCGAGATTAATGTCAAAATTAAAAGAAATTCAAAGAAATTCAAAGAAATTCAAAGTTGAACGATTTAAGAAATGGGGGTGAATCGAGTGAGGAAAGATGATGGGAATGAAAGAAGCCATCGTCCAAATTTTCAGGTGGATATTGATTTCGAGGTGAGTAATGGAAGTAGTTATACCGGTTTTTATGTTATGTTAGATGGGTAATTTGCCAGGTAGCTGTTAGGGGGTAGAAATTACTTCGATTCAAGGAGAGCTGACCTACCAGGAGTCTGCGGTGCTGCAGGATCATTAAGAGAGCATAAAAGCCAAGGAAAGAGGAAGAAAAAAAGGAGCAAGGATTCGCCCGGGGAGAATGGTGCAAGTTCAATTTCGAATTCTTCTTCGAGCTGCGAAGAGAAGAAGCTTTACGGGAACCTGACAAATCGGCTGCGCGGTAAAATAATGACTCCCATTGGATTACTAGAAAGACTGATCAATCTAATGCAGAAACTAGTGTGTCGATTATGAATTTCATTAAATGGAATATCAAAATCAAATCTAATCAATTCTGTTGATTTTCTACAAAGATATCAGTGTCAAGTGTAATCGCAATTTGTAATTTGTAATTTGTTGATATTCTATAAAAGTTTCTCTACATTACGAAACGTGTCTCTACTTTAAATAAAGAAGTTATAAATTTAAATTTGGTCTAAACCATAACCGTTACCCATCAAGCATAGTTAAATTACTATTGGACCAATCAAAAAAACTATAGATTAATTATTTCTATAAAAGTATTACATTTTCTACTGCTAATTTAAGTGATTCAATTTTACCTTTTCCCGTCGCGCAAAGGACGAGGCAACAATTCGAGAAGGCAAATTCGCATTTGATATTCGCGTTATTCTCTTTTTCTCAACGCAACGAGAATCCCGGGAAACTAAATGAGCAAATAAACATAAAAAAGGCCATGGAATCCAAAGGCCGTTACTTTCCATATCAAGAAAGCTCTTTTATGAAAGTTGATAATATTCCCGCAATACACGCTCGCCTCTTCTCTTATTATTATCTCGATGGGGCGATAAAGCCGAGATGAGAGCGAGAGAGAGAGGGGAGGGACCATCGCCATTTTTGTTTCCTATTATCGTAAAGAGTTTCGCCCGTCCCTGATCTTAACTATCGCGCGAGTGCCTTCAACCAGTAATCTAAACGTCGATCAAGGATTTCTAGTTAAAAATTGAACGACAAATATCTCGCGTTATGTTGCTGCCACTGATTCTTTGTTATTTTTTACGAAGCGCAACAGGCGCAGCCCTTCAGTCCTACGAATTCCAAGGTATCGAATCATTTCTATTTCTAACTCAATCTTTCCAACGTTTACTTTAAACGTTAGAATGAATATTAAAAGTAAATCGAATATAAAACCTTTGTTCATTTTATAATGTTACCATTAATATTAAACTATTTTCTTGCCACGCAGACACATATTGTATTGGCACCTGGGTGTAACAAGATTTTGTTACCTCGAAAATCGGTCGGGTTCGTTTATTGCTATCGCTCGGTTTTTAGTTTCCCCGCAAGAAATGACTTTACTACAAGAAGGTTGGCGAACCATGCAGCAAGAAACATTACGCAAACTTGTCGGGGTATGTCAAAAATATGTAAAATAGCAATAATCAAAAACGGGGGATACTCCGACGAATCGCGTATTAAGCGAGATGTATAATTAATATAGAATAAAATACACGAAATTAATACCACTCTTCTATCTTATAATATCAACATACATCGACCTACAGATATACTCAAAGTAAAGTATCCCATTCCATTTTATACACAAGATATTTAATAATTTTCTTAACGATAGTAAGTGATCCCAAACTTATGACCGGTAGTGTATCCAAAAAGGATGTTCACAATATTTCCATACAGCTTAAGATTAAGATTTGGTTTCCAAGTATAATATAACCGATTATGGCGAATTGAATTTCATCGAAAGTATATAAGCCGAGGGAATCCCGGGGATCTTGATAATATCGTTATCACCATTCACCTTGACTGATATTTTGATCGTCACGTGACGGGTAAAAAAGTGAGTCCTCTTAGACGAGATGCATGTAGTCGGAATCGCTCGGCACGGATGGTCCCGCCGGTATAAAGTCAATTTATTGAATAGGTTCGATTTCGAAGAGCACTCGAGGAGCCATAAAATTCCGAGGAAAAATTCACTTCGTCAGAATGGAAATTCTTGAATGGATGCAAACGGGGGGATGGGGGGTGTGGAAGCACGAGTGGATGTGCCTCCGAGGTTTTTCGCGAGGGTGAAAATTGACTCGCATAGGGAAATAGACCTACTTCGATGAATGGTGTTGGAACGTTTTTAAGGCATCTCCCTTGGATTATCATCAATTTCGATCGAAATAAATCCAGTATTTCGAGGAGAAGTATAATGATTTCTCTATAAAAATCATGATCGTATAATGAATTTTCCTTAAAAATCGTGATTCCAAAGCTATCTGAATACTAATCGTGTTTTGCGATGTAATGAAACGAAGTTCATTATAATGCTTTCTCAACAAAAATCATTCAGCCGTAATAACTTCTTCGTAAAAATCAGTGTTAGAATGAATTCTGAACAACAAATGACGATCCTAAGAACCGTCGTTCACCAATCGAGTGAAAGGGTTTACAATCGAACGAAACGAGGTTCATCGAAAATGTAGTCGAACTCGTGACATTCTTTTTCGGATGCCGAATTCCAGGCATGTAATTCCAATCGAAACAATTTCCAAGTGTACCGCGCCAGACTATCAAGCTACTCGATAAACACAGCACTTTACTTTAAACGACTGCCTTTTAAAGATCCGAGTACACGGAGACCAAGAATTTTGTAAGTTTTATCGGAGGGTGAAAACCAATCTCTTTATAATTACAAAACACCGTCGTTAATCTTTAAACTACACAACACACCGTCGATATTTGCCAGCCGAGAACAATATCCAGAAGACTTCGATTCCTTGAATCTTTTATGTCCCCGGAAAAACAAGGCGAATCTCGTGGCCCTCGAAATAATGCATTCAAACTGATCCCCGTTTCGATATGGAATATTAAAGGGAGAGAAAAATTCGCGGGAGTTTCGGTCACGTACGGAACCTCTCCAGAGAACAAACTTCCTCCGATCTGGAAATCCGATCGAAACAATTCTCTTCGAATTCCGTCGAAGTTACGGGAATCCGACAAAAATATGTCGCTCCAGCGAGATGAACATTTTACGAGATCCAATGAGAGATCCCGCGGTTGGTTCATTCGTCGCATGCTATTCGTCATACATGGAGATGATAAACTTTTTTAAAAATCTTACGATAGTTCAATGTAGAAAAATCGAAGAAGAAATGGCCGCGATTATGCTCTCGTTTAATGGTATTCCGATTAAGGACTTTTTTCCTCGGCGCAAGAATCTCACCGTTTTAAGAAAGTTCCGTAACTATTCCAACTTCCAACTTAATTTATATATATATATATATAGTTGAACTACGTGGCATTGTCGATTTTCTCGGTTCACGGCACGTTTCATCACACTTTTCTTTTTTTCCACGCCCTTTCGCAAGATTGAATTCTCACTCTGAGAAAAGATACTCTTTCATATTTATTGCTTTCCTCGTGGGTGGTGCAATGTGACCGTAAAAAGTTATTCACCGATCCGAAAGACACCTTTCTTGTTACAAGTAACTAACGATAAACGTAGAAAAGGTATGCATTATCATTAACTATAGTAAAAAGCTTCTTTGATTATACTCTGTAATTATATCGCGAATAACACGAGCTTTAGACAGCTTCAATATATTATTATGTATGTATGTTAACGCGCTGAATGTCGAGGCCGTCATCGGTGACCAACGATGCAAATATTATTAAAACTCGAATCAAATGTATGGCTGATATGCGTCAAACTTTCAATGTTAATAACTTTACGATAACGATGTGAAGTGTATAATGTATTGTAGAACGCTTAAACAGTTTTATTTTGAAATGTTATAATATTATTGACGCTAATATTCGTAAAATTTGCAATATTGTTAACGTTACGATGACCATGTAAACTATATAATGTATCGTGAAGCGCTTAAACAGTTTTATTTCTGGAAAATATAATATTATTGACGTTAATATTTGTCAAATTTTCGATTTTTATCGTTACGATAACGACGTAAAGTACCTAATATATCGTAGAGCGTTAAAACAGTTTCATTTCCAGACGTTATAATATTATTGACGCTAATATTCGTAAAATTTGCAATATTTTTATCGTTACGATAACGACGTAAAGTAACCCGTGTATCGTAAAGCGCTTAAACAGTTTTATTTTTGGAAATATACTGTTATTGACGTTAATATTTGTCAAATTTTCTTAAATTTCTTAAATTTTCTTAAATTTTTTTAAAGTTACGATTTAAAACGCTTTTATTTTCAGACGTTACACAGACATTACAGACGCGTATCGCGAAGTATCCCATAACACGGATTCTCGCGCGGTACTCAGCTTGTTAAAGAACCAACCTAATACGAATCACGATACACACGGCGTAGACAATTAGAAGTAATTAAAACCTCCGAAAAAGAGGGCTTCCAGAAGATCAGCATAATTAACACGATAGAGATCGAAATTAGAGAAGGACCTGTTGCGGGTTTGCGAAAGCGGGTCGTCTTCGCGATACATTCGCCAGCAAGATTTCCCGCGGCGACGGTGACTAGTCACGTGCCAATAAAACATCGTTATCTTCGAGAATACTCAATTTTCAAAATTACAATCCAAGCAGACCATAAAATCTGCGATGCATCGTCAAGCAATAAAGACTACTTCACCGTTAAAGTACAATCGATTGCGCGCGTAAACAAAGCTTCCAGGTGAAATCACTTTCACCCTGTTCTTTTTTTTACGCCAACGGAAAGTGTTTTATTTGTTCACTCATTATCCTCGTTTCTCCTCGCGGATGAAACGATTCGACAAAAAGGAAACGCATAATTAATGCATCATTAAGAAGAATATAATAACATTCCCGTGTTACATCGAAAATGGTATTATTAGTTAAAAAACAGAGAGTATTGGATTTCCCGAAGGAACACATTAAATGACCCTTAAATTCCGTCTCCACTAATCTCACAATAAATTTCTTCCCCCGAAGCGTGTGTCACGTAATCACTGTTCCTTTATATCCGGCAATTAATCCGTGATTTGTCACTGGTCTTGTTATCGCAATTAAAATTCGCCTCACTTATTATTAACAGATTAAAACCGCACATAGATCGAGAGAGTAAAGAGAGCACACAGAAGAGACAGGGTGTCATGCTTGATAACGTGCTGGTGGAAACTTGAAAAGAGACTCAAACGCGTGGACAGAGTTTTCGGTAGACCTTTACTCGAGCACTGTCTTTCATGCACGCATAGGAAAATCGCGAGTGATCTCTGTATTATCTGCTTTTCAATGAAACTGTTTAACTGGGTAACAACGTTCGTTGCTCACCTGGGGTAGAATCATGACGTGCGGCAGCTGGCGCGCCTCGCCGCGCACTGACTCTTCCGCACCCCGTGCAACCTCTCCTTTCACCCTCCAAACATCCCCTACAACCCCTTCTACCCCCACCTTCCCACCATCCTACCCTCTCTTCGTCCTTCTGTCTATCTCGAAAAAAATCATCGGCACAGAACCTGCCCTCCGTGTCGTTACACCTTCGACCAATGCTTCATTGATAAAGTCATCCCTGAAACTAACGGTGGTGGTACCTTCGCGCTGCAGCATTGTTTCTGACTTCTTTTTTGAGTTTTTTACGGTAAAACATTGGTAAAGATTTTTTTCGTTCCTTGACTACCCCCTTCGATCCCCTTCGATCCCCTTCGATTCCCTTCGATTCCCTTCGATCCCTGAACATCCATCATCCTATGATTCCAAACCTCCCCTAATCCCATTCGAGGGATGGCAGGGATTATCGAGTGAGTACCGAGCAGAGTCAGTACTCGGACTTTTGACTCGCCTTCGTTTTTTTTCCAACCCTCGGTATACTTCGACTGGCACACTACGTTCGCTCGACCCTTCTTTTCACCTTTTCCAACTAATTCCACTGACTTAACGTTCACAACGGTCTCTGATTCGCTGCGCTCGACCCAATTATAAATTTATGGTAATCGTAACAACAATTATCCACATTTACTCGTTACTTCCTTGAAACAACACAGTGTCTTTTTCCGCGGAGTAAATCTTCGGTGGAAGTACGTTTACGAGTACGACGCCTAGAATATTACCTCCGGCACTCGTATACAACTTCAACCCCTTCCTCTTCATCCCCCACTTGAAAACCATCCGATTCTACTAGCAGGGAAAGTTGGCTAATTTGTTTCGCGGTGGATGCTAATTAATGGGATTACCGTTATTGTGAGTTTAGTGCCAGTCTGACCGACAACCACACAATCGTACTACGAATGTTTGTAACTAGTTACTTTACTAAGGGCGATATTAATAATGGGTTAACCTTTGATACAAATTTTTCTTGTTTAAAAGGAAATATAGTTGAACGGGATTCTAACGAAGGTACACCATCGGCCATAAGTTTGGAATTACTTAATATCGTTAAGTCAATTATTAAATGTCTTGTCTATAAAATGCAATGGGATACTTTTCTTTGAGTATATCTGTAGGTCGATGTATGTTGATATTATAAGATAGAATAGTCGTATCAATTTCGTATATTTGATTCTATATTAATTATACATCTCGTTTAATACGCGATTCGTCGGAGTATCCCCTTTTTTCATTATTGCTATTTTACATATTTTTGACATACCCCGACAAGTTTGCGTAATGTTTCTTGCTGCATGGTTCGCCAACCTTCTTGTAGTAAAGTCATTTCTTGCGGGGAAACTAAAAACCGAGCGATAGCAATAAACGAACCCGACCGATTTTCAAGGTAACAAAATCTTATTACACCCAGGTGCCAATACAATATGTGTCTGCGTGGCAAGAAAATCGTTTAATATTAATGGTAATATTATAAAATGAACAAAGGTTTTATATTCGATTTACTTTTAATATTCATTCTAACGTTTAAAGTAAACGTTGGAATGAAGACGAAGCAGTGATCCCAAACTTTTGACCGGTAGTGTACATTACGCGAAAATAGTAATGAAATTATTACTTAACATAAATAATATATTCGGTAATTCTAGTGTTAATTGAATTTTTCGAATCAGTATGAAATACGAGGTGTGACTGAAGTAGATGACGAGGTGGACGTCGTCAAAGTCGCAGGAGTCAACGATAAAATATAATTTAATACCCGGAGATGATTCGAGATGCTTATCTCCCTAATGTTTCGGTGGAACCAATGAGTTACATAACGAGAACGGACATGAAACGGTTATTCCGATGAAATACCAGGGCGTAAAATGAGACCGCGAATACAGCTTTGAAAACAGCCAAGAAACGCGTGTGCCGAGCGAAGGGCATAAAACGAAGAAATTTAAGTGCCCGATAAAAATCATAGGTTGAATAACATTTCTCCTCGTACACGCGAATACGTTATTCCGTAATGCCTTTCTAAAAATAAAGAAATAACCGGCTTAACCTTTATAACGCGCTACAATATTATTACTCATACACACTATATTTACAAAGAATACCTTTATGACATCTTTCGAGAAAGAACTAACAATTTTCATCCGTGAAGTATGACGACTGATATCTACACAGTTCGGATGATTATTTCTCCGGGCATTGTGAGAGATGTTGATCGTCGAGTGAAACAAGATGGAGATAGTTCACGCGAATAAATATTATTAAAACTCGAATCAAATATATCGCTAATATTCGTCTTTGTAATATTTTTAGAGTTACGAAGAGTTGAGAAGTTTTATTTTTAGACGGTATGTACACATTACGGACGCGTATCGCGAGGTATCATATAACGTATCGTATAACGCGGATTTCGGCCTGGTACTCACCGTGTTAAGTAGACAACGCGATGTGGGATTCGCTGGCAAATATGTTACTAGTTAACTGTCTCCACTTATTCTTCCACCCCACCGATTCGAGTGCGATATCTAACTGCTGCTGTGTAAACAGCCCCTGCTAAGGATCACCCTAAGATTTCTCTCTCCCCCGAGGCTCGCGAATATTGCTTTATTCGGCAGATTGTCTTTTGGGTAAATAGATCCTACGCCATTGTCCTACACACGACACCGTAACTGCGATCTATCCTGCTCGATCACTTCGAACATCATCGTCGCGATCGTAACACGAGATTGCAATGTTCCTCCACAAACTCGATCATTTCGGACATTACTTAAGAATTACGGAAAATAGGAGAGACACATTTATACCGGAAATATTTGATCTCGAATTAACGACGTTGTGACTGCGAGATGTATTTACTTCGAGTTAAAAGAATTAAATGATGTTAAGTATTGTAGAACTACCGATAATATGCTCGGTTATATTTCCATAAGTATTGTGTATATAAGTGCTTACAAATCAGAATGAATGGTAGAAAGATATTAATCGATTTAATTATGTATATTATGTGACACGAGCCGCAGAAATTCTACGAAAATGAAATGTCATGAATTTGAATATATTTCGTAAATGGAACGTTATGAATTTGAATATATTTCGTAAATGGAACGTTATGAATTTGAATATATTTCGTAAATGGAACGTTATGAATTTGAATATTTTCATTAATAATGTAATAGAAAATGTAATTAAAAAAATAAATTTGATTAAAATATGTGGATCTGAATAATTCCGTAAAAAAAAACGACGACTTGAGTTGCAGGAAATCTCAGGAAATGGAATTTGTTGAATTTAAATATTTTTATGAAATACCGAAAATTCGCCATTTCGACTGCTTGGGTAATTCTGGTGTTAAGCTTGTAAAATTCCCGAAGTATTTAAATTTTATATTTTATACATTTTCAAGCACTAAAAAATGATTAGCGAATTATCAAAAGAATCGCAGTTATTTTGCACGTAAAACAGTCGAATAAAACTGTCTTAAGTTGACACTGGGGAAACGTGACTTATGAACGATTTACGTTTATCGAACGCAGTCGGCGGATTCCAGGGAAACGCAATCACGCGGGGAAGAAAAATTCGCGATAAAAATCTTTATGATTTTTCAGGGTGAAAAATAAAAGCGTGGCGTAGGTAGACGTGCCGTGGTATCTGGGAAGAAGACATAAATTCGTCTCAGGGTTTGAACGGTATTTCCAGCGATCGGTTTTCCCTGACGAACGACACAATTTTCCTTGTGTATCGAGAAATCGTGACGCGATATACGTACTTTCGAACTGCGTCTCCTATTCCATGAGGATCCTCAAAAAGCGGCGAATAAGATTCGCGGGAAAAAAATGTATTACTCCACCGCCTTTTACATGGAAATTTTGATCGCTCAGAAAGCCATGAATAAATATTCCAAACAGCGAGCAACCCCTAAAATTATTATCGACATTTACGCTATCACTGTTTATTTAAATAGATACGATATAAAGCAGTCTAGTAAATATTGTTATCAATATATCGCACTACACAAATATTATTATATTGTTCAGCGTGTCTCATATGAAATATCATTATTTTCTTGCATAAAATCATTTTCCAAGTAAACTGACTCGGTGCGAGTTAAAGTTGAGATATTTCATCTTTATTAAATATTACTTTTCATATCTCATAATCAGCTGCTTTATTAATGACAAATAGATTAAATGATAGTTAAATCAGATTCGCGGGTGAATTCGTGAAAGTGTTATTATATCATATCTTTGTCTTTCTATAATATCAGTAAAATACTTTAGGAGAGTTTCTTAAAACCCTTTTAAGGGAGAATGCATTTAAGGAGGGTAAACGACGAAATTGAGCGGTAAAGCTTCGAGGGTGAGGAGGGTGGATCCAGTCACGTGTAATATTCTCACGGCTCATTAATGAATCTTTTTTTAAGATCGGCCTTTTTAAAATAAGATTTAACTACACGCCATGAGCTTATAATAACAATCTCATATATATCTACGAGTATCAGGTAAATACCAAATAGATATCGCTGTAAATCTTCTACATTTACCTAACCTCTACATTCGTAAATTCATGCTTCCATCAATATCTTCATATTAATATCTTATAATTACTTCTTCATATTAATACTATTTCTACTAAATTGTAATAAAAAAATGAAATTAGTGTAAAGGTAAAATGTAATGGGACAAATAGAAACGAAAAAGGGAAGGCTCTAAAAGAGAAATTCGAGTAAAGAGCATTCATCCGACTTTCTCAAATCTTAAAAGCTAGTCTCGAGTGTTTTCCCGTGTTACAGTTTTCACGCTCCAAATCATTTTCGTGTGTAAGAACCGGGGATAAAAATTCTCCAGCTTCTTTCTCGGATGTAGAGGAATATTCTTTGAATCTACCGCTGGAGATATATGTATTTCGGTGTGACGGAAAAAAGTGTTGCAAGAATTTCAGTGACCAGGATTTTATCTCGCGGCTTATTAAAATATGGAAATCCGAGTGAATTCTCCCTGAAATATAACTAATACTCTTCCACAAATATACTTTGTCGCTCGAATAAACTCTCGTCTATCATTACGTTGTCACCCTTCGTACATTCACAGCAAATGATTCGTCTACGTCGTGAAAGTAGCCACAAACGGTTATATTATCAGCATAATTTTCATAATCGGGTAAAATTATGTTGCAATAATATGCTGATCTCGGAGGGACATCGATTAAACGGCAAAATCTTAGTTCAAATGAACATTTATTTATGAGATTGATTTAAGTAGTTTCCGTGGCTAACTTCAGACTGCGAACAAATCCTTTACCGCCACTGTACCCATATCGGCGTAAGCACGCCAAGATGTTTTCCGAGCAAAGCGATAAATATATGACAAAAAACCATGCATTATAAAACCATGTTTACTTATTAATAAAGTTCTTCTAATTCCCGGAAACCCGCTATTTAAATCGAACGTTGGACGTCGCGTGGCGCGAAAAAAAGAGAGCAAGCTAAACCTGTTGCATCTTTTCTCTCGAATAACTGGAACCTCTTGAAACTCGAGCTTCCTACGTCGCCAAAATAATAATAAATCTATCGTTCTTGTTTTATCACCTGACAATCATACCGTTTCTCATCCTCGACATAGCTTTACAATTCTTAATTACTGTTATTCATATAACAAATGTAATAAGGGATAATCCTTGAAGTTAGCTGTCCTAAAAGAAAGCTTGCTTCGGATTGGTCCTTTTAATGTGAATACAGGGAAAACATTGGATGGTAGGTGTACTCTGTGGAGGAAAGATCTTTTAAGGGCGAGCAAGATCAAGCAAGCTTAGAAGTCCTTTCTGGAGACGTAAGGTTTTCGGTGTTGGCAGTAAGTGGATCAAGCAAAAAGCACCGGCAACAGAAGACACGAAAGAGAAGATAGCCGGTTGGTTTATCTGGGCATACTTGCCCTATTTCGCATATTATGACCGACTATAACGCCTAAAGCGAAACCCTTATCTAGAAAGACCGGCACGTGCTCAATTTCTGGCCAAGTTAACTTTAACCCCCCCGGTGGTCCGACTGGGAATTTAACCCATGACGATTCCACCGAACTTTGACGAAAAGGAATCCTTCTTATCGAAATTAACTCATTCCACTCCCCGTTCTGCTTCAGAGAAATGCAAAAAGATAACGGGACTCAAAGATAACGAGTCTATCATGCTATCACGTCTTACTTCAAACTTCTCTAATTTATTCGATAATATTAACATCGAAATTATCATTTAAGGGTGCCCATAAGTAATGTCGTTTTTTCCTAAAACGGACCTAATTTGTTATTACATAACGTATGTACTAATTAAATTTATTGACATTAAGGAATTAAAAGGCTGTCAGGAGTGATAGAAGAAGATTATTAATAACAATGGGGATTATATTGTCGATTAATCTGTAATAAATGTTAATTGAAATAAAACCTTTATAAGTACCTCTAATAAATATGGAATTAAACTAAATGTTCGATAATCCTCCTTTTAACTGGATAGGCGGAGATTTTAATCGAGCAATAAATCTTAAACATATCATTAAAACACTCCTTTCGACTAGGTGGGTTATAATTTTAATCGAACAATAAATCTTGACTGTGTTATTATAATTGAATGGGGTAATTTAATGGCGACAATGCTCGAATTTATTTCAAGGGAAGTGGAATAGAATTTCATCTATTTGTTCGCGGAACTACGAAACTTTTGACAGATAGAGTCTGCTGAACTTTTTTCCAGGCGCACCAACCGCCGGGGAAATAAAGTAAACCAACGTGCAACTGGAATCCGTCCAAGTATTTTAAAGCACGACATGTCAAACGTAAAACATTAACCGACAAAACTTACAGAACTCTCTCTCTCTCTCTCTTTCTCTCTCGCTTATTTTTGTTCTCTTCACCCGAGACGTTGCAAAATTTAATATCTTCGTGCGGAACACGAACAAGATGGAGTATGTCCGCCAACAGTGTTATAATTTAAATAAACACGTAAGTACCGTAAAGAGACATTAATCATTTACATCCTATTACAACCTGTTACGATCAAGTATCTTACCCACCATTTTATGATAAATATTATCTGCACATTTATATGCAGATTCTCCCGCCGATGCAGCTTTGCATGCACTTAATAAAGATGCAAAAATGGGCTGAGAATAGAATTTGCTCTCAATTATTTGAGAGGCTGAATAATGATAAATAAATATGAAATATGTTTGATATATCGCCTTATTTTCATACTTATATTAATTATTATTACTAATTATTCTAAGGTGGTAATATTTACTTAAATACTACGATGTCCTTAAATGAAAATTTCGAAGTCTAGTCATTCTAAAGTAAAAAACAAATTCGATGAAGAACTCGTTGAACTCGTTGAACTCGAACTCGAAGAATCGTTGCCTTAAAAACTAAGCTTCTGTGTGCTAGCTAAATTAATATCCATAAATGTGGATATCGATGAATTAATATATAATAATGTCGATGATGTCTCCTTGTTGTCGAATAAAATATTAGACATATAAATATTATGGTTTCGAAATTATTTATAAACTGATTTCGAACATCCACCTTATCGGTGAAGAATGAATATTCGAAGCCCGGTTATATTATTAAAATTATATCGTACGAGTTAAAATGGCCAGAAATCAGGTCATCGATGATTAAATAAAATCATGCAGGTTTCGATGAGAATAAAGAGATATTAAAATCTGAGGTGATCGAATAAAGGTATGAATTTAAAAAAATCACAAAGTAGTAAGGAATATTAATTATAAATCGAATGAAAGCCATTCCGAGGAGAATAATACACATCTAAAATAATGTAAACCACAATAACAATAGCCAGCCATTCAGGAAATAGACATTCATATCGATAACAATACGACGTGTTATCATTCGCTTCATTCGTTGCATTCATTTGTTCATATTGCACGAAACAAGAACAAAGCATAAAATGTCGAGGTCAATGCGCGTGAAGCGTGCACTGCTATTTGACAATGCGTGAAAACATTGTTTAAATGAATTCACACTATTTCTACCAAAGGTGTCAAGACACCTTTCAAAATTCTAACTTAAACTCATTTTCTAAGTTTCATCATTTTTCCTCGATCGACTTTCAGACTTTTCCTATAATGATTGCTAAATGAATTTCACGGTATCTTTTTTCATGCACCTCCTATTTTTTGAATTATTATTTCACCAATTATTTGCATCCAAATGCAGTTATGTCAAAAGACACCTGTTGGTCGAAATATGTGTACGCAAAACCGCGGTAGAAACAGTGTTAAACGAATCGTCATTGAAATATATGTCTAATAACCATATTTGGCTATTTATTTCATACGAAAACCACTCGAATTGTTTGACTCACCGTGCAGATGCCATCGACGCGGAACTGTAAACATTCTCGGTCGCCGCCATGACCTGGCGTTCACCTTACTCCGAGCATACCGTTGAATAAACATCCAGCGGCCGACCGAAAAAAGACACTAACACTGACTCTATTTCCCTATTTAATTACGAAAATAGAACTACATTGTTTCGAAACGATCTAACTTTGAGCAAAACTGACTCTTGTTTCGCATAGCACGCTGTACGAAAAATAATACGGCGACGAGCAAGGAACATCATTTCTCCTGAAACATAAAACGAAGAACACATTCGTTTAACACAGTGTTAATTAACCTGTTAACTGATATGTCGCATATATACTTTTTAAAAGATAAGTTTTTGTATAATATGTATATGCGACATATGCCGAAAGAACATAATATTTAAGTAAAATCGTATCGTTTAATTATCACTGTTATATTCGTGATATATTGTGTCGGAATTATGTTGGGACGAAAATTAGTTGCCGCGCGTCTTGTAGATAACAGGTGGATAGTGGGATGTAATTATATGGTGCGGGAGGATATTGTTTTGTATGATAATTAAATATATTACGCAGTTGATGAAGATTGGTAGCACACGTGCGTTGTGGTAGAAGTGGGAGCAGAGGAACGCACTTGTCAGCCAAACGACGATTAAAGAGAGACTAACACCACGCGGTGCGAGTAGTGATAAGTCGAGTGGTGGGGGGTCGCCAGAACGAAGCCGGTGTTTCGTATGTCGTGCCGTCGAAAGTATTATACATATAATAATAGTATAATTATATACGTATATATATTTATAACATATTTGAAATTCTCGACTGAAGAGGGTACCTATTTAAATAAAGAAGTTTCCATTTAATTTTTGGTCTAATTAATAGCCGCTAAAAAAACACTATATATTAATAATACAAAGACCAACTACTTCACTCAAGAACTTTAATCATATTTAAAATATTATATATCAGATATTAAATTAAATTATTTATATATATTCGCAATCTTTTATTGAATGCGTCACAGCATTACTTCCAGTTTTCTTTAAGTTTTCTTTTTTGGTAAGCAATAACTTTTCAATACGACTTCAATAACCACTGCACTATTTAATTTTTATTTTTCTGATTTATTTGATTATTATTATATCTCGAGTTACTTTGAAAAGGTATTATTTAGAATTCAGGAAACTGGATGTAATACTGTAATCTTTTAAATAATAAATCGCGAATAAATTTGTGAATAGTTGCAACTGGTGCATTCAATTGTACTCGTTTTGACGGCTTTTATAGTTCTAGTGTTAATTATTATTTTGCACACTTTTTTAATGCTCGAATTACCGATGTTCGGGTAGTCGAAAAGAAGTCGGAAAATAGTAAGATAATCTGGATTTCGGAGGAGCAACGATTTCGAAGGTTGTTCTGTCTGATGTCGGTAATCCAAGTTCACCTAAGAATCCTGCTCGACCTTCGAAGGAACACCGCAAGTACTTCGAACCCTTAACCCCCGAAAAGCCCTTTCCTACAAATTACGAGATTAATTTTACGCCCCCGGGGGACTCGTTTCGACTCCTACCAGCGGATAGGATCGTTTTCGTGAAAAGTAAGAACTGACTTAGTGGCACGGTACTTACACTTGCAATTCCTCCGTCAAATATCCCATCCACCTCGACAAAAAATTCCTCAAATCACAGCATCAAGCTGGATTTTGTTTTACGAGAAAGAACAATAAAATTATCTTACTAGCTACTTAAGACCTTAACCAGTCGTAAGACGGCCGATAAAGTATTCTCATTGTTTTTATCCCCCGGCAATTTACCTAAATTCCAATGAAAGTAGACCGGTCCAATGTCTCGATAAAGTATACCTCGATTCCTCGTAAAATGTATTTTAACTGGGAGTGAAATTAAAAATGTTCTTTCGGTGGGAGAAAAAACAGTGGTGATATTAAACGGACTCGTTAAATAACGACGTGAGAACGAATATAAAATGAAGAAATAATCGAGTAATAAAAATCAGGGAGCGTTGTCGAGGATAATTAATTCGATGTCTTGATAAGTGAATTAACGCGGTGCCGTTCCCCGGTGAAGATGGTTAATGAATAATTTATGGTTCGCCTGGTATCGTAGCACGTAAATGGTGTGCTACTCCCGCGAATTCCTTTGACAAATAGATAGAGAATATAATAATAAATCAATAGAGGTATCGGAGGCCGGACACTTATATTTGGAGCAAAGGCGATATTTCAAGCTGACCAATCGTACAGAAGCCCCACGCTTGCCTTTAATGGCGACGGTGTAGTCGCTAAAAATGGACTTTCAAAGAGTCCGAAACATCTGTGTAAATTTCGAGAACGTACCTCAAACTTAACAACCGACGATCAAAATAGATCCTAATGAAATCGCGGAGCTAACTCGAAACGGTTTGCCCGAAGTGTTTCGTTGGTAAGCGAATAGCTCGTAATACGAAGAGCAAGGAAAAGCAGCAGGTTTCTTGTCGAGGTATTAGATGTTTATTATCACGGAAAATGGGGAAAGCTAGGGGAAAGAAGCATAAAGGATGAAAGAAGTCTGTCATTTTCTTGGACGAGAAACGGGTGGTTCGCCGGCGGTGTTCCCATGGAGTTCTGTGGATGGAGCATAAAGGTGATACGGCGCAGAGGGATTTAAAACGAGGCTGAATATGAAATTGCCGAGACACGAGGAACCGGAGAGACTGACTGTCGCATCATCCAGGAAATGCGTTTTCTCTCTTGCCTTTATGTCACTGCACGAAAACTCATGATCTCGCTTTTCCCCACGTTCCACACGAAAGCACGAACGAGATACGGATTTACGGTGACAAACTTAATTCCGCCTTGCCTTTTTATCTACTTCTCTCTCCCTCGCTTCCACGCGATGCTTTAACTCCAAGGAATTTGCAGATATTAGGAGTGCCGATAGAAGCAGCGAACGGAACTCGAGAATCTTCTTTTCCAGAATCACGAATTAATCTTTGACTCGGAAGGAATCTGATTTTTGTCAAGTACAAAATTGATGAAATCTTTACCCGATAATCGACTTCCCAGGAGAATCGGTGATATAGGTACGTCAGGCTTAGATGAATAATGGCCGCGGAGTGAGAGGGGTTCCGATCGAAATTCAGAAAACTCCACGGGAGACGTATTAGCAGGGACGATAACGTAATGATCGGGTCATTTCCCATGTTAGTTCCTTTCACTTCCTTCGAACGATCGGCCGATAAATCTATCTGATCGGGTAATTTGTTTATTCGCTGCGAAATTACGTAGGATCCTAGGTGTGGAATCGAAATGACGGTAGGATAAAGATGTGCCGAGTGTTATCCCGGTAAATCAAATCATTAGCTTGAGTCGTAAGAAACTCTTTCAAACGTTGATTGCCGCGCAGCTCGATTGCGCACCATCGTTCCACGGCGAATATGCGGTGAACTTTTATCTCAAGTTTTTACGATGCAATAAAAAACCATACATCCAATAAATTATATTGTATCATTTATATGTATAAATTATATTATACCAAGTACGTTTAATAAAATCAATAAATTGTAATTCATAATTTCAAGTTCTCTGCACACTAAAGTGTTCCTTAACCCGTTCATCACGAATAAATAAATTAAATAAATGAATCAATTAATCCATAACTCGCATACGATCGTTCCAAGTGCAAGTATGGACATTAAAACTAACGAAAAGAAAGTAAACTCGCTCGATATCAACGAGCAAAGACGAGGTAAACGAGAATGCTCTTTTTCAGCACTTTCCGCACGCATTTTTGCGGATGTTTATAATACAACCAAAGGGTGAATGATCGGAATAGTGGCGGGTAATGCAAGAAAGGCAAACAATGCTATATAAGCGAAGGGTAATCGAACAAATTTCGGGAATCCGTGTTGGTAAGCGGTAGTAATCTCGTTGGGGATGAATGCAATTAGTAAGGACGTTGGCCAAAGCAAGTATGCGGCTCGCTTTGCCATGAGTGGGGCTACGAGCGTCATCGTTGTTCCAACGGAACAGCCTCGTTCTACCCATAATCCCTGTTCTCCTCTCCTCTCCTCTCCACCCCGAGCCCCTCCGCCGCTAATCGATATCAAATTAAAACGTTGCTTGTCGAGCATGCCATCCCCTATTTGATAATCCCTACACGGTACACGGAACGTGCCACTATAGATCCGCTTTCGATCATCCGCCGACTACTTTGCGACGTTGACCACCCGCAGATCGTTTCGTACAACGCCACTCGATATCTATGATAATCGACTATTTTTTTACCTGCTCTATTACCTGATAACCAAGGGGGCGGCGGGGGGGTAGGAGGAGAGGGGGTGATATAACGAGTTAATTGGCAACACGGGGAGAGACACTGTCATAATTGACGGATCACCCTCCTTTGATAAATTGTAGCTACTCTATCAGAGACACGCACATACTGCAAACCTCTCATTGATACTGATCGATTCGCGAATTATTCATCTTCGCGGAGTGTCGAGATTAATATCGATTCATGGTGACAAATGTGCATCATGGTGGTATCGCTAGGGGGAATTTCGAATGTTTTTCCTTGTTTAATATATTTGATGGAAATAAAAAGATGGACGCGCTTGACTTGGGATGAGCTGTATGATTTATTAATTTTGATAAGTATCATTAGTTTTGGTATAAAGGATTGTATTTATTTCATCTTGTTACCGTTTTTCAACCGAAATTCAATTAAGGTAGATGAGGAACCGTACGAATATTGTTTTTGCATAAAATAAATGTCCGCCGGGTGGATGAAATTAATAAACAATATTTTGATATTGTCTTCGATATTAAACGATTCAAATATTTCTCGCTCCGAACAATATGATTGTTTTGATACGTTAGCCGTTACGCGATAAATGAAAAGATTCAAATTCGATTCGACACGGAATGGAAGACTATTTTTAATTATTAGCGGGAGTTATTTATTGTTCTAGTTAATGATTGGCATCGATGTTGAATTAAAATACTGTTTCCCGATCGAATTAGACGGGGATTCTCGAATCGGTATGTGAAATGACGCGGTAACGAAAGCACGCGTTCGCTCGACGAATGAGACTTCGAGATCGCGAACCCGGAAACTCGAGGGTTCTTAGATTTCAGGGTTCCTGCATAATCTGCACTTTGGAACTTGGGAAACCGAGAAGTCCCGATTACTTAAACCCTCTTATACACCCCTACGACCTCGCCCTTTATTAGTACTCCCCCATTAGTCCTAATTAGTGGAATGCTATCCGCAACCTTTCCATCGCTTCTACACCCGCTATTCTAATTACTCTTGTAATCATTCATATAATGCACAAGCACTGAAGAATGACTTTGTCGGTGACGAAATTCCACTGTTTACTATGTAATATAATTAATAAGTTGTCATCTTTGCGACGCTAGTAATTATGGTACTTATATTTAATATTGTCAATGAATTTTAAGAATGAGTCATAAGATTAATTTGGTATATTAATTTGTCGAATAATCATAAATTATGAATTATTTAATATCCTGTCATTCCTCAAAAAGGAAATGATGGAACTCCAGTTTTTCGTAGAAAACATTAATTATCTAATATTCCGTAATCCCTAAAAATGAAAATGTCGGATCTACAGTGTCTCATAAAAATATTAAAATTCACTGCATTTCATGCATTTTCGAAGATTTCATAACCCATACAAAATATATATAAATAAATATATCGTTGGCAGTTCTCGTTTAGGGATTAAATATTATTCCTTCATCAAGATGGTATTAAAAAAGACACATTTCACTAATTGGCCACTGAGCTAAATAAGTGGAAATTTATCAAGCCCAATACTAACCGATTTTACAAACGGACGGATCTTATCTCGAAGTTAATATTTTTTATCGTAGTTGACGATTAATCGCGACGTCCCACGCGAGCATTGTGCCAGCGAGTATTCCAACTTTCGCGAAAGTAATTGCATAGAAAATATTTCGCGATGACCAGACTCGATTCTGTGCACTACGAATAATGGAACCTACTCCGACGATTGATCACTGTAATATATGAATATATCATATCACTATAACAGAAAAAGGAAGAAGATCGAAATATCGAATCAGCTGCTCCACAAATTGATTCGCAATAAATATAAACGGGAACCGATTAATATTTTAACCGCACTAAATGAAGCTTCATTTATAATTGTCGATCGTACGACGCGGTAAAAATTCTTGTGTATCATGAAAATATGTAAAAAAAATGGGGATATAGTGTTAGGACCGGTAGAAACGATTATCGGCACGAAAGGGGCCTCTGGACGCGAGGGATGATGAGAGGGATGAACGAGGGTGCGAGGGTTCGAAGAGAGGAACGAAGGGAGGGATCGGACGGATCGAAGAGCGTGGAAGGGTTGGAAGCTCGACTAGGCTAGGAACGTTCGGTTGAAAGCTCGAGCAGGCCAGAAAGCTTGAGAGCACAGGGTGAACCGATATCTGGGGCAAGTTTGTATACGGAGGAGTATTAAAGGTTGGCAGGGCGAGGGTGGGTAATCGTATTTGTCGAGGCTTGCAGACTGACACCAGGGTTAGGGATACCGTCATCCTCTGGTCTACTGCTCGACATTAACGGCTCTGTCCTATGGGATCCTATCCCGCCTCCGACGATGCATTTGCACGTTTGCACGTTTGCGCGTTTGCCGGTTTATGCCTTTCTCAAATTAACCCTCCTACCTCCGTCCCTTATTTTTTTATGTAACCTGATATTCTCGCATATTCCGAAAATCTACCATTTTCCATTCGTATATCCATTTCCTTGCACTCTTCGTTCGTGTAAACCTATGCTATTATTATTTTATTATGATTATGTTATTTTTGTATGTAACCTGATATTGTCGCATACTCCGAAAATCTACCATTTCCTTGCATTTCTTCGTTCGTGTAAACTTATGCTATTATTATCCTATTATTCTATTACGAATATGCTATTATTCTTATTATAACTATAAGTTCATAGTATTTATAAATATTGTCGAAATACATCACGTTTAATTGGAAGGAAATAATAGATCTTTGGAAAGACGGATGGAAGTTAATCGAAGCCACGGCACCTTCGTTCGCGAAGACTATTTTTCTCCTAGCTTTCATCTGATTTATCGCCGGAACCGAAGTGTCTCTGGCCGAGCGTTACTTTCTACTTTCGGAATAGGCTCGTTGGTAATTTATTACATGGAATCGATGCCACGCATGGTTTTCGGAAGAGGAAGGAAAAGAATCGATCTTATGGTTCCAGCGAGGAAAAAGATTTTCGAAAGCGTAAATAAAAAATAAGTTCCGAGACTTTAAGTATGTGGTTATCCTACGTCGAGATCTAAGAAGACCTAAGAGTGCGTTTTACTTTCCCTTTTCAATATCCATTCATGTTGGGTCGCGCGAAGCGTCAATATTTAAACAAACTCTAAAGTGAACATTTTTGCATAAAATAATAGCTTCATTCAATAATTCATATATCGTAATAATGGATTCTATAGAATTACGTTATCGAATTATAACGTGCAACAGATTATATAATAATTTAATAACAAATTATTCATCCTCTCCTCATTCATTGTTAATTGCATGATTTATCGCCGCGTTTCGCCGTTTCGCTAATTTACGATTAATATCGGTATTACGTGTTTTAAGGGGCTGTTTCCGTGAAGTGAATGAAATAATGATAAATAATAATGATGAGCGTTGCAATTAATTAAGGAATGAAATCGCGAGTAAAAGAGCCGGTAGAAGTTCGCGTAGTAATTACAAGGTAATGCATAATTACAAGGCAGAATTTAATAACTACCGTGAGTCGATCGCTTTTAAGCACAGAGCTTAGGATAACGTTCAAGAACTATCAGCTTTTGACAGTTAATTTCCACGCGTAATTTCGTTTTCCCAATTTTCCGGGACCCCTCACATTAACGATGCCACTCGATAGAAGTGGAAACTAAAAGTCGGAAATGGGATTTTCGAAAGTTTATGAAGTTCGGATTTCCAATTATATAATACTTGTCCACTTCACTATAATAAGTATGGACGTTAATAAACATCAGGGTAAGAGTGGCCAATTAAATAAATAATTACTCGACATGCGCGAAAAAAGGAGGGAAAAAAATGGACGAGACTTGATTATGCTCATTACGCATCCTCAGTGCGCAGCTGAAATATCTTGGCTGAGCAGAAAAGAAACGAGCAATTTCGTGTTCTTCGGAGAATACAATCTTTCGATGAACCATGCAATTATAACACACTCGTTTTAATTAATTCTCACTTAAATATCGTAATTTGACATTCAAAAATCGACTTTCATTCTTTAAACTTGCAAGGAGTTGTTCAAAGAATATCGCTCGACATTTCTCATTCTTTGAAAGCCGTAAAGAAAGGAGCTTTTTCCCTGGCGTGTCATACGATGATATCGTTAAGAAACTTTCCAAGTTCTTCTCCAAAAGAAACTCTCGCGATTCGTCGCGTTGTCTCTAACGCGACGAGGCAACCTCGAATTTTTTTAATCATTATCGGAGAAACTTTTAAATTGCTAGCTCTACTATTCAACTTGCTTTAATTAACGCGTCCAATTACAATGAAATGTTCCATTACGCGAGCATAGAAAGTGAAACAATTACGTCGGAAACTAATGTTCTTAAAAATGCGCGTCGAACTGCGCAATGGATTATTTTATTACGTATCGCTTCTTCATCTAATATCAATGATGTAATCGATACGTACGTATTATACGCACGAGGGTGATACACGAAATCGTGGTATTTTCGGCAATTACATGTTTGAGTAATTACTAATTAAGTTGTATATCAACGTAGTTTACGAATATCCCATAAAATTCACTCACCAATGCTCTTAATGTCCATCGACGCCGTGGTAAGGTTAGATTGCCGGGACGTGGTCATGTTTGGGCCTTCCCTCGTAGATCCTACACCAATCCCTCGGATAACACGTGCCCATCTTCTTCAGCAGCCCAAGAATTCCAGGAACACGACATATTTAATAGATTTAAGCACTGACTCGAATTAATTGTTAAAAAAGTACACTGTAAACTAAGCGACGCTATTCTGTTCACTAGTCCCCGAACGAATGCGCAAATTAGATGCGCACTGTGCGCGCGTAATGTACATCAGTATCGTAAGAAGAAGGAACTTCGGAATTGAAATTTTAACGTATAATTAACATCGTACACGTAGGAAATATTCTATAAATTGATTAAGAGTTCGTTTAAGATAGATGTTCACGATTATGAGAGATATTTAGAAGGCGCAGCAAGTAATGCACCGCAAATAAAGTGTTAATTTTGCAGCTTACTATTTCTATAAAATATTCAGTCTCACGGAACTATGACTATTCATTTCTCCGAGGAAGAGCTTTTGCTGCTCTTTCAAAGCCTCTCTGGAGAATTAAAGCATTAAGAGTAATAACGTGGCGTTGCAAAAGTAACGCGTGCTCAGCATGATTTACGTTCCTTCGTATCTGTTGGAAACATTTTGTAACAACCGGCTTCGCCGTGCTAAAAGTGAACAGAAAATTATGTCTAGCAAAGGAGAGCCAATTATGAATGGAATAAAAAATAGCTCGATTAAAGTCGGTGTCTCGTGTTTTAAATGAAATCATTCCCGTGAGATTTATGTAACTGGTACAGTCGCGGTAGATGATACGATTACAGTACGAAGGAAGTAACGCAAAGAATGCTCTCGTAAATACATCTTCTTTTGAAATAACTCTCTGAAGTAAATATTCGTGTTAATTAACATTCTGCTATTCGTAGATTATTATTCCGAAATCTATATAATATTACGATATAATATTATATCGAGATTTGCAACGAGCACTTCTCACTCTTGTGATGTATTATACGTGGAGCAGCTTGATTTTTATCACACCTAATGTCTCGCAAATATAACCTCGAATATGAAGGTAGAGTAATACGCACCTGCTCTTCCATTTCATGTATCACTGAACTTGATGGAAGACTCTCGTTTCTTATGGTGAAACGCATTTTTATGCTCCATCTTTGAAAGCACACACTCACATAATACGTTGTGGTTGATTTAATAAAACTTTTAGTAAATTTGATAGAAATTCTCATACAGTGGTACTTCCTTACTTTGGCGCCACTTCTGTAATTATTCGGAAGTATTTGTCGGAGGGAACGAGGAACATACGTGACAGAGCAGAACAGACGGAGTTGAAATGTTCAAGTCGACTTTTCGAAGCACGTTTCACGGTTGAATCTTTTAGGTTTTTCCTTCTACTATGTGCCATCAAATTTTATGTGGGATCTCGTATGTCTCCGACTCCTGTTCCTCCTAATAAATTCTCCCAGAAATAGGAAGGAAATTCAAAGTGAAAAGTTTTCCAAGTATTTTATCGAATTTCGCGGAAAAATAGTAACCGGAATCGTGGGCACGAAACGGAACTCACAAACCGCTATAAATTCTCGTTAGCGGGAAAAAATAACAGTTACGTAAAACTGTCTCTGGGAAACATTTGCGAAACATCCTCGATACCCACCAAGTGTATTATTCAAGAAAATGTGGTGCTTCGACTAGATTAATGATTTTCACAATTAAATTTCTGCCCCGTAACGGTCAGGCAATTCGTGGAGAAATTTCATTCCATGGCGACGATAAATATCAGTGCTATCGGTCTTTCATTCGTTTGCCTTTCATTCCGTAAGTCACAACTGAATTCAATTATGAAACAATAAACGATCGCCGAATAAGATTGACATTATTTCCAGGATGCCGAACAATATATTGGTATATCGATTTAATCATGTGATTCGACAAATCTGTATTATTAATAGAATGAACTATCTCCATTTTTCTATTGATTAACACTGGAACTAACGAACTCAGTTATGCTTACACATATATTTATATATAAATGATGGCTGGAGGGTTGAAGTTAATTAATGGATTCAATTATTTACGTTATGTATATAAAATCTCAAACTATGCATTGTGGTATATTCGAATAATTTAAGCAAAAATAGCGAGCAAGTCATTCTGATTCCTTTGGTAGTTCTAATGTTAATTATTCCTGTCAATTACTATTAATACTTATTTGATATATCAATTATGTTAAGTTTCAGAAAAGATATGTTTAGATTATAGAATATTTCTATAAAGAAGAAATTTAATTGATGTAGAGGAAGGAATATAGATTCCATTTAGAGGATCCGAGTATTAAGCGTGATATCTCGTTAGTGCATTAAAGACGGCAGGATGTAACGGAGCCCCCGTAATCGTTTGATCCTGCCGGTGCATTTAGGTGGTCTTCGCGTGTAAACAAGAGGCGTTATCGCGCGATTCAAAGCTAAAGATACAAAGCTATGGAGAAGGTATCTATAGGTGTGTAGGTTCTATGTTAAAGTACCTGTGGCCACGATAAGCGATTCTACGTGGTACGAACCAAGCCTCGGGCACAAAGGTTCTTTACTCTCTGGGACCTGCGCCGTCACTGATCGTTCAGTAAACTTCAAAGCCCGCTTCGATATCACGAACGAACTGTTACCTCTGCATCTCCTCTTAACATGACCCGAACCGCTTGATTCCGATGGATCAATGGTGAAATAGATTTTTTTATTTCCACCTTAAAATACAGCGGTTGCAATCCATGCAGTGGCGGAACTACGATATCGCACGATACTGCAACACGAGCGGGCGAAAAGGTTGTTGCTCCGCCACTGAATCTATGCGATATAAGTGATTCATACTCCAGTGATTCCAGTGTTTTATTATTTAGCGCGCTGTACGAAGAATCGCGTTATATGAAAACAGTAATCAGAATATCTTTGGCGCGTTATACGAATTCGCGTTTTAAATACTCGAGTTATACTGGAGTCTGTATTTCACTATATCGGATGATGTAATTAAATGTATTTTTCTTCTTCGCTCCGCTTGAACCACCGGTGGTACACGCCGGCGTGAACGTGTTAAACTAACAATTATATACGTGATAGGATTTAATGCTTACGTTTATGATGCTTTTCTAGGTGTAAATCTTGTAATACCTTTGAGCAGATTTTTTTCATTCGAAATGAACCATGTCGTAGTTCCAAAGGAAAATTGGGAGGAGATTCTTGACGAGATCCTTGAAAGTCTTTGCAGGAGAACGTTGAATTCCGGCAACAAGGAGAAAGGACAGGATTCAAGAAAAGAGAGGACACAAAGAGAGAGAATTGCAAGTGAAATGAAACGATTCCGAAATAATTGCGCGCTTTGACTATACGGGTGGAAAGACAGGCCAAGTAAGTGAATTGTTCGATGTAAAGCAACTGAAATTATTTCTTGGCATTGCATCCCAGATGTCGGTTCCTTCGTCGCAGCCCAGGGATGCGGAATAAAACAGGAGTGCAAACGACACGTAGATTACGAGACCAAGTTTCCGCCTTATATTTCCACCCCCGTTCATTCGCGCTGAAAGATTGAACATTTTAAAGTGATTACTACGATTTAAGGTACCTGCTGAATGCAAATTTCATCAGGCACGTAACTAGTTTCGCAGAATGAGAACGGTGCGTTAATAACAATATTAACACTAGAATTACGGAAAATATATTCAACCTATATTTATACATTCACGTATACGTCCTTAAAAATAAAAATTGATGGAGAAAATAAATTAATCGATTTAATTAAATCCATCACGCAACATGAACCGCAGAAAATCTTAGAAAATGTAATCTTATCAATATAAATGTTTTTATTCAATTCCACGGATCCGTCATTTTGACGACTTCCGTAGTTCCAGCGTTAATAATAATTCTGACCCAGCACAGCAAAATTTGCAATGTACCGAAATAGCTAGAAATAATTGTGTTTCTGCAATTACTGGAAAGGGTTGGATAGTAAACATCTTGAAAGTTGCAGGGAGCACCTGGTTCTTAAGGGACTTAAGATCCCTTTTTTGTTCGAGAACAAGGATACTTGTTAGAAGAGAGGATCTTAACAAAAAAGGAGCTGGGGAAAAGGGAGACGAAAAAGAAACGAGTAGTTTAACGACTCTCGTGTAGATCCTTGCAGGGAGTACAGTTAACGAACTTATCAAAAATTCTTTTCACGTCTCGTTGTCGCCCAATCGTGTATAACTATAACGAACGATTAATTAAGGGTACCGGAAAGTAATCAATTATTTTTCACATACTTTACGAAACTCCATTTATTTGTTCATATTAAACATTATTCTATTAAATAATCCCCATCGTGATCTAAGATCCTTAATCAACGATCTTCCATAATGTCATAATTCCTTTTTTGAAAAAATCAGATTCCTAACTTTCGATGCGCAAAAAATTCTCCACTCCCGAATTGATTACTTTACGGTATCCCTAATATTTATTAATTCATACATGAGTTATAGTACATACTTTGATTATAAATATAAGCAAAAATCATATCTCATATATTCTCGATAAAAAGAATCAATCACCGCTGAAATTCACACGGACATTAAAGTGTTAACCCTTTGCATTCGCAAGGCGCCCCTCAGTCACCACTCACGATCAGTTTCTTGATGTAATTCGAGTGGCGACCGATAGGCGTCATTAAGATTTACTTCTCTTATTTTTTGTTAATGAATTTTCAAACACTTCTGCTGAAGTAAATCTTAATGTCGGAATCTTAATCTTAATCTTAATCGTACGAATTGCCAATAAACTGAGTGGCGACTGAGAGTCGCCTCCGAGTGCAAAGGTTAATATCGAAACATATAATTTACAAACATGTTTCATTCAATACTACAATAGAACAAAGCAGTCAAAATGCTGGGCTCGAAGAATTTAATGAAACTATTCGAATTTATAACCTTCCATTTTCTAAGATACTTTCAGTGATATTAGAATCTCTCGCCTGGTATTTGTAAGTTTGCCGTTTACTCAACAAATTCAACTTTACTCGGCTACGAAAAAGTGGCGTATCTTTAGAGAACGAAATGTTATATAAAAGCAACTGGCAGTGTTGGAGGGTGTTTAAAGAGGAGAAGGGGGATGGCTCACAGCCGACTAGTTTTTCGTTAGCGCGTCGTCCCGTAAAATCTCTGTCACCCTATTCTATATCACTCCTTCTCACCTGTACGCGTGAACCTTTTCTCACGGATTATCACATCGAAGCCTTTATACAGGTTCATCTACAAGTCATCAGCCAACTTACGTTCCGATTAAATGACTTCATCATATTAAACCACAAACAAACATATCCACCGATGTCAATGTGTTCATTTCATCACAAGATAAGTATATAGAAAATACATTTCATTTATAGTCAACGAATCAATTCCACAAGTAATGTCTGACTGATATGATTACGTCACCAAGGTCCATGGGTGCGCTTGCATAATGCAATGGTTTGAAGATTAACGTGGAAGACGAATGAAATGCGGGAATGCAACGAATGGTTAAGTGGTCTGATATGTAATCGGAAGGAGCAGGGTGATTGTAAATCAACCAGTACAGATCCTCATCCCAGAGACATGCAAGCATGTGTGGTGCGCGCTTTGACAAGCGCACCGTTCGAACCAGTCATTCACCGACCGCAAACGTTCTCGATTGGCTGTGCTCACCGACCGAACGACTTGATTCAGAACGAGGTTATCCACGTCGCTTCAACGGCATCGCATCAATCTTCGATTTACACCAAGCCTCTGCCCCCATAATTACCCAAAGGTGTCTAGGATCTACCAGGAAATGCAATACTCCATCGAACATCGATGAACAAATAAACTGTAGATTTCACGACACGAAGAAACCCTCAGGCAAACTGGTTACCATAGATGCGCCCGGATGCACCGCAGCCAGTGTTGCCTCGCTTGAATGCGAATGAAACTAACCTTCGATTTTGCACGAACTTCTACTAAATTGTACCGAACGTTGTACCGCTTAGTTGCACCTTTGGAATATACAGGGGACACGTGGCAGTATGAAGAAAACAGTTTTGTAGATTTTCCGTGGAAGATACATCTAACGAAAGTATAAGTTTGGTGGAACTCAATGAGAAACAGGTGGAGTAACTTTTCAAAGTATTCTCTGGAGATGATACATTCAAGATGCACGAATGGGGAAAGAAAGTCAAAGGTATGCTACGAGTTTAACACTAGAACTACTCAACTATGTACTTGGTTATACTTTTACATTTATTTATGAATAAATTGTGGCTGGTGGATTGAAGTTAATTAATGGATTCAATTATTTGCGTTATGTGTATCAAATCAAGGGTTATCAGATATTAAACAAAGCACCGTGGTATGTTCTAGTAATTTAAGTAAGAATGGTGGACAAGTAATGTTGACTCTTTTGGTAGTTCTAGTGTTAAATCAAATTAATCGCAAAAAAGTGGTTAGCGCGGCCGATTCCGGAACTTGTGGATCGGGGTTCGAATCCCCAAGGCTTTTAATTGTTCTTCTGCTACTCTGCAACCACCGTCCATCCGACAATATAAACGAAGGAAACAAGGGACGCTGTCGTAAAAAGTTCTCGCGGCAAACCGGGCGACCCGTATTCCCGCGGTATATTAAAATCTGATTTCCATGGATCTACATAGAGAAGAACACGCGCCGGCGATTTCGTTGTTGCATAAATATGCATGCGTAGATAGGACGAAAAATGCGCCGATGCATATGGATGCTTGCTACGTTAAAACCTGTTGTAACCGCACATGGGAAATATAGCGATAACTGTGAACTTTCGAACGTGCGAGCTGGTAAACGTAAACGAAGACAAATGATAAAGTATTATCTCTGTGCGGGCATGCAACGAGGGTTGCAATCATAGAAAACATTGGCGTAATCTTCGTTCGCGTGGATCGCCGTGTGGAAAATTGGAAAAATGACTTTTATGTCGATAATTGTAACTGCACGTAAAATCTGACTGATAGACATATCTTTCATACGAACGATTACAAAAATCCTTAAAACGTAGATGAAAAGTTTCAAGTCTCACGAGATATTGATAATCGAAATTATTAAATATGGCGAGAATATTATCTTTCATGAAATTCAATACACACGAAAAAGAATTCAAAGCAACTATATTTGTTTGTTAAGAAGCATAAATCAGCCGTTTAGAAAGATGGACTTAGGTCGCTTTCAAAATAAATGGTTATCAAATATCTTTGTCAAAACCGTTAAATATACAATTTATAGAAAGTTTGATTACTAGTGAGTAGCTGAAAATGAATGATTACTATAATAGCCGAAGACAGTGAGTGGGTTGAATTACGTGAAATCGACGAAGAATGATGTTGTCTTGAGATTCGAGAGAAGTGATACGTGCCAGCCTTGTTGTGTATTTCTGTATATCGCATAATGCAAAGAAAGAAGTATTGGTAAACAGCCCCGTGTAGATGTGGGTTATGGTGGCGGAATGGCGTTGGTAGGGGTGGTTTAGACCCTATCGATCACGAGGCCTCGTCCACGACACTAACCCCCCTTGCCGCAACCTATTTCTGCCGGTTTCAAGCCGACCAGACTTCAAGAAGGACGGAACAATTGTAAAGGCTTGCAAATGGAAAGTAATTACTAGAAAAACCAGGACGTAAAACGTCCCATAGAAACAAACGACTAGTCTTTTTATCAGCGGCTGACTTTATTCTAAGAAATGCAAGCTTAACTTAATCTTTGACTGCGGCGTGTTTTAACCTCTTAGCTACGCCTGGACTTTCCGCGGCGCTGTATCTTTGTACGGCAATAATGTAAATAGCACTGCGATTTGTGTCCGGTGGTACTTTCCAGTATGAAATTACATTAGAATAGAGTTAGAGATGAATAAATTAGAATTTCTTTATGCATTTTCGTGAAAAGAGTTTGAAAGAGAACATAATATGATAACATATGGGAAAGGTACTATAGTGGCGTACAGTAGCTAAGAGGTTAATAAAAACAACTATAAACATTGTACGGTGCGATATTTAAATCGCAGTTGTTACGACAGTTATCTATTGGTTGTTATGTGACACATAACAATATATTCAACGCTGTTTCAGTTTAGTAAGAAATTAAATGTGTTGTTCCGAGCAACATTTACCGGTCGCATATGTACGCCTCTCGCAGTCAAAGGGTTAACGATATACTATAAAATGTAATAAAACAACAAGTTATTCATAGACTGTTCGCCAGATTTTAGTTGAAACCAATATCGCTGTGCTGTAAATCCATTTAGTAGTATAGTCACGTGTCCGATCGGACTAATATGGCGGCTAGGAAAAGTTGAGTAGTGCGAGCACGTGTTTGGTCAGACGAGTATGGCGGAGGTCGAAGAGTGCCGAGTGTTTAGTCAGACAACCAGTGAATGGATCTTCGGATTCCTTTAACCCTTTGACTGCGAAAGACGTATATATACGCTCTGCCAATTTTGGTTGGTATTATGCATTTACTTTTTTAGTAAATTAATACAATGTGAAACATACTGTTACGTATCACATAACAACCAATGAAATAACTGGAACTCAATAATTCCTTGATTTTTTTATTTTTATCAACACAATTTAGTGTCAACTACGGTCGCACGAATATCGCATCGCACGGTGTTAATATTTTTTCGTTAGAACACGTTTCATAATTCAAAGGGTTAAAGTTTATATAAACTATAAATATTTTTTATGCGACAACTCCAGTATTCGATCTTCCAGGTTCATCCACAACGAGTGGCACCAAAAATAACGACTCTATAAAACATAGCTATTTCGGAAGTAGTGGGGGTACGAACTTTGATCTTGGCGACCGTACAATTTTTATCGGGCCACCGTAGCGACCCTTGGATCATATAAAATATGTATTACGCACATCATTTATACGCGGTCGGGGAAAGAGTGATAATCTTTATCGAAGTTTTCCGGGACAATTTGTAGCTGCGTGAGGGTGGCAAGAATGGTGGAACTGAGAATGACAAGTAGCTGGAAACCATCAATCTCTCCTTTGGATTATCAACGTCCAGGAAGAGCGATCTTGAAATAAGGGATTCCCGGGCGCTAACTTATGACTTCATCCACAAATATTCTTCCGCTCGTAAAATCTGACTGATAGAGATATCCTTCGTGAAGGATATCGAGATGAGACTCAAGGAATATCGAGAATCGAAATTATGAAATATTATGAAATATTATTGTAGTAAGAAATTTTGTCATATTTAATTTAGTATAATACTGATATTCATAACTTAGTTATCTTAATTTGAAGCTTTATAATGATTTCAAAATGTATTATATTCATTGTGCTATAAGGCTTTGCCCGTTTATTACTAAATAAGTCAATAAATTATTAAAAATTATTCAATATTATATTATATTTAATGGCAATATTGGTATCTATTTGGAAAATCTGAGTGATAAACATATATTTCGTATCAATGACTACAAAGATCCTTAAAACCGAGAGGAAGCGGACAGTTTTACGAGACATTGATAATCGAAATTATTAAATATTATATTTAATGTCAATATTGATATCTACTCGTAAAATCTTACTGATAAACACATATTTCATACGAATAATCACAAAGATGCTTAAAACGTAGATAAGACCTGTAAAGTTTCACGAGATATTGATAATCGAAATTATTAAATATTATATTTAATGGCAATATTGATATCTACTCGTAAAATCTGACTGATAAACACATCTTTCATACGAATAATCACAAAGATGATTAAAACGTAGATAAGAACTGTAAAGTTTCACGAGATATTGATAATCGAAATTATTAAATATTATATTTAATGTCAATATTGATATCTACTCGTAAAATCTTACTGATAAACACATCTTTCATACGAATAATCACAAAGATGCTTAAAACGTAGATAAAAACTGTAAAGCTTCACGGGATATTGATAATCGAAATTATTAAATATTATATTTAATATCAATATTGATATCTACTCGTAAAATCTGACTGATAAACACATCTTTCATACGAATAATCACAAAGATGCTTAGAACGTAGATAAAAACTGTAAAGTTTCACGAGATATTGATAATCGAAATTATTAAATATTATATTTAATGTCAATATTGATATCTACTCGTAAAATCTGACTGATAAACACATCTTTCATACGAATAATCACAAAGATGCTTAAAACGTAGATAAAAACTGTAAAGTTTCACGAGATATTGATAATCGAAATGATGAAATATGGTAATATGGTAATAATATCATCTTCCATTAAATTCAATGCATGGAAAAAAGAATTCATACCAAAACCAACACGCGTGAAACAAATCCAAAGGGTGCAACAATGGAAAATAAAATGATCGAAAATCCTAGTGATTGCTCCGCGCGCTGACTTTCTGTCCCCTTAAACAAATACCATCGTAGGATAAATAAACAACAAATACAGCGTGACGAGAGTGGCAAGAAAAAAATAACAGAAGAGTAAACGGGTCGTGTAATAGAAAACACTGGTCTGAACACCTGCGTCGTTTCTCCTGATAAAAAAAAACAACACAAATACATCGACGCCTACCATTAGCCTACGTAGAAGAAAACTCTGGAATCCAAGGATAATTTCGTGGAATGAATTTCATCGAACGCGATGAAAATCACGGCCGAAACTAACGGATTAATGGCGTCCAAAAAAGGGTGCGGTTTTACGAATAAAGGTTGAAGATAAAAAAAAAGTTTATATCCCGTAAGAGCCGAGATACGAATCTCCCATCCTTTCTTACAAACTTCTCCCCTTTAATCTCTCGACTTAATAAGTTAGGCCGCGTCTTAATTAGGTTTTATAACCGGTCGAATTAAGTCTGATAAAGAATTATAACTCCAGTCCATTGCGATATATTCTCATAATGTTTTACTCGGTCCGAGGAAACCATTCGTATTCGTTCGAATTCATTCGTGTATTCGTTGTATTCGGTTCAAACGTTAGGATTTTAAATTGCTGGTTTGAAGTCTGAATAGCTGGAAAGTCTGAATAGCGAGTCCAAAGAATTCAGATTTGCGCGAGTTTTTATTCGGGATATCTTTCTGTGGCTCGCAAAATTGAACTTGTTTGCGAAAGATCTTACTGTTAGCGGAGCCATTTTATCCGGCCAATTAGTAGATTGACTGCCTGGTTGAAATTCTTTGGACGAATATTTGTATGAATACTAATATGAATATGATATGTAATATAATAATAATATGTAATAATTTAATATGAATACTAACTACGAGTTATATGATGCCACGCGATATGCATTTGCAATATGTATAATATATACAGTAAATTCCCGTATAACGCGGTAATACGTTACGCGTGTTATGAAATCGTGTTATACGATACCTCGCGATACGCATTTGTAACGTGTGTATACAGTAGACTACCGTATAACGCGGTTAATACGTTACGCGTGGTATGAAATCGTGTTATACGATACCTCGATTTACGCATTTGTAACGTGTATATACAGTAGACTACCGTATAACGCTGTTAATACTTTACGCGTTATAGTAATTCGCGTTGTAGGAAACCGCGTTGTACGAACTGGCGATGTAGGAAACGGCGTTGTAGGAATTCGCGATGTAGGAAACGGCGGTGTAGGAACTCGCGATGTAGGAAACGGCGGTGTAGGAACTCGCGATGTAGGAGATCGCGTAGTAGGAGATCGCGTAGTAGGAACTCGCGTTATGCAGTCGTTTACAGTAATGTCAAAAAACAAAACAGTTTAAGCGCTCTACGATACATTAGTTACTTTACCTCGTTATGGTAACATTAAAAATATTGAAAATCTTCCAAATATCATCGATATATTTGCGACATCGATATTTCAGTAATATTCGCATCATCAGCCACAAGTGACTCCCACGGTAATCAACTTGTTAAAGCATTTGTTAACCGGCTAAAAATGAGAAGAGCTTACATTGGAATTAAGATAGTTGCAGAATCTCGGTAACATAATATACCAGGTTTTATCCTGCGTTCCAATTATCCACTCGAGTATCTAATCGACGAATCGATAATGCACTGTAATTCCAAAGGGGTGGGCGTACCACTTTAATTCGAAAAAAACCATCTTTCTCAGCATTGGAATCATGTGATTCTACGATAACCCAGGTTTAAAGGATTTAAAGGGTTTACAGGGTACAGCGGTGTATTGTGACACGCGTGTACGCGTAAATCACGTTTCGCATCGTTGAGCACATTAATCGATTAGAGAATAATTACACGTGCCACGAGGAGTGATTACTTTGACGTACCGAGGTTAACGGCAGAAATACATTTCGAGTATGTGGATTTCAAACGCATCCGGAGAACGGAGTCAATATCGAACTCCATCGATCTCGATATTAACTGGAAATATCTGCTTACCGACGATTCATGCTTATTTTCACTCGGTATGTTGATTTCATTCAATTAACACGCGGATTTCAACCATTCCACCGAAATAACGAGATGGACTTGTGACACTGACTCGAGCCTAGCTGCATAATTTATTAAGTTTACTATTAAAACTTGGAAGTAGAAAGTTTGTTTAAAAACTTGCATATGTCGAAATCCAAATAAATCAGAGGTGAAATATTTGTCATCGTAAGTGTATATTATTATTTACGTTTTTCGATTACTTTTATCAATGTAAATATCCACTTAATATTTTTATTCGGAGACGTTGATTTCCTTCGTAACTTCGTCTATCTTGGTGTATCTATTTTATCATTTGTACGCGCAAATATGCCTCGGTGTAGGTTCCAGATAAAAAGCTAGGTGGATGAAGAGCACGTGTCGTTTTGATTCGACCGATAGACGAACGATGCACCAGCCATTTGCGAAGATGACTTTTTCTTCCGTCTCCCTCTACTTTCCTACGCTTCACTCTGCTTTCTGGAATCTACTTTCACTCGCTTTACACTCCTTTGCAGACGCAAATGAAGATGAACAAATATTCATGAACAGTGTTCGTTCAACATGCGCAAGTTTCGAGTAAAATTATTGGATTTGCAGAAATATGTGTATCGTGAAATGAATTTAATCATTCATCCTCCAAAAATATAATTAATCAAGTATTTATGCTTTCTACTCGTAATTATGTGAGATTGTATACGTATTGAACTATTCGAGTAGAATTGATTTCTAAGGAACATCTAATCACTTTTGCGACTCATCTCAGCTTCTCCTTTCTCTCGGAAGATCCGCTACTTCGTCTCTTTCTTTTCTTCATCCCTGTAACTCTCGATCAACCGAGCGAACCAATCACGAGAGATACATATTCTATGGCCCTGGGCCGTGAAACTTCTACTACGATCTCGAGTCATTCAGTGATGCAAAACGGAATACGATTCCATCGCTCGATTTGCTCATCATACGTTTCCACGTTTATTAGCTCTCTCAAGTGGAAAGTATATAATATCCAGGTATTTTTATGGATTCCAATCAGAACGAATCGTGGGATCATTTTCTAAGTCATTAACCCTCTACAGCCTCATCTAACCTTGACTCGTCTATCCGTATCTTTCATTTCATTTCATTTGTTCGTTGTAATAATTCTAAAAAGTACGCGCAACGATTGTCACCCTTTTCGATACATTTAGGTAATAATTGCGTGACATTTTCACGTTATGTATCTTCGTTAGAATAGTGTTTAACTGGGTTAAATATTTGCATGGAAAGAATAAATGGAATAGATACGTGCAAAGGAATAATTGGCTGTTTGATAATCAAATAATATGTTCATGTTGGGAAAACGAAGATGGCGGTACGTCGAGAAGATTGAAGTACATTTGGCCAATTACGCGGAAGGACCAACTGCAAAAGCTTCGTGCATCCGGGGAGTCAGGTTCAAGTAGGAAGTTACGTGGGAGACGCGAAACCACGGAAGTTAGTAAAGCAAGACGCGGAGATGCTCGTAGTGTAATAAAAATGTAATTAACCGTGTTAATTACAGAGATATGGAATCATTTCCACATTCACCAACAATTATATTAAATATTTTTCAACCCCGTTTTATTTTGTTTTAAATGGTAATATTTATTATTTCAATTCATAATGCCTTATAACACATCGGGATATCACTCGAAATCAATTATTATATTAAATCTTTGTTTGATATTAAATTATATTTTACCTTGTTTTAATTTTTTTCAAATATCACCGTTTCGTCCTTTCTTATTCCATTTCAGGATATAACTCAGGTTCAGTTATTATATTAAACATTATTTCACTACGTTTTAATTGATTTTAAATTGTAGCGTTTCATGTATATTACAACATTTACAAGATTTCACACAAAATCATTGATTACAACATCTGATAGCATCGGAATATCTTAATAATCGCTTTGAAACCCGGCTTAGAAATCATGGAGTACAGCTGGCACGCGGAAACTCGTTCGGACGAGTCATTAACAGTTAGAAGGTGTACAAGCGTGATATGAACTAAGATTCTAAGCGAAACAGGCAGCTGCAGAAGCGATAATGCAGGTGCGATAACGTTCCGACGTTAGAAACAGTGAAACGTGGATTTCGCAGTCGGACTATTTCGCGAATTTAATGCAGCGGGGCGGGATTCGAGGGAAATTAACGCGGAACGGTTTTGCCGTGAGTTTCGCAAATAGTTATGTAACAGTTAGGTACATATCGGTACACAGATACGAAACGAGGTAGGGCGGGAAATTTGTCGCAACATTCCAGCGCAGTTTAAAGCAAACGGGTAAAGAATTAATTAGTGCGCTGTATAAAATGTGTTCGCAAAATGTTTGGGGAAAAAATGCCGGAATAAATGTCCATGTTTGGAGTCGGATTAATGGCGACAATAAACCGGGCGCACCGAGGGAGTCTGAAGTTAACGTTTATTAGTTTGTTGTATCTTCACTCCGCGGGGTCGTCTCTGTTTTCGGGAGAATAACTGCTTAATCTGCATTCGCAGAGATGCAGTTACGAGGCGATCTACTTATAACCTAAAAAGCTTACGATGGTTCCTTCCGGAAAAGTGACTTAGACCCTTAACACAATAATTGGTACATATTTAAATAAATTATGAAAGCAGGACGTACATTAACCCCTTGAATGTCATGGGTCCAAAAAATACTATTTAATTTGGCTCAACTGAACAGTTATGTAAGCTTTGAAACAGAACGGAATATTTACAATGCTAAATATCATTTAATAAGATTGATACACAATATTAATGGACAATAATGAAGTAACATTGTTAAATAATAAATAAGTAGTTCTGTAAAGTATAACATTTTTCCTGTCCACCGGAGACAATTCTTGCGTCCCGGAGACGTCAACGTCTACAATGACACGCGAAACAAATGACGTCTCTCAGACGTCATCGTATGCCAAGGGGTTAATGAATGGAATTAATTAAGCACGTTATGTGCATAAAATAAAAATACATAAAATGTGAAAAACATGCAGCTGTATACTCGAATAACTTCATTAAACATCGGAAACCAGTTATTTCGACTGCTTTGCTAGTTCTAGTGTTAATTTGCAATTCTTATCGAAGAAAATGAGTTGTTCGTTGGACGAGTTATTAATTAATGCTGGAAGCCCTGTGACTCATCCACGTGAAAGTCACGTGATAATGACGATGTAACTGAGCTCGTGGAATATAATTAATGATCGCTATCACGGGAACTAAAAAAAGTGTAACAATCGTGCTAATCGTATTCCGTTATTCTATTATTTATTTTTGAACGGATGACTGAATCGCCGGGATCCAACCGACGCCCTCGTTTCCTATTGGACATTCCTCAACGATGCTCACCTCGAGCAGTCTTAATTAAGACAAACAGCTCGATTATCGCGAGAACCGTAAAAACAGGAGTGCCAATCGTTTCCCTTTTAATTCGGCCATTAATATATTATGTTACATATTATATTAAATACAATATAAAAAGTATGTAACATGTGTTAATACAATAAAATAATAAAATAATAAAATAAGTGTTTATTAGAAATAACAGGATTTACAATGGTTTAATATAGTAGATTATAATATTATGTTATTTATTACATTAATATACAGGGTGTCACGTATGAAATCAGGCATCCAATTATCTTCTGAAATTGTGATAACACGGAAAATATTTTGAGTTTGTATTATCGGGCAAGAATCGTCTGGTAGGGGATTTATTAATTAGTTTATTAAATGACTTTGTATTACAATATTAGTGGACGCAGCGCAACGGAAACTACTCTCGAATGAAAGTTCTATCTCCGCTCAGAGAAAGGAGCAGGAAGAAATAGGCGAAATTGTGTCGGTAAACGAGCGTGATTTATAGCGATTGTAATTCAACACTTTCATTGCGAGAGGACTGTGAGATACGATGGCCATTTGCATAATTTAACAGCCGAAATGCTTTTACTATTAATACCGGCAGAGTGTAACGCGGTAGGTCTCTGTAAACACCTTGAAATACATGTAAACGAACCTTAAAAAACATCACGACAATTGGGATGCGCATTGTCTGCACAAAAGAAAGTTTCGCGCATTGCTCTCGGAATTCTTTTGTACTTCTGTCGGTTGATTTTTATAATAATATGAAAGAGTTCCTGGAAATAATGATATTAACCCTATAACAATTTTGCAGACGTCGTAAAACGAAATGTACTTCCTACTCGAAACTTTCCCCTCCTGATATTCCGAGCAACTGTCATGGCCGCCGGCAGAAGTTGAAGATCTCTCGAGAAATGCTAACGAGAACAATTTTTAGGTTAACTATGGAAGAGGATTGCATTCGCGGAAGATCATTGTCGAAGTTTACGTCTCAATTGACGAGTTCTGAAGTCAAGAATTTTTATAAATCATTGTTAAACAAGAATTTAAATAATAACGTGTATAATACTTCGATGCATTGTTGCATTTTTAATTTTAGATCTTACGAACTTAATGATCGAAACGATGAAAAACACGAGGTTGATTATATAAATGTATCCTTTCAAGTGTTAGATAATTAATTAACGCGTCAGTTATTCCAATTGGGATTTGCGGTAATTATTTTCCTTTCATCTGGAAACCAAATACATTCCGACTGACTCAAATTTCATGTTCGGATGTATTATCCGGATGTGGGATTCCCACGGGCAACCATTGGTACACTCGAGGCTCCTTTCATTATTTTCTCAATTATACCTCGCTCTATTATATTTCCTTCTTCCACCTGCGCGGCAAATTAATTAATCCGACGAATGACGTAAGCGCCATTATCGTTGCCAAAATTTGGACATGACACGTCTGTTACGAATAATTGTATTTTGTAATAAATTCGTTATTATCGTGGTCGGTCAATTAATTAATAATACTCGTCGACCATATGCCTCGATGATTGGAATCAAATATATTCGATATACATTTAATATTGTAAACAATAACATGCTTTTGTCCCAGGTTTCCATTGGCAGGTGTTTCGCCTCGAAAAACAAACCGTACAAAGATCTTCGAGCCAATTAACGAATGTCGGCGGAAATCATGCTCTTTAATTGGACTCATTATTTTGATAAAATTAACGGAACACCGGAAATCGATCGGTGAATAATCGAGCGATGATAATTCATTTAAATCCCAATAAATTATGAGCGCATCGCGAACACAATTTAATAACACCGTCAAAGACCGACACCGCATCGAATTATAATTCTGCCGGGAGATTGAAATTATAATGCGTTAATATTCGATTGGCCAATAAATATTCCAAGCGCCGGTAACAAAATAATTCCCGACCCGTTTAACACGGATACTTCTTAGGAATTCACTAAATTATTATATATGACATTGTTGTATTTTCAATTTTAGATCTTGCGAAGTTAACGATCCGAGTGATAAAAAAGATGAGATCGACTATAAAAACGTGGGAATTCATTGACAAACTTAATTTTACTTCTTAGTGGATATCGACTTAATTGACAATTTTAATTTTAATTCTTAATGAATTTCAAATTAATCGACGATCTTAATTTTAATTCTTGCAATCAGTGAAGATGAAATTAATTCCGACAATCAGTCGACATCGAATTAATTCTGTCGATCTGTGGATATCGAATTAATTCTGACAATCAGTGGATATCGAATTAATCGACACTCTTAATTTTCATTCTCAATGGATATCGACTTAATGAACAGTCTTAATTTTCATTCTAATAAGTGGAAACCGAGAAGGAAGAAAACGACTATAAAATCGTGGAAATTAATCGACGTTGAATATTGAAATATTTACGCTATTACGAAGAAGTGCGATCGGGAACCGAAAGGGGGAAGGAAACGAAGAGAGGCGAAGGGAAAAATGCGAACGTTCTCGAGTTCCTGAACTCCAAGTGATAACTCGAGGAGGATCGTGTGTCTGGTTCCAATGGCAGCAGGTTGCCTCGAACGGTATGCAGGATAGTAGGTCGACATACATGCCTTAGGCCGGGATTCCCACCACTCCGTTCTCTTCCTTTTCTCCAATTCATCTTTCATCTTTACTTCATAATTCCGTTTCTATCTCATCGCAGGTGATTGACAAGCTTCCGATACAATTCTAATCTCCCATCACTATTATTACACTTATCCTCGTGGAACGATTCTTCCCGTCGCACTTTGCGTTCCTCGAGTTAGCCGTATTAGCCTCCTTTTTCTTATCCGTTAATTATCCGCATTTTTTCGATCCACTTCTTCCATGCTTTCCCACGTAATCCCTGCCTACTTCGACGACCTTCTTCGTCCATCTTCCGCGATTCTCGCTTCTTCGTCGTTAACCCTTCCTCCATCTTTCACTCCCCTCTCCGCGAGTTACATACTTTTTCTTTCGTTTTCTCACTCTTTCAAGCACGTCGATCTCTCGCATTCGAGATATTCACCGGTCGTTCCACCACCTCCATTCACCAATCAGGACCCAGCTGAAGCAGGGCCTCATGGGTCCAACAACTCGGCCGGGAACTTTGTTTTCATCTTTGCCATCAACACCGACATGTCGGAATATCCACGATTTGCTACGAAATATTATCGCGAAGTTTCATATCCTCCATACGTGATTGGTTCTTGTGCGAGGAACGGAGATTTTGTAGTTTGTGATTATTATTGCGGTGAATGTACCACGTGTACCTGGATCGGTCTAATTAGTGGACAATCGTGAACAATTTGATCGATATTGTATTTATTTATGTAGTAATTATCTAGTGTTATCTGGGAAGTATTTTTATTCGATCCAATATCGATTGGATTTGTTTGATCTTAATTCAACTGGTGCAGTAAACACGTGTGGATAAACGCGGGTAAGAATAGTAGATGATTATGTCGAATTACATTGATTTCTTAAAAATTTGGAAAAATATTGTGTGATTTGAAACGGCTTTTCGAAGGAAGTTTGCGATTCTATTAACATATTAGGACTTCCGGGAATAGTTAGCACTAATTGTCAAGAAAAAGAACATTTGCATCGATGATAAATTTCGGTAATTAATCAATAATTCTTAGAAGATATTAGGTTGCAGTTCTATTAAAATATTAGAGGAAGAACATCCGGAAGTAATTAGCAGTTGTCAACAAAAAAGAACATTTGCATTGATGATAAATTTAACTAATTAATAAATAATACATATAATACATATTGTTCTGCAATTATATTATCGTACTAATATATAAAATATATTAACGAATGAAAAGAACTTCCAAGAATAATTAGCACTATTTGTCTCAAAAAAGGAAGATTTATATCGATGCAGATATTGGACTGCAATTATATTATCGTATTAATATATTAATATATTAATATATTAATGTATTAGAAGGAGAACGTCCAAGAATAATTAGCACTAATTATCACAAAAAAACACTTGCGTCGATGATAAAATTCTGTAATTATAAATAATCTCGATATTATTTATTACTGGGCCAAAAGAGGAGTGGCTCACCGGAATTATTTCATCTCGGAAGGTTCATCCGTTTCGTGAAAGAAGTGGGCCGATCGGTTGTAAGCCCGAGGCAGTAGGCCAGCCCGAATTCTGTCCTCCGAAGGACCGGACATCAAGAAAGAAAAGTTCTCTCGGTAAAAAGATCGAAGAATATCGTCCACCAACAAAGCAACAGGTGATTACCAACAGGAAATCATCGATCCAAGAAGCAACGTCGTGTGGATCCCGTGCAAAACTTCCGGCCGATAAATGATCGATTCTTCCGTAAGTGAAATTTAGGTCACCAGGAAATAGTGACTCGAAGAGCGGTGTTGAAAAAAACAGCGGAGAGAAAATTGATGTTTGGTGATGTGACACTTTAACGTTGGGAACATTGGAAAGCGTGAGGGGAAATAAGAATAGTTATGGTGGAATAAAAGGGATATCGATAGGGAAAGTGTTGGGAGAGAAATCCGGTTGATTCGCCAAAAAAAAGGTGTTTCGGAAAGATGTGCTAGGAGTTGAAGTCGAAATTGAGTTGGGGTGTTCCAAGAGACACTCGCTCGTAAAGGAGGCACGAATAGCTTGATCGGGGAACTACGAATGAATTGAATAGTCTCCGACGAACGAACTCTACGATTCCGGAAACGGAAGTCTGGCTAGGAAAGAGGGTGATATAAACGAGGAAAAGGAAAGAAATCGAAAATGAGCAGGAGAACTGTACCTTCTATGGGACTAAATTCTTGTGAGAGGATCAGACCTGAACGACCCAGGAATCCCATTCAGAGGCTTGTATGGGGTCCAGGTTCCCAATTCCAGGTGGGTCAAATAGGCCTCCTGGAAGACGAGGGTTCGAATCCACGAATGGCATTGAGAAGGTATGTATATCGTATGTATATCAATAAAGAATGCATTTCATCAAATAAAAGATAAAAGCTGGAGAAACACGACGCCATAATCGGTCTCCCGTTTAAGATACAATTTATATATGTATTGTATTTGTATCTGTATGAAGAATGTGAATAAAACACATACGATTAATGTTTACTTACGATACAAATTGTTAATTTAACACGATTTGATACAATTTAATAAATAAGATTTTAATTTCATACAATTTAATAAATAAGATTTTAATTTGATACAATTTGATACGTAAGATTTTAATTTGATACAATTTAATAAATAAGATTTTAATTTCATACAATTTGATACGTAAGATACACATTTTAATAATTTACTCATTGTTAATTTTAATGATTAATTGTTTTAACAAATGGTATCTTAAGCAAATCAATATTAATCACATGTTTTCTATTCACATTGTTCGCCACATGAAATTATAATAACGAATTCGCGTATTGTTCAAGGTTTTATATACCTCCAATTTATGTACATAATACAGATAATTAAATCCACTAATTAGCTCACATCCTCCAGCCATAATTAACCGATTTAATTAGCATATTATACAACATGAGACGTAAAAGATCTCAGAAAATGGAAAGTTACACATTTAAATATATTTATGAGATATTGGAGACCCGACACTTTAACTGCTTTGATAATTCCAGTGTTAATTGCGCGTTGAAAACTGGCAATAATAACAATCAATACCAATTACTACGAATTAATAAATACTTATTTATCAATAAATATATCTTGTTTCGAAGAAAATGCAAAGAATCCCCGATAAATTCGTCCGATTTGGCGCCAGCGAGTTGTGTGACGTTGTCGATTCAAACAGACACGTATCTACCTTCAGAGCGCATCTGCATACTCGGAATAGATCCGTGCACGTGTCAGGCCGATGATTATGATCCGATCTATCGTCTACACGCGAAATAGGTTCATCGAGTTCCCTGGTGCATTGCGTCAGAACACGAGGAAGTCTGGCCATTAATTACCCTTAGACAGTCGATATTTGCTAATCAATAACGCACCGAGAAATCACGATAAAATAATTTACACGCTAAAGCTTTGCAAGCTAGTAAATACCATCTTTCGACGGTACTTTAATTTGATATCTAGTTTCATACATCTTTGTAACGAGGGTCTTCGCAAACCTAAGTGCACCTTTTGATGGTAGATTATACTATTTTTTTAATTATTAATATCAATAGGAGAATCTCTTTAAATGTGTAATGAGAGAATATGATAATTATGAATTATGGCAAGCGGTAAAAGTGTCTATTTTATTTAGGATATTAATTAATTAGTATACTAATTAATTAGACCGCTCCACGAAGCGCAAGTTACTACAACGCGGGTTACTATAACGCGGGTTACTACAACGCGATTTACTGCAACGCGACTTACTACAACGCGGGTTCCTACAACGCGATTTACTACAACTCGGGTTCCTACAACGCGAGTTACTACAACGCGATTTACTGCAACGCGGCTTACTACAACGCGAGTTACTACAACTCAGGTTCCTACAATGCGAGTTACTACAACGCGGGTTCCTTCAACGCGGGTTCCTTCAACGCGATTTTCTACAACGTGCTAAACATATTGCGACGACTTTTTTTATATAACGTGATTTTCTTACAACGCGCTAAAGATATTACAACGATCCTTTTTATACAACCCGATTTTCTTACAACGCGCTAAAGATATTACAACGATCTTTTGTATACAACCCGATTTTCTTACAACGCGCTAAAGATATTACAACGATCCTTTTTATACAACCCGATTTTCTTACAACGCACTAAAGATATTACAACGATCTTTTTCATACAACCCGATTTTCTTACAACGCACTGTAAAATAAAATACGAGAACTCCCCGGTTACTTTAAACGAGCAAACATATTACTTATGTTATTTATATCATACAAGAAACATTCTTGTACAGCACTATTTCCTATAACGGAAACGTATTAATCGCATTATACAGGCCTCTACTGAATGTGACTTCAAAGTTACATGAACTCACAGAGAATTAATTAACAAAAATAATAATCGATCGATGCATTGATCGATACATCCTTGCCCGACACAGGCTCCTAAGATTATACGAGGGAAGACAGTACCGAGAAGCAGCAGGTTTCCTGATGAAGCTACCGCACTACACCCTGAGGGCTGCCCTACCGGATATTCCGGTGGACCTGTTGATCGAAACCCTGCCACATAGTCTCACGCTGCTGGAGGCTCTTTACGCGAGATTGCTGGAGCTCGACGTAAGCGACACGAAGATCCTTAGGGTCGAACAGGTCCTTTGGAGGATAGTTCACCTGATTTCAAGCAGCCCAGATCACTTCCGGCCAAGGATTTGGTGGAAATTATTAGTGTCCCTGGGCAGATTGGCACCCAACACGAAAGGGATTCTCGTTAACAGGATGAGGGCCTTAGAAAGGGCGGTCGAAGGGCTCGGGAAACATGGTTTAGTATCTTCAAGGCAAACTGGGACCACGGAGAACGCCGCAGGGACTTCTAATCTGCTTCCTTTGCCGGTGGCTCTCAAGGAAGAGCTCGAGGCAAGGATCGAGGCTTACAAACTTGCCGTGCATAAAATCGAAAGCTTCGGCAAGCATGCTAGAACGCACAAAGGTATTTTCCATTTCAATTTTATGCCTCGAGGATACACGCGTAGATACACTATCGGCCAGAAGTTTGGTATCGCTTGCTATCGTTAAGCACATTATTCAATATCTTGTCGATTAAATGGAAGGGGATACTTTGCTTTGAATATATCTGTAGCTCGATGTATGTTGATATTATAAGATGGAAGAGTCGTATCAATCTCGTATATTTCATTCTATATTAATTATACATTTAGCTTAATACGCGATTCGTCGAAGTATCCCCCTTTTTCATTATTACTATTTTACATATTTTTGACATACCCCGACAAGTTTGCGTAATGTTTCTTGCTGCATGGTTCGCCAACCTTCTTGTAGTAAAGTCATTTCTTGCGGGGAAACTAAAAACCGAGCGATAGCAATAAACGAACCCGACCGATTTTCAAGGTAACAAAATCTTATTACACCCAGGTGCCAATACGATATGTGTCTGCGTGGCAAGAAAATAGTTTAATATTAATGGTAACATTATCAAATGGACAAAGGTTTTATATTCTATTTAATTTTATTGTTCATTCTAACGTTTAAAGTAAACCGGTGGTGTAAGTATGCCAGTATCCTCCTACGACTACTAGGAATTAGTTACGCGAATATCGCGTTTTCTATTTCCTACGGGAAGACTCTCCTTCGGATTACCGGCAGCCATCTTGAATCTCCTCGCGCAAGTAAATAAGCACTCGGGAGAAAGTCTGAAAGTTTGCGCGCCTTGGTGCAGCATCTTCTTTATATTATTATTCCGGAACACTTTGTAATTCTTATACATTGTGTCCCGTATGAAACAAACCACCTAATTATCTCCTTTAATTGCAACAATACGGAAACCATTTTACGCGTTATGTGAGTGGCTTCGAACGATCAATATCCTGAAAGAGTATTTTTTCGTTGTCTTTTTTTATTGAATTTGTTGGACCACTCATTTCTTACGTAGACGCGAACATCGTTGTTTAATTAGAATCCTATTTTACGTGGGATAAATTCAACTATCTTATTATTTATCTTAATATCGCGTTAGTCTTTAACCTATAAAGATGCCGATACTTTTCCATCGCGGAGGACGCGAATACAATAAGCCAATTTCAGAGCAGCGCGACGCGCGCATCGCATTTTAAGGCGGTTGCGGATGACACGTTACATTTTCAAATGCAAGTAGAAAAGCTAGGAAAGATGGAAGCTGCCGCGGTTATTTGCATACGAAGAGATTTGCCCGTCAACGGTGAGCCGGAATGACATATAAGTCGCTTCCACCATAGAACTCGGATGTAGATGGCAAAAAACCAGAATAAAACAGAGATTTTTAACGAGGCGTCACTTTGATACCCTGATTACATTTCGTAGAAACCTAACCTAACACGAGTAAAAGTATAATCACAATTATTCTAGAATTATTAACACGTTGCATACCATTGGGGTCACCGGTGACCGTATATCGCCCGGAATCGTATAACACGAATGCCTTCCCAGTCAACGTGTCAACTTTGAAGTCACATCCTCGTCTATCTATATCTTGAATTTATTTTTATTTTTTCGTTTCAATAATAATTCTAAAAGTCTTTTAAGTGCGTTCAAGTAATAATTTCGTTAGGATTTACGTTATATGATTTCCTTTGAGACACGAACCAAATTGAACTGTAGAGGGTTAACTGTGTTGAGAAAAAGGGATCATTAAATTTTCAGCGGATCAAGGTGTACAGGCAGCCTCGCATCAGAGGCAGTTATCCCTGAAGTACAGCGAGATCCAGCAGAGGCTGATCGACAATCAAAGTCTACTGAATACTTTAGAGAAAGTTGGGAGTCCAGCGAGTCTCGAAAGTTTGTTATCCGAGCTGAAACGTAGGGTCGAGCAGGACAAGGAGGCTTTGAGACAATGGACGGCCCTTAGGAAGTCTTCCATTGGTGGAAACAACAAGAATCCCGCACTAGCAGCGCGACTGCTGCAGTTCTCCAGAGGTTGCGGACTAGCCTTGCAATTGATGAACGAAGACAACCAGCAGGTGAGATTTCATGAGTACTTGCGACGTGAAGTAGAGTTCGCGGGAGATTGGTCAATTCTGGAATGACCGTGGTAAACGCGTAAAGAACAGCTGGACCTTCGAGGAACATAAATAACGGAGTACGAAAGACTGGTGCAACCACCTTGGAACTCTGGGGAGGTCCTGGCTGGCCAGGATCGAGTGGGGTTAGTAAGGATACCACCTAGAGTCCCTTAAGGACCATCGCGTGATACTGAATTACGCGAGTTTACCTGCAACAGGCAGGCTTGGTTCCTAAACCGTGGAACCCACGCAAACGCCTTGCCACGCGATATATGCACCCCCTCGATCGTGAAATTTTTGCGAGTCTCACGCGGTAGTAATCAAATCGGGAAACGAAGTTCCAAATTTAATCATCATTTTTGAAAGTATACTTGTCTCGAAGTGAAAAATGTTCTGATATACCTGTTTGAACTCAAAATTGTCCTAGAACATGTTTAGACACCATCTACTATCGATTTGGGCCATTTAGGAGCGAAATTGGCGACTTTGATTTTTTGACAATTTTTGAAGGTATACCCCTTCACATTTTTGCGATTTTCGGTTGACCCATTTTTTGCCGGAAAAAATTTTTAAACCGCTTCTTCCGACCCAAAACGGTCCTAGAACATCATTAGGCATCATATACCGTCGATTTAGGCCATTTAGGAGCGAAATTGGCGACTTTGATTTTTTGACAATTTTTGAAGGTATACCCCCTCACATTTTTGCGATTTTCGGTTGAACCATTTTTCGCCCGAAAAAATTTTTAAACCGCTTCTTTCCACCCAAAATCATCATAGAATATGCTTATACATAATCTACCATCGATTTGGGCCATTTAGGAGCGAAATTGGCGACTTTCATTTTTTGACAATTTTTGAAGGTATACCCCTTCACATTTTTGCGAGTTTGGGTCGACCCATTTTTTGCCGGAAAAAATTTTTAAACCGCTTCTTTCGACCCAAAACGGTCCTAGAACATCATTAGGCATCATATACCGTCGATTTAGGCCATTTAGGAGCGAAATTGGCGACTTTGATTTTTTGACAATTTTTGAAGGTATACCCCTTCACATTTTTGCGATTTTGGGTCGACCCATTTTTCGCCCGAAAAAATTTTTTAACCGCTTCTTTCGACCCAAAACGGTCCTAGAACATCATTAGGCATCATATACCGTCGATTTAAGCCATTTAGGAGCGAAATTGGCGACTTTGATTTTTTGACAATTTTTGAAGGTATACCCCTTCACATTTTTGCGATTTTGGGTCGACCCATTTTTCGCCCGAAAAAATTTTTTAACCGCTTCTTTCGACCCAAAACGGTCCTAGAACATCATTAGGCATCATATACCGTCGATTTAAGCCATTTAGGAGCGAAATTGGCGACTTTGATTTTTTGACAATTTTTGAAGGTATACCCCTTCACATTTTTGCGATTTTGGGTCGACCCATTTTTCGCCCGAAAAAATTTTTTAACCGCTTCTTTCGACCCAAAACGGTCCTAGAACATCATTAGGCATCATATACCGTCGATTTAAGCCATTTAGGAGCGAAATTGGCGACTTTGATTTTTTGACAATTTTTGAAGGTATACCCCTTCACATTTTTGCGATTTTGGGTCGACCCATTTTTCGCCGGAAAAAATTTTTAAACCGCTTCTTTCCACCCAAAATCATCATAGAATATGCTTATACATAATCTACCATCGATTTGGGCCATTTAGGAGCGAAATTGGCGACTTTGAATTTTTTACGATTTCGACCAATTTCACACATTGCACCGAAATTGTGATTGACGAGCGAGCTTTTCGCAAGTTCCACGGATTAAAAGCGTGCATTCATTCGCACCCCGCGCCATGATTAAAGGACGAACGGTGTCGTTTCCGCAACTTCGTAAACTGGATTCTAAACCCGACGACATCTGCCGCGGCAATTCGATGACAATTAAAACGGCCCGTGACAATCCGGACGCGTACCACTTTACAAATTAGTTTCTGGGATTTCTGATGATTAAATAGTTGCCAATAAACCGGTTCACAAAATAATAATCATCAAAGTAATAGTCAACGAAAAGGTATTCGGTACTTGCTTACACAAGCTACAAGATCAGCTACGAAAGGGGAAAGAAATTCCAGGGCGAAAGAATTTCCGGGATTAAAGCTTTGCCATGTTAAAGGCAGACGTTGAAAGGGTGGCATTTTTTCGAGCAGGTATTCCAGTTGGATGAAAATCTGGGCGACGACTACGAGGAGGAGGAATCGAGTAGTGCGGGTTATCACACGGACGAGAGTTGCAGTCCAACACCGGAACCAGTGGTCAGAAACAGCTGCGAGGTTCTCACACTCGAAGAGAATATTTCGACTTTAACTTTGGGAGACGTCACCACGGAACAACTCGTCGAGAGATACGCGGCACTCTATGCGCAAGCGCACTTGCATACGTTGGACGCCCTGGATACTTTCGAACCCCTGAACGATGCCCCGGACTTAAAAGCCAAGATTCTCTATTCGGTGGTCGTGGTAAGTCTTGTTTTATATAAACAACCAATAATCATCATACTGTGTTCATCATCCCTCTTCTTTTCTTCTGCACATTTAGGGAAAAAGTCAGATTCTCTGTTTACGAACTTAAAACTTCAAAATTATCCGTGCTTTCACCTTCAATTTAATCAACAATAATCTTCTTACTGTGTTGGTTAATTCTCTTCTTAAAACCTATACATCTAATAACGATCTAATAAGAAAAGATAGTTGTCAACAAATTTAAAAAATCACCTTTTGCGTTTATAAACGAATCTCAAAAATATTCGTACTTGTGTTTGAATTAAATCACTGCTATTCTCTTCTTGTATTCCGTACAGGGTGTCCAACGTAAAATGGGACAATTAAATTAATTATATAATCATATTTATTTGCATTTAATAAGTATAGGAGATCATGAAAATTCTGTAAAGAGACAACGCGGAGAAAGATTCTCTTTTAACAAAATAGTGTTCAACAACATGATGATTTTTATTATATATAATAGACAATAATAAATATTACTTATTGATCCGTCGAAATCATTCGTAAAGTGGACAAAATATTGTTTATATTATGATTAAAGTTTATATTATGATAATTAAGTGGCTTACTCACGTCGGACACCCCGTAGATCATTTCAAATATGCACAAATTGTGTTTGACGGAAGAACACACGAATAATGCAAACAATAATAAATAAATCAGTACAAAGTGGCGCCGGATGCATCGCAGTTTGCTGTTTAACGATCATCCAAAATTGGTTTCCGGTGTCCCGGGGGGCATAGAGCGAATCGAATCAAACTTGATGCTTTTTTTTGTTCGCCGCGAATCTGTTTCCCATTTTCCATGTCCTCGTTACGGCACCGCGATCATTATCGAAGCTCGTCAAGCGTTTTGCTTGACGGTTTTTTGTTTCCGTCTTTTTTTTCGACCGACGGAAACGACGCGGTATTGAAATTCGCTTTGACCACTGACGAACCTATCCGCATACGTTCATCCGAGGACGTGACTAGTTACCCGAGACTCGAATCATTTTCAAACCAAAATAACCTCCTCTCGTGTACCCTTCGATTATTGTCCCTCGGGTCACCTCGGCGAAAACCTTTGGGTGCTTTTCAATGAATATCAATTCAAAACACGAACAATATTTAGACATTTCGAGCGATAAAACACTGTCTTTCAAAGTATATCGTTCTACTTGTTGGCTATAAAACAAGTCATTGGGATTGTCAATTAAAACGCGACAGTAATAAAGATTACTAATAGATATATTACTGTAAATATTACTATACATATATAGACTAATTACTAATAGATATAATAATCCAAACAACTCTTCAGTTCGCCTTCTACATAGTTAAATGAAGGATAATCTGTCACTTAATAATTCGCTTAAAAAATGCCGAGCTTTTCAAAGATAAACGAGTGCCGTAACGATAGAGTCACCGGAAGCCACTAAAAGAGCTATTGGTCTCTTTGAGAAAAAAGGCGAGGTAGAGGAGGTTAAATGATGAATTTTGAGTAGAATCGCGGAGGGATGATTCCGTGTGTGATTAGTGTATAAATATACGGGCCAAGATTATTTTTGCTAGCACCACGCACCGGTCTCTCTCTCTCTCTCTCTCGGTGGAGCAAGTGAGCGATCGATCGATCGAGCATTAACGTCAAAGCGGTTCGAGAGGGGGTTGTTGAGGGGGTTGGAGTTTTGCGATCGAGTGTACGGAAAAGCAAGTGGCAGAGCTGCTAGTCCGACAGCCCGAGGCTATTACTTTGCATACATACAGCCGTCTTTCACACGCTGGGGTATCAGGGAAATCGATGAACTAAAATAAATACCTACCGACGAAAGCGACTCTATCTCTCCACCCATCTACTTATCTATCCGATAACCCCTCCGTCTCTTCTCGCTCTCTTTTATTCATACATTAACGTATTCTTCTTCTTCTTCTTCTTCTTCTTCCACATTCCGTCGAAAACACTGACTTCGCCGAGTGGGCATTCAATCACGCGTCCACCGAGAAAACAATGTTTGACAAACGAAAAATTGTTGACTTACAAGTTCTAACTTACAAGAGAATTTGTGTCGAGTGCTACTCAACAAAGTTCGGGAGCTATGTAAATTGACGAACTCTTTAGCCATTGAGATCTTACGTTCAACTAACCTAAAAGTAGCTACAAAAACATCCTAGAAATATTAATAAACCGAACGACATCGCGTGGAATTTTAATGCACAATGCGCTGCAGAACATGAAAGATGAACTTGAACTTTGTGAACCATAACGGGACGTCGATAACAGTTAGGGAAAGAAAACGAGTTAAAGGCGGTGATTCGCAAGAATACAAAGCGAATTCTCACTGAATCTTTCACCGGCGACGTTCCGCGAAATTCACGGGGTAATTACGCCATAAACGGAACGGCGGAAGAGACTTTAACCAGAAACCGGTGTCTCTGTTTAGAGTTACCAGTTCTTCTCGTGCTATGCTAATTTCTAGTTACACGAATATTCCTGGCTTTTGTTCAGCCTCGACATCAATTTGTTCCGTCTACAATGGCGAACTCTGCGAAATTCGAAACGACTCCCTTCATTTTCTCTGACATATTTTGCTAGTTTATTACACAGGCCGTCGAAAGAGAAGCCGTGATATAATTTTATGGTTGGTGTAATTTCGCTATCCACGTAGATCTGCGTAATGTACGCGAATCAGTATGAAAATAATTTGCTGACATAATGGCGTCTTGATATTCGTTATCTTTGCAATATATAGTTAATATAAATCTATGAGCAATGCAAATAAATATTATATCTAACATAAATACGACGACATTTTGCACACGCGTCGACCAACCACAATCTTCCCGGATGCAGTTTACAGCAGGCTAATCTCCGCGTAACGTTCTGCCGCGATAATTAAACGGTGATAAAGATATTAAAAAATCTTTCGGAAAGATCTCCCTGACGCAGCCAGGGATCTTAATAAAAAGATGTCAAGTGCGCCGTTCGCCAGAATATTTATGAAGACCTTTGACCACGGAAATCTATTACCGGTGCGATAAACCCTTACTTTATTTGGTAAGTCAATTTTAATGTCGCCTCTCAGTCGCCACTCGAGTGCAAAGGATTAAAGTATCGTTACGTTTGCAGGATATTTTTAAATACACCCAAGTATCATTTTATGCGGTAAATACGTTCAAAAAAGAAAGAAATCCGCACAAAAAAGCTATATCTTTCTTTGCAAAATTAGAAAAGAAGTAACTCACACACATTCAGTTGTTTCGTTTGCTTTATGCACAAAAAGATTTTAAATTCCCGCGAAAAAGCTTTATTTGGCGTGGGAATTATTCTCTCCCTCTCAATTTCCAGCAGAAAAACATAAAAAGAACGAAAATAAATGGATAAGTGCGTTACGGTGTTAAAACTTTCCAAGTATCTTGGATTGCTTTTTTCCTTACTTTTTGCTTTACCATCTTTTCTGCTTCTTTTTGCATAACCTCAAAATCGCATTAAAAAGATGTGCACAAAAAGACTCGACTGTGTTTCTTATTCACAAGTATATTACGTACTCGATCTATTACGATTGATTTCAGCTGTCATGGCGCCTAGCGGGGATGATTCAGACATCACGGTACCTAGAAGCCTTGAAGATTCTAAACGGCACTTCGAGTTCCATGGAGGCCAGCGCGGAGCTGGAAGAGTGCGTGAAACGGCAACTGGCGACTTCCGGCGCTGAAACCGGTTTCCGGGAGGTCGCGGAACAGGTGGTAAACCAGTTGGAGAGGACGCTCTATGATTTCCCGTGTTTACGAGGATGTCCGGAGATCAAGAGTTACGCGATCGCCTGTTCGAGTTTAGCTTGGGCTTGTTTAGCACGTGCCACACCGCTCGTTTTAGACGTAGCCCAAGGAATCGAATTTCGGAGGGATATTCACGTGAGACATCACGCTTCCGCCAATCCAACTGGCACCAGAATTAAGTCGGTTTTATGGCCCGGACTCCGAGAAGGATGCCAAGGTCCTTGCCTTCATCGAGCAGTTGTTTTAACGTCCTAAACGTGCCGTCCTGTTAATTGCTACTTCAACCACGGAAGACAAACTTCGTCGAGATACCGACGTCTTTTCGCACGGAAAGCATTCTTCCGCGGAACTTCGGTGGAACTTACAAAATGGCGGAGATTCTGTTAAAGTTCCCTCTAAAAGAATATCGTACAACGCGAATCTAACGAAGCAACATTAAGTGACAATAGTAACAAAATGATTAATTAAACACATTAATGGTGACGATTGTTGCACGCTATTTTATAAGTATTATAACCCAATTCTTTGGTGTCTAATAGAAATCATATAACGCGGTGTCCACCGGAGGATCTTTAAGATGAATCCTTCTTATTTAGAGGAGTCGGATTTCATAATGCGTGGATGACATCGAGATCGCGAACCGCGTGGTCTACTTTCAATGCGTCCCTTCTCGCCGTCTTGAATTTCTCAAGGAAAGCGAGAATTACAATTGTACTCCGAAACTTATGCAACAGAAATGCGTCTAAATTAATTCAGGTTTCTCAAAGGAAATTCTCTTTGCCTGCTTTTTAGCACTGACTCAAATTACTGGAAAATGCCGGATATTCCTGGGACGTATTTGATGTGAAATGAAAATGATAATTTTCCTCCGAAATTCATGCAACAGAAATCAGTCGAACTTAATTCGCGGCTTCTTAAAAGAAATTCTTTTACATCTGATTTTTAGCATTAATTTAAATTAATGGAAAATGCCAGAAATTTGTGAAGAAACACGGGTTGTTATTATGAAAGTCATTTTGCAAACTCGTTTTGGCAAATGTTCAATAGAGACTCTGTTGACCTGACTGGAATGAGGAAGTCACTGTCTAACAGTGGAAGTTTATTTCGAAAATGTACCTGTGACTTGGATCTAAAAGCGAAAATATTTAATTGAAGATTTTGAAACTGCGAAACTAATTTTATTTAGATTGCAATTAATCTCTATTTTGATTTCGATAAAAGGCTAATTTTTATTTCGTCGAGACAAATTGTTGATACTAATTAGACGCTAACTGAAATTAAGTTGACACTAATTTTGGTTTAGTCTCTTATAACACTAAATTCCATTATTCTTTTTGACCTCTAAAAGCGCCAATATTTAATTGAAAATTTTGAAACTACGAAATAATTGTATTTAGATTGCAATTAATCTCTATCTCGATTTCGATAAGAGGCTAATTTTGATTTAGTCGATACAAATTGTTGATACTAATTAGACACTAATTTTGGTTTAGTCTCTTATAACACTAAATTCCATTATTCTCTTTGACCTCGTTACACCAAAATCACAGATATAAGTCTACTAATTAAATGAGATAATTAGATGTCTCCAAAATACAGTATTCTCGGACTCCGAAGTTTCCATTGGTTCTCGTAAGTCTAAACGTAATTTCGTTGCTTAAATTCCAATATAATCCCGTCGCAAAGAGAAAGCAATTAAAGAATCGTCTCCTCGGTTAATTAGTATTCTCATTATTTACGCTTCAGACTAATAACCCTGTCATTTTATACTCGTTTACCTGATAACTAATGCTTGCTATTTAAGGGTGCGACATCATTTTAAGAATGTGGCTAACGATAGAGATGGTAATTAAGATTTACGATAAAACATTAATATCAACACTTTGACATCCGCATTGTGATAGAAATACTTTTATCTGTCACCGGCACGTTCATATTGTAATTACAATATATTGCGGTAAAAGAAAACTCACAATAACTTTTGATCCTGTTACCTCATTTACGTGAAATTCCGAGGATAGATGTAAATAAACGTAAACTAACAAGGAAATAAGGGAAAAACAATAATTAACGTGCCACTGGCATTTGCCCGCCATTTTGAAAGCGACACCAACGCGGAGGACGGCGGACTGCGAAGTGTTTAAATCTTCGTACTACGAACATTCCATTGTATCCGAGTATTCAATAAATTAGTGTTTCTACGCATCGGAAACTGTTAATATCCTGGCACCCCTTTGAAGGGAACATTTCGTTTCCCCCAAAGCATCGAAGTTAATGAAATCGAATTCAATTTCGGTAATTTGCATTCTTCCTTTGTCGAGGAGATTCCGAATTAGAGCGGAACATTAAATGAAACGTTCATTCCGTCGGAATGATTCGATTCGAATGGCACCAGTGATTCCCGACCAATGGCGAATCATTGAATCGTCTGATTTTTCGTGGATTTATTATAAATTTCACACTTCTTCTATATACATTATTAGTACATTGGTGACGCTTCTATTAAGTTAACAAGTATAAAAGTTATGCCCGTTCGGCTTTGAAATATCTCATGTTTTTTCCGAGTAATTGGGTACCAAGAATCAATCATCTTGATGACCCCTCATCGAGAATTAAAACTTAACAGAACGACTGGCATCGTAAGAATAACTTTGGTCGAATTACGTGATAAATTCCTACGCGCCTTGCTAGAGAATTTCCTAGATCTACGATTTTTAACCGGTGTCTCACGGCACAGAGGATTTTTACAAATTACCACGGTGTGGCAGCAACGATTAGAAATCAGTTCGGAATAATCAATATCGTTCTAAACAATCTTGAGTATATTTTTATTAAAAAGTATCATAAATAAATGCCATTTTGAAAGTGATTTCTCAAAAAGGAACTGGAACAAAATTCTCATCGCAACTCATTCAATCTCATTCGATGCAAAGTGAGATAAATAATTACTTTATTGCTTTTATAGAAAAACGAAAAGAAATATTATTTCTGATGTATGTCGGTTAAGAATGTATACTTTTTTATCAGATCGACCAAATACTGTAATCGATGTTTTTGGTGCGCCACAGAATTTTAATAATTATTAGAAATACCGGAAAGTAATCAATTCGGGAGTGAAGAATTGTTTCGCATCGAAAGTTGGGAATTGGATATTTTGAAAAACGGAGTTGCGCCATTGGTGGAATAATATTAGTTTGACCAAAAAGTTCGTGCGGTTTGCATCACAATTTTACGGTGAAATCAAGGGGTTTCTAAAAGCCAGAATTACGAACTTTCTCAAAAGACAGGAAAAAGTAGTAAGTCAAAACAAACAATACAATATCGAACAAAGAAAATGTTGTAAACATACCAAATTGAATGAAAAGTCGTCTTTAATTCACACCTTGAAACCACACGAACTTATTGGTCCACTAATATTTAATATGAAACAATAAACGGAGTATCATAAAATATATGAGAAATAATTGATTGCTTGCCGGTATCCCGAACAGTTTAAGTGTACCGTGAGATAAAGATTCAAAATGGCTGCTCTAGAGTATCCAATACTTATATGCTACCTTAAGGGATACGTATGAATTACCGATTCTATGTTAAATTAAACATAATCAGGGCAAAAAGATCGGCTCCCTAACTTCGCGACAGATTGGAATAATGCGCAGTGCAAAATACCACTTGACAAGAAAAAAACACAGATTACAATTTATTTAGTTTGTATCTGCTAAATGATTTCCTGCTCTAATTACATTCGCAGTGGATGTACTTCGACTAATCATAAAGATCTTGTTCCATTATAAAAAAGAGGTTAGGAATACATGGGTTTGCGGTGCGAAGTATAAGTGACACGAGAGAATACAAATATAACGCGAGTGGCAATGAATACTTTGTACAGTCGTTTACGTAAAATTGATAAATTGATAATACTCGATAAAAAACGAATTTGGATGACAACCCTTTGTCAGGAATCTATAAAATAGAAGCTACTTTGCGAATCGATACGTTCTAAGCGAGTCGATGAAACTAAGGTTACTTAACACTAGAACTTATGGAAACCGTTAAAAAGACAAGTTTCAAGAATCTAATCAAAACGTTTAAATTGATAAGATTCCATTTGTTTAAGTTTCTTGCAGCTGACGCTGCGGACGTAATTAAATTGATTAATTGCGTTTTTCCATTCATCCTTATTTTTAAGGACATAATACGTGAATGTATAAATATAATTGAATATATTATCCATAGTTCTAGTGTTAAATGGAAAGTCTTTCAAGTACGAAAACAAGCATTATGCAACCAGGGTAAATATTCCTTGCGATACCCTTCATATTCTCCAATTCTTTGCTTGTTTCTTTTCAAGTGCAAATAACTGATTGCAATGAAAAACTGCTAGATATAAGATCAAAATTATAATCGAAAGAGATTAATTTATATTGTTGGAATATCGATCTAACACGTAACATTAGCGCGACTATAATAGTCAAATCAAATAAAATATCATTAAAGTAATTTCAAAGAAAGTGTTGCCTATCTACTAGAAACTTAAAAGAATTCGTTAAACCCTTTGACTGTGAAAGGGCGTACATATACGATTTCATATGTGCATGAATATATACGAAAGACGTATATATACGATCTGCGAATTTTGGTTGGTACCACGCATTTACGTTTTTAGTAAATTAATACAGTGTGGAACATACTTTATGTCACGTAACAACCGATCGGATAACTGAATCTTAACTCCTCGATCTTTCTTATTTTTATCGACACAATTGAGTGTCAACTACTGTCACGCGAATATCGCATCGTAGGATGTTAATGGTTTTCTGTTAAAACGCAGTGCAGTCGAAGGGTTAATTGAAAGATGTCATGTTCCCGAAGTGCATCAATATTACTCTCAAAGCGCTTGATTGAATTTTTCCATGCGAACTATACCACATCATTTTCAATACAGAACAATGCACAGAAAATTCGCAGACATACAATGTCGCGGTGGAAAAGAAGCCACCGCTGCAGAATGAAATAAGCCTCTTTTATGCAAAATCGAATCACGTACGTTTCATGTCTTTTACTTGGAAAACTTCCAGGTGAAGTAAACGAAATTGAGTATAAAGATGTACAGGCTCGACTACCTTTACGACATTTCAATTCTAATCAGATTCTTATTAAAAAAATATTCATACGATTTAATATGACATCATAAACCACGCGGAACCCGATATGGATTCCCGATCTTCTCCAACCGTGAAAATATAAAATTTATTTTTACCGTCATTCTCTTTCGTTCAATTTACATGAGGACGCACCATTTCTTGGGAGTCCCTGGTTCGTTAATCATTTTACTCTCGTCCTCGCTTAACCCGCTAATATTCAGTTTGCTTGATTTGAATTTATAAGTGTCGACATTCGGTGTTGAGACTTGTACCGGTCTCCTTAAACCTTTCAGTAAACTGATGGATGTGTTAAACAAGCTGTTCTCTGATTCCGTTTTTGCTTTCTTCGCCGAATTCCAACCGTCTGTTTCGAGTTTCCTTTTTCTCTCCACGGGTGTCCCATTTGTGGACAAATTGTCGGAAACGCCGTAACTGTAACGAAGAATCTTAAAATCCGACGTTTCATCAGGCGCCAAAGACATGTTCGATGTGTTCACGAATAAAGAATTGTTCGGTGATATTCTTTGTTCCCTCAATGTAACATGGCGCATTCGATTCAGGGAATGCCTGCCAGAAATGTTTCTCAATGTTTTTCCAAAAGACATGTCCCTCGATGGATAACTAGGAGTATCGTGTTCCGCATTGTTGACATCGAACAATTTCGAATTGTCCTTTAAACAATCATTTAACTGAATTTTTACATCCTTCAACATTATCGAAGAATCATAACTAACAAAAGAAGCTTCATTCGTAGGATCCACCGATTTTTCTCTTTCTTTCGGGACGTCATTTTGTGACGCAACTTCGGAAACCTCGGACAATTCTGACGTCGTGGATTCAACGATATCCACGGAACAGCTTTCCGCATCCGTTTGAACGTCACTCGGTAAATCTTCCTTACACGTGTTACTTTCATTTCGTATTTCCACTGTTTCCGTTTCCACCGATTCTTGCGGTTTCTTTGTATCCTCCGTGATTTTTTCTTGCACTTTCTCGTTCGACGTTTCCTCGAGAATCTCCTCCGTATCGAAGTTCAACTTAATATCATTCCCTTCGTGATCCTCGTGTTCATCGACTTCCCTACTCTGACCGGAAGTATTCTGTTGCAAGTTATCTTGACATTCCACGGATTTGTTCTGCTCATGCGTAGTCTCCACTACTGCATTACTTTCCTCGGTTTTCGTGTCGATCTTTGAGTCAGTCTTTGAATCGGTCTTCTCATCCGTGACAGCAATGTGATTGGCTGGTTCCTCTTCGGTTTCTTCATTCTTCGCAATGTTAACCTCGTGATTCTTGTTAGGTACTTCGACATCTTCTTTCTCTACTGATGTGTTCCGTTTCACCTCCGACTCCTCGGATTCTGGCTGCATTTCGACCAGTTTGACTTGCACAATTTTCAGAGGAATAACTGCCGTTTCTTCTTCTTTATGAGAGCTGGTGATTTTGAGCTGTTTCGAGGTGTGTGCCGCGCCAACTTTCGCCGGTGCTCGGAGTTTACTCTGCAACACAGATGCAATTCCACGGTGATAGCAACGATCACTTTATACGCGATGAAACATCCAATATTATATTATTTATATTAATACTAACACATTCTATGCGGGACAGAAAGTAATACATTTTTAACACGTTTTAACACTCACATAAAATACATTCTTTTTTGTGTACATCCGATGTACATATATTCTTGAAGTACTTCCTTTATAATTGTGTATGAAATCACATTTTTCAATCTCACTAAGTGTTGTTACTGTTTTCAAATTTAAAATCGAATACCATGCGCCGGCGCGGTAATGAACGTGTTAATATATCGTCGGTTAAAATACGGATGCGTATCTTTTTTTGTCGGCAAATTAACGTTTTCAAAGTAAAATCATACGCATTTAGTTCGAAACTTATTGTATCTTATGTTAAGTATTTTAGTAATTGAAGGGACTTTTTGAAATCCTTTTCCAACGCATTGAAATCGTCAAAAATATCCCGCATATGATGTATTAAAATGATTGAGGGCGTACTTTAACGTTACGAATAAAAAATGTAAATACTCTGGGATACGATTCAGCGAATTTAATATCGGGCTGCGAAAATAATTTTTTCGCGGAGATAATACTAAGTCAATAATAGCGAGCTTATCGGTTTCGGAGGAATTATCGTTACGTAATAGGTCGTAATCACCTACAAATGAAAACTATATGGATTGAGTATCCATCAAAATTTCCTTGTAACGTCGGACGAAACTAATCGTTTTTAACTAGGAATGCAATTAAGAGTATAGTTAATTAATGGCACTTGTAATAAAGGATATTTAAAAGTACTTAGGATTAGATTATCTTCACTAAAACAAACAACATGTACTTCCTTCAAACTAGCATTTCTAGTAACAGCATAAAAGTAAACATTCCTATAGCAATTTCCGAAAATTTCTGCAATTTCTTAGTAACAATAATTCTGTAAGTTATGAATTATTTTGTTGGGGAATGTTAGCTATCACTGGGTGACAAATATATATAATTATGTGATTTATAATATTTTCCATTATTAAAATAATTATTCTTCCTTATTCTTTAGTAACACTTACTTTAAAATTCTTCCCTTGACCATGAACTACTTTCTTCTGGATGCCAGTTGGCTTAGTTCTGAAACAGAAACACGTATAATGATTAGTATTGATAACGAAGCATTTTCTTGGTCTGTGAATTCTGTTTCATCTAAAGACGCCGGGGGTGATGAGAGGTAATAATTTCAAGTAAGAATACTTGGTAAAACAACTACACCAAAGTTTCTCGTTTCTCGTTTCTTTCGATTCTCTCCCCAACAAAGTTCGTTAATTCGGATTTCCCAGATTTCAAATATAACGTATTCCAAGATTTTACCGATCGACATCCAGAAATGCAGCTTCCGAAAATGTTTGCGCTACTTCGACGCAAAGGTCTCGTAAATATTTGAGAATAATGTCAGGCTCTAATTTAGAAACGAAACCGGCGCCGTATATTGTTGACCCAAGCGAGTCACAATTACAAGATTAAACATCTACCCCAAAGAGATCATAGTGAAAACTGATAAACATTGAGGATGGATTGATCCACGAATGAGATTTTCAACCGTTCAAGCCTCGATAATTTAAAAAAAATCACGCACGATTAAAGAACCGGTCTGCCTCGAGTACTACACAGAGAAGAGAACGAAGAGTTAAATGCATCCCGCGAATGGAATGCCAGGAGAGCAAGACAAAGCTTAACGAGGAAATGGAACGAAAGAGAGAAACTATGGATTGTATGATTATTCGGTTTCTTTGGGTCTTTAATTGATTACAAACCTGTGGGAATTCTCGGAATCGCGTTGTCTCTCGGTCAAGCTAGATTCAGAAGCTTTCGACGGCGCGGTCGTTGCCTTGAGCCTCCGAACGTACAAATGCCTCTCATCGCCCCCAGGGGCCGCCTTCTTTGGCGTCTTACCCATGGCTAGAGTACGTCTTTTTAACGTTCTGTCTCTCTAGCAAACAATCTCTTAATTATCCACGCCCTTTCTATATTAACCTCTCTCGCTCTCTCTCTCTCTCCCACTTTCTTTCTTATGTCAGCTCTTTGAAACTCGACACCCCCGTGTTACACCAGTCAAACACGCTCGACACCCTCCGCAGCAACTTTTAAAAGATACGGATCGTCAACTAATGTATCTGTACCTTCAATTCCTAGCCGCTTACTTCCCTCTAATTTCACTTCTCTTTCTCCCTTACTTTCCGTTCAATCCTTTCATTAACCCAATCACTCACGACATTACGAGATTCCGAGTTACAACCACAACTCCCAACTGTCGCACAACGAAAAACGCACGATTCACACGAAGGACGCCATGAAATATCCGCCACGGAATTTCGTGTGGAAAGCACGCGCGCGCGCGCGCGCCTTGACTTGGTCGAGAAACTTTTCAAATCGGACAACACACAGAAACCATAGGAGTTTCACCGATACGTGTGCTTTAAGAGGTTCCACGATAATCGGATCAAGATTTGTTTATGTAACCGGGAAACTCACTCGCGGAAGGGACACAGAAAACTGTCAATACGAAGTACGACACCACAAACACGCACGCACGCAGCCGGCACTCCACTCTCTTTTACGAGCGCTACGAGCTCTGAAATTCCGTTGGCAAATGCTTGACAATACGAGAGGGCGCGCCTCGGTGGCCCTTCCTCTTTCTTATTTTATATGAACGCACCCTGGAACGCTTCACATAGCACGCTTTCGAAAAAGGCGATCGTCCAATTATAGTATTTAGTACGATTTGCCTAGCAACGGAAACTCCTCGCGAGTACGCCCGATTTTCAAGCTAACGCATTTTATGTATCAGGAAATTTTGGGCTATGATAGAATTATTATTAGTGCGTAGTTCATTTGTACATTTATGCGTTTATACGTTCTTTATACATAATTATACCTTCTGTATATAACAAAGAACGTGTAAATAAAGTATGAAACTTGGATATGAAAAATATCATCTACTAACACTGTTTAATTTGGTGCTCAGAGTCTTAGATTCTTTGGACGCATCTGCCGAGCATGTTAAATGATGGATTCCGGTAGTTTAACTCGAAAATTGCTCCGACACTCCCGTCTATTAGATGAATAGGGGCTAGAATTATTGACTCGTATCACTAGATCGATTAATTCCAACGTAAACTGAATTAAACGGATTCCTCCGCTAAACTCTGACCCGAAACCGCGCTCGTTTCAAGGGTAGCAATTGATTTCAGAATGAATTCCGTAATATATATTAATCCGAAATTCCACCTGCGATTTGCATAAACGTACAAATACGGTTCAAAGTTACATTTGTACCGCAAAAATGTAACAAAGTTTGAAGGGCGTTGAGAACCTGGGCATCGAAGTTCCTCAGTCATGCGCGGTGCAATGTCGGCGCAGAAAAGAGGAATAGCAAAATAGAAAATTATACAATTTCTTTGTAAATTAAATTACTTTCGATGGTTTTTGGAAAACCCCGATTTGCAGTAGGGTAGTTGGTAATATTGGCAACCTGAAATATTGGGTCCCCAGGCCCCCAGCAATCTGTGACGAGACCTAGCTTCGTCTATATATCTCATATTTCGTCGTTGACGAACAGCGCGGCGCTTGCCGTGCAACTTGGGGCAGCTCTGAGTACTGTTTAGTGCCAGACCCGAATGGTGGTCTCCTTGATTGCGCGTTGTAATTATCCCCTTCAAGTTGCAACTACGATTGCGAATATCATTTCCCGAGTAGTTTCCCCGTTAGGTTTGAAATAACTTAAGAACGATGAACGTGATATCGTATTTTACGTTGGGATTTTTTCTACTCGAAGCAACGAATGCAGAATGGAACACAAAAGATTATATGAAACGAGAACATTCCTTGATTAGGCCGTATCAAGGTATGCGAATTTGGATTATTTCACGGGAATTACGTCAATTCCTGATACCGCGTAACTACTTAATACGCAGTTATCAGAAATTCAAATTAAAAGAATTACATAGGTGTATACGCTATCTAAGAAATATATCGAAATTTGCCAATATCGTTACGAGGTTGCACTCAAGCGATAGAAGTTTTTAAATTTGAAATGGAAATTACGATTATCATCTATGTAATATTCGCAAAAACTGTCGAACTGATCTATGCTCTCGTATGATTTCTTCGTAGTCGTTTTAGAAATACACGTTTGTTAACAATGCTATTATCACTCTGCAGGAGCTGGAATGACAATACCTTACTGGGACTTTGGGGGAAGTACAATGGTCACTAATAACTATATAAGACTAACATCGGATCTACAGAGTAAACAAGGTGCCATATGGAATTCTATAGTAAGTTCAGCGTTAATTCATATTTCATATAAATGTTAAGCCTTTGCACTATGACTCTTTTCCTAGTTCATTCTGAGCCAGCTCTGATTTGATTTCTTTCTGGTTTCAATATCTTAATATCTTAAGTACAGAATACTGATTGCAGTTACTTAAACTTTGATCTAATATTAATAATGCTGGGAAGTATAAAAGGCTTTCATGGATATAGATATATAATTTCATAGCAATTTTTTAATAAAATTGTTTCATACTGATTTGTTTTATTAACTGTATGAAGTGTCACGGCAGAGGTGATTCAGAGTAAAAAGTTTAGTAAAAAGTAGCTTTGTCACAGCACAGGTGACATCATAGTACAAAGGGTTAACACGTTGTATTCTGGCTAGATTTCAGCTGTTCGAAGCATGAGTGTCTGAGAATGTATTCATTAACAATGAGAAATGAATATTTGAAAGAATACATTAAAAACTGTTTACATTTTCGCGGAATAGTATATAGTATATGTTTCAACAAAATATACTATATTTTTACTAAATGTTCGTTATATAGTAATAGCGGAATCTCGCCATATCGCGGGACCGGCAAAAGCACTAGTCCAAGATGTATGGAATATTTTTAATAAGTCTATATTTTAACCCTTTGCACTCGAAAAATATTTCGGTTATAAACGAGGATTTATTCTAAGACGTTCCGTGAGAACAATTAAATTATATACGGTCCTTTTCTATGGCAATTGACGAATCAATCTTATAATATAAATCTAAGAGTGGTATCTCGTACCTCGAAAGCTTATAATTTCGAACATTCCAAAGTTCAAACACTTGTGAAAGTACGAAATTTGATTCGAATTGCGAACGTCGTTTCTAAGTTCGTATTATAGTCCAGGAGAAATATTTTCGTCCTTGTGATTTCTATATTAAAAAGTTATTCTTCACTTCTATTTTTATGTCGTAATGATTAAAATTAATAAAATAAACATTAAATTATTTTCTTGAATTTTTTTTTTCTTGAACGAATTAAATACGAACTACGAGGTACTATTGTATTATTTTTTTGTTTTCTGAACAAAGTAATTTTGCCGTGCTTATGTTTTCCAGCCATGCCATGTCAGAAATTGGGAACTCCAAATTCACTTTAAAGTAGGTGGGAAAGGAAGAGACTTGTTTGGCGATGGTTTTGTGATTTGGTACGCAAAGGACAGAATGGAAACAGGTCCAGTATTCGGAAATAAAGATTTCTTCCAAGGATTAGCAGTAATTCTGGATACTTATAGCAACCACAATGGTCCACATAATGTATGTACAACAATTTTGTACAATCCTTTCTACATACGTTTTATACAGAAAACATTCGTCTACAATTTTAGCACCAACATCCATATATTTCTGCTATGGTCAACAATGGTTCGCTACATTACGATCACGATCGCGATGGCACGCATACTCAACTCGCAGGTTGCGAAGCAAAATTCCGAAATTTGGAACACGACACACATATCGCCATAAGATACGAAAGGGACACTTTAACTGGTAAATAAATCTTCTTCCATGAAATAATTACTGTGCATTCGAACTAAAAAAGAGTTAACCATTGGTTTCCAACGAATTCTTTCGCTTTATAGTTTCCACGGACTTCGCCAACAAAGCCGTATGGAAAGAATGTTTTTCCGTGAAAGACATCAAACTGCCGACCGGATATTATTTCGGCATTTCCGCGACAACCGGTGACTTGTCCGATAATCACGACATACTCTCAATCCGATTATTTGAATTAGATTTACCTGATGACGTAAGAATCGATTCGTTCTTTATCAGATACTAGTATCTTGTATCCACAATTTACATCGTGCAATATTTCACGCGGAATGTTTCCCATTACAGCCGAAAGATCACGAAGATCGATCAAACATTCTACCGTCAGCTGCATTCTACGAGGCACCGAGAGGTAATCAATTGATATGATATAATCATTCGCAGCAACGTGAGAAATCTAGTTCTTTATACTAAAACAGCTGTTTACCTCGCAGAACACGTGGACGATCCAAAGCAATCGGCAATGAGTGGTATAAAGATGTTTTTCTTCATGCTCATAGGTGCGCTTGCGCTGATCGCTTGCATCGTCATCGGCATCATGCTTTATCAAAAACATCAAGAGAACAGTCGAAAACGATTTTACTAAGTCAATTTCAAACGGTGAGCATGTTTGTAGGTAACATAGCTCTCTGATTCCGGATTTCCATAAACCAATTTTCTTTTCTATCCAGTAAAACATAGTCATAAAGTGTTCATAAGACTGTTTCTTTCGATATTAATGTACGGCAGTACCGGTAATAGTGCCAGCCATGTTCTTTATTTACGGGTGAATTACTTAACTCGCAAAAAGAAACGGGGTTGGAACGTGAAATCAGATGTGATTTACGAGATAATACTATGGTCAGGGAATCATCGTAAACCCTTTACTCTGGTCCTAAATATTTTTACATTGTACAGTACAGAGTTCCTTTACCAAAGTTTACATCCTCTTAAGTTGCGGCAATCAACTTTATCAGCTAAGTCTGATAGTTGTCATTCGATTGATTGTCGAGTAAGAAAAAACAAAGGTGACGAAAGACGTAGGTTATCAATCTCAATAAAACGCTGGATGTAAATATGTCTTTGGGATAAACAAACGGCATCTTTCAGACGAACTTCTTAACGGTTTAGCTCGATAATGTCGAGAGTGGAAAGTAGTATTATAATCGTACATTGTCTTGAAAAAAGAAAAGAAATCTTTGTACACAGCCAGGTAATTTTACCAGTTTTAATAGAAAAATATCCAGGAAGTTAATTTATAGTGTTTCTCGAGATTACTCGATGACCCGATAAGACATCACCAATGCAAAAAGGATATCCGGCCTGAGACATCCGGCTCTTTCTTTAACACAGACATTTCATACTTGAATACGATATATAATTGAGAAGACTATTAATATAGATTTTATATTTGTACATAAACAAGTCGAATGTGGAATATGAAGTAATTGTAAGATGACTTCGTGTTGTATACATAACATCCTTTTATACGGAAATACTTAAAACGAGGAACCAAATCACGAAACGAACAATTCTCTTGTTAATAACATACTGTTATTTGTGGAAATAGTGTATCATCGTCTGTTGCCAAATACAAATAAATATGTATTAAATTATGCAAACAATGGTTTTATTCATTTCCCCCCGGGAAACACTCACGAAGTCATGGACGTCGAAAATCAAAAATGATCAACATTGTCAATTTCCATTACATCTTAACCCTTTGACTGCGGCATGCTCCAACGAAAATTCGCGTAACAGTAATTGACACCAAATTGTGCCGATAAAAATAGGAGAAATCAAGGAGTTATTGAGATTCAATTATTCGACTCGTTGTCATGTGACACATAACAATATGTGCCATACTGTATTAATTTATTAAATAATAAATAAATGCAGTCAAAGGGTTAACCCTTTGCACTCGTGAAGCGAAACTCAGTCTCCTGATGTAATTCGAGTGGCGGCTGAGAGACGCCATTAAAATTAACTCCATTTCATTTTTATTAACGAATTTAAAATCCCCGCCAAGTGGAGTAAATCTTAATGTCGCTTTTGTTTGCAGTAACAGTGGAACATTGTTACTTTCTTTCTTCATTTATTTTATTATAAATAATAAAATTGTTACTGGAACGAAAAAACATCAAGGCACGTCTATATTTGTCTCTTTCCTCTCCGCTATTGTTTGGTTTCTATTGTCTTAATACAACGCAATAAAAATAACTGTCAACGTGATTTCAGACAGCTTCAGTTTTTAATTCTTCGAGTTTTTTCATGTCTAGACACTTAACATTGATATAATGTTGACCTTTACAGTCCTATACATTGTACCTACATATGTATTTACATATATCATCGCTATTTCTCGTGTACAAGTATTAACATCCATAGTTTCTTCTTGCAACGTAACATTTACACGATCAAAGCTGCATTTCAACAAGGAAACGATAGTCGCAACGTTTTGTTTTACTTTCTCTTCGCATCGAACATCCACCGAGATACGCTCGGAGAAGAATCGAGTGCTACGTTTAAAAAACGAAAAAAAACCAAGGTATTCTTCACCCGTTCGGATTTACGAAAACGAAAAATGAATAGAAAAATATCAAGCGCGTTTTCTTTCTAGTAATGCTGGCAGTAATGCTTACGAAAATATGTTGATCATAAAATATACATATATATGTATACGATTATTCTTCGACGTAGATATATGAGCCGTTTGTTTTGAAAGTGGTCTAAGTTCATTTTGCAGACAAAATCAAGTTCACATTTATAATAGTTAGAATGTGACTTTGTGTAACTATTATAAATGTTATGATTTGTTTTCTGTTACTCCTCGATATTATTTATACAAATCTGCCACTCATTATAGTTTAGAAAATGTTTCTACTCTATATGGGCAAGAAAATATTTTTCCCATAATACATTCAGTTAGTAATTCACGATGTTTAATTGTCAGGTAATAGTTTCGAGGTTAACACTAGAACTACCAGCAATATTCACAGTTATATTTTTATACTTATGTATAAGTCCTTAAAAATAAAGATAGATGGCGAACATAAATAAATCAGTTCAATTATATTAATTATACAATCTGAGCCGCAGAAAATCGTAGAAAATGGATCGTTATAAATTTGAATACTTTTTTAAATTCTGCGCGCCCATCATTTTGACTATTTTGGTAGTTCTAGTGTTAAATAAAACGCGTTTGTAAATTATATGTGTCGATATTCAGACTTTAATGGCCGGCCGGTTTCGCGAGTGAATTTCGTCGGTGACTAATTTATCGAAAACTTTTGGAATTTTTATTGAAAATGTATGAGACATGATTTTTCCTTATATTTATAATCAAAGTCTACTATAACTCATATGTGAATTAATAAATATAAGAGGTATTGGAAAGTAATCAATTCGGAAGTGGAGAATGTTTTCGCATTGAAAGTTGAGAATTGGATTTTTTCAAAAAGGCATTATGCCATTGGTGGATCGTCAGTCAAGGATCATAGATAACGATATCCATTATCTAATAGAATAATGTTTAAGATAGTAAAATAAATGGAGTTTCATAAAAAGTATGTGAAATATTATTACTTTCCGGTACCCCTAATTTAATAGGAATTCCCTCCTTCGCGCATCTTCGATGTAAATAATATTCGATTGGCCAGAAAGTTCGTGCGGTTTACATCACCATTTTACTGTAAAATCGTGGGGTTTCAAAGAACGCGGAATCACGAAGTTTTTCAAAAAATAGGAAAAGCTTGTAAATTAAAACGGACAATACATTATTAAATAAAGAACATTTTCTAAATATGACCGAATAAAAATCGTATTTTATTCATACATTAAAACCGCACGAATTTATTGGCCAACCTGAGAATAAGTATTTCTACCTGCGCGATTAGCATGTCACCACTCTGGTGTCAGCGGCCATTAAAGTATTAAGAATGATATCTCGAACTTATTTCTTTAAAAGAATACTGAGATCTATTAGATTTAAACTAGTCTACTAGTATGTTTTTGTAGCATATACAGTAATCATCTTTAAAGTATACACCACATTAATACTTAATTAGATTTCTCTTTTCCTTAGAAACTACCATGGTATCCGTCTCATAGGAATTTCGGTAAAATACGTGGCAATTAGTAAAAAAAAAACAAAAAACGAAAGTAAAAACGGAGCCATTCCAAATTATAATACCACTTTGGAAATCATTTAAAAATGTTTATACGAGGAGAGTTTCGTGGGTGGTTTTCAGTCCGAATAAAGCGGGATCATTTGAAAATAACAATGGGATTCAGCAAAAAGTTTAAGACGGTTTTTATACCGAGATAAAGATCGTGCACGAGAGAACTGAAAGTTATGTGATACTTAAAGCGTTTATAGGATTTCAAGTCGATAGAATGGCACGCGAGACATCCCGCTTCTTCTAGTTCGATATGCGGCTGGGAACCCCCGAGCAGAGATTCACCCTTGAAACCATTATTCGCCAGAGTACCGGAGAACCAAATTTTATCACCCGGATAAATATTCAGACTAAAATTCGTGAAGGAGTGCTCCGCGGTTAACATAACTTCCGCGTTACTACCCCACATTCCGCTCTTCATTTTCACGGAGATCTCAAACTCGTACCGATTCCACGCAGGGAAATGGCACTTGCTATTCCTCCGTTGTAAACCGGCGAAGTGCTTGCAATTCTTTTCGCGCACCGTGCTGCTGGAATCGCAACTCCTTTTGTAAGGTTCGCCGTACATACAACCGAATACATCCCTGATACTACCGGGTAGCTTGTTAAATACACCCGCCATGTTGTTTTCGATAGATCTTAACTTGACATTGGTAACGTAACCTTCCCATGACACCTGTATCCCTTCCAAGTCTGCACACTGTACTTGCACCTGTGCCTTCGACGACAATTCTTCCCAAGCCGGTTGGTGACAATGATTTTGATATTGTTCCCACGTTAACGTGGAGATTACCTCGTACGGGTTAACATCAGTCTCACGCCCGTATTCCACTATCATAGGCCATGACAAAAACGTACCCGCACCGATACCAAGAATGAGCTGAGGAAATTCGTCACGGTTGTAATTACAATGAACGTACGCTACATCCTGGTAATCTGGTAATGATATGATTACGATTTTAGGAAGTCCTCTATTTACCTGGATGACTGTGATGATCCAATTGTATCTGGGTGCTCTGGTCTTTTTCAAATACCAGGAAGCAATAAATGGCATACCTCCCAAAAGGGCTGTTACCAGTACTCTCATTGCTAAGTCACTTTCCGACAAATATTTCGCTGCTGCGACGATCGGCAATATCACCGATGCTATCCCGGCGATTGGCAAGAATAATACCATACCAACTAAAGCAAGACCACCTCTGATTAAACCATACCAAGTTGCACCTTGCGAACTAAATATTGCTATTTGCCACCAGCTCAAAGTAACACAGTGTGGGATCAAAGTCTGATACGTTCCACGCCAATTATCTCTGGCTGCCATTTTAGCAAATACTGCGGGTATTAAGAGATAAAATACAGCCCGAAAGTTAAGGCAAAATTCGATCCCGTTACCAACAACGTAAGAAGCAAAAGTTGGTACTCTTATGTCTAGAAACCTCCATCCTTGAGCAACCACCATATCCGTTTCGTAAGGATATTTAGCGAGCACGTGAACGCCGAAGCTAAAGAGAGCTAAGAAATCAGGAAACCTGGAGGATTCTCTCCAAACGAAATTCAAAAGCGTTACCAAAGTCAATGCAACCGCGATAATAGTGAACTCCGACTGCGGCGTCCACTGATGCGCTATCACGGGGTAAATCATTAGATTTAAAAGTAAAGCAAAAAAGAAGTGACCATACGGCTTTAAGTTGTTACAACAAAATTGATACTCCGCTTCCTCGGGATTCAAATTACCACCGGAATAACTAAGAAATAGGCCCGACCAAACGCGAAAGTTACGGAACTCCCGTTTTCGTTGTAACATTTGAAAAGTGGCAATAACCATCACCCCGAAGGATAAATAATAGAGAGCCATCGGAACGAAGAGTATTAGATTCTCCGTGCCAAATAAAGAATACAGCAAAAGCAGTATTAAGATGTGCATGTTTGAGGTAAAGAATAATTTCCTAATGGACATGCTTCTTTGGCCTAACGTTTCGATCAGCCATATGTAAAGGCGTTTTAAAGACGCGAATGGATGAATGAAGGGCCTTTGCAATAATGGTATCGTATCTAATGCCATCTTAGAGGAATCTATCATACACAGAGCGTGTGAAACTATCGGAAGCATTCCGCGAGCGTAACTCGCCGCAGCAGAAACCAAGGCTGCTTCGGTAATCTTTTCTCCCTGGTAATCCATCCAATCTACAATTGAAATTCTCAGACATAGACTCATACTATAATATCATGTTAGTCCGACATTCGATTCACTGTTGAAATCTTCTCACCATGCACGACATCGTTCTCTTTATCGTCTTCCTTCTTAGGTATCGAATCTTCGGGAAGCCCATTTCTTAGGAAGCTATTGTTCGTTATATCGTTTACACCTTTTTGTGGTGTATTATTTGAAATATTATTCGAATACGAGCAACTCGCACTAGCAGTCGGCGGAGTCGCCAAATCTTTCATACGCTTTTGCAATTGTTCCGTTGTTATAAAGTCTTCGCCGTTCGACAGACTGAACAATAGCATGAAAAAAACAATGTACTCTAACTCGTACCGAACTTTAGAGTATAATATACATAATTTGTTGATTTCATTTCATAATACCTAGTAAACATTTCGCGGGCTGCTCTTCTAGCTAATTTTTCGTCTTGCGACATATCTAGACAAGTCTTTACATCATAATAATTTTGTTCAGTGATTCCACGACCAGTGGCTAAGCATTTTCTGAGTATATCGGTTGCTTCTAAATTACCTTGCTCCGACGCTTTCGTTAACCAGTATACACCCAGCTTAGCATTGTCTTCCTTGTCGTCCTCCACATCTAAACTCGTACATCCAGTTACATTCGACAAAACATCAATGCATACTACGTACATTCTCAGTTTCATTCTCACCACATCTTTCTTCTAGGAGCTGCTTCGCTAAAACTACTTGGGATTCTGGACATCCGTCCTGAGCAGATTGCGATATTAGGTGTGTAAGGGAACCACGTGGCCCATCTACGATAATATTAATTCTAACATGAAAGTCAATATTCAAATTGTTTTTCTGATATCCTAACCCTCTTTCTATATTCTATTCTATTAAATGTGTGTAAGTAAAGATGGGCAACAAATCAGAGTCATACTAAATGTTTCCGTCAAGAATAATTTTCGATCCAACTTTATCAGAAGACTCAGAAGATGCTTCAAACGATCAACTCTCACAAACACACTTTCGAACAATACACTGACAGATCGCAAAACTGGTCAAGGTTAACTCGCAAATCTTTCGGAAACGCTATTTTCGACTAATCACCTATCAATTGTTTCATCCTGATACTTTATGAAATCTCTGCGTCACATCATTCTTCCAGTATGAAGATTTTATTGTTCGAGAACGAAAGTAGGTGAAGGGAAATGAAAGTGAAATTGGTTTACCGTGCAGTGTCCACTGTTTTCTACCAGATCTGCTTGAAGATGGTACAATGCCAGCCATACTTTCTTTATCATGCACACGTTCACCAATCACTGTACATGCACTCTAATTATTTCTCATCGAGTAATATATTGGAATAAGGGAAAAGAAATTCCACAGAACGCGTAAACTAGACCATCCGTCGCCACTGGTTGTGCCGCTGGCTAAGCGCCGCGCACCGTAATGCGCAGTCGCAGTAATCAAACACTTGCTAAACCAAAAAGAATATTTCGGGGTTGAAAATGTTTGGATCAAATCATTTGGAAGTATTGAAAACATGTATGTATTATTAGTTCCTCAAAATAACATACAACACCTTGATTCTATATGCTTTATTCATTCACCCGGTTCACCAAACGATACATCGCCTGTTTCCGTTTTCATAAGAAACGGAAGAGCAGTACGAAACAGCAAACAGCTACATAAATCTCTTTGGTGGATATCTGTGGATATGTTACGATACTGCAAACGATTCAAAGATCTATGATACGATAATTACGATACTTTTGAAGCACCGATGAATCAATGAATCGATATGCTTTGGAGCCAGCATCTATGATTTCGCTATCGAGCTCCGAAATTTGTGTACGTCAGAAGCTCTATTTTATTCAGCAAAACCAAGTCTTTGCTGGCTCCTCGTGTAGTCAGAAATCGGAGCGAATTCCAGCCCTAAAAATGTCGGTAATTCCTCTTTGAATATTAATTCCCGGGGATTATTATTATCGTTTGAACTTACAAATTATTTGGTCCGGTATATGGTGGGGGATTGGGCCGAATATACGGGTTGCAACGCTCTGCAGAATTTCTAGTGGAATATTCGTTCCTTTGTAAAAACATATTTACCAACAAATATTCTTTACCCTTTTAGTACCTTAGAGTCGATATATCGGGTATCTGGATTTTCCGCGAAATACCTTGTGCCGATATATTTTCTATTCATTTTAACATAATTTAAACACATGTAATGATATGCAAGAATTAAGAGACACCTCAAAATCCGCATACTTTTCAAGGTATTTTTTTACTCTACCCGGCAATCTTATAAGGTACTATAAGGATGAAATTAATTTTCGATATCCAGAAATAAGTACCTTGGACTTCGCATTAAAGGATTATTTGGGCTCGAAGGTAAACCGGAAAGCGATCTTAAGGTACCCCTTTCGATAGTCGCGTATTGTACCATTTGTATATTGTTATTGCCAATTCCTTCCACTGGCGAGGGTTCCCGTTTTTCGCTGCGCAAATGAATTCAATGAATTTTTCAAAATAATATATCGATCGCACGCATATTACGAGCACGAAAAACATTTCATACTTCGCAATTCCATCCTGTTAAACATTTAAGCGAGTCACATATTTGTTAGGTGATTATACGTGCGAGTAAAATTATAATATTAATTCCAATCAATAAATAAATTATTGATTTCTAGAAACAAACGATTGTTACGAATACGATGGTATTTATCCAATATACCTGGGCGCCTGTTCTCGTGGAAAAAAAATGTTAAATAATTCAAAAAGGTACACCTCCGACTCGAGATCATTCCTAGAAAAAGAAACAAACCAATCCTCTTATTTCAGGCTGGCGTACATACATTCACCGAGTATGTATATCCGGAAATAGTACGACGGCTTACGAAATTGTATATTTCTTTCGAATTCTTGTTTGAAACAAAAATTCTTGGGGGGGCTTCTACGGAACAACGAGGAACAACGAGGAACACTCTGTTTCCTTGCTGTAGCTAGAACTCGGTTAATCGTCTTTATAAGTCGTGCTAAATCATCCGAATACGTTCCATAAATTATCGTTCCAATTTTAGAGCACCTCGGCCAACCAATGACGCGCATGCCCCATTCTTGTTTTCACAATACCCGCATTATTAAGAACACGGAAATAATTACCTCGATGGCGCACGTAAATCACGGATATAAAACTCCGTTCAACTAACGTCTACCAACGGAGCAAATATTCCCCTGGGAGGTATTTTCGAAATTAGTCACAACGGGCATCGTCAAGTACGGCGTCAGCTAATCACATAAAAACCCACTAGAACATTGTTACGAACAAGAACAGTTATGGTACGAAGTAATTTACAGTAAGTTCCACGAACGTGAATAATTCTTAGGCGAGAGTACGTGTTCGAGGAATACCGTGGTACCTCGTTGATGCATAGGGAATTCAGATAATGATTAGCCAATTATAGCTTATCGGATTTGCATCTCTTATCGACGTAAGTAAACTCGTAAACGGTAAACTCATTAAGAGAAGCCGATGGCGAGAGTTAATCGATAAATGTTCACCGGCGAAAAACATATTGTAGACGAAGTAGAAATTGCCTTATTTAGAAGCGACAGGACGAAAGCAATTGGTGAACAGACTTTTCGTGCCACTTACGTGGAGCACCGAATAACGAGTCTAACAGACAACTCTCACGACCCCACATTCGATCTTACATCCGTATAAATAGATTTATTACATTGACGCATGTAAGTCGAGCGCACTCATGGCTCCCTTTTTTCAACAGAAGATCCGGGGTTCGGGAGACCAGGATTTACCATATAATGGCATTCATTTCGAAGGTGGACAACTTCGACCCGCTTATTTATTCACCGGCGACATTATATTGTTTTTTTTTTACCTCGCCTTCACTCGAGCCTCGAGATCGTGAAGCAGCCGCGTTACTCATGCGGTCACTTACCCGATTATAATAAGTTTTTCTATACACGCGATGAATCTGCCGCGACCTCGTTAGCGCCGTTATTCCGGTGCAAAAACCGATGCACCATAAAACGTACGAGTAACTCGTTATCTATAAAAGCCGAGAGAAACTGAAACATATTAGGTTAAAGCGGGAGATGTCCTTTGAAATAGAAGATGACACTGACCTCTGGTGACCAGATTAAGCTAATTTTTTCCCAATGTTTATCATTGCGAAAATATCCACGCGCGTAGATCAACGTATTCGAATGATTCGAAACGACTACCATCATCGCGTCGTCCATTAATTCCGTTCATAGTATCGGCGCACGAGACTTGATCGTTAATTAGACAATTAATGGTCGATTAATGAGGTTATCACGGGAAATAAAGCAAAATCTTCGACTGTTTATACTCGCGGCAATATGAACGCGGGTAACAAAAACCTTACATCATTTTTTTTCTGGCTATTTATGTACTCCTCATTAGTAATGCTTACGTAGGTGCTCGTGTTTACCGTGCGGAGTTCCGTACGCTATGCCATTAAAAATACTTGTTTATTACACGCCGATTTTTTCCCCCGCATTATAACCGGATAATTACTCTTTCGTTAAAGAAACCCTGCGTTAGAGAACATTACCTATTAACTGCTACTTCGTCCCTCAACGAGAGTGGTTAAAGTAGCAAGGAAAAATTCGGCTACCCGAAGTATAATATTCCGGTGAGTCATAAATAAGTTTCGTTTTATATTAAAGTTCATTCGTCGATAAACCGAAAACAATGGATTTTAATCCAATACATATATATTCGCCGTCATTATTAATAATTAATGCTATTTCGGGAGCGACTTGTCGATTCCCTTTCCCCAAAACTCCGTCGGTTTTCAATAAAACAAAAACTTGACGAAGGGAACTTATTTCTGACTCAACTCAATATACTTGCCGACATTATTAATAACTGTTTACTAGTTTTTAGGCAACTTGTCGATTCCCTCTGCGGTTTAAACTGTCGGGTTTCAATAAAAAAGAATCTCCTGGACGAATGGAACTTATCTATGACTCACCCAATATTTACATCTCGCGTTTCATGTGCGTGTCTTGCGGAAATACCTGATAGAAATTATTGGGAAGGAATCGTAGATTGCGTTCATCGTGGTTTAGGATTAACGGTGATCGTATTTTGGATCGCACCGTGTAAGGCACGTCGTTCCATGGCCACATATCGCTTGGTACTTATGAATGAAACTCGCCGTATAGTAGTAGGCCCCCTTCTATCCCCTCTCAAGGAGTCACTGCCACTTGCGTTTCTTGCCTTACACTACCATACGTTGGAATTCATTCCGGGAGCACGTGGTTGGCGTAGAATGACAAATATTTCGGACGATGTACTCCAATACCCGACAACCGTGAAACATACACGTGGGTTTGAACTTTACAAAGCCTTACCGGAAGCCTGAATGCAACCGCCACTCGGAAGGCCAAGTTTCTATCCTTAAACGAGGCATTCCGTCGTACAACATAAATAGTAACTACCAGAAAGTCAACATCCGGGAAATCCACAGTAAGGTTTTCAGTTAAATACTCAATCTATAGATGATAATAACTCAATTTCGTAGACAATGTCAGATGATACTATATTTTACGACCGAATGCCTCAAATACATATTAGCACGTTCGCGACCAGTATCACATATGCATTACGGTATACATATTTCGTTTATCATTGAATAAATAATATATTTGTTTTAAATTGTATATGAGAACAAATCTTTGGTATATTTTGGAAGAATCCGGAAAATAGAGCATGACCTGTTGTGGGAATTTCTCCTTCGCGCCGTGGTCGCGCACGTGTTAAGCTGTTTACGGTTTACGTAAGAACCAATTGTAAACTGAGCGCGGCACAAAATCTGACTATTTCCGTACTCACAATTTTTCATGATGAAGGCAGAGAGCCGTGCTAAGAAGAGTGGCTAATACAAGAAGCAAAGTAGCTGGTACAAAGACAGTGGTAATTATTTCCTTGAAATAACTTCGCCTTGGGAGATGGAATTTCGTGGGCCTTGCCCATCTCCATTCTGTATGTTCCGGGAATCCAGATGATGGTAGATCCATCACGTTCATGCTTGTACCACGCCTGGCACTCTCGTGTTGCAGACTCTGCTGGTCTTGCTCGAGCTACGAATATCATTTTCAATAATTATAATAATGTCTGGTCAACCCTTTCTGTGTTAGCCAGAAAGTTCACGCGGTTTGCATCACTTTCGCGAAGAAATCCAGTGATTTCATGAACAACTAAATTATCAAACTTTTCTAATAATAAGAAAAGATTGTAAGTCAAAATGAATAATACATTAGAAAAATTTGTAAAATATACCAAATCAAGTAAAGGTCGCATTCTATTTATATGTTTAAACCGCACGAACTTCATCAGGAAGAAATGGTAACTGACCAATCTAAAGGAACACCAATCCAACGTGAATCCGGATTCTCGGAATAATCTTTCCACGCTGGTACGTTTAAAATCTCTCGGACAAGATGGTAATTTCCAAAGCGGTTTCACTTCTTCTTGCAGTTCATTCAATTCTTGCGAAAACGGCATCGAACTGCCGAGTCTTATAACGACCCTGTAAGAGGAAAGGTACAATTACATATATACTATGTACTACCAACTTTCCCACGTTCTTGCGAAGTAAATACGCCGCGGATTACGTGTACGTGACTCGGTTACTAAACTTGCGAGGATGTTAATTAGAAATCATCCCGATCTATCGCCGTGGTTTCATTACATCAAAGGATATTGAACTCTTTGTATTCGACAAATATTTTGGTGATAAACAAGGACTTTTTCCTAGAAAGGGGAGGATTTCAATTGGTCCTGGCACTTTTTTAACGTGTAATAGCTCAAATTGTAGATCGCAGTGAGTAGATTACGATTCTAGAATATGAGATGTAATTAGCCAGCCATTGCAATTGTTTGCAATACTTTTTGCAGTACTTTTCTTTATAGCTATCGACGAATGTATTTTGTAATATAAATCTTATACATCCATTTTGGTCATTTAATTTGTGCGACCAACTAGAGAAAGTGGATTTGGAATTAATTAATTACTGCGTCGGCGTGTCTCCGTTCGGTTACCGACGGAGTGCAAAGGGTTAACTACACGGAATTTCATTACGAAACTTTTAATGATTAATTCATATAAATTCACTTGTAATATATCAATTTCCATTTCACTTGACCTTAACATATTCCATGGTACTGCTAGTCTACATTATTATGTCGGTTATCTATGTTAACATTAACATACATTTCCTCTGGAATCGATGAGATAGCGGAAACGTTAGATACGCTGGATTTCGGCACTTTTCGAGCAGTAACTCGTTTAACCACTCCGAGTCACAATACCGAGGCACGTTGTGCGGTACTTGCGTCATTAGAGGCAAGAAAAATTGCGGAATTTTAGTACGTACACCAGCGCGCGTAAAAAAAGATATCATTACACGCTTCGGAACTCTCCTTGAGAACTCTAACGTAGGCGGAACACGATACCAACGTAAGACGCGATTCTCTTTGTGAGTCTGCCGGTGAAACAAAGGCCAACTTCTAAATTAGTATCTGCGTGTTTGGTCGAAAATATTTCACTCTTTGCACTCGGTGACGACTCTCAGTCGCCACGGAATTTATTGCGGCAACTTGAACGGCGACTAGGAAGCGACATTAAGATTTATTTCAGTTGGCGGTGATTTAAAATTCAATAAGAAACAGTAAGGGGAGTAAATCTTAATGACGTCTATCAGTTAGACGTTCGAGTTGTCGCAATAAACTGAGTGGCGACTTAGAGTCGCCTCTGAGTGCAGAGTTAATACCCTACGATGCGATATTCGGTAGTTGACACTAAATTGTGTAGATAAAAAATAAAAATTGAGGAGTTATTGAGACTCAGTTATTCCATCGTTTGTTATGTGACACATCATTGTATGTTTCATATTGTATTAATTTGCGAAAAATGTAATTGCGTGGTACTCAAGAAAATTTGCTGGTTGTGTATATACGCCTTTCGTATATATTCATGGACATATGAGAGCGTATATATACGGCTTTCGCAGTCAAAGAGTTAATTAAGTATACAACGAGGAAGTTCGTCTGTGTGTAACTCTCAAAATGATCACATTGATAATCGACGGTAATTAGCAATAATTCACATGTAACAAACAAACATCCGATGTCCTCCTACTGATAATAACTAGTATATTTTTAATCTCCCCCGCAACATTCTGCGTCACGAGAGTCGATAAGCAAGTACGCTTTCTAAAAAAAATCGATTAGCATTCATTTTTCTCTTCGTCTTTAAAAGAGCCTGTTTATAAATAGATTTCTATATAAATTATGGCTGGAGGATATAAGTTAATTAATGGATTCAATTATTCACATTATATATATAAATAATATATATAAAATGAAAGCACATAAAATCTCAAACAATTCGCCGTAGTACATTCGAATAATTTCACTCAAAATGGCAAATAAGTTTTTTCTGCTCCCTTGGAAATTCTATTATTAAAATATGCAATTTTATAATTTACTGTTTGCTACACTGAAATGATTAACCCTTTGCACTCGGAGGCTACTCCACTCGCCGTTCAGTTTACCGCGGCTACCCGAACGGCGATTAAGAGGCGACATTAAGATATACACCAAGTCAAGCGGAAGCGAAGGAGTTAATTTTTTAATATTACTTTTTTACCAAATTAATACAGTTATATGTCACACAACAACCGATCGAATAATTGAATCTCAATAACTCCATGATTTTTCTGATTTTTTTATCCTCACAATTTAGCGTCAATTACTGTCACGCGAGTTACTTGACAAACGCGTTGACAATGTCGCACTTACGTTAGCGGCCTACTTATATGTTTCCTATGCTATATTCACGCGAGAGTGATCTACCGCATCGCACTCGCATTCACGTTCCTCCAACCAACTCGCGCGCGTTCCGGGTTCCGGTACAATCAACCAAAGATGAGTGCGTGAGTACCGCAGCATCAGTTCGTTCCATGCAATCGAATTGTGCAACGTGCCTCGGTGCACCAAACACAACCGTTAAAGAGTCGGCGTTTCGTTTCGCTTTCCAATAATTGAAGCATTCGGTCGTAAAACATGGTATCTGACATTGTATGCGAAATTCAGTAATTGACATCAATGAATTTCTTACAGCTGATCTCATTTTTCTGGGTATCCGTGAAGAACGTTCGCTTTTTAACCAGTTATCTATTTTTCACGAGTATACTCGTCATGCAGAAATAGCAGTATCTTGTTATGACGAGTATATACTCGTCATGCGTACAAAGTAGTTACAATTGGCTGTTTAAATTGCAATTCTGTATTATAATAGACACACATACTGTGTTCGACGAGTATACTCGTCGTCGCTTGCTTTTTGCGACACATCTTACCGTTAGATACACCTCGATTTCCCGAAAGTTCACAATTTGTTACTTTCCATGTTTTACCACCGAATGCCTTAATTCTTAAAAATGCACGCTGTTACTATACCCTAAAAATGTTTACACTAAACATGATTATCAAAACTCCTTTTTAATGCTCCAATCAAATTCATTTTACTTAAGCATTTAACACTAAAGCTACCAAAGCGTTCAAAATGAGCGGTTTACGCGTTTTATTAAGATTATTCCAAAATGCAACGGCGCGTTATTTTGGAATTTTATATATTTTCATTTTATACACGTATCGCATGTAATTCGAGCAATTAATTAACTCCGATCCTCCAGCCATAATTTCTATGCAAATAAATATGTAAATAGGACCGAGTATAATTTCGGTATTTTTAGTGTTAATTGCATCTAATTATGCTGCGAGCGAGTGATCAGTGAGAAAGTGTGGAAAAGAATCAGTTGAGTGCAGCGGACAATGAAAAATGATGTCCGAAGAAGTACAAGTAACTGGTGTAGATTTATCGCTGGCAGTAAGAGATATAAAAAATGATGCGTTTCGAAAGAAAAAGCATGCTTTGTCAGAAGTGTCGACTTGTTCCATGGTAGCGTGAGCAATGGTACCGTTACTCATCCGGGAACGTTTCAGGTGATAATATATGAAAGGACTATACATTGTATTGAGAATTCTGATAGACAATAAATCTGACGCATACAATTCATGAAAGCGTTGACGACGTTAATTGTAGTCGTACAGAATTGATACATGTTTTTGGAACCGCATTGCGACATCGGTAGCTCATCTACGTGCTCCGTTGAAAAACATTAAACTCACAAAAACAAAGAGTCGAACGAAGTGCGATGCTATTCTTGGTTTCGAGTTCTCACGAAAACCGGCAAGCGATAATAAAAAGTGCACCGTGGTAACCGTTACGTAAGAGTCACTGAAAATTCGAAAATCGGTATGTTTAGCTACGTAATCGTTCGTGCCACTGTTTCCCGCGAATCGGCGCGCAGGAAGTATTAATCGCCAGTTAAAAAATGGTAGGATGCGTAGGAATAACGTCATAACGATGTTTTCTGTCAATCGGATGATTAATGCGTCAGCGATATCAGGCAAACCGCTGAATCTCTCAGCGATCGCATCGATCGACGGTTCGATGTACGCAGTAGCCGAATCGTAAACATATTGCGTATCTGAATTCTCGTAGAATGTAGAAATCATGAGAACTCACCCTTCACCCTCGCTCGGTTTCAGGGGTAGACGAGCCCCCATTTCGATCGCGGAGGCCAAGAATGTAACGTACAAATCGGTTGCGCTCTTCCATAGCTTCTTCCTGTGAAGAAGAAATCTTTAGAAATGTCTTTTTACCAAAAAGTCCGTGGGGTTTGCGACAGTTTTTTAAAAAAGATAAGAAGATATTAACTAAAAGAAGAAGATATTATTACATAAGTCGAAAGGACGGACACATTATTGAATAAAGGAAATTTAAAGATATACAAAATTAAATGAGAATCGCTTTATATTTATATATTAACCATTTGCACTTGAAGAATATTTCCGTTATAAGCAAGGACTTGTTCTAAAACGTTTTCTCATACCGCTTAACAAATTGCAAAAGTGCCAATTTTGTGTGCCAATTGCCAAATGAAAGCGTGGAATATAAATAATATACGTTAATTTTGTTAGTTCAATTTGCATGACTCTCGGTCGCCACCCACTTCATTGCGACAACTCGAACGGCGATTAAGATGGCGACATTAAGATTTACTCCAGTCGTCGGTGACTTAAAATTCGGGAACAAAAAATAAGTGGAGTAAATCTTAATGCCGCCTCTCAGTCGCCACTCGAATTACATCAAGAAACTGAGTGGTGACTGAGAGTCGCCTTCGTTGTGCAAACGGTTGAAAACCACATGAACTTTTTGGCCAACGTAATATACTCTCATTTCTAACACCCTGTAATCTTATTCTAACCACCATAATATAATCCCTTATCAAATATGGATCAATATTCTGTGCATAGTTAAAAATAGGAAGTAGCAGTGACAACAGACCTAAATATATCGAGAAGCTCCTCGGTTTTGTTACGATCGAACAGATCCTCGACATTTAGATTGTCGATCTTTAAGTGCACCTCGTATTTCGTTAAATTCTCCTTCTCGAAGACGTTCACATCGAGTACTTTTAATCTTGTTTCATACGTGTGTTTATTGAGGCCGATAATTCCCAGCTAGAATATCCATAGCATTTACATGATATCGTAAAGAACGAAATTAATAAACTAATAAGTTTAGTACGGCCCTGAAAATCAGGATCACCTGAAAATGCTTTTGCTCTTTGGGCGCAACGCCGTACAAAAAACCATGATGGTCTCTCTTGCTATAAGTATAATGCATCCATGACGGAAGATCGGGAGCATTTAACAAGAACGGTTGATAAGAAAATTGATCGGACCTTCCTAAAACACGAGTGACAGGAATTGCAGATATAATATGAATACTATTCCTGGATATCGTACGAACAGTGCTACGAAAGAATGAACAATTTCTTTCCGGTTAATCACGGTAGCATCATTTTTCTACGAACGATTTCATCTTCCAGCAAAAATCACGTTTCAGAAATCGGAGAATGAATAGGTGACGAACCAGACACGACTGGGAATAAAGTATATCCGAAATACTTGCTGACGTAGTATTAGAAAGTATCATCACACCGGAAGATCTCCGAGTCCTAGAGATCAACACGACACACGAAACGAGTCTCTTCATTCTTATTCGCGCCATGTTACGTACGACGCGCAGGCGCGCACGTATGCTTTAATTTCAAACCGCAAATTAGTTTAACGCTCTCGGACACGATTTCTATTTCGTACACATGATTCACTGATTCCTGCATTTACCGTGGAATCTTTGAGTACTTGATGCTTTGCGGAGTTATCTTTATTACATGGATATTAGAGATCGCGAGTTAATCTTGGAATGATTCTTACCGTCCACGCTCCAATCAAAAGTTGCCGGCTTGATGGGAATAATGAATACCTCTGTCATTAAGATGCTGTCGGAGCCAACGGAGGCTGCTATTGCCGATAATAATATTAACCCGAAGTGCATGATTGCCTCGTGCTGAAAGCTGTCAATAAACCACGCTGTCACGATTAGACGTCAGTAAGTCATCACTGATCCTACAACGAATAGTCAGTGATAATTGTCATACAATTTTCGGTACAAATTTGATAAGCAAAATTGTCGGACGCCGGATATTAGTTTCACTCGTGAAAACTATTCCTCAATGGATATACTTAAATGAATACTACTTAAAACAATACAGATAGAGATATTTTTAAAACGAACGTGAGTGCGCATTGCATTCCGGAACTGCGATATCGTAACGTAAGATTCTAGTACGTAAAAGTGTTTTTCAGGAGTGCAACACTATTATTGATCCGGCGTGATAAGAGGGGATTAGAGCCGATTTCTCCGAGCACTACAATCGCGTAGATAATATTCGAATGATGTAGAACAATGTTCTCCCACGTTTACTGCCTCGTTCAAACAGCTGTTTGTGAATATTAAGTCAATTATTTCCTTTAGGACACGGTACTTTGTTCGCCGTTGGAATTCTTTAAGATTCACGCACGAGCCGAGATATCGAACGATGACAGATTTACGGTGAATACGAAATATGGTACTCTCAGAATGACAGAGAGACACAGAGAGAGAGAGGGAGAGACGTAGACGTATTTGAACGACACGATTTCACGAAATGAAGTACTCGACATCCGGCGCGAGTAAAAGACGAACGGTGTATGTATCGGCTTACGAAATGTAAACTGGCTGTCGTGATACTTTAGCCGATGACACAGTTTTTGCAGGTTAACTTAATGCAAGTGCACGGCGAATCGAAAACAGAAATGTAACACGGGCCGAAATCCGGGGTAAATTGCACGGTGATACGCGATACGAGAAACCGATTACATCGCGGTGTACGAATTATCGAAGAAGATGTTTCATTCTAAAGTATGAACGATTTGCGGGGGATATAATGAACGGGTAACTTGCATGCGTACGACCGAGGTTCATTCGTGTTTTACCAAAAAATGAAGTGTAAGCGTAAAAGAGACAAGAGCGCGTGCGTTTCGCCCTTCTCATGCGCAGCTGGAACATCGTTTCCGACAACCATCGTCAGGAGCGTACTATTCTGTCTACAGCCGACTAAATTCTTCGACATTTTTCCTAAAATATTGTAATTCATGACTATTGAATTTTAGGTAGAATTTAATATCGTACATACATCAAATCTTGATATACAGTATCTTTGAAAGACGCTTCTATTGAAATATTTTGTGAACAAATGTGGTAATTATAACTGAGAAACTAGCGTATGCAAATTCGCAGGAGGATATTGACCTGGATAACTATGAAATCGCACTTGTTATTGAACGCAAATTTTGGTATAACCGCATGCTTAAAAATTACAGGTTTTTTTAGTGGGAGCATAAAACCACCGGTGACGCACTCATACGCGGCGTATCTTTATCTCGACTTCCGTCCCGTTTATTATCGCGAGCTTTTAATATTTCCGATAAGTGAAATACTTTCCTCAAAGAGTGAAGACAGTGCCGGGCGCGAACTTCAACGAAGGTAAAATATCGCGTTCATCGCACGAAATCACAAGTCTGCCAGCAGTAAAGACCGTTATGTTTTCCTAGAAGAGACGTAAACTCGGAGTATTATCTAACTCGGAATGAACTCGTAAAGAGAGTCGGTCGACGTTACTATATCGCGCTATACAGTTCTTTGAAAATGAATGAAATCAGTGGTAGCAACGAAAGCGATTAACATTCAATGTCCTACGTATCATTATAAAATGTGCGACTCATTTCAAGTAACGACGTTCCAAGAAGCCAGATACAAGTCTTTGGCGTGCGCAGTTTGCGAGTCGGGAAAATGTTGAATATCGAGATAAGAAGAGGAAGAAGAGGTGGACCAAAAAGTCCCGTAAATTCCCGTGTTACTGTGACATCAGATTTACGATGGGAATATCGTGAATGATTTCTGGAAGTCGTGAGTTCGTGATTACGTGAGGGAAGCCACGAGCACCGGATAGGGCAGGCGCGTAAACCCCCATTAGAACGTGACGTTGTTGGAACGGAACCGAACGAGAACCGAACAAGAATCGTAGGACGGGAATTGAAACGAGTGTTTGAAGCCGGCGGGGGCCCGTCGGTTGGCAAGCGTCCGTGTACTCTTTTACGTTTTCTCAATGCACGGCACTGCCTATTGACGTCTGCAGTAGGCGTGGTTTTGCTCCGGCCGATAGAGGGATATATTTACCGCACACACAACTTTTCTCCTCTGGTTGCGCGAGAACGGCGGGCCTCGCGTTTATTCGATTAATAAAATGTGTTGTATTTGCGGTGCGAGGAGGTTTGATGCGAGCGCGACACGGTACGCGAGCACGGCGGCCACTCCTCGGCACAGGGGTTGAGATCGCACGGGGACACGGCGATTTATCATTACCGGGGGTGTCTTTACTCACTGTCAGACCAACCTACATTATAGAGTGTATATCTACCGAGAGAAAAGAAAAGTGTGGTTCCCTTGAATCGCGGTGCTTCGATGCTCTTAAGAGTTCTCGGCTCAGTGCTGTGTGTATAGTGTGGCGATTCGTGTGACAGTCACTGTGCGTGCATCGGACCTACTCCTACGATCCACCCGGGTCACCTAAAACTTCCCCTCGCTTACGGTCTACCCCACCGTAACTGACGATTCTTTTTTTGGCCGTGTTCTCTCTTACCGAAGTAAGAGACAAGTAGAAACAACACAACAACCATAATTTCAATTTTGACATTAGAGAATGGCGGGTAACGGTGTACCGGTCTTACTGGTTACAGCGAATGTCGGCAGTATTTTTGAGGAGGTACGTAATACGCCGCCTTTCTTTTCGCCGTTTCTTTCTCTCATCATAAAACCCGCGTCCCTGACGAATCGATCGAACGCTCGTCAATTTATGCTTATTCGTGACACACGACCTACTTCTCGTTTTCCGTGTGTTTTTTATTTTCATTCGGAACGTGCCGTCTGCCGCGGCATTCGTACTATCGCCTCGTACGGCCCACCGTTTTCGATTCTTATCCCCCACCGATTTATGCCATCTTCGGATTCATTCAACTTTTTCAACCTTTTTCTTGTCCCTTCTCTTTCATACGAGAAAGAAGCGGCACGGTGCTCCACGTAAATACATAGTTCGAACACTAACGTTGGTACGCGCGCAACGCGTAGGATTTACGAGTGTTTTGAAAAAAGTTACATAAATTTGCTAATCTAATCGGCTGATTATATCATTTTCATTATTTACGGTTCATATCCTTTGCGGAATTACGAGATTGACATAACTCGAGTCTGGGCGGAAACAATGAATAGCGAAGATAATTAACTTTGACGAGAGTTAACATTGTCAATAATATTATATATAATATTACAAATCAATGATTATCGAAAAAGTCTAATAATTGAATAAAACCAGGTATCATCACCAGAAATACTACCAACCAAAGAATCGCGATAGAAGACTCCCGGTAAAAGAATTTTGTTTAATAATCAAACGAAAGTGGTCCGTAATTATAATAACAATATAATTCCGCAAAGGGGACAGAAATTAGTTAAAAAAAGGTGACTCCGATAGATTAGCATTCGCGTTTGATCATTCACGTGCGAATGCATTGTCACGATGCACAAAGAGAGTACAAGACAGCAATGTCGCGTAGCCGGCGTTCGATTGGTTCTAATCGTGCGTTAGCTTATCAGGAAAAGCAAAAATATGTATTTTAAGTCGATTTTCTACGATCTTCTTATATAAGTTTACGAAACGAACATTTTTCGTTGCAGCCTAGCGTAATGTTGAAAATTTGGACGGAAGAATTTTTATCTGTGAGTATTAACAGATAACGCACTTCGCCGTCGCGTAAATTAACCAAAAATACAAACTTGCGCTTTACAAGAAATACTTTTTGCAGACTATACTAAGGTTGGATCCAAAGTTTATTGCACTACACTGCCAAGAAGTAGGCGGGAAGAATTACGAGCAAAGTATGAGGCACGTCGAAGACTTCGTTAGGTAACTGTCTATTTCACGTAAACGTATCGTTTCGATCATCTTTTTATCAGCCCGGCAAATCAAGAGAGGAGTACCGTCGTAGATTGACATATTATTAGTCATCGATCTTATAAATGTATTTTTAATATACTGGCTTTTAGAATCTACGACGGATGTATGTGCATCGTCCCACACGTTGGATCCGCCATTTTTATTGCAGTATTCCGAGACCTATAGATACAACTATTTATTAGGTTGGCTAAAAAGTTCGTGCACTTTTTACCGTGCTAATATGAAGCGATTTTTACTCAGCTTTTTCTAATTTCTTTATTCAATAATGTTTCGTTCGTTTGATTTGTATTTTTGTATTTTTCTATTTTTCCGTTTTTCCGGCGGATTTATAATCTCGGGGTCGTAAAATCGCCCTGTTTTTACGGAAAAAAAACTAATGAAAATCGCACGAAGTTTTTGGCACAATTTAATATAATTGTTTCAATATCATCGTCATTGCACTGACATTTCTCGTGTTATATAGAATACTCGGCTGGTTTAAGAACCGCATAGATTATTTAAGAAATCTTGTTAAGCGACGCGAAAGGTTTCCGCTAACAAAGCTATTTAAGTCTAATTCAATCAACGAAGTAACCCATCGATAAATTCATAAAAACGCGTTATATTCGTCTCGTAAATTTCTGACCTACTCTGCTTCGTAATTCAAGCACTCTTTTCCACGAAACTATATTTCGACTTTAAAATTGCTCGATTAACACTTAAAACTACCGAATTAATACTCGGTCATAATTACGCATTTAATTGTATAGAAATTAAAACTGTTCGAATTCGAATTAATTAATAGATTGAATTATACGCTTTACGTAAATAAATTCAAAGAATATCAAATCCCAAACAACACATTGTTGCATATTAAAATAACCTTAAAAAAAAGTCCGTTTCGATAGCTTTAGTGTTAAAATGGTCGAGAATATTATCTCGCGCCGCCATTCCGGTAGAATCCCCGGTAAAATTCCGACACATAAACAAGCCTTTTAAGAAGTGTGCTAAAACAAATAGGTTTCCCAGGTCGCAATATTGAATGTGATTTAACGCATAAGTGGCAGAAAGGGATAAAAATAGATGATCACGCATGGCTCTACAGTTGAGTGAGCCACTTCAAAAGATGAGATTATTCAATGATATTCATAGGGGCGAGATATAAAAAAAAAGGACTCGGGTCTGGAAAATATGTCCGCGGATAATCTTCCATGCATTGATCGAAGTTCATAATCAGATTTTCCTTCGCTAGAACTTCCCACGATATAACGAATACAATTTTTCCTCAGATTACTTATGTCCTCCGAAGAATTGAGGTTGTTCGACAAAATCAGGGTATTCCTTGACGAAGATTATTCATCCGCCGAGCATTTTACGGTGAGCCACACAAATGTGTTGCGAATTTGTTTCATAACAATTATAAACGAAACAATGCAATTATATCGATGAATATCATATTTGTAGGCACTCGGTAACTTTTACTTCGTCCACGAGTCTTTGAAGGAGGTTCTACTGTGGGACTTCAAAGGTAGAACAAAATTCCGGTACTCGGATGTTGGTGTTAAATTGATAATCGATACTCAAGTATTTTCCTTCACGTCGCAGAATGCACTTTTACACCGGTAAATGGAAAGCAAGTTCATTCCGGTAACATAGAAGCAGTTACGAGCAAAGAAAAAGCCAAGTTCCCGCAGGAATTCTTCCCGGAATGCAAATGGTCCAGGAAAGGTTTCCTCAGGACTCGATGGAGTATCAGCGGCACGGTTTTTGATCTCATAAACATTCACTTGTTTCACGATGCCAGTAATTTCATCGCCATGGAAACGGTAAGGAATTCAGACTAATCTACTTACGGAACTTGTTCTCCCGAAGCGTTATTAAACGGCGATATTTTAATTCTGATTAATCACGTGCTTTCCAGTTTCCATCAGTGTACAGTAAAACCCGTAGAAGAGCACTTGAGCACACATTAGACAGGTTTCATAACGACAAATATTCCAATGTACCATACTTTTTATTCGGAGATTTTAACTTCAGAACTGACACAGCCGGCGTGATAAAGGTACGAGTCAACAGTTTCTCATAAAACCACAAAATCTCACTCATTGCAACTTGTCCCCGTAACGTTCTCATTTGATCGGCATTTATAGAAACTCACGGAAGATACTCAGGAGAAAAAATTATCCAATAAGGGAAGTATATCGAAATTACAATTCCATAACAAAGAAGACGATCTCGTATTAACGTTAGGAAAGAAAGAGTTCTCCCACTGCGAACATCAAAATGTTTTTATTCAAAATGGCGGGGAATGGGTGAGTTGGTCCTAGATTTGTTACGATAATGTTACGGAGATATACATTGGTCGGTAAGATTGTCAAGGAATTCTCGATATTTGTGCAGCTACGCGAGTACGACCGAGAGTTGGAAGACTTTGATGGACGATTGTTTGAATTTCCGATTAAATTTGTACCTAGCTATCCGTTTGAAGAAGACATCAACGAGGGTGCAAATTATATGCAAACAAGAGTACCGGCTTGGTGTGATCGGATTTTACTGAGTCCCACAGCAAAAGCACTAGTCCAAGATGTATGGAATGTTTTTAATGAGTCTACATTTTAACCCTTTGCAACTCGAAGAATATTTCGGTTGTAAACGAAGATTTATTCTGAGACGTTCTGTGATAACAATTAACAAATTATATACGCTCCTTTTCTATGGCAATTGACGAATCAATCTTATAATATAAATCTAATTATCTAAAAATCTAAGTATCTCGTACCTCGAATGCTTCTAACTTCGAACATTCCAAAGTTCAAACGCTTGAGAAAGCAAGAAATTCGATTCGAATTTCGAGATCGTTTCTAAGTTCGAACTATATTTCAGGAGCAATATTTTCTTCCTTGTGATTTTTATAATAAAAAGATATTCTTCACTTCCATTTTTATGTCGTAAAAATTAAATTTAATAATATAAATATTAAATTATTTTCTTGAATTTTTTCTAAGTTATTAACGTTAACAACCTGAAATCTAACTTCGAACGATACATAGTTCGAACGGGTTTCTGGAACGAATGAAATACGAGGTACTAGGGAGTGCAAAGGGTTAAAACTTGTGAAAATGTTTCGTATGTAACATGATTATTATTGTTGTTTAGATATCATCGAACGAGGATGCCGCGGAATATGGGATAATCGCGCCAATGACTTGCATGGGTGATCACAAGGTAAGGCAAATAATGTTGACACGAATTTAACACGAAAATACTGGTTCGTTTAACTTATTATTATGCTGGGTACATTTACTCACACACTTCCTAGTTCTTACTCTGATGATTCATTCTTTTAATTATTATGGTGCAGCCTGTTTTTCTGGAGTTTCGAATGAATCTCTAAGCACTAAGGTACCTATCTATCAACTGCCTGTCTGTTCTCTAATCTTGGTTCTTTTTTCCATGTATTCTACGTTTATACTAGTTCTTTCCATTATCTTGGCTATGAATTCACAAGAGCTTGCTCGGTGTAGTTAATTCGATGTAGTCATTTTCTCAACATTACATCTCTAAATTGTCATCCATTTTGTAACTTGATTTCGCTTCCCACCATTATCATAATATAACTTAACTTACTACTTGATTCCATTATCACAGGACGCACTTTCTTTGCTTTCTTTTAACAAAACTTAACAAAACATAATAGCATAGTAATACAAGAAACTTGATTCTATTTAAAATACGAACTCCAGCTTTTATGTAAAAAAACTCATATCGACCTGTACCCTACTATCATAAATATCATTCACACTAGTTAGATATTTCCCACTAAAACTACCGAGCGGTCAAAACACGTTTGGGATTTTATATACGTGTCGTATATAATTTAATCCATTAATTAACTCGTTTCCTCTAACCATAATTCCTATACAATTAAATGTGTAAATATAACCGATTATAAGTTCGGTAGTTTTAGTGTTGATTTTTTACTGTTAATCAAACCCGATCGTACGAGAAACGATCCTTTTACAATCTAGATATTGATGCACGATAATACATAAGGACCGTCCATCTTTTTTTCCCATTCTTTTGCAGCCAGTCTTCTTGAGGGCTGACCTCACCTCGGACGCAGGTATGATAAACTGCTGCAGCTTACCACGCGCGCCTGACTTTTGCTTTCGAGTGCCGGCGAATTACACGGAATTGTTGTCCATGTTGCCTGATTATAGTAGTTGTCTTAGTGGACGAGTCAATTACGTCGATCATTCGTCTAATCTGTTGCACGCAGCACCTGTTAAGCATGACCCTTACACGCCAGACAGTATGGACAGTCCAAGTCCGAACGCCATTATAACCTCGAGTGAGGTGGCCGATATAGATGTAGAAAATATTAATGAAACCAGTGAACATTCAGCGTCGTTACCACCCACGCATCCAAGTGCCAAACAGAAACGCATGGACAGAGCTGTGTCGCCAGCACTACTTAAATCGAAATTAGAATCCATTGTGAGAAGTAAAAAACAAGAGGACACCGAGCAAGAATCAAGTGAGATCAAACGAAGTCCGAGTGACTGCCGTTTGCACTCGTGGTCGGACACCGAAGAGCACCAATGGTGTGTTAGAACGAACAGATGTAATAGCGACGTTTCCTGGCAGAGGTCTCACGTTCTGACCCAAGCTTGGGTACAAGGTAAAGGACAACAGGGATACCACTCCTTTCGTAATTTTACAAATCAATCGTCCGCGAATTCAAGTCCGCCGGAGGCTACCGTCGATGGCTTACCATCGGATTTAATTATTCCGCGTATCGCGATTATAAACGCGAGTAACTTCGAGTCGAACGAGAGTTCGATTTACTTGCATGATGATAAGTTTAGTAATTACTCGGACAACAAGTTGACCGCGTATTCCGACGGTAGGACGAAGAGTTTGAGCGGCGAGGCGTTCAGCTCGGAGAAGTCCGACGAGCTTGGCGATAAAATAACTGCGGAGAGTAACAGACTGAGTTCGGGTACCGAGACGAAAATGGAGATTAAGAGTGTATCATATTTGCGGGACATAAAGGAGATTATATCGCACCCGGATAGCTGTATTAAAAGTAGTACAAATATGTTTCACGGCGAGGAGAATACGGGCGGTAGGGACAAGGTCGAACTTGTAGAGAAACACTTCCACAAAGGTGCGGATATCGTAGAAAATAAAGTGGAGGACGTTGATAAAGAAAATCAATACAAGCTCGTGGGGGATACAGTCCTTGATAAATCTGATATTAAAAATAGAAGCCAGCCTTCGGAAGAATCCACAAAGTGTTCGAGGACTGCAGGAATTCTGCAAAGAAAGCAGATCGAAGTCCGTGAAAATAAATCGGAGTTTGATCAAATTGGCGCGGTTAACGATGCCAGAATAATGTCTGCCATGTTGGAGAATACATGCAAACCATGGTCCGATATTAATATGATAAATACTACCACAAGTACGACCGGTAATGAAGGAGGAATGTCAAGATGCGAAAGCAAGCAGGAAATGTTGATTTCAAAACAGACAACGAGAAGTAACTCCCTGCAGAGTCAGGAGAACAGCGAGAATACAGGGAACGTAAAGTTCAAACTAACCGCGTCGAAAGTTACCGAGAGATGCAAGAGTAACCTAGCTGGGAAGCAAAGCAGATGCCAAAAATGTTGTTGCATTGTATCGTAAACCGACACCGTTCATTCTTAGTGTACCTACGTTATTGTTCCTTATTTATTTATCACGCGCCGTGTGATCGCCATTCATTTTTCTACTTTCATCAATGTTTCCTTTAGACTCATCCATTTCCTCATCTCTATCCAATCATCTTGTAATTCATCTTCAAACAGTATCTGACGCAGTTCTCGAGACAGCGAATCTAACTTATTTATTATTCAATCATTTCATAATCCCGCGTTTGAATTGTAAAAATCATGAAAAACCTGACAAGCACTACCTTGCTCAAGTCCTTCCGGAAACAACCGGAATATTTCACTGTGAAAGCATGTCGCGAGATGTTTCCAAGAAAGTGTCTTCTGCATGTGCATGATACTCTTTGACTTCATCGTATTAAATTCCGTGGTTTGGTTCTAAAAAAAGGCTGACACCGGACATTGGTCCATTTGCAAGCAAACCACGGAATAATCATGTCAAGCATTATCAAATAATATAAACAACGATACGAGAATCGCGGATATCGTAAGCATTATGTATACGATTAATTAATTACCAGTATAATCATTGCGTTTAGTAGACTTTGCAAAGTTTGAATACAAAGATGACTGTGCCGGAACAATTTCTATAGTCTTGTAAAACTGTTATCAGTATAGAAATCATATATATAATGCACTTGAAGTGCCTGTTTACCTATTACGTTATTTTATCCTGTTACGTTAATACGTAAGTAGAGATTAAAACGGTCGAGCACTACTTATTCGTAGAAATTGTTACCCCGCCATCTTCGTGTCGTCGCGTTAACCCCTTGGCATACAATGACGTCTGGGGGACGTCATTTGTTTCGCGTGTCATTGTAAACGTTGACGTCTCCGGCGGACAGGAAAAATGTCATACTTTACAGAACTACTTATTTATTATTTCATAATGTTACTTCATTATTGTCCATTAATATTGTGTATCAATCTTATTAAATGATATTTAGCATTGTAAATAATCCGTTCTGTTTCTAAGGTTACATAAGCGTTCAGTTGAGCCAAATTAAATAGTATTTTTTGGGGCCCATGAAACTTCGTTTTGTTTGTATGTCGAGGGGTTAACCGGAAGAGAATACGCGAAGAATTTCATTCGGTCGATTCTCGTTGCATCCGAAAGTATTTTTCCCTCCTTTTAGTGTGATACGCCATTTTCTTTCGATTCAAATCCTTCCAATTCATATACTACGTGGTTGCGTGTGTGTGTGTGTGTGTGGATCGTAAGAAAAAGAGATGTGCCTCTATGTACGTGTTGTACCACTTGCCAAATCGATTTGTTTGTCGATGGATATTCTTTTTGATTCGTATTCCTGAATTCGTTACTTTGTACTATTGCATGTTGACATGTTTTCTGTATCAGGGTAACCATGTACGCGTAACACGTATGTATAATCCGATACATGGATTCAACTGCCAAAGTTAGATGTTGTTTAATGTTAAGTGTAAGAGATATTAATTTATGTAATTGTCACGAGGAAATATTGCGGTCTACTTTCTTCGTGTACCTTTGAGTTTGAGCAATTCTTAGGAATCGAACGATTCACGTCTGATTGTGAGAGTTCTTCGGATAATTAAGTAAAGGTTAAACTAAAAGCGTAATCAAGTTTCAACTCGGATAATTACGCAAAGGTTAAACTAAAAGCGTGCGAAAGAGAGTTAATCAAATGAATCGGATATATCGATTAGTGCCTTCTCGAAAGATTACCGTTAATAGTCAGTATCGCTTAACGTAGATTAATTCGCTACGAACACAAAGTTGTTCGAATCTTGCCAAAAAAGCTTTGACTCAGTACAACCAGCAATAACCAGCAATATGGTAATAATATTCATTTAATATTTCTGCCTCATATATTTCCCGAAGAAATCTGGATTCCAAAAGTTTGAAGGTTATCTCGCAATTATACAAATCGTTGAATCTCCGCGTAAATAGGATCACTGTAATGCATTTCGTTTCCATGTCTGGTATGTTTGCTTCAACCACACCGTCTCCTTTTAATAGTTTACCTATTTTGCGCTGAGAAATATAAGTTTATTTTTCATACATGTCAAGCTTGTTTTTTTTATTTCCGTCCTTCACTGTTCTCACACGTTCAAGACACCGCAAGGGAGAAAAGAATTTCGAAGTGACAGAATACTTTCAAACTTTCAAAGCTAGAAACTTGTTCGTAAGTTCATCGATTATTACGTCGTACCATGGAAAGTACAGACACGTGTGTTAACGTAAACCGATCGCAACTGAATTGCTCCTCCCTTCGCGCGAGGTAATTATTAATATTACACTTCTGTTTTCTTCGTTTCTTTCCTGATTTTGATCGTTCCACGTGCTATTCTTAACTGCACGTTGCATCGCTACGCACTTGCGGCACTTCACGTTTAGCGAATATGTACATTTCGTTACAGCGGGGCAGATCACAAGTGAAAAGTGACGATATCAATGTCGATTCACATGTCTTATTACGATTATTCGAAGTGTGCGAATATTCGACCGGTATATATGTTTCATTGAAATAACAGGAAAGTTATCAATCGTACGCGGTATGGCACATTTGTGTCAATCAGAGATAAGTTTGCATATTGCCTTTTTAAAGACGGTAAGTAACTGAAACGATATCGGATGAAAGAACGAAATACAATGCAAGGCATAACGAACTCTAAATCGACGTTTCTTTTTCCTTGCATAACGAGTTAGTTGCAACGAAAGTCGACAGAAACTTGAATTAACCTCCGCGTCGTTTACATTCCACGTTCCATGCCAAAGAATAACTTGATCTTATTACAAATAATTACTTCATCCGATACATTGATTAAATATAAACAAATCAACGTTCACTTACGATGATCTACTTCGCTGTGAAACCCCAAAATGAACAAATATTCCGGGAGAAACTGCAATTATTGTTCACCTGGCTTTAGACACGTTGACCGAAGAGTCCCAGAGCAGGAGGCGATCGGGGATGAGCACGCGCGAGATTCTCAACAACAATAATCACAGCGTCAACAATCACAACAATAACAACAACAACAACAATGGATCGACAACAATAACGCGATATATACACATGAAGCACGCGGACTCCTCGGTGAGAATATTCCGTGAGACAACCGTCTGATGCCGAAGAAATCCTCGACGCGACTGAGATGCGCGCGCGAAAATGGAAATCACTCCTTCCCGTCGCGTCTTCGATGTCGGATTTCCCGCGAGCATTCTACTTATTTTACTACGTTTACGAAACCACGCACTTTTATACTCGACAGACTGTTCGAGTAGCGTCTAAGACCTCTCTATAAATAAGGTAGGACCTCCAAGTTCTAAATGTCTAGTAAACGGAGAATAATATCTGTGGCTTCCTTCCAAGAAAACCAATGTCAGCAACACTCGGTTTCAACGTAACGCGCTTCGACAGATTTGCTCGAAATTTATTCTTCATTTGACTTCATCTATAAAAATGACTCTGGAATTGTTTCAACTAAGAATATACTCAAAGAACGAACAGTCAATGAAATAATATATTTTTTATACGACATATAAAGAGAAAAATTGTTGTACGGATAATAGTCGGATAAAACAAAAAGAGAGACATTGGTGCAACCGAGGCACAGATATATGTATTTACGAGAATGTCAGACGACAAAAAACTAGTCCATATACTAATATTCTCCGAAAAAGTGTAAAATGTCCGTATGCTTGTGCAAGCTATTATATAAATATGTATAAAGCTCGAGAATCGCCGATTTAACGTGATATAATGCCGATCGCGATACTTATGCCGAAGATGGGCTCGTTGTGTTTTTACTTCTTAAGTGTTTTCGTGTTCCTACGCAGCATTGTTCTCGATTAATTCTCTCTGGTATTCGAACGTTCTTTACGCGATTAATAGCGAGTCTTACACGGATGGATCTTTCCGCGATTATTTAATGTGATATCACCATGGAACTTCACTTTGCAAAGCTTCGATTAAGTAACGGAAACGTTGCGACAAGATTGCTGCCAGAAATTCGTAAGAAGCTCGCAAAAGAATTGTCATAACACGTGGTTGAAACACTTCGCGGAACGCAGACTTTTTGTCGCGATGTTTTTGACCGGAACGGGATTACTGATTTCGATATTGTATTATTATTACGTGTTGTAATAATGCTAGTGTTAAAACGAAATGCTGAGAGTTCCTGAGTACATCGACGATGTCAAAATCCAGACACCAACGAATGGTGTCCTCGTGGCACCGTGAGATGACGTTGTTTTCGCCAAGAAGTTCTTTGGAGACACGAAGCGTTTTAAATCATTTCCTAAGTAACCGTTAAATATTCAGCACATATCCATCTTGTACCATTTTTTATCGTATCTTGTATACCGTATTTGATGTATAGATGAACTTTTCTAGTTGATCAGAATTGTTCAAACAATTCGAATGACTACGTGGCTGGTTTAATCCGCGATGGATTCAATTCAATATTAATCCGATCCAATTGAAAAGTATAAGAGATGTTCCAGGTATATTCCCGTAGCGTAACCAGCGAGTGAATGCAGTGGCGTAGAAATTCGCACGGAGTAATATCGATAATTTCATTTATCTAATATTAAAGAAGCAAGAGTCAACTGACTAATAATTAATTAACTAAAAATTATTTCAATTATTAACGCACTAACCTGCGTTAAAAAAGGATGATTGGAAGAAATAAATTAATCGATTTGTTTATGTCCATTGTGCAACGTGAACCAGGAAAAATCTCAGAAAAAGAAATCTTCTAAATTTGAACATTCTTAACATTCTTATTAAATTCCGAGGACCCGACATTTTGACTACTTTGGTAGTTCTAGTGTTAATTTACTAGAAATCTAAATGCGTGGTGTACAGAATGTAAAATGTACTTGTCTTATATATTCGCTTTTCGCAGTCAAAGGGTTAAATGAATAATCGTGTGAAATATGAAACGCTTGAAAGTCTGTGCCCTCTCACACTGCCTCTGGTTACGCGACTGGTACTCGTAAAATAAGATCTTCGCGTTGGTATTTTCTACCAAAAGTAGATAATCTGGGTGTATTTGTGGGTGTTAGAATCCTAAGAAATTCAGAAACACGAATGGCCGTCTTACACTCGAACTCTATATATAAATAAATATAACCCGTCCCAGGAAACCTTTCACACGGCGCGCGCAGTCACCGGTAACTTTTCTTCCAATCACTGCTTTATGCCCAACTTCTGCGACGTCACAGTGGGACTAAGGCCAATAGCGTGTTCGGAGCAGGGAATGATAGTGGGGACCTGCGCACAACGAACGCAAACTCGTCCGAGCTGAGTGCAAGGTTTCCTGGGATGGGTTATAGCAAAATGAGGCTTACAAGTTCTTCCACGTGAAAGGAACAAAAAGTCCGCTCTTACGCTAGACATAATATAAACATGTTATAGGTGGATGCTGATAAATTTTGGTGGAACGAGATTACGAGACGTGCATTGAAAATTCCGCGCAATTATGCGATAACCGGAATATTTCCACTACTGATTATCATCATTTTCCGACTGAAAAAGATGCTATAATTGTTATTCGCCATATTAAAACTCTACGAAATTCGTATACTTCAATTAAGGTTCCTGAATGTCTAGGTAATGTAATTTATGATATTCGATAGTTTGCTCTATTATCATTTCTGGATGATGATTTTTTTATGATAATTAAGAGCATCCTCTGTGCTCGAAGATCCGAAATATGAATTTCAGAAAACCTAGGATTGCTTCCAAATCCGTTCCATCTTAGAATTTTGCACAATTTCATATCGTATTTATAGAAACCAAACCACGTCGATTATGAATAATCGACTGCTCTCCAATATTTAAAGACTTCAAGTTCTTCGAAGTCAAATGTCGAAGGGTATTCAAAACTAAGAAACAATAATCATTTCTAGTAACAAGTCTGCTAACACTAGAACTACCGGCGATATAATCAGCTATATTTCTATATTTATGTGTACATCCTTAAAAAAAAGGATGGATGTAAGGAATAAATTAATCGCTTTATTTATGTCCATTGTGCAACGTGAACCGCGAAAAATCTCAACAAATGAAACGTTATAAATGTAAACATTTTTATTAAATACAGTGGACCCGTAATTTTGACTGCTTTGATAGTTCCAGTGTTAAGCTAACTCGTCTTACAAATTGATTTTTGTTGAAATTTGAAATTTCGTTTTAAACTAATTCTTTAAAAAGTACGTCGATGGTAATCGTCAAGTCATTCCTTAAGACTTATTGTTAGATAATAAAGTAAGTGCAAATAAATCGTGTGATTCGTTGTCACAAACTATACAAGTCGCACGATTTACTTGTATATAGTTGTATTAACATTATTTCATATGTTTTCTGTACGAAAGTACATCTAGGATTACGAAATTTACGCTTTTATCAGACTGGATATTGCATCTTCCGCGCAGGCAAGGCTTTTCGAAAATCCTCGCAGAGATTCTTTGTCCCGTTATATTGTTTATGAGAGCTACTTAATTATTCTAACTACTAAGATGTCGAAATGAATAATTGTTAAACAAAAATATAAATGTGCAATTTTGACTTCGATCAATTATATATGTATGAAACGAAGTCAATCGAAATCCTTGCTTGCCACAATGCTTTGTGAAACGTCTTCCGGGGAAACTTTTTTCCTCGGCGACGTGTGAACGTTGTACTTTTATAAATATATAAATGTACTTATATTTTATACTCACAGTACCTTGCAAAAACGTGAGGCGTTAATCGTACGTGGATGAGATTATAAATGTACTTGTATTTTATGTCGATGTTACGATTAAGCGTTATATCGTAGGAAGAATCTTCCTGCTTCCGGAAGCGAAACAAAATTTCATTGTCCAAACAAAGTCTGCCAACGATTTCATTTGTTTCCGTGCGAAACCTTAGCCAAATTCTGATGCACCTATTCCATGTACTAGAAAGAGAATAAAGAAATAAAGTCATCGTTCTACCAACCTATAACAAGCTTTAATTCCTGCTCAATTTTTCTAATTAATATCACTATAGCTCGTGATTACATTAATCATATTTTAATTAGTACTTAGATGACGCACGGAATAATTCCGGAAGAAAGTTATATTTGTCACGAACATATAAAAGTTAGACAGGTTTCGTAAATTGCAAAGAATTCTGTGGTCTTTTGCGCATAAAATGATAGGAATTACATTTTCAAAATCAATTTCTGCGGGGGGCACATTTTGTTTCGTTGATTTTTACCGCAACGGTAATTTTAAGTGGGATCACGAAAGCTTAATTAGTGCTTTGTCTACTTATATCTCGTCGGTGATTTTATTTGTTCAGTGGGTAACGTCACAAATGTCACGAAAATGCATATCGGGCTCTGAAGCCCGATAACTCCGGAAATGTAGAATACATTGTGTACAGAATCTATTTATATCTCGTCCGTGGGGGCAAAAAAACGGCAGGCATTCGGTGTATTTCAGAGTCGTGTTTACTCGAAAACCGGCACAGTAATAACTCGTTAAATTAATTGTTACCATTTTTGAAAACAATTTCACGAGCTCAATATGAGTAAGGCGCATCCCCCAGAACTTAAAAAGTAATTATCCTCCGAAATTTTACTGGGTTCGAATAATGTGTACGGATTCGCGTACCTTTTCTGACTCTGTTTATTATTATATATTTCATTATGCTACGTTACATTAATACATTTCTGTATTCTGAATTTCAGGTATATGGACAAAAGGTTGTCGCGTAAGTATAAAACGAATGCATTTCAGAAGAAAATGGTGCACGCGTTCGGTTAAATTTCGTTGGTTATGTCCGCCAATCAGAGTTGGTGGTTGCGGTTTTATTTCCGATAATAATCATATATTTAATTGATGTTGTAGTCAAGTTAAATGGTGGAAGACACGTCGTTGGAATTTTGCGAGGATTCGACCCATTTATGAATATGGTTATAGATGAAAGTATCGAGGAATGCAAAGATGGTACAAAAAATAATATTGGAATGGTGGTAAGTTACAGTCATTGGACAGAATTAATCTTGCAGAAAAAAAGAATTTTTAAGGGAATTTTAATGCACTTTTTCGCGTTACAGGTAATTCGTGGAAACAGTGTAATAATGTTAGAAGCGCTAGACAGAATATGACAGTGTATGAAGAAATTATGTCCATCGCTACTTTGTATTTTTTAGGAAAATAATAAAAAAAATTGTCCGCCATATTTGGTTTTAATCATTCACCTTTGCAATCCTCAAAACTATAATATACCTTTCTTGTAAAATAATGTTAAATAATGTCAAATTGCATTATAATGTTTGAGATCATTTAATTTTATTCATACTTTATTAATTCATTAACTGCATCATATTTTTCGTTAAGTTTGATTATATCGAAATTTATGAATAATGAATTTTATCCTTTTTCATTCGTGCTTTTATTACAAAAATGCGTCACGATAAATCAATGTTTCCATCATTTATATATAGATTTATATTCGTAAAAACATACCTTTGTTTATTTTGCAACTGCACTTTCAATCACAATTAACTTGTATTAATATTTCGATCTTTCCGAAATGCTTGACACAATTCGAAGAGTTTTCGTTCGATAAGCAATTCGATACGTAAAGTCGATGAATCGAGATATCGAATCGAATGCGATACATTTCAAATATTACACTTCGCCTAGGTCGTCACGGAGTAATGTTTTGCTTGTGAATTTTGTGCTTTTTTCTGGTTTTAAGTGCATAAAATGCGGAAAATTGATTTCAAAGAAGACGACTAACATCTGGGGAACATCTGAACATGTAAGTTACACGAACATAACTTATTTATTATATATAATCATAACTTGAATTGAAAGGAACGATGGCCGTACATAAAGGCGATTCGTGTCGTGTCGTAATTGTCGAATATCGGGAATATGAAACGCAACTGCAATCTAGAAAGTACATAAAATTTATTCACCTTGTTCTGAGATTTGACTCTTTACGATTCATTAGATCATTTTCAACGTAACACTTCCGTAATGTACAATTCGTGTTAGACAGATTTTTTGTTTCGCCAAGTAACACTGAGATAGCGCAATTCTCTTCAAACTGAAACACCTAAGAACGAAACATCGAATCGATCTTTCGATCACATTCAATCTCGAAAGAAGGAACCTTTTGAAAATTCCAAGGCACGCACTGCTTTTCAATCGGTCTCCGTGATTCTTTAATCGAGAAATTCCTCGTTCAAAGCGGTTCGAGTTAAGTCATTTTCAAATGAATAATTACACTATCAGTAAGAATTTCAGTGGATACATTAACCGCGTTGAAACGAGGAATTCGTTGCATTTTAATCTCGAAGAATTAATTCACTCACAAAGGCCCGGATGCATATCCATTTTTTTCAAAGGAAAGTTAACGTAATTGCGATCGAACTTTGATGGCATCCACGTTAATCTTCCGACAAGATTCATATATTTATTTAACTATCGGCTCTCTCGAAAGTCAATTAAACTTATATACGTACATTTTGTACATTTATGTACATATATTTATAATAGACACGAGGGGACCTACTACATCTAGTAATACAAGTATTCCTATCGAGAACGAATTGGAAAAAATCGTCGAGACACCTCATGGAAATTTAATTAGAACTCGGAAATATTTCATCTTAAAGTCCTTCATGGATCGTATTCGAAACTTATTATCGTAAAACAAGTAGTTTCTAGGTCCAGCTAAAAATATACGCATTTATCTCCGTTTTCTTTTTAAATTACACGCAGAAGAAGCTTGCTTGTGTACACACCTTAATTGTAATCGTAACGTGCAGAGTATGTCTGGAAGGTGTATTGGCGAGTGATTAAATAATACCGAAGAAGAAAGGAACGCAGTACCAGATAATCTAGAAAATAAATTGGAAATATTAAGTTCATCTTGATCCGTGAATCGAACTTGATCTTCCATCACTTAATAGATACAATACAAATTTACGCTGGAAAATTGCTAATAATATAATTCCTAGCTGTTTATCCATTAATTTATGGTGTCTTTTTAATAATATTGTTCCACGAACGAATAGACTTTTTTCATCACTTAAATTTGATTTAACACGTATCTACATATACTGCGATATGTGACAATAAATAGATTCGCAGTTATTTCTTCTTCCTCGTGCGCAGTCGCAATTGCAATAATTAATTTGCGTTAAACAAAGTCATAGATGTGCTCAAGCTTCTCGTACTAATTGATACTTTTAAGTTTTTCTATCGCGGAAGAAGTAAACATTGTTTTTCGAAAGGTGGCCGGATATCGTGGTATTCGGAACTCTTGCGATGTGTAATTAATATCTTAACGAATTCCTCAACTACAGGTTGAAAATCTGGTCGTTTTATAATCAGTCATGAAATGTGCAGAATTATGATTTTTAAAAAAGATTTAACGGGATTAACGGGAGACAAAAATAGATAAGTTAATCCTACTAGTATAAAACACAAATCGCATCCACATAAATATAAATAATTATTTCGCTGCGATTCAGCGCAATTTTATTTCGACTTCTACTCGACTTAATGAGAGATGGATGATATTATTTACAAATGATAATGTGTTATCATTGATACAGTTGAACGTCTTTGAACTGTACGTGAAAAAGAAAAAGGATCTCGAGTATTACTTCTAAATTATACTGCACCAAGTTCAAGTTAAACACCGACGTTCATGCAATAAAGTCAACTAATGATATTTATAAATCGGTGTGATATTAATAATTGAATGTATGCCGAGAGTTCCGCGGTTGAACCTCGTAAAACGAAACTCTAAGATGGAATGCTTTAAGCTTTACTATCCGCTTCTATTTCACTATCATTCTCTATTTTACTATTCGCTTCTGCTTTCTTAGCCGCTGCACTGTTCTTCGCGGCGATACGAACGTAGCCATTTCGTCTACAGTTATACGGACCTAGTATTTTTTGTTCTCTCTCCGTCAACATCTTTTTAAGCATACTTCCGGCAGCACCCTTTCCTTTCCCCGCATTCGTGGGAACATTTGTTTCGGAGTCTTCCTCGGATACATTACCATTTTCAACCTCTTCGTCGATTACCTCCTCCTTTTCTTCCACTTCGCTTTCATTCTTTACCAATGTCGTTTCAGCGGGGGTTGTGTGCATGTCCGTGATATGTTGTTGCAATTCATCCTGCAAGAACTCGCCGCGACAATACTTGCACTGCGCGAGTTTATGATACTTCCGTCTATGAGTTCTCAAATGTATAGCCGCCGTATATTCCAGATTGCATTCGAAACATTTGAAATGGCGTCCTTCGCAGTGTGTTTTCATATGCGTCTCATATTCGCTGTAGGATACAGAAACACGATGACAAACCTCGCAGTTAAAATTATCGCCCGTGTGGTCCCTTAACATATGTTTCCTTAAGTCGTAGCGATTCATGAAACTCTGTGGACACGTTTGGCATTTAAACCTTTTCTCACCTTTGTGCATCGCCACGTGCATCTTGAAGTACCATTCCGTACTGAAACGTTTCGTGCAGAAACAGCACTTAAAATCCTTCTTCTTATTCCAGTTACGTCGCAGTGGTTTCCTTGAACCCTTTGCTCCTCTTCTTCTTTTCGCTACACGTTTCGGCTCTTGTTTGATTACTTTCGTGGGTTTTTCGATAGCTTTCGGACTGACTTCGGTACTAATACTCGGAGTAGGTGTAACTGGAGAGATTTGTGCCGGTGGCTGTGCGATTTGTGTACTTGTTATAGGAATCGGTGCTACGGTGTTATTTGCCATAATACAAAATTTCGGTATGCCTTGAGTTTGATGTAATAACGATGGTTGAGTAATAATATTAGTGATAGGTACAACACGAAGGGGTGTTAGGAAGGGCTTGGACTGAAGTCCAGTTGTGAGAAGCGGTGTTTGCGACAATACCCAATTATTTAAAGCTAATGGTGTCTGTGGCGTTGCCGAGACGGTAATAAATTGATTTCGAGTCGAAGTATCGGAAGCGGTAGTAGTATTCGTGACAAACGGAGCATTTATAACATCAGGTGTTTTAATTTGTATGGAACCTTGCGAATTAGTTTCCTCGGAATTTAATGTCCTTCCAAGCACAACAGTATTCTGTTGCGGTAGCACGATTGGAAAGCTCGGCATTAATTTGCCAAAGACGTTTGCTGCTTTTGTTGTTTGTGAGGTGGATTGAGAAGGTTTAGTTATGCTATTGTGTAGCTCTTCTCCAATCATTGTTGTTGGGATAATAATTAATTCCTCGTTATTTTTTAATGCCTCCATCGCGCGGCTATTTTCCGTTACCGGATCGAGATAGTCGTTTCTCTTTGATCTTATTGCTTCCATTAATTGTATCTCTCGCTCGCGCATTCGTTCTTTCAACAGTTGTGCACAATCTATATCGTTATGTCGATATACATCTTTTCTAGTACAGTTCCTATGCTTCATACGGGACTTTCGTGTTTTCAGAGTAATGCCACAAATATCGCATGCATCCGCTTTATCGATTCGGTGCAATTTTATCGATGCTCTACGGCAGCGATCGTGATCGATACTTAATGCGTCGCAATTTTTATTCGAACAATGTTTTGCAACTGGCGCATTTATCTCATCGTTCTCAATACTTGTCGCGAGCATTGGCGACACGCCATCGCGATCTACGTATTGCTGTACAGCAACTTCACAAACAATATTCTCACACGCTTCATAATGACCGCAAGCCTTTTTTTCATGTTTAATCGGTAGTAGAGCAATTTCTGATTTACCTTCTATCTTCGAAGGCAACAAATCCTTTTCTTCTGTACTATTTTTCTGAGGCACTTTAAAAGGAATCACACTTATTCCTGACTTCTTAGGTTTAATTAACTTAAAATTCATACCATTCTTTTTCATGTTCAAAGCACTTTTACTCAATGCAGAATTTACTTTTAAACCGATTGGGTGTAATGGAACCGTTTTTATGACTAAATTTGGCTGATTAAGCAAGCGTTTCATGGACTCGGTATTTAACACCTGCAATAGCATAAAACACCATATATGTTACATGTGCTGAAAACTCACACATCCAAGAATATTGACCAAAACTTATTAGGGTGATAACAAATTTTCTCGGATATGAAAATTACTCGACAAAATCGTCTATAAAGCGAAACTCACATCTACCAAAGAACTATTTGCGAAATCTTTGGGACACATCCTGGACGTATCTACTGGCTTGCAGGCCAACTTCGGCAGTGGGGCATAGGCCATTTTCATCGTACGAAACTACCAAATTTTTGATATATATCCTGTAATTCATAAAACATTCGAATCACGTGACTATTTAATATAAAAGAGTCACAGTATTCTTAACTCCACGGAGGGTGATTCGGAATTCGGGTTCGTCTCTACGCGCTCAGCGCGTTGTCAAAGTTGTACGTCATCGACCATTATTTCGCGTTTTATTGGCGTTTTTAACGAAAGGCAGAAGGGCTATTTTTTTGTAGGTTAGTTTAGTGGAAACAAACAATCGTCTTTGACGTGCAATGTTTATATATCGGGGGTTTCATTTTTCCGAGGGTGCACTTACGATTTTCTTTCGATCTATATCGGCCGTGATATAAAAAAGCCACGTGTCACGGATAGAATTTGTTCTGCGGCCACCGAATTCACGGTTCCATCGCAAGAAACGCGTCGTCGCAACGCATGTTGCTTCGATCACAGCAACTTCTGCCGATGTACTGTGTACTTTATTTTTTCATAGCCCCGAAACTTCGTTCCGAGAAACGGGCAGTCATATACTTTCGCGTAGAGAGTTAGAGCACATCGGTACGTTCTTTGGAAATTGTTAACAATCAATTTAGGAAACTCGAACTATCGGTGAAACTCTGCTAAATATACGTATGCCAGTTTCGCTGGAGTATCCATGAAATTTTCGACGCTGGCAATCGTTCAGCGCGTATACTAATATGCGGCGCAGGCGCAACATCTGATTTCTTTGAATTTTCTATTTTTCTCTTTTGAACATTTAAATATGGTGCCGACGAATGTTTTAACAAGTGGCTCTTCATACATCACTTAATATTCCCGCTATACTACGAACCTCCGAGAGCAACTATTTTCATTTGCAGCAACCGCTGTAAAACTGAACGTCTTCTACGTTAATTCGGCAATTCATTTATTCGTAAGTCAATATTATTCTCAACCTAACTAACTTAACCTGACGCGAATGTGACATTCAAAATACCAAAAATTCTCGAAACGTCCTTCCTCTTCTTGGATCAATACTTCAAGTCATAGAAAAATGCAATTCGTAAGGTTAAAGTTTGCAAAATCATATACTATAAAAATGTTCACTTACCTAACTCCTTTCTAACGTTTTACTCGAACTGAAAGAACTGCCGGTTATTTTAATCGAGATTTTAAGTGGAATAAAGAATTTATTGTAACGTTATTATAGTTTAGGAAATGTACAAGTAATGTAATACGATAGCTAAGCATTTATCGTAGTATTTTGTTATCGCGGCTGTTTAACGTGTAGGATGGTGATTTATCTTTGGTATTCTATGTACATTTTACAGTGGTACCTGCTGCCCAGTAGATACTCCGAATTCTTTACGTTGGAGCATATTTTCAGTATATTACGATTCAGAATAATTAGGGCTAATCATCTATTAACGCATACTCCTCGTCCTAAAATAGATAGTTCTCGGTGAATTCATCGTACTTTGAAAAACGGCATTCGTTTCTCGAGCACGAACATATCGTGTCTTCAAGAAGTCCCTCTTTTAAACGATACGTCGTGCACAAATGTCTGATTGTCTTTGTAATCGAGCAATGCATAACAACGACGCGCATATCGAAGCCAAGAAGAAGTAATTCGAACGATAAACGCGAGTGAAGTGTTTTCTTAAAAAGCTTTATTGAACTCAAGTCGGCCGACTTACGCGGATTTCAACATGGCGGTCGTAAACGAGGTCTATACATAGGAACTCTGTAAATCAAAGACAAAGTCAGCGATAAGATTAAAAAGTCGAAGAATAGTCGTACGCTGCCTGAAACAGGTAGAGATCGTTTACGTAGTGAATAGATAAATGCACGAATATTAAATATAAATATATATATACATATATATATATATATATATCTATACGTATATAGTCAACTGCACCGTTCAATAAAACCTTTTTTTTTGGTACAGGAAATCTTTCGGTATTTCCAGCAGATCGAACGTTTAACGGTACTTTCAACGAACTATATGCTGGGTTTACGTTTTAAGGGTAAAACTTACGGCTTCTATATGTATAACTTATCAAGCACAAAGGTACATTGTACAAAATCTGGCTTAGCCCTAGAATATTATTAACATATTTACATCGATCAGTCAAATAAATATCTGTTAGTCTCTCTGCGTCTAAGGATGCGAAGCGCATCGAGTAACCGCCTAAGGCCGGAATTTTTATCGCAGTTTCTCCATTGCTGAGGATTCATGGAATAAAGTAAAGACTCTTGGTGCCTTCGGTATTTAAGCAAAATATTACTATCCTTTTTATTCTAGGCTTGTTCTTCTAGTAGAAAGAGTCCTTCTTGTGTTTACGTCGGGTATCCTAGCATTATTCTAACGGATACTAACTTCTTAGGCTCATCTACCTAATCGTGAAGGTACAATTGCAATTGATGATGGATCCTTTATGTTAGTTCTTTGGAGAGACACAATTCATCTTCGTTTCTCGGATATGACTTTAGTTTTAAATACAGATTCTTCGTGAAATACGATAACACTTTCGTCGTCTCTAACTGAAATCCTTTCTCTTTCCATTCGCTTCTCGCTTCTCGGTTTTACTTTGACGCCATTTTGTTACCACTGAACCGGATATAATAGATTTGGTCGAATTTCTTTCTAAACTGTCCTTTATAATAACGCGCAGGATAGATTACTGTTTTTCTCTGCTATCTTTCATTATATGTATATCACAGAGTTGAATAATTTCTTTCGCACCCTCCCAGTATGAAATCAAAGCTTTTTCGAAAATAATCGATCGTCTTTATCGTCTTTCTTACAAAATGCTTAAGATAAATCTGTCGCTTGATTTTCAAAGAGTTAACGTAATTCCTTGTAGACTTTAGTATTTACATCACCGAGTTGTATTCAGTTTAAAAGAAAGAACCTTTCATGAGAATCTTGAAGAAAAATATTGAACTTTGTCACTTTCTCTCTTTTAGAATCAAGCTACAGAAATCTTCGATAATCATCGGACAATATCGTGGAATTTCGTGGGTAATCTCTATGAAAAATATTCCGATTTTTGAATGGCTACTATTTACAGTGTCAACATTGTGTACCATTATCATTTTATCATTTCATCATTTGTTTCTTCATCGAACGATACAATCCTCAACGCAGCATTCTGACAGTGAACGTATACCACCGAATCTTTCCCCACAAAATTATTCTGAAAAACAACGAATCATTGAACTGACTGTTTTCCAGAATTCCGTGCGATTCTCGGGTTAATAAACGCAGAACGATACCCGTTCGAATGTATTTCGCATCTATTCCTCCACTTTCAAGGGAATCAAAGATAGACTAGAACATTTCAAGTAGATTCTATTCCTTCCTCTTCTAGCTGCATTCCGTTCATTTTTTCACACCGCCGCTTTCCGTCCCAGTTTTTAGCACCGGTTTCTTATTCAAACTCGTCACCGTTCTCGCAGCACCGACTTGTTTGTTAGCCTCGAATTTTTGCTGAAGAGAAGCAACATTCGATTTACTGTTAGCTGCTCTTTGCACCGGATTCGTTTTCGTTCCCGATTCTGCACCCTTCGCTTCCGCTTTCTGCGTTAACTTCGACGGTTGCGTTGTTCTCGTCGCGGAATCTTTAACGGCGGATGACAACGACTTGTTCGCGACCGTACTTCCGGTCGGAGACTTTTTCTTTTCGATGGAACTAGTTGTTTTGGACGTAACATTTAATGGCTTGATCGGTGTCGATGGTGATTTCGCACCTCTCGGCAGGGTAGGCGTCTTTTGAGTACTCTTCGGTTGAAAACTGATTTTTGGATTGTTTCCCAACACGTCCGGTGACTTTGTACTGCTTTGATTAGAATTCGAACAACTCGAAACTAGATCGGGACTGTTCGACTTTCCAAGATTCTCCTTAGGACTACAAGGCACACTTTTCGGAGATGCCGCATTCAGACCAGTATGCGACTCCTGTTTATCTAAACTATTATTTGCCTGATTCCCATTGTTATTCGATTTTTGAAAACCTGATATCTGTTTCGATCGTAGACTCGCGTCGGATGCTTGCCTCGCGGTACCGAAGTTGGTTTCGGTTCCCTGCTTCACGGATTTCAAATTACCGTCTGAATACTGCTTGGTAGGCCTCACTGTATTATCGACACTCTGCCTCGTTTCTTTTGTGTTCGCATTCTTCGAAATATGTGGAGGTGTCTTGGTTCTACTAATCGGTGGTTTTACCGATTCTTTACCATCAACGGTATCCTCGCCTTTCTTCGTATTTGTTGTTAACACTTCCGTCAACCGATTCTTCGTCGATAACAGAGGTTTACAGGGCAAATGATTCTCCAGTGGTTTCATACCCAGTTCCTTCGACATCTCATCATTAACATTGGGATTACTCGTTTCGAGGGACGCTAATTTCTTTGTATCAATCGGTTTTAATCCATCCGCCTCCTTTCGTGGCACGTTAAGTACGGATGGATTAAGGTATCCGGAACTAGTAGTGGAACTGGAGGAATTAAACTTCCCAGACGTGGAATTCGAGTAAATGCTTCCGGGTGATTTGTAATGATTCGCGTTCATGTAACCACCGAGGGAACTATTCGAACCCAGACTCTCCGCGTTCTTCGCACTCTCTTCTTTCTCTTTCTTCTTTCTCGCGAGAGTAGACGTGGAGTAAATGGAATCGAAATTCCGATTGGAAATTTCGGATACTATCTCCGATAATAATCCCATTGAATCTAATCCACCCGCGGGTTTAACGGTTGCGTCCACGCGTTTTGGTAATTTGTATTCGTTAGCTGCTCGTTTATCCAACTCTATGTTCTTCCTGTTCTTCTCGGGAATGGATTCTTCTATCACCGCGTAAATATTATCATTCGAGGGTGATTCCTCGGTAATCTTAGTCAAAGTTGGTTCCGAGATCAAATTCATGCAATCATCATAAGTATTGTCCACCGTCATTTGCATTGTTTTCACCGGTGGATTTTGGTAACCCGGTAATCCTAGGATCTTTGGGCCACTCTCATTAATTTTATCGGTAACCACGGCAGTTGGTGGACCTGGTGGTGGTGAAGTGGGTCGGGTACTCGTTGGAATACTCGTGGGTCTTTTAATGGGAGTAGTTTGTCGCATCGAACCAAAAGTATGAATATTAGGTCGCGGTGTTACTTTACTGTCTTTCATAGACTGCGCTCGCAAAACGACGTTTTTTTTCTCGCTCTCCGTCACCGGAACCACCGAAACCACCGGAACCACCGGAATCACAGGAGTCGGAGTATCGATCTGTTTCTGCGGTATCGGATGAGATATCTCCAAGTTCCTCAGTATCTCCTTATCAATCACTTTATTCGCCTTATGATGCTGCGACCTCGGCAAAGAATTCGTTTTCTCGTCTTTCTGCATCGTGTGGAAACCTGCCCGTAGAATTCCGGAATTCGGACGAAGCATCGAAGCTATCCTGTTCAAAGTACTACCTTTATCTGGTTTCCTCTCAGTTTCATTTAAAATAACATTTGTCAGCGGAGTACTACTAGGTCTGTCCGGTTTCGACAGCGTTGTTATCGACGGTGTGGGTGCTGGTCTCGTGGGTATTTCCGGTGCAGGTCTCGTAGGTGCTGTTGGTGCATCCAATTCCACAGAAGTGCAGGTGGTTGCAGCGAGCACAGGGCTACTGATCAATGGGCGTGCATTGCTCCCAGGATTTAAAGGTGGCAATGTTGGTGCTGCTTGCACGTCGCTGAAGCAAGATGCAGCGTTTAATAATGACGTTCTTGGGACGTTAGTTTTTGGGACTGTCTTGATGTTGGTTTTTATTGCCACCGTTGGAATAGTAGGTGGAGGAGGTGCAGACTTCGTTGGTTCAGCTTGCTTCCCTTGATTCTTAATCGGCGTTATAGTGAAACCTTTGAATTGTCCGAAGAGATTATTGTTGTAACGCTCGTCAGCTTCCGCTTTCGGCAGTAAACTCGCGCATGCCGGATCCTGGCTCAGACTAGAATCGATGGTTTCGATGTTACGTGGCATGGGACTGGAACGATCGATCGTTTTGATCGATAATCCATTGTGGCCACGATCATTCCTGAAATTTTAAGCACAACTGTAAGCTAGGGATTTATGGGGTGTCAAGCATTACTATCACCTCTATCATATTTTCTTTGACTATCTCTAACTTGCAATTTCCTTATCACCGAATCTATCCAGATTACGTTGATACTCGTCTCCAAAGTGAGACACAAATTTGACAAAAATGCCTCGACCAAGTTTACTACGGCATGCATTCACGAAGTATCTACGCGTCGAAACAATTCACTTCGTTGTAACTTAAGGACGTGCATGTTTCTGTGCACAAAACTTCTCAAGCCTTCTTGGTAGAAGTGAATCATTGTCTCAAACTAACTCAACGCATGCAAAACACGAGAATCTTGCGGGGGAATGTTAGTAAACGATTAAAAGTATTAGTAGCAAGCACTGGAAGGAGGAAGTCTGATTGATTATACATAAGAAAACTTCATACAGTACGTATAAAACATTACATTTATTCAGTAAAATCGTACAGTTGATTTTGTTCGGATGTAAGCGTTATTACTGGAATTTTCTCAAAAATGTCTGATCTGTGATTTTCGACTATTATTATTACACTAAAGAAAGAAGTTAAGTATCCTGCGATGTAAGTCTCCTCAAGAGAATCATTTGTTGAAAGGGGAATTAAGTAACTCGTTAATACTGACTCTTTGACTTAATTGCTACGAGGCGTTCGGTATTCGTAAGATGCAAGCAGCCAATCAGAAGAAAGATCCGTCCATGCTCATGCTCGTCTCGTTTCATTTGAATGTTTAAGCATGCTCGAGATTTTTGAATGGAATATTTCCATATTTCGATCAGTCGATTATCCCTGCCTCTCTCGAATCAGTATTCAATATCTTTTATCCTCTTATCACCCATTTATTAGCACAATATAATTATTCTCAGTGTTCCAACTGTTTTGCAAACTGAATTGAAACACACGCCATCAAGTTCTATATTGTTACTTGAGCATAAAGTGACGTAGAGATTATTAATAAATATATTCTTTGCATCTTTACATTATCACTATGAAATCATTTTATACGAGTTAATAAGAAGTTATTTGACACTCGGTTTCTTCGTTAAAAGTATCATTGAGATTCCGTTAAAATTATGCATTACAGTCGACTTTTTTCCAATTCAACGAATACCGGAGATTAAGCTTGAAAACATTAGTTGGGTTACGTTAAACGAATTATTATTTTGAAGTAAACTTGAAACGGTACTTCTTGGGGTTTAGAAAAAAATCTCTGTAACGGAGTATTTCGTTCTGACTAACGAATTAAGATCACAGTGTAATACTAAATAAGTGATTTTGGCTATGAAAACAAAATCATGAAGATAATCGAGCAAAGTGAGAACCACCACCAACCCTGCATGCCATAATGCAAAGATCATAGCTCCAAATTGAAGATCTACTATGACCCGAGCACTAGATCAGAATATTTCATTCCCATTTATATGTATTCTAAGATATTTGATAAATTTCAATCACATAAACCATTAATATAATATCGACAATCGTCTCAGTCGAATCAGATCTAGATACACAAATGATCTCTCGATCTTATTGTCTTTAAATACCCATACATTGAAACCCAAGGTTTAACCTCCACATTCATTTCATCGACATTCGATATCTCGATCATTTATACAATATTATATTAATATTCATAATCCCCTTGCACTCCGCAGCGAATCACAGTCGCCACTCAGTGTAATGCGGCAACTCGAGTAGCGACTGAGAGGCGACATTAACACTAGAACTACCGCAGATATACTCGCTTATGTTTACATATTTATTTATATATAAATGATGGCTGGAGGATTGAATTAATCGACTCAATTATTCGCGTTATGTATATCAAATAAAAGTATATTAAATCGCAAATAATTCGCCGTGGTATATTTGAATAATTTCATTCAAAATGGCGGACATGTCATTCCGATGCCCTCGGTTGTTTTAGCGTTAAGATTTTCTTTAGTTATATTTTACTGTTGGATATTAAATCACCGACAGGTGGCGTAAGTTTTAATGTCGCCTCTCAGTCGCTACGTGACTTGTCGAGCTAAAGTGAGTGGTTACTTAGAGTCGCGTCTTGAGTGCAAAGGGTTAAGTTCTCGATATTCGATGTTGTGGTCATTTATACTATATTATATTAATATTTATAATGTAGATGTTTGAGAACTCCTATTAATATACTAGGAATGACTGTCAAAAGTGGCGACCGCGTAACAATGGGTCTCCTTTGGAAAGATCAAGGCACAAGGTGTCTCAGAGATAAGTAATCAGAGATAAGTTTATGAATACAGGACTTCAGATCTTTGGTTTGAGACTTCGATCCGGTGCTGGTGGCGGCGGTGGTTTTTTATTATAAAACGGAGCAGGTGTTTTCGACTGTTCATTTCCGTTCGGTAATAACGTATCGCTCGTATCCGGCGTTACAGCGGAAGTACTACCAGGACTCTCGTTTAAATGCTCAAACTTCACTTCCGTTTTAAGCGTGAGTCCCTTGATATTTTTCGACGGCTTTTTCTGTAACTGCTGTATGCGCTCAGATATTTTCGTACCTAACTCGGACTTCAACTTTTTCTGGCACCCATACTCCGTTACTGGGACGACTTCCGGCATATCGGACTCGGACTCGGACTTTCTATTACTGTTTTGATTCGTGTTACCAAGTAACACCGACTTTCTATAATCGATTTTATTACTGCAATTAATTACGTCCGGATTAGTCGTCGAGATTAGGTCGGTTTTAGTGATCTGAAGCTTCTCCTTCGATGGCAGATTCTCACTGATCGTAAATACACGATTCTCGGTCGTTGATTCTTGTCGCGGTGCAAAGAAAATCACGACCCGCTCGTAAAAGGTTTTTCCCGCGGTTCGCTCCGTTTTCGGGGTACGAGTTTTACGTGACGTGAAAGCATGCGGTTTCCGTTTCTCTTTCAAACGGTCTAGGCTAAATACGTACGTAGACATCATGCCCTTCTTCCAATGTTGCCCGGAGTTCCTGATGTACCAGACTCCAAAGGACGATAGTCCTACCATTGGCAAAATCCCAAGGACGATCACATACAGCGCCGTAATGAAATCATTTCGTGCTGCAAAGTTCATATTTCATAATATTTTCATTTAATCTAATCATCTTATATTAATATTAACTCTTTGCAATCGTGCGTATTATTATGAGTCGCGTATCATCAGCGATGGATGATGAATGTTGCTATAAATATTCGAATGAAGACACTTGCCATTTGGATCTTCCGCTGGACCACTGTCTTCGGAACCACCGACTCCAGGTTCGGTGCAATCGGGTGGTCGAAAACCACGATTACAATGACAGTGTCCGAGGCTATTACACACTCCATTACCACCGCAATCGTTGGGACAAGCTTTCCCACCGGACAAGGATGCTCGCAAATCAGCCACCGGCATGCACTTCTGGTTGACACACATCTGGGGCACATCGAAATGTCGTTAGAGGAATCGAGTCGACTGAGAACTACATGATTACACGATTACACGAACACGGAAAGATTATTACCTTCCCAGGTGAACACTTTGCACCATCTGGCGCCAAGCCAGGATCCACCTGGTTTAATCCCAGATCCACAATGGCCGACCGGCAAGGAATGATCTTGCCCCCATTATTGATGAACGAGTGACTCAATATTGCCACGGATTCCATGCCGAATTCCAGTCTCTCGTTCAGATGTTTGCAGTGTAACATTCCGCATAGAAGATTTCTAAAATGTGTGAAATCACCGGGTATATTTATAATCGAGTATTCGTTATCGTTGAAGAAAGTTGATGATACAAATTGAAGCTTACTGGTCATTGCACTTGACGTAACTAGATGTCACCCTGTTGTAGCCGCAATTACCATGCTTGGTACCCTTGTTGTTCATATCGTAGCACTGCGCGTCGGAGGAGGTTCCCGTTGGTCCCCAAAGTAGTTTACACTGATCATTATGAGTCCTGCAGGAACCCTGATAACAGAATGCTTTTCCCATGCTACATGATTCGCCGTCCATCTTAAAAACATCCGATGGACAGTACTCGCTCTGACCGGTGCAATATTCCGGCAAATCGCACTCGTGCTCGGCGCTACGACATTCGGTGCCCGCAGTTTTTGGCCGACATGTTTTCAAGTCGCAACACTTGCCAGTTGCGCAACTAGCATTGCTGTGCAACATGCAAGTGGTTACATTGCAACAGGGATTGTCACAGTTCTCCTTGAGACCACAATCGCACTGTTCACCTGGCTCAACGAATCCATTCCCGCAAATGGGACTATCGAACAACTTTTGCGGTTTGTTTCGCAAACAGTAATCCATGCCGTGCTCGAATGCCAGAGCAAGATGTTCCAGAGAACAGGAGGACCAATGAGTAGGCCCCGAGGATCCGCTCGATGGTGCCATAATGCATCTGTAATCAGATGCAATTGAGCCCGTTCAGCGAGTTATGCTTCTCGATCAACGATAATCGTGATTACTTCCTACCATATACAATCGCACGGTTTGCATTCCCAGCGGGACAAACTCTGCGGAACAAAATCTATCGAATTCCCAACGGAGATTGTAGCGCGGTGATTCACGACGATTGATTTATATGTATCGATACATGCTCGTTTGAAAATAATGCGAAAATAATACGATAATAATAAATGTACAAACTCGAGAAAAACGAGCGCGTGTCGGAAATAATGAGAGATTATTCGATTATCCGCGTACACAAAGGATTTTTCTCGGACGCTTCCACTGCGATGAAAGCGAGGAACGAAAGGCAAGAAAAAAAGAAAGGAACCATAACCCACTTTTCCTCGGGACACTCGCAGTCAGCGGAATCGTGTTCCATGCCGAAATTGTGACCCATTTCGTGAGCGACGGTTGCCGCTACCAATCCAACGACATTCGAGTGGTCCATCGAGACACCACCTGAGAACTCGTACGTGCATATTGGCCCCTTAAGCGCCTTTCCCACGACACCACCCTCGAACTGAATTCGCCTGGAAATCCGAAAAAATTCCTCCTTGACACCTCGACAGATTTCCCGACACTTTTCACGATCTATGTATACATATCGATATATACTTACGTCAATAACTGAGCATTGTCGTTGGGAATGTCCTGCACCAACTTTTCCCTTCTGTATCGCAGGAAATTCGAAAGAGTTGTATCGCCGTTTGGGGACAGGCTTATCTCGTCCGTGTCGGACCAAACTTGAACACCCACCAGAGCAATAAATATGTTCAATGGCATGTAAAACTGAAAGATTTCAAATTTCCCGGCTTAAAAAACAGAACGGATACACGGAGAACAAAGAACTTAAAATCTCGAGTGACTTTAACTTGGGTTGGTATTTAACATTTAACACATTCTTGCTTTGGGGCATTGTCAGCCGAATATTAGTCAGCAATGTTTCTATGAATTTATTTATATATTTAAATTCATTCAATTTATTCAAAATAAATTTATTTCTGCCGACAAAAAAGTGCTGTAAACACCAACATTTAACTTTGTCAAAATGTACTCAAACGTTCTCAGGCCGAAGTGTAACGCATCTAAAGACTCACATTTGAGTAATCCGACGTCTATTTAACTTTTCGGTGATTAACGGAGAATAATAAAAAGAAATGTTTTTAATTCTCGCAATTATAACGTTATAAAAACGCGTCTTTCACTAATAATGACCTAGTTACAATTAAAATAATCCTAAATTTCAATGCCAACTGATGATAACTACGAAAAATATACACCATTATTCAAGTTCACTTTTGGCCCAAAAGTAGTCATCGCATGTGAGACATGTTATGCCAACCCAAATGGTAAAGAAGTATACTAACGGCGTTTATGATATTGGCTATGTCCTTGCAATGTTGGTACACTTTGTCGAGATTCTCATCGAGAGCCATGTACTCTTTCTTATCTATGACAAGGACCAATTCCACGTATCGCGAGTGTCTGTTCGCGTTGTAAGGTCCCCGTATAACTTCCGCAGCCCTTTTATGCTGTAAATGACAATAAATTCGAATAGTTAGGGAATCGTTTAGGGAAAAAGAAATGGATGCACGGCGATCGGAAAGTATCGGTGTAAAACGTAACGTACCCTTGAACCTCTGCCAAGGCGATGTTGTTCACGGTCGAAGCTTGCATGGTGCGGCGTTCCTTCGTAACCTGCGCGAAACAAAAAGTCCGATGATCACCGGCTGAGATTCTCGGTAAACTTAAGGACAAAGACAAGAGAGGAGAGAATGGGAGAGGTGAAGATAAGGGAAGAGAGAAACAGGAGAATGCTCCCACATTCGTTAAGACCGTTAAGGAGAGACCAGACTTCTTGGGACAGGTATTCGGACTCCAGGAAAGGAAGACGTTTTGTTGGCAGAAAAAGCAAGGGCAACGTCTCTCCTCGGACAACACGACGAATATCATCTTTACCGACGATCGTGGAACTTTATACTTTGCAGCGTTTGCGCTTCAAGTTCACCCTTTTGCAGATCCTAGTCGGCTTTTTGCGAAATTGATTCGTGGAATTCCACGTACTTGCAAATGAAATTCGTTTGCAAATATTTCTTGCAAAATAAATTCTATTATTTGCTAATCATTCACCCTTTTTGCAAAATAAATTCATTTATTTGCAAATCATTCACTCTTTTTGCAAAATAAATTCATTTATTTGCAAATCATTCATCCTTTTTGCAAAATAAATTCACTTATGTGCGAATCAAATTCACACCTTTTCAGATCACATTGACCATTTTTCAAATCAACTTCACTCGTTCGTAAATCAAATATTTACAGACAATTACTCTTTCCCGTAAACTGTAAGAATTCCAGCTAAAATATATAAATTTTCAACGGATTTTATTTTCATTACAAAAATGTAAGAAAACAAACCCGTAGAAAAACTTGCTTTACAAAATAGTGAATTCGGTCTGCAAAGGGATGAATTTGTTTTACAGAAGGATGAACTTGATCCGCAAAAAGGTGAATTTGATTGGCAAAAGGATGAGTTTGGAGTGCCAATCCAATATAAAATTCCAAAATCCCTGTATTTAATAATAGCGTGTTTGTCCCAATATGATACTAGGGTTTCCCTTACTTAGGGAAAATGACGAGCGTGTCTTTCAAAGCATAACAAAACAGTTCAAATTTCTTCTATCCAATAAATAAATATCACAAAAATGTACCGCAAGTGTGATTGGTGATGAGATCACTCTGCTTGTAAACATAATGATCCGCCTCCAAAGTGTCACCCTGGGGATGAATGTGATGGAGGTTTTCGCCGTCGAAGACGACGCCGCGTAAACCTCTGCAAGTGGATAATGCTACCCAGGACTCAGGAACGTCTCGCACGCTACCTTGGTAGTGGCAGAGTTCCTTAAAAACAACATAAATCACCAATTATAATTCCATAATTAAACCTCGAATTTTCGAAATAATTAACGATTAAAATATAAGTCAGACTGGCAAATGGACTGGTCTCGTTCCAATGGATTTTCGAGCGCGTTATCTCTCAACCGTTCAGTCGCACCGAGAGTTGAAGGGAGTCGGTAGATCCACCGAGTACAAATATAGTTGGCCCAGATTCTAGTGGGCCAACCATATTTCCCAGCTTCCTTTTTGCTCCTTTGCAACAAGGATCGGCTTATCTCGAAATACGAGCCTCTCTCCAACATGAAAGCCTCTTAACCGTAGGAATTTATCCTACCGTTCGAATCATCCTCCCTTTCTAAAAATAACGTCTCAACTGTTTTACCACCAGAACTACGAAACGGGTAAAAATGACTTGTCGTCCATTTTTAGTTCAATCATTCGAATATACACCTCGCATTCTTTAACCCTTTGCACTCCGTAGGCGTCGTTATTGCGCCTTATGCTTTCATTGCATATTTAATTGATAACAACTGATCTTTTTTTTTAGTAAAACAGAAGTTCAGTTTTCAGATGCTCCAACGCAAAAATGTCACGGAGTTGCTGCACTCTTGAGTAAAAAACACTCGGAGTGCAAAGGGTTAAGATTTGATATATTAAGGGTACTCCATAACTAATGTCGTTTTTTCAAATTGAATAAACAGCACCACCTTTTTCATGGACGTGATTTGTTATTACATAATTATATATTTATGAAATTTATTGACGTCAGGAAATAAAAAGGTTGCCCGAAAGATGGAGGATTATCAATAATGACAGGGATTATATTGTTAATTAATTAGCTAAGTGTTAAATAAAGTATTAGAATTTTGTGTACCGTAGTGTTACCATATGGCGATATATTAAAAAATTTGTTTATAAATATAAACAAAGTGCTTTTCACACTGCATTATATATCTAGATATGTTAGAATACAAGAATTAAGAACAGAATTTTGTTTATCAATTAAAAATCATTGCAGCTGCAAAGGGTTTAATCGGAGAAATATTGTACGTTTTTAACGTTTCCCGGGTAATAATGGCAAGAATGAATATAGGAATGATTGATAAGTAATCAACGGACTCGATCGAATAATTACAAGGGTTTTGAGTGCAAAATCGGTTAAATACGAGATAGATATTTTAGAATACAAGAATTAAGAACAGAATTTTGTTTATCAATTAAAAATCATTTCGGCTGCAAAGGGTTTAATCGGAGAAATATTATACGTTTTCAACGTTTCCCAGGTAATAATGGCAAGAATGAATATAGGAATGATTGATAAGTAATCAACGGACTCGATCGAATAATTACAAGGGTTTTGAGTGCAAAATCGGTTAAATACGAGATAGATATTTTAGAATACAAGAATTAAGAAAAGAATTTTGTTTATCAATTAAAAATCATTGCGGCTGCAAAGGGTTTAATCGGAGAAATATTATACGTTTTCAACGTTTCCCAGGTAATAATGGCAAGAATGAATATAGGAATGATTGATAAGTAATCAACGGACTCGATCGAATAATTACAAGGGTTTTGAGTGCAAAATCGGTTAAATACGTTCGGACCAGTTGCGTCGGCAGAATGTCCCTCATTTCAGCGACCGAAATTAGCTCGTCTGTTTGACCAACCATGGAACGTGCCGACAATTTTCAATGAAAGCGACGGAAAGAGACGGAGAGAATGTGTGTTGCGACTGGACGTACCAATTAATTTATTCAATTGCGTAAAATGTGAAACCAACGACAACAGAGCGCAACGAACCCACGGGTCGATCAAATGCCTGACGCGCCTGATGCTTCGTCTCCCCTCTTCGTCCTTCACGATACAAAATAACGAGTTTAATACAATAACAGAAATAATATTATTCACCCCAGTGGACAGTTTTAACCCCGAATTAACACCAGAATTATGGACAACATATTCAGCTATATATATACATTGACATGTGCGTCCTTAAAAATAAGGATGGATAGAAAAATGAATCGAAATTAAACGATTTAATCGATTTTATTAATACCGATTATTAGCGATTATTACACTTGTATTAATTATTAAATATGACTACTATAAGTGGAGTTATTATAATAGGTTCGATTTAATAACTCTGAATAAGGGGATCAATTTTATATACGTTACTGTACGGTAGAAATTTATCGTTTTCTCGAATCCATGAAAAAGTACGAAGCCAACCGAAGAAGACTCTCCGGGAGATATCCAGGACGGAAATTGAGTGGCAGAAAAAATCTGCAATTTCCGATCCGCGGTTGGCGCCCGGAGTTGAGAAAAAATTCCGTTCAAACACGACCCGGATGATTCAACCTACTCCGCCAACTTCGGTCCGCCATTTCTCTGCTTTCATTCCGTGAAATCTAGTTATCGGGATCCCCGAGTTTTTATGGGACAGGAATCGAGTTTCATCCGCGAGGTAGATATTATTTTTCGATAATGAAATCATTAGTTGATTTGCTTTGTGTGAGGAACTATTTGAGGTTCTATTTGAGGTTCTATTTGAGGCTCCATTCGAATCCGGTTTTTCGATACTCGGACACGAAGCTCGTTAGGAGAAGTTCGTTAACACTAGAACTACCAAAGAAGTCAAAATGGCGGGTCAGTAGTATTTAATAAAAATGTTCGAAATTCTAATTCCCCTTTCCTAAGATTTTTTACTCGAACTATTAAAATTGCAGTATAAATAACGACGAGAGTTAATCACGTTAACGCTAGACTACCAAAGAAGTCAAAATGGCGGGTCAGTAGTATTTAATAAAAATGTGTCGAAATTCTAATTCCCCTTTCCTAAGATTTCTTACTCGAACTATTAAAATTGCAGTATAAATAACGACGAGAGTTAATCACGTTAACACTAGACTACCAAAGAAGTCAAAATGGCGGTCCCACGGTGTTCAATACAAACAAAATTTAATTCGATATTCGACAGAGAAAACCAGGCGCGACAAAAAATATCATCCATCGTCGGCCATCAAACACCTCGTTGCATGTAATATTGTAATAATAATAATATATAATATCCTTATAATACCAATATTTAATATCGCCAAAATTTCATTCGACCTTCGACAAGGAAAACAAGCGTGTTAAAAAAATAGCTTGCGGTGAATTCATGGAGTGGTCCCATCATGGTTCCCCAATATACTGTCGGTAATTCTAGTCTTAACGAGGTGATCGCATAAAATAATAATCGGTCACGGCACAAGTGCGAATGGTTCGTGAAATGAAAAAACACCGGCTAGGCGTGTCGTCACGCACGATATTCTTCGCGGAAGTTAGTTGTTTGTTAATGGTGGATACCAACGAAAGTATATGGAAGTACATAAATCTACGTGGAACGTTCGACCGGTGAAACAGTCAGACACAGTGAGTCACCTTCACGATCGATTTCCAACGAACCACTCGCCCTGTGTTTCTTTTCAATTGCTTTTTCTCGGAACAGTCAAATCAACGCCACGAAAAAAAGCGTGACTATTTTATACAAATCCTAACCTCTCTTTTTATCGATCGAAGAAAAAGTGACTGCGTAATTATCTACTAATTCCTGCGATGGGAAACAAACGTCGATAACCTGAAATGGTATGAAATGGTATGAAATGGTTATTCTTTTCGGCGCCATCTTTCGCAAAGTTTTCGGACACCAATGTTTTGTACAGAAACAAATATTTGTCTTCCTTCTGAATTAAATATTACTATTAATTAATAGTAAATTAATATAATTAAGCTTGTTTTACGTGAAAGACAGTGTATGGTGATATAGTTTGGAACTGAAAATGGAGTCTTAAGGATGCGCATTTGTGTTCTGCGCCATTGTGGTGCTAAGGATATATGGCACACCCCGAAAGGGTTAATTGGTACGGAAGAGAGCAGAAACGTTAACGAAGTAGACTTACTTGTTTCGAGGGAGTATGTTGTTTGTAGTTTCCACGATGCTGATGGAGCTGCTGATAACCGACTGGAATTAAATCGGTGTTTAATCTTAGGTCCAGAACACGTTTTACTCCATCCACCTCGAAACCTACGGTTAGCACATCCGCGTGTTCGACATCCTGGAGGAAACACAGAGAACAATTAATTAGTGCAAAACCAACCATTTTGTCCTTTATCGTGGAACTGAATAATTGAGCTGTCTATTTTGAAAGTGGCATTAGTCCTTTTTTTTAAATCAAGTTAAAATTTATATATATATATTTATATTTATATTATAATAGTTACACAAAATTATTTTGAAACTATGATAAAAGTTAAATAAAGTTACACCAAATTATTTTGAAACTATGATAAAAGTGAAATAAAGTCACACCAATTAATTTGAAACTATTATAAAAGTTAAATAAAGTCACACAAAATTATTTTGAAACTAATATAAAAGTTAAATAAACTCACAAAATTATTTTGAAACTATAATAAAAGTTAAATAAAGTCACACAAAATTATTTTGAAACTATTATAAAAGTTAAATAAAGTCACACAAAATTATTTTGTAACCATGATAAAAGTTAAATAAACTCACACAAAGTTATTTTGTAACTATAATAAAACTTAAATTGATTTTTTTTAAAGTAACTTTGTGCAATTATTATAAAAGTTAATCTGATTTTTCTTGCGGATTTAAACCATTTTCAAAATAAACAGCTCAATTAACTTCCAAAAAACAGACGCTTCGACTATCACTCTTCGTCGCAGGATCTTTGTATCTCGAGATAAAACAAGCCAAACAAAATAACAAAGTAATAATGATTATTAATTTCCGATGTCACACGGTACAACAAATTACTCTCAATTAAGAGTTCATTATGTTATAATTTCCAATTGGTGCTCACGCCTATGCGCGGAACCACAACATTCTGCACCTGTTGCACCGGCCGTCAAACAGGCTGGCATCACGATGAAACAAGCAACAAAAGTACTTTCTATGAAAAACTTAATTCTCCGGAAAACCGAACGAATCAATTTGTTTCAATACTTCGGGTTTGTGCTGCGTCGGAACACATTTTCACTCCAAATTTCACCGTCGATCGAGTAATCAAACGTTAATATTAATAAATATGGCGTTTCTCGCGATTATTAAACCAAGAAAATCTTTTGCGAATCACGCATTCTGAATATCTTTCTATTAATACATAAATAAAGAGCAGGAATACTTTGTTTTTCGTTGTAAATTCTCATAAAACAAAGTGATATTAACCCTTTGAAAGTTATAATAAAGTATAACTCTTAAGTCACGTTCTCATGAATCCGTACATTTTGTCTCGTATCATTTTTTCGGTGTAATAATAATTATAAAAATAAATGTAATAATTCCTTCCTTCTTTATTGCGTTCGAATAATAATTCTGTTGCTAGTTTCACGTGATACAATTCCGTTAGATTAACGTGCGGCTAATTTCACGTTATACGACATTCTTTGGACATGAAAAAAGTTGGGTTATATAGAGTGAACACATTTCTTCAATTAATGCGGCAATTAATTGAAATAAACACAGAATGATTGTACAAAATCATAATGAAATAAATGAATTATGAAATTCACACAGTCGTTTAAAAATTTATGAGCATCGAGTGATACGTACCAAATGGGTTTGCTAGGGTTTTTTGGGCGGATGGTACGCGTGCCGGACGCAAAATGAATTTCCGAATCCAGCTATTACGAATTCTACCGCGTCGATGTTTAATTCATAGAGGACGCTCCAAACGGGCGCCTTTTCACCAAAAGGAAATATCGCGTACGTGCCAGAGGAATCTACGATGTTCTAACGGTAAACCGGAAGTCGGGGAGGATGTAGAGGAGGCGAGAGTTTCCGGACAATAGTTGCACGGAGGACTCTGACGATTCTATTTCGCCCTCTTTCGGCTCTTTTTCCTAGCAAACCAGCGAACTACGGTGAAACCTTATGCCGGTGATATAAATGGTTTTCCGGTGGATGGAAATAATTCATCGAAATTTACATTCTCGTTTGTATCGATAAAGAAAGACCAGAGAATAATCCGTGGTGCGCGACTAATTTGTTAAACATAGAGTGTATCCGCGAAACGATTAACGAACGTATCGGCTAATGATTTCTCCTCTGACTAACGACCTAACCGCACCGGTCGAACAAACGAACCGCGCTGCAATTAAAATCCCAAGGCTACCGATTGTTACCGCGTGATTAACACTGGAACTACCGAACCAGTCAATATGGCGAGTATTGGGTATTTAATGAAAATAGCCAAATTTATAATATGTTTTCTGAGATTTCTCGCGGCTCGCGTTGTGTAATGGACACAATTAAATGCAGGTATTTATTTTTACCATCCATCCATTTGTCGGCGATTAAACGCTGTGTTGCTATGTAATATCGTAATAATAATACCTGATTTGGGGTCGAAAGAAGTGGTTTAAAAAATTTTTCGGGCGAAAAATGGGACGATCCAAAATCGCAAAAATGTGAAGGGGTATACCTTCAAAAATTGTCAAAAAATCAAAGTCGCCAATTTCACTTCTAAATGGCCCAAATCGATGGTAGATGATGTATAAACATATTCTAGGATGATTTTGGGTCGAAAGAAGTGGTTTAAAAATTTTTTCGGGCGAAAAATGTCGATCCAAAATCGGAAAAATGTGAAGGGGTATACCTTCAAAAATTGTCAAAAAATCAAAGTCGCCAAAATCGCTCCTACATGGCCTAAATCGATGGTATATGATGCCTAACGATGTTCTAGGACAGTTTTGGGTCGCAAGAAGCGGTTTAAAAAATTTTGCGGGCGAAAAATGGGTCGACCAAAATCGCAAAAATGTGAAGGGGTATACCTTCAAAAATTGTCAAAAAATGAAAGTCGCTAATTTCACTTCTAAATGGCCCAAATCGATGGTAGATGATGTATAAACATATTCTAGGATGATTTTAGGTCGAAAGTAGTGGTTTAAAAATTTTTTCGGGCGAAAAATGGGTCGATCCAAAATCGGAAAAATATGAAGGGGTATACCTTCAAAAATTGTCAAAAAATGAAAGTCGCCAATTTCACTTCTAAATGGCCCAAATCGATGGTAGATGATGTATAAACATATTCTAGGATGATTTTGGGTCGAAAGAAGTGGTTTAAAAATTTTTTCGGGCGAAAAATGGGTCGATCCAAAGTCGGAAAAATGTGAAGGGGTATACCTTCAAAAATTGTCAAAAAATCAAAGTCGCCAATTTCACTTCTAAATGGCCCAAATCGATGGTAGATGATGTATAAACATATTCTAGGATGATTTTGGGTCGAAAGAAGTGGTTTAAAAATTTTTTCGGGCGAAAAATGTCGATCCAAAATCGGAAAAATGTGAAGGGGTATACCTTCAAAAATTGTCAAAAAATCAAAGTCGCCAAAATCGCTCCTACATGGCCTAAATCGATGGTATATGATGCCTAACGATGTTCTAGGACAGTTTTGGGTCGCAAGAAGCGGTTTAAAAAATTTTGCGGGCGAAAAATGGGTCGACCCAAAATCGCAAAAATGTGAAGGGGTATACCTTCAAAAATTGTCAAAAAATGAAAGTCGCCAATTTCACTTCTAAATGGCCCAAATCGATGGTAGATGATGTATAAACATATTCTAGGATGATTTTAGGTCGAAAGTAGTGGTTTAAAAATTTTTTCGGGCGAAAAATGGGTCGATCCAAAATCGGAAAAATATGAAGGGGTATACCTTCAAAAATTGTCAAAAAATGAAAGTCGCCAATTTCACTTCTAAATGGCCCAAATCGATGGTAGATGATGTATAAACATATTCTAGGATGATTTTGGGTCGAAAGTAGTGGTTTAAAAATTTTTTCGGGCGAAAAATGGGTCGATCCAAAATCGGAAAAATATGAAGGGGTATACCTTCAAAAATTGTCAAAAAATGAAAGTCGCCAATTTCACTTCTAAATGGCCCAAATCGATGGTAGATGATGTATAAACATATTCTAGGATGATTTTGGGTCGAAAGAAGTGGTTTAAAAATTTTTTCGGGCGAAAAATGGGTCGATCCAAAGTCGGAAAAATGTGAAGGGGTATACCTTCAAAAATTGTCAAAAAATCAAAGTCGCCAATTTCACTTCTAAATGGCCCAAATCGATGGTAGATGATGTATAAACATATTCTAGGATGATTTTGGGTCGAAAGAAGTGGTTTAAAAATTTTTTCGGGCGAAAAATGTCGATCCAAAATCGGAAAAATGTGAAGGGGTATACCTTCAAAAATTGTCAAAAAATCAAAGTCGCCAAAATCGCTCCTACATGGCCTAAATCGATGGTATATGATGCCTAACGATGTTCTAGGACAGTTTTGGGTCGCAAGAAGCGGTTTAAAAAATTTTGCGGGCGAAAAATGGGTCGACCCAAAATCGCAAAAATGTGAAGGGGTATACCTTCAAAAATTGTCAAAAAATGAAAGTCGCCAATTTCACTTCTAAATGGCCCAAATCGATGGTAGATGATGTATAAACATATTCTAGGATGATTTTAGGTCGAAAGTAGTGGTTTAAAAATTTTTTCGGGCGAAAAATGGGTCGATCCAAAATCGGAAAAATATGAAGGGGTATACCTTCAAAAATTGTCAAAAAATGAAAGTCGCCAATTTCACTTCTAAATGGCCCAAATCGATGGTAGATGATGTATAAACATATTCTAGGATGATTTTGGGTCGAAAGAAGTGGTTTAAAAATTTTTTCGGGCGAAAAATGGGTCGATCCAAAGTCGGAAAAATGTGAAGGGGTATACCTTCAAAAATTGTCAAAAAATCAAAGTCGCCAATTTCACTTCTAAATGGCCCAAATCGATGGTAGATGATGTATAAACATATTCTAGGATGATTTTGGGTCGAAAGAAGTGGTTTAAAAAATTTTTCGGGCGAAAAATGGGACGATCCAAAATCGCAAAAATGTGAAGGGGTATACCTTCAAAAATTGTCAAAAACTAAAAGTCGCCAAAATCGCTCCTAAATGTTCCAAATCGATGGTAGATGGTCCCTAAACATATTCCAGTATGATTGTCATTCGAAACACGTCGATTAAAAATTTCTCTCGCCCACAAAATGTGTAACAATACGTAATATCGTCAAAATGTAAATCGATCCTGGACAAAGAAAACCACGCGAGACAAAAATTAGTTCGCCGTTGAATTCATAGAGGAGTGACTCCACTATCTCAGGGACACAACCGATTCCACGGTGCCAAGGTCTCACGACACTACTCTCTTTGTGCGAATTTTTTTTTTGCGCCTTTTACTATTCCACAAGGATATCCGTAGATATTCTTCTCGAATTTCTACTCCGCCAATAAGAATAGACGCGAGATAGGAATCCGAAGAGCGGCTCGAATCAATTACAGTTAGAGTTAATTAACCGGTTAACAGAGATAAGATAAATCCAGGGTACCCGAAGTGGTACAGATATTTGTTATACCAGAAATAACGGTCCCCCGGTATAATAGCAATTTTCCTTCTACCAGACAACGCGAATGCAAAGTAATCCAGCATATTTTCGTTTTATTCCCGTGCCCTTCATAGAATTAATTTTAATAAACACTGTAAACACGGAGGATATGGAATTATTAATAATTCCAGTAAACTCACGATTTAACGTTTTTCGAGCGCAAAGTCCAAGAATAAATCCGTTACAAATCCGTACTTATTGGGTTGTTCGGAAAGTAATTTCGTTTTTTCCCGACAGAGGAAACAGTTTTTTGCCAGCAAAGAGCAAAAATTTTATGAGCGTGGAATCATGCTACTGCCAGAAAGATGGCAACAAATATTGGAAAAGAATGGCCAATATATAATTTAATAAAATATTTATTTATTATACGAAAAATGTCTTTCATTTTCACAACAAAACGAAATTACTTTCCGAAGAACCCAATATTTTAATTCCTATATGTACAAACATTACTTGAGTCCAATTAAACAATTACAAAAGTGATTTCCATACAACAATTTATAACTAAACATTGTCACGTTTACATATTCAATTTGTTAATTAATTTTGCATTACTACAAGTATTACCTTACATTTAATCTGATTATTGAAACACCTTAATTATATTTATAAATAAAAATATCTACCTTTCGGACAAAATTCGCAAGTATTTCATGCGTCCAATAAAGCAGTGTTTGATTCTTGTCATAAATTTAATTTTATTGTTTTTTATGTAATTATTAAAGATATACTATAGTGACAATAGTTTCTAAAATACATAGTACTTTAGGAAAAAAGCAAGAATAACGGGAAATAAAAATGATGAAGTTATTATCGGCGAGAAAAAGCGTGCCGATAGCGTTCGTCCCGTCGTCCGATAAAAGAGATCGAGGTCAATTGCCTGACTTCGTTGACTCGAGCTGGAATCGGCTCACAGTGTTTAGACATCGAATTAGGGAGTTATACGGTTCTGGATTCGAATCCTTTCTAAATCTAAGAAAACCACCGTTCTCCGATTCCGATTCCGATTCCGATTCCATCCCGTTCAACGATAGCCTCGGGTAGAAACACCATTATTACAATCGGCAAAGTTTCCCGCGCGGAAACCGACCACCAAACGACGCTTTGCTCAACGTTCTAGGATTCTCCCGACAGGAATTAATAGAGGAAAGAAAAAAGTAGCAAGGCAATAACGATTTAGTTTGTTACCGAAGTTTCCTGGTAGTCTCGACAAGTAGCCACACATGTGGTACTAGAAGTAGCATTGTAACATGAAATACTGAAGTTACGAAGTTCTGATCGTTGGATACCGTTATTCTTGAGATACCTCACTTTCAAAACGAACTTCACTTCTCGCGGATAATTGGACCGGTTAGTTTTGAATACTTATTTTGTGTCGAAAGAAGTGGATGAAACATTTGTTTAAGATGAGAAATGGGTTAAGGAAAAATCGCAGAAATGTGAAGGGTTAAATAATACATAATAAAAAATAAGTAATCAAATTTTGAATACATTCAAAAGTTGTCAAAAAATTAAAGTTGCCCAAATTGCTTCTAACTGGTTCAAATCGATGGTAGATGATACTTAAACATGTTCCAGGAGCATTTTAGGTCGAAGGAAAATGAAAAGTATTAAAAATAGCGGACTCAAATTTGCTGGAATATCGGAGAATGTAATCCGCGGTTAAATTTAAGATCGATTTCTTAACGGAACAAGGTTCCATCGAAAAGGTGCATTGTCTGGGATGAGTTTAAACAGTGGTATTTGTTTAACCAACCAGTCCGCACTAATGTTTCCAAACAGTTTGCAAACAACAGTGCAGACCGTGAACCTACGAAGTGAGTACTCCTTGCAACATTGGTCAAACTTTGCTGCTCGCTTCTATTCTCGGTGTTGTTTACCCTGTCGGCGTGCTACGGCCGCGTATCATCCTGGCCGTGAACCAACACTACTGAAATTCCTTCCGTCTGAAGCCAAAGATACCGAAAATTCGCGAGCACTCGAAATCAAAGATTTCTCGGGAAATAGCAGTTATTCGACTGCGTCGAGTAGACATGAACTTCCTAATTTTCTAGATAATATAATACTGTATCTTCATTATTTCGATTGTGTTTAATTTGTACCGAATTTAGAATCAAAGATACCGAAAATTCGTGAGCACTCGAAATCAAAGATTTCTCGGAAAAATAGCAGATATTCGACTGAGTCTAATAGACAGGAATTCCTAATTTTCTAGATAATATAATACTGTATTTTCATTATTTCGATTGTGTTTAATTTGTTCCTGTTTAGAATCAAAGATACGAACAATTCGCGAGCACTCGAAATCAAAGATTTCTCGGAAAAATAGCAGATATTCGACTGAGTCTAATAGACAGGAATTCCTAATTTTCCAGATAATATAATACTGTATCTTCATTATTTCGATTGTGTTTAATTTGTACCCAATTTAGGTTCCTCTTTAGAATCAAAGATACCAAAAATTCGCGAGCACTCGAAATCAAAGATTTCTCGGCAAAATAACAGGTATTCGATAGCGTCAATTAAAATAGCGTGTCCGCGGAATTTAATGAAAACGTTCAAACTTGTAAGGTTCCACTTCACGTTCCATTTCACATTGCATAATGGCCGCAATTAAATAATTAATAAACGTGGATTATCTAATTGTCTAGACAACGTGATATTTTATTTATATCACTTCGATCGTGTCGAATTATGTTGCAATTAATATATTATATTTCAATAATTTAATATTAATAACGACGTGGTAAATTCCTTACGTTTTCTTTGGTTGAGGAGATCTGTCGTTTTGTTCGGCCATGGTACACCCTGGGTCTGACAAGTGTGTGTCTACTGAAATCCTGACTCGGTCCTGGAACAAAAACAATGTTCATTTGTAAGAACACATTATTTCAATCTTGAAATATTTCGATTTTTCGATCTCGAAACCTTCGCGAGTTTTAAGGCGCGTTTTGATTTCGATTTTCCACGAGTCTCGAACGATGGGAAGTGTTCGAAACACTTGGTTTCCCGTGGATCGAAGCACTCGGTGCATCTACTCGAGGAATAATTAGTAATTATTAATTACTTCGCGGAAGGTCCTCGACGCGGGAACAAATAACGAATAAATTCACTAAGCCGAGAGTCTCTCGATGGATATTTTGAAACTCGACTAATTCGACCTCCAATGCGAACAAATTATCGACCTCATCTTTTGTTTAATATTCGAGGCTGGAGCAAGAAATCGCGGAAAATAAATGTATCGTTAAAAGTTACTCGTGTTTGAAGCACCTCCTTGAAGAAAACATAATTATTACTTAAAGTTTCGATGGGTGGCCTTTAAACAAATATAATTATTACTTAAAGTTTCGATGGTTGGCCTTTAAAAAAACATAATTATTCCTTAAAGTTTCGATGGGTGGTCTTTAAATTCGGTTGCAAGAATATAATAAGAATTGAGTTGGTACGCTGGGTTCGTAGCGTTTTCATTCTATTATAACACAAGTTTGTCGACGAAATAAGGAATCATTTTTATAATATTTCCGACGTCATTTTAAAGCCTTGAATGTTTTGATTTAAGTAATTGTTGTTTAGTTATGGATTAAAAATTATGGAGCACCAAATGAAAGAAAAGAAGAGAACGTTTCCGACGTATTTTCGCTACGAAATGATGTACGAATTAAATTAATTATGACACAACTATGCAGGATAATTTGCGAAAATATTGGAAATTCGCAAATGACACGACCATAAAACTGAGAAATGATATCCGATAAGGATCATATAGATATTGGATTGCATAATTTCAGATAAAAATTTACGTATTATACAAATTAACGCATTATAAAAATTCGTTTTCTTGGACAACTTCTGTTTGAAAGAAAACGCTACGAAATTATGAAACATAATATAATGGGTCATCTTAGGACAGGAGAGAGAGAGAGAGAGAGAGAGAGAGAGAGAGAGAGAGAGAGAGAATGGGAGAGAGAATGGGAGATCTATGGAAACATTCGTCGCTGGAATATTCGAGTTTCCAGGGCTTTTAAATCGAGAGTGAATGCTCGGTTCTTGCGTAGTGAATACTTTGGTCGAAGAGTTACTTTCCAAGTAAATCCTCCATTCGCGACGGCCCAGCAAAGCTGACGAGACTTTTAAAGCTTCAACTTGGAATAAAGTAAGTAACTAACTGTGACCCGTTTGACGAGCACAATCGCTCGCCAGACAAACGGCGTGTAACGAGAGTTCCATTAAAGCCAATTTCCTCGAGAAACACGCTGGAAAACTCCGTGGAAAAGCGTACGCGTATTTGCGACGGAAGTAGTTTTAATAGTAACGAGCATCGGTCACCGACGAAATAGGTCAGTCCGGGATTTTGATTGGCTCTTTAAAGCGCGCGTAGTTCGCGGACGAGGCGGATGAATTCGAGCACATGTGCTGCATTTTATGGGAACGAGATTGACGTCAAGAGTGACGGTAGAACAAAAAGAATGCCGCTGCAAAAAATGGCCGTCCGAGTCGAGCGAAGGATGGACCGAGGACCGAAAACACTTTGATGCGCGAGAAACTGCGCACGGGTTAATGGCCACCTTCCGCCGATGTCGGAAGCTCTTGCGTGTGAATCCTTCTTTCTCAAACCGGTGTAAACTGTTTTGAAACACGTTTCCGGTAGATTCCGGTAAAATTCAGAGATTCTGTATATTCATTAACCCTTTGCACTCGAGGGCTCCGGAGCGGAGCCATTTAAAATTGGAGCCATTTAAAAAATAAAAAGAGCCAAAGAGTTAATATTGAAACTATGAAAGTGGATGAAACTGGACCGACATCTTTAATGGAATTACTCGAATATGCAACAGTGCGTTGTTCAAGATTATGTACCATCATTTTATGTACATAACCTACATAATTAAATCGATCAATTAACTTGCATCCTCCAGCTATTATTTATATACGAATAAATCTACCGCATCGTACGATGTTATTACTTTGTTGTTACTATTGATGTTACTACTTAATATCGATAATTAAATACTTAATATCGATGTTACTACTTTGTTGTTACTACTATTTGTTGTTTGTTAAAACACGCGATTGTCAAAGGGTTAGTAATCGCATTTAATGAATGATTTCAATGCCAGCATAATTTTATTCGCTTATCCGAGTGAACGGAAAAACGTGAATCACTTATCGGATATTCTATTCCTTTTATCCGGATAACCTGTCCTTTAGACGGGATTCAACGAATTAATTCAAAAGGGTATTACGTTCGCCGACCTAATTATCCCGATTCCACGTAAAACCTAGGTATAATTGTTCCCCGACTGTCCAGCGAATTTAAAGCCATCCAACCAACTGGTTACGGCATTCGATACGTCATTAATTTCCTGTTGACTAACATCGTGAGAGGAAACCAGAACCGGTTGTACCACTACCTTCGATTCGAGAGAATCGATTCGGAATATCTCGATGTTGATCGACCGAGTGAATCATTCCGTTGACTCTACGAGGTATTCCCTCGACTAGTTTATTTATTTATTTATTTATACTTTATTAACGAGCATGAGTCCTTTAGTGTACATAAATTAACCCTTTCGCTGCGAACAGCGCCTTTAGGCGCTCAACTATAGACGCTTCTCCTGAGCGAACAGCGCCTACAGGCGCCGTGCATTTGTTTTGCATTTTTTGCTATTAATAACTGCAAAATAATGGCCATTAATTCGTTTGTCTTCGATTATTAAAGATTATTAAAAATTACTAATATTGTTCTTATTATTATTATTATTATTTGGCTATTATTATTGTTATTCAAAATTGGCTCCGCTCATCGTTTTAGGAACGATGTTATCGCGCGGACTTCTACTATCGCGCCTGCTGCGGAGAGAGCAATTCTTTTCTGAGCACTCCGCAGCGAAAGGGTTAAATATACAAGAAATATAATAAATATATAAACAAATTAGGCAACATAAGAAGTAATGAAAAGTAGAAATAACTAAATATAAACTAAGTGATTCGATATACGGAAACCTTCCGTGTTTCCAGATACTTCAATCAATAAAAATGGCGATTCAATTTTGATTGACGGTTATGTAAATTCGCATGTATTCAATAATAATAATATGTAGAACAATAATAACTTGTGTATAATAATATAAATTCTAGGGAGATCTACCGGCACCTTTGAGTTTCCTGGGTTTCTAACCAACAAAATATAGCCGCGAGTTAATGGAAATACGAAAAAGGAGAAAAGCTTTGCGGATTCGCGCGAATAGAGTTTCAGAGGGAAGTTTAAAATACATGAATGTCCACGAAGTAAAGCGATACGACGAGCGCGGTGGAGGAGGGGAGGGGATGGGAGGGGAGAGTAAATTAGAAACGGTCAATTAGGTCGGCGTTAATTCGGTGCACGGCTCGCGAACGTGCGTGGATCGAGGCATATGTGAAGGCGGATCTGCATTTTGTGTTCCCATGCCCGATCCCTATTTCACATGTGTCCCATCAACGTGCCTTTTTCCGCCATCTTTTATCGCCTAACCTCCGAAACACTCCGCATCCTGAGAAGATTCTCGATTCTGATTTTATTTATTTATTAGATATGTACATAAATTCTCGCCGTTTTTGAATGACACAGATTATGTATCTAGTTCTTTGAAAGGAAACAAATGCAGTTCAAAAGTTCGAATGCAGTTAAAAAGCTTGTAGATCGATGGAATAAGGTTATAGAAAATAATGGAGAATATTTTTGTGCATAAACACTATTTTTCTTACCAAAAAAAGATCGAGTTCGTTTGATTTCATAAAACGTATACATACAGAGATAAATACGAAAAAAAATTATAAGAAGATCACATAATTCTTGATATCGATTCTCGATTTCGATGAAAAAGCTGAACGAGTCGATCGAGGACATCATTATCGAAGAATTAAAATTCATTTAATAAATTTGTGCAAATCGTTCTTTTTTTAATGCGGAGATAAGGATCGTTTGTAAAATTACGTTCCCCGCCGTACTTAGAGGGAGGGGGACTGTCTTCGGATTAATTGCAACGTGAATGAACGAAGCCGAGTTTACTGAATGGACCAATCAGGGCTCCATTTCTGCAGTGCTTTGCCGATCCCTGTCTGAGCTCGTTAGTCAATTAAACTTCATAATTACAGTTTCTCTAGCATGGTTCTACCGCGGCACGAGAAGCAGAGGGACTTCTGACACATGACTCACAACGGATGTTGCCAACTCCACGATATTTTACCTACGCGAATTGTCAGACGTGCTTCTTCGATCGAAGATTCTCTTTTATAGAAGCCCACGTGAAATGAGTCCCCGGGACTTACATGCGGAGTGTAAAAACTGATTTTGTAATCCTGGACTATTTCAACTCGTTCGACCGACATTTAATTATGTTTAACATGTTTAACATGTTTAACACGCCGAAATCCGTGTTATACGAAACATGGCGATATGTTTTCGCCACGTGTATATAACGTCTAAAAATAAACTGTTTAAGCGCTCTACGATATATGGGTTACTTTACATCGTTGTCGTAAAGTTAAAAATATTACAAATTCGACGAATATTAGCGATATATATTTGATTCGAATTTTAATAATATTAGCATCGTGCACCGAGTACCCAATCTCTTTATTATTTCAACCGAATGAGTTAAAAGACGTTGCAAAAAGAGACACCTTTCAATCGATCTGATTAAAAGGGTGAACCACAAACCATCGTCGATCGACGATGCACGGACATTCCGCATCCTATCGAGTATACTCGAAAGGATTAGAAGCACCGTGGCTTCCAGCATCGAATTTCACGAGAGTCGAACGTTTTTCCAGCGGAGCTACGATATTCTCGGAGCGATAATACGACCGCGTTTAACGGATTAATTTGCGCTCGAGCGTGTCGCGTGTCGCGTGAGCGAACGCGAGCGTGAAATCCATTTATTCTTAGTAGAACGTTTTCCCTACCATTTTTATCGCCGTTCTCCTCCGCAATTTCTAGCAACACGCATGTTACAAACCAAATTGCACACGTTTTATCCAAGGAAATCATGCAACACAGGATGTGCACGAAGGATATCGACTGGCGTGTGATCAATTAACCTCTTACAATTAGCTACGGCTGGACTTTCAACGGCGCTGTATCTTTGTACGGCAATGTTCGACGCCGGCTGCGCGCGCATGATAATGTAAACAGCGCTGCGATTTGTGTCCGGTGGTGCTTTCCACTATGAACTTACATTAGAACAAAGTTAGAGATGAATAAGTTCGAATGTTACGTTCGTTTTTATAGTTAATAGGAAGATAAAAGATATTCGACAGTAACGGCACACGACTCGACTTATTCCCAATTGAATCGTTCCCTGCTCGCACTGTCCGGGATTGGTTCCACACCGTTCGATCCCCTTCCCTTTTTATCCAATGAAATTACACGCTCGACTGAATCCGAGAGAATAAAGGGCTTTAAGGACTAACATTTACGCAGTCGGCGAGCCATCGCGATGCTACACGAACGACACACTACAGGGTTGCCAGGGAATATTGATTTCGCCTTCACTCTACAAATTCCTATGCCGCAACCCGAATGTATCACTCTGGCTAACAAAAAGATAGCTGCTGTTTTTGGGATGAAACTTGGATTTTACCGCGAAGAAGTACTATAGTTATGTAATTATGTAATTGAGATCGAAGATGAGAGATGGTGGTTATGTAATTGCTTTAGGGAAACATTATTCTTGATGGCATTAGATATTGAATATCGAATATGAATTTTTTAATGATTATAATTGTTCAGCATTTTTCTATATACTAGTATGAATATATTCTATATATACATATATATATACATTGAATATACTCATATTAGTAAATAGAAGAATGCGGAACAATTATAATCATTAAAATACATATATTTATTATATATATTGATTGATGTAATTAAATATTGAATATCGAATATGAATTTTTTAATGATTATAATTGTTCAGCATTTTTCTATATACTAGTATGAATATATTATATATATATAATATATATATATATTTATTTATAAATATAATATCCTTGATATAATTAGATATCGAATATCGAATGTCAGCAATTTAATAATCATAATTGTTCAGCATTTTTCTATGTACTAGCACGAGTGCATATATATATATATATATAATATATTATTATTATATTATATATATTATATATATATATACTAGTATGAGTATATGTGTGCTCTATATACTACTATTACATAAGTGTGTATGTATGTGTGTTGATAAATTTATCTCCACTATAAGTGATCCCCTTAAACCGACGACTCATCCCCCGCTGAATTCCACCCCATTCTGTGAATGGTATCAACCCTCGGGCGGTTGCATCCACAGAAAGGGTGAGCAAGGTACTCGATTCAATCGTTTAGGTATTGTTCTAGCCCTTCAAAGTCATTCCGTTATCGTGACTTCCCCATCAGACTGTTAAAAATGCCTTTGAAGAACACCAATCGAGTATCGACTTTAACTTAAAAAAATACTGTTCAAATTAAAGCGGCTTCGGAGTTCCAAAAATTCCATTCAATAATTCCAATCGATCATCGTACTTCCATAATTCCATATTTCCATGACTTAAGGAAATATCTTCAACTTAAGGAAAATACTCTCGAAATTGAAGTGACTTCATTCAGAGTGTCGGAAATTCCTTCGACGATCTAATAATCGAATATCGAGAATCGAATATCGACCTCGCTAGTTCGACTTAAGAAAAAAACAGCTTCGAAATTAAAATGACTTTCAGAGCTTCATAAACTCCTTCGATGAACTACAATCGAATATCGACCTCGGTAGTTCGAGTTGATAAAAACAGCCTCGAAATTAAAGTGACTTCGTTCAGAGTGTCGAAAGTTCCTGCGACGATCTAATAATCGAATATCGAGTATCGAATATCGACGTCGGTAGTTCGAGTGAAGAAAAACAGCCTCGAAATTCAAGTGACTTAATAAAGTAGGTAAGCGGTGTTTAAAGTCGCCTTAATGGAAAGGGTTGGTAAAGTGAAGAAACTAAGGAGAAAATAATGAGAGAAAAGTTCCGTGATGTAGAAAAGAGTCTGACGAGGCATGGAATTAAGGAGAGGGTTCAAGTTCGTGAGCCCAGTTGCGGGTTAATTGCCGTAAATAGGCGTCAAGTGATGATTTCGTGTCTTGGATTAGCAGCCAGGTCGGAAAACTACTTATTCCATGTCTTCCTCTCACATATTCCAGCCTCGTATTCGCACTTTTTCGGTCGCCATTGAAAAGAAAAGAAATCCGCGCTTTCATTGGAAGAAATTGATGCGCGCCGGGAGTTGCGCACTCTCGATTATTATTCGCATTCGTGGCCGTCAACGCGCGCTTATTTTTAGACCGCGGTCCATGGTTTCCTGGACGTCGATAATTTATCCTGTAAACGCGACGAGAATCCGGGTGGCAATAATGAATTTATCGTTCAATTGTTATCGCGCGAGTATATATCGCGGGGAGAAAGTTTACAGCGTGATATTTACAATCGCATATATTTTTCTTATCCTTTCACTCGATTTCGCTCCATATATCCTGATGCTCGGGCACGCGAAACATTAATGAAAATTATGACTCGATTATACTTGATTTATGGGAACACCGATGTCGAAATCCCGTCGGAAAGCAACGAGGTCCCGATAATTATTATCAATAACCTTGTTAACGCCGACGGGGAACGTCTACGTTATCCCATGGGGAAAGATAAACCCCCGTTCACTCGAAAATATAATCGCGCCGAGTTATTTCAGTGTTTACTATTCGAACTCGCCTTTAACCCTTGCCGAGAGTCAATTACAACCGACCCTCGCAATAATCTATATTTGGTACGACACTGAAAAATTCTGCAACTAAAAACTCCTCGAAGTTCAATAAACATCGAAATAACTAAATGTTAAATAAATATCTTCGAATTTCGGTAATCCTTTAACTCCACAAAAATCGCGTGAAAATAATTCTATTTAATAACCTACTTTTTTACTGGAAAATTAAAATCCAGTATCTAAAAAATTCCTGAAATTCGGTGAACCTTTAACTTCATAAAAAAGAAAGAATCCCATCTTTCGTCATAAAAATCGCGAGGAAATAATTCCGAAAGCATCGTATACACTCGGCGAATTTGTTCACCGTTCGCTTATCTTCGAATCTTCAGCCCTCGATGCACTCGGTGCAGTGAATACACTGTATACATTGGATGCACTCGAAGGAAAGCGCGCGAAAATGTTGCAAAGGTACTGCAAAGGAAGCAGGCATCGCAAACAGCGCATCGAGAAGTCGGGAAGCACGAAGTTTGTTTTGGTCGATAGACAAGTCGCGTTATTCCTTGTTCCGTCGGGGTAGCAAGGCAAAGGAGATTCCCGAATACAAGGTTATCTCACAAATATTTGTTTCCAGACGAAGGTTCTTGTTCTCGATACTCCCGAGAAATTACTTTCGCCGGAGGCGGAATTACAAAAGAATACCAGCTCGCCTTTATGCTCTAAATACATTTACTCCAACGAGCTCCTCGAGTTTCCTATCGAATTCTCCAACGAAACTCTCTCGAGCCGAGTCCACGGATAAAACCGATAAAGAAACTTCGTCCCGATATTATGCGGCTAAACCAACTACATTCGCGGTGAATCATTCGTTTTGCTTCGCGAATCTCGCTACGAAATAAGATCGCAATACTTGTAACCCTTGTACAACGCGATATGTATTTATTCAATGATGTATGCAAAACCCAACACTTAACCTCTTAGCTACTGTACGACACTATATTGGTTTTCCCGTATGTTACCTTATTATGTTCCTTTTCCAACTCTTTACGTGAAATTGTATAAAGAAATTCTAATTTATTCACCTCTAACACTGTTCTAATGTAATTTATAGTGCAAAACACCACCAGACACAAATCGCAGTGCTGTTTACATTCTTTTTTGCGCGCAATTCGCGTCGAACTTCACGTATAAAGAGGTTAAGCGAAGAATATATCGGTGAGCGCATTGTGTTGCTAACTTCAGACTGTAACGAGTTATCCGCCGCGACGTACGTCACAGATTCGGTTCCTAAAAGCCTAAGAAAACGTTTCGATTCCCAAAAAACAAACCGGCAGTCTAAAAATCTGAAATAGTGTTAGTTTATAAACAACGTAAGAATATCTACGTATATATTTCATGCTTTCTAATAAATTTCAAAGAACGAACGGAGCCAGTCGATATTTCCCCAACGGTTCTCGAGGGTCATGGAAGTTCTCCGTGTTTTCCGATTCCAGAAATAACGCACCACCGATCTTCCTTCCACCCGCACAGTCCCCATCCTTTTTTTTCACGCTTTTTATAATCCTGCTGCGCTCTGGTTCCTATTAATTCTCACTTTCACTCGACTGGCAGACATCAACGGATGCGAACTCGTTAATGAGACTGATCAAATAATAAGCATTCAGCTGTCGCGATTCTCGACGATGTTTCATCCTTCTTTTCATTCCGTCCTCCGTGGATGCAGATATTATTTATTGCATAAAATACCACAAGCTTTTTAGTTTAAATTATTTATAATAATTTTATAATATTTTTATAATCATTTTAATTTAGGTTCAATTCAAACGAGGAAAGTGGTTTACTGAAAGTGGTTTAGATTCAGTGTTATAATATATTTATAATAAAAAGTATGATTTCATAATTTTATAATACTGAGACTTATAAAAGTATGAAATTTTTATTATTACGCGCTATTAGTATTCATTTCGATTAGGTGTTAGAATAGTGTTAAGTATTAACACTAGAACTACCAAAGCAAAATGACGCGTCCTCGGAATTTAATAAAAATGTTCGAATTTATAATTAATTTATTTATTTCTTCCATCCATCCTTTTTTAAGGAGGAACACATAAATATACAAATATTTCGAAATATATCGCCGGTAGTTCTAGTGTTAAGTAATTTACTACTTTTCAACATCCGATCGATTTCTTCCAGGAACTTAAAAAAAATTGCAGGAAGATCGTACACTGACATATTCGCTAGTTTATAAATTCTTGTCAAATAATTCCACACTGCCTTTCAAATCCACCTTTGCAAAGATCACTTTTAACATCGAATAATGAATTTCAATGGTTACTTTTGAGCGCCGTTGCAATTTCTATTTTACGTTTCCACGAACAGCCTTAAATCTATAAAGAACTCGATATACCGCTGCGAGATTTTTCGCTGGAAATACGATGACGTATCCCGTCGACGTGTGAATCGAATGAAAGGTGTTCGATATATCGATAGGTCGTTACAAAACGGAAAAACGTTCCGCCATTGAAACCATTGAAAGCATTGAACTACGGTGCTAATAAATTCAAATATTCCTGGACCCTTGATTCGCGCGAATTGGACTCGCACTAATAAAGTAATTAGCATGACATCCGACGAATACGAGGTAGCACGAAAAATTCAATAAAACCGACTGCACGTAAAAAAGCACAAGAACACTGATCTCTATCGGTGAATCATGGAAATAATGGAAAAAGAGGCGCGCTCGAGAATTTCGAGGCAGGAAAAGCGTGGGTGATGTATCTCCGTTATCTTCACGTCGCAGACGTTATCTGCAGCAGCACAGTAGTTCGGATAAAGTAAGCGTACATACAGGTTTGTAGTTCCTCCGTTGGTTTGTGTGCCAAGTGGCGTGCACTTCCGGTCCAGGCGGACAATCAAACCAGAAGCCCATTTAGGTTAGGCGCCTAGTTGCCACACGCGAAAGGTAATTGTCATTTCAAATTCGAATTTTCCTTAGGAATTCATACGAATCCAAACTTGCCAAGGGTTCACACTGCGACCAGCATTTCCTTCGTTCCTTCAAACTCGGTTAAATACCGTAAATGAATTCCGCCGTGGCTTGGAACTCGATTGGATAATGATATTGCGAGGAATGTATCTCGTTGGTTCCTCGACTCGAGAGAGGACCCCGGAGATCGTGACGGTGGAAGCTTTTAATTGGCTATTAATTAGGGAACCGATCGATTGACAATTAAGGGAGGATGCTGGTGAACGAGACTGTCGATGCACGCAGCGATTCCACGAATACCGAAATTTCCTTGCCGCTTTTTACGTTCACGTTAACGTTGACGTTTAACGTCGACGTTGACTTCGATCCGAAAGACCGGGAGTTTTAAGTGCCCGTCAGACAGTCTACTGAAAAAAAAGGGTTTCAGACTAGAAAATCGATACGCAAACTCACTCGTAGTCTTTGCTTCTTCAGCCTTTTGCGATTCTTGATACTTAACTAGTGACATAACGAAGGTTATTAACTTCACAATTGATGACAAAGGCTGTGAACAAAAATGTCGACGAAGTTCCGAGCAGAAAGTCGAGAGTGAGTAAGCGGATATAAAAGAGGATGCAATTCGATAGCGGAAGACCCAAAAACGGCACGTCGGGAATAAGTCTCCCGCGGGATAGAGAGGTCGCTACTCGAATAATAGATTTTCAATAACGGGACCGGGATTTTGCGAGCTGCTTTTTTTTCTCTCCGTCGGAATCGAACCGCGGCCTGCAATTATTCAACGGACGAATGGATTCGCGTGGCGGAGATTGCAATTGTCATACGTATCAGGTACCAACGGCGGAAAATAAAAATTTTAATGACACACGAATGAAACCACTGTTAGCCAGACGGAATTAATATTTCATTTCGCCGTGGTGAAAGCAAACCACCACCGCAGCCATATTTGAAAACGATGGTGGATAACGGAACGTTGGAATTTGACTGACACTCCGCGAGGAAATTGTTTGATCATTTTACGAAAACAATTTGATATTTTACGTTTAAAGTAGATCCGATCATTTCGCATTATTATGTGATTCGCCAATTTTATCACCGCCAGTTTTACCCGCGCATTTGTCTCCAACAGGGGTACTTCGATTTTTAATAAATTTTTAATAAATTTTTATTAAATCCCCAGGAACGCTGCAATTTAATCGAGCGCTCGATTTTACCACTACAGAGACACCGTGTTTTAATTAAAAAATCATTTGTAATTAAAGGCACGATATGAAATTGGAAACAATCGAATCCGAGGTAATATCGGATGCGGATCATAAACGCACGCGCGATACAATATGGACGCGTTTTGGCACGGCATCCGCGAACCTCGACTTCCGTTTATACAATTAATAGATTACGCTTTAATTATGTATTACCTGCAAACCGTTAATTAATCCGTTCCCATGATATGGAAGAATGAAAAGTATGCTTTTTATCACTTAACATTACCATTGCATAATTAATATTGCCATCTCCAGTGCGAATAATATCAACACGTTGAATGCCATGCCTGTAATTGGCAACCACCGATGCCAATATTACTAAAACTCGAATTAAATATATCGCTAATGTTCCAAAATGTTCAATATTTGTTTCAAGTCAGAATAACAATGTAAAGTAACTAATTTTACTAATTAATTTCAGTTTTATTTTTAGAAGATAAATAAATATCTACGTTCGCGGGGCATCGTACACCGCGGATTTAGGTCCGGCAATCAACGTGTCGATTGTGCGTTCGCACCCGCCGTCTTCTTCAATCGTATCACGAGTGTCATCTAAGAGCGCATATATACGCGTGCAGTGATATTGTCCAGGAAAATCGCACGCATATATTCGCGAATGATGCAAATGGTTAATTGGGATAAACGAGGGAAAAAGAAAGTGATCGTGGTGTCGTACCGAAGCTCTCATGTGTTCGGAACGTGTAGTAGCGCGGGGCGATGACACACGCCCAATATAAAACGTGATCGTGTGCGTGTCAGCACGCACGTTCACCCACACTTTATCGGTTCCCCGATGCTCCGATCTTCCTTTCTCCTCTTCCTACTCGACTAACGTATTCTCTGTCCTTATCTTTGAGCTAGCATTGGATGCACGGACCGAGTTACACGGTTCGTGGAACCTCGAGGTTATCCAACGAGGGCTGAACGATTAACGGAACGAAAGGCCTGAACGGCGCCTCCGAACAGTTTCGGGAACCGAATCATCGTCCGAAACTCTTCTATCGATCTCAAACAACCACTCGAGGGTGGAGTCCCTCAAAATCAACCCCCCCCTTTTGCCAGCAACACATCAGCCGATACAATGTTCTGCCAGAAATTGCTGTGCATTCAACCACCGAGTTGCTCGTTCTTTTATTCCTGCCGGAAGTCGAACGGAATTCATACGCCGGCGACCTCCATTGCCACAATTTTGTTAATCTTCCGTGGCAGGGAAGACTTTTGGATGCAAACTTTTGGGTTAAAGATGTATTCGTTTACCGCGAAAAGTGTTAGAAAACGGAACGTTGTGAAGTTGGATACTTTTACTAACGTTATACGTTTCGGTGTCGGTTTTTGACAATTGAAATGATCAAGAATTCAAATGATACGTTTGCAGACCTGATTCGCGATGGTTGTTAATGATGACCTTTGCACTCGAGATTATTTATTACTACTTAAATTGATTACGGCGACATCAAGATTTATTCCGATCGTCAGTGATTTAAGTAACAAAACCTAACTGGAGTTAACCTGAATGTCGTCTCTCAGCCGCATTTAGAGTTGCGCAATAAACTGACTGGCGACTGAGAGTCGCCTCTCGAGTGCAAAGGGTGAAATAATCGAATACGAAGCGACCAAACGAGTCAGAAAAAGTTGATCTCTCGATGAATCCGTCGGCGAAAATTTTGGAGTACTTCCGCGGCACGTTCAGTGGAAATCCGGTTAACATGTCTCCCTGTTATCCCATTATCATGGAAATGTCGGCAGATATTTTTACTTAGAAACCTGGCGTGTGCCTTCCCGCGAGACCGTAATTATCCGTCGCGTCGTCATTAAGAGAACTTCGTAAGCGTAGAGAGAGAGAGAGAGAGAGAGAGAGAGAGAGAGAGAGAGAGAAAGGGGGAGAGAGAGAGAAATAGAGAGAAAGAGAGAGAAAGAGAGAGAAATAGAGAGAAATAGAGAGAAAGAGAGAGAAAGAGAGAGAAATAGAGAGAAAGAGAGAGAAAGAGAGAGAAATAGAGAGAAAGAGAGAGAAAGAGAGAGAAATAGAGAGAAAGAGAGAGAAAGAGAGAGAAAGAGAGAGAAATAGAGAGAAAGAGAGAGAGAAATAGAGAGAAAGAGAGAGAGAAATAGAGAGAAATAGAGAGAAAGAGAGAGAAAGAGAGAGAAAGAGAGATAAAGGGTGATAAATATGGAGAAAGAGGGAGAAAGAGGGAGAAAGAGAGATAAATAGAGAGAAAGAAGGAGGTTTAATTAAAGCCTCTATAAGGAACTGCAACCCTCTCATCCCTTTCGCTCTCTCGTTTATCGCACTTTCCTGGCTACATACAATCCAACGTTCCACCACGAACTCCCGAATGTCACCGCGAACTTACTCTTCTTTAATATGCAAATATCATGCTCTTACGAGCCTTGTTAATTCCACCCAGTCAGAACAAAGTCACTCGTGTCGTCCTTCGAGCGAAATACCTACTGTATTGTAGGTTAGTCTCGCACGAGCGCGGCCATTTTTCATCGGACCACTCTAGCACCGTCTAGTCTACACAGCGTATACACTACCGGTCTTAAGTTTGGGATCACTTACTATCGTCAAGCAAATTATGAAATATCTTGTCGATAAAATGGAACGGATACTTTTCTTTGGATATATCTGTCTCATACGTTTGAGTATGTTTTGGGTAACGCAAGTTATATGTTGGTTTTGCTAGCAGTTTTGTCAACGTAACTTTATTTAGCAAAACTCCGCAAATTTGCCTTATTACGCGCATTCGGCTGAAAACGCCCGGATGTGAATGTATTAATACAAGATTTACGAAAGGCGTTATTCTGAAACATTTTTAACAGAAGCGAATTTTACAAGGAAAATGACAGAAAAAATATTAACTGACTTTCATCCATTTAAAGAGACAAATATATATCAAATTCATGGTCTTCTAAGCCTTTAATATCGAAATTCTTCGTCTGGAATTTTCAAATATTCTTAAATTGACGCGTATTCGTAGAGATAGGTACATAAGGAATGTCCGTAAATGTATATATATTTGTTAGTAAATAGAAGAAAGTAGATGTCCTAGCAATATTGATCGAGTCCTTTGCAAGGGGAACGGACATTACTTCCCTAATTAAGGGAACCCAAAAGGGGCCAGGTTTCGAAGGAGAAATTACGCCGGGAAGCTGAGTGAGTCAGGCGAATCTTGGTCCCTTTGCAGCTTTCGCAGATCGATACTCGAGAATGTAAACGTTTTTGCGGAGGAGTTTCTAAGGGTGAGAAGAATCGAAAGCCAAGATTCCAGAACTCGTAGTGTTTGATAATCCTAGTGGATCGAGTGTGGGTGTTCCAAGACTTTGTAGTCTATCGAAATGCTTAACCCATTCTTGAGTAGTTTTATAAATTATCGAAGAAGTAACGAGGAAATAACAAATATTTCTTTACATTTCAATTCTTGTGATATATATAGTAACAATTGCCTATCAAGGTCATAGTTATAATTTAAATTATTATTTGTAATCCACAGTTAAATGTATCGTGATTTCTTTCGAACAAGAAAAAAATAAGGTTATGGAAGGTTAGAATGACACGCGTCATATTCCACTGATTAAATAAATATATTTTAATACTTTATATCCTTCAGTCTGACGCACGATTAAAAATCCCGTGGTATTACTACATGAAGTAGATACACGTATTAAATGGGCGAGGTTGGTACGCCTGTATTTTACATGGAAAGCCACGTCGGCCGCTGACGAAACGTTTGAATTTCCATGGAAATTCGTGGGCGCTCGGAGGCATTAACGTTTAAGCGGTTTAATTCTTCTCCGCTTTTTCCCGACCCGTTCGTCAAATTTATCCACGACAACCGGACGGATTTATTTGCGCAAAAATATTTCTACCTTGTCTTCTTTGCGCTCCGATACAAATACTCCGGGGTTTCCCTACTTTGTCAAACACACTGCCGCGTATGATTTACCTGCGGCAACTTTTTGCCGCGACGTGTGCCCGTCGCTTTGCATTCCACTCCGATGTCATTTGCTGTTTGAAATGCTAGCAAAATATTTTCGTTGTTTGCCCGCCGAGTTACACCGTTCGTGTCGCTTCCATATTTTTATTATAAATAGCCCTTTGGATACTTTTTCTTTACTCTATCCGTTAGTTCAGCGAACGGAGATATTTCATCTTAGAGGGCGCACGCGCAGTTTCTAATTCTTGTCCATAGAGGGACACCAACGAGTTCTTGTTTGTAACTTTTAAACAGCGAGTATTGCAAAGTTTTATGTTATTCGAATATCAGTAAACCGCGGGCGTTTCATTAATAATGCGATTAGGGTATGTCAGGGTAATAAAGTAGCGCGTCCTTTCTAATCATCCCTTCACCTTTGCGTTACTCGGGTGACTCGAGTCTGGTTGGGTCAAGGAAGAACACTATCCGCCATGGATAATACGGACGTGTAAGCCGAGAAACAGCGGTCGCGAAAGCCAAGAAAACACGAAGCCCTTCTTCGACTTGGGTTGCAGTTCGCGTGTTCAATAAAGGGTTCCACGATGACGGTTACGAGGGTCGTTCGACGAGACGTCGTTCCGTGCACGGTTTAAGTCGCCGTTTCCGGAGAACGGCACTCGAGATACGATTTCTATAATCGGCAGTATTTTGAGATGAAACGACTTCAAGAAAATTACGGAACAAGAGTCCGTCTAATAAAGTTCCATATCTGGTATGAGGTACCTAAAGAAATGGATTAAAAATTTGTTCTGGTCAAAAAATGAGTTGACTTAAAATCGCAGAAATGAGAAGAACCTTCATCCTAGGACGATTTTAGGTGGAAACAAGTGAATCTTCCGCAAGACAAACACTCGATTCGACTGGAATAATAAAGTAGTCGATACGAGGCGAGGCGATATTAACTCGACGATGAAAAGTCGATAAACGATACGGCCGAGTCGGGCCGAAGGCAACGAACCTAAGGGGTTGAGTCATCGTCGTCTCGCACCTAACGACTCTACGGCTCTTCTAAATCGAGCACTTCTCGTCTGGCGAGCTGATTTCAACCGGTCAGCCTAGCATAATCAACGCCTCGAGAAAGATGGAGTCATCCGAATGTCGGTCACCGATCGCGTCAATGAATTCCCTTAAATCCTTCCTTAAACATTTCCTTAACCCCTACAACCTAAATCTTCCATGCTACAAGCAAACCATATAACGTGAACTAGTTAAACGCGAATCTAACGAAGCTACATTACGTAAAAATAGTAACGAAATAATTACTTGAACGCATAGAAAAACGATGACAATTGTCCCGCGTATCTTTATAATTATTAAAACGACAAAAATTAAACCCAACGAAAGATATGGATAGATGAGTGTCGGACTTCAAAGTTACATAACGTTGTAGATGCTTATTTAGAACACGTATTTATTTATAATTAAATTATTTGCATTATGTATATTAAATCTCGAACAATGCGCCGTGGTATATTCGGATAATTTAATTAAAAATGGTAGACAAGTAATTTGGACGCCTTTGGTAGTTCTAGTGTTAAACACGTTTCTTTACGGGTTTTATATTTCCGAAGAAGCTTGTATTCTTAGTAACGAACCAGTAAATGGCCGGGAATTTCTAACGTCACGACGCATGTCGTCGCGGAGAGACGAAGGAAAGCAGAGAAGTGATTCGTCAGCGACGTCTCCGTGGAATGCTGTCAGAGATGACGGTAAGTACAATGAGACAGCTGTAAGGTCGACTCTCGAATGGTCCTTAACGACGATCTATTTAAGTTTCTCGCGGAGTTGTCGAATGTAGCTAAGAAGCTTGCTGGACGGAAAGAAATAAACATCACGGAGAGAAGCAAAGAGTTACTTTGCCGCTCGCAGCGAAGTGACGCGCGCACCCACTGAATAGCACGTAATCAACGTTAACCTCTAAAACGGACGGAAAAACGATTCACGGCTAGGTGACTTTGGAACTTCCACTATTTATGCCGACCAGAATTTATCTGGGGAATTACAATGCATGCATCATTTGTTTCTTTCTCAAACGTTTACTTTAAACGTTGGAATGAACATTAAAAGTAAATGGAATATAAAACCTTTGTCGATTTTATAATGTTACCATTAATATTAAACTATTTTCTTGCCATGCAGACACATATTGTATTGGCACCTGGGTGTAATAAGATTTTGTTACCTTGAAAATCGGTCGGGTTCGTTTATTGCTATCGCTCGGTTTTTAGTTTCCCCGCAAGAACTGACTTTACTACAAGAAGGTTGGCCAACCATGCAGCAAGAAACATTACACGAACTTGTCGGGGTATGTCAGAAATATGTAAAATAGCAATAATGAAAAAAGGGGGATAATTCGACGAATCGCGTATTATTAAGGAATAATTTACCGTGCATAAAAAGAGCCGCATAAATCAAAGGATGTTGCGACGAATTAATGAAGAACTTATAAAAGCACGTCTCATATCTGCAACAGCGGCGTTTTCACATTTCTCCAAGATAAAATCTACTTTAAATAACCTGCCCGTTTATCGAGTCTGGCAGATTCCCTGAAATTTCGGGAGGCGAGGAGTTTTAAAGTTGTCTTCCGGAGTAAATTCGTGGTTCGGAGGATGGCGGAAGAGGTAAGGAAGGAAGGAAACGGTGGGTTAGGTTGGTGAGAGGGGAGTGGAGGATGGAAATGGAGGAAGCCATGATCCCTTTTTCCATGGCTGACGGCGAAGTAAGACCTTTTCGTATTATTTCAGCCGGCTGGACAGTCGGTAAAGCGGATAGACTAAACTAAAAGTGCATCGCACTTCATTTCGTGTTTCCGTGTTCCAGCTACCTTTAAAAGCAAGGATTGGCAGACGACAAGAATATAAATTCGCGGTTCGAAGAAGGGTTTCTAATCGAATCGAAGGCCTTCGATCTAATTGGATTTCAATACTACAAACAGTGTAGTCAGCCGATTCTCTAACACTTGAACTACGGAATATACGAGACGTTTATTTTGAAAGTGACCGAAGTCCATTTATCAAAAAGTCAAGTTAACATTTATAATAGTTAACTCGCTATTCATCTACCATGTAGGACCTCGACCCACTGCTACCAACGAAACTCACTGAAATTAACTATAAACACTACATCGTTTGGTTCGATATTATCGATAATGAATCTGCAGAGAAAATCAGAGATTGCCTTGAAGTTCCTCGAGAATCGAGAGTTTTAAAGCTCGAACGGAGAACTGTGAAACTATCCGGGAAAGGTTGCAATTAGCGAATGGTTGTGGTATCCGGTATACTAGTTGAATAACCTGTTAGCGAGGTAAAAAATAAACCTACTTTTTTAAAAGTTGACAAATCAATGGATGCTTTTTTACTGGCGCCGATCGAACTTTGAAGTAGTTTCGAAGCACAACGGACTACCTTTTGAAAATTCATGTTCGAAATTACTCCAGATATTTTTTTTCGGTGCTACGAGTGCCGGTAATTCAGCGAGGGAATACTTGATTGATTTTGCTTTCGTTCGAACCGATGAAAATGTGTGTTCTTTTGTCTGACATGTTTAACGAGTGCGTGTCGCGATAAGACCCTCCCAGTATTTTCTGCACCGTTTATGTAACTTCGTTCGGAGACAGTTGAGATAAAGAGTGCATCGCGGTGCATCGACCTGCGCAAACTGAAGACCGATAACGAGTGAAAATAGTTACGGATAATTATCAGTATGTATACGTGAAAATAAATGTTTTAAAGCAGTTGTTTCCTTTTAAAATGGTCCTAGAACATGTTTATATAAAACATCACCTAGGTATACCCGTTCTCATTTTTGCGATTTTGGGTCGACCCATTTTTTGACCAGAACAAATTTTTAAACCACTTCTTTCGACCAGAAATCGTGCTAGAATATGTTTATACATCATCTACCATCGATTTGGGTTGTTTAGAAGTGATTTTGACGACTTTCATTTTTTGAGAATTTTTGAAGGTATACCCCTTCACATTTTTGCGATTTTGGGTCGACCCATTTTTTGACCAGAACAAATTTTTAAACCACTTCTTTCGACCAGAAATCGTGCTAGAATATGTTTATACATCATCTACCATCGATTTGGGTTGTTTAGAAGTGATTTTGACGACTTTCATTTTTTGAGAATTTTTGAAGGTATACCCCTTCACATTTTTGCGATTTTGGGTCGACCCATTTTTTGACCAGAACAAATTTTTAAACCACTTCTTTCGACCAGAAATCGTGCTAGAATATGTTTATACATCATCTACCATCGATTTGGGTTGTTTAGAAGTGATTTTGACGACTTTCATTTTTTGAGAATTTTTGAAGGTATACCCCTTCACATTTTTGCGATTTTGGGTCGACCCATTTTTCGACCGAAAACATTTTTAAACCACTTCTTTCGACCAGAAATCGTTCTAGAATATGTTTATACATCATATACCATCGATTTGGGCCATTTAGAATTGATTTTGGCGACTTTGATTTTTCGACAATTTTTGAAGGTATACCCCTTCACATTTTTGCGATTTTGGATCGACCCATTTTTTGATCAGAACAAATTTTGAAACCACTTCTTTCGACCAGAAATCGTCCTAGAATATGTTTATACATCATTTACCATCGATTTGGGCCATTTAGAATTTATTTTGGCGACTTTGAATTTTTTACAATTTTTGAAGGTATACCCTTTACATTTTTGCGATTTTGGGTCGACCCAATTTAACATCATAAAACAACCTTAATCCCATTGTTTCGATGTAATTCTAAGCATTCTTTTGCTTCGTTAGAATCGAAAAGTTGGAGTTGAGAACCATCTCGCTGGAGGGATGATGATTAAGATCGGCAGATGGTTCCCGAGAAACCGAACCCCGGCACGGGGCGCAGGTAATTCGAATAATTCCAGGTCGAAAAGTCCAGGTGTAGGAAAGGCAAGTAGGAATATTTCGGGGTAGTTAACTTCGAAGAAATATGGCGGTGGAGCAACAAAAATCGGCCGACTTGGAGCGAATCCAATTTCGCAAAAAGCAGGAAGAGGGTTCCCATTACATACGTGGGTGGAAAAGCGACGAAGAAGATTAGGAAAGGATAAGCTTACGCTAATTCGGCAAAGAGTTTACAGAGTCGGAGACAACTGTTCTTCGTCTCCGGATTTAATTTCGAATTGGGCTCGGGATTTAACTTTAACGTACCACGTTCCCCTCCCATCCATTTTTAGATGATGTACCCCAAAAAAAGAAGTAAGGGAGGACACGGCTAAAATTATCACTTCCTAAGGAGGAAGCAGAAAGAACGTCTCGGAGAATTCTTTTTCATGCCGGCACAGAACAACGGAATTCATTGGGAAAGTTTGCCCGCACTCCGGAAAATTACATAAACCACTCGGAGAAGTCCGATACGCTCGAAGAAGTCGCGAAGTCCCGTATGAATACTTAAACCACGAATGAACGAAGAATAAACAAAGAATAAACGAAGAATGAACGAAGAATAAACGAAGAATGAAGGAATCTTGCCTAGGGACTTCGAAACGCTCGTCCTCCACGATTTATCGCTTTACGAACGGCGTTCCATTTTTAGGTTAGGAATACCGTTCGTAAGAAAGCGTGGCACTCTTCACGAAAATAAAACTTCGAGACCGGAAGGAACGCGAAGTCCGGAGGGGAGTTTATTGAAAAACTTTCCGTAAACCAGAAAATTCATCGCGAGTCACTACCCCTCCCTAACCCGCAAATTCATTCCGGCGTGAACGATGATTTATTATCAGCGGCGCCCGACTATGGCCGAGTAACCAAATCAAATTTAAACTAACTCGATAACCAGCCGCTTCTTTTTTCTTCGTCACCGTTCATGGAGGCTGATAGGGGTAGGATAATGCTGGTAAATTAACGAGAACCGTTTGGCGGCGTGTTTTACGAGGGATACCGTGGAAGTGCATTTCCAATGCGCCGACCTCCATTTCTTCGATGGTCTACTTACTATTATTACGGCGAATATCTTTGTACTCGCTCGCGTACGCTTACCTCTATTCGCGATTATTCTAGTTTGTTTCTCATGTGCGACCGACTCGTACATTTTATTGGATTGAGGCATAAATTAGTTCCGGTTTGAGTTGAGGTGTTTTGCCAATAAAAAGAACTACCGTGGACTATAATCTATGAATATATAAGCCGTTTATTTTGAAAGTAATCTGTGTCGATTTAAAAAAAATCAAGTTAACGTTTATGATAGTTACAACTGCCACTTTTAAATAAACGACTCATATATTAAATGAAAGTCCATTGTAGTTGATTTTATTGACGAAAACTTTTCATTTAAAGAAAGATGGACTCGGGCCACTTTTGAAATAAACGATTCATATATTCGCTGTCATTATTAATAAATTCTTGCAATTTTTAAGGCAACTTGTTGATTCTCCTTGCGCAAAACTCTGGCGTTTTTTAATAAAAAAAACTCCTGAACGATCGGAACTTATTTATGATATATGACTCGACCCAATATCTGTTATATTCAGATAGTCCCGGTAATATAATAGGTCTCATTATAAATATAATACGCTAATAAATAATAACCTATCGGTTTTGTTATAAGACCTGGTCTTCTTATCGGAACAAGCAGGTACTTGATTACAATGTTCTCCAAAAGAGAATGTCCTACGATTTGTCGTCTAATCTCTCCATCGTCGAACAAATAAAACGTGGTATCGTAGCACAGATGTTAAAGTGAATGGAATAGGGGTGCAGATAGTAGCCCGAGGAAGATTAGTTCTCGTAACGTCGAAAGAATGTCGAGTAGTGACACCGGCACTAAAATTTCTAGGTACCGGTAGAGGACCAGCAGTCGCGTAAAGATCGTGTCCCATTGTTAAGTCCAGAATAGATTCAAATCTTATTGTAGACGCCACCTTCTCGATGGTTCTCAACTGCTTCTCTTTCTTGTTCTTCTTCTTCTTCTTCTTTCAATCTTGTAACATTTTTACGATACGGATCCTTCTAGACTTCCAAATTATTATTCTAAGTCCGTTAAGTAATAACGGGATACACAATATTCCTATGAATGTTGACGTGCTATTTTTGAAACACCCTGTATGTCGATGCGACTGGTAGTAGACTCTCGAACCATAACATTCTATGACTCTAACTTGGAATAAAATCTAAGAATCTCCAAATTGTTATTCTATTTTCTTTAATCGATAACGGGATACATAATATTCCTATGAATTATGATGTGCTGTTTTTGAAACACCCTGTATGTCGATGCGACTAGTAGTAGATTCCCGAACCATAACATTCCATGACTCTAACTTGGAATAAAATATAAGAACCTTCAAATTGTTATTCTATTTTCTTTAATCCATAACGGGATACATAATATTCCTATGAATATTGATCTGCTGTTTTGGAAACACCCTCTACATCGTACGAATCGAAGTGACTGGTAGCAATATTCTCGAGCCGTAAAATGATTCTAAGAAAAAAAGACGTGACACTTCCCGGCAGACATCTCGCGCAGTGATTCATAGAGAAGGAAGACGTGACTGTTATTGCACCTTTAGTCACGCACGATGAGAGAAAAGGAATTCAAGAGACTCACAGGAATATGTAATTTTACATTTTTTTTCCACGACGAAGCCACGCCAACATATTACTATCATTCTCGCGTAATATGATGACCTGTGCTATTTCACACGGCGCCCGTGCATCGCGTGTATCAACGTCAGTATTATTAACATTATGAACACACGTTTTACGAATTCGTGCGTCGCTGAGAAATTCGTGTGGAAAGTAAGTAATTCGTGGAATGTCAGAGTGGAACAATGCGTCGGTGGTCCAGCGTTACAATGGCGGATCCAACGAACAGTGGTTCGATTTTACGAGGACTATAAAGTTGGAATAAAGATAGAGACCCGTCGGTATAAACGTTTCCCGGAATCTGGCCGAAGTTTAAACTCTCGAAATACAAAGGCCTCTTTTCAAATTTCACGACGCTTCACTGCACACTGCACGCACGGAACTATTGTAACGTTTTGTTTTTTAGATCCGGTCAACGTCCGCTGCGCATCCAAGATGGCGGAACATCCACCCGCGTTGTATTCAAAATTACGATACTAAATGTATTCATCCTTCCATGAATATCACAGATATTTATATTGCTATTTATAATACATAATCAATATCTATAAACATTGTAGATGATTAAAATATTTATTACTCTACTTTTAAAATAGTAACGTATGGGTGGTGCGGCATGTTATAATATAAATATCCATGATATTTACTTGGATGTATTTATATTATCATCCATAATCAATAATATACAGATACAAAACTTACTTTGAATATCTTATGATCTTCGTATTGAAATGTTAATCAAACTGAATGCACTCCGTTGAATTTAATCAACGAAACGCGCGCAGAACGGGAGTATTATAATAAACAGAGATCGAGTTCAGGAAATGATTCCAAGACACAGATTCGGATAAGATATTTTAGATTCATAGATTCTTTGAAAGGTTCCAGATAAAAGTTGTGCGGTTACAAAGAGTGGCTTTGTGACGTTTAGCTTCTCCGCCGGTATTCTATCTGGAAGTTAATTCTAGGATGACGCTTCTAGTTGCGCCGTCGAATCACGTCTCGCGTGGGACCGAGATGAAAAATCGGTCGGGGACATTGCAATGGCGATACCGTCCTCGTAATTTTCGTGCTCCCGATTTGAAAGTTCAACATTAATGTCGCGTACGACGGATGCAATTTAACGGTAACACCATACGATTTGCATAATTGACTGAGATTGCCTGTCTTCCTCCATCGACGTGCTCCAATGGCGAGAAGAAAGTTCTCGATGCGTCGAAACACATTCGCCAATGAATTTATAGGTTAGAATGCACCGTGAGTTCGATCGGGAAACGTTAGACACGAGGACGTAGATTGGAAAGTTTGTCTCCTACGTAAACTACGTAACAGGGTGCATTATTTAAGATCTCCTAGCGATCGTTAAGCTGCGCATTACGAAATACTCTTTGCGCATTCGTTTTTACCAATGAAAACCATTAATCCTCTACAGCTCCATGTAACTTTAAAGTCACATACTCGTCTATCCGTATCTTTCATTTCATTTTCATTTTTCGTGTATAATAGTAATAATCTTCGTATATATCTACGTAATAATCTTTTCGTGTATAATAGTATAATACTCGTGTAATAATTAATAATAATTGAACCGTTTATTTTGCAAGTGCTAGAAGTCCATTTTCAAGAAAAATCAAATTAACGTTTATTTGATTTTTAATAACTCAATTTCAAAATAAACGGCGCAATTATGAAAGTACGTGCAACGATTATCACCTTTTTCGGTGTTTTTAAGTATTATTATTGTTTATATTATTGTTTAAGTAATTTAGTTACTATTTCCACGTAATGTATCTTCGTTAGAATCGCATTTAACTAGATTTACTTTACACGATTTCCTTTTAAACACGAACAAAATTAGGTTATAGAGGGTTAACATTTCCACGCTGACTTTCGACTTACGATTAGCCTCGATTCGTTCAATATACTGGGTGTTTCGAAAGTAGCATGTCAAAATTCATCGGAATGGTGTACATCTCATTGCTGATTACTGAACTTGGAATAATAATTTGGAAGTTGTAATAACAATTATAGTGAATAACTCGATTATAAGTTAGGTATAAATATCGGTGGCTGAATGTTCGAAATCGGATGTCACATAAATACGAGGAGCAAAAAGATCCTAGAAATAACAAGCTAGGAAGGTTTGGATCGTAAGACGCGTGTCGCGTGCCCCAGTGGCAGCTGCGACACGACGCGACACGACAGAACACAAACCAAGAGAATCCTCGAGGGTGCAAACGTACCATAACCTAAACATTAACTGGGGGTCGTAGACTACTTCATCATCCTTCACCGGTAAAAAAATCTTGAAACGATTCTTTAAAACTACCAACTGAAGAACGAATGTAAAAATATTTGTGCGAACGACATATACAAAATATTTAACACAGTATTTTTAAATTCTGAAAAAAAGTCGCTCATGACGTACTCTGACGTGATAATACTCATTAGTTATGCGCAGAGTTTTCCTCTCCTCCTTCGTAGAAGCCGAGTGCCTTCTTTCCAGAGTCCAATGGTACAGAAATGATCGTACAATAGGTGAAACGTTAAAGTCCCGATCGGATAAGCCGAGGAAATTCGAAGCGAGCGAACGGCGCGTAGATGAATCGCGCTATTGTCTGCCTTCGTAATTATCCCCGTGTCGAATGGGAGACTAACTTCCGGTTGCTTTTAACCTCTCTCTCTCCTCTCTCTCTAATTCTCTCTCTTCGAGTTCGACCACGAATGTGGTGTACGAAGCCACGACTTAATTCGAGCATATGGCAGACGTTGGCACGCGTCGCATAATTCGGTTCCAATGACCGGGCGTGTTTGGAAAGGTCCGACCATCGACAGGAGAGGGAGAGGAAGAGATAAAAGAGATGGAGGAGAGACATAGCCAGAAGGGGAGTGGGAGAGAGAGAAGAGATAGATCAAGAAAGAGTGGGGGAAGCATCAGGACGGAAATAGCTGCTGGGCTTCAATGAGACTCGGAAGTACAATGAACGCCACTCCAACTTGGGGGATTCGATTATTGCTGGCTACGTTAATTTATCCCGTAGAGGTTAGGTCTCACCGATTGCTTCATTCCTGGACCTCTAATCTTGTACTCCATTTTATTGCCACTCGACAACGCATCCATTGTGCTTCTACATTGTGTATAAACACTACACAGAAATAATAAATAATTCCCTGAATTGACAATCATTGTACGTTTCTACTCGAGTGCTTCCTTTCACTGATAGCGATTCTTGAAGGTTGAAGGTATACGTTTTTTGGGAAAAAAGCGAGAATAAAAAGGTCGACTGAAATGAAAGTTCTAGGAAATAATGGTACCAAGCTTGAAAGAGGGGATGCAGAGCTCTCGCATAAATCCAAGCATTCAACTCCGTGCTTTATGTATCGCTGACCTTCCTGACCGTGAAAATGGAACGTCGTAAGTGAACACCGGGTGCGTTTTGAAAATATTTTCCTTTTTCCACCGCACATTTTGTCCCCCCCCCCGAATACGCTTTGTTTGCTCGAGCTATTCTCGATGCATTATACCTCGCAAATAAAACCAATGACGCGGATTATAGTGTTGCATTCTGTGCTGTTGGATTGGCACATCTGGCAAAGTCTGAATTCTAACCTCGAATAATCCAAGTAAGCAACTCGATTAACCACTCTCTACCTTAACACTTAATTAGCGTCGCTAATTGAAATCAATCAAATCTGATGAATGTAACTTTTAGAGGTCAAATTTGAACAATGCTTGCATTATTTTCAAGTGTTTTACGGTGAACACTTTAAAATAAAGAACGCTTGCAGTTCGGGGAATCGGTGAAATAATAAAATATGACGAGAAGTTACAGAATTCTCGGGAGATTAACATTAGAATTACCAAAGCAATCAAAATGAGAGATCCTTCAGTTTATAACAGCAATTCCAGTGGCGACTGAGAGGCGACATTAAAACTGACCCCAGTCGTCGGTGATTTAACGTCGAATAACAAAACATAACTGGAGACAATCTTAATATCGCTTCTCAATCGGCACTCGAGTATAAAAATAAAATTGTTTAAGCTGTCTACGATAAATAGTTTACTTTACATTGTTATCGTAACCTTAAAAGTATAACAAATTTGACGAATATTAGCGATATATTTGATTCGAATTTTAGTAATATTCGCAACGGTGTTCACCGATAAAAAAACATGCCGTTCAACGTGTGAAGAAATGCGCGGGGAAAAAGAGAACGAAATTAAGAGTTTCCTGGGAACTTTTTCCGTGGCTCCAGTGATTTAGTTCGGTGGGATCTTTTTCTTCCGACGAGCATCGAGTGTGCCGTGTCGCCCAGAAAGCTCGGTGACCGTGTAAAAAGTAGTTTAGATAAAAACTCCGAGCTTCACGCAGCCGGTTAACCCCGTTATGTATACTCTACCAAATGGAACCGGAGAAGGAAGGCTCGTATTTTCGAAAATACTGCTCGCTCGAACGTTAAACTCCCGTTACGGCGCATGCGCGGTAACGAAGAGGCAGAGACTACTAACAACGCACGGTAACGAGTAATTATGGTGGAACTTTGCGGAGGAAACTTTGAACGCAAAAACGGGTGCTTTAATTCTGGATACGACACGCAGAAATGTTGTCACGGTATGCCGCAAATACGAAAAAGAATTACGTGCATTCGAAATATTCTAACCTAGCTTTTTTAAGACACAGAGATACATTGGAAGGAACATGGCAGGCAACGTTGAAACAGTAAAACGTGGGAAAGAGTGGAACTCGAATTAATATCTTACGACTGAGTCTTTACGTAAGAGAAGGAAATTCGCGGGGATGCTAAACTTGGGAAGTATTTTCACGATGAAAATTGCGTTTGGTGTGTTTTAAAAGATACTCGTGTCGAGCTTGGCACGAGGGAAGGATCGTGAGGAAGATTCTAGCGCACGAAGAAGAAGAGAAAGAAGATGAAGATGAACGAGAAGGAGACGTTGGAAGACGAAGAGGAGAAGTACGCAGTAAGAAAAAGGGTGGCAGGGTAAACCGATAGTAATTTAGAGAAGCATCGTGGCGCCCATATGTCGCAGCTGGATTTTTATTTTAGCTCCCTGCGTAACATTCCCCCTTCTCGACGAGGAAAATGCATTTCTCGGATGCATCACCTTTCGACCTTAAATTCGGAAGTATTCCTTGAAACGAATACTCGCGTAAGTCCTTCGCGAATCTGGGGTTAAAAGTAAGGACAGAGAATGAACGGTGTATTAAACCGGTATTCCATTATCATTCGTAATGCCGGAGATCCTGTTTTCCTAGAAGGCCGTCGCTTTAAAATGGACGGTGCGCGACATTGCTACCACCCACGAAAAGAATCTAGGACTGACCATCGATAGAAACTCGAAGGTCGACTCATCGAAGGTTACCTGCGCACTAGATTAGGCGCAACGTGATGCAATTGCAGTCGAAATGTCAACCGACCAAGCTTCGTCGATATTATGATCGATATTGTAGCGTGTTAGATATTTTTCGAAAGCATCGAACGAAGGAAAGAGTAAGAGTTATAAAGTTATGGTTGCAATGTAGATGCTTTGAAAGCATACTAATCTTGCGGAGGACTCGAACGATGCGTCGGTTGGTACGACTCGCCCACACCAACCATGTATCGTTTAGAAAACTCTACCCACTCGTGCCACGAGTTATTCGCGTTAATTTAACGGTCTTCGCTTGGGACTCGTTATACGAGTATCGCTATGATTTCTGAACCGCGTTATATCGAAAGTATGTGGTACGAGTACCGCGTTCTAGAAACCGCGTTCTAGAAACCGCGTTATATTGAAACTAAGTGGTACGAGTACCGCGTTATATCGAAACTACGTGGTACGAGTACCGCGTTCTAGAAACCGCGTGGTACGAGTACCGCGTTCTAGAAACCGCGTTATATCGAAACTACGTGGTACCAGTATCGCGTTCTAGAAACCGCGCTGTATAAAAGTTACCTAAATACATTTTCTTCCACCGATTATAGATATCAGAATCACAGAACTTTTTCATACCGGCGACAGTATTTTTCTTTCTTTCACAGCCGTCATCTCACGCGTGGTTGGTTGGCAGTTTAAAAGGCGAGACAACGAGGAAGAAAATAAAGCGTTGCACCAAGTTTTCATTGGGTCTCTCGCGGCAGCGCCATTGCCGGGAGACACAAAACTAACTCAGGAGTATTCCTCGTAAAGTCTACGATTTACCCAGCTAAATACCGTCGATCATTGTGGGAATTCATTGGAGAAACATCCGGTGATTGCCGTTTCAAACCGGAACTTGCGGTATTCAACGTTTACTCGTCTATGCAATCCGGATAATTTATTCATCGCGAGCAATCGATCCGAGCGAAGCATCGATAGGCTCTTCGTTAAATTCACCGTGATATTCAAGCGTTTCGATTAACACTGGAACTACCGCCGAACATATGCTCAGTAATGCATCCTCATTTATTTATATATCAATTATGACTGGAGGATTTAAGTTAATTAATAATTATAACGATTCAATTATTTGCGTCATGTATATCAAATAAACGTATATCAAATCTCAAACAATGACACTCTGACTTCTCTGATAGTTTTAGTATATAATGTAATAAATATATTGGAAAAACAGGTGCAAAATAATTTCAAAATTCATCCATTTCTATGGCATACTTTCATACCGATCTTTCAATATTCCACGCACATCGTCCGACGAATCGTTAACGCATATTTCTTGCCGGGTTAAACGCGTGAGTCGGTCTGGCGATCTGCATTTCATTATGGCGCCCACATTGTTATTATAATCCGTCGATTTATTACGACGAATTCGTTTCTATCAACGACGTGATTTTGCGCATTGATATCCCCGATCAAAGTCGTTCCTCTAATAATAATATAATAATAAGATAATTCCAAATAACAGTATTAATAATAAGAACTGTTTAAGTAAAATGATATACTTTCAAAGTTACACGGACCTGTGGAGGGTTAACTCTGTATCTACCCTAACCTAGAAATCGGCTTTCCATCGACAACGCTTATTGGCCAGCAGCCTAAAACGCGAATAAAATACTCTAATAAAATACTCTAATAAAATATTCTAATAAAATACTCTAATAAAATACTAATCACTGAAATATTATTAATGGTATCATTTTGTTAAAGCTTTATCATTAAAAGTACATATTCCTGCGCGATTCGCGAAACCCAGCCGGTAATTAGATAAAGTGTTAACTTCGATGACCAATCCCGGTTTAAATACCGGTTTCTCGTGAATCCCTGGAAGGCCCGATTTCTTGGAACTTTCACGACGATGTTTCTTTTTCGCCGAAACCCACTCACTTTCGTAAAGACTCAACGATTTAGGACGAAGATTTAACGACTTAACGTGAAGATATCGTTCCCGTTGTCTCCGGCAGGCGGATACATCCGTAAGTGGCAACCCGACATAACGGAACGACGGTTAACAGGGCTCGCTGTAATTTACGGTTAGAACGCTGCTCGGGTTTCGTTCCATGACGAATTACCGAGTTATTACGTAGAATTATCACGGATCGAGGTGAATCGGATAATTACAAATTATTCCGTTAACGCGGCTAATGACGGCGGGGTAGAAAAAATCCCACGAATTACGGAACTCACAATGGAACACGCGTCTGCCGACTACAATCGATAGGTTATGTGAGACTGCGAACAATAAGTATCGTAAAGTAGTACAAAAAAGGAATCCGAAGATGGATACTTAATCAACGTACTTTAATCGATGGATAGATGTAAGATTAATTTCAGGGATTATGGTGCAATTGTTATCTCCTTAACCGTTTAACGCACGTTGTTTTTGAGGGCTAATTTTTAAAAATGTCTCCAAGTTAATCTAATGGATCCTGATAGTTTTAGTTGTTCAGATTTTTTAGAAAAATTATATTTTCCAATTAAAATATTTGCGTTACTTGATAACACCGATGGACGTGACATACACGTCGTTAAATATTTCAAACGGCTGATATCTCGAAAGGGAATTTTTCGGTTGTTTTTACAGAAATTTCCGTTGTCATTTTTAACAGAATTTTCTGGTTCACCCATATTTTTTACGGCGAAGGGAATATTGTTATGTAATTAGTTGGCCTGTTTTACGTGGAATGCCTTATAAATCGAAATTAAGTGCTCTATAATTGTAGCGGACAATTGGTCTACGGTGTGAAGTTGGCTGCGGCTGATCACTTCGCAGGCACCATTTCCATTGAAATGATATTAATCAATTAAAGCAAGCATTTCACGGTAGAACTACCGACAATACGTCGTAAGTGGATGTTCGCTTGAACTAATATTCTGCTGTTCGCGCGATATTTTTCCGATATCTGCTTAATAATCTAATATTTCGTGTAATAATAATTGAATTTTCTACCGAGAATCATAAATAACATAGAAAATCCAGCGCAAGCACTTCAGGATGTAAACGACTCATACGCCGCTGGCAAACATGGAGTCATCGATAACCGGAAGTCGTGTTGAATCGACGTACCCGGTTAGACGTCGTTAATAATTATTGTTGCTCGGTTAATGAACGCTCCGTATATTAAATAGAGGGTGGATGCCACTCCGTGTTATCGGATAATCGGCCCTCCTGGATATCGTTTTAGCTCGTTTAAAGTAAATATCAAGATTAATATTCGAGACGCGTTTCGTTCGACGTTATTACAAAGAGTAATGGCGGAAGGGAATAAGACATTTTTCAAGTAAGATTTACGAGGCAACGTAGCACGCTTTTGACGTAACTGTTTTATTCCGACCACGAAACGAGATACGATTGCAGATAAAAGGGATTCCAAGTACAAATAACGCGACGATGGAATCTTCCTCGAAAGAAAGTCAGAAGGGAAACCGAGGACCGGAAGTTGCGGTACAATCGACTTGCGGCAACTTCACGCGCCACTCGTCATTGGAATTATGCTTGGTAACTAATCGTAATATGTCAAGGCGTACCAATTAATTAAAAGGAAATAATTAACACTAAAACTATTGGCAATGTACAAACTGAGTTGCAATTGGACATTTAACTCTGATTTGATCTCGTTTGAATTGAACGATTTGAATTTTTTTATTTGAATTTAACGATTTGAATTTTTTTATTTGAATTTAACTTTGATTCGACCAGACATTTTCCCGAGGATGTACTTCGAATGCGAAGAATCTTACGTGTAAAATGACGAATAGAATTAATGACAGCGCTCATTCAATTACAGCTGCTATAACAGTTAGTCATGCGATTACGATGATTAACAGAAATACTCGGGTGTCAATTCTTGAATTACGACTTATTCGAATATTTCCATTGAAGGATGATACTTAAGGCGATTTCTATTCTGTTTTCTTAAAGATTACTGTAATTACTACCGTAAATTAATTGGTCTACTGTGATGATCAAGATATTACCGTAAATAATCAGAATATTTTGAATATATTTCTAAAAATTGGCGTATTATAAGTATCATAATTTTTTCGTCTCACGAATCGTCCAATTAATTTAAAATTACTTTCAATAATTAGTCTAATTATTACTGATTAAATTCCGTGATAATAAGTTTATAATAAATACCAGAATTTCTTCGACTAATTGAATCGTCTAATTGATTTAAAATTACTTCCAATAATTAGTCTAATTATTGTTGATTCAATTCCGTGTTACTTCGCGTATCACTTTACAGTTTCACGAGTAGTCTCGGTAGCCGGGAACGATAAAAGGGTAATGCAAAAAATACACGGTGGAAAGAGGAGAGGGTAAACTTAATACGTGCTCGAGTAGTTATGAGAATGTCATCGGTATCGGATACGGGCGATGATATACGAAGACTTAAGACGAAGATCAAACACAGATTAATTAACAACCGTTTTCAATTTAGGAATGAATCTTTTCATACGCATTTGACGGCGAAACATACTATAATCAATTCCAATAATTATTCAAAGAAATTAATCCTTGCATACGTGTTTATAGCTACAATATATGAGAATCAAATCTAATAATTATCAATGGAATATTATTAAAAGAAATATCTTTCGATACGCGTTGTAAAGCTACAATATAAGAGAATCAAATCTAATAATTATCAATGGAATATTATTAAAAGAAATATCTTCCGATACGCGTTGTAAAGCTACAATATAAGAGAATCAAATCTAATAATTATCAATGGAATATTATTAAAAGAAATATCTTTCGATACGCGTTGTAAAGCTAGAATATACGAGAATCAAATCCAATGATTATCAATGGAAAATTATTAAAAGAAATATATCTTTGGTTACTCGTTTAGAACCATAATAAACGATAACGAGATCCAATAATTATTAAAAGGAATGAATCTTTAGATACAGGTTTAACGGTCGAATATACGATATTCAAATCCTATAATTATCAATCCAATAAATATCAAAAGGAATGAATCATGCAATACGCGTTTGAAGGTAGCATATAATTATGTAACGACCTAGCAAAGAAGGTTAGGTGGACTCATTTAAATACAATCCATACATATCTCTCAATCTATTATAAACAACAAACCGTTGAATGCAATCCATCTTTCGTTAAAATGACTCCGAATATTTACAGAAAATTCCCGCCGATCGCGGAGGAGAGGTTTGCCGAGCATTCCAAGAAGGACGAGAAAATAACGAGAACATCGAACGCGAGATCACACCGCTAGAAATAATTAAGCCGTTGTTGCAGGTTGGCAACGCGAGGAAAAATAAAACGCGATCATTATTCACGGCCCGGCCGCGTTCGTTGCTACGAAAGCACACGGAAAACAATAACTCCTTCGAAGAGTTTGAAGAAACGTTGCCGCCATGATTGAATAGAATTGAACCTTGGATGATGCTGAGGGATCTTACGAGGCAGCATATATTTTTTAACCCTTTGACTGTGAATGCCGTATATATACGCTCTCATTAGTCCATAAATATATACGAAGGACGTATATATACGAATAATACATTTTGCTGGGTAACTCGCATTTAGTTTTTATGTAAATTTGTTTGTAAAAATTATCCGTAAACAATGTGATAAAGTATGGTAATGTTTTGTCGTTTGTTTCGACAATTATTGCAGAGGTGCATGGATAGACTGGCAACCAATCAGCGCTGCTAACGAAATCCGATTTATAGTCTCGCGGTAGAAAAAGCGTTAACGTTCTCCGATGATTAATTCCCGGATAATTAATAATTAATTGATTTCTTTTTAGAGAACACCGCGGAGAATTTATAAGGTCATTATTTCCAGGGAGCTTACAGCGGAGCAGAAGCGAAGACGATCAATGTTTTCGTTTCACGAAGGACCAGACATCTTAAACCAACTCTGGTTTTCTGCCGAGGAGAAACGGAAGTATGGTCCGCCATATTTGTAATGAAATGGGAGAACCAGACTCTAATAGGTTCCTAATGATTTTCTAATGCCACTGCGCAACTCGAGTTATTATAACCGAATTGAAGAACAATTGTCGGAAACATTGTACGTGCTAAAAGTCAAATTTTTCGGGGAAAAACAACTTCCCAATAAGCCGCGTTGGGGGCACCATCGTTTAGTATTATTATTAACTATTAACAAAAGGAAATTACACTAAAATGCAGTACTACAGTATTGCCACTGGTATATAGAACATTTAATGATTGTAAAATCTTTTAATTTGGACACTTTTAGTGTTTTCTGCAAGGAGACTTTAATTACGATTCTGAGTCTGCGCAATGATTAAATGACGTTTCTTAGTCACCCGCATTTGCAAGTGACTAAGTCCTAATTAACTATGCAAATCATATTTTGCGATTCAAGGAAGTACCGAGAGGTCGTTTTTATACTTGCAAGAATTCGTATTCGTCGTGAGATTCTTGGAAAGATGTCCATTTTGATTTTCCTGCATTTACGGTGAGATTTTCGAGATTTTTTTCGTTGTAATAATAATTATAAAAGTACGCGCAAGCATTGTCACCATTTTCAGTGCGTTCAAGTAATCATTTTAAACTGCTTATTTATTATTTCCGACCAAAATATTTAAGCCGTTTATTTCGAAAATGGCCAAAGTCCATTTTTCAAGATGACTCATTGATGCATTTTAACAAAGAAATTAATTTGAAATGGGAAAGTACCATTGCAGTCAGCGAGGTTAACTACTTTCCCTTGCACGGTTTTCTTTTAGACACGAAAAAAGTTAGGTTATAATGTGACAAAGTCAACCGAAAACTCGAATATTATGCTTCAATATATAAAAAATTATTCAACCTGCAGTCAATGCGATGGATAATCACCGTAACAGGACAAAAAATGGCGGTATGTGAACTTCGGTGCGAATTTGTAAATCGGAATAATTAGGAGATCGGTTTCGTAGAAACCAAAATGGACGAAGGGGATTCTACAGATGATCCCGAAGCTCACAGATGCACCGAGCGCATTAATAAATCATTAGGGAACATTTATCGATAACCTTCATGTGATCGAATGTATTACGTATGTACTTTACTGGAAACGCTCGACGATTAATCATCATCGATCGCTTTTGACGATCCGACCCTCGAAATATCGCGACATGTAATTCATACTCTTACGTCCCTTATTGTGTTCTATCGTTCTTTACGATCGAATGTTCTTTATATCCTGATAGTACTTTATTAATTTCGTGGGCAGACGATAAATTTATCGTATCTTCTATCAATAATAACAGCAAGAATCAATAATAAATCAGTCGTATTTTGTATCAATAATAAAAGCATCCGCCGAGTGTAACTCGCGTTGGAAACAAAGGTAAATTGAATCTGTTGAAATACACTGTTGTTATGTATGTTAACAACAATATATATGTATTAATAATATATTCACAACTTTGATCAATAATGAATGCATATATGAGTGTTGGAGAAGGATACATAATATTTATATATTCTTATATGTTCTATAGATACTCTATATATTGAGAGATATATTCTCATATTTTCTATAAATACACCCAATTCGGTTTTCACACGAATTCATACCAAAACTTTATAACAGTTGAGGTAAAATTCTGTTTATTTTACAAATAATAAGATGGCAATTCTAAAATTCCCACAGATACAGTATATTTTTTAGATTAGTATTCTTCGGGAACGTATCTATGGTATAAAAACCGAATTGAGTGTACTCTATATATAAGATAAATATGTATTCGATAGATATTCTGCATATAAGAATATACAAATAAGTCACACACATTCTCTTATACACCAGAATCCAAAGTAAGGAAGTAAACGTAAGCACAGCGTGGAACGCGACAGATTATTGTTTACCACGTAAAAGTTCACCTTGCGATTAGTCATCGCGTGCTCGCAGACTTACGTTTCTTCGTTCGAACTGTCAAACATAAATCGAGCTGTCCTTATTCGCTGGTGCGCGAGAGTGAGTAGTGAAGGAAAAACGTAAATACGAAGTCCGAGGAAGATAAAGAGATACAAATAGATAAGGGGATACGTCTGGCGTACACGCGGATGTAAAAAACGAGTAGGAGGGAGTAGACTTACGATGGTTCTCGGTGTAGACAGCGGGCAGCATAGAAAGTACCACCAAAACCACCACCAATTTACACTGCACCGTCACCCTGCCGACGGCAAATCGCGAATTCGACCACCAAATATCACACGCCATGTTCATCGGGGCGAGGATTCGCGAGCAATATCGAGTCTCACGCGAACGTCATATCACAATCGTTTATTTTATCACGTTTTTAGGTTGACTCTCGAGTATTTCTCGGCGACGCGCGCACACCGTACCGTTCCGTTCCGACCACCCAGCCCGACTGCTCCACCAACCGTACTTTCTCCCACCACGGCGACGTCCCCTCATCCACCGCGCGCAGCCGGAAACTACCGAACTTGCACGAACGCTGCCGCGGCTATCTTTGAAATAAAATAGCAATTCGGATTACTTCGTAATAATGTCAATTCTTTTTAATTAGATTATCGAGTTCCGGCTACTTCGGGAAGTTAATTTTAACTGGGTATTGATAAAAATATAACGAATATAACATGCAATATTATGTACGTAAATAGTGTAAAAAATACTATAGAAGCTATGGGAATAGTAATAGCATTTATATGATTAGACTATCCTCAGCGCGTCCGGAAACTGCCGAACTTCCACGAACGGATCCGAGGCTATCTTTAAAATAAAATATCAACTCGGAGTACTTTACTTTACAGGTTATATTGTTTATATCTTTTAATTCGAATCTCGAGTATCTGCAACCTCGAAACATTAATATTACAAAGGTAGTAGCGTCTTGAAGAGGTTATATTTGTTAATATCTTTGCGTTATGGAACAGAATATTTTGCCAGGTGAAATATCTTCGTTCGGACTTACTTTTTCTTGCACCGTTTGTTAGGGTGGCAATTGAAATGTCTCATTGGAGGTGCTGGACGTGAAAGCACGGTTAGAACTCATCGGCGGGGATCGTATTAAAAGATGAAATTAATTTCCCATCGGAAGACCTGAAACATAAAAACGATGAAGTACCCGCTCCACAAAGGACACCTCAGTGCGCCGGTAAATATTTTATCTCGATTCGAACAACGCGATCGAGCACTCCGCATTGTTTTCGGTAAAGTAACAAGAAAGGCTTCTCCTCAATTGAATTCACCGAGCCAAGCATGCTTTTTACGAATTAAACTTTCGCGTGTGTCTCTGCGAATGAAACTTTCGTTGAAAGAAAAGTCCGCGCACGAGATTATAATTAACGCGCGTTAGAAAGACGACACTCGTTTTGAAATTCATGCATACAGTGCGTGTTAAAATTGAATTCTTTTTCTTTACTACCACCAGAGTATCTTTGCGTCATTTCGTCTCTTTCCAACGCAACCCGTCTGCAAATTGAATGTTCGTTAATTCCACCTTTAATTGCATTTTTTGTCGCAGAGCTGCCGCTGGTTTCATTTGATCCGCGAGGGAATAATTGTGTTACAAATTGAAGGTGCTCCTTCTCGCACACCGGAAACCTCTACCCCCGCCATTTTATTTTCTCGGATCTCGAGTATCGATCAAACTGTGCACTGAAAACTTGGGCCAGACGTTGCTCGGCATTAAATTCCTAAATGAGACACGCTGCGACGAATTCCACTTAATCACTGAGAATGGATAACACGCGCGCTGACCTGATAAGAGTGATAATAATCGAGTGCAAGGAGAACGGTGTTCACGTTACGAAGGACTTGGTATCTTTCTTCGTAAGTAGCGAGTTTCCACATTTCAATTTAACCCCCTACAGTTCCATGTAACTTTGAAGTCACACACTCGTCTATCCGTATCTTTTATTTCATTTGATATTTTCGTTGTAATAATAATTAAAAAGTACGCGCAAAGACTACGTTACTTTTTCGTTACTTTTTCGTTACGTTTAGGTAATCATTTCTTTACTATTTTCGCGCAATGTACTTTCGTTAAAATCACATCGAACTAATATTCGTAATATTTTCGATATTTTTAAAGTTACGATAACGATGTAAAGTAACGGATGCAACGTAGAGCGATTTAAAACGTTAAACGCCATGGCGGTTACCGGTGACAATATTACTAAAATTCGAATCAAATATAACGCTAATATTCGTAAAATTGTCAATATTTGTAAATTATGATAACGATATAAAGTAATTAATGCAACGTAGAGCGATTTAAAACGTTAAACGCCATGGCGGTCACCGGTGACAATATTACTAAAATTCGAATCAAATATATCGCTAATATTCGTCAAATTTGCAATATTTTTAACGTTACGATAACAATGTAAAGTAACTGATGCAACGTATTGCCCTTAAAACATTAAACTCCATGTCGGTCAACACAGAAGTAATCAATTACATTCCGTTTTAGTTGACGTTGATTCAATTAAATCCATCCTACGAACTCAAAGAAAATGATGAAGAAGGCAATGCAAGAATTGCCGAAGCGATAACGCAGAAAGTATGTGATCAATCTAAGCCAGCATTGGTGACACTGAAAAGTCAACTTTACTTCGCGAAGCACTATCACGAAAGAGGTAAAAATATAACACATTACTCATACGATATGAGCCATTACTTTTGAGAGTGATATAATGTGGTATCATATCCAGTTTTTATGAACACTGGATTGAACATAAGTTTTCACGATACACAAATAACAAAAATCAAGAGAGAAACTGGACTTATACTACTGTAAGAAATAACGGCACATATAATGTTATAGAATTAAATAGTATAAATAAATACTATAGAAAATATACAAATATCAATATTATTGTTTATATGTTTCATAATCACAGAGGAGACTATAAAACGTCACAGATTACGACTTCACCGGAAAACGGGGCCACTGGTGGCGGAAGTTTGTGAAACCGAGAGAATCGCCAGTGATCGAAGCTCGGAAAAATTATATCAAAAAATGTTGGCCGTCATCACTCTTTTGAGTGGTCTTGGAAGTCCCACGGTACCTTCAATACTGAGGTAATGCTTTAAAGGTCACAGAACCAGTTATCTAGAAAGCTACTGATCCCTTTAACACGTTGAACGCCACGCCGAAATACGTATTTTACGATACCTCGCGATACGCATCGTTATCGTAACGTTAAACATATTAAAAATTTGACGAATATCAGCGATATATTTGATTCGAGTTTTAGTAATTTTTGCATTAATGGACACCGGTGATCGCCATGACGTTCAACGTATTAATTAAGCTAATCAGCAGATGTCCACGTATTCTTTTAGGGAAGTTTCGATCGTGCTGCAAAGCGTTTTCCAACCGTCCGAACTGGCTCAGTACGTCACTATGTCGAAACGAGAGAAAGAAGAACAATTAATGGAGCTGATGTGCATCGTCATGGGAATCCGTCTTTTTAACAGAGATTGTCAACGAGGTGGCGAAGGAATCGACGATTGTAAGAATCTGCCACGAATTTTGACAACGTGTTACATTCCACCGCCTAACGCACGTCTTTTTTAAGCACAAATTCTGAGAAAATGTCTCCCAGTTACTGTAATGGGTCCTAGTAATTTTAGTCATCCAAATTTTGTAGAAGCAGAACTATATTTCCTAATGAAAATATTTCTATTACTTGATAATGGCGATGGAAGCGACGTACACGCCGCTGAATATTTATAAAGCGATCAAAATGAACAGTAATTTAGAATGTACACTTTTTATCGAGATTACTCGATACGCAACAATGCGTTGTTTGGGATTTCATATATTTTTATTTCATTTACATGACGCATATAAGTAAATTCATTAATTAATTGCGAACCTCTAGTCATAATTCATTTACGATGAAATGTGTAAATATTAGCGAGTATAAGCTCGGTAGTTTGCGTGTTAAACAGTGAAAAAGAATATCCCGAGAATTACTTTTAGTGCCGAGTATTCTGCAAGACGCGGTGAAGAGAACACGCGAGTCCATCTTGGATGTCCTGGAACGACTAATGTCGAAAATCTACAAACTTACCGCGGTCGTGAAGAAGACATTACCGACAAAATGTCACTATGATCAGGAAGGACATTCATGTTTTAATACCACGGAGAGAGCACTGCCTGATAACGTCGCGGATGAAAGCATCGAGTGGATTACCGAAATGTTGACTGCAACCCGACAACAGGAAATCTACGTCAGGTTGATTCACCTGCTTTCACGCTTCCTGGTATCGCAGTGTTTGTCTCCGAAAACTTATGTCGCGTTTTTATAACAGGAAACTGCTGAGCGACGTCGAACAGTCGGAGAAAGAAATAAGCGATCTTATGGAACGCCTTCAAGGACGTCTTTTTAAACTTCACGATACAGTGAGGTATAGAACTGCTATACCAACAATCCAGGTTTACGTAAGTATGGATTAAACATTAATTATTATAAAGGTTTTGCACTCGAAATTAACCCTTTTGCAAATCATATTCACTTGTTTGTACTCGAAATTAATCATTTTGCATTTTACAAAATTCAAGTTTTGTATTGCATCAGAGGTATCGGTAAGTAATCAATTCGAGAGTGGAGAATGTTTTCGCATGGAAACTTACGAATTTGAGTTTTTTCAAAAATGGAATCATGGCATTGTAGGATCTATCGGACAATCTAATAATAATGTTTGATGTGAAAAAATGAAGGGAGTTTCGTGAAGTGTGTGAAAAATAATTGATTACTTTCCGGCACCCCTAATATGTACAGTTACTCCCAAAAGTATATCGAACACTAATAAAATTGGACTACATGATGATGCATCTTTGTTAATTATGAAAAAATTGGACGAAATCTTTTCTTTTATTAAACGTCGTTTATTGTACTTGATAATTATATATTATTAGTTTAATAAATGTTCAATAAGATTAACAGAAGAATGGCTGATTATCAGAAGAATCAGTTAGTGCAGAATATTAAAAAAATTAACGTCAAATATGCCAAACGGTTACGTCACTATGTAATCAAATTTGATTATTGTCCGAATATTTTTTGGAGTAACTCTATATTCGGTGACACGAATTAATAATATATAATATTTCTCAGCCGCAATTTATCGACCTCGCCGATATATGGATGGGTTTACAAGATGAGGTAATTATATTGAGCAACATCAACAACTTTCTCTGGGAACTGCAGAGCTTGAGTACCAAGGTAATTATAGAACAGCAAGACTTCGGTAGAAAAAGATACTGCTACTAGCTAAAGATAGTAATACTAATTATGATCATTATCATAGATTGTAAATACTTTCGACGAGACATTATTAGACGACATATTGGATAATGACGATGTGCTTACGGATGCGGAAAGATTGGAGCATTCCATGGGACAAGTGATAAGTAATATGCATATTTATTGAATTTTAACCCTATGCACTCCAGAGGCGACTATCGGTCTCGCTTTATCCCGTGGCGACTGAGAAGCGACATTAAAATGTACAGTAGACTCCCCTGTAACGCGTGATCGTAAAATTCGAAAGTTTTACTTGAGTTTACTGTACACCACTTATTATTTGTTGTTGAATTTTAAATCGCCTCCTAATCACCGTTCGAGTTATCGCAGTGAATTGACTGGCGACTGAGAGTCGCCTCCGACTGCAAAGGGTTAATGATGGCGATGGACGTGACATACACGTCGCTGAATATTTTTACGACGGTTTGATTTGTTAAAGTAATCTGTTAAATATTCTAATATATTTCATAAAGAACAAGTTAATAAAATTGAATTATCGCGAATTATTAATAATCCTTTATTCTTCAGCCGAATGCGGTGATTGTCTCCTTTATTATCCGAACGTCACCAAGGACTTCGAGAGTATCAACTTGGAAGTAAGACAACCACGATACCTTGGAAATCAATGATCGCGTAGCAGAGGATTGTTCTCTGCAGGCGACAAGCGCAGATACCCAGCTCTAATTAATTCACGATATCAGTTTCTAGGATTTTGCGCGTTGACATTTGTCCTCGGCAAAGGTGCACTTCTACCGGGAAATCCAAACAACGGTGTCGCAAAATGGAGAGGCAAATATTATGCATTCGATTCACCGCAAGCAGCACGTCAATTCGGCAAGAATCCCGATCAGTACGTATTTGATCGTAAAACGTATACTATTTCATTGGCTTTATTGACATCCTCAATTTGTATCAACACTCCAACCCCGGGCGTCATGATTCGTCACAAGAAACACGCAAATTATTGTATATCTCGCTAATTACTTTGTAATAAATGCATACCTCTCGCAGATGCATCTACCAGGCACTCGACTTCATTCGCAATCACCTGGAATTCGTGTACCTTTTTCAACTTTATGATGATATTCAAGCTATGAAGGCTAAAGAAGTGTGAGTCTTTTAACCCTTTTTGCAATCCGCAGGCATTATAATGGCGATATGCATTCGCAGCAATTAATTGGAAATTCAATGAACATATAAGATTTATATTGTAAGATTTGTTCGTCAATTAACAGAGAAAAAATGTACCGAAATAAGTCGTCGTTTATAACCGAAATATTTGTCGAGCGCAAAGGGTTAATTTTGTGCGTGTTTGACCTCTTACGAGACTCTGTTGTAATTGCTGATAACAATTCCAAAGGTTATCGGAGGAAGGACCTCGTTTAAAGGTTCGTCATAACCAGAAACAACAGACAGATGTTCATATACTTCCACCATCCATTGAGAACAATTATAACTCGAACTTGTGGGAACTGAGGAGGAAAGCTTCGCAACTGGTAAAGCAATTTACTCGCGTAAATAATAAATGCCAACGACGTACGGAAATCCGATATGAAACGTAAGCGACTCTTTTTCTTATCGTTCAGGCGAGCATAAGCCAATGCGCAACGCGCAGTACGCAGACAAAGAAGTCGAACTTCCGATATGGCGTTTACGTTCAAGCCGCGCCATCGCGAGACAAAGAAGTTCAAACCAGAAGAGATAACTCTACGAATACCAAGAAATTATTGACGTATATATTCGGTTTGCGCGGACGGCAGGACGATAATCAACACGTAGTATCCTTCTTGGAAGAAGAATTGCAGCATTTGTAATTAAATTACATGAAAATGGATCCTACGAGAACGGAACGTAATAAAGAATGACTTTAACATCGTATTATCACTGTTCGTTATAAGTTTTCTTTTATCACTTTGCAGAGTTATCGGGTGGAGTATCAAAGATGACAAAGGACGATCTTAAAAAAAATGAAAGCAATATTTTTTAATGACGAGTTCAAATACATTCACGGAATACCACGGGTTGAGCCGCGTACTTTATCTTTCTTAGGAAACAGATTGGTTTGTTTTTTATAATTCATCAGTTCGTGTGTACAATTAATCGTAATGCTTTCTCATTATCTTCGACCTGTCCTCAATCGTTTCTTCACATCCGTGGCGTCCATTGACTTTAGGCCAGCATTCATATTTGTTTTTAATTTATATTCAAAATACATAAGTTTTCGAGGGATCCAGAGGCATGTGATTCTGCCGTACCGGAATTATTATTAAATTTTTTGTTGTTCTGTACCACGCAAACACGAACCTATCTTATTTTCTACAATTCAACATGGCGCGAAAGGGCGATCGCTGCATACGTTTGTGACTTTTATATGCATTACATTCTTTACTGAATACATCACTTTACCATTAGATCTTAAGAGTTAGGTCAATTTTTACACCAAGAAACCTATATTACGACAATAATTAGTAATTACACGATAATACAATTAAACTTCGCTTAGTAATAATTTCAGTGTATAATGTAGCTATTATACAGAAGAGGTACAGGATGTTGATTTTTTCGCGTAGTCTTTCTATTTTACTTCTTTTTTCCGAACTTCGTGTTTTCTTTCGTTTTTCTTTCTCTCTCTCTCACCAACTCCAACGTTACCACGTATTTCTTCTTATAACCCCTTTGTCGACAAAAAATAACTTTGTCTCACGTTTCTATTATATCCGCCGTCGAGGAGTAATCAACATTTGTGTTTTTTTTTCAAGGAACAGATGAAAATATTGTGTGGTACTTAACCGGGCGGTGGGGAAAGAGGTCGGGGGGAGGAGGAGAGGGGCGCGGGGATTCACTGATTTTCAAAAGAAAGAAGGGGCGGGGGGAGAAGCACAGTACAAATTAGTCTTTACCATTCGTATTCCCGGGATTTTGCGATTTGAGCCTATTAAAATGAAAAAGAACGGCCGACTAATTACTGCGATTATACAAAATTAATGTCACATTATAAAATCAAAATGGGATTTTTTCGTCTAATTCTCTATGAAACTAATCAAATCTGGGGTATGTGTTTCAATGCGTCGATTTCGTTGCCACTATTGGGGCACCGCCATGTTTGTTTTTTCGCGCTCGGCCTAGAAGGAATTCTTTGTGAGGACCACACCAGATAAATGATAAAAACGCTATTCCAAGGTGTGTTGACTTAAAACCAGTTTCACTAACTATCGACAGCTTTTGTTTTTTTAAAGTCTCCCATATTTTCGATATCGTCCGAAAGTACGCGATAACGGCTTCTTTCCCTATTAATTGTCCCAGTGTCAAGTGAAACCGCGCGTATCCAGCTCGTGGGCAATCATTAACACGTTACAATTCATTCGGCAGCCTGTATCGCACGAATTGTTCCCTTCGAGCCGTACTGTTCTTCTGTTTCTTTTGTCTTTAATAATGCCCATAAATCAAGAGATGCTACATTGCAGATGCCACTGGGACGGAGAGCAGCTATCGCGATCGACCGAGTTACATCGGAATGGTGTAAACATGGCTAAAGTCTTAAGTCACGGGAAATGTGTTTTCGTGTGTTTTTATGTAAGTATTTTCTTTTCCTTTTTTTTCTTCCCTTTATGTTATGTATTTTATGCACGTATCGCGTGTGTATGTGAGAAAGATGGAGAGATGCGCGCTCGCATCTTGGAATATGTTATACAATGTTTTATAACCGGTCAGAAATCATGGTTCCGGGTGATCTAGTCTACAAAGTGATTCTTAAGGTATTTCATCATACCGAAAGTTCTGAAACGTTTTACCCCAATTACCTTCATTAGTTCGTCATCGCATATAGCAAATTGTTTGTTTTTGGGGTCCTATAAAAATCAAGAGTGATCACGTTAGAAACAATACAGACCGTATGGTTTACTTCCCCTTTCACGAAACCCCCGGTTAATAGAAATATACTCACGTAAAGATTCCTTTCTTTGATGATGCTCCAAACCTTTTTTACGACCTCGTGTCGTGCCATCTGCTCTGCACCGACAACGGCGGCAAGTTCAGGGGACAATGTAATGGCTCGTGTATATCCGCCTTTGCCCTTACCACCACCACCACCTCCACCACCGCCACCGCCACCACCGCCGCCGCCGCCGCCACCCTTCTTTGCCGCGCCACCGGAAGCTTTCTTATTTTTACCCCAGTCTTCGTCACTGTCACTGTCACTACCCTTCTTCTTACCCTTCTTCCCGGGTTTACCTGCTGCGAGAGGCACATCGGCTATTAGTATAAACGAAAACATTTTACGCGAAGTTCTATCGATGCCTGAAGGATCGTAAAAAATTAGTGTTTTTACTGTGGTATTGATACGTAGGAATGCTTACCTTTTTTTGGAGTAGCTTTTGGTTTCTTTGGGCTGTATTCCTCGTCACTGGCATCGTCATCACTAGCACTTTCCTCGTCATCCGAAGATCCCTTCTTACGCTTACTAGTGGCTTTCTTAGCAGGACTTCTTTTCGCGGGTTTCTTTTCTTCTTCCTCTTCCTCCTCGGAGCCCTCATCTTCTTCTTCTTCGCCATCTTCGGATTCCTCGCTGGCGACCTTCTTCTTCTTCTTGCCACTATCTTGGTTCTCTTTGACGTATTCCATTACTAAGTCATCCAGTTCCTTCTTCCTATACACGAAAAATTCAAATGCTCTTCACGGTTGTCGCTTGAGATTGTCTCGATGATATACCGGTTTATGCTTTTTAAGTAAACTGTCGCGGTGAATAGTTCCAGTCGATATTTTATTTAAATACAATGTAATATATGTAGTATGAGGAAGCTAGAAAAAATGTTGGGGGAGGAACGAGGTGGTAATCAAGGATTATTATTTGCAAATTCCACACAGAGATTCCCCCATTTTCTCTCGGATGCTATAATGCTCTCTCTCCTGCATCACGTTAAGTTGCACGAGTACCAAGCTGCATCCACCTAATTTTACAAGCTCGCAAACGCCCAAAATATACAATTATGAGATTTTTTACAATATGGATGTACACAATTTGGTATAAACAAGAGTTTGAATCAGGATGTGATCAGAATAAGTTCAATTTATTGAAGTACGTAAAACCCATGGTACTTCAGAACGGTGTAAGATAAAATTGGAGTGTAGCCTCACCTTTCTGTGAGATCAACGTCAAGTTTCTCCTCGATTTGCTGTCTCACTTTTTTAGCGGACGTTGCATTAAGGTCAGCATCCTTTAAGATAGCTAGAAAAAAACAATAACAAAATACAACTTATATTTTCCAAACATATTCGCCGAAAGTCATATGAAAGCATTTCTCATATTTTTTTTATGTTTCGACGATCGTTTTATTATTCATATATTATACATATATTATGTATAATATATATTATATACCTATCATATATTTATGACGATATATAATACTATAATATTTATCACAACAGCAGAATTAATTACAAAAATGTGTAAAAAATGCGTAGATACGTGTTCGTAATGAACCGTTCTATTAATTCGTGAATGCGTAGTGATCTCAGATTCCCGACGACAGAAGAGTATATATAAAATGAGTCGTTGTGAGATATTGTTTAAATAAATAAGCGGATGCATAATTATTGCATTGGGTTCGAGCGAGGAGGATCGATAATTATTTCTAAAGTTCATGATATAAAGTACGTTACGATATAGGGGTCTGGGGGTAATCTGGTTTCCCGCGTCGGGAGTCTAGTAAATATTGAGTGCAAATGGCCGCTCTTAGCCGTGCCGGTCACCGACCAACGACCGTTATTAAAAACACTTCTGAAAGTAAACTGCTTCCTTCGAATTTACTCCCCTAAACGGGTTTCAAAGTATTTTATCTTCGCATCGGTAGAGCGTCGATAAAACGAATATTTTCGTAAAACCGTAGAAAATCACGTTAAGTGCGCTTGGCATCGTAACGCTTCGAGATTCCGGTAGAAAGGCCGACGATTTAAAATAAGTAATGAAAGACGGAGAAGTATATGACTTTATCGTGATTCGTTGTAACCAAGGGAAGGTTTGTGAAACGTTATGCGCATTAGTTACGAGACACGATTATCCTGATCGGCGGGAAACGATGTGAAACCAGTATGTACTTCGAGAAGGAGAGCATATACCTTTCCTCTCGACGTCGATCATAACTAACGCCGATAATTCCGAAATCGGGGGGCAAAGTGAGCTCGAATAACGGTCGGAAACATCGAGAATGTTGATTCGCCGGAAGATTCGCGAAAACGGAGGACCATGGTCGAAGCTGTGATCAGTTTCAACGGCGCAAATCTTTGTTTCGTGCGAGGGAAAGAGCGAGATACGAATAAGCATGCGATGTGCTCTCTGGCGCGCGCTACTACGGCCAGCGCGTCATATAGCATACTAGATGAGGAACGACGGAGAAAGCGGTCATTTCCAAGGAAACGGCCGGGAAATCGTAAATTATATCGGGGGTCGTTTAATTTTCTCGAAAAATCAGGAGGCGATTGTACGGAATGGTTTCGTGATCGATTTCCGTGATTAACTGATACGTAGGTGGAAAATACGGTGTAGCGCGGTTGTAATGGCCGGCGTGGGGCACGCCACTTGGTCGCATACGTGCGCGCTAAAGTCCTCACGTCGCAAGAGGAAAGACCCCGATTTCCTACGTATTCCTACTCGTAAACGTATAGGTAATTTCTGGTACGCGACGATACAGAGTTGATTTTATGCCAGCGAATCCTGGGAGTACGGTATATCGAAGGATATCTAGACTCACCGGTGATCTCCTTGCGAAGTTCGTCTTTCGAGATATCAGCCATGGTGATGCTTCTCGCTGTGCGTACTGCTGCCAACTGAGCCTATGCCGGCTGCGGACTCCCGTAGCGTCCGTCCGTACACTCCGCATCAACAGCCCCCCGATACACCTTACTTACACGCATCTTCGAAATCAAATAACTCACGCGTGCTACGTTAAAAACGAATAATATATACACCAAATCGTGTTAGTTTTTTATGATCTACAAATCTCTCATGACGCCCCACTCGTAATTTTGCGATCGAACACGGCTTTCGCGTGATTTCTCGGAGGCGTCAGTCGAGATTTTCCTTCCGGAATGTACGCGAAGCGGCCGCTCGTGGCTGCCGGTGGCGTCCACGGTACAGTCAACCTCTCTCCTCGTAGTGGCGCTTCTTCCAGAATATATACTTTCAATAATCCATAACTATTTCCCCAGCCATTTTCGGGACTTATTGTATACACCGAATCGGGTCAACTTTTTTTTCCCTACAAGTTTCTCATGACGCCCCATGCTCAATATTGCGATTTAATGCATCGAAACGAGCTTTTTCCACAACCGTTTCCCAGCCCTCTCCGAACTGACTGTACGAACCGACCACTTCGGGATTCGTCGGGCATATAGTCGCATCATATGACAATCAGTATACACATTCTACGGGTATCGCAAAAACTGCCAGTTTATTAATCATTGATCGGAAAACTTGCGGTAAATGCCTGCCCCTATTATTCGTCTACTAACGAATCTCATACTTATTAAAATTACATCTGCCCTCCATTTCATAGGATTTGCCTTATCTCTCCGATTGACTTTATTATCTTAAGCTACGAGACTTCTACGGCTCTACTTCCGAAATGTTTCCGGCTGGAAAATAATTACACGCCATTGTTCTTGTGAATAATAACATACGATATATGGTGGGATATGTATCAAGGAACGTTTACGGTATCGCAAAATTCATACTTTCGAGCATAATTGCTTCCAATCAGTGCGATATTTTAATAGACAGCGACAGTCAAAGCGACCACTCTGTTTCTTCCTCCCGTTGGTGGTACAGTTACTCTCAAGACCTTTGGAAAGACGACGGTAATAAAGGATCTTTGAAAATCCATAACTCGTTAAGCGTGCGTCCAACGAGAATACTGTATTCAGAAAATCGTGTCAGTTTTCCGCAAGGAAAATGTTTCTTATGAAGCCCCATGCATGAATTTATCGTCGAATTCCTCTGTCGGTGAGTTTCGGAGTCCCACGCTGAGATACTTTCGAAGGTGACTGTACGAAACCTGGCCTGTACTTTGCACGATGAAATTCTCCGTAAAATAGCATATGAATTTATTTCCGCGAATACGTCGTAATAAGTCTGGGAATTTTTCGGGTCGGTTTACGGGCATACATTTTTTAATTTCGATTTCGATCGTATTATTGAGGCGTATTTATTGGCGGCACGTCTGCATGCTGTGCCGCCGCGGACGTTTGAACGCTTCAAAATGGCGGTTTGGTTTTACGCGAATCGACGAGTGTGTTCGTCAATCTTCACGGTTTTCTGCGAAAATCGATTCATATCGAATCATTTTCGAACACCGTACGATATTAAATGGAACGAGCAAAGTCATAATGACTGCAGGGATTTAATTATGGTACTGCAAATCAATGATATTATGCATTTTCGCCGAAAGCATCGTTTTCCCTCTCAATTCACCACCACTTCCGGTTTTATTAAACGAACATGCTTAAACGGCATAATTCCCGTGCAGGTCGCAACGAGGATGCATGAAATATTCCCCGATGAAATAACTCCTGACTTTTTCTCACTATTCCGAGCGCATTCTTTATCTCTTTGTTGCATATGCAAGTAAGATTCCAGTTGTCGAGTTGTGTCGGAGGATATTGATATTTTCGGTGTGCCATGTGTTTTCGCTGCCATCTGTTAAGGCTAGTTTTTTGTTTTGTTTACACGTTGTTTCGCATGCATTCGAATCGACGGTAGGTACAATCTGAAAATAGTTTTTCAGAAAGCGCGCCACTCGTCGATATTATTTCTTGTCGATAAAACATCCTCGATTGTGGCGACCACAAAAACTGTCTTACCAACTGCAGTTCCTGAATTGCACGAAGTTATTAATATTTTCGAAATTTCGTTTGTTTTCGTTTAGTTAATTTAAAGACGAAGCTGATACGTTGGTAAGCAAAATTCGAAAATATATTTTTAAAAAGCTTGCCTTATGTCGATACAGTTTTTTTGTCGATAAAACATCTTCGACGGGGTTATTTCAAAAAGTGTTATCTATTTGTCGTTACTTGCCAGCGGAGAAAAAGTGCATAAAAGTGCAACTGCAAGTTCGTAGTTTCGGATGTATGCTGCGAGGTGGTGTTCGGATGCACCGACTTGCATCCGCTGGAATTCAAGTTTCGGAAGATGGGGTGGCGGAATGGAACTTATAGTTCGCGTATCATTATTGCTATTTCGTTGTACCATGACCTCCTTTTTCGTGGCGCATATGCGATCCTACTAACCGAATGTGAAAACATCAGACCGATCATCGAATGCCGATGATTTATTCGCGAAAGAGGCAGCGCGATTTCCTTGAATCGCGGCATCGAATAATCGCTTGTCACATTGATACGAGAGATTTACCGATCATCCCCTGTTAAGAGTATTAATCTCTTGATTAGGATTCGACCCATTTCTGAGTAATAAAAATTTTTTAACCGCTTCTTTCGACCAGAAATCATCCTAGAATATGTATATACATCACCCACCATCGATTTGGGTCATGTAGAATTGATTTTGGCGACTTTTCATTTTTGAGAATTTTTGAAGGTATACCCCTTCACATTTTTTCGATTTGGGTTCGACCCATTTTTGACCAATAAAAATTTTTTAACCGCTTCTTTCGACCAGAAATCGTCCTAGAATATGTTTATACATCACCCACCATCGATTTGGGTCATGTAGAATTGATTTTAGCGACTTTTCATTTTTGAGAATTTTTGAAGGTATACCCCTTCACATTTTTTCGATTTGGGTTCGACCCATTTTTGACCAATAAAAATTTTTTAACCGCTTCTTTCGACCAGAAATCGTCCTAGAATATGTTTATACATCATCTACCATCGATTTGGGTTGTTTAGAAGTGATTTTGGCGACTTTCCATTTTTGAGAATTTTTGAAGGTATACCCCTTCACATTTTTGCGATTTTGGGTCGACCCATTTTTGAACCGAAAACATTTTTAATCCACTTGTTTCGACCCAAATCGGTCCTAGAACATCATTAGGCATCATATACCATCGATTTAGGCCATTTAGGAGCGAAATTGGCGACTTTAATTTTTTGACAATTTTTGAAGGTATACCCCTTCACATTTTTTGACTAGGATTCGACCCATTTTTGACTAGTAAAATTTTTTTAACCGCTTCTTTCGACCAGAAATCGTCCTAGAATATGTTTATACATCACCCACCATCGATTTGGGTCATGTAGAATTGATTTTAGCGACTTTTCATTTTTGAGAATTTTTGAAGGTATACCCCTTCACATTTTTTCGATTTGGGTTCGACCCATTTTTGACCAATAAAAATTTTTTAACCGCTTCTTTCGACCAGAAATCGTCCTAGAATATGTTTATACATCATCTACCATCGATTTGGGTTGTTTAGAAGTGATTTTGGCGACTTTCCATTTTTGAGAATTTTTGAAGGTATACCCCTTCACATTTTTGCGATTTTGGGTCGACCCATTTTTGAACCGAAACAATTTTTAATCCATTTCTTTCGACCCAAATCGGTCCTAGAACATCATTAGACATCATATACCATCGATTTAGGCCATTTAGAAGCGAAATTGGGTTGTTTAGACGCGAATTTGGCGACTTTGATTTTTCGAGAATTTTTGAAGGTATACCCCTTCACATTTTTTGACTAGGATTCGACCCATTTTTGACTAGTAAAATTTTTTTAACCGCTTCTTTCGACCAGAAATCGTCCTAGAATATGTTTATACATCATCTACCATCGATTTGGGTTGTTTAGACGCGAATTTGGCGACTTTCAATTTTTGAGAATTTTTGAAGGTATACCCCTTCACATTTTTGCGATTCTGGGTCGACCCATATTTCTACCGAAAAAATTTTTAATCCACTTGTTTCGACCCAAATCGGTCCTAGAACATCATTAGGCATCATATACCATCGATTTAGGCCATTTAGGAGCGAAATTGGCGACTTTGATTTTTTGACAATTTTTTAAGGTATACCCCTTCACATTTTTTGACTTGGATTCGACCCATTTTTGACCAGTAAACATTTTTTAACCGCTTCTTTCGACCAGAAATCTTATTTATCTTTTGAAGAAAATTTATCTTTTATTCGAAAGTTTTACTTTTTTGATTCGTAGTTGATGCACTTTCGAATGTAAGAAGTCATGTCTTACGATTTTAGTTAATAATATATTTAAAGTAATTTATTTAAAATATAGATGTAATTATGATAGAATTGACATTGTGTTTTTAATTAATTGTGAAATATTGACAATATTTTAGTGTTTAACGTACTTAAATATTTTAAATCTTTATATTTCCAAAATTTAATATTTGAGATATATAAATATTTTAAATAATTAATATTTGAAATCCTAATAATTAAAATATGTGACATTTGAAATCCTGATACCTAAAACATTTAATATTTGAAATCCTAATAATACAAATATTTAATATTTTAAACGATAATATTTACAATATTTAATATTTGAAATCCTAATGCTTAAAATATTTAATATTTCTAAACCTTAATAATCAAAATATTAAATATTTGAAATCCTAACAATAAAAACGTTTAATATTAGAAATCCTACGAAACAGAATATTTAATATCTGTACTTCCAACAATTAAAATATTTATTATTTCAAACCCCAATACTCGAATTAATTAATATTCCAAACATTTCAATATTTAATATAACCGTCTACTCAAACTATTTAATTCTCCCACAACTACATCTATATTCTATAACTACATTCATATGTAACTAACGTCTAATAACACCCTAAAAAATACTCATACACAATAATCCACCCTAAACACGATACAATATTTAATTACAATTATTACGCTTAGGTTCATTATTTCCCGTCGAAACGTATCGCGCATATGTCTCGTTGTCTCGATTAACAATAGGCCGATGTCCCAAATGCCGGGAGACAAGGAAAGCGCGAACTTTCGAGGGTTCGCATTGCACGTGTGCATCTGTACTTGGAAATTCGATGCGCACACCATTGCAGGAGCTCGTATACTCGTTGTATAAACACATAACACATAAGCGCCACATTGCACGACGTCCGTGTGAAATGTGTATCGAAACGATTCCATAGACTGCACCCTGTAGGTGCACCGAGTCTATGTATCCAAGTGTTGTTCTCTATAGATACAAATACACACGCTGCACACACTTATGCACCCATATGCATATTTGGTATGTAGGTGTGCGTGCATAGCAAATATATAGGTTTAAATGTATGTACTTCTGCAAGCACGCACATATATACACGCGTCTAACGCCTCGTCACGTGTACGTGTCAAAATCAATATTTGGCGTTACTAGGTTATGATAACGTTCCACCATGTCCCAGGTATTCGTCTTTCTTAAGTTTGTAGTGTTGCCCCGCGACGATTTTAATACGGGCCTTTTGACAGTTTTTTAATTACGCGCCGGTGACGCTGTGGAATTCTTTGGGGTTATGATTTGATTGTTGATGTTTAATATATCGGATATCTTATGAGGTGTTTCGTATATGAAACGTCTAATATACGAAGTATTTGATGTATCAAATATACAGTATACCACATATCAGATATATCAAATATATAGTATATCAAACATAGAATACTTAAGATATATAATATACTACACATCATATACATTAATTATCAACGTATCAGATATAATATATTAAGTATCTAATGCATCAAATTTCTAGTACAGGTAACCCTCCTACAACACGGTAGATAGGTTCCTAGAATATGCCGTGTTGTGTGAAACCGTGTTATATGAGACCCAGAGTAAGTACAAAAAGGGGGGTTAGGTTCCGAAAACTTATTAAAAACAGATATTTGTTTTTAAATCCATACAAGCAACTTCATTTCTATTAAAAATATTAATATATGTACTATTGTATTGCCACCTATGAAGTGCGGTAATAGATCCAGCCAACAACAATTCAACAAGCTTGCGACGCAACATCAATTGTATTTTATTTTTGTATGTATACATATGTATTGTTTGTCCATAGTGTATAATTTAGATTTCTAAATACACACATACGTCAATTAGTATAAGTACAGTGTTATATCAGGGTTTCCGAAAATATCTAATCGTGTTAGAGCGAAACCGTGTCGTAGGTGGCCGTGTTATACGAGGTTTTTTCGCAAATGTCTAAACGTGTTAGAGCGAAACCGTGTTGTTGGATGCCGTGCTGTAGGAGGGTTACCTGTATATCGAATATATAGAAGATATCGAGTATATAGAATATTTCGTGGATAGTTGAAGGATGATAGAATTTAAGGCGATACTAGGTCAGTGGTGGATCCTAATAGAAACGGGCGCAGAATTTAAGCCTATCCGTAACTTTCCATCTAAATCCGCTTCCTCCGATTCCAGGAGCACGGTATTCTATACTTTCCACGCGGTTTTCGTTATCTCAAGAAATGCGGAAGAAACGTACTCGCATACTCCGTAAAGCGGATCCATACCACGGTGGAATACTGGTACAACTGGTACAACAGGTGAACGGAATACTTGGCTGCGCTTAGGAGAAGATTTCGATACTTATATCAGATACTAGAGGAGTCTTCTGATAACAATAAAATGTCTTAATTGACGACGAATTTATTTCAGCAAAAATATAATTGTGTTGCAATAATGAAGTCTTTCAAAATGGAGTAATTATGTTTTTATAAAGGGGTGGATTTTGGACCAACTATCCGCTCGATGTTTAATTATAAATAATTAAGAGGAGTCTATTGATAATAATAATATGTCTTGATCGACGACGAATTTATTTCAGCAAAAATATAATTGTGTTGCAATAATGAAGTCTTTCAAAATGGAGTAATTATGTTTTTATAAAGGAGAGGATTTTTGACCAACTACCCGCTTGATGTTTAATTATAAATAATTAAGAGGAGTCTATTGATAATAATAATACGTCTTGATCGATGGCAAAATTATTCCATCAAAATAAAATTATTATTCCATCAATAATAAAGTGTTGCAAAATCGACAAATTATGTTTCTACAAAGCGGATAATTTTGGACCAATCATCCATTGACATTTTTTTTATTAAGAGCAGATTACCGACAATAATAAAAAGTTTTAAAAAATGCCAAAATTATTCCATCAAAATTGAGTTGCAATAACTCAGTGTTCCAAAATGGAGATATTACATTTTCATACAGAGAATATTTTAGTAACAAACATCCGTTCGAAGTCCAATTATTAACATAATTGTTCCAATAACAATAAAAAGTCTTAAAAAATGCCAAAATTATTCCATCAAAATTGAGTTGCAACAACTCAGTGTTCCAAAATGGAGATATTACATTTTCATACAGAGAATATTTTAGTAACAAGCATCCTTTCGAAGTCCAATTATTAACATAATTGTTCCAATAACAATAAAAAGTCTTAAAAAATGGCAAAATTATTCCATCAAAATTGAGTTGCAACAACTCAGTGTTCCAAAATGGAGGTTTTGAGATGAAGCGTCCATTCGAGGTCTAATTATGAATTCAGCGATTTTATTCGTTTATTCCGATCTGATTTTGACGAGCGGACGTCAGTCAGTTTTAGTTCTCTCCCTCTCTCTCCGTTCTGGCAGGATCCTCTCGTGTTGTCGGACAATTCCACTATGACAATTTTCCACGCATGGGTTACCACGTTTTTTTCGCGGCGTCCACGCCTATTTTCCGGCGAGCGATTCGGTCGACGACGTGATTTTTCCGCGGGGCGGCTGTTTCACTGGATGGAGACACATCCGGAGACACGATACGCGTACTTTTTTCAACCGAGTACCGGTTGGTACGTTTGTCTCGATGGCGTCAACGATGCCGAAACCATTCACTCGTACGATACGACAACCGATCGCGATTTATTTTTATGGAAATAAATTTAGCGAAATCGATCAGAGAATACCGCCGTCGAAAATAAACCACCGTTTCGAAGGTAAAGACTCGCGCCGTCCGCGCCGATTCCATTCGATTAAATTGAAATCTAAAAGGGTGATACTTCGTGCAAAAAATCATAAACTTCCGTCGCGACATAATTGTTTTATTCCCCCAGCACACCAAATCCATCGATAAATCCTCTTTTATTTAATTACTGTTTTCCATAACCCTCCATAAATATTCTCTTTTAACGACAAGTTCATACGTATCGATATACGTCAGTTGTATAATAAATCGAATAATGTAACCGATCATATTTATATCGATATATCGGTATCATAAACACACGTGTATTCCAACTGTTATTAAAACAAGCGATTATTATTAAAAGTGTGTGTCGCAAATCGATGTTACGTCTTATTATCGGACTCGAACTCGGATATAAATCAGATATAAATAAGATATAAATCAGACATAAAGTTGAAAGCAATAATTGAGCAAAATATTATAATAAGACGTTAGGTAGATGTAGCGTGGATTAATTATTACTCGGATTCAGTGAAGCGAGAGGACTCGGATGGCTGCGAATTTAGCCGCTTTGGTGGTAGTGGTAGGTGTGCTCTGGACCGGGATGCTGCGGGCCAAGATGCGAGTAAACGTTGCCGTAGTATCTGCCCGTTGCTTCTATCGCAACAGATGCCTGTTGCTACGCGGCCCGGGCGATGCTTTTGCGTTTTCGGATACGCCGACCTCCGGTACCACCTCCGGTATCCCCTTCCGGTATCCCCTTCCGGTACTTCGCTGCCTCCCCAAGAAATGTTTTTCGCCCTTTTTACCACGTGATCGGACATTGACCCTTCCCGACGTAATCGAGGGGTGGAAAACACGAGATACAACGGAGGGGACGAGAGGAGCGTGTTTTCCCCGTTCCTTTTTATTGATTGCACATACCATTACTTTCAGATACCCTCTTGGTATTCATCTACGTTTCTATGTCCTGTCGATTACCATCGTGCTCCTATTGGCTCCTATTGGCTCCTATTGGCTCGCGCGCGATCCCATTGGAAATTAAGGGATGGACGGCTACTGGATATTCCGCGACGTATAACTTTTAATTATTTAATGCTGCTATTTTTGCATCGAACGTGCAACGGTATTTCAGAGACTGTCAGCGGTGATAAATATTATTAATATTGTCAAAACCGGTGGAAGATATATTTTTTTATTCAACACGGTTTGAAGGATAGTTTGGGAAACATCTGAAGTAACATTATTGATAGATTCTAATCATCGAGAAAATTTAATTTGTATGTAATTCAGAAATTAATATATATATATTAATATAAGATAGAAAAAGAAAAATAATGTATGGAATATCAAATAAAATTGTTTTGATTATCAGAATATATCAACCACATTGTTTCAGGTGGTTTGCCAATTATCCTTCAAACTGGGATGAATGTATTTTTCACTATACAGTTAAGAAATTAATATGTTTATATATATTATATAATTCATTCTTGAACTACAGGAATATTATATTAATATATATTATACGGTACGTATAAAAAGATTGTAAAACAGATCAGTTCACACGCGTATTTTGTTGTACAGGTGACAAGTAAAGTTAGTTTGTGGTGTTATCTGTAATGAAGTAATATGTTGCAATGAAATTTCATCCATAACGGGATTAATGTGATTTTTTAACGACGGCTTTAGCGGGGAAGGAAAAGAGGGAGGGTGAGGGTGCGTTAGCCCCTTAACCTACCCTAAATCGAAGAAGCATGGGACACACCCTGGAAGAAAATGGGTAGCGGAATGGTTTGGCGCGGATGGCTGGGCAAGATGGGGTACCGTTCTCGTCCTCCGTATCCTCCACCACCTTCGGGTTAACCCTCCCCCCGGTCCCTCTCGACTCCTGGGCACCCTACTCCCCGATATCTTATTTCGTTCTCTCACCCTTTCTTACCCTTTCTTACCCTTTCTTACCCTTCCTTAACCGAGTAGAGTCGAGTCGGCTCATCCTATCGAGCTAGGTTAGAATGGAAGGTACCTCAACCCCTTTTCGGTCCGGGATCCATCGGTGAGCCCATCCGTGAACCCGTCGGCGACGACACGCCAATGAGGACCACCCCGTAGGGCCACCCCGTAGGGTAACCCCGCGACAAGGCAGGTGTGTGGCCCACAATGGAAGACGAAGGACGGGGCGACGGGGGGGGGTTTGGGTGGCAGGGTGAAGACGGTTACCGAAGGGTGGAGGAAGAAAGAAATATAGGGTTGGAGAGGAAGTGCGAGGTGGTTCGCGGGGCGAACGCGTGCAAGACGGGGCTCAAGTAAGAGTGAGAAAGGGGAAGACAGGAAAAGTGAGAGAAAGGGGGTGAACGAGACAGTGAAAGGCGGCAACGCCCATTTTTTGATAAGCTAGTTACTCGCCGCCGCCACCGTACCTTTCGCGAAGGGTGAGAGGGTGGCTCGGGAGAGGAGTTAGGTCGAGGAAGAGGATGAAAGGGGGGTAGGTGTACGAAGGAGGGTGGGTACGGCGGGTGTCGGGTTCTACGGAGATCAATAACTGCATAAAAATAAAGTGAGGCTCTGGCCCGCTACCTTTAACCCACCACCCCTTCCGAGTTCTCCACCTTCACCTTTTCCTCCACACCGCCACCCCCCTCCGCCCCCGGCACCGTCTCCGCAACGACGCCGACTGCTGCCTTCTCCTTTCCTTTCCATCCCTATTTCCTTCTTTATCCTCCACCTTCCGCCCTCCCTGAGATTCTACCCCTCCTCCGCCACGCAGCAACGTCTTTGCGGAGACCTGCCACCCCCGGCCTTCTCGTTTCACCGACACCTCCACCTGTACACCCAAACCCCATCCCCTTCCAATGACGATCCGCCGGTTATTGCCTGTATTTTCTTAAGGGATCAATTCTCCGCGAGGACCACTGCTACCACCACCACCGTCGCCGACGTTATTTCTCCACCCTCGTACCCCTTACCAATTCTCATCCACCCTTTTCTCCCTCCCTCTCACTCTCTCTCCAGATCTGTGTCCATTCGTCGCCTTTTTTTGCGACTCGTTCCTTGTCCCCCTCGGTCGTTTCACTTCCATCCCTTTCGTTGTCCCTTGCGGCGAATGGGCTGGTAAGGGCGGTGGGTGGAGGTGGTTGGGTTGGATGGGGTGGCCAGGGCAGTTCGGTTCCGGTATACACTGAAACGCCAAGTTTCCGGGTTGTTCTCCGGGGAGTAGGTTGGGGAGGGGCTTTGATCAATTTCGTGATGGAGATATGCATATCCAGGGTTCCATGTTGTTCGCGGAAGCACAGATGCTTCGGACACGTGAAAAAAAAAGGGATGAAGAGGATGCTGAGCGCGAATGCGAACGTGTCTCGAACAGAGACCGAATGGACTCGTTTCGGCTATTCGGTGAAGTTTTTTATTCCTGGGTGTCTTTGAAGAGTAATGCGCGCGCGGCGGGGCGCGGGGGCGGAAACACACGATGTACAAGCTATATCTGATAGAAATCGGAGAGTACGAATGTAGAGTTTGTTAAAGAGGTTCTCGATATCGGTAGAGGACACCGTATACATGCTCCGTTATTTCCTTCGAATTGACTGCATCCTATACGACCAATCATTTTTCTAATACATTAACATGCATTAGCGTAGCGTAATTAAACCTTTGCATTTGGTGGCGATTCTCAGTCGCCATTCAGTTTATTGAGGTAACACGAGTGGCGATTCTCTGTCGCCACTCAATTTATTACGGTAACACGAGTGGCGATTCTCAGTTGCCATTCAATTTATTGCGGTAACACGAGTGGCGACTGAAAGGCGACATTAAGATTTTCCCTAGTTACATTCTGTTACTAGACGTTAACACGTTTGTCACCACGCGTCACAAATTTTTCCAAAAAAGACTGTAGTAGCGAACGTGTTAAATCACCCAGTGGAGTAAATTTTCATGTCGCCTCTGATTCGCCATTCGAATGCCGCAATAATCTGAATACCTACAGGGAGTCGCCTCTCGAGTGCAACGGGTTAAACCAATACATATCTCCCGCGCGCAATAATTTCTGCTATTAGATATCTGTCTTTATGCTGTGTTCTGGAAGCATTATTAGATGATTACCAAATAATGGAAGTGAAAGGTATTTTGTAGTAGGCGGTTGGTAAGAGGTGGTACGGATGAGAGAGGGAATTACGATTCTGTGTATTTCGAGAGCAACAAGTACTTACTTACGGTCCCTTTGTAGAGAAGCCAACCAAGAGAGAAAGAGAGAAGAACCGCGACTTCGAAGGGAGCTAAAAACAAAGTTAAAATAGCCGCATTACGGACTTGTAATTATGTAGCGTGTAATGCGTCGATGTTGTCAAGGGCAACGCACCGATTGGACAAACCGTTCTTCATCTCTATCTCCATACATTTCTCTTTCACATTCCTTTTCTCCTCGAATGGAAATATGAAAAACTAGTCGTAGGTTGCGAAACAAACTTATAACGTTACGGGGGTGTTGCCGTTGATGTAACCATTTTCCGAACAAATTTCGCTAATGAGTGTTGTTAAGGGACTTTTAATGAGAACCCGTACACCTACGTACGCTCGAAAACATATCTTACTTTCGCGAAAAGTGGATGGAAAAAAAGTATGTTACTAATTCCGAGTCATTTTCGACAAATCGAAACTGCCGGGGTATCCCGGCGATGGATAATTAGAAGAGCCAACTGTTTCGTCAAATTCACCCCTTCCATCACCCTATTATTTTTAACAATACAACTTGACTCCGCGTTAATAACCCAACTCGCTATCCGATACAAAAACGATCCTTGTACCCTGAAGTACAAACCTCGACAAGTAACAGTTAATTATTATATTAAAACAGTGAATTATTACATTAAAACAGTTAATTATTATATCAAAATGATTAACCGTGTGATGCAAAGCGATCAAAATTGGTTCCAAAAATTCGGCACCCTGAAAGACCTACAATTACCTAAAACACTAACGAAGGAAGTACTTTCTGGTTGCGACGAAGTCGAAGGAAGGGTGAAGTGCCGAGTGTGGAGCCCTTTTTTCTCAGGAAACGTATCGTTTTCAGGTGTCGCCTCACCGGTTCACCGATTCACGCATAAGCTGACGTTCGCACGTAGACGCATGCGACCTTCCCCTTTTTCGGACCGGAGAAATATCGACCGTGGAGAGGGCGGACCGTGCCTTTCTTTTACCTACGAAAGCAATTTTGCAGGCCGCCGGTAATTTAGTGCCGCGCGAATAAAGGCCGCGGGGGGATGCGGGTGCGAAGGGTTGGAACTGTGAGACTCGAGGACGACGGGGAAGGAACGAAGAGGATGAGACACGGAGGATGAAAGAAGGACGATGAGGAACGAGAAGTTGGTAGGATGGTGGAGGTATGAAGTAGTAGGACGAGGGAAAGGTTTGGGAGAAGGAAAGAAAGAGGTGGAAAAGGTAGAGGTATCAGTGCGTTGTAGGCGAATAAGCGCACGCATCCTCCGAGGATCAACTGGGTTGCAACGAGCCACCCAGCGCCATATTAGGCTCAAGGTACCTAGACCAGCTTTTATTCGCCCGCACCAGAGGGTGCCTTCGCGAAAACTCGATGGGAAGGTAAACCATCCTGGAAAATAATCTGCTCCACTTTCGGGGACGCTCGGAAGATATTCCAAGGGAAACGAGAATAGATCAAGGTGAACAGTCTAATCATCGGTTACTCTTCAGAAACCACGTTATATCTGACACGTAATATAATCCATACATGCTAACGCTTTGATACTTCCGAATTACTAATGAAATACTAAAATACTCGTGTATCAGGTCGTGTAGCATGAAATGTTGGATTCCTTATAGAACCTTTACAGACTTTCTGTCCTCTAAACATGAAAACATTTTTAAAAGTGGAATTTCTTTGTCAAAAATGCATATTTTGATTAACCACTTAACGCACGTTTTCTTTCACCGTGTTTGGAATTCATTTTGGAAAGACTCTCAGTTAGTCTAATAGGTCCTGATAGTAAAGATTAAAGATTTCGAATATTAAACATTTTAATATAATCGTATTAAAACGGTAAGAATTACTGGAAAATCATGAACCATAGATTCCGAACTTCACATTATTTACTATTTCATGGAACGACATTTCTCAAGCATCATTTCCATTATCGACGTAAGACGATTTGTAAAGTGAGGTTAACGGTGGTCAAAAACGCGAGGGTTTCGTCGAGGAAGTTAATTAGTCGGTTCTAGTTGCGTGGCAGGTAGTTACATAAATTGAAAGATAAAATGATAAGTAAGACATTCGAGGGATGAATTTCTAAGTAGCCCAACGAACTGGGATATTTCCAGTGAATGTATGTACGCGATTGTGATAATGTTTTGGTAGATTTCCGAGAGAGCCATTCCTCCACGGCAAAGGGCTCGTAAAAGTAATTTGAATTGTCTAGATTCGAGTAGTATCCGCGTTGTTAATTAGCATCACAAAATGAAGTGGACCTGCTGGAAAAGTTAAGAGAAAGGATATTGCTTCGCCGGGAGGGTTAACTGTCTGTAGCAATGTCTCTAATTATACGGAATGTCTCCTGCAAAAAATATAAAGTACCGCGACCACAATCGTGGTATAATGAAATATTTGTTAAATATCTAACAGCGCGTCGCAGTACACGCTGTATCCGTTAAGAGTTTACCATGACTTTGTAACATCATGGATCTGCAACTTTTTTACAATTTAATTTATTTATTAAAACATTTTTAATGGTGCATCTTTGGATCGAAATTACTCTCCCGAAATTTATGTGAAAGAGAATTGGAACATATAATAAATGTTGAAATTTTCAATGAATTCTTTTTTACATACTTTATGAAACTTCATTTATTTATTCATATTCAATATTATTCTATTAGAGGATCTTATAAAAAATCAAATTCCCAACTTTCGATGCGACAAAATTCTCCACTCTTGAATTGATTACTTTCCGGTATCCCTAATATATTAATTATGGATTAATAATATTTTGTAAAAAAGACATCAAAATGTAGATGGCTTTTTAGAAATTTCGGGGACTATAAAGTAGCGTCGCCAGGATAATCATCCTGTTGATCGCATTTAAAAATATTATCTCATCCCTTTCGATTCCTCGAAATCTTTGCTGTTGCTTTCCGCGAAAATCACGCGTCACCGAATGACACGATAACCAGATACCCTGAAAAATTATGTCAGCCATAAATTAATTGCTGGGATCGCGGGAACTCGCGAGATTGCGAGTACTCTTTCGCGGTGGTGATTCAGATTCGTTATGCAAATGGTTTCAACGTCCTTCTTAACTGGAAGCATATAACGAACACGTCAGGGGTTGCTCAAGGATCAGCTTCGACATTTTTCGTCCATAAAATTCCGCCATTTTACGAATCAATAATCCGATACCTTTTTATTCGTTATCATTAGACCCACCTTGTAATTAAAAGAAACACGTTCGCGATAATTCTTCGACGTGAACAATTTTCATTTGGAACATACAAATTACAAAGTTTTGTATGAACAAGAGAAATAAATATAAGATGATATTCCTTTCAAATCATTCCTGAAACATATTACAGAAAGCTTTCCCATAAAAGCTTTACAAATTTACATTCCGCAACTTCTTATGTATGTTTTTATTAAATTCGGGGAATCCATAAGTAATGTCATTTTTTATTCTTTTACAAAGTTTAATTTTATTCAACATATATAGGTTACATAACAAAAAATCACGTCCCCGAAAAATTGTATTCAAGCTTTATATTCAATCTAAAAAAACCTCTATAGTTTTTAGGCGGCTATTTATAAGGCCAAGAATTTAAAAGAAAACTGTTTTCTTTTAAATTCTTGGCCTTATAAATAGCCGCATAAAAACTATATAGTACATATTAACAATATTTCGGCCAACCTTAACATTCAAGATAATTAAAAAAACCTCTTTATTTACTGACCAACCCAATACATATATTGCACCGTTTGCATTGTTGCTTAATGCGCCGGATAAGTAATAATAAAAATGATATAATAATAAATAAACAAATTCGACGAGTGTCGCTCGTTTTAACCACGAAAGTGTGTCGTCTGGTAGAGCAAGATATGGTGGTAGGGGTAGGTATAATCGAGGGAGGAATTTTTCAGGGCTCCCCCGACGGGACAAGTGGTTCTCGAAAGGGCTAAGAAGGGAAGAGGGCTGTCTCGACGCACTGTCTACGGTGTACCGTATACGGTATACGGTATACGGTCTACGGTCGTACATAAATCACGTAGTAGGGGTAGGTCAGTGCAACCCATCCACGAAGGGTTGATACTTTTCGTAGGGGCAGCGCCGGCGGGGCTGCGGGGGGGGGTGGTGGTGGTGGTCTCTTGCACCGCTCGAGACACGCGAATTTAGGGTGGGTCGTCCCTTCCTAACTCGCACATGTTTCACGTGAATTTGTGTGGCTTTCGTGCACCCTCCATGGGACGAGGAATACGTTTGGATATTGTTCGTTGGCTCCATTGTTTTTCGTAGCACGGATTAATGTGCCGCTCGAAACAATTACGGAAATAATATACCGCCCCTGAAATACTGATATCCCGTAATGAGATACCGGATATTACAAATGTTTTTTTTTCTCCTTTCGAGAATACTATAATATTGTATTAGGGGTTGCAGTGAAGGTGGGGTATTTGGTTTTTGTCGAAAATGGAATTATGACGTAAATCACAATGGGGATTATCTAATGGAATAATTAAATGCATAGAGCTGCGGAGAGCAGATGCAATGTAGTCAAGGAAACGAAGGAATCAAGGAGAAATAAGATTTTTTTTATTTCGGAAACAAGTAGCACTGTGTTTAACGAGAATTGAAGAATAAAATCCAGGTAAAGCTGTTAATCTAATTAATTCAGTTAACAACAGTTCTTTTATTTCCATTGTTTGCCTTCTTCTTTAAATAAATATATCAAAGCAAGCATTTAAAAATTGTTTCAACGAGTTTCCAAAAAACGTGCATTTAAGAATTAAGTAAGACTTAATCGCTCAGATTACATAAAGACTTTATATCGAAATCGAATTGTATCAGGGTTACCGGAAAGTAATCAAGTCGAGAGTGGACAATTTTTTCGCTGCGCAATTTGCGATTTGATTTTGTCAAAAAGGCAATTATGCCTTCGGAGAATTGTCGGTCGAGGACCATAGATAACGATAGGAATTATCTAATAGAACAATATTTAATATAACAAAATCGAGTTTCATAAAGTATGTAAAAATGATTTATTACTTCCCAGTACCAATATTTTGGGATTTTTTTTTATAACTTTACCATTTTTATAACTTCGTTTTGTCGAAGGGACACGTCCTGTTGCAGGGTGGGGTGGGACACGTTATTAGCAATCTCGAAACGATCACCCTAATATGTTCGGGGTAATTATTTTGAGGACTATTTATCGAGATAGCTAGGGGTAGAAGGGGTGTCTGGGGTTAGAAGATTATGAAGCTGCAATAATACTTAGAGATTTTTAATTTTTATAATTTTGTCCGATGATTTGTTGAAGAAACACATCATGTTGTAGGATGAGGTGCGACAAATCGTTAGCAATCTCGATACGATCGCCCTAATATATTCGGGATAATTGTTTTGAGGACTATTTATCGAGATAGCTAGGGGTAGAAGGGGTGTCTGGGGTTAGAAAAGTATGGAGCTGCGATCACGACGAGCTCACTCCGGATGAGTTCTTGATTGTCGACGAAGAAAAAGAACGTCCCTGGTAGCGGTGGGTGGATGCTCCGGAGAAAAAAAAGCCGTGCCGATACAGGTCGTTGAGCAACACCCCGTAGAGCCCTAACCCGGAAGTAAAAGCGCGCACACGCATCCGCACGGCTGGATAACAAATCGGCCGTGCCTCTAGACAATAAAACTTTTCCTCGCTACTTTTTTAGTACGTCATTGTTAATCCTTTCCGTAACCCGACGGGCCGGCATTGCATGAAAATCATCTCCCTTGCCGATACCACTATCGAGGCATCCCAGTCTCGGTATTTAATCGAACCAAGAATACCAAAGATGTACGAATATCTTTCCGACATCTTCGAAAACTACTCGATTCTTATCTTCCTACGTTTCCCACAATTTTATCCCCAGATCTGGTTGCTCCAAGAATTAGTCAACGCGAGGAAAAAGTAACCAGAACGTCTCCGTTCACTTGAACTTCTCCTAGTCAACCTATCGTTATCCAGGTGCAGCAACTGCGAGGATCAAAGTAGCCCGCTCGAAAAGTTCGATGAAGAAGCCACGGAACGCGAGGAGGAGCGATAAAGATGGAGGGAAAAGGATCGAGTCAAGAAAGAGAGGAAGGAAGAAAGTAAATAAGGAAGAATGCTTGCGGCCGGACAGAGAAGGGTAGACGGGCAAGTGGTTGAAGAAAAATAGGGGGAGGAAGAGAGTAAGTTGCGAAAGGGGATCGCAGTGCGAGTGCAATACTTTTCCGCGAGACGGCGGCAGTGTCGTCGCGAGCAAGGGGCTTGTAGGGTGAGGGGGTTGGTTCGGGCTGGACTGGGGGGGGGTGTGCGTGGGGTCAACGACCGCAGTTGGGGTGGCTTCCTACTACCTTCCGCACCCCCCTCCTGCACCCCGCTAGAGACCCGCTCTTCCTCTCTCCTCCATCCCTTTCTTTCAACGGTCCCTTACCGCCGCGCACCCCTCGCCCACGGTACACTCTCCCCTACGCAAGGGTGTACGGCAGGGCACGTTGCGGTAGGCGGAGGTTGGGGCAGGTTAGGCTTAGCTTAGGGTTCAATATCGGGGAAAACACGGGCTTTTATTTGATCGTTCGCTACGTTCTCTGCCCACTCTCGTTCTCCCTCTCGCTCCTTCTACGTCCTTAGCACCCTCTCGTACCCCCTCGTTTCGATCATCCCTCTCTTTTTATTCCGATCGTGGATAGACGGAGACGGTGAATCGTGACGGGAGATGGAGAGAAATGTTTATAGTGAACGAAGAGAGACAGAGAGAAAGAGAGAGGGAGAGAGAGAGAGCGAGCGAGGGGGTGGTAAAGGTGGTGGGAAAGGGAGAGGTAGAGAGAGGTCGATGTTCGTGCGTGCGTGCGTGCATGCACGCATTGGTTCCGTAGGTCTATGATCCTCTGAATACAGGCCTGGTCAGAAAAGGGGGTGCATTCACGTCGGCATTCCCGCGGCACACTGGCGGGTTGGGGGTGGGGGTGGGTGGTAGCCCCGACATAATTCATTGGAAAATTTCAAATTCGGTTTTGTTACCAACTCAGTCGACGAGCCGTTTCTGTTATCTCTTTTACCTACTCTCCCTCTCTTCTTCTCTCGATGAACGGAGTTCCTCTTTTTTTTTTGTTCGAAAGGGTAAATCTGTAGGGTAAATACATTCAAAGGGAACCGCGATCATTCCTACGTTTCTTCGGCTATGTTTTCAAATATACCTTTTGCAAATTAATCTCCTTTTATTCGAGATTGTTGCTACCTGCGCCGTTGAAATGTGTCGATGAATGTGCTTGTTGAACCTTCACGCGCGATTTGTTGATAAAACGTATGAATACCAGTGGGAATTATTATTAGGAATAAATTGACATTGACTTTACGTAATATTAATATTTCTAATTCTGCATATTCTGCTAATTTAAGTATCTAATTTTGTTAATTATTTGCAATTTCTGGTTTTCTTATATCATATTATTATTATTAAGATTCTTATTATTACGTCTTCGCACGTTCTTCTCTGTGCGTATCAAAGGATTATACATGTAAATAAATAAATAAATTATTACTATAATTCCTTCAGGGATACCGGAAAGTAATCAATTATTTTTTATACACTTTATGAAACTTCCATTCGTTTCCATATTAATCCTTAAGTGCATGATTTGTGTTAAAAACTGTTAAAGAAATTTGTAAATGTTTCTTTCGCTATGTTTATTCAAAGAAAAAATAAGGACAAAAATTAGCATAAAAGGAATTATAACAATTATTCTACTAGATAATCCCAATAGTTATCTATGATCCTTGACTGTCGATCTTCCAATGCCATAATTTCTTTTTCGAAAAATCGAATTCCAAGATTTCAATGCGAAACAATTCTGCACTCTGGAATTAATTACTTTCCGGTACCTCTAATATATTAATAACCAGTTACAAATAACTGATGTAAATGATATAAATAATATAAATAAACAGTTACATTTCTAAGATACCGATTTCTCGGAGTAGACCAGTCTCCTTTTAACATTGTAAAAAAATCGACGCAGATAAATCTCCGGAACGAAAGTAGTGAAAAAGCAGGCCGAGTTAAATACGAAGAACGTCAACCTACCGATTCATCATTAATTAAAGAAAGAAAGCAAGAGAGAGTGGAAGAAAGTCAGGGGTAGAAGAATTCTGGATTACGTAGAATTGGTACCATTTATTTCGGAGCGATTTCCATGAGATTTGATGTAATTACTCATCGAGCGTGATAGGAATTATGGATGACTTAAAGATCTGAAACGAGATCGGGGACATTTTTCCAGGTATTATCGTGTCGCCAAAATCTAACTTTCCCCAAAATGATGGTACTTATTAATAACTCCCAATGAATCTCGCCTATGATTCCTCAAACGATTCCATTTGGAGTTCCCTTTAATTACATAAAAGTCAGATTCCACAATGTAGAAAATTTCATAGAAATATTTCTTCGACTATATTTCTCCGAATGAGAGTTTATTTCAGTGAGCGCGTTACATAATTCAAGCCGGTATCGAACAATGAAGTTGCGTAACGGTATCTCATTGATCATTTCGAAGTACACGATAGAACGAGGAGTATTAAATGTCTCGATAATATCTCGATAACTCTGGTACTCGCTTAATTAAGCCAAAGACGACGGTGGAAAAGTAAGGATGTAACGAGCGTGCTGGAAATTGAATTGACGTAGCTTGTCAAACGGCGGGAAATTCGAAACGTGCGCCGGGAGGACATTTCGTGGGCAGATCGTATTCGAGGGCATGGAATTCACGGTGTATCACGTGTCCCGATACATCCGTGGACATTTTATGTCCAAGTGAATGATGTGATCGTCAGTTGAAAAGATTTCTGTGGAATATAAACGTGATCGACGGAAAACTTCAAGTTATAAGTCTCTCGCGAACATGGTACGCATGTACTCCATGCATTTCTAATCTACTTCCATTTCCGTAATTAAATTCTGACGCCTCCGACAGTTTCCCTTTTTCGTAGATTCTCCCTTCGGCATCCATACCCACCGTCGCCCGGGTTGCTGTCGCGGTACCGTCGCGATGACTCCGACGAAACTATCGATTTAATATCGAGAGACGGTACGTAACGGACGTCGACAAGAGGAAATGACGATCTTCATCGGGAGGAATAATAATAAAAAAAAGGGGGAGGGAAAAAAAAGTATTATCGAAGGTAAGCTACCACGAGATAGGATCGTGCCGGGCGTTCCGCGTTCTATCGACATTCGGAGGAACGAACGTGAATCCATGAATACATTTATGAAGAAATAGTATCGTTGCCGCGGGAAACTCTCCCAGACTCGGCAACACCTCACCCGCTTTTTTTATCTCTTCTTATTTCTGCAGATTTTTCTGCCGCAAAAATGTTTGACTTCAGTTAAGAACGTCCTTTCGGAACTCGGAGTATTCTGTGTCTCGATCAAAATGGCGGACCGATAAACGAATAATACTTAAGAATGCGCGAAGTTAGTTCCGAGTGAACTAAACTATGAACACCGAGTTACGTGATTTTTTCAATGTAATTTACTCATTCCGTAATGTGATTCGTCGAGGTCGAGAGTAAAAGGTTCTTTCTCTCCTTTTTCTCTTCCTTTCACTGGTAGAAAATTGCGTGCATCGTTGAATGCCGATTGGTTGGAGGAACTCTTGAAAAAACGGAACGCCGGTTCCCCGATCGCTTTGAGAGGCAATAAACGTCGACAATTAATGCGCGTCCTAAGGAAAGGAAGAAAAATAGGGGGAGGTCTAGGGGGAGCAGGGGAGGTTGGGAAATGGAAAAAAGGGAGCGAGGGGTGTATAACAGTAAAAAAAAAAGCGCAGGAAAACTCGAGGTAAACAGTTGCAAAGTATCCCATTCAAGACCGCGATGCATCCCCCAAGACTTCAGGTATACTAATTATTGGTTCGATGCCAGTATGCCGAGGGTGGAAACGGAGTAGGGTATCCAGCCCGGTATCCACGTGGTAAAACTAAAATTTTCAACGACCACCAGTTTCGTACCCCTGCTTTTCGAACCATCATCATTATCATCATTAATGTCTGTCGCTATTGATTTTACAAACCAATTCGTCCAGCGGACCCGCAATAACTTGCCGTATAATATCCACTTGAACAGCCGCGTTCTTAAATTCCGACAAAATCTAGCCAACATAAGAGACAAAGAGTCGTAGCGAGGGTGAAACGCTTGTCCCTGGAGTGCTTTAAATACTAGTGATATCGAGCGAAAGGTAAATTAACTCTCGGGGTAGGCATGGCGTTTGATGTTGTTTCTTTATCTCGGTACTCGGTTAATCAGTTAGATTTCGAAGGGTGACACAGCCGTGGCGGGGGGGGGGGGGGGGGGGGAGAAAGAAAGGGAAACAAAGTTGGAAGAGCAGTGTGTAGCATGTTGTTACTCGTTACGTGATATCTGGTCGATTCGCGCGATACGATCGAGTTAATTTCGGAGAAGGTACTTTTTATAAGCGAACAAGTGAGAGAGTCAAAGAGAGAGAGAGGAGAGAGAGAGAGAGGGAGAGAGAGAGAGAGGACGCATTGGGCTCGTTAGGTTCGTTGATTCGCTGGTTCGTCGTATTATCTTGGTACAATGGATTTCTCCGAGGTCGGCAATCAACTGATTGATATCGTTCGATACGTAGATTGCTTTCGAAAAATGTGCTATCCGAGGGGACGCCTAATGGATACGTTACACGATGAATCGTGGAAACCTACCCTCTCGGGCCTCGGCCGTTCCAAGTATTCGGGATAGGACTATTCATCCTGTTCTACTGAAAATCTACCCTCGAATATCACGGTGGCAGGTATAATAATTAATAGACACATTCCTCGAGCTACGTGGGATTTTAATACTTTCCACTCGAGAGGCGACTCTAGGTAGTCTATCAGTTTATTCCGCCAATTCGAGTAACGACTGGAAGACGTCATTAACTTCTTCGGGAACGAATTTCTAGCGCCATTATCGGAACTAAGGTATACAGAAATATGTAAGAGGCGTTTTTATTTACCTGACGACAATTATTATTATTATTTTCTGGGTAGGAACATTTTTGTTAATAAATTTTGTAACTCTCCCGCGAACGGAAATATGTTTTCAATAATGTTTTCTTAAAATTTCCTCCAAGTTATCGGTAATTTAACGTTTAATTAAATAATATAATTGGACATAATCTTAATATCGCCTGTCAGTCGAAATTCCGCAATAAACCGGTGGCGACTGAGAATCGCCTCCGACTGCACAGGGTTAAAGTACTAAGAAATAGAATGACACACCGAGCAAGAATATAAGGAAGAATTAAATACGAACTTAAGAAATCTGTTCCTCAATCGAGTAATGATGTAATGAGATCAAGTGCGTGTTGCACGAATCACATTTGCGTGGTTCGCCGGCGTAAAACTCTGTTCCTCGAATCAGACCGAAACATTGTAGTCCCGTGATCCTCGTTGGCCGACAATTTCCTTTAACCTGAATCTCGAACGAACGTAAAACAAGAACGGAGAAGGAACCCTGCCATTCATCCATACTTGATGAAACAGTTGCGTACGAAGAAATGAAACATGTGCAATCAAATAAATGATACGTAAACGAATCGAGCGAGAGTCAATTGGGGATGGATCGAAAACTGCCACTTCAGAAAGCGATTCGACTTGGATTATTATTGGCGGGAGGTGAGATAGAGAGATAAAGAGGGAGGGAGGGAGGGAGAGAGAGAGAGAAAGAGAGAGTTGGTTCGGTGCCGTAGGAGAAGGCTAATTGCCGCAAACGAGACGATATTCGTACGGAAGCCCCGACTGCCGACGTGCAGCCACCTTTGACGAGTCTAATCGCCCGTCTAACCAACTGGACCGTGTACCATCGCAAATTACCCGTTCTCCTCTCCCTCCACCCTCCACCCTCTCTCGCCGTACCATCCACCACCACCTCCACCTCTTCACAGGATACTTGTTTGCACACCGAGAGACAGGATTATTTCATTGAGTGCTTCTGAAATTTCGTCTCAAGTTGTAGCACGACGAACGGCTTGCGTGTTCCGAGAAACGAGGAGAAACGAGGAGATTGTCAATTTGTCCCGCTGGAGACACTTCGAGAGATAACCGAACGAGACCTGATCCCTTTGCAGCTACGAACAATTTCCAATTTCCATGTATCTCTCAACACATCAACAATTTGTACTTCGAGCAGAAAGAAAAATCTTGAAAAATGGAAATCATTACGAAAGCATAACTGTTTGGAGTGTTTAACGGGAAAGCACTTTCGATAGGCGTCGTCGAAAGATCTTTTTATGTTCTTTCGTTGGAGATGCCCTGACATTATTCTATTTCCGGTTTGCTAGGAGCCCTAACCACCCCGAGTAGAGGGTGGTTTTCACCTTTTCTTCTCCCTCGTTTGGAGCTCCTCTCGGCGAGGTCTCTCGCGAGCGCAGTCTGGTGTGAAATTGAAAAATTTTCGCGCGTTACGTTGGCGTTCCGGTGGTGTTCCGGCGAGGTTCCTGGGGCCTCCTGCAGACGAGTCAGCCGGTGTGCGACATGTACGCGGCGCACAGACTGGCTGGATTACCGGTTAGGCTTTGAGACCCACCAAACAGACCGGAAAATATGCAGCCTGCATAATTCAGCATGCTCCTAACCGAGTATACCTACAGATACGTGCAACCTCGCACACGATTCTCCATACAACCCATACAACTTATACAACGTGCACCGAACACTATCCAATATCCCAAACCGATTTGCCATCTTCTTTTCTCGCCGACGATCTTACAATTGAGCGGCGTTCATTTTGAAAGTGGCCTAAGTCTACTTTGCAAGACAGCAAGTTTACGTTTTAACTCTTTGAGGCACAGGATTTCAGATCAAAAATAGACCCATGTTGCACAGGAATTTTATCGGGTTTTAAATCAAACAAAATTGGTATATTTTTATTAATAAAGGTATAACATAAAGGTATACATGAAACTAAGAAAACAATGTTAGTGCAATAAACCTTCCGCTTATAACAATTGGTCAACCGGTAATTGCGTGTTGAATGTTGCCAACACAAAGAATACATTTGTAACATTGTTTGAAGATATTACCAACTGCTTTACGTAAATAATACGAAATATAAACCTATGCACATGCAGCTACTGCAAGATTTCGAGGTGGGACTAAAAATGTCCCACCATGCCGTGGAATACATCAAAAAGGTGGGACACTTTTAATCCCACAGTGCCCCAAAGAGTTAATACTTACAATTAGATAATGGCGGAATGACAAGTTTTTGGTGTCTTCGCGAAATATTGAATTCTGGGTCACAGGAAGAAACGACGAATTATAATGAGTTATGTTTTCCTTGTCAGTGTATTTTTAATCTAATTTAAATTCGGGACAATTTTAGTTAGTTTAGTGTTCTGCCGTTATTTATTTGTCAGAGTACTAAAGAATGAAAATAGTTCAATACCCCGAGTATACTCGTGGTTAGCAGCGAATTATTCAGATTGTAAAATCAACATTGATTTAAGATCAAAATAATAAAATAGGTTTTAAGATTAAAATATGATTATACAATTTCATTTCACGTATCATTCGAAGGGAAGTACTTCAATAATATGTGAGCCGTTATGTTTGAAACTTGCAGTAGTCCATTTTGTTTTCTACTTTAATATTATGACTAACAAAACGAAGATATCTATCTGTAGCAGACAATTATATTTACTTCCGCTTTTATAAGAACAGGACTTATACTACTTTCATAAATAACGGCTGATATGTACATCAAATATGTACAAAAAAAATGTATTGGTTTGTTCGGAAATTAATTTCGTTTTTTCCCGACAGAGGATTTAATTGTATCAGTTTTTTACCAGCAAAGAGCAAAAATTTTATGAGCGTGGAATCATGCTACTGTCAGAAAGATGGCAAAAAGTATTGGAAAAGAATGGCCATATATAATTTAATATATAATATATAATTTAATAAAATATTTATTTATTATACGAAAATTGTCTCCGAAAAAACGAAATTACTTTCCGAACAACCCAATATTTTATGTGCAAACAGAATAGCAACGCTTTGTGATAGTCAACGAATTTCGCTATTGCGGTGAACGTGTTAAAGGAGACAATTAGGTGGCTTGTTACGTACGTGACACCCTGTATAATATATATCAAGAGGATATTGTGTAAGAGAATAATTTCTAGGCATGGAATTAGAAGTTTCGTCGAAGTGTCTACCTCTAACCAGATTACTTTTTTCTAGCGGCACAAGAAAGGAAATCTGTACTCTTTCAGCGAGACTTTCCGTAATAGCAGGTTGTTGCCAAACCATAAGTCTGAAAGGACGGACGAACGAACGAAAGATCGAGGTCAATCGACTTCTCCTTCAGTTTCTTACCGCTACGGACGTCATTCTTTCCCCCGCCGTCTCGTTCCGTCTGATTTTTACGTCTTTATTCTACTGCGAACGAAAGATCGTACGGGTAACGCTGGCCGAAGATGAATAGCGCGAATGAAGATTAAGGTCGTCCAGTATTGCGATCGAAAGTTTCGTTAAATATTACTTCAATCCCTTAATACCACGTTTTGTATACTATATGTAATTCTTGGCGGAATTCCGAAGTTCCGCTTAACCGGCTAGCAGAAAAGAACGAGTCGTAGGTCGAATAATGACTGGTTTATCCATTTGCATTGTCACGCGAACGAACTCGTACGAATCGGGTGTATACACGGCACCCCTTCGTCGCAGCGGTAATCGTGAAGTTTATCGTAATACAGCTGCGAGTGTAGAACGATTCTTCCCGACGAGGGGAGTGCCGTAAAAATTGCACCTTGTCCAACGAAAAGGGTCAACGTTGGCCTTGACGATCGTTATCGTCGAACTGACGCATCACGAACTAACCACGCACTCGATTATATTGGGTTGCGCGGAAAGTTAACACCGATTTCCAGTAGCTTTTCCGTGTAAAACCTGATAAGTTTCGAGGGCAAGGAATCTTCAAGTTGCGTGAAGAATAAAGAAATGTTAAGAATAAATATATATCGACACACGAAAATATTCACCCGCAAATTATCCTTAAAAATCGGCACGAACATTCCGCACAATTAATATTCAATATTTCATTTCGTACTTCCTTCGCAAGCGCCTTCCGCGATTCAGCTTTTATTACGCCACTGAGATCGATCCGGAGCAACAAGTATCTCGACTTCTTCGAGTTCGTAGTAAAGGAAGCATCGATAAGACTCCCCGACATTCTTCTCGTCCAAAAACATTCACTTCGATGTTTATCACCCTGAGACTCTTCCTTCTAACAATATCTAACAATAAGAAGCCACAGAATTCTGTTTTGCCATGAGATAAAAGATGTCGAATAATTTCCAATGAAAAATGTTAACGAAACAAGCCGTGTACGTTGGTTGTTGATCTTTGTATGTCGGAATTAGTTGGATATCGCGTGGGGGTTGATTTTAAATTGTCTTCGTTAAGAAGAGTTAGGTCGAAATCCATCGGCGTGCGGCGGTTGCAGACGTCGTTGGAAGGGTCAGGGCCCGCGGCTACTTTGTGCCCGATATTTTCAGGCTGGACAGTAGTCGTGTCAAATGTTTGGTGCTACCGGTTGTCGGGTACTTGGCCACAGGTCACTCACCGATTATACGTTACAACGGACATATACACTTGAAGTCGCACATTTTTCCTTCGCCAGAAGTTCAACGACCTTTAGATCCCGTGCCCGATAATCCTTGGAGTTTTGTACACGCATTTTCGTGCACGTTTCTATCATCGTGAAATCATGTACTTCTTAACAAGAACTAATGGATTCCGGGAGAAAACGAGACCAGGGTAGTGTCGTGTATTCCTCGGATTATTCGTAAACCGTAGGCGTTTGAATTCTGACACAGGATATACGTACGTAGAGGAGGAATGAAAAAAAAAACGAGATCCAACCGCGTGCAAACCACTCATCGCCGACCATACTTAACGATAAAAGTGTACCGCGTCAATGACCTTGCGTACATGCGTGCGGGCTAAAAGTGCAGCGGGCGAATAAAATGCATTTCCATCGCACGTAAAAAAAGCCGGCAATTTTCAACGTTTCTTTATAAACTTACATCATTCCGGGACACGGAGAATCCATAGATCTATGATATTCTTCGAACGACTTGTATCGGTGTATTTCATGGAAATTAATAAAAGAATTATTATATAATCCTGTGATAATGGGTGATTAAATCGAATCACTCTTCCAGTGATAACCGGTGTGATAAGGATGATTGAAAAGTAGCAGAAAGGTTAACGGTTGATGGTTACTCGGGTGTTTTACTTTCGACGGTTCATTACGGCTAGAAGAAATTCTTGTTACGGTTTGCGATGGCGCTTTTGCTTCGACCTAGGTGTCGGCCATTAATAAGCCATGCGGCTTCTCCGTTTACAACGGGTCAGTTTAATCGGATTTACGACGATGCGGACGAAACTTCACCGAGAGAAGTCCGTTGCTCTTCTTCATCGATCGGATACTTGAATCTTTTCAGTATCAAGTGTCAACGATATCGTTCATTGGAACCTGACAAATTTCTTATCACCGAAAAAGAAATGTCTTCGTAAACAATGGAGTAACTCGGTGTATTATAAAACGGGACCAAAATGTGGTGCAAAGTAACTGGTTGATTTCCCGACGTTATGTAGCTTTCAAAATATCGCAAGAGAATTATTGATATGGTATGATTCGGTAGAAAAATGGTCGAGAAGATATTCTTTCGGCAGACTGTACGAGAAACGGCGAGACATTATTTTCGCCGCTTGAGCCAACCAAGTTGGGAGACCGTGCGGAAGGTTACGGCCGGATGTCGCTCGCAGAAGTTTTGTCGGGGCACGCACATGCCCCCAGGCTGCCGAAACCCCCCCTAACACGAAAGATTTGGGGTAGGTCCTGGACGAGCATCCGACGGAAACCTCGTGGGAGAGAGTGAAAGGGAAACTTCCATGGAGAAAGTCCTGTTCAAGGGTGAAAGGGAATTTTGCATGGAAAGTTTCGCCGGTACCATAACGCTGTGTCAGTGCTACGTCCAAAAATGCTGGATACACATGTTCGCAGATATCAATAAATATTCGTAATAACAAATATAAATTGTTAGTATTATTATCATTAACCCTTTTCGTTGATACGCGTTTGCGCTTGAAAATGACAAACTACAGAAATTTGGCTCGGCGCTTTTCGCTCAGGTTTTAATTTTCCGTCGGCAGTAAAAGGTTTAAGAAATTAATTTCAAACCAAATTTTTTCTTGTTCTTCAAAGTCGACTTCGGCTTTGTAGGTTTTAGAGAAATACTTTGAGCCCATATATTAGTATTCCATTTTTAATATAATTCAAACAAAAACAGGTACCTAAAAATCGCATATTTATCAAGCTATTTTTTAACGAAATCCGGAAAACTTACGAGGCACTATAAGAGCTAAGTAACCCTTGTAGTCTAAGACGGAAATGAAGAGGTGCAAGGAACAAGGAATAACGGCTTCCGCTTGTTTTACTGGCCGAAAAGCGAGGCGTGGAAAAAGTGTCCTTCGGCACGATCGATAGTGGGAAACTACCCCTTTCTCACTGTGCGAAATATATCGGCGATGAAAACTTGAAGAAAACTCTGTCGATCATTTTAGTAGAGCAATCCGAGTAGACAATTAATTAATCGATTCGTTCAATATCTAAGGGTTGAAAATTGGGTGGACGCAAGGTAACGGGGTGAATTTGGTAGGCTTAGAGTCGCGGTTGTAACCGGCGGCGAAGGGGTGTGTCCATAAGCATACATTTGCAGGTAAAACAGAGGTCATAGAGAGGGAAATAAAAAAAGGCGCGGAGGGACGCGGGGGTGGTGCCGGGGGATGCATCGAGGGCCGAGTGTGGTTAAACAACCGTGTGGTTGTGTGGGCGCAATGCACAGCAGAGGGTATATCGATCGGTGTTTTTGCGCCGTATGACAACTCGTTACTCCGGGCAGGCTGATCGAAGCGCAAGCACAAAGTACACAATTACGGTGTGCTGAGCGCGCATCGTGCTTTGAAAGGAAGAAAATTGGCGTAGAGTTTCGCCTTTTCGCAGCGCGCTTAATTCCTTTCCCGTAGCTCCCCCCCCCCCCCCCCCCCCTTCACCGTTCCGCGCCATCGTTCCTTCCCGTTCCTTCCCGTTCCTTCCTCTTCGTCGATTTCCTATCTCACTTTCGTCAGACTTCGAAAGAAGAGCAAAAGGGAGCCACGGGTCTCCTAGAACCACGCGCTACCAGAAGCCACCGCTCTTTCTCCTTCTCTTCTTCCATTCTTCTCTTTCCTATCACCCTTTCGCTCCTCCGCGGAAGCTACTTTATTCTCTTTCTTCCTCGACCGTCCTCTAAAGACTCGTCGTTCGCTACGGAAATATTAGCCCGACGTTTTCCTGCTGATTTGACTTTAATATCAGCATCGAGACGACATCTCCGTTCGCCGAGGTGGTTCGCGGCAAAGAGCGCAATGGAAATATTTCGTTACATTCGTCGCGGCAATGTTAGCGTAGGCGGAGGAGCCGCGGGAATGGCGGGTAATATAAAAAAGAGAAGAGAAAAGAGTAAAGAGAAAATGGAAGACTAGAAGAGAAGAATAGCTTCGTATGACGTCGTACGGGACGAAGCCTTTGGAGAGACGGAGATATGTAGATCGTGCCAGGAAAAAAGAATAACGTCCTCCTTCTCGCAACGATAGAATGGCACCACGAAGCAACCAGCGGAACTTGAAAAATGCCTTGGTTGAACGTTTCGACTAAAAAAAGAACACGCACGAGGGAGGACGTAGTGCGTTGTGGAAACACGTTCGATTCTTTCCCTCCAACCGTAAAGGGATTCCTACGAAATGTTTGATTTATCTGCCTAATGGACTGTGCGCGTAAATTACAAGCCTATGGCGTCCTTTCGGCGAAACTTCTCCTTGGCATATTCGCATTATAATTATTCCGTAAAATTATTCTATAAACCCCACATTCGTAATTGCTTTTACCCCGGACATTTTATCTCAACATACGGTATTCGGTTCGCACCGATTATTTGTTTCCCATCAGATAATCTTACTCGCCGAACAAGAAACGAAGGTATTTCCATGTATTGCTCCACGATTTCCATAGATATCGGAACAGAGATTGGTTCGACGTAAAGTACGTCCATGGCGGTGTAATTTTGTTAAATGTTACAACGAGATGTCTTGAATTGTAAGTAAAACGGAGAGCATTAGTGGGTCTGTGACGCGTGGCACGCGCTATCGATTCGGTTTCCTTGTAGCAGGATGACAAGGTAGGGTATAATCGGTGGTATATAGGGGTAGGTTCCAGTGAATTGTAATGGTAGGGGTAGGTTATGGTGAATTGGAATGTAGGATTAGTCACGAGCAAGCTCGTCCTCTGGGTAACCGACAGCTGCTACCACCATGCATCCATCCTCCTCGTCAACCGACAACTATCAACGTCATTAACCGCCGGATATACTCTACCATCGCTTACTGTCATCCACCGAGAGATTCCCAGGTAACGTTGAACGCTTTTCTAAACGCGACGACTTCCTCTTTCGTCGGCACTCGAACCCTTTCACGCGGCAAACGTGTCTTGCGAACACGGTGGGTGGTGACGATGACGATGACGATAAATTATGACAATGACGGTAAATGATGACGGTAAATGATGAACGGTGATAGTAACGTCCGTCGTTTGACGTAAACGTGACTATCCGAACTTTTTGGCAACGCTTTAAGTTGGTAAGTCTGGTTAAAGAGATATGAGGAGATTCGAACGTGCACGACTTTCTAGAGTAGCTGGCGGGCAGGCAGATGTGCCGGCGGCGTAAAGAGCTCTTTAAATTCTTTTTCTTTGACTTCCCTCTTTTAGCAAGTAGTATAACTCTTTGGTTTCGAGACTGTAATTTAGAGTCGTTTCGACGTCGTGTAATGGAAGAGAGACCTCCGTAACACCCTTTGGTAAGCGGTTCGTGGATCCATGGAGGGAGAAAAGAAGAAGGGCGAAAGCGTAAAACGAGGCAGAGGGCTGTGCCTGCGAAATTAGACCTTCCAACTTGCAGTTCCCGAACTACGTAACATGGAAGATGATAGTCGGACAAATTCATTTTCGTTATGTATTTAGAAAGTGTTCTTTCGAACACACTCGTTATGAAAAGTATGAAATATAGAATTGAATTTCTTGAGTACGTTTTGATTTTCAACGTGTAAAATCAATATGCAAATGAGGAACGAAACCGTTGGATGTCCAATGGTTTTAACTCGACACGTCTGTTTAAAAGTACATATCGGGCATTCAACGTGACGTGAAAAATTAATCGCCGTCATTAAGTCATTTCGTACGGCATAATTCCGTCCGGAGCATCGAGAAGAATGTAATTAAAAATGTCAGGTAATCAGTATCCATCGTACGTCGTTTTATCGCATTGTTTACGATCCGCTTTATTACGAGCTAATAGATTCCAGCATGCATTATAATTGATTGACGGTTCCGTATCAAGCTGACTCATTAGCGTAAATCCAATTCATTCTTAAATCAAGTGCCGACGATTTAAAGTACACGTTGGTTTCGTTTTCACGTGGAGGATAAACGTCAAGGATAAACTGTTTTCCGTTAATATTGGAATACTCTGCAGCGATCATTAAAACATTAGCTAGCCTTTAATCGATCATTAACCGACCACGTAGAACCGGATACAAGCAGCGAGAGTATCAAGCGCGTTAAGTATTCTAATTAAAAGATTCATCAAGGTCCGCAAACTATCGATGTAAACGAGTGTCGAATAATTAAAAGGGATTAATAACGAATGTTGAGTAATCAGGGCGAAATATACTTCGATGTGGAGGGAAGCGTGTTATCGAGTTGGTGTTCGAGAGATTCGAACGAAATCGAGAGTCCGAAGTGGAGTAACCCGGTAACTCCGATCACGAGATCACGCTGCTTGGATTCCTGGTGGACCCAGCTTCTCACGAAAGAGCAAAGAGCAATAATCAGGCATGCGATCGGTGGATCGTCGAACAAGAGGAAATACCATTCGTAAGGATCCTGATGGTTGCAACCCCGGGCGAGTGAACGGGGGGGGAGGGAACCAGGTGGATGATCCTTCGAAGACGTTCTCGAAGAAGGAAGGAGCGGCCCGAAGAAAGGGCAGTTCTTAGCAACGTAGCACAAGGTAGAAAAGAGAAAGGAAGATCGACTGTTGCTTCTCTCGGAGTTGCCGAGGAAAGAGGGAGGTGGCAGAAGGGCAGGTTGGCCCAAAAAGTCGAGCAAAAGTCGAAGAACTTCAGGACGGACCAAGGACCGTCGGCGGTTTTCTTGCCCCTCCCTAAACTACTCGCGCTATCCTTTTTCTACCCGCTTTCGTTGGCCCTTTTCGTTCTTTACTAACTTCTCTGCCTTCCATGGACCCTCTTCCCTTCCTTCGCCCCACGGTTTGTTCACTCTGGAACGATAGGACCCGGCAGGTGCGACGAAGAGGGTTCACGGATGAACACGAAGGGCAGCGCGGAGACGGAAGAGAGGAAGGGAGCCAGAGAGACGGCACTGACCTAAAGCAACATGGTCGGCACGGCCAGATCCCAAAGCGACAAGGAGAGAAAGAATGCGGACCGGACTGAAAAGAGAGCATCGCCGAAGGAAGAAGGGGGAATTAATGGCGATGTGACCGCGACATTTTTGTCGGATAATGTCCCGGGAACTTTTCTTTTTCGTGAATAGTCCATCACCGATTCTCCACATTTGGATTTATGCGAAGTTGTAATCATCGTAATATTTTCGTGTATATGATTATAAATCAATTCTATATTTTATTAGTCAAGTATGAATATAATTATATACGAATTTCGTTGGTCACGTAATCCCATCCTATTTGACAGGATACGCGAACAATGATCGAAACAACGATACCAGGGTGTTGCAAATTGATGTAATTGAAAACAAAACTTTAACGAGAAAAGTAGAATAGAATAATTCCATAGGATTACAAGAGAACTTGCTCGTTCAAAAATGAGAGAATTATCGGTAATTTAGTTAATAAGCTTCGATAACGAAGCAGTTAGCGTAACATCGGAAGGAATCCTTATCGCGCGATCGAGTGTTAACGGGAATTATGAGCGATAGATAAAATGGCGATAGAAATAGCGAAATGACTGAAGCGAAGTGTTTCTAATCGTCGCATCGAATGGCAGGATGAAGTTTCGGATTTCTTATCGCGATATTTCGAAATTGCTCCAGTTTTCCTCTCCTTTGAGAGGACGTCTGCACCGCGGAGGAACGAGACTCGACACAAGATGTTTCACCGTTGGGATTTCAATTTTATCGACCGGTTCTCAAACCTGTTTCCGTGGACCTTGATATCCCTTTTCCTGTCCAGACCGGAAGGACTTATTCCAGATAAGGACAGGCTTATCCCTTCACTTTCTTCTTTCCTCGTATTCCTTTATTTTACAATTCTCTCAGCCTCGCCACTCCCTTTCACTCCACGCACGTCCTTCTCACGAAAAATTGCATTCTTACGAAATACAACTGCGCGCTCGTTCTCATCGATCCAAACCAACTTCGACCGGAAATGCATACGTCACGCATAATATTTATCGTCAATTACCAGAACGAATATTTTATTATCTTGCTCAGAAAGTTCGCGTGGTTCGCATCAATTTTTTCGCGCGAAAATGGAGGGATTTTTGTGGGCGCTGAATTACGAAGTAGTTAAAAAGACAGGAACTTATTATAAGTCAAAACGATAAATTATTGAACAACAAAAATTATAGAAATATATAAGATTGAATCAAAATCGCTTTCTATTTATATGTTTATGTATATGAAAAATCGGGCGAACTTTTTGGCCGATCAAATGCCTTCCATATTATGTAATACATTATTACGACAATTTTTATTGTATCGAATCACCTTGTACTTTAGTTTGCCAAGGAAGTATATTTCTATATAGATAGAGAGGGATGAAAGTTGCGGATGAAAAAGATTGTTGATTTCCAAGCGAACCGATTCCCGTAGGAAACGTAAAGGGCTTCGGAAGGCGCATTGTTTCGGGAAGGGAAAGATAGCACCACCTGCGGGAAGTAGGAACGTAAAGCCCGCAGAAGTAGCATCCCCGGTGCAAATAGAATTTCAAGAGTCGCACATTAAACGCTTTATGCCGGGAGCGCGCAACCTTTTACGACCTTACGGGGCCGTCTCTATGGTAATACCGCGAGGACCTTTTCAATGCCGCTGGAAACTAATGCTTTCCCCGACGAAACTTTGTCCCCGAATAAATAAACCAATCCGCGCGTATCCCATTTTTATAATCCCCACGGTGGAACGGCTAAGCTTAATAAAACCATGTACCGAGTATTCCGGAAACCACGCCATCGTGTTATGTCGTACGGAGAACGTAAGACGCAACATGCTGTGAGGCACGAGAATGAGATAAGCCACACAATTGACTCGAACCGTTTCTCGAATGCGTACGCCTTTCGCAAGGTTTATTGGGTCACGTCGTCATGGCGAAATTCCCGGCGATTATTCCGAATAGTTTCGCGACTCGTCGAGTTAAGTTTCGTGTGGAATTGCGCGAAGATAAAAAGGGAGAAGGCAAAGGCGCGTGGTAGGAAACTTAATATCCCACGTACGTATGTACGTGGGGTAGGTCCGCGGATCTACATCCAGTCGAGTAAAGTACATCCTTCGTGGCGATGCTCCCGAGTAAGAGGAGCGAGAATAAGTAGAAAACGAAGGGGGAAAGAGTCGGAGGAAGAGAGGAGTCGAGCAGATGAGGAAGAAGAAGAAAAAGCGAGGAGTAGAGAATCGGCACGATGCGTGCACGAACGGCGAACTACTTTTTGCCGATCTTTTCCTCCGCGTACGTCCTGGCCTGTCGGGCCATCCTTCGTGTATTCCTTCTCTTTCGCCTCTTTTACCTCGGTCCTCCACTCTTTCCGTACCCACCCCGTCATCCCGCACTATGTCCAGTCGTTGCACTTCTCCACCTCTCTCTCTCTCTCTCTTGCTCCCTTTCTCTTTTCCGTGGTGTCTCTCTCTCGAGAGAGAGCCGATCGTATGTACCCGCTGCCCGGCTTTGGTTCTCTTCACTCTTCTATTTCTCTAGATTTCAAAGCGCTCAAACAGGTTTCAAAATCCCGCCCACGGAAAAATCGGAGTCCATCACCCTCTCCTTCTCTCGCCTCTTCTTCCTCCACGTCTTCGTCTTCTTCTTCGTCATCCTCGCCGTGTTTCGAGCGGCCTCGATGGAGGCCGTAAATCCTCGATTCGCGTCATGCGATCGGCCAACTTTTCGTCGTTGCATTTCTTGCTCTTCCATTCCGAACTCTTTCTTGATCGACAGATGGATTTCATTTTTCCGTCGCTCTTCCTTCGAGTTGACGGCCAGCGAAAATCTTCTGGAATGCAACGTCCATCGGGGTTCGTAGCCTTCCGCATTGTTACGAAGGATCGGCTTATCGGAGTGCATTGGACGGGAAGTTGCCGTGCCTAGTCGGACCACCGGGTTCTCGCGTCTTTGGTTTCGCGCCACTTTGATATTCGATAAGTACTTCTGAACCCTTCCCCCTCGTTTTACTATGAACGATCAAATAAAACTGACAACGACAAATTCTTGATCTCATCACCTCGAAAGCAGTTCAATTTCGTGGATAGGAATTTAATCCTTTACATCACAGACAGAAAGGAAAAAAATCTTAGCGACTCTCGAAATCGGTATGCACGATAAGCGTGCAAAATGAACGAGTAGCCGTGCCGTGTCAGTTCGCAATCCGTTCAGCATGACGCATCGCGAGCGTCAAAAAAAAAACCCCGTCGGTGGGAAGGGTTAAGGGGAGAAAAGGAAAGAGAAACAACACCAATTTAAGCCACATGCATCGCTTTGGCTTCGTATTTAGGTGGATAATCGGCTTACCAAGGCGGCCTGTCCGGCAGCCCACTTTCAGCACGGCGTGTCCACGTACGATGCACTTCGTTTTGCATCGGCCTGCATTCACCGTAAAACCCGACAGACCAACCGTCCGTCGTTCCGAAAGTCGTTTAACTCCTAACGTTTATTTTTCAAATTAAAACGCAAGGAATTCTACACGCAGAACATTTATCTTTAACATTGTTCGACGTACTTAAAAAAGTAACGCGAACTAAGACCCGATTTGATCCAGTAAAAAGAAAAGAGTCACTTTACCGTTACGGCTAAAGCCGGGTAGTAGCCGGTAATTTGATTTTAGGCTTTAAATTTAGGCGGCTTCGAAGTTTAGTCACGGATGATTTAACATTGGGTACGTTTAAACATTTTATTCGATGAGAAACGGTTCTTTATATCGAGGGAGAGAGTGGTGGATTAAAATGGTACTTATAATATAACCAAGAATCTGCGGAAATAATTAGCAGCAGATTCGCCGGGATACTGTCGGAATTAATCGTTGTCGATGGGTCCTATTTACTCGAGGTCGTCTATTTGTTATTAATACTGTTATTGTAATCGTTAGACAGACAATTAAGCGGCTTACCAACGTTCATTGCTGGTAATGAATAGATTACGTGATCCGAGAGTATCCATTGAATTATTATTCAATTATCGTATTAGAATTTACTAATTCTAAATAATGTATTGCACCTCGGGTGCTTTTCGAATGCGTTTCTTTGTCGCAGCGATAATTAGTAACTATATCTTACATGCTATGATCTTCGAAGTTATATTTGATATACGTAATCAAGTGTTGTTAATGACACTCTTATTTTAAGGATTATTTGTTAACCTCAATTTTGTCTTACCAACTCCACTGCTACTTCGGATGTTCGTTCATCGTTCTTGTCCCTGTGGAGTCCAAAGATGTCCAGCATCTTCTTCCGGGTATCCGAAATTGCTTTCGCCATCGATGATTACGCGTTTTTATCACTAAATTGTCTAATTATCACACTCTCCGCATTCCGAACGCGAGAGGCATATCACGTTATCGTAGCGAAAGAAGTGATGCCAAGGTTGCGAATATTGTACAAGAAAAGAGGACTACTTTTGGGTCCGTGCGAATACTATCGCGTGTCACAGTTACGACATATGATTAACATAGTATCCCACTTTGTTAATTACTACTCAAATCCTCGTTTGAATCGAAAATTGATCAATTATTTAATCAAATAAGACAGTACTTACGACAAGGGAATCGACGCGTCCAGCTGACAAGATGGCTACTACGTATCAAAATGGCGGGTCACTGTGAGCGCGGAAATAACCGATGCGAGCCGATGGTGACCGAGCACGAACCGAGCAATACTCGAGCGTTTATTTTCGAATATTTTGTGTAATGATTTAAACCGGCTCGATTGAAATCGGAAGTGAATATTACACAAGAGGCCGGTTCCATGATACCGATAAGATCGGATTTCGCGGAGGATCGCGATCTTTCAAAAATTTCCACGGGTGGTCCACGAACGAAAGACGAGCGATACGTGGGCGAGGTATAAAGTTACAAAGAAGGGCGTCCACGGTCGTTCCGGATTATTATATTCAGGAGAAACGATCGGTTATCCAGACGGAGAATGAGGAAGGGAATAAGAACGAGTAACACTGGAGTATCGAGGACGATTGTTAAATGCAAATATCGTACTCGCATTTTGATGCGTTTTGTCGAAGTATCGCGCCAGTCGTGCTTTCCATCGAAGCCTTGACTTGCAGATCGCGGGGCCAAATTTTCATTTTAAAGTACCCGGTTTATGATCTCGACTCTCGCGATTCTTCTTACGAAGATTGATTCTTTTATTAGTTCCATCGCTCCGACGAAAGTACCAAATGATTAAGACCAATACGATGCAGTCTGAATACTATTCCACGATACTTGCATTTATCAAGGACCCTTTGCTCCGTGAATTCACCGACTCTATAGTTTGTCCTCTGCGCGAGTTCTTTCGATTCTCATGGAAATACCTCGTAGCAAATAACGACAGATTTATGGCATGAATTATAAAAATGGAAGCTACTGGAAACTGAAACTACGAGTTTATTCGGTGATACACGGCGGGGGAGATAAAACGTGGGGCAGGGTGACGACACGAAATTATTTGACACCGCCGATACGTGATAATCGGCGATCGGTTGGATCGGAGCAATTAACGTGAGAATATTTGCGCTAAAATTACGGGTGCTCGAGGCCATTGGGCGAAACCTCGCCCAACCGATGGGTAATCGATACAAAAGTCCACAAGGGTTGGGCCGCCTTAGTGGCCCCGGTTGTATTATGCACACAGAAACGTGCAGTCGACCGCACTCGAGTGCAATTGCACCACCGGCACACTCGTTGCAGAGTCGACTTGCGAGTGCCTCACGAGATCAGGGGAAAAACGACCAAAAGGGAATCGAGTCGACTTTCTTCCTCGTTTTTTTATCCAATTCTTCCAGCTCACTCGACTTATCGTAGAAACGACGGAACCCTTTGCCGGCGTTACAGGCTTAAATTGCGTGCTATGATAATTTTATTGAGCGAAGCGTAATTCTTTACGAGCCGCTCGTTACATTACCTGACGTTAATGTCGTAAAGAATATTTTTCTGGTTGGCCTTATTATTGGTATTCTGTTAACGCGCTTCACTCGTAAATGCCGATCCGTAAATTCCTCCTCTTCTCTCTTTTTTTTTTTCGCCATCCACCAGGGTTCGACCGGTAACCTACGCGTCCGTAAATCGTTGCAACCGGACGAGTTTATACGACGCATCATTACGCTCATTAATAATATTTTTACGCATATTACTACGTGCTTCCGGTTAAGAGTTCCAGCTCTCCCAGCCTGCAATTGGGCGCACGAGCGACAATGCACTCTCAGTGTCGTATGTGCATGGACTCGTGCCTTCCGGCCATATACCGGGTGGGCATTATTTCTTTTCATATTATCAGTATTTTATAAAAATTCATCCATTAACGTCAATAAAGACCCTCGAGTATTGGCGTTCATACGATCTTCCTCCGCTAGGGTCATCGACCTCCCTCAACACGCAAAATCAACCCTATCTCCATCGACACTTATTCTCCACGGAGTCTTACAATCTCGAACCGACATTGCCACGAATTACTTTCGGTGTCTCGCATTTCACGGTGAGTGATATTCGTCGGAATCCTGGATTCTCCGACCGATCGGAGGGGATGATCTTATTTTTCCCGGCATCAGCGCGGATGAAAGAGTGACGGATGAAGCTGATGGACGAAAAGAGCATTGTGTGGGCCAGGGTTCGAGTAAACCGCGTATTAAACCGAAACGAAGCCACGGAAAGAACGCGGTTGCAGCTGCCTTCGGCCTCGTTACGTGTACGTAAGCTTTAAGAGGGAGAGAGAAAGGGACGATGAGAAAAGGAGGAGAAAGAGCCGTCGATCCCAGGGAATGGAAGAGCGGCGAAATAAAGGCGTCCTTTTAATGGGCAATACTAATCAATGAAATACGAAGCAACGGGAGCGCGGTAGATATGCCTGTGGAGAAAGAGGGACGGAGTACGTGGGAAAGAAAGAGAGAGAGGCATCGCTGCGAAAGAGTGAAACGAGGAGGGACATAGAGGAGCAAACTCTGAACGTGGTCGTGCAAACAAAGGGGGTATGCGCCCGCGTTCTCCATCTCCTTTACACCGCTGACTCGTTCCCATCCCTTTTCGCTTCCAGCCGTTCCCTCTCCGTTACTCACCTATTCCCTTCGTGTTGTCCTCCTCGTCCCTTTCTCCCTTTCTGCCCCTCTAACCCCTACCGTCTTCTCTCTTTCTCTCTTTCTCTCCCTCACACCCTCCCCCTGCCCCGTTCCCCGCCTGCACGTACGCATTACACGCGTATACCTTCGTCTTCGTCGGACGTTCGGGACACGAGTAGGAGAACGGGATATTTTTCAGGATGGGATATTTAACGCGTTGGCCAGGTCAGTAACCCCGAAGAGTCGGGGCCCCGGGATTGGCCGACGATGTAGGCTCTCTGCCACGAATTCCTGGCCCCTCATTGGCCGAGCTGGGCCCTGGACCTACACCAATACCCACGCGCAACACGCACGTTTTCTACGTGCTCCGTACGTCCGTTCCATGCCGCCGTCCCGCACCGTGCGTCCGGCTTCCACGTACTCTACGCATCAACCTCTCTCTCTCTCGTTTTTTTTTTCCCCCGGAGCCCTCTTCTTTTTCCAAACACCGATATATGCCTACGCTTACGCGTCTTTATGCGTGTGCGTATTGCCACGCGATATATCCTATATACGTATTATTGGAAAAATGGATAGCAACCATCTAGAAATATGCGTTCGGTGACAAGGAAGGTCTTAATGAAAAGGGTAATGAGCGTAGGGTCTCTTGATGCGAAGGGTATCTTGCATTTTCAAGTACCAAGAGAAGATCGATGGAGAGGAGATAGAACCAGTCTTCGGATTTCGGAGAACCATGACACGAGTGCCTTAGTACGTGGCTGTAATTGCTGGTAATTATGGTTAATTAGTCAGCAATGATATATCTCCATTAATTCCCAATCGGAATGTTGTCCTAGATTTTCATTAATCGGCCGATCGACACGATACACGCAGAACTCGAGTGACGCCAGTGGACCGTGTAGTCCCACGCTACTGGAATAGATCTACTTGTCGTTTTCGACCGCGAAGCTGGCTGTGGATAAGGTGTTCGATTTCATTGTCGATGCAGGAAACATAGAAATTACGTCCGACGAGAATGAAAATCTAGATCACGAGATATGTCTCGGTAACGTTTAATTAATCCGTCAAAGACTTTCATATTTATCATATCTATGCATCAACCTGTGCAATCAAATATTAGGACTATCGGAAAGCAATCAATTCATTTGTAATATTATACTTAATTCGATTATTATTTATCAATCAATTGACACGTTTATTTTTAAAATTGTCCAAGTCCATTTCTCAACAAAATCAAGTTAACGATTATAATAGTTACACAATGTTACTTTCTAACTTTATGAACGTTAACTTGATTTTTTTTTAAAATGGACTTAGTTCACTTTTGAAATAAACGGCCCAATTATTAGCAATGTAACCTCGAAATGATATTCTTTATTTGTAACTTACAGTTTTTGGGATGAATGAATGTCTTCGCAAAAAAAAGATGGGAATTTCGTTGTTTAATTGTTGATAATCATGATAATCATCTAATAGAATAATGTTTAATATGAAAACACAAACGGTGTCTAATAAAATATGCAAAAAATCTTTGATTACTTTCCGGTACCCCTAATACAACAAAAGGTACGTGTTCCTTCCGAACAGGTGTATCGTTTTACGAGTTCACAATAATTCTCGTTATTCTGAATTACGAGACGTGCGTAATTCAGTCGTCGCAGCATTACCGAAATTACGGCGGATGATGATATTACGAGGCGATTTTCAATTGCGAAATCCCTAGGATACTTTTATTAGTCGAGGGCGTGCAATAATATTAATCCTTTGCACAGGAGAGGCGACTCTCAGTAGCCACTCACTTTATTGCGTCAATTCGAGTGGCGACTGATAAACGATATTAAAATTTACTCGAGTTGTCGGTGATTTACCGTCCAATAATAAAAGTTAGCTTAGAGAAAATCATAATGTCGACTTTCAATCGCCACTTGAATTGCCGCAATAAATCGAGTGGCGACTGGGAATCGCGTTCGAGTGCAAACGGTTAAACCGAGTGGCGACTGAGAATCGCCTTCGAGTGCAAACGGTTAAACCGAGTGGCGACTGAGAATAGCCTTCGAGTGCAAAGGGTTAAACTGAGTCGCGACTGAGAATCGCTTTTGAGTGCGAAGGTTGAAACTCGTGTTGTGTGCCGGTTCTGGGACCTCTCCACGTTCCTCTCGACGTTCCTCTCGTCATCGTCATCGTCATCGTCATCGTAGTCATCATCGTCGTCATCGTCATCACAGTCATCATCGTCGTCATTGCAATTCAATCCGGTCGAACAACAAGCTTGTTGATATAATTCGCCGGCGCGCCAGAAACTGGTCAAACAGCCGCAAACGGGCCAAGGAAAAAAGAGCATAGTTTAACCCAAACGTTTTTACGGTGCCGAACGACAAGCGAGACTTCTCGAGTCACAATCGAACACAGTGAAACCTGGATCCATCTCGATGTTCATTTCCCGGATAACTCGCGCACATAATTATATAATATCGATTAAAACAATACGAAATGGCCAGTTGATTCGCGAGCATGTGTACCGGTTCGCTCCGGCATTAACTTCATGAATAATCAAGCACCCGACGTAATTGCGATGCGATATATCGCCGTAGTTTCAACACCGGAATTATTCAATATTTACTCCGGCTTTTTATCTTGCTTTTTGTTACTTCTTGCGACATCCAAAGTGGACTTTGGCGTGCGCCAAGGCATCGACGAACTGTGTCAATCGAATGTACTTTATTAATACTAGACCTACCGAACTACTACGTTTATTTATATATCAATTATGCCTGGAAGATTTCAGTTCATTAATCGAACTCCCGAAAGAGTCCAAATGACTTCTCGTCCATTTCTACTTCAATTAATGTCAATTTACTTTCCTTAAATTAAAATAACGTCTAAAAATAAAAGTCTTTAACCGCATACGATATATTGTTTACTTTACATCGTTGTCATAACGTTAAAAATATTGATAATTCTACGAATATTACCGATATATATTAGGTTGCGGAATAAGTTCGTAGCGTTTTTATCAAAGACTTTTATTTAAACAAAAATCAATAGCAATTAAATGACTCAAAAAGACGATTAGCACAGTTTTGTGGAGCAGAAAGAGCTCTATCGAATGAATATTATACACTCTGTCAAACAGCAAAAAAATCGTTGTAAGACAAAAGAACTTATAAAAACGCTACGAACTTATTCCCCAACCTAATATTTGATTCTGGTTTCATTAATATTGGCATAGACGGTTACCGGTAACCTCCATGATGTTCAAGGTGTTAACGCAAGCCGTATCTTTAGCCATAAGGTTAAGATAGAAGGGTAAGGTATGGTTAAGGGCCGTTAACGTCCGTACAACCGGGTAGAGAGTAGCAGTGCGTCTACGTGTAGACCGGTAAGGTGTAAGGATAGAACCGAGAGGGAAAGAGATAGTCGCGTTCGGATGTAGGCTACCAGAGTCACGACCTTCTTCCTCTTCCTCGTACTGTTTCTTCCTCCTCTTCTTATTCCTTCTCCTTTTCCTTCCCGTTTCTTCTCCTTTACTTCGTCCTTCCCCGGAAGTCGTTCCTCGGAGTATGGACGTAGCCATTTGCGGGATATCAGTAAATTATGCTTAATACCCATCTCGTTATTCCTCATCCACCGACTTCCCTTCAACTTCGTATCCTGACTTTGAATCACGTTGCGATGCGAAATCCACGAAACAACTAATAATTGTTATCGCCGCGGTGTATCGATAGGATACGCATACATGGTACTGTTAATGTGGCGCGCGACAAGTGTCATCGAGATTTATGCCGATCTCTCGTACGCGGTTTAATCGCTTGAGGCATACGCGACTGGGATGCACGGAGATTAATTATTTTAATTATTTCCGACCGACCGGCTGATGCGAGTGTATCGTTCCTCCGCGTTCTCCGTTACGAATCTAATATCGTTATTATTAATATTTCAACGAATATATGGAGTACTGGAATGATTACTTTAATCGGGTGTCTAGTGGGTCTTAAGAATGCTGTCTCGTATCAAGTTCCTGTATCAGGTTATATCATAACATAATCAGAACGAGCTTCGAATCGTAATTACGAAATTCCAATCGTTATGTTGATCGGTGGAAATTCGTCGATCGACACCGATTTTGGAATCTCTGGACTCCCACTTATCATAATATAATTATAACAAAGTTCGATTCAGAATTAGGAAATTCCAATCGTTATTACGATCGGCATGAATTCTTTGATCGGCAAAAATCGGCACATCGACACGATCTCTCGACTTTTTACTCAGGAATTATTCAGTCAATTTTTAGGTGACAAGTTTACATCAATTTAATGAAAAGCGGATGAAATTTGGCTGAATCGACATACCGATTTTTAGGTTTGCTACACGATAAGACAGGATCGGTATACTCCGCTTCGTTCTGCGAAATTCCTAGACGACGAATTTACATAAATTTAAAGAACAGCGGATGAAGTTTAGCTGAATCGACGTACCGGATTGGTAGGTTTGTTACGCGATACGCCAAGATCGGTGCACTTGGACTCGTTCCACGAAGAACAAGAAGCCGAGAGATCGGTAATTGAGAGGTGGAAAGGGATCGAGGTGACGTAGAAACGAGCGCGATTGCACTCGCGTGGGAGTGGATGCGAATGGTGTTATAATCGTGCTTACAACGTTAAGATAAAGGCGTAAGATGTGAGAATCGAGATGTTGATAAACCCGCTAATAAATGTTCCAGTGTAATGACTGTTCTTTCATCTCCCTCGGATTAATCGTGTATTTTCTCACAGTACGAATTTCTTTCACGATAAATGTCGCGCACTCGATTCGATTAGGCATTTACAGACCCACCGCGGAGAATTCTTTTGATCGAGTCCCGAGTATTATTACGATTATTTCGCGGGAAGGGTGAAAAGGGAAAAAAAGTTCGATTAACTTCGAATCGAGTGGAGAAGGTGATCGTAGAAAATTTGTTAACAATGATCTGGAAGGAGTGGAAGAGAGACGGGGAAAGAAGAGACTGAAAGGGTAGAGAGAGAGAAGCATCTTTTGTTGGAAAGCGTGAAGTGGTAGCCTTTTTCGTTTTCCCTCGGCACGGTGGTTAACCTGGCCTTTTGAAAGCTGCAACGTTCGCTGCTATCTATAGCTGAGCCGTTCACGCTTTTCGTCCACTCGGTTTCTCTCTCTCTCTCTCTCGCTCTCTCTCGCTCTCTCTCGCTCTCTCCTCGGCTCTCCTCTCGAGTGGCACTCTAGCCGAAATTCAGTTTATTCGAGCACCACCGCTTTAAGCTCGTCAGCTGTAATTACACGCGAATCCACCTCAAAGAGTCGTTCGCTTACTTCAACGAGAGAACCCAGAATGGAGCAGCCGCAATTATTCGATCAAACTTCCACTCTCGATCAATCGCAAAAATAATCCTCCTGTCTCGATACCTCGTTAACCACGTACTTTACTATCCGATATCTTTAATCGCGTCCCCACTACTCGGCCATTTATCCTACACCAAAATGTCTTTTCCTGATTCCGATCCGGCATTGAATGCCGGATCGGAATCCGTGTTATACGATACCTCGCGATACGGGTATGTAACGGGTTTTTAACGTCTGCAATTAATACTTTTTAAGCGCTCTACGATATTTTGGTTACTTTATATTTTTATTGTAACGTTTAAAATTATGAAAATTGGACGAATAGTAGCGTCAATAATATTTTACTTTCCAGTAATTAAAACTGTTTAAGCGCTCTACGATACATTGGTTACTTTACATCGTCATAGTAAAGTTAAAAAATAATATTGAAAATTTGACTATTATAAAATATTAGCAATATATTTGATTCGAGTTTTAGTAATATTAGCTTTAGCGTCAATGCAGGTTTTGCACTCGAAATTAACCCTTTTGCAGATCATATTCCCCTTATTCCAAATCAAATTCACCCGTTCACTCTACACTGTATTGTATTTTTACTAAAACAGATTAAGAAAAATGAATTTGTGTGAATTTAAACTATGAAAGTCTGATATTAATTTGCAATAAAGTGAATTTGATTTGCAACAGGGTGAACACGATTAGCAAGACGATTAATTTCGAGCGCGAAACCTTATATTCAAAGTCCAAGCAAAATAAAATGGTACCTACATTTTCCTAAGTAGAATGAGCCTGTTCTCGTTCCGTATCTACTTGACTTTGCAGTGGCGCGGCTGAACGAATCCGAACACAGAACGCTTTCATCGGAGATCGCATCATAACCTAAAAAAAAAGCGGCGTCCTAAACATTCAGGTGTCTAGTCTCGATCCCGTCTGATAGTTGGTTGGTCGGGGGTAGTCGGGGGTAGTCGGGGGTTGAGAAGGATCCCCGAAGAGAGGAGACCGTCTGTAACGGTGTTCACGTTCGCCCTGAATTCTTTCTCTCGTCGACTTCGCTCGTCGCGAGCGTGCGCGCGAGTAGAGCGAGTGCGAGCGAGAAACCGCTTGCGACCCGTCTCGAGTGGTCCTAGAGGCAGAGTCGACGATGCCTAGGGAAGAAGCCAGATTGGTGGCTTGTTATCGCACCTTCCCTTTTCCAGGGGGTGGATTAAGCAGGAAGGGAGAGGAACACAGTGCTTGCAGACGGGTCGAGATCAAACCTATTACGATACACAGCTATATCTCACCGTTTTCTTTTCTCTTCTTCCACCCCCGCTCTGCCCCTGCCGGTGCACACCACTGGAACGATGCACCGTTGACCGTGCATTACACTGCACTTTCTTCTACTCGATATATTAGGTTGGTCGGAATGTTGGTCCGGTTTGCATCAGTTTTTGCGGGGGGGACAAAAGAATATTTGTAAACACAAGAATACGAAGTTGTTTCGTACACAGGAAAATATTATAAGTAACAATGGAGATTTTATTATTGAATAAAGAAAATTCAAGAAAAATGTATAAATCCTAATAAAAATTGTTTTCTATTTATGCACGGACTTTTGGCCGACTCCATCATTTCGTTTTGAGAATTTCGGAATCTGACATCTCGATGAATGTCTCTTCTTATCTGCAGAGATAATCAATTTTCACGATTATTAATCCTTTGCGGTTCGCGATATTTTCGTAATTTTGTTTTAACCGGTCTGCGCTGATTTGATTATTATCGTTTAGTTTTCCGGTATTTCAATACTTTTGCAGAATTTTTGAAGGATTTGTGGATGGATATAATTGTAATTAAATGTAACGTCGATTGACACTCGACACAGAACTTGATGGAATTAAATGTAACGTCGATTGACACTCGACACAGAACTTGATGGAATCAAATGTAACGTCGATTGACACTCGACACGGAACGGCAAAGATTGAAATTCAATTTTGATTTCGACTTAGAGTCACCTTAAAATAAGGTGTCCGTCTTAATAGACCGTTGGCTCCATTCACGTTTTTATCTAGGATTTAGAAGGGGTTTTTTTTCAATTTGCAGAAAGCATCGGGGAGGGTCTCTTCTGGTGGGTGAGCGACGACGACGGAAAATCGTTGTTGGCTGACTCGAGTGCACGTGGGGAACGTCGAGGAGAAGAACGTGCGTTGCCCCAGTGAAGGGCGGCGGTGGAGGGGGTGGGCCGGGGGGGCGGGGGTGGAGGAGAAAAATATGTGCGAACAGTTCATGATTTATCCTACCTACCACCGTCAATATTTCAATGACCTCCACCGGTCCTAAGAATTCAGAAATTCTCGATTGCATTCATCGTTCTCTCCCCTCGCTCGATTTCTACCCTCTTAACATTCTTTCATTCTTCTCCCCTCCCCCTCACCCCTTTTTACCTCGATAATTTGTTCTCTTTTCCTATATACACCGATATATCAACCACCAAGGGTTCCCGATGCGAGGTACTTTCGGTGGAATGATATTTTTTTCCTCGAGTGCCCCGCGAATAACGACGAGATTAACATCCTCGAGAATCAATTAATTTGCGACTACATCTTCCACGAGTGCGACGAGTGACGTCGAATCAAGTTCGATTATGAATTTTGAGTAATTGAGAGAAATAAATGCATTCGATTGATTCGACGAATTTCTAAAATAATAAATGTAATGGAAATAAAGTCTTAACCTTGATGCGCCAATTGGCTCCGATTTCGTGGTAAGATCTATTTCCATTGGGTCTTCGAGGCAGATCAGCTGTTTGGATCTTACGGATTGTCTTGCGCGGATCGATAATGTAATCAGTGCCGATCGGCTGCTCGAACGAGAAATGATCGAAAGTGGAAAGGGGAAGGAAGGGAAAAAGGAAATCTAGGGGCGACTGGTTTTTACGATTTGAAACCTGACGCTGATTTCAAGCACTCGACTTTAAGGCTCGACTTACAATAGGCGTACGCGAATTTTGCGCGACCGGCAACCGTGCGTGTTCGCAAACCCAAACAATCCCTGAAAACATGCGTCGTCGGTTGCCGCGATAATTGATTCCCTAAACACGTGTGCTGGAGGTTCGTTCGAGGGGGACGTAATTAAAAGTGCAATTGAAAATGAATAAATTGTGAATTGATCCAAAATTTCTTCACCTTATTTCGTTCTAAAGAAATTGATTTATTAAATTTATTAATCAACTTTGATCTCTTTGCATTCTAATTGAAAACTAACAACTCGTCAATTAATGACAAATTTCTACTCCTCATTTCGTTCCGATTATCTCCGATTTCCATCCGATCGCATTCCAATGGAAAGTTAACAAATTCTTAATTAATTACAAATGTCTCCTCCTTACTTTATGCCAACGTATTAATTACCGATTTATGAAATCTACTAATCTATTGTTATCCGTTCGCATTTCAATGAAAAATTAAGAAATGACCAATTAATTACGAATGTCTTCTACTTACTTTATGCCAACGTATTAATTACCGATTTATAAAATCTACTAATCTATTGTTATCCGTTCGCATTTCAATGAAAAATTAAGAAATGACCAATTAATTACGAATATCTTCAACTTATTTCGTTCCAAAGAAATAATAGATTTATTATATTTACTAATCAATTTTAATCCGTTCGCACCAGGAGTGTGTTATTTAATACGCCACGTACGAAGTCAGAAAAAGTTCTGTTTTGAAGCAGGGCTTTTTCCTGAAATACCAATGAAAAAGGAAAGAATATTTTCCCGAGAAAGGAGCGAAGAGAGGGCTGGTTCTCGTACCAGAAGCTGCGGCATCGTTTATTATTAGCTGTTTTATTTATTAGACCGGAAGGAAATGGCTTTAGTTTCATGTAAACTAATAAAAATACTTGGCGTATGCGAGAAAAAGTTACGACGCTAGCGATATTAACGTAAGGGCCTTCGGGGACGGGGATAACGGTTACGGTCTAATCCTCGAACATTATCGTGCATTTATAACGGAAGTTATCGTCCATTCCAGAAAAACTCCGGCTATCCACTCATCACTAATAATTAAAACATATCTAAATCATGAAAACAGATCATAATAACATTCTCGAATGATGGACACATTCTTTTCTAATTATGATCGGTAGGGTATCATGATAAAAATCTGTAACTAATTTGAGTATCATTTATACATCGAAACCAAAAAATTGCCACCAATCATAATTATACCTTCGAGTGATGTTCACGATTTTTGTTTAATTATCATCCGTCAGGTATCTCGATAAAAACCGGTAACTAATTTGAGAATTGTTTAAACGTCGAAACAAAAATGTGGCATCCAATAATAATTGCACCTTCGAGCGATGTTCACGATTTTTGTTTAATTATCCTCCGTCAGCTATCTCGATAAAAACCGGTAACTAATTTGAGAATTGTTTAAACGTCGAAACAAAAATGTGGCATCCAATAATAATTGCACCTTCGAGTGATGTCACGATTTTTTTTAATTATCTTCCATCAGGTACCTCGATAAAAATGGTTAATTAATTTGAGAATTGTTTAAACGTCGAAACAAAAATATGGCATCCAATAATAATTGCACCTTCGAGCGATGTTCACGATTTTTGTTTAATTATCCTCCGACAGCTATCTCGATAAAAACCGGTAACTAATTTGAGAATCGTTTATATATTGCAACATAAATATGGCATTACGGTAAAAGTAGGGGATGATATTTAATGCATTCTTCGTCCGCGACCAATTTATTGCATGGTATTTGGGTTGGTATCGCGGAGTTTGTACTCAGGAATAAATGAATAAATAAATAAAGTTCGCTGTTCTGTCACCGAATTAGCGTTCAACCGATCGTCCCGTGGATGTTCGCCGTCGTTCCGTTGTCGTCGAGACGCGCACGCACCCACGCCCGACGGCATACAGAATCGATCCTGAGAATCGAACTTCCGCCGGTGTGTTCTTCCGGCACGATGCCTATTCGAGGGTAGTCGGCCGAGTCGACGAGACACACTGACTTCGTAATTCCTCCTCGCCGTTTCTGCGACTCTTCTTTTTCTATGGTTGCCTGCTCGGACGACCGTGAAGTCATTGCGTTGATAGCACTGCTATTGCTACCGCGATTCCCTGTAATCCCGAAAAATATCTGTTTCAATGAAACCACAAAGATTCTGAGTTTACTTGGTTCCTGAAGATCGAATACTTTACTTCTGACATCAATAACGATCCTATTGTCTCCGGTTTCCAGAGCGATGCAAAACAATGGGAATACAAAAAAAGGACGCAGGGAGGAAAGAGATGAAGAGTTTCGGAAGATGAAGAAAAAGAAAAGAGAGATAAGTAGAGTAGATTGTAAACGGATGATGGAAGAGTTGAAAGGGGGCAGGGGTATCCAAGAGAAGAAGAAGAAGAAGAAGAAGAAGAAGAGGAAGAAGAAGGTCAGGGCACGCTTTGGGTCCGCGGGTTCCTTCATCCTTCGCGGCCGAGCTTCGGCTGTTTTCATGGCCGTCATTTAGTAGGTTCGTTCACCCCTGGCGGGGTTAGGGCCGCGAGAGAGGAGTCGCGAGGAGAGAGACGTGGTAGAAATCGGCGGCAATGGGAAGAGGAGGAAACGGTGGTGGTACGTTGGTGGAATAAGGGAGAAAGCCTAGGAGTGAAGGAGGATGGTAAAGGGAAACGGAGGGAGAAGGAGACGGTGAAAGAAGGAGGAAAGAGGGGCCAGACGGCACGTACGGCTTGGCGTACAAGCAACGACCGAGATGGTTGCGGACGAGGAGATCCATAGGCGCGGGTCTGCGTGAGATGGAAGAGGAACGAGCGAGAAGGGTCGACGAGGTGGTGGTGGTTTTGACGGCGGTGGAAGCAGGGGCAGGCAGGGGCAGGCAGGGGCAGGCAGGGGCAGGCAGGGGCAGGCATGCAGGCAACTAGGCAGCCTGGGTGACTGGCAAGAGGAGATCGGAGAGAGAGAGGTCCGCGAAGAAGGGACCAAGGGAAAAAGAGTTCAGGCAGGTCTGGGTTCGGACGAGGGTGAATGCGTGACGGTGTACGTCGTAGCCACTCTTCGGCCTACCCGACCCTCTCTCTTCCTCCCGTTTCTCTTTCTCCTGCTTTACCTTACCTACCTCACCTTCCTTCGAAACCTGCCAACCCAGTCGGACGTTTGCCCACCTCGTCTTCCTACTCCATTTCTCTTTCTATCCGACCCAAAGTCGCACCATCCCAATTCTTCCTTCCTACCCCCGCGTACCAGCAACTTCACGAAACCTAGATAGAACAACACGGTTGAATGTAACGTGCCGCGGGGTCTTGGTCGAGGCCTAAATTTAGGCGTCCGCCGGAAGTGCCGGTACCGAAGGAGGTTCCGTGCACCGGGCTCGATCGCGAGGAGAGATAAGGCTCACGAGGATAACGTCTCTCGGTGGGGAACATCACCCTTCCCCTCATCCCTCTCCCCCTTCCTCTTTCTCCACCGGCCTCGGACGCGACTAGTCTCCCGTGAATGGTAGTATATGTATGTTCTCTTTCAACTTGCCTCGCTCTCGTGACATTGAATTCCCTTATCTGACTGGGAGTTATGTAATTCACCTTACATTACCGTTGATTTTTTAACGACATCCCTTCCGAGGAAATACTTATCCAATCCTTTCATCGCTTGCACGTATATATACGTTATCCTTAAAATCTAATACTTTTTTATGGATGCATAAATAATAGATAGATAATGTATATTCGATAACCGATATATTCAAGTTTCATAATTCGATAAGAGAAGCATGTTACGTTAGGAACGTAATATTTTCCAGAACCACTGAAATTGGTACACCTTGCGTTTTCGCCCCTCGACGCGCGATTAATGATACCCGCGCACCTGCCATATTGCGAAATTTCACCGTGAAATTCGTAATCCACCGGAAACGAGCATGAACCGGATAAAGATCACGGGAGCGATTATGGTTACATTCGCGTGAAAAGAAGTAGTGCACTATATAACCATGATTAAGCAGATCATGTAATTGGCACTGAAATATTCCCGACGACTATGTGTCTTATCAACGTAATTGCCTTGAGAGATCGGTGATTCAAATTCGCATTATGCTAATCGCCAACGAATAATCCCCGACGAATTTCGCGGGGGAGTTTACGGGAAAGCTGATTGACCCGGCTAGGGTGAAAGTGCGTCAAAGGGAACTCAATTATTCGGACATTAAATTCGCGGAATTAATTCCGGACCAAACCCAACGGTCGAAACGTCTAACGCAAATAACTTGTCGCTATCGACTCGTTACGAGGATGTTCCGGTGTATTTCACTTCCGCTACCGATTGCGAATACTCCACCGCAAGATTCTCGCGAATTGTACCGGCCCTTGGAGTACTTTTGCGTTCAAGTATTGCAACTTACTTCCGACGTTTATTGGCGAAGTATTAAGAAGAAGTTAAAAACGATATCGCAAAGTTAGTACTTTTTAAATGTCAAAAATTTGTGTTGATTAATCAGGAATAATTAATTCTGAATTATTACTGTTAATTCTTGTATCACTATTCAATTCTCAATTATTAATATTAATTTTTAATTATTACTTTTACTTGTTATATTACTATTAATTCTGAATTCAAGAAAATTTTACTGAATTAATGAAAAATGAATCTTAATCAAGAATCACTCGTAATAAAATTAAGGCGAGTCTTATTTCGTTCGGCGAAATTGATTAGGCTTAATTAAAAAATATTGAAATATTTTAAAACATTATCAAAACTCTTTTTATATATTATATCCAATTACATCGAACTCTGAAATTAAAAACGCTAATTAAATACGTTTCCGAGAAAATACAGAGGGTAATGATTCCTAGGTGTGCTCGGAATAATTACATCCGTCGTTAGTTAAACAGCCGATAGTTAGTTAAAACAAAGTCGACAATTAGCCGATTAGATTGCGAGATGCGTTCCGTTCCCTAAGTTCGATCCGAAGATCGGTTACCGTGATCGGCCGGCGATCGCATTATGTTAATGGCCTCGTTTTGAATATCATTATTTGAATATCCTTCGTTGCAACCTCGGACGAGGTTTCCATTTCAACCGTAACGTTGTTCGAAAGTAATGAAGTGAAATTTTAGGAAAAAAATACTCGACAAGTTTTTTTGCCATTATTTTGATGACGAATATAAAAAATACATTTGTATAAATTGAGTGAACGAGTGACACGAAATCAGGAATTTATTGGCTCCTTGTAACATTTCTATGGTAATATCGCGTCGAATAAATGTTGACCCGGCATCGAGTGAATATCGGCGAATACAGTGGCGAACCGGTATTTGGAGTGCAACAAATGCGATTATTCCGCAATAGTGCGAGAATATACGTCGAGCATTGTGGCGGTTTTGTAACGTAATATTGTATCGATAATTGCTACGATATCCGGTTAACGTCAATTTTAATGTTTCAAGTGTGCAACGACAGTTCTGTCCGTTCGAATAAACGAGCGTCCGTTCGTTGTCGAATTTCATAAAAAAAATGTCACGCCTAATTTCAACCGCCAATTATCCGCGCGGAGAGACATTAAGTACATCGAAATGATCAGAGAACCAATTGTTATCCCGCCGCGGTTAATTGCCTCAAAGTTCGTCGGAAATAAAACGAAGACGAAGTAACGGAAAGCAAAACGATGGAGGATCATTCGAAGTGACGAAGAGACGAAGAGACGAAAGGGGATGAGAGAGATGGAGGAAGACGATAGGACGGAATCAGGGATTCGTAAAACGACGTAGTCGAGCACCGGAATGGCTCGTAATACGCGGTGAACACATAACCTTAAAAACAAGGAAGAGGCGGCGAGGAAAGAGGGGTCTCGGGAAGGAGTGCAAGGGGGTTATAAAGAGAAAGAGAGTGGAATGACGCGGCGGGGGGGAGGGGCGGGGGGGGGCGGCGGCGGCGGTTGCACGGCGCGGTGGAGGAAACGGGACAAGTCTTTCCGCCCGGTTTTCTCGGTTGGGTTGCACGGGTTCGCGGGGCGAGCTACGGGGGTAGTTCTCCATGGAGAGGGGTAGCTCCGAAGGTAGTGTGCCTCGCCGTAAACGAAACGATGCCGTTGACGACATTTGGAAGAGATAATGGCGCGAATGTGCCGCGGGGGTGAACGAACCGAGGGTCGGTCGGACTGGGTTCAGTTGGGTTGGGTTGGTATCACATCAGCTATCGATCTTATAACGCTCTGTGGCCCCCGTTGTCTCCTCGTTCTGTCTCCCTTCACTTCCCTTCCTCTTCATTTTCCGCCCTTTATCCCTCTAACTCGATTCGCCCTCCCTTTCTTTCGCCAAACGCGCCCCTCCCTTCTTGTTACCCCCTGTCTTATTTATCTTTCTCATTTGGGTCACGTTACTAACCCCCTCCCCGCCCCCGACATTCCATCACCTCCATTTTTCTCCTCTCACCACCCGACGTAGTTTCCGTTTCGCAACTCGACGATACTGTTCCATCGGCACGCATTAAATCCGTTCTCTTCTAGACTTCCACCCCTCGAATACTTTTTTTTTCCTGGCTGGTTCGGCGAGAGGCAACGTTAAAGGCAACGCGGCACGACGACGACGACGACGATGCCAACAAGGGCAACGGCTGGCAACACTCCGTTGCGGATCTCCCCCACCCTGTTCCTTGTCTTTTTTTTTCTTTATTTATCTACCACAGGATTTACCCCATGCGTGTATACACGCGAGCGTTACGCGTGCACGATCCCCGGAGACGTTAATTTTCCGGGAAATTATTTCCCTGAGAAAAGCCGCACCGGCATCCTAGTGTGTCGCATCTCTCGTCGCGGAGTACGGAACGGAACGGAAGAGATGCGAGAAGAGTTGGGAGAAGAGATGTGAGGAGAGAAGGGTACACGAGCAGACGAGTAGAAGTAGCATCACGTTAAAGACGCGGCGGGGACTTCTCTGGACCCGTAGGTCCGTGTGACCCATATGCATGAAACATCGCGATACCACCTGGGCCCTGAATTTCCTTGCTTTTTCTTTCGACACTTTTTATATCCTACTTTTAACTACGGTGCCTCTCGTTACGCGAGCGTGTATCCTCGGATTTACTTCCTACTAGTGATGTTACGAGTCTTCCCTTGTTACTTTAGAATTACGAGAAACTCCTGCAGGGATAAACTGAGCGAGGAATTTGTTTCAGAGATAACATCGAGGATATTGACGTGCTAATTAAAGAGAATTATTTTTGGGATCTTATTAGTAATTGTTTAATAAGGTGCTAACGCGTGTCATCGAAAAATGAAGAATAGCTGTGTTTAATACTAGAATTATTGAATGATGGATTTAAGGTATGAGGGAAACCGTGTATCTTCAAAAATTGTCAAAAAATGAAAGTCGCCAATTTCATTTCTAAATGGCCCAAATTGATGGTAGATGATGTATAAACATATTCTAGGATGATTTTGGGTCGAAAGAAGTGGTTTAAAAATTTGTTTGGTCGAAAAACTGGTCGACCCAAAATCGCAAAAATGTGAAGGGGTATACCTTCAAAAATTCTCAAAAAATGAAAGTCGCCAATTTCGCTCCTAAATAGCTTAAATCGATGGTAGATGATGTATAAACATATTCTAGGATGATTTTGAGTCGAAAGAAGTGGTTTAAAAATTTTTTCGGGCGCAAAATGGGTCGATCCAAACTCGGAAAAATGTGAAGGGGTATACCTTCAAAAATTGTCAAAAAATTAAAGTCGCCAATTTCACTTCTAAATGGCCCAAATCGATGGTAGATGATGTATAAACATATTCTAGGATGATTTTGGGTCGAAAGAAGTGGTTGAAAAATTTTTTGGTCGAAAAACAGGTCAACCCGAAATCGCAAAAATGTGAGGGGGTATACCTTCAAAAATTCTCAAAAAATGAAAGTTGCCAATTTCACTCCTAAATAGCCCAAACCAATGGTAGATGATGTATAAACAAACCAAAACTACAAACATCAGTAAAATCTACAAAGAACAAGAATGATTTTTTTCAAGCTTCACGTGTTCCCAAAAAAAAAAAAAACCTGTGGAAGTTGTGTTTCCTTCTTCTATCTGACCTCATTAAGCGTACGAAAGGCGGAGGCTCTCGGAAACAAAAGGCACCTGACACGAGTGAAACGACAAAACCGACAACGGAGTGCACTCGAAACGGTTTCAGAACAACGAATCGGATCTCTTAATCCGTGGGAACGAGAGGCAGAGGGAGAGAGAGAGAGAGAGGGAGTGAGAGAGAGAAGGGAAGAGAGTGTGTCCATGGATGGAGTAGGTAGGCCGGAAGTCAGTTTCTCGGTTGGAGACAGCTTTGGCTTCGTTTTGTACGTTAATGCAACACTAGGTTTGTCGACGTGCCGATCACAGCTGTCAAGTTATTGTCTCGGATTTTAATGGAACATCAGGAGGCGCGAAACGAACCGCGCTGTTCCACTGAATTAAATGTCGCCGTGGTTTCCATTGAGGTCCTTCCACCATCTTCTTCCTTCGCGTCGACGACGTCCTCGATTTCAATCTTCTTCATCGTCATTCTTCAAATACGAAGTACAATGGAAAGAGATTACCTTCGTTATTATTCCGAAATGATTTAATCGCTTCACGCTTCCACCTAGAAATTTCCAAGTGACGAATTTACAAGCTGACCACCAAGAACTACTTGGGTTGGAATTTAAGGGGTAATACCACCCCTCAAATTTGAAAGTATTGACATTTTTTTCTTCAAAGTACGATGATCTGTGATGAACCCTGCCGCGGAAAAGCTGCAGGCAAAATTTACTTTGTAGAAAAACATGATTTGGGAAGATGGTCAGTACGCTGCCATTTTTAACTAACGAAGTTTATAAAAAATATCCGGTTGCACTTAACATTATGTGGAATGAATCCCTCGTTTTAATTTTGAAATTAAGTTATTCATTAACCTTATAAAAATTCCCAAACTTGTGGATCATTTTAGAGACTAGGGGTGGTGTTACCCCTTCATCAACGACGGAATTCAATTCTTCAGTAATTGACACAGGAAAAATCATCGACAGAGTAACACAATTAAATGTTCCATATTCTTATAATAATAGTAATATAAAAACGTACATTTTATATATAAAGTACTATTAAGAATGAATTGTTTAATACTGAATCGTAATGAAAACCGATGTTGACTACAAGAAATATGTAAAACCGTTATCAAAGTGAAAAAGTTAGACCACGTGCGATTCCCTTTTGGCCAATTATTATTTTGGCCACTATTCAGGTCCAATTCAAGTGATTAACGAACATGAATTTTTATAATTGATATAAAGTACTGCGAAGACGATGTTCCGATTGCGGAAGAAAAGAAAGAAAATCGGCGGAAAATGGCAAAGGCAAGGAAAGAGAAGAAAGCGAAGAAGAGTGGAAGATGTCAGGTTGTAGAAAGGGGTGGTTGAATAATTGAGAAGCGAGCAATTTGAGGAGGTTGAGTCGCCGCCATTACCGTCAACCCTAAACCGAGGACGATCCTTACTGGGTTTCCTGTCAACCCGTGGAATTCGTCGGATTTCGCGAGGCGACGAGGTGCCACGAATAATTAAAACCCGTTAGACTGGTAATCGCGTTATAAGACGAGGCTCTGCTTAATTAACTCGGCAGCTACGTGTCGCTTTGGGATTCCAGGAAACAGCGAGAGGGTGAATGAATCCTTTCGCTTCTCCCCCGCGTTCTTCCGCGTAACACTTGAAGCCAAGCGGGGGAAGAGAAAGTACGGACGCTAGTTTTCTGCGAAGATTATTCGGTTCAGTAATAAATAAGTTCCTTTGGTCCAGAAGCTCTTTTTTATTCAAAACTAGAAAAATTGGAGGTAATACGAGTCGACAAGTTGACTAAACCATCGCAAGAAGTTATTTATTAATAATAATGACGAATATATTGGGTTGAGTCATAAACAAGTTTCATTCTTCCGGGAGTCTTTTTATTCAAAACCGACAGAGTTTGACGCAAGGGGAATCGATAAGTTGTCTCAAAAATGGCAAGGAATTATTAATAATTACAGCGAATATATTAGATTAAAGTCCATTGCAGTTCATTTTATTGACGAATAAACTTGATTTTAGAAAATGGAACTTTTTTATGACTCAATTCAATATTAGATTAAAATCCATTGCAGTTCATTTTAGTGACGAACGAAGTTTATTTTAAAAAACAGTGCTAATTTATTACTCAACTCAATATCTCACAAGCCGAAGACGTTTCCCTGATTACGCGCCACTTTCCCAGACCGAATTTCCCGGATCTCACATAACTAATCCGCTGTTCGACAAGGAAAAAAAACCATTATTACTTTCGTAGCAACCGGTTATGAAATGATATGGAAATAAAGAACATTTCTTGTTACAGTGGATGAACATTCGCCAGCTTTTTCACCGATTTTTTCCCGCGGCAAGTTTAAATCGTATCACGTATTAAGGATGATTGGTTCGAGGAGTTCGAAAATCAGAATGATTTTTCCACGGTGAATTTATCTGCGCGGGGCGTGGAGGGGGGCGGGGGTGCACGACATGCCAGGGGATTAATTAGTCGTTTCCGAGATATATTTCATTTCGACCACGATGGTAGTTCGTAACTCAAAATAAACGGTTGTCAATCAACGGTCAGGGTGAGAGACGGAGGGCGGGGCGGGGAGGGTTACGGAAGAGAGAAAGAGCTACAGGGAAAGCGAGATGAATTTCGCGAGAAGAGAAATACGGTGAACACGTGCCATATCTACGAATTAACGTCCGCGAATTTCACGCTCTAACGAGTCAAGTGGTACGATAATTGTGACATTCCTGGTAGCAAGGTGTTTCCTTTTTTCCCCGACGTTAATGGTACCAATAAGCAATTTTTGGTTTGTTTTTTTTCGTGGACTTAGATGGATTTCTAATTCCTGTACACGCGATGTAATTGAACGTTCCGTGGACCGTTTCATCGGACAAATTGTTTTTGTCGTTGCCTCGTACCTCGCACGTCAATCAGAACGGGGGATGTGAAAAACGTGAATCTCTTTTACAAAACCTCCGTCTACCAGTTTGTCAGATATTTATGAGAAAATCGAGGCACAGAGAACGACGCGCGAACGATGCAAGGACCGAAACACGGTGACGCCAATAAAAATTCCGAAACATCATCTTTTATACCCTGCTGCAGCCCGTGACAAAGTTGAAAATTAGCTGGCCCGATTACCGGCTGGAGCGCGACTAACTACTGTCTATAATAAATCTATAAAAAGATTGCAAAACGCCACCCTGAAAATCGCGGTAGACTAACACGTCTCTTCGAAATCACCACCTAATCTTCGCTGTCTTTTACCTCTTGCCCACCAATAGCTTCCGGGGGAGATTTAAAACCGCAAAAATGAAAGTCAATTATACATTTTTTTCGGTCCAAAATGGGTCTAACAAAAATCGCAAAAATGTGAAGGGGTATATCTTCAAAAATTCTCAAAAAATCAAAGTCGCCAAAATCGCTCCTACATGGCCCAAATCGATGGTATATGATGCCTAATGATGTGCTAGGACCGTTTTGGGTCAAAAGAAGTGGATTAAAAATTGTTTCGGTCGAAAAATGGGTCGACCCAAAATCGCAAAAATGTGAAGGGGTATACCTTCAAAAATCTTCAAAAAATCAAAGTCGCCAATTTCGCTCCTAAATAGCCTAAATCGATGGTATATGATGTATAATCTACCAATCTTAATATATTGAGATCATATTTCCTCGCAAATCACATCTATCCACGATCCGCGAGAATCCTTTTTCATCTCCTTCCTCCCCGCTGTCTTTTCCCACGTCTCCGCCAATAGATTCCAGTGGTGAGAAACGCACGGAGGATGGTATATACATGTGTCGTGGCAAACAGCGTGTTATCAAAAGATTGGAAGCCAGGCGATGCGCCTCTCCATGAAATTTTGCGTGCATTATAAATGTGATCAGCCTTGTCGCTAGAGAGACATAAGAGGAAGAGAGACGTCGACTATAATATCGCGAGACGGAAAAGAAAGGAAGAGAGAGGAGAGGAGAGAGGACGATGTACAGAGTCCTGACCAAGAGACGGGTTAGGTTGTGGCTGAAACGTTGCTCGGCCGCGCGGCTCTAACCTACCGTAACGCTATAAAAATAACGGCCGCCATCCTCCTTCTTTAACCCATTCTATCGCGAATCAAATTCTTTCTCTCTCCCTCCTTCCTCCTGCACGATCTTTCCTCCTCGTCCGGTACACGCGAATATCCTATCGGGTGACTTTACTCGCTTTTACGCACGCACCGCGCTACGGACAACGGCGAACACCGTGGAAAAAGAGAAAGAATAATCGAAGGGTAAAGAAGAGGCCGGTACCATCGAGATCCCCGAAGAACAAACAGAAGAAATCGCGGAATAAGAAAAGGGACTTGGGAAAGGGATATTTGAAATGTGTTTTACCTGAGAGGCCCAAAAATGATATCCGAGTCTAGGCCTGTTCTTCTGGGACCAACTGCTTTCATTTACCTATTATAATGAATACAAGATCGATAAAAATCGGTTTCAAAATTGTTCTACATCTTAGATCAATGTCCATTCTTACTCATCACTATGTCCGAACTTAGGTGCACTAAATTCTGCTCTTTATATTCTTCAATTTATTATACGTGACTCTATTTGTTGCTATCTTAAAAGAACCAGTTTTAATATTTCTTCATGCTACATTTTGTTATCAATAATGTCCTGCATTGGTACGGTATCGATCAGCGAAAAGGGTCCTATATCTCGAATACCCTGGAGTACTAGTATTTCAGGGTCCAGCTGTCTCGTAAGAAGCAATAAACGAAGAAAAGGGTGGACAGACTTATCGATAGGATGGAGGTTTCTCGAACCGGTTGGCACCTGTTCGAAGCGGCATGGTACTCGGCCACGGCCTTTCGTTCATAATGGAGAAGAGAACAAAACGGATAGAATGGCCGCGGATCTCGCGACAGGAAATGCAGAGAAGGCAACGGCTGGTGTAACGCTGCGACCTGCACTCACCGTGTCCTCCCCACTACCGATCTTACCAAAAGGGTCTCTTAGAATTGACTAATATTTATATTGATATAAATAATAACAAGGAACATTTATGTGCAGCTCACTCTTCGATATATCAACACTGATCAATGAATATATTCACTATATGAAAACGTATATAGTATATGAATATGGTATATCAATACCGTGTTCTCGTAACTGGAGTTTGAGAAGAAATTCGTCGTCGAAGGGGTTCGAGTATATTTTTCGGCGCCATCCCCGCCAGGATTTCTTAACCCGTGGAGATCGGTGGCTTTTCACCCTCGGCATCGAAATACTCTCTTTCTCCGGGGCTCCATCCATCCGTTCCGCGTGGTGTGGTCCCGCGTCACCCCTTTTGCCCATGAAAACGTGCACGTGCTGGGTGGCTGGTTGGCAGGCCTGGCAGAGGTTGCCGGTGGGTAGCTAGGCCTGCCGTAACAAGGGCACGAACACGCCCCCTATACACGTAGTCTGCATCTGGGGGTGGTTGCCGGCCTAAAGGGTAGGTATACGCACTGCGAGTTACGTTGGGGTAGGCCTAGGCATGGCTTGCGTGGGCGTGGGTCGCTCCACCCCGTTCAGGCTCATCCTTCTGAGGGGGACGAAGGATGAAAAAATAGACGGGGGGAGAGAGAGAGAGAGACTTTCCACCGGCGGGATGAGTGAGGGAGAGAGGGGTGAGAAGGCGCGAGGGAGATCGTGGGAAAGAGAGAACGCGAAAATCAAAGCGAGAGAGACGAGAGGGTAGTTCAGCCAAGCCGGAGAAATAACCTTACCTATACTCCCCGTTCTGTCCCGTACCGTCGATCGTTCCTATGTACGCATATCCGTCTACCTACCCCTTTCGGTTCACTCTAGGAACGTTGCTAACGCACTTCGATACGCATCCACCCTCTCTCATCGCTCTCCTCCTCTCACTATCTCTCTCTCTCTCTCTCTCTCTCTCTCTCTCTCTCTCTCTCTCTCTCTCTCTCTCTCTCTCTCTCTCTCTCTCCCTCGTGAACACTCTCGGTCAACTCCCCATCCTTTTTCCGGAATCTTTTCCTTCGCAACGACGCCAGTCATCAACCCTATCGAGCGACCCGCGGTCATCCACCTAGCCCGTTGCCTCGAAACTCGAAACCTCCAGCCACCGGCCTCGTTCTTTTAATGATGATGCTCCTCTCTGCCGAGGGAGGTACACAGAGAACTAGGGAAAGAGAGACGAGGAGAGGAAGAGAGAAGGAAGGCGAGGAAGAGGGACACGAGCCTCGTTGCTGGCAATTAACGGCGGAGAGAGCAGGGAAGGGGAGGAGGGTGATGAAGAGAGAAGTTCGGAGGGTAATATCAATGCCAACTAAGCGTGACTGATAACGGGAATGCCTTCTGGAGTAATTAGGGTAAAGCTTAGAATTCGCGGTTACTTCGATATTGCGAGATTCATCTCGGCCCAGTTACTTCTACGGATTCCGATCGGTTCTATCACTGAATGATTTTACGAGATGAAAGATATTCGGGAGTCATATTTCTGATCCATTTCAGTCTTGAATTCCACTGCTCTGCCAGAAATCAGATATCTAACGAGAAACAGGTCCACCGTTCGTTTAAACTGTAAAGTTCCCAAAGGTAAGAAGCACAACGTCCACACAATTAAGAATCCTTCGGGGTTCAGAAACCCGTGTCTCTCGACTGGCCTTCATGGCGCCCTTGCATTTCGGTCGGTGTCTTTGGCGCCAACAACGTTGCGCACGCTGCGTCCATTTTTTATTTCCTTCTCCTCCTGAAGCCAAAGGTACTTGGCTTCCACGAAGAACGCGGATAATAAGAACAAGAGTAAAAAAGGTGGAAGGCAGGAACGAGTAAGGGAACGAGTAAATCTGCCATGGCGTGGGCCGGGCCCTCGATTGGCCTTGCCGGTACCCTTGGATTTCGGTCGGTGTCCTTGGCACTGATGGCGACCGCTTGAGCTGGTACCACTTTATTCTCTCCATCTTCTTCCCGTGGTACCACCTCTTTCTCTCTTCTTCTACATCTCTTCCTCCTCTGCCTCTCTTGTTAGTTCGTCTTCTCCTCTCCTCTCTCCCTCTTCACCCCGTCCTTCCCACCATCCTCTCGTGAGTGTTTTATTTATTTATTCTTTTGGGCCGGCGGCCGCTCTTTGTCCCTCGGCGCGTCGGCTGGTTGGCTGCCTGCTCGCTCGCTTGGACGTTGAACGTTGCTCCTTCGAATACTTCTGCTCAGGGTATACTGACCTACCACAACTGCCAAGAGAGAGTACCTGGCGGTTGGGTACACACCTCACTTCGGCGGGCCCGCAAACTTCGGGTACAGTCACTGCAAGCATCCTGCCCGTGTAAAGGGCCTTATACAATTCGAATCCATAAACCATGTAGCGGCACACGCTACACAATACTCCGAAATAATGAAATTCCCTTGCAGATATTAAGAAAAGTCTGGGATTCAATCCTCTACAGCTGTGAGGGGATTAGGGAATTTTTTTAAACCGGAGTATTATGAATGTGCCGCTAGAAGTACATTCTAGGACCCTGTTTTAAACAATAATATTACAATTTCCGATGCCAGGAACTTTGAAGATGATCCTTGTCTTAAGTTGGGCTGAATTGTGGCTGACCGAAATTCTTCTTCCTCTATGGGACTTATTAAATGAGCGACCATTTTTGAATGTAGAATAAGTCCACTTTTTCTTCTAACTTTAATATTATGACTAACGAAAAGAAAAACAGTTTGTTTATGCATTTCTTAGATAAGACGTCTGACACTTCTAAACTGTACCCAACTCTTTGCCCGAAAAACAGTGCTACCTGCAATTAAATATCGAAATTGATACTTCGAGGAAAAAAGAAACGCAACAAGTCTCATGTTTTTCGACCCAGCTAGATTTCGGAATAGAAGTCCCAGAAGTGTCTATCGGTAGTGCGAATAATAAATGACTTATAGTCGAAGTAAGATAGACAAGTTAAGAGCAAGGAAACCTAGGAAGAATACAAAGAATACAAAGAATACAAAGAATACAAAGAATACGAAGAAGAGGAGAAGGAAGAGTATAAGGAGCCGCCGTCCTTCCTGCGGCAGCGGTGGCAGAAGTAGCAAGAGCAGCAGAAGCTGCAGGCAGGCAGCAGCTGCACTCGCAGAGCCAATAACCTTGTTTCGAATCATCTTACTCACGTAACGCCAGGGCTATAGTCCGTATAGAGTACTATATAGTACTGGTTCTGCGACTTAACACCGGTATAAGCCCCGCATAAGCTTCGCATAGAAGACGGAACAGGCGAGAGAATACGCGCATTCGTTTGCGGGATTCTGGTAACGCGATCCTAAAACTATATCCGCAAACTCGTGGTCGTTGTTGACGCGCAAAATATATACAAGAGCTGGGGGAGGATCTCGGGGACCTATCGGTGCATGCGTGTGGATATCGCATGCGGGGAATATGGTACCAAAAGCGTCGCTCGGTGTGTTAATTTCAACGCCGGTTTACCGGTAGCCACGGTAACGATTACTTACCACGCGTCTACATATGTATATACCGTACTACTATCTATATGCTTACGTGTACGCGCTACGAATATATATATCTACACGCGAGCTATGCGTGCGTCGATCGATCAGGGCTTCTCTCAATTTGTATAACCTGCAACATGTGCGACCATACTTTGATATACTTCGTGAATCACTTTGTCGATTCAGGTCTCTGTTACCGATCTGGTACACTTGTATGCTGTTCCACAGAATTTCGAGGAATTCTGTGTCAAATGTGCACACCTTATCACTTTATTCCTAACGATCAATTAAGATGGATCAAGATGAAGTTGTTTCAAAGATGGTCGCCAGTAGGGTACGCTAGTGGAAGCGAAGTATAGACTTTAATGGTTATCGTTTTTTCAAGTTTATACTGAAAAGCAATTAAGTCTTGGTAACTAAGATATTACTAACTTGAAGGTGATTGAATGTAAAATATTGCTCAATAATGAAAATCTAAATTGAAATGATTTTGTAGGATTTTTGTGGGACTATTTTATAAAGTGGTCCAACATTGGTAACCTTCCCCTAATCATTAATGCAGAATACCACCATGTATCTTTTCTAAAATATGAATTAAGGTGGTGCAGATAAGAGTCCAGCTACGGATACGAACCTCCAGGTGTAACAACCAAAACACACGCGAAATCTCTCGCGCGTGTCGGGACATCGCGGTTGGCTGTCGAACTGTGCTGAATGAACGCGCGCAATGACTGAATTCAAGGTAAAGAACCTTTATTATTCCTTCTTACGCTGCACGGAAAGCCTAGATATTCCTCTGCGCTGAAGATCGTCGTGAATTTCTAGGCTACACTCGCGGATTACCTGATTTCATGTACAATTGCTGTGCACCAGAATTTCAGTATTCAGGATATGACCGAAAATGAGCTCGAATACTTCCTTATTGCGTTTCGTTATTTTTTTAAGTATTATTGTCTTCAAGGTATATTTTTGTGGTGAGTGCACCTTGCGAAGGACACCAGGGAAACCTAGACCCACGGAAGTCAGTGGGGAAAAAAAAGAAGAGGTGGGTGTCAAAGAGAAGGAATAACTCCTGACTTCCAAGAAGGTTATTTTTAAGCGTAGAATGTTTTGCGATATCCTCGGGCGAAGTACCTCTCCTCTGCCATACCATTCTTCCTCGTCCCATGCAAGGTAGCGTGGTCCCTGGCGAATCAAGTTGGGTACGTGATGGAAGGAGAGAAGCGAAAAGAAAAGAAAGGGAAGGAAAGGAAAAGAAAAGAAAGGTAGAGAAAAGAGAAGAAAAAAGGGAGAAGAAGGTAGAATGGACGAGCCGAGAGAGTAGAGTGGTTCAGTTAGGGAAGGTTAAGGGAGAGTAGGAGGAACCGTTGAGGAAGGGCGAAGAAGGGCGAAGACGGTGCGACGGATCGACGTGGAACGACGAGAGAAAACGACGAGGTATATACGAGACCAAGAGGGACACCAGCGCAGAAGAAGAAGAGGTGCAATAAGAGCAAGAAGAAAAGGAAAAGGAAAAGGAAAAGGAGAGAAAGAAGAAGAAGAGCGATGGTAAAGGAGGGGCAACGCAAAACCGCGTGCGGCAGGTTCGGGTTCGGCAAGTCGGCTTTCGTTGGCAATCGCGCTCGTTCGGCGCGCGAAGGTCGGGATCAATGGCCGTAGGACCCTCCCGTGTAAAGTCGGTGAGGGACGAGAGGCGCGAACCATGGGCCCGGAGTCTCTTACTCGATCCTCGGGCCCCCTTCGATCTGCGGGCCCCGCATAGTGGGGATCCCCGCCATCCGGAGCCACAAGTTAGGTACCAAAAGAGGAGAAATTGAGTTGGCGCACCGATGCCCCGCGCCACTCCTCTACTCCCCTTTAGGCCCAGAACAACCGGCCCCCCTCTGTTCCGGGCCCCCTCTCTGCGGGTTCCTCGCTCGCCGCGCTTCGCCGCTCCCTGCCCAGCCTTGCCGCACCTAACCAAGACCAACGTCGACGAAGAACGCGCTACAAATCGCTAAGGAGGAACGCATCATCGCCGATTCACCATTTTTTCATTCGGTATATTACGGATCGCAGCTTCTTTTAACCTCGATATATTCGTTCGTTATATTAGCCACAAAAAGAAATAATAATAAATGCACCAACTAAGAATTTGGGCTCAGTTTAGATTTAGCAAAATGTAGAAAAGGGATGCCTGAGTTTTGTGGTGTTTTGTGTCGAATCGAGAGTAGTCACCTGGTTTGCCGTTTACTTTCCTCCGGCAGCCCTCTTTCCTCCGGTTGGCCGTTTCCTCCGGCAGCTCTTGGGCCACCGGAAAAGGGGCCACCGTGAGAAATCCAGGGGAAGGGAATTCAGAGGCAGAAGGTCTTCGACCGTTTCTCTCTCGGTGGTTTTTGCTCCACAGAAGGAATATAATCGTTGACAAATTTACTAACCAGCCTTTATCTACGTCTGAACGAACGAATTCAAACATAAACCTATTAACGCCAGGATTCATTGTTTGCGTAAAAATCGACGGTTCATAAATTTATATTCGTACACCCGGAGGTAATAAAATAATTCAACGTTCTCCCTTTGATGTATTCGTAGCAGGCTTTCTCATGAATGGCACGATATTCCATTCGCGCTGGGAATAAATATTATAATGCAAAATAAATTCGTAATGTTAACAACACCAGGCTACCGTCCTCTCTAATAGATAAATATAAATGCGCGGATTATTTGTGCATCGTTAATGATGAAATCTCTCATGCATTTGGGTTATTAATAATTATTTCGCGAGCTGTGTACAAGAGGAAGTAGTCCTCTCGGAAAATATTGAAAAATATTCGTTGAAAACCTTCGGTGTCCGTGGATTATTTGTATTTCATGAAATTAACGATGCCAGAGATGGGAAGTTAAGATGGAAGATAGTGACCGTCCCAAAATGCCGGAGGCCACCATACACATCCATCTTCCAAAGCTAGGCACACCTCTTTTCTACCTGATTCCCACTCTTCTCGACCTCACTATCCGATCTTTCAACCTCCTGCATCTTATATTAACCTAGTACCGTTTCTATTTCTACCTCCATTACTGTCATTCTTCTTACATCGGCATCATCTGCTTTCCCACATCGCACCTCTATTTACATGCTCATCAAAAATCATGTGACATCATCCCTGCACTTCGCCATTTCTAATTCTCGCCGTGAAAGATTACTCAACGACTTACGACACTCGCGCTCACCGAGGGATCATATCCTAGCACTCATTTAATACCAAGAAACGGAATTAAGATCGTGGACAATGACGGGTGTGTCTGTTATTCTGGTCCCACAGGGTCAAACCAAATTAGGACGTCTAAGGGAAGTGGTGCGTGGGCAAAGAGTCGGTGGAAAGAAAGGAGAAAAAAAAGGGAAAAAGGAAATAAAAGAAAAAAGAATGAGGACTCCGCCGAATGGTGGGAGAAGCGTCGAAGGTATTGAGTCAGGTTAGCGTTGCCAGCATTGGTGTACGGAGGTTGGTGTTCCCGACCTACCCGAAATTCCAACCGGTCCCAACTCCCCCACTCTCGACTACTACTCGCTTCCCCACTTGCCGTGTTTCGACTGTTATCCCTCGGTAAAACGTGTTAGGCCTACTTCTCCTCTTGCGACGGGAGAGCTCGTTTATTCCAAGCAGCACGCATTGTACAGGGGTCCTTGCCTTTCCTGTTTCTCCTACTCTTTCATACGCGAAATCATCGACGAACCATCTCTTTTCCACTGTGATTCCTTTCCCCCTGCCTCCCTGCGCGGTTTCACTACCACTGGTGCTCGTCCTCAAGGTGCGTACGCATTACATCCTTCTCTTTCTTTCCTTTATCCTCCTCGAATGTTCATCCGCTGTACCAGGTAGCTGCTCTATACGCACCGTGTGTCTAGGTACCCTTACCTTCGTACTTCCCTCCTCTTTCTTCTCTCTCCCCCCCCCCTTTTTCTCTACTCTTTCCTCTTTCTCCTCCTTCTTCCTCCTCGTAAAAAGTGGTTTTGGTTCGGTGAGTGTACCCGCGCTCCGTACAGATGGCTCCAATGAAATTTCTAGCTCGCGAAACCAGGCTACCATGGAATTTATTAGGATGCTCGTAGAAATTCTTATCGTTCCTGATACTACTTCGTCATATTTTTTGTTTCCATCGCGTTGACTCTGACGTTTCTTTTGGAATTGTTCGCTTCCCACGATGTAGTTCGAGGAATCTTCAAAAATTGTAAGTCCGTGGGGGAGTATTGAAAGAGGGGGAGAGCGAGGGAGAATGAGAGGGATATGCGTGTTAGTACATTATCGTAATTTGCGGAGTACTCGGAGGTGCGTGTCGTTTGTGGACGAAAAGAAAGTGAGTACTGTATGCGCTGGAACGTAAGTACGTCTCGTGCGGGAACCGAGAAACAGCACCGACGTGCATAAAAGTGTCGCAGCTTGATATACGACGAGTGGATTTATTGCGAAATCGTAATTTCTGCGGATCGCCGACGAAGCCGTTGCCGGGACCCACCGGTCACCGACTCCACAAATTCACAGAATTTCCGATCATCCCTTTTCTTGAATAATTCTCGGCCCAAACGTGTTCGTTCACCGAAATGTTCCCAACTTATTTTACGAGGGAAGCGCACGTATTTCACGTCCTCGTAAGACTCCGAGGGACGAATGGGAAATATGAATTATATTAAACTACTGGATAAGGCGAGTTCCTACAACGCGCTAAAGATATTGCAATTACTTTTTTTATTTCACGCGATTGTTGAATAATGCGCTGTATGTATCATCAAATCCGGGAAGTCCCCATTACGCGATTTCTTGTCACGCGAATTCCTATAGCGCGAGTTCCTACAATGCGAATTTCTCTAACGCGATTTGCTAGAACGCGAATTTCTATAACGCTAAATCATACAACGCGAATTTTCTAGAACGCTAAATCATACAACGCGAGTTCCTACAACGCGAATTTCTAGAACGCTAGATCATACAACGCGAGTTCCAACAACGCGAATTTCTGTAACCCGACTTTCTACAACGCGAATTTCTATAACGCGAAATCATACAACGTAAATTTCTATAACGCGAGTTCCTGAAACGCGAGTTCCTGAAACGCGAATGTCTATAATGCGAGTTCCTACAACGCGAATTCCTACATTTTCATACTAAACTATTTTCTTCGAAGAAATTACAACGAAGAAATGAAACGAAAGACACGCATTGATGATTCCCACTTCGAAATTATACGACGAATTAGGGGATTAAAATAAATACACGATGACATTCCGGATTTCCTGGCACTTGGTTTTATCAAAGCCACCGATGACTACGCTGTAAACAGGTGATTACGATATCGTATTATTTTAATATGAATATTTTAATATTTGGCAAAGTATCGTTTTACCAAACGTGATTACAATATCAAGCTGCGTTATTAATAACGTTTCGTTTGGTTAACGTAATATTCCGATGTAAAATCGTACTACTGAATTTTGTAAATACTCTTTAAATATCATTAAATCTGACGCTTCATAAATTTCACGTATTAATTATGAATTTGAGCGCATACACGCGCGATATCAAACCGGTCTTGCACAAATATCGAAGAGCAAATCTATTTCCATACGCGAGGTTTAATTGCAAGGTATTTTTACCTCTCGAAATGGAAATTGATTAAACACGTTTTTTAACGATATTCGATCACCTTCCATTGATTCTTGAGAATCTCAAAATACGAGGATAAAACTTTCGACGAATCGTCATGCGAATCGCGAAAAGCGTATTAACTCGTTGAATACCGTGGGGGGCCACCGGTGACCGTCGATATTAACATTAATAACCAACATAATTCGCTAATATCCGTGAAATTTGTAATATTGGGTTGAGTCGTAAATAAGTTCCGCTCGTCCAGGATTCTTTTTATTCAAAACCGCCAAATTATTACGCAAAGGGAATCGACAAGTTGCCTAAAAAATGGCAAGAAGTTATTAATAATGCCAGGGAATATATTAGATTGAAGATCTGTATATTGTAGTTCATTTTATTGACGAATAAACTTTATTTTAAAAAACGGAACTTATCTTCAGGCCAGAAAATTATGTGAAGATCGTGCGTTTATCTTTTGAACGGTTTCGCGAATGGAAATAGCTTCTCTTTAGAATTTAAATAAAACGTCCACATATGTGTCAGAAGTCGAGAAGGGGTTAATTTCAGCGATCGACTACGTTTTCGGGTGGTTATGAAAAATCGCCGGGAGATAAAGCATTAATAAATCCATTTTTCCATATGAATTTTTGCGCGCGTGATAGTTTTTTGGTGTCCCCGGTGCGGGTAAGCGGGGTTCGTCAGAATTCGCTTAAAAACCTCGGATTGGTGCGCTTGTTGGAGAGAGGATCGCGCGGATACACGGTTCGAAAAAAATCCATTTCCCTGTATTACAAACGGCTTGCAATGACTGCCGCGACTGCACGCCGACAGAAAATCACGAAAAAAGGGCGAATCGATCGTCCGAGGCGCGTCCATTACGCTTTATTATACGGCCGAGCCCTCTACACGATCCTCTTCGTGGTTTCCCGTCGATTGGCACCCTCTCTCTTTTTATCCACCTTCTCTGCTTCCTTCCTCTCCTTCTCTCCTTCTCTCCCTCTCACCCTTTCCATCGTGACACGAGAAAGAGATGTACCTGTACATATAGAAAGAACGGGCGGGAAAGAGAGGGAAGAACAAACAGTGGAGAAAGAAAAAAGAGGGTGGGCTGAAATGGTGATCATGAAAAAAAAGCCGACGAATTATTCCCATCGATCCTACGCTCGAACGGCGAGCCGTACGCGTGGAAACGCGTGCGACTTCCGCGCATCGTCTCGAAGTCCACGGACATCTTTGAAGAATGTCGGTTATCACTTGGACGGAATCCTTTTGGCGGGTTTGAAAGAAAGAATATTATAATTCAACGGTGGTTAGTTGGTTGGCGAAGGGTAGACGCATAGATGCGTGCACGTTTGTAGGTTGGTAGTCAGGTTTGACGGCGTCCGGAACCCTAATCGTGGCTTATGCTCGTCAAAGGGATGCACGCGTGGCCTATGTGCATAATACCGTGTACCGATCATAGCCCCGTTATCGTCTGCATGCGCAAGCGAAAGCGGTCCTGTAAACTCCTGTGTTACATCGCTCTCTACCTTCGTTGACGGTGCAACGATGCAACGATGCAACGATGCAACGATGCAACGATGCAACGGGTTTGTTGCATCGCTCGAACGTCCCGTGAGTTGCAACAAGCCGCGGCACGAAATTCCATACTCGAAATCGATGATCCAAAGGTTTACTCTTTACGTCGTGCACTCGGTGAGCAGCTATTTTGTTCGGGCATCCAAGTAACGTGACACTGCGTTAATAAAAGTCATCGTTGCATCGGCTGACCACTTTGAACAGCGATCCTCTTCCATCTGGAATTTATAACATTTTTCTTTTTCGTTTTCTTTACCTCTTTATTGAAACCCGAGCCGAAATCTTGCGTGCGATCGATCCGATAAAGATGATAGTGGAACAAATTTAATAAGCCTCCTCGACGTCGGACCTCCCCTGGATTCGAGTAGAATAAGGGGAGCCGGTTAAACAGGGGTAACTGACCTGCCGCACGTTACCGAGTTATAGGGATTATACTGTGATGGAAGAGAAAGAATGGAGCTCGTTGAACCCGGTTCTTATTTGGTAATTGTTTTATTCGATAAACAATTAATTTTTTTTAAATTGTTATTATTACGTAGATTCGCAGGAACGTGGTAAGAACGGAGTATTTAATTGGGATGTTTTTTATCAGACAAATAATTAATTTCCTAAATAATTATATCTATCTAGATTCGGAAGAGCATAATAAGAACCGAATATTTCATTGGGAATTTTTCTATCCGACAAACAATTAATTTTTGAAATAATTCTGTCTATTTACATTCGGGAGAGCATAGTAGGAACCGAGTACATAATTGGGAATTGTTTTATCCAACAAAAAACAATTTAAAAAAATTGATGTTTCCTTAGATTTGCAAGAATGAAGTCGTAGAGTTTGGTTAAATCGAATCGGAAGTAATAAGATCGGAGAAGGTTGGTTCGAGCGCGGTCCAGTTAATATTCAAGTTCATTCGGAGTGAATGCAGAGATGAATAAACGAGTGGACGCGAGAGCGGAGAGGAACAACCGCGTTCGTGGCGGAACACTTAAGACTTTAACATTATCTAATTGGAACTTTCAACGAGTATTAATTATAGCCGTTATGGCTGTAGTTTACGCGTGTCACGATTTCTACCGTAGCGTATTATGCGTTATTAACATTATATACAGACAAGAAAGATATTTATTAAAGCTCCGCCTTGTTTTCCTCCATTCGTATGCTCATTTTCTACGCACGAACTATGCCTACCAGTATTGCCGGATACGGAGGGTGCCGAGCCGCTATCATTTCCCTCACCAATTACCTCTTCTAATCTCATAAATAACCAACTACCGACGACCACCGTTCTTCGATTACGTATGCCGAATTTTACCGATCCTACTCCGCATACGAAGTACTTTAAACTGCACCAATTTTTCAGTTGATTTCCTTCAATTATAAATTTATAAAGAGGAGCGAATTTTCCGGTGAATGAAATAAACGTTTCCAGTGAAAGAAGGGTCACGTGACCCTGACATCCTGGGAGAATTAGAAACCGACGACCAACGTTTTTCGATTATGTTTGCCGATTTTTATCGATTCGTACTCTGGATACGAAATTATTTAAAGTGCATCAATTTTTTAGTTGATTTTCTTCAATTACAAATTTGTAAAGAGGAGCGAATTTTCCGGTGAATAATATAAACGTTTCGAGTAGAAGAAGAGTCACGTGACCCTGACATTCTGAGACAATTAGAAACCGCCGACCAACGTTTTTCGATTATGTTTGCCGATTTATACCGATTTGTACTCTGGATACGAAATTATTTAAAGTGTATGCATTTTTTAGTTGATTTTCTTCAATTACAAATTTATAAAGAGGAGCGAATTTTCCGGTGAATAATATCAATGTTTCGAGTAGAGAAGAGTCACGTGACCCTGACATCCTGGGACAATTAGAAACCGACGACCAACGTTTTTCGATTATGTTTGCTGATTTTCATCGATTCGTACTCTGGGTACGAAATTATTTAAAACGCACCACTTTTTTAGTTGATTTCGTTCGATTAGGAATTCATAGGGACGAGCGAATTTTCCGGTGCGTGAAATAAACGTTTCGAGTGGAAGAAGGGTCACGTGACCGTGACATCCTGAGACAACCACCGGTTTCCCTACTAAAGTTCCCCAAAGGGGAAGAGCTTCCAAGCATCGGGAAGAAGAGTGGGGGCCGGAGTACCTTCTATTTCACGAGACTTCGACCGGGTCGATGGTATCTTAAACGCAATTCGCTTCGTAACAGCTAATTTTCAGGAGTCCATTTATGCTGCTGTTTATTCATTCATACCGGTACCACGGCCCGGGGACTATCGCTACCCGTTTCCATCGTTTCATGCTGCTTTTCCATTCTCCCCCTTTTTCGAAGGTACCCACGAAGGGTCGTGGTAAACCGAGCCACGCACTTTGCGCTCGCGTGTGTAGTACAAGTACACCTTACACACGCGAAAAGAAGGGAACCTTCACATTGCCGAACGAATAGTCGCGTTTCCATGAAACTGGCCGTCTGAAATCTCGAGCTATCCAAGATCTTACATAATTAACCCTTTTCGTACCAGATACCATAAGAAAATACCTTGGAAAATATCCGATTTCAGGTATCTATTAATTCTTACATGTCATTATATATGTTTCAATTATAAATATTAAAAATGGAAAGTCTATGTATCTAAGGTATTGAAAGGGTTAAAAATATTTGAGTGGGATCAAAGGAACGGTATAAGAGATATACCGATGGATCGTCAAGAATGGTCAGCGTAAGATCGTAAGGATCGATAGACTTTATACGAATCTTTCGGAAGACGCGAATCTTTATCATCTCGTGACATCGTGGACGGAGAGATCGTTAAGTAGCTTTAACCGCGATAATCGAGTCGTAAACGGTGACGGACAAGTCCGATAACCAAGGAACGGTAATCGGTTTCTGGACGAGGCCGTCTTCGTCCTTACGGATGAGAACGAAGGATAGCTCGCCTCGTAAACCGGCGATCGTTGCGCAACGCGGTTACACGTTTACACGTTTACACGTTTACAGGTTTACGTGGAGGCGTAGGTTCTCCTCGTAACTTCGTGGCCGCTTTCCAGCCATGGTACCGGTCTCGCGCGAGCCGCGAACTCGGAATACGGAGAGGAAAAGATCGGTGGAAGGAGAGCGAAGATCGAGGGCGGCGGAGTTGGAATATCCATGGTGTTGGATTCAGTTATAATCGGGGACTTAAAGTCACCGAATAAAGTTGCCGCTCGGTTAACGGTTCATCCGTAGGATCTCCCGCCACGCGTTCGCGTCCACACCGCCGACACGAGAGTTACATTAGCCGAAGGCTAGCGATACCGATACCGTGTTATACCACTGCCCTCGGAAACTACCTTAGCTCTTGACACTCATTTTCTTCGACCCTATCTGAACTGCCATTGGACACCCACTCGTGTCACCTTCCAAAGTCCTTTTCCGCTACCGATCCTTCTTTTGATATAAAATCATTAACTAGAACTTTATAGTGTATACGATAGAAATAGTATACATTTTAAAATTCGCCCCAAATATATTGTCGCTGATACCGAAAACCCACTGCCGTCGTATCCCGGCATCATTTTCCGCTACCGATCTCTCTATTGATATCAATTAATTAATTAATCGAACTTAATACTGTATACGATAAAAATAATATAAAATGTTGAATTCCTTCTCGAGTATATCGTCGAAGAGAATCACTTGATCGGTTTGAATAAATTCTCGCTGTTACCGAACACCCACTGCCGTCGTATCCCGGCATCATTTTCGCTACCGATCTCTCTATTGTTATCAATTAATTAATTAATCGAACGTAATAGTATGTGCGGTAAAGGCAGCATTAATTTTAGATTTGTTCACGAGGGCATTGTCTAAGAGACCGATCACCTTGAATAAAATTAGTTGACACGACATTTACGTTCGAATACAGGGAACGCAAGTACGTCGAATAAAGTGCGCGATTAGCGACGAGTTATTATAGTAATATCGCACAATCCGGTATATAATGCGTTCATACGATATTTGTCGAGCGTAATAGCGCGGCTCGGCGCAGGAGAAATGGAAAGTGCACGTTACGTGCATAGTAATAATTAATAACGTATCCTGTGTATTCGATGTGCAACCGATCGAGTTATAACGGAATGAGTTACCTTAACGAGTATGATTAATTACTGACTGGTGAGAATTAATTATTCTTATCGTAAAAATCGGTATAACGGAGACAAAGGAAGTTACTAAAATTCGTGTTACACTGAAAATAACTAGGTAAAGAACATTTGTGTTTCTTTCTTCAATAAAAAAAAAAACAGTGGTCGGAAACTTATGAGCAGGTAGTGTCACTTAAAAATTTTTAATTATCAAACACTGCGCAAGTCATTGAAATCAAATTAACAATGTATTAATATATTTTGCATCGGTGACGTAAATATACGTAATTTTTCCTAAAATAATTTTAAATCGAAATGTAAACATTTTCGCCGGCGATTAAGAAAGTTTCGTAGATCGATGAGGCGCGAAGTTTGTTCAAATCAAATTGATTTGACTTGTAATAACTTATTATATACTTTATATAATTATGGCATTATTAGCAATTATTAATGTCACGCGTGACATGTGTTGCCGATCGAAGCTATAAAGGGTACGCATAGCGGGAAATTGTAATGGAATAAAATAAAAGAAAATGAGATGAAAAGGTGAATAGAAGTCGATCGAAATCGGCAAGTATTATCGGGCGGTCTTTCCAGAGATACTCACCGCCGATCGAGTCAGCTTCCCGCAGTCAGTCGTCCTTTTTTGCCGGTCGTCTTCTTAAGTTTCCTGCGTTGGATTCGTGCTCGTGCATTGGATCGTAGATACATCGGACGATCTGAAACGATAGGAAACAAACGTACTCGATAACTCAGTCGGCTATCTCGAGAGAACCTCCGCGTTGTGTGCATCCAAAAAAGTATCGTCTCCTGCGGCGAATAAAGTTAGCTTTTGTGCCGACACTTCGTCGGTGCACACTAATTATCAACCTCGTGCACATCCATGTTGTTTCGGAAGAACGGAAGAATGTCGACGATGAAGTTCGGTAAGAAATCGGCGGAGCTAGTCGTCCGGCGATTAACAAGTTAATCAACAATTCGAAAATGACTAAAACTCGAATGAAATACATCGCTGATATTTATAAAATCTTCAATATTTCAACGTTACAATAACAATGTAAAGTAAGTAACATATCATAGAGCACATAAATGATTTTGTTTCGGCAGTTATATACTACTCCATATATATCATGAGATATCGTATAACACGGATTTCGGCCCGGCAGTCAACGTGTTAATAACGATCTCGAATCGTGTTCATACATACTCGATCCCGGTTGGTTCGAGGGACCGTGGGCACCGGGCTTAATAACAAGACGCAGTGTACACACACGGGCAACGATCGCAGAAAGGGACCAATGGGGCAGGAGGGGGTTGCGGCGGCAAGGGGCGGGGGAGGGGGTGCCCGCAGGATGGAAAGAGGAAGAGGAGAGAGAAGGGAGAGTGCAACGGAGTCCATAAAGCAAGTCCCGACCTATCCTCCGTCCCCGTGCCTTGGCATTCCCGCGGGCCGAAAACGCGGAGCCAGTCCTATGGATCCAGTCCCATAGATCCAGTCCGAGAGCCTGCAGCCCCTCCTTTACGCCTTCTTCTTCTTCCTCCTCTTCTTCTGCTTCGTCTTCGTCTTAATCTTTTACTTCGTCTTCTTTTCACTCTTCTTTTTCCTCCTTTTCTTTCCCGTCATTTCGTCGAGGTATTCGCAGGCTTCGGTAGGCTTCGTTCGTTCGTGGTTATGGTTCGCAGTCTATGTGGCCCGTCCACGGTGCATTGCACCGTGGCGCACGAAGGTGGAAGGAGGCGAAATAAAGAATTGCGGTTTCTCCGTTCCTTTTGATGGTCCTTTTGCAAGTAAATAGAAAATTCCTGCCGTTTGGCAGCTGCGCACCACGGGATTACCATCGTCGTTAACGCCTCGAGAAGCTTCCCGCGCAAACCATCGACTGATCATCATCCGAGTATATACACACTGCTTTCGAATCGTTTTCCGCGGACTTCCCACCCACATTCGTAACGCGCTCGTAATTGAATCTTTGCTGGCCAGAGAAGAGGAGCCGTTGACCAGTCTGATTAATTGGTGTAATAAAGATGTTCCGATTGTCGGCGGAGTTCTCTCGACTCCACTTAACGCACCACCGACGACAGTCCATTAAATATTTCACAAATAATCTTCACCTTTACCGATCACATGAAATCCCATGCATTTTTCGATTGTCAATATTGTCCTTCATCAATGATCCAATCAAACGTCTTCCCGTTTACATGACCCATCGAAGTCCACCCAAGACATCCAACATCCCAGCGCACCATTTTGTGATGCCCAGATCAACATTTCGGGAAGGGACACACCTGTGTCGCGGTGGGAAGAAATCGCGAACCGACTATAGGCACGATTGCTGAATTCTTTAGCGACTTTTGGCAGGCAGTGTACGAAAGGGGGGTTTCGAGAGAGAAAGAGAGATCGGTTGGGTGAGGTCAGTGTCGAGCGTTCGCGAGTTGGACCGGGCCTCCGGTGCCGTCGCTGGGCCGGTGCCGGTACTCTGGCACGCCTGCACGTATTCTCGTGTCTGCGTTTCCCTTGCACATGCACTCGCGCATCTGTGCGATTCCATACACGTACATACACACGTGTTCCCATGTACGTGCAACGCTCTCGCGTCTCCACAGACACGCGTCGCTGCGGCACTGCACTTGGAACATGCCGTGGTCCGTCTTCTCTTTCACTCTTTCACTCTTTCACTCTTTCACTCTTTCCTTCGCTCTCCTTCTCGCTTTGGCTTGATGTTTTGCTTGCACAAGAGACGAGTCTCCTCCGCGTGCACCGTGTACGTACCGCACTCTACAGAGGCATATACGTATGTCGACCGTGCATCCACTGTTCAGTGTGAGAAAGTAAAGTTGCGTGTATGTAAGTCTGTACGTGCGTCGGTTTGCGACGCGCTCCCGGTTTCGCAGTGTGTTCGCCAGGAGAGGTGCATCGCCCTCCGTCGCTGCGTCAAGGCCAGCGAAAATACTCGCTCGCTCGGTTCGTTCGCTCCTTCACCGTCTCACTCTTTTGGTATTTTTCATCCCCCTTCAATGCAACCACGTTCCCTCGCTTCTACCAACTTCCCATCTTTTTCCATTCGGTCTTTCCCCCCGGTGGATATCTCGTCTCCTCTCCCTACTCTCTCGTTCTACCGAACACTCGAACCGCCGAAAGCCCAACAGTTAAGGTACTCTTTTCCTCGACTGAAACGCGCTACCGCGCCAGGTTCGCCGGTAGAAGAATAGGGAGAGGAAAGGGTTCCCGGAGGGGAAAGGTATTTTCGTGGCATACGAATCGGGTGGAGATTAGGTTTGGGTTAGGTCTGGGTTAGGTTTAACAGTGGAACTACTAAAGGAGGTCAGAATGACTTGTCGGCCATTTTTCGTGAAATTATTCGAATATGCCATTGGCGAATTGTTTATGATTTTATATATTCTTATTTGTTATATATAACGCGAATAATTTAACTTAGTAATACTCTTTTAGTAAGACTCAGAAAAAGGATGGATGGAAGAGATAAATTAATTGATTAATTTATATCCATTGTGCAACGTGATATCGCGAAAAATCTCAGAAAATGAGGCGCTGTGGATTTGTACAGTTTTATTAAATTCCGAGGACCCGTCATTTTGACTGCTTTCGTAGTTACATTGTTAATTAATTTCAATCCTCCAGCCATAATTTATGTATATCTTCACTACAATCTTCGCGAATACATCGCGTTTCGGGAAACGAGAAACAAAATATTTCATATCACTCGATTTCGTAGTACTCGAAAAAAGCGGCAAATATTTCGCGCGTCTCGTTTCGGTAAAGAAAAACACTTCGCAGCACGTACCGATCACAAGGTGCCACTTACTTGGAAGACAAAAACCGGTAGATTCGGTCGACGATAAATAAATCGACAGTCAAATATTATTCCGGCAATTAAACACCGTCGCAATTATCTCTCGTACGTCGTACGCGTGGAACGCGCGTCGTTCATTATTCTCGGCAAGCATACCAAATAAACGTAACAAAACTGGAAGAAGACCAGGGAGCGGAGGGGGTAGGGAGAAAAATAAAGTCGGTTAATCGACCGGCGTGGCACTCGTCGGTCACGATATTTACGCAAATGTTTCGACAAGAGACAAACACGTACGCGTCGGTGTCCAAATAAAAATTGGATGAATGCAAATAAAACAAAGAAAAATAGGTAAAAAAATACCGTGGGAGACCGAATGGTACGGTAAATCGGTGCTTTACGCGAAATGAGTTTTAGGCTGATCATTACGACTAACCTACTCGTCAGACAATGCCAGACCTTGCTTCTCTTTCTTTCTCTCTTTATGTAGATCGTTACGGTAGCTGACCTACTCTTTAACTGGATCGCTCGAGTTGAATGGCAAGGCAACGCGAAAACACTCTTTCGTGCAATCTTGCATAAGCCAACGAATTCGTCAGATTAATTCAAGCATGTACACTACCGCTCATAAGTATGTGGACACTTCCTTCATTCTTACAACTACTTGAAAACAGTTTCAATAAAAATCGAAATCTTAATCTTGAATTATTCCTTGGTGGTCTTCGAATTGTTAACACGTATGGTGGACTATCGTGTTGACTAAATTTAATGATTAATTATGATTAATTAAATTTGGTCTACACGATAACCGCATCGTCCACCATAAAGATAGAAATGTTTAACAAATTTTCTATATTATAGTTTGTGCCTTATTAGAGAATAGATTTTACCATCGATTTATGAAATATCTCACCAATAATAATACAAAATGATTACATCTTATTCTTATCTATATATTCACCGCGTGTTGTTATAACCGGGTTTACTAGTCGTGGTACCTTGGATATTAATTTTGTTATTGTTTCATTGTTAATAATCCATTCGGATTGGAGAATTTACCTTAAACGTTTTTTTGTCTTTCGACATCGTTTTTTTACTTGTCTGTCCAAGTGAACCTATAAGGAAGAAAAAAGAGTTACGTTACATTTGTAATACTTGAGTTGACGAACATCTTCAAAATAATAGGATAAAACAAACCGAATTAATTGCCTAGGTACATATATGTTCCAATAGTCTTGAAAGGGTTAAAAGTAGAGAGTCGTTCCAGCTTCTGATATCTCGGATCAGATAGAAACACCTTGTAACAGGTGTTCAACGTAGCAGCCAGGAATTATTATTGTACATCGGCTCGCGGCATGCGAGTGTTTCAACGGAATGATATTACGATTACGTTAAAGTTAAGTGCGAACTGTTTATGGTTTATAAACGGTATAAACGTAATGGCAAATGAAGTTGCTGGGACGCGGTGCGGATATAATAAGCAACAAACTAAATTAGCCCGCTCCAAGTATCGACTTATAAGAAACTAATTTATTCTAAGAGCATTATCGATTTATAACGAACTAATTAACGGCCACGTTGTACGTGACTTTTTGCCGGAGTCCGATCGTTAACGAAATACGTTGGAACTGCAGACACCGTGAATGTTCTACCAATTACGCGATCACTTCTTCCATTCCGAATTTGTTCACCCGATGTTTTCCTCGACTACTGATATCGATATCGCTTTTTAATTTCGTTCCTTGATCGTTGATTATTATGTAACCCAGACTCAACGCCGGTTTTAGAATTAAGTAGATACAGCCCCGCGTACGGATCTTTGTCAGACAAAGTAATCCCGTCGGCGAGAGAGACATTTTTTCTTCATTCCGATAGGCTAAAGACATCGCTTAAGCAAATTTCATTCTTTATATAGTAAGCGTGGAAGATAAAGAATAATAATCGTTAGATAAAGGAATCTCCCGGGAATCGATCAACGACGGAGCGATTGACACGATACAGTTTTATCGGAAAAAACACCGCTTGGAAATTGGCACATATTTAAACCAGTGTCTCTCAAATGTCGAGTATTCGAAACACTCAATAATTGTCATAATAAAAATTTGTCGCGACAGATTTAAATAAATAAATACTTCCGGTAAATCTGGAAGCGAAACGAACCTCCGAAGAGCGATTAACACGATACATTTTTATTGTAAAAATATCAGTTAGAAATTGATACGTATTTAATCTAGTGTCTCTCAAATATCAAGTATTCGAAATACCCAACAATTATCCTAATAAAAATCTTCGAGATCGATTTAAATAAATAAATACTTCCGGTAAACCTGTAACGCAACGAACCCCCGAAGACTGACATATTTCAAAACGATTCTATTGCAACCAGAAGATTTAGAATTTCTATATGTTCGTAAACAAAATATTAAGTTGACCAATAAGAACGAGCTTGCGAAGATTTACAGCGGCACTTCGAAGCATCCAATAAAAGCTTCGGTGACATTCGCGGAATACCACGAAAATACACTTCCCTTTCGCGAGGAGAAGAACTCTATTATGCCGCGGCTTCGTACGCGCCGAAGGAAACGAGGAAATGCCGGAGTATGGAGGACGAAGAGGGGGAGGACGAAGAAGACGGAGAACGATGGAACAGTAAGAATGAGGAAGAAAGCAGATGGAGAATAAACGAGAAAGCAGATGGTTGCAAAATAAGGAGAAAAAGGAGGAAGTAGGAGGACAAGAAGAAGGTCCCACGAAGTGCATGTACAACCTCGGAATTATGCAACGTGCGAGTTTTAGTGTGCCGTACAGTTACATATACCACTGAATAGTCTCTCGCTTATAGTCAATTGCCACTGACGCGTTTCACGGAGATACGATTTGCCACCATCGGACTTGTTTCCGAGAGTTTCTAGTTATAATCTCTTTGAGTATCACACGTGGAACTTGGCGCGTCGCGTTACCGCGACTTCCGGCCGTAATCCTCGTTAACTCCGCTCGGAATTCGGTGGAAGGAGTTGCGTATTGGAATCGTCTAATTATGGCTGGTTTCCTGTTGCCTGAATAAAATGTTGATCGATTCTCGATGAAAAACAAACTATTTAAATTCATAATATAACAGATTCACGAAATTGTCATAAAAGAATATATTATATTTCGAAAATAATCGAGTATACATCCGGATCTAAACGGTGCGATATATCATTCTGAGTTGGTGGTCAATTCTCTACTAAAAGTAGTATATTATATTAATATATTTCTTAACATACTACTATTAGTGTCGTCAAACGGCAAAATTAGGTGTTAAATTAGTCGACAGTACGTTTTTAAATATATTTTTTAATATACTACTATAATAAATATGTGCTAAAGTAGTCGATAGTATATTTTTTAAAACACCACCATAATATACTACACAGTCTACTATATACTAGTATATTGTTCAGTAGTCTAAGTCTTCATTAGACAGACACGAGAATTGAAAACAATGGAACGAACACCTTCCCTCCCGAGATTACAATTTTTTGTTCCCTTCACCTTTATTTATCCCCTGGTTATTATTCCAGTTTAAAGAGTCCAACGTGAAGTACGAAGTACCTCTGGGCTCTACAAACCGCGTGAATTCCTTCTTTGTCCTAAGCGCAGTACGGGACGAAGTAAAAGAGAGGCGACATTCTCGGAACGACTTCATGGTCGGCGTTGGTGCCAATTTGCTTGACCTTGCACCGAGTTGGCGTGCAGTTTTGACACGCGGTGGAACACCGCCGAGGGAATGCGCCTACAGAAGCGACAACCAAAACGAACGATCAAAATATCCTGGCGAAGTTAGCGCACTTAAACCAGCACGCTGCGCGTGACAACCCTTTACACTTCACGTGCTCCCGGAGAATCATTTTATTCTACGAAGTACATATGTGCCGTTGATTATGAAACTGGTCTAATTCACTTTTTATTTATGCTAATAAATTGTACCTGGAGAATCTAAGTTAATCAATGAATTAAACTATGCAGATGACGTACATAAAATTTCGGTACCAGAATTATAACTCATCGAAATACAAATTTATATAAAATTTTAAACATTGTCCCGTTGTATATTATTATGTTATTAAATATTACAACCCTGTTATTTTGACTGCTTTGGTAGTTCTAGTGTCAATATTAGAGGTAGCGGAAAGTAATCAATTACTTTTCAAATACTGTATGAAACTCTATTTATATTTTCATATTAAATGTTATTCTATTAAATAATCCCCATTCCTGACTGACGATTTTCCAATGCCATACATCTCTTTTTGATAAAAATCAAAGTCCCAAATTTCGATGCAAAGAAATGTTCCACCCCCGAATTGATTACTTTATATATTATTCGTATTATTTCTTCAATTCTATGAACATCATAATAATTAAAAATTATGTCTCGCATTGTAATTGCAATCTAATTGAATTACTTCATTTATCTATTACAATTTCAACATGGAAATGTCGTTGAAATATGTATATCATATCGCGCCACGAATATATTGGATACCAAAGCTGGAAACAAGAGTTCGGTGTTTTCGATGTAAGTTGGGCGGTTTTGAACGAGTTTCCTGTAGGTAGATGTCGTTTCGCGGAATGCCGTCTCTAACTAGCGCAGTAGGTAGCCAACGATAAATAAATAATGGCGATCGAAGTTGTAGCCGTTGCTATAATACTTGAGCGTGTAGCTGATCAACGCGAAAGAGAGAAGAAGAACGGCAGAGGAAGAGAACGGACACCCAGCTGTATAACTCTCTTTCCGTTTCGTTTTCAAGACAACTAACCGAACAGCATTGTTCCTTTCTCATTCGATTTCAAGCGATACGTTTTAATTAACTGCAATTATATCTCGCTAAATATACTACGTAAGATAGCCTTGAATTCCGTGACTCCAATAAAATTGTACGCCTATCATATTGAACGTGTTATATTATTCCATTATATAGAAAATCTGCGTATTTATTGTAATAATTAATAGCAATTATCTCTTGCTAAATATGCTACGTAAAATAGCCCCGAATTACACGACTTTGACGAAACTATATGTTTATGTTGAACGTGATATATAATTTTATTATATTAAAAATCGACGCACGTTTTAATTAACAGCAATTATATTCCGCTAAATATAATGTATTATGTTCGAGAATCTGAAATTCTATGATTCTGAGAAAACTAAGTATTATATACGTTTCTTTTAATGTCAGTTGTATTCTTAATTCAAAATTCAAAATTTGTTTGTTTTTTGTGATATCTTTAATTGATATTGTTTTTGTCCAAAGCGAATGAAATTGTTTTCAGACACTTTCGACGTTCCGACGAATATTTTAATATACAATTCGAAATATCGATTACTCGAGGAAAACCTTCGAAAAAACGATAGAATTATTAATTGGAACGTAGTTTACAATGAAGCTCTATAAATAAATATTTCGATATAAGCAGATCGAAGTATAAAAATATTTAGTCAAACCTTAGCCGCAAGTCATGTTTTACAGGAGAATATACTTAGCTCCCAATATCGATATAAATATTATTTGTTCAAGATCATAAATATCCGTCGTTTTCGTTTCACAGTTATTAATTTCACAATCGTCTCTCGGAAGTGACATTTTTCACCGGAATCGACTTTATCGGAACATAAACGCGCCGCGATTCGGGTGAATCGAAGATGTACATTTTTTTGGTTATCGTGATTTCGCAATGAATTTCGTGGGTTGGATTTAGTTGCCAAACCTTTCCGACGAAAAGTACGTGGTTCCAAATAGTCGCGCGATAAACTTCCGGGAAGGAGATCGAGTGAAATACACCTGGCGTTTCGTATTGTCAAGAAACAATGACAGGTGACTTCTCGATCTGCGTCGCCGACGAAATTCGCTGAAATTCGATTCGATCTCGATAAGTAATCTACGTTATTTCACACCGCGATTAACGCGTCTCGCGTATCAGTCGCGTGATTCAACGTCGCCGTTTAACGACCCCAAAAGACGTCGTAATACGTCGGGCAAAAAATCGTGTCTCTTCGTTTAACACCTGTTAATGCAATTATAATTAATCGTTTCAACACTAAAACTACCGGCGATATTTTCTGCCATGTTTCTGGTATTCGCTCGTAAAACATGGCAACTAACAAATATATTATTATCGTATTATTATTATTACAGTATTATAGTATTATTTATAGTATTTGATATTGATATTTGATGTTTACTGATAAATCAACGTGAAAGTGTTGATGTTACATAAATACAATTAAAAGATGTTATAAGATATTAAAAGGTATTATTACTAAGTATTATTATAATTAATATTATTATATTAGGAATTATTATATATTATTATCATATTTCCCGTAAAATAAATAATAAATGATAATAATTTCCAAAAAGTAAACTTTCGGGAAATCGATTGTAAAGTTTTAAGTTAATATTACACATTCCATGCAAATAACTCAATTTCGCAAAAAAAATGCCAGATACCATATTTTACGAGCGAAAGTCTCATTTGTATATTTATATCTACGTCCTTAAAAAACGATGAATGTAAGAAATAAATTAATCGATTCATTTATATCCATCCTGCAACTTGAACCGCGGAAAATTTCATAAAATGAAACGTTATAAATCTGAACATTTTTAATAAATACCATGGACCCGTAATTTTCACTGTTTTGGTAGTTCTACTATTTATTAAATGCCAGTAAAATGTTAAAAAATGTATGAAAGAGGTACTCGTAGAAATGGTGGCACTTTTGTGGACACGTGGATCATCCGACGTAGGAAATTCGAGAGTGCGGAATGTTTTATTTGCACAAACTGGGAAACTCTGTCTGAACCAATTATGACGGGCTTTTAATTCAGTCGGTGAAAGACTTTAAAGGAAGATTAAATTAATATTGGCAGTGACCCTGCTCGGAGATCCGCTTGGAAATTCACGCGCACTGTGTGCGATGTATCGCGAATATTAGTCTAACTAACCGTAAAATGCATTGCCGTCCGGCATACCGTGACCACGTGGATTTCATCGGACTCGCTTCATTATTTTCCACGTTGCATTCTAATTCGTCCATTTCATCCGGCACGGACCAATGGTTATGTTTCCTACGAATTATTTAAATGCTCGTTAATCGCATCTGTATTTAACGGCCCGTTGCGAGCTGTGAATCTACAGGTGTTATGATCTTCCACTTGAAACTTATGCGATTCGATATCCGAATATTCTAGGAATAAAAATTAGGTGACATGATTTTGATTTCCAAATTGACACGATTTCATTTTTGAATATCTTCGGAATAACAATTAGGAGTTACGATTTTTCTTTCGAAATTTACAGGATTTGATTTTTTAATATCTTTAGAATGAAAATTAGGTGACATGATCTTTCTTTCCAAATTGATTGGATTCGATTTTCGAATATATTCGAAGGACAAAAATTAGGAGTTACGATTTTTGTTTTTAAATTTACAGGATTCGACACCCGAATATTTTAGCAATGAGAATTAGGTGACATAATCTTTCTTTCCTGATTGACAGGATTCGATTTTCGAATATCTTTAGAATAAAAATTAGGTGACATGATCTTTCTTTCCAAATTGATAGGATTCGATTTTCGAATATATTCGAAGGACATAAATTAGGAGTTACGATTTTTGTTTCAAAATTTACATAACTCGACTCTCGAATATTTTAAGAACGAAAATTAGGTGACATAATCTTTCTTTCCTGTTTGACAGGATTCGATTTTCGAATATCTTTAGAATGAAAATTAGGTGACATAATCGTTCTTTCCAAATTGATAGGATTCGATTTTCGAATATATTCGAAGGACAAAAATTAGGAGTTACGATTTTTGTTTCTAAATTTACAGGATTCGACACCCGAATATTTTAGCAATGAAAATCAGGTGACATAATCTTTCTTTCCTGATTGACAGGATTCGATTTTCGAATATCTTTAGAATAAAAATTAGGTGACATGATCTTTCTTTCCAAATTGATAGGATTCGATTTTCGAATATATTCGAAGGACAAAAATTAGGAGTTACGATTTTTGTTTCAAAATTTACAGGATTCGACTCCCGAATATTTTAACAATGAAAATCAGGTGACATAAGCTTTCTTTCCTGATTGACAGCATTCGATTTTCGAATATTTTCAAGCTCAAGATCGTAGCACCTAATATTATTCAATAATTAACACGTAATAATTCGAATACTTTTGTTGTACATTTAATTTAATACTCTTCTCTCGATGCAAAATTATAATTCTTCAACATCTCCATAAACTAGGTTTCTGACTCATCCACCATGAATCCAATTACCATAATAGAAAGTAATAAATGAATTACATATTAAAAATAACATAATCCAGATTTCCTTGATAAAAATTCCAGAAACGTGTCACGAAAGGAACGGTCAACGAGCTTCTGGTTAGCCATTGGCTTATCGAAACTCCACTGACGGAGAGGCTGATCGATCCTCGTTGGATAATTTCCAGGGTGACGATCAAGGAGTCTCCGCCATAGGACATTCTTATTTAATCGTGGACGCATCGAGCGCGATAACGTTTATATAATAATAATAAATTACTAAAGATCGTTACCGACGCGTGGACGCTTTCAATATCCGCGATAAATATCCGTCGAAGATGCTTCCAAGTTTCAAAGTCGTGGAACATAATCGAAGCTAACCGGAAGTGCTTCACTGATAATAAAACGCATCCACCTTTACACATCTCCATGCATTTTCTACCCGAGAAACTCCGCAGTATTCTTCACGATGGAAACACGTGTTCGATCGAAATATTATTACTTCGTTAAGTGATAAATGTCGAGTGGAAAATAATTAAGGCAACGCGGCGAATATAAGTTGGGACGAATCCGAGGGAAGGATTCTAGCGTAATAAGTGGAAAAGGAAGAAAAAGGACCGTCGAAGGACCTCGATTTACGGTAGAGTTCGAGGTCGTGGGTTGTCTGCACCGAATACTTACAATTAGCCCGCCCCCGACCTTCTCCTAAAGATGACCTCGATTCCTTTTTTTTTATTAATATTTCGCTTCGGCAAACATTCGGGCCGAATGAACGACCTGCTTCGAGGTTGAAACCGAACTGTTTTCGAATCAATCCATTCTCGGTGGCACGCGAGTATTTTTTGTTTTGTTATTGTTAAAGTATTCACGAAAAATATCATTGCATTATTATAGGAATTATTATCATACTATAATAATATTATATAAAATGCCTCTAAAAGCAGTGGACATATAACTATTATATAATAATATTAAAAATCGATGCGTTTATTAGTGACAAATTAAATCAATTCCGCCGATGCGAGACCAACTGAACCGTTTAAAAGAGCGAGCGATTAAAAATCTAGAGAAGTAGCTGGTAATGAATAAATTGTTACTTTTCATCGTAGTAACGAGTTAACTAAGTTATTACGCTCGATGTGCCAGCCGAAAGGGCACGATAAGGGCAAACCGTGTAAAACGAACCACCCTTCGCTCCCTTTAATTTTCTACTGAAGAGTCACCGTCTACGAGAACGGTTAGGATGGTGGGGGTTGAGGGGCCGCGGAGGGTCGGGGGTGGCAGGGGGGTTCAAGTGTCCCCCGTAACAGTAGCGTCGAGAGCGAGAAACGAGTAGAAACTGTTGTAAAATCAAATGTAGTTGTAACATCTGCTTTAACGCTTAAGACTCGAGACTGGATTACCAGCATCATTAGCATCAACGTATCTCTAATGGCGGATCCCAGAACCGCGTTTCTCGCTTTCCACGAAACACCGCATTTTTATAGCTACTTATTCCGTATCGAGACACACTCGTGTTTTATTGGCACGTTCGTAGAGACTTGATCTTATTTCTTCGATAATGCGAAATATATTTTTTATCCGGTTGGGTAACTTATGGAAGGAGATCATTTATTGGTGAATGTTTGCGAAATTGACGACGTCCGACACGCGACGATATTAATTTTGATATCCAGGTTTTATAATAAACTGACATTTTTCGTGTTGTGTTACGATATTTAATTTTCTTTGTAAACATTTTAAATATCTTATATTTAATATTCTATTAATTTCATAGTTCATTTTACTAGAAAAACGTTATTCAAAAACTTAATTCGATGTGAAGTTGAATTTCATATTTTTTACGGGAACGTTTTAATTTTTATTATTAACTGTGTTGATTACATGTCTGATTGTAAGGTTGGACAGAATGTGAGTAGAGTGTTAATTATTTTAATATCGAAGCCGAAACTGAATATTTACGAACCTAAGGGAATTAAGTATAACAAGTCAGCCAATTTTATGACCCTATCAATCAAGGTGTAAAAAAATAATTTAACTCCGAAAATTGATTGCATTCATATTGAACTGTCGGTGCATTCAACGTCAAAGTATTGACGCAGCTGCACCTGTCTATTCTGTAGTCGCGGTAGAGGATAGTAGTACCAAATACTCTTACGTCGATGCACCGTGATCTTGACCTTGAATGCAATTTTGCGGCGCTTTAAGTATTGAGAGAGTTATATCGCGCGGAAATAAAATACATTTGATTTCATTGCGCTGGAATAAAATAAAAATAATTCTATTCGACTTTCAGTGTGTATATAATAATATTATATATAATAATGTTATATATAATATTATATAATATAAACATTTTAAATCGAACATCACCATTCGATAATTCCGAATCGTACTTCGATTTCCGAATAATCTAAGAACAAATATTATATCGCAGATCGTAATTAATATAATTAAGTTTTGCGCTCGTAAATGCTTATAAATCGTTTTAAAATCCTGAATGCAATTTTGCGGTTCTTCGTCGAACAAGCAAATTAAATGTCATCGTATTCACAATATATATTTAAAAAGAGTTTTATCGCCCTGAAATAAAATGTTTAGGTTTTATCGCGTTAAAGTGAAGTAAGAATAATTCTAGTAGAATTCTGGCGTGCATTATATTTATAGAACATTATCATGGAATTCCGCGAAGTAACGTTGCCATCGATTAAGTAGTGAGGCGATCTCCTGAAAAGTTGTTTGAAACCCGTTCGTGACAGTTTCGCGGTGTTACGCGGTTCGATCGAGTTTATACGCGAATTAGCCACGGATCGATGCGATAGGACAGACAAGCATCTCTCGCAACTGCAACGTTGTTGATATTTTTCGCGGTGTCGATTGTTGTTTTTGACGCGTCCGGTTCGCGATGCGCGTTCACCGTCATTTTTACATGCACTGTGCGCGAATAATAAAAGAACTCGAATTTCAGTGTCGAGTCATCCTCGAAACAGGGCCACTCTTGTAAACATTTTAAACCGAACATCGCCATTCGATAATTCCGAATCGTAATTCGACCTCCGAATATTTTAGGAACAAAAATTAAGTTGGAGATCGTAATTAATATAATTAGGTACTACGATAGTAATTAACATTATTACGTGCTACGATCATAAATGATTGCAAGTCGCTTTAAAACCGAACATCGCCATTCAATAATTCCGAATCCTAATTCGATCTCCGAATATTTTAGGAACAAAAATTAAGTTGGAGATCGTAATTAATATAATTAGGTATTACGATCGTAATTAATATTATTAGATGCTACGAAGGCAATTAATATTATTAGTTGTTGCGATAAAAAATGATTGTAAATCGAAGCGTTTTGAAGCGATGTAAAATGAAGCGATTACCAAATTAAAATACACAAGATAATTTATTATTATTATAATCATTTTAATTTTTCCTGATTATAAGATATAAGATATATCATGTACATCTATTATTGTACACTGAAGGGATTTCCCGCGTTCATGTTAATAAATTAATTAATTATTAAACAACAACACGGTGCGAATGAACGGATTACGAAACCATAGAAATATCCGGACACACAGGTACCCTAATTGGAAAATAGACACGCGAGCTTTCCGATTGGATTACGTTTCCCGCGAATATCTCCCGAAAGGAAAACCCGCGGTCATCAAATGAGCATTTTAATTATCAAAATGCTTAACTCCACTTTTTTGCAATTTTCCCAATTGTAACGCCAAAATACATTTACTATTTATAATTACCAATGTTCTCCACGTTTTGCACGACGGAGTTAGTCACTTTGGCTTTTGAGCGGTTCGAATAATAAATCGCGTTTTTCTCCTCGCATTTCGTGGCTTTCCGTGGAGGAATAAGTATACAATTTTGAGTGACGTAAGAGGGTGGTGCGTCATCGAATCGAGTGGAATCACCGAGCGGTCATTGCACCGTCGGTGGCTCTTTCAATGAAGCGGTCCGAGTGCTTGCTCTAATTTCGATCAATTAATAAAAGACTGAGGCTACTCCGTCAGGAAGGGTTCGCGTCTCTCCTCCTCCTCCTCCTCCTCCTCTCTCTCTCTCTCTCTCTCTCTCTCTCTCTCTCTCTCTCTCTTCTTAGAAAATTAAACGAAACCACATCGACCAATGGAATCGACGAAGGCACGGTTTGACCGGAAGTTTCGAATATTTCCTGCTCGGCAAGAATTTGGTAGGTCACCGAAGAAGGAGAAAGATCACCGAAGAATTTAATAGGCTCTTCCACGGAGACACGTGGCATGCGTTAATTAAGTGGCTACCCGCGAACAATGCGTTAGGATCACGAGTTTAACGAGTTTAGTGAAACGAAGATTTAATCCTTTGCACTCGAGAGACATCGCTCAGTCGCCGTATGTCGCGGTACTCTAATGGCGATTCTCAGTCGCCACTCAATGTATTGCAGCAGCCGTGTGTCGCCTCTCGAGTGCAAAGGGTTAATATCGTCTTACGATTTCATTCTATCCTTGCAACTAATTGCGAAGACTACTTGCACCGGATATCTCCCGATGCGATAGACATCCTGTTCCATTGATAGAAAAAGAACGCGAGTATTCGGTGGAAGAGAACATTTCATTTTTCCTCGAATCGCGGGAAGTAAGATGGAAGGAGAGAGAATGTTACAAGGTGGAAAAGAAAGGGAGGAAGTCGTAGCGGCGATTCGTACGAAACGCCGATAACTCCCGTTATCGATCGCCATGCCGGATGCAGGTTTATAAGCCTTTCAGATTACGCGGTCCCCTCGACGGTGCATCGAATGCACGACTCCCTCTCTCTTCTCTACCCCCCCACCTCCCCACACCCTCGCGCTTTCTCTCCTTCCCCTTGGAGTCCGTGCCACGAGACCCTTCCGCGCGATTTATCAACCTCTTCCCCCCCGCGCGCTCCCTTAACTCACTCCGCCGCTGGAGTTTTGCAATTTCAACCTCATTTTTGCGCATCGCTATCGCACCGGGCAAACACGATAAAACGGGCAACTTTATCGGGTACCAACGCTTATCGGCGCGCTTTATTTTTTCAGGCCACTCGGGCATTTTCGCAAGAGTCACATCGGTGCCGCTCCATCGTCTCGTCACCAAACGTCCAAGGAAACGAAAGGCTTCGAAAAACTAGCTGAATTCTCACAATTAATTGATTCGCCATTATCATCGCCGTTTAAGTGTCACACAGCGAGATCGCGCTTCTCCTGTTCCACGACAAGGAACGTCCATCTCAAGTTTTCAAAATGCCATGAAAACCCATACGTTTAAAAAATATCATTTTCTCATACATTCGTTTGAAGTATGATCCTTCGCGCATTAAAAGGGACGAGAAGGAAGTAAACGCACTCGGCATCGATGAGTAAGGAAGTAAACGAAGTAGAATAAGACGAAAGACGACGAGCGCGATCGCGCCGTCTGGCATTTTCCGAGCGTATTCCTTGTAAAGACCCGTGGTACTAAAACGGTACATCATCGAATGCCTCTTATTAAAATGAGATATTTCAATGATGTCCAACAGCACCGGACAACATTTCTCCGCGGAAATGTATTCTCCAAAGCAACAACGGCAACCTGCCATCCACTAATTCCAGTTGTTTCCACTCAACACAAAGAGGCAAAGCGAGTACTTACCAGTGAAAGTAGCGTATGAATCTCCGGCGGTTTTTGTGCTTCCTCCAACGACTTAAGTACCTAGGAAAACCCGGAGATTTCGTGTACTCGCGATCTACTTATGGTACGCGTATACGGTTTCTAATTCCCGGGCATTAATACTTGGCATTTGCGAGCGGAGTCCTTCAAAAGTCGTTTATCCAAGCGCGTGCAATTTTCTTTGCTTCGGCCCGATGCTTTTCATAATGGGATACCAGTCTCTTCCTCAAGTGCACCGGTTCCTGAAACGGTGCACCTTTCTACCATCGGTCAACCTACGATTATCTTATTCTTTGAGAGAATAACAGTTGCTTCGTGGTTTTTATTAGCCCATGGTAAACCATGACCCCGGTGAATCCATTGGGTTTCTTCTACGGACAGTTACGACGATCTCGTGAAAAGTTGAGGTTTACGTAACAAGATGGACGCGCTTGGTTTCCGTGTGCCTTTCACGCGGCAAGGCCACGCAGAGGCACGTCGAATCGCCGTGGGATCGTAAGGGCGAATTGCGCGCGTCCGATTCCGCGTCGTGTTGCCCCCGCATCCTACTCGCGGCATTCTCTTTTCATGGAACGCGCGCGAAACCCGCGAAACCCACTGCATTTATTACGCGCGCGTTATATTTTACGTTTTTATTACGAATTTACGATTTTTTATTATGATTTCGTGCGAAGAAGTTGGAATTCGTTATAATTATGCGCGCGTAATTATTTACGTTTTGAACTGCCGAGTTTAATTACGATTTTATTTGAAGATGTTGGAAATTATTGTAAATACACGCAAGTAATATTTTACGTCTTGAACTTACGTTTTTAAGTATGACTTCGTTTGAAGAAGTTGGAATTTATTATAAATACGTGCGCGTAATAATTTACGGTTTAGACTTTCATTTTTAATTACGATTTTATTGGAAGAAGTTGGAATTAATTCATTGGAATTACAGGTAACTCTTGTACAACGCGGTTTCGATTGAATGCGTATGAAATCCAAGTCTCGCACAACGCGATTCTTATAACGCGACCTTCCTCTAGAATCAAACTCCCGCGTTATACGAGGGTTACCCACAGGTACTTGGTTATTCATTGATAATCCATCGACCACGATTTCCCCGAGAATTCTTCAGAGTCAAGAATCGAAGCCAACGTATATATAATTGAAAAATATGAATTACACGTAAATAAATAATTATGACATTTTTTGAATAATATTAAGAAACAGACACCCAACATTGATATTGGGTGCCATTTCCCTGGAGCCTATGAGCCAAGACCGTGAACCGATCGTGGGAGTTTGCAGTAAACCGTTGAATATACGGAGCTCAAGAAATATCCGCGAGTACCTTGTTTTCCCTCCTCTCCCACCTTCTCTTTCTCTTTCTCTTGCTCTTTCTTGATTTCATTCACTTATCCCCGTCTCCGTGATCGCAACTATCTCCGTTCTCCTCGCGTAGTCGGACAATCACATTTTCAGATCGATTCGCGTGAAGCCTCTTACTTTCAACCAATGCCGTTCGTCGTGTAGTCAACGATAATTACGAAGTAATTTATTTTGTCCACTAATCACTCAAACTTATCATGACTTCTGTATGATCCCTTATGTGGACCTCGAGATAAGAATTGTTTATTCAAAGAATAATATGAATTTATTTATCCTGTTTATCCTGTGGATCGATGGTGATTTCATCAGATCGGTCTCCGCTACCTTGAAAGATCTCGAACGGTTGTAGGAGCGATCCTTTGACTTTTGGTTCGGAGGCTGATTCCTTAGCGAGCGAATGAACGCCTCTTACTTTCGTAGCGATCGCACGGCACGCCACGGAATAGCGTTTCCATTCACGTTTCCATTCACCGGCTGTCAGAAGTTACGACCGGCCGACTCTTTCAGTGTCGATTACATTATTCGCGCTCGAAACAGTTGATTACGTATCGCCTCACACCTCACCTCTCCTCACCTCTCCTCTCCTCTCCTCTCCTCTCCTCTCCTGCTGAGATGTCTACTTGCGAACTACTCCATTTTGATATTTTACGAGGAAGAAATATTTTTTTGACTGAAATTTGCAATCTTGAATTAAACAATTTGATCGAATATGAAACACATAATTCCCTTTTTCCACGACAGATGTGAACTACTCCATTTTGATATTTTACAAGGAAGAAATATTTTTTGGACTGAAATCTGCAATCTTGAATTAAACAATTCGATCGAATATAAAACACATTCAATTCTGTTTTTCCACGACAGACACGAATTTCGATATTTTACGAGGAACAAATATTTTTCGGACTGAAATCTGCAATCTTGAATTAAACAATTTGGTAAAATATAAAATACAGCCAATTTTCTATTTCCGTGATAGACACTTTCCCGAAGAATACGTGTAAAGAAAGGTTGATGTAAAAAATATACTGTATCTAAGGAAACTTTAGAATTTCACTTTTATTATATGAATTCGAGTTATAGGAAATCGTGCTGTACGGGAATGACATAAGGAATAACGAAGAATATAAATAAGAAATAAATATAAACGAAATGGCATGATATAGAAGATAACGCTCGAAGTAAACTAAAAAAGATGAATATGAAAAAACAACGGATCCTGTTTAACGGGGCTTATAATATCGCGATAATATTGATAAGATGAACGACTGAGCGGTTGACACAGGTTTATTAATAAGTGTCCGATTTTGAGCGTTCCACATTTTTTTTTTTCTTGAAGCGCGAAAGATAATGGCGTAATCACGTTGCACGTGACCGGTTGGGTCACTGTCCTCCGTCGGCGGTATTCTCGTTTATTTACTGGTCGAAAGCTTCCTTTTTATTTGCCACGTTTCTCGCTTTCCGCTGATCGAATGTGACTCTCGGTGCGCGAGAATTCCTTTGCTAACTACTTGTTGGATAACGTTGCTTTTGGATCAACGGAGTCCGAGATTTATTAAAAGTATATCGGAAGACCATTTTTATTTTAACACTGGTTGTAACTTTAAACATATTAAAAATTTGATGAATATTAGCGATATATTTGATTCGAGTTTTAGTAATTTTGGAATCGGTGGTCACCAGTCACGTTCAACATTTAAAATTGTTCTACGTTGCATCAGTTAATTTACATCATTATCGTAATGTTAAAATTTTTTAAAATTTGACGAATATTAGCGATAATATATTTGATTCGAGTTTCAGTAATATTGGAATCGGTGGACATCGGTGACCGCCATGGCGTTCAACATTTTTAATTGTTCTACGTTGCATCAATTAATTTACGTAATTATCGTAACCTTAAAAATATTCAAAATTTGACAAATATTAGCGATATATTTGTTTCGAATTTCAATAATATTGGAAACGGTGGTCATCGGTGACCGCCATGGCGTTCAAAGTTTTAAATCGTTCTACGTGGCATCAGTTAATTTACATAATTATCGTAACGTTAAAAATATGAAAAATTTGACGAATATTAGCGATATATTTGATTCGAATTTCAGTAATATTGGAATCGGTGGTCATCGGTGACCGCCATGGCGTTAAACGTGTTAACGAGTGATCCCTGCGCACCACGAATTCTGTGATCGTCGAGTGGTTGCACTCGTCGACACTCCACATTCCAACACGTGTCCCAAACATGTTGCAACGACATTGCGTGGACCGTTCGATGCACTCGCCTATCGGTTATCGGTGCATCTCGAATCATGTTGCAGTCGACTTCAAACAAGACCACGTTACGTACTACGAGATAACATACTGGACTTTCGCGATATCACCATCGATTCATAATTGAAATTATACCAAATATATTTCCAAGATTATTCCAATATCGGTGCATCTCGAATCATGTTGCAGTTGACTTCAAATAAGACCACGTTACGTGCAACGAGATAACATACTGGACTTTCGCGATGTCACCATCGATTCATGATTTTAATTAATCATATATCGACAATGATTTTAATTGATCATAGAAAATATATTTCCAAGATGATTCAATAGTTTCTTGTACAGGTTGATTTTAATTAATCATGTTTAATAATTTTAATTAATCACACAAAATATATTCCCAAGATGATTTCAATAATTTCTTATACAGATTGATTTTAATTAATAACACATCTATAATAATTTTAATTAATCAATACATCCAAGATATTTCCAAGATGATTCCACTAATTCCTTGTACATATTGCTTTTAATTAATCACACATTTATAATAATTTTAATTAATCACCCAAAATATATTCCCAAGATGATTTCAATAATTTCTTGTACAGATTGCTTTTAATTAATCACACATCTATAATAATTTTAATTAATCAATACATCCAAGATATTTCCAAGATGATTCCACTAATTCCTTGTACAGATTGCTTTTAATTAATCACACATCTATAACAATTTTAATTAATCAATACATCTATAATGATTTTAATTAATCATACAAAATATATTTCCAAGATGATTCCACTAATTCCTTGTACCGATTGCTTTTAATTAATCATACATGACTTTAATTAATCACACATATAGTATATGATGATTTTAATTAATCATACAAAATATATTTCCAACACGATTTCAATAATGCCTTGTACAGGAATGAATGAAGGTGATCCAGTAACACGTAAATCGTTATAAAAATATAGCAGAGGAAGAACGCGGGAAACAAAGAACGAAAGGGAGGACTCTAAAACCAGAAAAAGGGGGGTTCGGATTTTCATCGAGGAATTACCCTCGTTTCTCGTAGCGGAGAACGGGAAGGTTGACAGAAATGCGAACCCGTAGGATTTTTTTCACCCGACACAAAATGGAAACGCCATCGGGCATTTTGCCTCGGTCTCTCTATCGTGCACAAGGGAACCCTTGTACACTTTGAACGAGGAAGGGGATAGGATCCGTGGTAGAAACAGGAAGAAGCAGGAAGATAGAGCCGTTGGTGTGCGAACCAACCTGGATCAACCGAGAACACAATCCAGAAATATTCTAACACCGTTTTCAACCTTTTTGACTCCCATTTCTTTATCCTTCGCTTTGTCGCCGCTTTGTTCGCCGGCGAACAACAAAAATCTGAGTAAAAAATGCCGGCTTCTTAGATCGATTATATCGAGTCCCGTGGATGCAGAAATGGAAGCCTGGAATTGATCTGATTGGTTGACTTTCCAAGATTATTGGAAATCTTAAACCCTCGCCGATCAAACAACTCAAATCTTGTGGAATCGTGTTACCCAAAGTTAGCGTCTTCTAAGTTTCCTTCCGCATATTTTGATCCAGTGGCGACTGAGAGGCGACATTGATATTGACACCAGTTGTCGGTGATTTAATGTCCAATAACAAAATGTGACTGGAGATAATCTTAATGTCGCTTCTCAATCGAGTTGCCGCAATAAACTGAGTGGCGACTGAGAATCGCCACGGAGTGCAAAGGGTGTACACAGTTAGTACTAGTGATATGTTGGCTTTAAAATGGCCATAGATCTTGGTCAGGTTTCATTAATATTAAATATTAAATATTAAATTCTATTAGGACCCATATAAAATACAAGATATTGTAATATTCATAATTCTCCAATTTTGAATACTTATAAATGTCGGAAATATATGTAGGTGTAAGATGTTAGCGTGAAGAGGAAAACGGAATATCGGTAGTCTATCGGTTAACCGTGAAAATGGGGAAAGCCACGATTCGCCGGCACCCAAAACACGATAATGCATTTGCACAGCAATTAAAGTGCGAGATAAGAGAAAACTTGCGGCGGAATTGGCCGCGTCGCGGCAATCGATTTCGCGTGTTTTTCTCGTTATCGCGGATTTTTCCACGGTACAAAATATTTCCCTTCTCACGATAAGGGACTTACCGCGGCGATTACTAAATACTGAAGTACGTCACGGACTCATCCTTTTATCGGAATTCCCGAAATAACGGCTATCAAATCGTTCCCCGTTTTGTCGGCGAATTTGCGTTTGATTCAAAGGTCGCGCCGACTTTGTCTTCCCGTTAGAACTTTCTTCACTCTTCGATCTCTGAAATCGTTCGATCGTTCGCCGCGCAAAAAAAAATCCCCTTCTTGTATCTATTTCGGTACCGATTTTTACCGATATTTCTTGCATGCCACGAAATCGGACTTCTCCGTCCAAGGTGCGCAAGCGACGCGTAAATTTATCGGATTTTTCCAGAAATCGTTCGCCGATTTTTACCGATATTTCTCGCGTGGCATGAAATCGGATTTTTGCGTCCAAGGTGCGAAAGCGACGCGCGAATTTATCGGATTTTTCCAGAAATCGTTTGATTTCCCACTGACTCGCGCCGCGCTATTTCGCCGCGTACGTAAGGCGATTCGTCGCTCGCGGCTCGTCGCCTTCCGCAAAAATAACCGGCGTGCTGACTGCAACGATAACGCGGCCCTCGCAAACAAACTCATTCAAGGCCAGGGTTCGAGTGTGCTTCAAATATTTTTCGCGACTCGCGTAACCCTGAGAATCACGCACGTACAATTCGCGGACTATGTGCGAGAGACTCCCCGTCCAGATAAAACGAAAGATAGCCAGCCAATTCCACCACAGTTTCAATAGTTTCCACTAATCCTACATTTTCATTATTGACTTAACATATTAATTAATTGCACATACTTCGCGGTGAAAAAAATTCCTCGCAAAACGTTCGACGAGATCGTCCGACGCCAATGCATTCGTTGCTCGAATTCGTTTTAAATCCAGTAAACAAATCGGATGCGAATGATATTCTTCGATATAGAAAATAAATTCCACGTTTCGAGTCAGCTTATCTTGAAATCGTTTATCGTCGAATATCTTCGCGCGATTCACTTGGAAATCAAAAATAAATCTTTGTTCCATGAGTGGACTCCGGCGATTCGTTTTAGGACGACAGTTGTCGGAGGAATTTTTTCTCCACCGTGCATCGGAATTTATTTGTTCAAAGAGATATTCCGCACGACGGAGAGCATGCACCTATACATGGATTTTCGCGAACGCGCATTAGACATTTTCAGATAACGTAATTATTTCGATAAGCCTTATCACGAAACGAACGAACGAACGAAGCGGCCCTCCCGCGCCACCCAATACAGCGGCCAAGATAAAGCTTGTTTTCAACAAATTAATCTTTTTCCTTCGAGTCGGTGACGGCGCGAGAAAAATCCCTATCTATCGCCTCTCCAAGACTTCGGTTACTCCTCAAACTGTCGGATCTGACGTTCGATGCACTCTTTTTTTCTTCAAAGTATCACAGTCATTCAAAACAAATACGTAACACCATCATTTTTCATCGGATTCCGGTGAAATAACACTACATCTTCTTCGGCACTAAATGCATTGTTTAACTCGTAACACTACAGCTACGAAAGGGGTGAAAATATCTTGTCTGCCATTTTTCTATTAAATAAAACTAAAAAGACTTTTAATGTACATAGGACACATTCTCCAGGATCATTCCACATAGAATATAGTATATATTCTTTACGACATGTAAAATAATATAAATATAAAACCTGTATTATATTATTAAAATCATTTTATTAATTTTATAGATCGATTTGGACCGATTACTTAATTTCGTTTTTTCAAGATCATACTGAAGAGCAGTTAAGCATTGCAAACTAAAATATTACTAACTTGAAGGTAATTGAATGTAAAATATTTTTCAGTATAAAAATCAATAAATTGAAATTATTTTGTAGGATTTCCGGGGCAATATTCATAAGTGGCAACCTTTAGGCAACCTTTCCCTACATAACTAAATTATAAATATAATTATAAAAACTATATAATACATAATAAATCTGTAAGAATAACCGAGTACATGTTCGGTAATTCTCCTGTTAACATGTTAATAAACATAAACCGCTAGATTCATAAATACAGGTGTACCAAAGGCTCGGAAGTTGGGTGAAACGATGAAAGAAACTCGACACTTGTATTCGTTCGTGCGATTATCAAACGATTCTTCCACCGTTAGAAGACGTGGAAGAATAAACATGGTTCAGCCATAAAGTCTCACAGTGCGGTTGTTTTCATAAATTACTTCGATTACAATATAATTTCTATGAGGATGCGGGGGGTTGGGGAGTGGAGCAGAGCTAAGGATGGAGGGTTAGGTTTAACGGAATAGAAGCGAGAAATCGAGGGGAAGCAAGAATGAAGGAAGGCGAGAGAATGAAATTTGCCGGTAGTTCAAGACTTTCTCATTGCGGGGTGCTTTTATTAGCGGTTTTCCGTCTCCGTAGGTACTCGGCGCCTTTTCATTGGTTCGTTTTCCCCGGCGACCGTACGAGTTGGTCGACTGAGGCGACTTCGTTATCTGCCGATCTAAATCGTTCGAAGAATCGAGGGTCGAGAGACCACCGTGATTTCGACTCGGCTTCTAAGTTCCTCTGGTCTTTGATGTTTCGTATTCTTCCCTTGGATTCATTGTACTTCTCGTCTGACCCCCCGTCCCCCTTCCGATCTCCCGCTTTACTTCTGTCCCCCGATATAACCCTTTCACTGCGGCGTATTTTAATAAAAAACAACAATTAACATCGTAGGATGCGATAGTCGCGTGACAGTAGTTGATAATAAATTGTGTCGATAAAAATATGAAAAATCGAGGAGTTATCGAGATCCAGTTATTCGGTCGGTTTTATGTGACACGTAACAGTGTGTTCCACACTGTCTTAATTTATTAAAAAAGTAAATGTAAATAAGAAAAAAGTAACAAAAATCGAGGAGTTATTGAGATCCAGTTATTCGGTCGGTTTTATGTGACACGTAACAGTATGTTTCTCGCTGTCTTAATTTACTAAAAAAGTAAATGTAAATAAGAAGAAAATAAAAAAAAATCGAGGAGTTATTGAGATCCAGTTATTCGGACGGTTTTATGTGACACGTAACAGTACGCTCCATTCGGTATTAATTGATTAAAAATGCAAATGCGTGGTATCCAGCATAATCTACTGGTCGTACATATACGCCTTTCGCAGTCAAAGGGTTAAATATATTTCTTCCTAGGCCTTCGAATCGCACGATCGCTCGACCTTAATTACAGGTGAACGTTAATCCTGCTGCGAGGAGGTACTTCTAATATACTTTAGGAACGGGTTCTTTGTACGAACAGTAACAACGTACAATGGAAAATTGTAATACAATCATGCGGGACTGCAGCAGGAAAATGCATATTCCCCGTGCATATTCCCCATGGGATAAGTAATATGTAATTAATACTAGAACTACGAAAGGGGTCAAAATATCTTGTCTCCCATTTTTAGTTAAATTATTTAATCCTATGCGTTGTATATTCTTTTGTATATGTAATTTTTCATATAAAAATATTAAGAGTATAATTTTTCATACATTTTCTCTTACATTTAAGTTTTAATTAATTTCCTTATATTTATTTATTTAGTTTGTTTCGTTTCACGCATCAAATTATGTCTGATACATTTCTGGATTTATGTTGTACATTCGCATTATATTTATATTATACAGGTTTTGGACTTCAAATTAACCCTTTGGCAAATCAAGTTTTTCTACAAATTTGTTTTCTCAAGTTATTGTATAATAATACAAATAAAACTCAGTTTAAAGTGAAAGGGTTAATTTGATTTGCAATAATGTGAATTTGATCTGCGAAAATGTGAATCTAATCGGCAAAAGAATTCATTTGAGAACAGAAAGTTGAATGTGATCTGCAAAAAGGTTTGATTTGGAATGCAAAACCAGCATATAAAATCGTACGACGGGGTTCCAGTTTCCCGGATTATTAGTTGGATTGAATTTGGATATTATTACGTCTGGAGAGTTCAATATGGATTAAAAAGTCAGAAATTTCTGCGAGGACTTTCAGCGTTCTCGGAGGAGCGTTTGAAAGAGGATCGGTCCTCGAGTCTGCCACGTCGGCGAAATATTCCGAGGAAACGCATCCGCGTTTAATTGAAACTTCAAAAACAATGCGACGACGAAATTCCTCGTCTAACCGTCTAACCGTCGAGCAGAGTATTCTAAGGGATCATAGAATCCCCAATAATTTCATCCACTTGCCGAGGCAGAGAGGGGATTAAACGAAAGCGGAAGAAAGACGGAGGGTTTGCTCGGTGCCGTTATTAAATCGCCAAAGATGATCCTGGAGACAAAGAACCAAAGGCGGGAGGACCTTCGACAAGGAAGTCTACGTAAAGTCACGCTTTAAATGGTGGAACACGGAAAAAACTACCGTTGCGATTAATTCTGATCAGGATATTATTAACACTAGAACTACCGAATAACTCATTTACAGTTATAAACATGTTTATATATAAATTGTGGCAGCAGGATGTAAGTTAATTAATGAATTTAATTATGCGAATGAGGTACATAAAACAAAGATATCCGAGGCATACCTTGTCGAAATAAAAATATATATAAAATCTCAAACAATTTCACATTCTGTATTAAATCAGTGTTATTATAATAAATATTGGAAACCAGCAATTTGACTGCCTTGGTAGTTCTAGTGTTAATATTAGCTCTGCTGGAAAGTAATCAATTATTTTTCACATACTTTATGAAACTTCACATGTTTTTTCATATTAAACATTATTCTATTGATAATTCCCATCGTTGTTTATTTTTTGAAAATATTAAATTCCCATATTTCGATGTATCGAAATCGCTCCCGAATTGATTACTTTCCGGTACCTCTAATAAATCCATCATTTCTCCCCCGTACAGCACGGTACTTCTACACCCCCGATTCGCTCTAACAGAATTCAAGAATTGGAGAAACCCAGATGCATTCTCGGTTTGTCAATGTATATCAGTTTCCATGAATAATTCATAATTTTAATAAACATATTTCTTTAGTTACGAAAAGAAAATAGTATTTATACATTTGTTCATTTCTGGGAACCTACTTTTTGTACCAGCCCTTTGTTTCCTACAATATGGCTTCGCATAAGCCAGCTACCGTGTTACACGGGGATGCCTTTACTACATAAAAAAAAATAGAAACACCGAAGTAGTTGACGACCGCGAATGATGACGGAAAGGCGCCCACAGCGGAATGTCTTGCAGGGGTAGTTCAATTTAGCAAGAAGCCCCTGGTCTCTTTTTTTTTTTCATCCCTCTCCGAACACGTTATTTCCATTGGCGGTGTCCTTATTCCTCCGGAGGAGGTTTCAGAGGCATAATATGGGTGGGTAGGTTGCCCAGAGGTGGTTCTGTCCATCCTTTGTATTGTCGAGCAATCACGACCTACCCCACGAGGAGAGTTAGAATACCATATGCGAATATACTCGTGCTTTTCCGTCCCTCGCACTTCTCCCTTATTCCTTCTCTTTCTCTAGCATCCCTTACTTTCTCCCTGGTTCCTCTTCCCCTCTCTCTCTCTCTCGCTCTCCCTCCCTCTTACTCCCGGCATCATGCAACGGACGTCATTTTGTGCTACGTGGGGTTGCAAATGCATCCACGATGACTGGATCCGTATGTGCCGGTGGAATGACTGATGAACTGCAACGGTCTTCCTTCTGCCTTATAGGCAGAAGTTGTACAGGACGTTTCAATTACGCCGCCGCAACCGATCTCTCTTTCCCACTGTCTTGCTTTCTCTCGCATGCAACCTCCATCGTTCTCTCTGTCACTCATTCGCCAACCACCATACCCTTCCTATCTTTGACTTCACCCTTCTCTCTATGCTTTTCATATTATACTGTGCTCTCTCTCTCTCTCTCTCTCTCCCTTGCGCGCGCGCGTATTCTCTTCACTCTTTCAAACGAGACAGGAAGAAAGATAGAAGATGAGTGGCCGATGACATGTCTAAAGAGAAGAGCGAAGAGAAAGAAAGTATAAACGGGTACCGTAGGGGAGTGGTAAAGGGGTACGGGGACAGGGAAGAGAGGAATTTATTATGTCCCCAGGCATTTACTGCCCCCCTCGGTACAATATGTTACCACAGTGGCAAATGAGAAGAAGAAATGCGAGTGTGTTCCGAGTAATGAAATAAAACTCCAGTTCCACGAGTGGTCCGCGAAGACACGCGGAGGTGCATTAAAAAGAAAACTCAGCGACATCTGGGTTGGAGGGTGGGTGCCGGGAACTTTGAAAGTGCAGATAATCTCCCGTCAAAGGGAGTCGAATTTTAATTAACTTCCCGGACTTTAATGTGTTAATTAAACGCGTATCTTGCGTCGGGATTGTATCTGCGTACTTTCGTGTTATTTGGTAGCTCGGCGATGATTTTTATTAATTGCTACGAATAGAGTTGTAACGAGTAATTAAAACAGCGATTTACTTGCGTTGTTTTAGGATGCGTCATTGAAATTATTTCTAATTATCACCGGGATATCTACGGAGTTTTAAAAGTGATTCGAAATTCCCCAGTAATTTGTGGCCTGGCTATGGGAAACCTGCAAAACTTGACATTTGTTGAAAATTCTCCGCGCAACTGTTTCGAACACCTGCCGTCATTAAACTTCCGTACGTTTGCTGGGGGAAAGAGAATCATTATTGCAGACATGAGCATTAATTCACTATGGTTTAGGGGACAAGCTTCGAACCCAGCCTGCTTCTGTTTCTCCAATGGGACGGTAATAACGGTCAATAATCGTAAACCCTTTATTCTTCCAATTCCCCATATTCAACCCTTTCGAGACTATTAGGACACATATGTTCCATTCAATTCATCGTTTTCTATTTTATCCTACTATTTTGAAGAAATTAATCAATTGAAGTATTACAAATGAAGCCACCCTCTTTTATCTTGCTTAAAGAACGTCTGTCTCGAAAGGGTTAAATCTACTGAAATTTCTGTATCAACAAATTATTCGTCGAAAATATGTCCGTTGAAAATTATTTTAATTACTGGGTGACAATCGAAAGGTGGCAATCAATGGCAGAGATACCCGGCAGAGATCCATCAAATTCACAGGGCGACATCGGGAAACGTTGCCAAACCAGTTTGGTCGGTTCGCGTGACCGGGTTGGTACGATTCAACTTGAACCAGGGGCACAACTTCGGAGTACCGAGTGACAAGATCGCCGGTAAAAAGAGAGAAAGGAGGAGAGGAGAAAAGAGAAAGAGAAAGAGAGCAGGGGTAGAGGTACTGACCTACCATACAAGATCCGCGATTAATTATAATCCCACGTAAAATGATGGACCTAATTGTACAACGACATTCATTTCAATATAAAAAATATGGTTGATCTAAAAAATTCTGTAATACATAAAATATTTTCTTAATTAACTAAGTAGTATTATAATAATCAATTTATGATCCACAAATGAGAGACATTAAAATATGAATATTAGAACTGCCGGACCTATACTCGGTTATATAATACTTTTATTTATAATACTTACTATTTATTTATAAGACATTTATTTGTGGATGAATTTCGACTGGCCGGTGTAAGTTAATTAATGGATTTAATTATCCACGTTACGTATATAATATAAAGATGAAAATATCAGCTGAGAAAATATCAACTAATCGTAAGAACTAGAATAAGGGTAGTTTATGTTGGTTCACGGTGATTACAAGTTGGGTAGACATTGGTGGCAATCGTTGTATTCGGATTAAGGATACAAGAAGTTTGTGTCGGACCTGATCTCGGTTAAGGAGGGATAGACGTATAGGTACGTCGAAACGGGTTTGAAATCATTGAGAACATCGGCTATTGGTCCGGTCGTTGTTCGACAAAAAGTAGGAGCTCACGCACGGCTGTTCGTCGACCGTGATGAGAACAAGACGGGTAGAAATAAAAGAGAAGAGAATCCAGAGACGAAGAACCGACCGATTCTAGACGGTTGCACGGAAATTTTCGTTGAGATCTCGAACCATCGCGTAAATTAATTAATTAAATTGTATAGTACTTATATCGAGATTAATCGATCTCTAGACAAATGGATCACTCGAAGATTCTCCATAACGATAATAATTTTCAATATTACTATTCTCTCGCTTGTCATGAAAATGAATTAATTATAAAAAATGAAGAACCGACTGATTCTAGACGGTTGCACGGAAATTTTCATTGAGATCTCGAGTCATCGCTAACTTTATTAATTAAATTGTATATTACTTATATCGAGATTAATCGATCTCTAGATAAATGGATCACTCAAAGCTCCTCCATAAAAATCATAATTTCCAATATTACCTTTCGCAGTCTTAAAACTAAATTAATAACAAAAAATGAAGAACCAACAAAAATTACATCAGAAATATCGAATCACCACTTGAAGGTTACCGACTTCGATATAAATCGAGAAGATCTTCCCTAAGAATAATCATTTCTAACGTCACCTTTCACAGTCATAAAAATAAATTCATTAAAAAAAATTAACCGTCGCGTTCACACGGCAAGGTCGATTAATGGCGGCATTATATGCCCCGTTCCTCGCGTGCATCCGTAAAGAGGTTCGGAGTTGCTCGGAGTGGGTAGAGAAGTCGAAAGGGGACGAAGGGAGAGGGGAAGGGGAGGCCGATCAGCAGAGATGTATGCGAAAAAAAAAAGGTGAAATTACGTAAACATCTCGCAAACGGCGATTACCACACACTGGGACTAGCTCGGCGTTCACCATTCTGTTCGAAACGTCTGAAAGAGACAGCTGCACCTACTTGCATCTATGCACTTATGCGTTTACGCTCACTGCATCTCACTCCTCGACTCCCGATCTCCCGGTTTTATGGCTTCCTCGAACTGGCGGGATCGCAGAGGAGGAGGCTCCATTCATCCCTTTGTAATTACGCTGTCCGTAATGCCACTTTTATATTAATAATATGGATAATCTTTTTCATTATTTATAATACCTTATAGATTAGTGGTATATTACTAGTATATATAGCATACTATTATATGTATATTATAATTACATGATATTACTAGATAAATGAATAAATAAATTCAAAGAAGGAAAGCTCCCTTTATAAAATATATATTAGATGCGGAAATTAATTCTTTCCGATTGGATTCACGTATGATATAGCATACTATTATATATATATTATAATTATATGATATTACAAGATATATGAATAAATAAATTCAAAGAAGGAAAGCTCCCTTTATAAAATATATATTAGATGCGGAAATTAATTCTTTCCGATTGGATTCACGTATGATATAGCATACTATTATATATATATTATAATTATATGATATTACAAGATATATGAATAAATAAATTCAAAGAAGGAAAGCTCCCTTTATAAAATATATATTAGATGCGGAAATTAATTCTTTCCGATTGGATTCACGTATGATATAGCATACTATTATATATATATATTATAATTATATGATATTACAAGATAAATGAATAAATAAATTCAAAGAAGGAAAGCTCCCCTTGTAAAATATATATTAGATGCAGAAATGAATTCTTTCCGATTGGATTCACGTAAGCAGTACAATCATTCAAATCGAAATATTATCCAGCTTTTTTGCAACCTGCTAGAAAATTGACAGAAGATCATTGAAAATAATGGAAATTATTTCGATGATTGATCTGTTTTCATTATTTTTTAATATGAACTTTGAAAAGTGTATGCCGATTTTTAAGAAAAGTTCAAAGATAACATTTTTATATGTCGATATATATTTTTATTGAATTATGTATGCGTCCGTTTGTTCCACAACCTTTCTCCATTTTTCACGCAATCAGAAGATTCAGTAGAAAAAGTACTAAAAATCGGATGACCTTTCCGGATAATCCAATATAATATTATTAAAAGATGATATTAGAATAAATTCTAAGGAATTCCGAATAACAGATTTTCTGTGTATATCGTATAATAATATCAGTTTATATTGATATATAATTTTGTTTAAACAATCTCATTTTAAGTGGACGTAAATGATGACACAGTGGCGTAGGGCAAGATGAGGTTTGATTGGAATCGGAGGAATCATTGCGAAAATGTTGGTGATAGAGCGAGGCCGGTGCAAAGAAGTAGTTAGCATGTAATAAATATTAATGCGGCGCGCTCGGCCGCGCAAATATTTGCGATCGAGGAGCAGAGAGCGTTAGGAAGAGGGTAATTGGTCTAATGAATGCGGGACGATCGATTCCCAAGCGACGTGTCGTCGGGGATTTCGCGAAAAAAAAGTGTCATCTTCGAGAGATCCGAGGAAGCCAATGAGAATCGGCGGGAAGGTCGAAAATGTTCCTTCGCGTTTATCATTCGACTCGAGATGCTCGGCTACGAGACGCGCATAATTATCAGTGCGGAAATAAAACCGTCGCTTGAAACTCGATAAGAAATATATTATAATGTTATTCGATATTTTAAAAAAACCATTCTTTGAAATACTCGATTAACTGCACGCAGGTGCAATAATTTGCAAGGAATTACAAATTATTTTTCGAGGAGTAAAATAGAGGAGTATATTCCAAGGGATTCTAAATTGCAGTTCAAAAATATAAGGATGCAGGAATAAATTCCAAGGAATTAGAAATTCGAGTTTAAAAGTACGAGAGTGCAACGGTGTATTCCAAGGAATTTCAAATTGCAGTTTTAAAATAAAAGAATGCACCCGTAAATTCCAATGAATTTCAAGTCGGAATTGAAAAATGAGAGGACGAACAAGAAGAATATTGTAGTTTGGCCACCGAATATTTCGGGGGGGCCATTTTCCACCGACCATTTTAGACAAATGGTCAGATTATATAGCGGGATGCGATGGTAGGTTAGAAAGGGGACCCAGGGTCTCGTGTGGCGATTGGCTGCCTAAATCTACCGGCCATGCTTAGCCGCTTGGGCCCCTCCTGTTTAGAAGGGTCTGACGTCATCGCGCCGATCCGAAGGCCGTGAAGCCGCAGCGAAGAGCCGCGGATTACTCGGTTCACCAATTTCATTTTCAATAAACCATTAACGCATCAAATATCCCATAAATACGTAACATAGTAACACGCAAAAATCATATGAAAATAATTCTTTCATCGAACAATATCACTTGTTATATGATTTATGAATTGTTTAGTGACGATCGTGTTTTTCGCGATAATGGAATTATTTCGGAGCTGGAATCATACGATTAGAAAGAAACGCAATTTAATCGGCACGACTCGTACCTCTTACGACGCTTTGACGTCATGCAAATAAAGTCGCGAAGGCCGCGTGCCACGAGGAGCGGTTTTTGCGGCTCGCGACGCGCTTTGATCGATTTTTATCGAAATTAAACGGCTGATCGATCAAGAAATCTTTATTGGGATCGGATGTAATCGAGGAAACCAGGGAAGGAGAACCGGTGGGATTATCGGGTGGAAACATTCGCGGACATGGAAACAAGTTTTCCCGCTAAAGTCTACTGAAACCTTTCGTCTCTTCGTAGTCATTTCAAGTCGATGGAAATATCGCTTTCCTCTCGATAGCCCTGAATTAAGTCTGTTCCGCAAAACCATTTTTTTATCGCCAATCTCGGGAGTGGCTCTCGCGCTTTCAGTCGCTCGATGTCGAATACCGATCTCACGTAAATGCAATTATGCCTCGTTCACTGATCTCGCTACGATTAGTCGCGCTAACGCGATTAATCGCCGTGTTCGGAAGTGATCCTTTGTGTAGAAGACGTTTCTATTCTATATAAGATGTTTCTATAAATATTCATATATTTTTCGATATTTCTAGATATCTTTATATTGACATGAAAAAATTGAGTTATGGAGGATTTAATTAATTTGTAATCATCGAGATAAGAGGAGATCCGAATAACGAGTTAACTCGTCTTGACTGGTTAACAAGTTAATTAAGATAACTTAAGTATCATGTTATTCAAAATGGACAACAAATCGTCTTATTTTATGAGAACGGATTTAATGAAAAGAAATGTTTCGAATTAAAGATCAATGGGGAACTACGGCTTGGAAGAATTCTGATTGAAAGACATTAATTCAAAATGGACACTAATTCATTTCTAATTGCAGATCCACAGGATTCACAATTTAAAATGGACACTAATTCATCCTACTTTATTAGAAGAAATGAAGTAACAAGGGATGTTTCTAGTTGTAGATCGATAAGAAAGGGTAGTTCAGAAGGATTCACTAATTCAAAATGGACACTAATTCATTTCTAACTGCAGATCCGGTGGATTCTAATTAAAAATGGATACTAATTAATTTCTAATTGCAGATCCGATGGATTCACAATTCAAAATGGACATTAATTAATATTTCTAATTGCAGATCCGCAGGATTCACAATTCAAAATGGACACTAATTCGTCCTACTTTATTAGAAGAAATGAAGTAAAAAGAGATGTTCCTGGTTGCAGATCGATGAGGAACGTTAGTTCGGAAGGATTCACTACCTAGAAACCCACTTATCTACTCACACAGCCACCTATTCTTACAAGCTGGGTCGACCTTCGACATTACGGAAGTCAGTGCAAACATCGAACGGAGTAGTATTTGTTTAATAATTTCTCGGTGGCTGATATTAATCCGGCGACATCCGGTTTCCCAGGTGATATCCTTTTTTTCCCCGTGGTCCACTAGTCGCGTATCTAATCATGGCGTCGATAGCCGCAACTATTTCCAGTGATTCGTCGCGCGATAAGGAAAACCCAGTCATACCGTAAAAAAAAACCGAGATTCGCCTTTTAGATCGCGATCATTTATTCGGTTTAGAAAACGCATTGAATTCCGCGAAATATATCGATCTCCCTCGCGAAGTAGAAATATAACTTGGAAGATTTGCAGCGGGAAATATCGATGGTATTGCTCGGTTATTTTATTCACTTATTAATATATTAATTATGACTGAAGAATGTCAGAACGAATTTAATTATACGCCTTACGTAAATAAATTAAGGTACAATAAATTTCTTTAGTTAAGTTTTTAACTCTCTCAATTAATTTCTAAGTTTTTAATTCGAATGATTTTATTAAAAATGGCGAATCATTAATCTCGACTGCTTTGGTAGTTCAATGTTGATTGGAATTAATTAGTTCAGAATGGAACTGCGAATAAGTTTATTTTTAAAGGAATTCGATAGACGAATCTTAGTGGATTTTTTAAGGAATAAATTAATAATAATAGTAAAATAACGTCGAGATACGGAATCTGACTGTAGAACCAGTCGTTTCTACTGCAATTGTAGTATTTTTAGTGAAATATCACTAAAAGTAGCAAAACTATAATAATATAATAATACTAAATAATATAAATAATACTATAAATAATAATAATAAATACATAAATAATACTATAAAAATATAAATAATAGAATTGCATTATCTTTAGTGAATTATCACTAAAAGTAGTTAAACTATTAAATACTAAAGTTATTATCTTTAGTGAACAAGTTAGTTCTAAAGAACTATGCGATAGTTTTTTCGAGCTATCAAAGAACTGCGAATATGTTGATGGTAAAAGGATTGGATACACGTCTGTAAGTGGATTTTTTAAGGAATAAATTGATAGTAATAATAATAGCGTCGGAATACGAACTTTGACCGTAGAATGGCGGTGAGTAATTATCGTAAGCGGTGACTCGCCGTCAGGGTAAGAAATTGTGCAGCTTACTTTCAAATGTGGCCGGTGGCTTCAAGGTTCTTAAAACCATTGGTAATGCATTCCAATCGGTTGCACGAAAGATAGAGAGAGGTTCGGAGAGACGGATTTAGCATTAGAATCTACAAGGACAACGCGCTCGCGCGAGCGAGTGCGAGCGCATGGATAGTTGGTCGCTGAGCTGAATCCAGAGAGAAACGACGTAACAACCAAGAAATACCTTCGCTAGACAAACAAGATTTTCTCCGGGAGATTAGAAGATAGAAATTTATACGCTTTGGCGCTTCGAACGATTCCACGAATCTTTCTTTATATGGTTTATTAATCGATCATCGTCCCCACGAACGTTCTACGAAACGCATTGTGTAATACGTCTTCGAGATCCAGGTAACCTTCGTACAACGCGGGGGTAGGTTTCACAAAAACGTCGTGTTATCAAAATCGCGTTATGTGAGACTCGGATCACTGAAATTGGTCAAATTTGAAATTGTATCGAGGATCGCTGGGATTCGTGAACCGCGTTATGTCGAAATGGCGGTGTGTAAGTACCGTGTTACCCGAGTATCTCTACTATTTCTGAACCGCGTTATATCGAAATCGCGGTGTATAAGTACCGTGTTACCCGAGTATCTCTACGATTTCTGAACCGCATTATATCGAAATCGTGTAGTATAAGTACCGTGTTACCCGAGTATCTCTACGATTTCTGAACCGCGTTATGTCGAAACCACGTTGTATAAGTGCTGTGTTATACGAGTATCTCTACGATTTCTGAACCGCGTTATATCGAAACCGCGTTATGTAAGTACCGTGTTACACAAGTATCTCTACTATTTCTGAACCGCGTTATATCGAAACCGCGGTGTATAAGAACTGTATTAGCCGAATATCTCTACGATTTCTGAATCGCGTTATATCAAAATCGCGTTGTATAAGTACCGTGTTACCCGAGTATCTCTACGACTTCTGAATCGCGTTACACCCAAACAACATTGTAGGTTATGAACATCGCTACGATTACTGAATCGCATTACATAAGTACCGTATTACACGAGGAATGCTACGATTCGTGAACCACGTCGTATAAGAATCACCTGAAACCAGATAAAATTTCCGTTTCATTTAATTGCTACAATGAAATCTACCTCGTTAAAAGAATACCCGTCCGAACCTCCGAGTATTTAATGCACCAATAAAGATTCGTTATTACTGAGATCGCAATAGCAACGAAACGGTGAACAGGTGTAAAGGCCATTCTTATGTGTCTTACGCGATGTACGCCGAGATTTCCCGGTCGTATTATTTCTAGCTCGTTAATCGCGACGATCGTATTCTAAGCACGTTAAGCGACCTCCTCTAATCCGAGACGCCAAAGAAACGACTAATTGCGATTCATTATTCGTACCGACTATCCTCTTAACAGACATACACAACGAAGCGTTCTTCTTCCTATTTTGCGACGAAATCTTAACTAAACACCGACGCACGTGGCATCGTAAACATTCCATTCAGACGCTAAATAATTCCTGCTTATAAAATAGACGATGACGATAACGTGTCTCCTTCAATGGATATTTATGAATATCCTTTAACGAATATTTTATTAGCCAAGCATTAGTCGGCCAAAAAGTTAGAAGACGAAATGGATGAAAGGTCCAATTGCATTAAAAATATTCGATTTAAGATCGCAACCAAAAGGACGGATGTTTTCGTGGTAAACGAGAGTAGGGATGTCCTTAAACTTAGACGTAAAACTATATGTATCCATCGATCGTTTTGTTAGCTACGAATATCTACTTGGAAAGCGAAACCATTCGTGCGGTTTTGAATTTTTATTGGTCGATCGTGCACGGTGATCGATGAGCACTCCCGCGCTCATATTTTGCATTACAATGGAATATCAGTTATGATATGATCGATGTAAATCAAATACTTCTTATTTCTGTTCCGGGAACTTACAGATATTTTGTATCATTTTCCTCGCAAGGTTTCTTTCAATTAATTAGTTTCAGACAGTATTCGGGAAATTGGATTCAAGCAGACCAGTTAGCGCAGCTACTTAAAGATTAAATAGACAGTATCCGGATGGTTAGAAAATGCGACAAACGACTTTCAATTCGAGGGAAAAGAAACTCGTTTCGACAAAGTCTTCGAAACATTCATATCGATTGATTGATTATCCGGAACACCGTTCGTCTTAATTAAACCTTAATTAAATCTACGTTAATATTGAAGTCGTTGATATTAATTATCATTGTACATCGTCGAAAGTGGGAATATGAATTCTATGAATTCATCGATAAACCCGTGATATTAATATATCTAGAAAACTTATAGAAAACATATGTATAGTTGTGTAATAGATATAATTGAATTAACCGTGCAGTGTACCTATATTTAAATAGATACAGCTGAAATATCAATGCAATGTAATATTTAAAATAGATACAACTGAAATATCGATGCAATATTATTTAAAATAAATATAGTTGAAATATCGACGCAATATATATTTGAAATGGATATAGTTGAAATATCGACGAAATATATATATATATATATTTAAAATAGATATAGCTGAAATAACGATGCAATGTAATATTTAAAATAGATACGACTGAAATATCGATGCAATATTATTTAAAATAAATATAGTTGCAATATCGACGCAATATATATTTGAAATGGATATAGTTGAAATATCGACGAAATATATATATATATATTTAAAATAGATATAGCTGAAATAACGATGCAATGTAATATTTAAAATAGATACGACTGAAATATCGATGCAATATTATTTAAAATAAATATAGTTGCAATATCGACGCAATATATATTTGAAATGGATATAGTTGAAATATCGACGAAATATATATATTTAAAATAGATATAGCTGAAATAACGATGCAATGTAATATTTAAAATAGATACAACTGAAATATCGATGCAATATATATATTTAAAATAAATATAGTTGAAATATCGACGCAATATATATTTGAAATGGATATAGTTGAAATATCGACGAAATATATATATTTAAAATAGATATAGCTGAAATAACGATGCAATGTAATATTTAAAATAGATACAACTGAAATATCGATGCAATATATATTTAAAATGCATATAGTTGAAGTATCGACACAATGTAATATTTAAAATAAATATAGTTGAAACATCGACGCAATATATATTTCAAATTAATATAGTTGAGATAACGACGGAATGTATACTTAAAATAGATATTATTGAAATAACGACGCAATGTAATATTTAAAATAGATATAGCTGAAATATCGATGCAATATATATTCGAAATAGATATAGCTGAAATATCGACGCAATATATATTCAAAATAGATATAGCTGAAATAACGATGCAAATTACATTGAAAACATTCCTGGAACGAATAGATCGGACTTCGTCGAACAAAGCGTGGAATCAATCGGTATTAATATTGCGAAAGCTGAATGCAATTAACGATGAGAGTGCCGGTACATACCGATGATCGGTTGGCAATCGGTGAATGGCGACCAGGTTGATTTTCGATGGCCGACGGTGAAGAGCGGATCGCGGGAACCAGTATCGCGGGAAGTAAGCGAGCACAGCCTCGGTTTCTAAACCGGTCGTCGTAAAAACCCTGCCTGGCCTTCGGGCCGGCCATTTTAGAACGTTCTAACATTTGACGGTCGCGAAGCCCTAATAAGCGCCCGTTAATCTATTATTCATTACGGATCGAGGAGTGATACCCCGAGCAACATGCAAATCGTGTTTACCGCGACTTTATGCGAACACGCGATACAGATCCGTTTCGAGAATACTTCGACACCATTTAAAGGTTTAATAGCTACAAGTTTTTTCACGAAGTTCAATGAAATTCGCATCACACCGATCGACAAGAGGAACTTTAAGATGTCCGCGGAAAATATGAAGCTTTTAAACGTTGACTACTAAGCGAATTTTGTAGGCTTTACTTCGACAAACATGGTAGAATTTGTAGGTCTGTATTGTAAGCATAATGCGAGACGTTACTGCGTATGTAACTGATTAAGATTATAGTACCATTCAGCAGCCCATTCGAAAATCATAAAAATTTCAAAGTCGTCAATTTCACTTCTAAATGGCCCAAATCGATGGTAGATGATGTATAAACATATTCTAGGATGATTTTGGGTCGAAAGAAGTGGTTTAAAAATTTTTTCGGGCGAAAAATGGGTCAATCCAAAATCGCAAAAATGTGAAGGGGTATACCTTCAAAAATTGTCAAAAAATCAAAGTCGCCAATTTCATTCCTAAATGCCCTAAATCGATGGTATATGATGCCTAATGATGTTCTAGGACCGTTTTGGGTCGAAAGAAGCGGTTTAAAAATTTGGTTGGGCGAAAAATGGGTCAATCCAAAATCGCAAAAATGTGAAGGGGTATACCTTCAAAAATTGTCAAAAAATCAAAGTCGCTAAAATCAATTCTAAATGACCCAAATCGATGGTAAATGATGTATAAACATATTCTAGGACGATTTCTGGTCGAAAGAAGTGGTTTAAAAATTTTTTTGGTCGAAAAATGGGTCGACCCAGAATCGCAAAAATGTGAAGGGGTATACCTTCAAAAATTGTCAAAAAATCAAAGTCGCCAATTTCATTCCTAAGTGCCCTAAATCGATGGTATATGATGCCTAATGATGTTCTAGGACCGTTTTGGGTCGAAAGAAGCGGTTTAAAAATTTGGTTGGGCGAAAAATGGGTCGATCCAAAATCGCAAAAATGTCTTAACAATTGGTACCGATGATTTTCCTTAAACAACTCCAGTAACCTCCTCTTACTCTCTAATCCTTACACTTATAATCAACTATAACCAACTACTAAAATCTATAATCGAAATAATCAATGATAATCAGTAATTAAATACCTGCAATATATACCGATTTCGACGAATATACTCTTACATTTAGAAAACTATTCACGTTCGCCTCGTTTCGATGTACACCTGCGAAGTTAACCTACGGCACTGATGCGACATACGCCGGTGTGTTTACAGTAGCTGACTCGAAAATTCGCTGTGCTAATTAAGCCACGGCGTAGCGGACAAATTCACAGCGAAAGCAAGCGCGTCCGATGAGTTCACGGTTGACTGAATCTCGGGCATAATACTCGGCCGATTAAAAATAACTCGGAATCATAACCGACTACCGTGGATCATGGCGGAGGTGGGGGGGATATTAGTGCTTTGTCCGATTCCTAGAAATAGCGGTCGTACCTTACGTGCGCTCACTGACATGGAAGGAATACAAATATTCCCAGTACTCGTTATTACTTTCTTCCTACGTCAACCACGACCTCTGTCCTCGTTGTATTTCTTGACCCTTTACTACAAGAATTACAGGCTAGTTTCCAACGTAGGGTTACTTAATTATAGTAAAATTCATTTTTGGGTTCCTAATTACATGCTTCTGTGTGCTTGGTACGTCCTGGGTGATTCGCCTGTAGGCCTTCCGAGACTACGGCTTTTGTAAACATTGCATCGTTCGTCCTACAGTAAGCGGGTTTTGGTTTAGCCAGTGTTGCTTCGATCGAAACGTTGGTAAGATGTCTCCGCGAACGGTATCCGTCGCTTTTTAAAATCCTTAATTACTTTGTTTATACCTTTTAATTGTTTAACATATTAGACTCGAGTTAATTCGTGGTTTGATTTAGCCAGTGGTACTCCGGTCGAAATCTAATAAGATGTCTCCGCGAACGGCATCCGTCGATTTTTAAAGTCCTTAATTACTTTCGTTTATATCTTTGAATTGTTTAACATATTAGTTTCGAATTCCATAACATGTTAGATTCGAATTCAATAAAATATTAACTTCGAATTCCATAACATATTAGATTTTAATTCCTTTGATTTATCGCTTCTTAATTATCGAACAATTCAAGCAGTGCTATAAGTAAATTATTCCTTCTTCTCGCAAAATTGTCGAGGTTTCCGGAACTGCATCTTTTTGGAGTCACAGAGTACCTCGCAGATTCTTGGTCCACGACGTTCACCGGAACCGGAAGAAAAGTGGCTGGAGTAAGTATTCCTTTCGTATATGAAATAAATAAATCCAGGTGTATATGGGGGTGAGCGGTTTCTGGGTCACGTTACGCGTCTTTCCCTGAAGAGGATCTTCCTTGGAAGGAGAAGTATTTGGTGGAGATCGTGGTATTCAGGTAGACTTAGTTCGAGCTTAATGACTTCGAGGAATGGCCCCGCCCACGACGTCGCCACGGTTAAATCGAAAGGAACGGAAACGTTGGTTCTCCGGTGGATACACCACGCGTTTCCTTTTATACTCCTCATTTCGATAGAGAAGCCTTCCCCTAACGAGCAAAAACTCTGACATTCTAGTGATTATGATAAATTACACACTTTTCAAAATTCCTTCCGCAAGGAAAGAGCGAGGGCAGAGTTTCGGTGAATGGTATCCTTTGCGAGTCATATTTCCATGTGGAATACAGTATTCGCGCGTTATTTCATTCGTGTCAAGCATTCGTCTTGTCCTTGTTTCTTTAATTGTACTCTGCCGCAACGTAGGTTGGGATTTCACAATTTCCGGTCGCGGACAAACCGCGGTGTACCGATCGACAGCAAAAAAAAACTATATTTAACAACGGCACCCGTGGAAACTCGTGTAACGCCTTTATTTTATCGCGATCTTTCGATACCGATTACTGGAACGGGTATGTTATCCTATCTAATGAAACCAGGGATCGAAATGAACGGTTATCTTTCGTTTCTACACTATTTCTCTTTCGAACTTGTATGTTTCGTTCAAAAAGCTTATCTTTTCATGCACAATTTTCGTGGATAGAATTGAAACCTTCCATGGGGTAAAACGCGCGAATAATAATAGTAATCGGTAATCGATTCATACGCGATTAACGCTCGTTCTATCGAATAGCGATCCACGGCAAATAATTTCATCAGAGGTATTTGCAAATAGCACGATAACAGTGTGTGGAAAACCGGTTTCCTTTTCGATCACGCCGCATCGATACCGGGCGCAATGATTTGAATTATCGGTAAACAGAGAATCGTATAAAAGAATGAAAGAGAATCGAGAACAGTAAAAAGCGGATCTAACCCTGGAAGAGTCGTCGGAAAGGACGAAGGGAAAAGGGAAGAGGGAAAAGGATCGATCGGTGAAAAACGATTGTAGGCAAAGGGAACGAAAGGGAAATCTTTAAAGTCCGGTTTTTACCGGGGTGAAACAGTCTGCGGGGAGAGTTGGTTTTCGCGGAATCACGGTAAACGGTGCCGCCAGAAATATCTGATTTAATTGCGTCGCGATTGCTAAGGAGACAAAGATCGGTAGTGGTACACGCCGGTCTTGCACTTAATTGCAACCTCCGCTGTATTCTTCGCCGCGGTTCAACCCACTTCTAGCTGTGCACCATGAAAACGAAACCATTCACGACTGCCGAGAAACAAGGGGGAGCTAAAAGACAAGACTCGCGACTTGCACTCGCGAAATGCACTCGTAAACGACGCCGTTTCTACGCCTCGCGCGAGTGCTTCTTCTCTTCTCCTCTCCTCCACCTCCCCTCTTTTCAACGAACGCGACACGACCTATCGAATTCAACCACTTATTTGCATATTTACGATCGACGAATCAAGCATGCCTCGCATTCTTTGGTTTGCTTAAAAATTGCAGAAATATTTCGGAATATACTTACCATACTTCACTCGTGCACGCACGTTGAATTATATGTGTTGGATTTCTTCGGGTAATTATTAGAAGTATGTAGCTTTTTATTACGATTGCGAAATTAATTTTTTATTAATTAATATTTATGGTTTTGATGGAAGAATATTTATACTGATATTAAGAATTAGTATATTCATTAGTCGAGCATGATAGACTGCTCAGGTTCGAAATAATATTGTTGTACTTTTGTTTGTTTATATTGAAATATTGATTTATAGAGTTTCCTTAGGAACTACGTTCCGAGTTGAAGTTCTATCGCCCTTTGAAAGGTTCCTTCAATGTCTTCATCGAGTAATGGAGACTGATATCGTTTCGGAAGGAACGCACGGATTCCGAATTTTATATTAAAATATTTCCGTTAATTAACACTGGAACTACCGAAGGGGTTAAAATGACGGATCTACGGAATGTAATAGAAAAGTTCAAATTCATAACGTTTCGTAATAGATATAATTAAACCGATTAACTTAACACTAGAACTATCAAAAGGGTCAAAATGACGGGACAAATGACATTCAATAAAAATGTTCAAATTCATAACGTTTCATTTTCTTCAATTTTTCTCGGGAAAAATCTTCATTTTTACTTTGCGCAATGCACAGAAATAAGTCAATTAATTTATTTCGTCCATCTATCCTTTATTTTAAATGACGTATATATAAATATACAAAATATAGCTGAATATATTGCTGGTAGTTCTAGTGTTAACAGCATACGCGAAAGTAAGTGTTATCGAAAGGATGCTGTTCCAGGATCCATGGACCATTCAGAATCGTATTTTCTCGCATGCATCCGAACAGAGATCTATAATAAAGGACGTGATCCTCGGGGAGGAATCCGAGGAGGATGTCGTTGCCGGGAAACCGTTAAAATTTCACGACTAGTTCGCGCCTTCGGCTCATAAAAAAAAATTGAATCCATCGATCGTTCGAGCGTGATGCGTCCTCCACTTCGCACCAAAATGGATACCCTCCCGTTATATTATTCTTTATGCTTAGAACTTTGATGGTACCTTAACAATGCGATGCTTTATGTCCTACTGTGTTATGTCTGTATATACTAGATACTTACTTGCTGACTTTTTATTGGTTATACAGGGTGTCCCGTATAAAACGAGCTACCTAATTATCGCCTTTAAGTCTTTGAGGCATAGTGGGATAATATATAAAATATATATTATATATATATGTTTTATAAAATGACGTATCATAATTCATCGTTCATAAATGAAACAAATCTACTCCTTGTCGGTTTTAGAGAATTTTCTGGGCCACCCATATTTTTGATATGGAAATGAATATCGTTGTAATTAGGTGGCCTGGTTTACCCGGGATACTCGGTATTTCGTGGGATAGCGAATCATGGAAATATTTGCGATGTCCTGGTTAGAGTATCGTCGGAGAAGTTCGAATTTGCGAGTGCATATTGCGGTAGAGTCAAAGTGAAAGTGCAGCGTGCAGTTCTCCGGGCTCGGAGTGTCTCGAAGCCGGGGAGCGCGGAACCTTCTGACCTTGTCCCAAATACTGCCACTGACTGGTCCGTTCTTACCTGGGGACGTCCACGACTGTGTCGATGTTTCAGCTGGTACCTCTGTCGTACCTTTCTTGTGTCATTCTGCTACGTTTCCTTTACCATTATGATACCGTTGTGGTACCTTTCTTGTATCATCCTCGTACGTTTAATGTATCTTTCTGATATCGTTGGTGGTAGATTTCTTGTACCTTTTTGATACCGTTCTGGTAACTTTCTTGTGCCATTCTGATACGTTTCTTTTACCTTTCTGATACATCTCTGGTATCTTTCTTCTGCCATTCTGGTACGTTGCTTGTAACTTTTTGATGCGTTTCTGTTAATATTCAGGTACCTTTGTTATACCATTCTGGTACATTTCTGGCGCTATTCGAGTGCCATTCTGGTCTGTTTCTGATACATTTCTGGTATTATTCGGGTCCCATTCTGCTCCGTTTCTGGTACAATTCTGGTGCTATTCGGATGCCATTCTGGTACATTTCTAGTGCTATCCGGATGCCATTCTGGTACCTTTTGGTGCCATTCGAGTGCCATTCTAGTACATTTCGGGTGCCATTCAGGTGGCATTCTGGTACCTCCTTGGTACTTTTCAGGCACTCCAAGCCGACAATTCCACCTCCACTAAAGAACTTCAGCTCTTTGTCTCCGTACGATTGCCGCACCCCTTTGATTTCCTGTCACCCAGCAATTCTCCGCGATACAATTCTTTCCACGTTGCATTTCCGTGCTACTCACTTCCTTCGGATTCCTATGAGTCAAATCTAAAGCACAACACCCAACATTTTTCGCAACATTTCTTCCTCGACGAATTCTGTTGCTGAATTCGATGTGACCTCGTTGAAAGAGTAGAAATGTCGGACATCACTTTGTCCGATCGAGTTAAAGATCTCGGAAGGATAAATCCGCGGGAGATAAGTAAGAGTATGCAGAGCGTTTCGTACTCGATTTGCAAACGGGGTCGTTTCCAGTTATTTGCAAAACGACGGATAACGTAAGCGGTGGCACGCATTCGTATGTAAATCGCGCGCGATATACCACAAAAGCCGGGCAACGACACTTTAACAAAATATCATATACATACACACATACGCACACATATACAAACATACCATGCCGTGCAAAGCTTTTATCGCCGTTAATTCCCGATATCGTTTTCCCAAAAAATTTGATATATTACTGATGCATTAATACGAATCAAATCAATTAAGCAAATAGATACGTAACGGGACATTCTGTCGGGAAATATCAATTGACCGTGGAGATGCGTTATCGGTTTTACATTAAACCCTACAAACGCGATAATATTTTCCGTAAAGTGGAAAACGACAAAATTGGTTTTCGCCGCGGAAGATTGAATGGCAGCGATAAAGGATCGGCAACAAAAAATCGATGGGAGCTTAAAAATGGGAGATTGCGATCGCACGTGATTGCGACTTCTTGGGAAAGTTATCGTATTCGTGTATTCAAGTTGTTCGGACGGCAGTCGTTATTTATACGCGCGGTTTCATTGAGACGATGGTAATTACCAGTGCCATAATTAAAAGGTGTCCAGGCTATGGACAACCATAACTGTCGCAAACTCGTTTGTGCATGGCGCAGAGAGCGGAGGAATATACAATGTATTTTTTACACGCGATAACACTCGCGGATTACTCCACAGCTTTCGTAATACCGTGTCCCGTTCGTTTTCCAAGCTAACGGCAAATTTATATCGCCACTCTATCCTTTTCAATTCTCCCTGATTTCATTCCGTTTACGCGCCGACATCGCCGTGAATTCATAAAGAATCGACGTGTCTGCTGTTATATCACTGTTGCCTTCAATTAGCTACCGGAACAAGTTTGTGCGGATTTTTACATCGGAATTCAAATCACTTGGACATTCTGGGATGGAAGTTTGTAATTATAATTTTGTAATTAGTTTTATTCAGTTTATTTGACGAATTTATTTCGACAATTCTTCACTGACGTTCTAGAAGATTATGCATCCCTTTTTTGTCAAAATCTAGTGTTTTACTGGAACAGAATGAATTAATTGCTAATTTGAGTTTGACGTCATTTGAAAATTGCTGTTTGCAAGGAAATTTTACATCAATAAAAAGGGGTAATTTTTATTTTTTGCCTGAAAAACACCAGATTTTTGCAAAAAGGGAATGCATAAGATTGTAAAACATTGGAAAAGAGTTTTAGAAATAAATGATGACTATTTTGTCAAGAAATTTCCTTTGCAAGGAAATTTTACATCAATAAAAAGGGGTAATTTTTATTTTTTGCCTGCAAAACACCAGATTTTTGCAAAAAGGGAATGCATAAGATTTTAAAACATTGGAAAAGAGTTTTAGAAATAAATGGTGACTACTTCGTCAAGTAAAATTACTTTCCAGAATGTCCGGAGTATTTCAATTCTGATTTGAAAATTCGTACAAAATCGTTACGCTTCCTAATATCAGCGACGCGAACCGTGATTTTCTTACGATCTATTAACCCTTTGAGCTCGAAAGACGACTCTCAGTCGCCATTCAGTTTCATGCGGTAATTTAAGTGGTAACTGATTGTCAGACGTGGCACTAAGACTTACTCTACTTATTTTTTGCTATTGAATTTTAAACGCCGACAATTGAAGTAAATCTCACGATTAATGTCGCCTCTTAACTGTTCGAGTTATTGCGATAAACTGAGTGGCGACTGAGAGTCGCCTCCGAGTGTAACAATTTAAATTATATTAAAAATGGAGTGCCGCTGTATCAGTTCTACGGTTCTAATATGTAATATTAACCTTAAATCAAAGCAGACATTTTTCGATAAAAAATATGACTGCAAATCGAATGTAAATCTTTGTTCGAAATCTTTGTTTAAAATCTTTGTATCGTCTGACGGTGCAAAATGGCGACGCAAAGACGGGCAAGGAAATATCGATGCGCCAAGGTGGCATAAAAATTGGGAGTAACTTAGAGCGAGGCCGAAACCAACGCGAAAAGGAGGTGAAAGGGGGGAGAGGAAGAGAATGCGAACGAATGTGGGAGGAGAAAGAGAGAAAGAGAGAGAGGGGGGGAGACACGGTTGTTGTCCGGCAACGGCTGACACAATGGGCATTGAAAACAGAAAATAAGCGCTATTGTTCGGCGCTTTTCAGAATCGATATTTGCGAATACAACATCGACGCGTGTCGCGAGTGCGCGGCTCCGTGATTTAAAGCGAAGATTAAAAATAAAGGGGACACACGTTGGGGTTTCCGACGATACCTGTGCCTTTGTTGGGAACGACTGCCGACTCCCGGCCACCGACTCAGCGCCACTTCGAAAAGTAGCCAGCTCTGTTACTATTTTCCGATAGTCGCCTTCCACGAAGAACAATCCTGCTTGTCAATTGTTTTGTTACTTCGAACGCGACGAAAACGATCCACTTCACGCTCCAAGCATACCAACCTTCTTCTGTCAACCGTGCATTCCATTTCGCGCTGATCCCACCGAAATCGAACTGATTTTTATCGTTCATCCAAAACTAACCCGTCGAACCATTTTCCAGTAGTTGGACTATTTTCAGCCGAATGTTACGCGCGTAACATGGTAGATTCCTGGAATTCGGTTAAATGAAGTTATCTCACAAAAAAGTTTTATAAACACCGACATATGTATGTATAACTTACAAGGAACCCCATAAAATTCATTAATAAAAAGTAATCGAAGGAAATCTTAATGATGCAGTTTCTGAGCGGCGCCTTTCGAGTGCAAAGGGTTAATGTTTATAAATGAATTCCCTTGAATTCGATGCTTTCCAACGCGACAATGTTTCCCAGCCACGTAACTTGATCCACGATGAGGACGCAACGAAAAGACCGCAAAAGCGTAAACACCTTGAGATAGGATAAGTGGCAGTTACCAGCTCGCGTTTAGTGTAATGGTAAATACAGTTATTGCACTCAAGCATTTATTGCCCATTCTCCGAACTTACGCCGTGAAATTCTGCAGCTAATGTTAGACGTGAAAACCAAAAAAAAACACACGTTCTCAAGCAGCATAATAATTCATCGAGTATATTTCAGCGTCGCGAAAGAGTCGCGTTGAAATCGTAGTCGATCGGTGTTATTCACTTATGTCGACGTTATTCGATCATCGATAGTAGGTCGGATAAAAGAGTAATTTTGAGCCTCCGATCATTTGCGGCTGATAGATCAAGGCGATATTAGAATTGCGAGAAATCTCGGCTACGTTCACTCGAGAAACGCGCGTTTCTGTGCTGCGCGATTCACACGAGTCCCGATTCGCCGTGGTACGTTGCGATTACCGAGGAACGTGTAATTTGGCATCGATTCTTGTGCCGATTCATAGCGATCGGAATCCGCGAGATTCGGGAGTGAAAGATTTCATTGAGTTATCGTGAGACTGGTTGGATACGACGATGTTAATAGTATTAACACTGGAACTACCAAAGCGGTCAAAACGACGAGTCATCGAAATGTAACCCCGAAAATAGGTTAAAGAATCGCTGCAAAAGAATCCAATTCGCAAGTTTCGATGCGAATACATTCTCCATCCTCGAATTGATTACTTTCCGGTACTCTGAATATATAAATATAACTCAATATATCGCAGGTAGTTCTAGTGTTAATTAACCCGTAATACACTCAGGGGTTACAATGTGGTGTATTCAACGCAGCACCGTTCGCCGGTTCGACGCGAAACCAGTGCAACTCGTAACACATCGCAATTATGCGAAACTCGCGTGTTCTCGAATACGTTACACCTTATACGACGTAAAGGGGAGCTTTTTTCCCAAGGAAAACTTCCCTTCTCCACACCGCTCTTCCTCTCCACCTTTTCCTTGGATTTCATTCCGTGTTTTATTAGACTTTATACCGAGGAGTAGCGATCTACCATTTTGCGTGTGAACAGTTCTTTCCTTGGAACTCTTGAATCAACGATTCTTCTTATCCTTCGATTGTAAACATTCATTGGAAGTTCTCTTAGATAATTTCTTCATTCTAACGTTTACTTTAAACATTTAAGAAATTAAATACAAACAGTGCTTACTAGAAATAGCTGGGGAATGGATATCTAATAATTTTCACAAATGTTACATTATATTCGACTGCGGAAAACAGTTTTGCAACAAGGTGTTAACATCTATGGAGAATCTTGGAAACGGTTTGATAGGATATTATAAAATACACGATTTAAGAGATTCTACTGGAGAAAGAGAGAGAGAGAGATCGTTTCCTTGAAGTTAGCGTAGTCGCGATCCAATGGCTTGATCGATCGCCAGTGCGATCGTCGTCCTTGAAGTGGTCGTCGTCTTTCTCGCGGTACACATAGAAAGAGACTTCGGATGAACGAACGAAAGAACGAATGAAAGAGCGAACGGCTGAGCGAAGAAACGAGTGAAAGACGAGGGATGAAAGGCATGGAAACGAATAAGAGGTATAATGGAGAAGATCGATTCCCAGAGTGGCAAGGGGACTTAGAAGTTTCTTTGTCACTTTAGTATGGCGGCATTCGGCAGTACGCATACCGCGAGGGCCACGTAAGATGGCGGGGGGTTTCTCCAGCGGAACGATGGGGGCACGGGACGAGGAAACGAGAGGAAACGAGAGAGGAACCGCGGCACGAGATCGAGGGGAAAGGGGAACGAATTCAGGCTGTTGGAGGCCGCCCGGTTCCAAGTCGCATTAGAGAGAACACTCGAAGATTATTACTCGCGCCGCGCCGCGCCGCGCGTCGAACCGAGCGGAGCCGAGCTGCTTCCATCGTCCCGCGTTCCTCTGCCATCCGCATAATAAATCCTCCCGTATTTGTCGTTCCGCGATTTCTAATGCGTCGATTTCTACCAATGAGACTCTCCGATGTCTGACCTTTCTCTCGAGATCATCCACCAATTGAATTCCACGGATTCGTCGAAGAAAATCTCATTTCCCGAGCGAACCCGGCCCGCCGCATCGCCCGACGAAATCGTGTCTCGAATAATGCAGACGTTCCATCGTTCTTCGTTTTTCGTCAAAATAATGAATCTGCAGAATGTTACGAAAACTGTCGAATTCAAAAGGACTCATTTCCTGAAAAGTTTTGCGACTCATGTTGAATAAGAGACATAATTAAATCCGTTAACATTTACTTTTTATACAACTTTTATATTACTTTCATTATAACTGAATATATTGTCGTTAATTCTAGCGTTAAATAGCAGAATTATGTGATATCCAGTTATAGATTTTAGAAAATCGTGCTCGATTCTCAGCCAGAAAATTGCCGGTAACGAATATGTTAATATCGATGTGCATAAATCGAAGATCGACGTTGGATGCCAGCTATAAAAACACTCGCAAGAATTAGCTTTATTCTTGTGATGATCTAAAGTCGATCACGGAAAAACGCGGGAAGTTCACGGGTTAAGTAGAAGCGCGGACATATTGGAAAGAAATATATTCCACGGAGATCCAGGAATGTCGGTTTACGCGTTTCGTTCTCCTATCAGGAAGCGATGTGTTTTGTAGCGTATAATTGTAACGCAGAGGCGGCGCGATAAATCTTCCGCGCCGAAGGACGTTTTCAAATGTATCGCATTGGTAGCTTCGGATTCACTCGAGAAAAGCCATCGATCTTTACAGGATCGAAGGTCGCCAAGTTGTCGTTCGAAACAGGGTCGGCAGTTGCGCTTCCGTGAAGCTACTACCACCGCGTCCCCCAAAATGACTTCTTTCATTATTTACTCCTTTAATTATCTCGATTCCCTTGCGAATCCTTCGTTCCTCGCAGTACACCTAACCCTCGATTTACACGGCAGATTGGTACCCCGAAAACGCCATATAAATTGAAATCATTGAAAACAATTTCAAACATTCAAAATAAATATATAATAAAAACAAATTCATTTGAAAGAGTGTTACATATGTTTTTTAAATTACATATTTTTCAATAGAAATTCATTAATTCATGCAAGATATATGTACATAACATAATTCAAAAGCGCATGTATTTCCTTACGCATTTCTTCAAGCGTGTTACACCGAAATCGTGTAAATCGAGGGCTAAGTGTATTTCATTATATCGCATTCTCGTTAGAACAATCGGGTTACTCGCACGCTGTGTCAAACGAAGTAAAATTTAATGGCAAAACAAGTTACGTAAGAGATCTATGACTAGGCAGTTAAAGTGCGTCATAAAAATATTCCGAAAATTACCCATTATGTAATTCAACATTCCGACTACCCGGTTAGTGTAATTGTTTCTTGTTTAATGCTCTAAAAATAATCAGGATGACATGGCACCGGGAAATTCGCGAATATGAATAACCTTTGTCAACGCAGTTTTTCAATGTAGATTATTTTATTCCTAATTCGAACTCGTTATTAATTATTATTATTGCTGGAAGACAATAAATCAGTTCCAACCGTGATTTACTTGTGCTACCAACAATATAATTCCACTCGAAATCGATCAAAGATTGATCAAGATTTGTGAAGGATTTTAAATAAATCACCAAATGTCGAAAGATCGTAAGAAAAGTATCAACGTCCGCCAATCAGCAGGTAGCTCGTTGAAGTTGTTCCTCGAATCGGAGACTAGATTGAAAGTAAAGTCCATGGTATGACGACATCATTTTTCGATGTAGAATATTTTATTCCTAATTCGAACTCGTTATTAATTATTATTATTGCTGGAAGACAATAAATCAGTTCCAACCGTGATTTACTTGTGCTACCAACAATATAATTCCACTCGAAATCGATCAAAGATTGATCAAGATTTGTGAAGGATTTTAAAAAAATCACAAAATGTCGAAAGATCGTAAGAAGAGTATCAACGTCCGCCAATCAGCAGGTAGCCCGTTGAAGTTGTTCCTCGAATCGGAGACTAGGTCGAGAGGAAAGTCACGGTGTCACGAATTGCCTCGAGAAATTGGACGCTCGGTCCGCGGAGGGTATTTCGTAACACGATTGCCGAGAGATGATTGGCGGAGGTGCGGAGGATTAGAAGACGATAGAAAATCAGTGGCTCAAAGGTTATTTTCCGTGGCTTCAACGAACGCCGATAGACTGATAACCGCTTTCGTGTCTCGGAGAAAAAATGGCTGGCGTAACCAGCTAACAATATCGACTTGATCCTAGATTCAACGTCGTAATTACCATCACCCAGATTTTATGATATCTCATTATAAACTCGTTCCTGTGCTCCATTAAATGCCGCGATATCGCACACCTGTATACACCCATTAATTTCCTTTACGAAATCTATTTTTGCAAACCCGTACACTTTCGAAGGATGTTGACCTGTTGACCGGGGATTACGGGTTAACTTGTCACTCGAATCTACACCTATCTCGAAGATTATTATTTAATAACAATTATGTCTCTCATGATCCTACATTTTTAATACGCATACATTTCAGTTGTGAATAGTTAAACATGTATTTTGGTAATTATGAACATATCGCATGTATTTATTTTAGTAATAACTCTTAAGTAATCAAGTGATGTCGTTTTTGGAAACGAGGATAGTTGGTTTGACTTCTTTTTGGAAGAACTTACAGTTGCCAGGTTAATAACATTCTCAAATAAAACCGTTTAAGCGCTCTACGATCTATTATTTACTGTAATGAATTTTAGTAATATTGGCATCAGTGGTCACCGATACCCGCCCGGACATCCAGAATCCAAATAACTTGACCGTCATTTTAGTCGCTTTCCTTTCATTCCATATAGATAACGCATATTATTATAATTAAATCCGTTAACTAACTTAAATCCTCCAGCCACAATTTATATATAAATAACTATCTAAACATAACTGAGTATACATTCGCTAGTTATAATGTAAAATCATCCCATAAGTAATGTCCTTTCTTATTTACCATACATAAACATTTATATTATTATTTCCCTAATATAATTACACCGACTTCTCTTTCCTTCTCACCAAGAGTACTCTTCCGACAGTATATAAACAGCATTCGATTTAGTCAGATCAATATATTTGATTTGATATCAAATCTGCACTGAGAATCCACAAACGGCTTTACTTACGGATCGACCTAGTAGTATAATACCTTCATCTTACGACGCGCTCATTCAGTCAACATATCTCGCTCGTTCGGTGAAGAACGTATTGCAAATTGAGGATGATTTTTGAGGAGTCTTCGATAGAATCATGGCATGATAATGGATCTGAATGATCACGCTTGTAAACGCGTTATACGTCAGGAGCGGTTTGTGCCACTGACTGGCTGGTTGGTTTCTAGGACAGCCAGTTTTTCAGGCGATTTTCGCGCGATAGAAGGAGCGCTATGCCTAACGTACTGAGAGACCGGGGCCTGGCCTAACCTTCTTTCTTGCAACGATGAAATTGCGATCGACGCTCGTGATAATGTTGGTGGGTAGGTTGGTAGATAGGTAGGTAGGTAGATAAGTAGGAAGGTAGGTAGGCCTGTTACGAGTACGACGACGAACACCCAAGATTTTTCTCGTTGATCGAGCGTAGTCTGTCCATAGTCAGACTCGCTCCCCTTCGGACCAGGAGTTTACGTAATTCAAGGCTTTTCGACCGAACGACGAGTCGGAGAAAAACTCTCGTTCCCTACATCCGGCTTAACCTTTCATACGACGGAATAGTACATTCTGAAATAACACCGTGTGATCGGATAACGTGACGCACGTTTGCAATCAGTATTTTCAAACCAATTATTCTCGTATATTATATCTTCCGTTATGTCGATTGAATTTGTACATTCGTTCGTTCTTGAATTCAAATTCTTTGAGGTTTGAAATAATCTCTTCATTTCCGGCGGATTGGAGGAAGATTCGAGGAGGAGAAAACAAAATTATTAGTACTTTCAATTCATATTAATATTATTATTTCAATTAATATTATAAATTTGATTCCTCCGCGAATTTAAATTCGGCTCGGCTTAAAAAAGCCTGTTCAACTTTCGGCGAATTCGAAGATTCAAGAAGGAAGAAAACAAAATTATTAGTACTTTCAATTGATATTAATATTATTATTTCAATTAATATTATAAATTTGATTCCTCCGCGAATTTAAATTCGTTTCGGCTTAAAAAAGCCTGTTCAACTTCCGGCGAATTCGAAGATGCAAGAAGGAAGAAAACAAAATTATTAGTACTTTCAATTGATATTAATATTATTATTTCAATTAATATTATAAATTTGATTCCTCCGCGAATTTAAATTCGGCTCGGCTTAAAAAAGCCTGTTCAACTTCCGGCGAATTCGAAGATTCAAGAAGGAAGAAAACAAAATTATTAGTACTTTCAATTGATATTAATATTATTATTTCAATTAATATTATAAATTTGATTCCTCCGCGAATTTAAATTCGGCTCGGCTTAAAAAAGCCTGTTCAACTTCCGGCGGACTCGAAGATTCAAGAAGGAAGAAAACAACATTATTATTATTTTCAAATAATATTATATTCGAATCAATTATCGCATATCACATTGCATTTACCTCACCTTGTCTCGATCGAAAGTATAAATCTGATTCCTCCTCGAATTTAAATTCGACACGGTGTAAAAAAAGCCTCTTCGACTTCCGGCGGATTCGACGAAGAATCGAGGAGCAAAACGAAAGAAAGAGATCGGTAATATCGTTTAATCCAAGTAACAATGCCGTGAAGAGTGCGTGGCCAAAAGAAGCAGAGGACAAAGCAGCGATGCGTTTCGGTGCGTGCGGCTCAATGCATTCGCGTGTGCATTCTTTTACATGATAATAATATACCGAGTATTCCGTTCTCAAAGTATGTTAACATTATTGCTTGATTCTTCGTTAGGGTTTATAAACAATATTGACTGTACGTGTTCTAACTTTTTAATTTCATTCATCCTACTTCTTTACAAGACCAAATATTTTCCTCGTTAAATAAAACACTTAATTATATCCATTAATTAACAACAACTTTACTGACACTCAGAGTTTAGTTATCTAGTGTTAAAGAAGAACGTCCAACGAATGAAGACAGAGTTTATTTATCTAGTGTTAAAGAAGAACGTACAACGAACGAAGACAGAGTTTAGTTACCTAGTGTTAAAGAAGAACGTCCAACGAACGAAGACAGAGTTCACTTATCTAGTGTTAAAGAAGCACGTCCAACGAACGAAGACAGACTTTAGTTACCTAGTGTTAACGAAGAATGTACAACGAACGAAGACAGAGTTTAGTTACCTACTGACAAAGAAGAACGTCCAACGAACGAAGAGAGAGTTTGGTTATCTAGTGTTAAACAAGAATGTACATCCTATGGCCGGAAGATAAACAAGTATTCATTCATCGAATTTTCGGCGAAGCCATTGTCGGTCGAGATTCGAATATCTTCGGTGTTCCATAATCATTGGAAAAGTGTGTTTCATGCATGCGTGGGGATATATTCGTGATGCACATCAGTGTGCATGTGGACGGTCGGAGCAGGAGCCGCGGGTATGTGGCACAAGGCCGACATTAGCATCTCTACCGGTATACCCCCCACCATTACGCCCCGACGTCGTCGTCGCCGTCGTCACGGCACAACTCTATCCGCAGAAACCTGTATTCCGGTTATCTTGCCTTTGCGCCACCGGAGAGACTGCAACTTCACCGTCCTCGCCATCCAATGGACCTCCTACTACTTCGACAAACCAATATCAAGAATAACTAACACCCTTAAGGACGAATCAATCTCGTCCTTTGCTATCACACTTTTTCTCGCAGACCCTACGCCGTGATAAGAAACCTATCATCTGTGCGGTTATATCGATTATGAACTTTATCATCGGTTTGAATTACGATATGCATACATTTCAGTAGGGAATAGACGGACTTATATATTCTTGTTGGTATATGAACGCAACGCATGAAGTTAGCCAATGGACATTCTACTTATTTGATGAACTAATATAAATAATTATTATTTAATACAATTCGAATGTATTTCGTTCATTGACTATCACAGTTTTCTTGCAGTCTCTTCGACGTGATGATACTAGAATGTTAACACTAGAACTACCAAAGTCATCAAAATGACGGATCTGCGGAATGTTCTAAAAAATTGAATTAATAACGCCTCGTTTTTAGAGATTTGTCGCGGCTGAAGTTACGCAAGAGACCTAATTAAGTCGGTTAATTTACTTTCGTCATGCATCGTTATTTTTAAAGACGTATACGCGGCATACAGATATAACTGAATATATCTGAATATAAATATATATATATTAAACTGATTGTACTTTCAAATTTCTAGTAATTACGAATCTAAGTAGTATAACTGTTTAAGTAGATCTTAAGTACTCAATGAATTACAAATTTCGTGGATGCTTTTACAGAATTATTTTCTGACGGAAGCGCGATTTAGTGACGCGAACGAAGTGCGTGCGACGGAAGTTATCAAGTACATCTTAAGTAGGTGTCTATTAATTACGAATATAAGTAGTAGAGCCTTTCAAGTCGATCTTAAGTACTCAATTAATTACAAATTTCGTCGCGGCTTTTACAGAATGATTTTATAGTGGAATCGGGATTTGGTGAGGCGAACGAAGTGCGTGCGACGGGAGACATCGCTCGGAGTATTTCCAGGTCGATCGACTAATCGGCGATCGGCGATCGGCGATCGAGAAATCGAATCGGGGCTCCTCTCTCACGAATGCGAGAGGATGCGAGGGAATCGGATAGGTGAAGCAAGGTGGCATAGAATGACACGTTAACCTGGATGACCGGTATGTAAGCGTTGAAAAGTCGGTGGATTAGCCGGCAGACGCGAATTGGCGAGATTCTAGCGCGCGAGTCTTTCATCCTGCGTGGAACCCATCGCCGACCGGATGTCTAACGAGCGAATAAAAGAGGGGAGTCTTTCCCATGGCTCGTCTCCCGGTTCACTCCTTTTTCTTCGCGACTTTTTTCTCAAAGATGCCGATTTGACGCGTCTCCTTTCGACTCCTTGCCTTCCCGTTGGATAAAAAAACTAATCCGCCGATTCATTTCTGACCGGAATTGAACCCTTTGCCGACAGGGATGTTTAAGTAATCTCATTTTAGTCGATTCACTATTTCACCTGTTTCACCATTATTTCAATATTTCAGTAGTTTTGTTAAAACATGTCAAATACAATTTTAATGTTTAACCCTTCGCACCCAAAAGCGTTACTCTGAGTCGCCGGATTTTATTGCGGCAATTCAAACAACGATTAAAAGGTGACATTACGATTGACTCCAATTGTCGGTGATTTCAAATTTGATAAGAACAATGTAAGTGGTTCACACGAAACGAAAAAAAACACATTGGTTATTATTGTTTACAACTGTTGATTTATGACGAATTAACTCGAAATGGGACTTGCTGGAACGCAAATGTGATCTCGAGTCACGCTCGACGTAGGATCGCAAAGGGTTAAGAGTGCCTTTATGACTACGAATTCATGTCACGCGTAATTATTACGCGTGTAATTACTCTGGCGAGTGGCGAGATAAACACAAGGGAGAATCGCGAGGCTCGATGTAAACAAGGAAAGATTTATACGTCGCGGATGCATAATAATAAACGCAAAAATATCGCGCTTATTACGGATAATCATGTTAATTGACATCGCGTCGGAGTACAGAAGGTAGCCGCGTTATCTTCGTTTATCGCGATATTAATAATGAATGAAAACACGGAAATGCAGGATGTAAAATAAATATTGACAGCACTCTTCTCTTGTATGCTGCCCGACGAAACAATAGTGCAAACGCGGTTATAATAATTTCGTATGCCATTAGCGGACGCTTGCGATCTCTGGTGTTTTATGCGGGCCACGCATCCGTATATCTTGCGAGCGCGTTATCAATTATAACGTTACGTAACACCGTGCGCACGCTTATCGTCGGGAAGAATTTTCGATATCCGTAATGTAAATATCGTATCGTGGAATACTTTTTTAATTCAATTTATACGATTTATTCGGATAACCGATCTAAGTATCGCGATATTATTCACGAGATCGGTGTTCGCATCGTGGAATACTTTTTTAATTCATTTTATATCATTTTTTCGGATAACCGATCTAAGTATCGCGATATAATTCTCGAGATCGGTGTTCGCATCGTGGAATAAGATTTTCATTCATTTTATATGATTTATTCGGATAACCGATTTAAGTATCGCGATATAATCCAAAAAAAAAGGCTTCGATATAACGCGGTACTTATGCAACGCGGTTTCGATATAACGTGGTACTTATGCAACGCGGTTTCGATATAACCCGGTGCTTATACAACGCGGTTTCGATTTAATGCGACACTTATACCACGCGGTTTCGATATAACGCGATACTTTTACACCGCGGTTTCAATTTGACGCGGTACTTTTACAATGCGCCACTTTTACCACGCGGTTTCGATATAACGCGATACTTTTACAACGCGGTTTCAATTTAACGCGGTACTTTTACAATGCGCTACTTTTACCACGCGGTTTCGATATAACGCGATACTTTTACAACGCGGTTTCAATTTAACGCGGTACTTTTACAATGCGCCGCTTTTACCACGCGGTTTCGATATAACCCGATACTTTTACAACACGGTTTCAATTTAACGCGGTACTTTTACAATGCGCCACTTTTACCACGCGGTTTCGATATAACGCGATACTTTTACAACGCGGTTTCAATTAAATGCGATACTTTTACAACGTGGTTTAGATTTAACACAATTTTTATAACGCGATGTTTATAACGCAACCTTCCTCGGGGTCCGAACACCCGCGTTATAGGAGGGTTACCCGTATATACGAGTACCAAATATCGCGCATCGCGAATCGACTCGCTTATCGTGCCATCAAAAATTCGATGCGAAACAAGAGCCGTCGGAAGTCGGAAGACGCGATGGAGCCTTACATACGAGAGAGGGAGAGAGAATGGGTAGAGTCGAAGAGATTTAAATTTCGAAATACACGCGATCCTTCCACGTCGCATTGATCTCAATAAGTTCACGATAGCCGAAGCGAGCAGAGCTTATCCCCAGATCGAGAAACGGTTTGCAAGTCTCATGATACAAGTCCTCTACATCGTGATACGACGGCTGAGAAAAGTCTGTTCACCGTGGAAAGAATCGCGTGTGCGTCCCTGCGAAACGAGCATAATATCGGTCTCCGTTATCGTCGGATGCACTTTGGGCTCGCAATTCGGTGCCCCGCTCGCCGGCACAAAGAGTTCGTTTACCCCGTTTAGACGTGCGAGCCGAGGAGGCCGACTCGCGCTATCGGTCGATTCATGCGCGACATTCGACGACATCCCAGAGGGAAGGAGAGAGAGGGAGAGAGGGAGAGAGGGAGGGGGGGGATCACCCAGGGAAAAGGAGAGCGAGGAGAAACGCTCGAACAGACCGAGAGAGAATGAGGAGATAAAGCTGAATTTAAGGCGCGATCGGGGACCCCCTCGAACAAACACAACTGCGATGTCTAGACGATCGTCGCAGATATACCGACCTTATATGCACCGAGTTGCATCTGCCGTGCGCAACGAGCTCTCCAGCAGATACTGAAATTATTGCTGGCCAAGTCACGGCCAGGTAAATATTTGACTGTGCATTTATTGTGCCTGTCCCACGTTGTTCTGCTGGGCGAAGAACTTCTGTTGATTTATATGGTACTCGGGCTGCCGTAATTAGTCAGATGAAATTTGCGCCTTATTATATATAATAATGTTTTATGGTATTATTTCGTGTTATGCATATATACGTGTATATAGGTTTTGTACTTTAAATTAACCCTTTTGCAGATCATCTTCACTTTATTGATAATCAAATTCGCACATTCACAAATCAAGCTTTTCTACCAATTTGTTTCTTTAAGCTATTGTAATGAAAATCCAATGCAATGTAAAGTTATTGTTCGGAAATAAGAATTTTATTGCGTATATGTAATAATACTTAAACGTAGAACAACATAAAATGTTCATTCAGCAGGAAAAATATTTACAAATATTTAATCTGCAAATATTGCTGGTGACAAAGAAGTATTTTATCTTCATTTTATGATTAAGTATTAATAAAGTTTCTACTTCGGGACAATAACTTCACATTGGATTTGGTTTTGATCACAATAGTTTAAGAAAACAAATTCGTAGGGAAACTTGATTTGCCAAAATATGAATTTGATTTGCAAGAAGGTGGATTATAATCTGCTAAAGGGGTTAATTTGAAGTGCAAAACTTGTACACACACACATACATGTATATTGTATTGTTGGCAAACCGCGAACCCGCTTGGTGCTCGTATCGTATACTTCGTTGAACCGCGGATGATTCATAAAGGAAAATGTTATCAAGAATTTACGATCGCTTCTCGAAACGCTGAGTTTTCGTAAAGAATTGCGAAAAATTTCGTAACATCTTCCACCGATACCGATGGAAAACGCCTGGGACTCTCTTTCCGGTGCTTGAAATTTCATTGGCCGATCGTATCTCGCGCGTACGATTCAGCGGCGTGCTAAATCCCAGTGGAAAACATAGTTTGTTTTCGGGTTCGGTTAATCCATCGCGAAATAAAGGGTTGCGCCAATAGCAGAGTCACTTCGGAGGTAAACTAGAAATGATCGTGGAACGAGCTCCTTATAAATCAGACTACGGGATCGAAGGTGATTCAAGGCGATAGATAATCGTGCAACGCGAGGTTGCAGTTAGAGAATGCAAATGAATCGAAATCGATCGGTCGATCTTCCGTCGAAGAAGGCGAAAGCGCGACTCGAGTCGATTTATATCGATGACGTGGGAATCCCTGGTCCAGATATCCCGGTTGCATTCTTGCAGACTTTTTCTATCCATTATTACGTTCCTGAGTTAAACAGTAAAGTCAAAAATAAAAGGTGACACGAAAAATGACTTCATCGATGATACATACTCGCGGATACTTGCGATCATATATCAGCCGGTCATTGGTCACAGAATATTTAGAGTTCTCGAATGACGGTTCCGTATGCGTTTTACTTAAATAACGCTAGAAACACGAAAACAGTCGAAACTATTAGAACTACGTTACCGGGATTCGGCTCGAAAATTTCATATTCAGTATTCAGTTAACAAATGCAGAATGACGTAGAACTACGTTGCAGGCATTCAATTAACAAATTAAAAATGAAGTAGACCTACGTTGCCGGTATTCAATGAACAAAGTAAAAATACCGTAGAACAACGTTACCGGGACGTCACAATGTGGGCATTTCATGTGAAAAGATCTAATACATGAAAAGCGGTCTGTCAATCACGCGTTCGAACGATACCGAATCGACGATCGGTGCACCTGGTGGCTGAACGGTGCAGAACGGTGCAGAACGGACGTCGTCGGCGTCGTCGTGGTACGAGTGACGTTATCTCACCGCCGAAATAGCGTATCGATAAGGTCGTCTCTCGGACGTTCGGTCAGTGACGCGTGTCTGCTGCTCTCAATAGAATTCCATTAATCTGGCTTATATAGAAGTTTTGTTATGCTACTCCGTGAAACAGTGCCCCTCGCCCGCCCGCGTACCCTCGCCGTGTCCGTGCGACGTCGGCGGGCGAGTCTTTATTCGGTAAATTAATTCGCGGGCTCGACGAAATAATGCAATCTTATCACGGCGAACACGTGAGTACCTCTCCGCTTCTGCGAAGATAGCAGCTGCTGTTTTGGCGGGATGCCGAGCAGCGAGAAAGCCGATAAAAAACCACTTGCAACGTGCGAGTGCATTTTCGGGAAAAGCCACGCGAGACGGGCGTCAATGCAGTTATATTTGCCGCTGAGCTACCGGCGATGTTTCGGTGGTTTATTTATTTATTAACGTCATCGGGGAAACCTTTCAGTGTACAGCCTGAGGGAACTACGAAATATATTTGATACCTTATAATTAGAAGTAACATAATTGTAATAATAGTGGTAGTAACGATAATAAATAAAGAACAATATCGTTGTTCTTATTATCGTTATAACGTTGGGACATTAAATTCGCAGCTGTACACGCGTTCGTTTTAAATATTAAATGAGAGTCTTTAAAAAAGTCGAGCTTCAAAATGGATAGCCAGATATATTTTATTGTATTATTTCATCAGAAATGAATACAATTTATTAAAGCAATTTAAAAGCAGACGCGGTTTTCCTTTGTCATGTTACAAAAAGCAACAAATCCTTTTGTTAAATTCAAATCAGGTTGGATAGCAGAGATTAAATAATTTAATTCTATCCATTATGCAACATAAGCAGAACAAATCTGAAAGAACGCTTATATATTCGAATATTTTTATTCAAAATTGTGGACTCGTCATTTTGACTACTTTGATAGTTGGAGTTTGTTTTATTTATATTTATTCAACGATCAATTCTTCTATTCGTTGATTGACCTAATTAATATAAGATAGAAAGAATGATCAGGTTATCTCACCGACATTATTGCCTGGCAAGAAATCATAGTTCTGAAACGATTGTTAATATTTAGTGTTATAACAAACGTCGTACAATGAAGTGCATTAGAATGCAGCGATACGATGCACCTGTAGTTACCAAAGTGCAATCCTTCTCGGTAGAGCGACGTCGTTATCGATAAACATTTGAAAATAAACAACCGTCACAACTTACGACGTATCTTTCGGTTGGTTGCCGAACGCGCGATCAAACGGTACGCGATCGGTTTCGATATCTCGCGACACGGAATTCGTTGGAATTCTAATCGCCGAAGGATAAACGGGTAAACGCGATCCTTCGCTAAATTACCCGGCGGAACAATTTTTTTTATTTCACAGACTTTAATCCGCTGCACTGTTTGCGTGAGCTTCCAGTGCAAAAAGTAAGTGGAACGCCGACAAAAATGTAATTATTAAAGGCCTCGAGATAGAAAAACAAACCGGCGAGCGTACGCTCGCGCGAGCGATCGTTCCATTGAAGAGCTGTTAAACCAGTTACACGAAAGAACACCGGGGAACAGAGTTTTCCCCGTGTAAAAGTGGATAGCGCGACGTGCAAAAAATGGCGTATTCATAATCCGCGATACGCGAACACTGCGCGAATGCAACGTGAAAAAGAAAACGGGTTTCGCGCGTTATAAATCGATGATCTAGAAATCGATTGATACTTGGCTGCGCTGGATTCGAGGAGATTTGGGAATGCTATTTTCCAATTGAATACTATTTTTGATTTGATTTTGTTGCATCTTTTCTGTACTCCATTTCATTCCGGAGACGGAATATTCATATCGATGGAATCATATTAATAATAATTATATGAATTATATTAGAATATAATATATGAACAGGTAATCAAACAAATAATGGTATAAAAGTACAGGAGTATATTTATTCTTCGAATTACCAGAATTTCGAGAATTCAAGAAGTATTGACTTCAAGATTTTATGTAATTCAAGAATTATTAACTGTGGTATCTTATGTAATTCAAGAAATAACTACAATATTTTATATAATTCGAGAATCATTAAGTCTTATATTTTATGTAATTCAGGAATTATTAATCCTAATGTTCTATATAATTCAAGGATTATTAACTCTAATATTTTATATAATTCAGCAATTCAAGAATCCGAGAATTATCAACATTTATATTTTTTTAAATTCAAGAATGTTCAGCCTTAATATTTTACGTAACTCAGCAATTATTACCTCTAATATTTTATATAATTCAACAATTCAAGAATCCGAGAATGATCAACATTTATATTTTTTTAAATTCAAGAATCTTCAGCCTTAATATTTTACATAATTCAGCAATTATTAACTCTAATATTTTACATAATTCAACAATTCAAGAATCCGAGAATGATCAACATTTATATTTTTTTAAATTCAAGGATGTTCAGCCTTAATATTTTACATAATTCAGCAATTATTACCTCTAATATTTTATATAATTCAACAAATCAAGAATCCGAGAACTATTAACCCTAGTATTTGAAAAGTTTCAAGAATCATTAACTCCTACATTTCATAAATCGGAAATAATTCTTCTAGTTTCTAATGCATCCCTGTTCCTAAACTTTCGCCACGACCTCGCATTAGCGAGCGACATCCCGCGATACCGTAAAATCCCCGAAACTTCAAGTAGTCGGAAGCGGGTTTAATTTGGACCAGCCTGTAGCGTCGAAGTGAGGTAGGTTAGTGAATCGACGGGTGTTATCTGGATGCACGGAACGTGCAGACGGCCAGTACGGAACAACATGTCCGAGTCAGCGAAACAGAGACACTTTAAGCAAAGCTGGCGAATCAGCCTCGCGGGCGGCACTTAAACTGCACTTTCTCGTTCGTGCAACCGACACTAACTTAAACCGCGTACGTTTGCCAAACTTCCAAGCAACCCATCATTTCCACCGCGAAGAAACAACAAACAAAAAGGAAAACATAAAAACACAAACGAAAGCCACGCCAAGGGAATAATCCAAATAAAGTGTGTGCGCGAGTGCATCCGCGGTTCTTCAGGGTGCATCGAGATCACGCGATTCTTGCACGCCCGAGAACTCACGCGGAACGACATCCTATCTCCGACTTCGACTCAGTAGATTAATACTCTGTCTGGCAGCCATGTTTCCAATCCCTGCCAAAACAGACTTCATTACGGAATAATAATATTAATAAGGTGAAGGGTGAAAGTGCGTTTCGTATTCGAATCAACGTCGACCTGCTATTTTTCAGTGTAACGACGATGTTCCATCGTGAAAGTAGAACTTTAAATCGTCCGAGGTGCGATTAAGTGGAATTACACAAAAAGGGGAGTTGTTTTCGTGGCCTCGACGAGTAACTCCTTCGAAGTGGATCAAACGCGTCAAATTTCTTTGGCGCACGCGGGAAAACGGTGCGGGTGCAACCGATAAAAAGTATCTGACGCATAAATCAACATTTATATCCAAAACAAAGAATTCCGTGAATTGGAGCAACGAAAACAAGCCGTACGAGGAATCTCGGTGAACGTAGCACAACCGCGAACTCCGTTTGTCTTACAATTAGTTAGTGGATTAATTTTAATCATTCCACCAAAGATTATTATTAATGTGATCCTTGCACTTCGTTATTTCCGCGAGTTTTTATTGTCGCGAACGTCACGGACTTTTTAGTGTCGACGACGGTGTTCCGATTGAAATCATGGTTTTTACGGCGGAAAGTACATTGAGTTTGGTATTATTGAGTTTGAAACTATTTTAATATATTTCGGGCAGTTTTGGGGAGTGTCGAAGAAAAACGTGGAATTTTACGTGACTCGGAGCATCATCCTATTTAAATCGACGAGCTGAACAGGAGTCCGCAGCTGTGCATACAACGGAAAGGTCTGGTGAGTGTTTTACCGCAACTTTTCTATTCGATCGAATCAATTTAATCGATATAGTCGATTCGTTCACCGGAGACATTTCGTTCGAACGAAATTTATGGCCATCTTCACGGATCCAGACACTTACGCCTTTGTAACTTTATCGGTTCACGATACTCCAACGATGTCTGTGTCTTTTATTATTCTACTTACGGCAGGGTTTTTATTCGTTCTTCCGTTACGAAGTTAACTTGCACGGTCCAATTTCTAGGGAATTTTTACGAAGATACCTGCGCTTGCGATTGGCCTCGATCGATAGGCGACTTTGATAGGAAATGAAAATTAAGGAGAAGTGGGTGGATGTAATCTTTAAAGAGGACCTTCTACTTCGTCCTTTCTTAGATGTATCTTTAAAATCGCGGAGGAAAATAATGTGTGATTATATCAAGTTAACCTGCTTTCGTGATGTTAACACGTTGAGTGCTGGGTTGAAATCCGTGTTATGCGATACCTCGCGATATGCGTTCGTAACGTGTATATAACGTCTGGAAATAAAACTGTTTAAGCGCTCTACGATATATGGGTTACTTTACATCGTTTTCGTAATGTTAAAAATATGAAAAATTTGACGAATATTAGCGATATATTTGATTCGAGTTTTAGTAATTTGGCATCCGTGGTCACCGGTGACCGCCATGGCGTTTAACGTTTTAAATCGTTTTTAGTTGCATCAGCCACGTTACATCGTTATCGTAAAATTAAAAATATGAAAAATTTGACGAATATTAGCGATATATTTGATTCGAGTTTTAGTAATTTGGCATCCGTGGTCACCGGTGACCGCCATGGCGTTTAACGTTTTAAATCGTTTTTAGTTGCATCAGCCACGTTACATCGTTATCGTAAAATTAAAAATATGAAAAATTTGACGAATATTAGCGATATATTTGATTCGAGTTTTAGTAATATTGGAATCGGTGTTCAACGTGTCAAGTGTCAATGGAACACTGCGTTGCGTGCTCCAGGAATTTCGAGATAACGAGGACAACGTGATAAATTACCGCACTAACAGAATCTTTACGAGCAACCACTCCTGCTTCATCTCGGCAAACTGAAACTTCTCGTTACATGCTAATAATTAATGACATTTTAAACTATCGTGAAAATTTATTCCTTCCCGAGTTATATTAAAACTAGGACTACCAAATTAGTCAAAATGGTGGTTCTAATATTTTTAATAAAATTATTCGAATACATCCCGACGTCAGATTTGATATATCCCTACTTAAAAACATTAATCTTAAAAAGTATAGCAAAGAAATTGACGCTCTACGTTATTTATATCGTTACCGATATAAATCGACACCAAAGTCAATATTACTAAAACTCGAATATTCGTGGAATTTTTAATATTTTTAACATTACGATAACGATGTAAAGTAACCCATACATCATAGAGCGCTTAAAAAATTTTATTTCTAGACGTTACATTTACAACGACGCTTATCGCGACGTAATGTATAACAAGAATGTTCGCGCGGTGTTCAACGTGTTAATTAATGAAATATATACCCGTCAGCAGGAATCGCACCGAAGAACAATGCAGAAGAAAAATGGTTGAGTTCGATTTTTCCGCGGCAAGATTCGAGGGGCGGCGTATTATTTCGTGGTCGCTTATTATTATCGAAGCGGCGCTCGTATTGACTCACCTGACTGTCGCGAGTGAGTCAGAGCGCTCGGTCGGACGATTCCAGATTGTTGTTCGGTACATTACGATCGGCACTCGAACTGCGAAATTGTTCGGCCGAATGCGTTCCGCGTATAGTTTTTTTCTCTTGCTAGCGATGTTTGCACATACGTCCTGCAGTATGCAAACGCACATCACAGGGTCGATGGTGGTCGGCGGGGGAGGGTGTACTGCGTTGGAGTACGAACGCGGGATTCGAGCACACTTTTTCCTACGTTGGTGTGTACGAACAGGATGCGTGTTGCGTGCATTGGGATAGGTCGTGGTGCACGATAGGACAGAGAACGCTTTGTTTCAAGAATGCCTCGAGCACGTAATCACTGCGCCGGACCACTCTTCCATGCCGCGCACCCTCCACATATATCTAGATTATTTCCTCTATGCTAATTTCTTCACCGTGTTCCATGTTCCTAATACCCACCCACTCGCTCTCGAAATAAACCTAGAATTCCATGGTCGCCATTCTAACATATAAATACAACGAATTTAACCCTTCGCGCTCGAACAATGTTTCCGTTATAAATGAGGTGTTATTCTAAAACGTTATCTGATACAGTTTAAGAAATTACGAACGTTCGTTTTGTGTAGCAACTGAAGAATGAATCTTAGAATTGTAATAAATCCTTTGTTTGCATTGTTTTCGGTACCCCTTAGAAATATTTTATTTTAATCCGGTAACACTGTTAAATACGAGAATTTTGTTAGTTCAATTTGGCTGGCGATAAGGAAGACTTGAATATCGAATTTATTGTTAATTCTTTTTACTCGACAGGCGACTCTCAATCGCCACTCGGGTTATTGGAATAACTTTCAATCGCCACGCAGTTTATCGCGGCGATCGAGGAACGCCATTCAGTCTATCGTGGCGGTCGAGGGTCGAAATTCAGTTTATAGCGGCGAACGAGGGTCGCCACTCAATTTATCGCGACGGTCGACAGTCGCCACTCAGTTTATCGCGACGATTGAGAGTCGCCTCTCAGTCCATTATGGCGATCGAGACCATTACCGCGGCGATCCATGCTCGCCATTCCACGCCAACGTATTAAAATATACTCCAGTTGCCGGTGACTTAACATCCACCAACACAATATAACTATAAAAAATCTTAATGTCGCCTCTCAGTCGCCAGTCGAGTTGCCGTAATAAACTGACAGTCGACTTAGAATCGCCTCCGAGTGCAAAGGGTTAATGAACAGCGAGTGAGGAACATTTCGGACAGCCGGGATCTGTGAATCAACCCGTAGCTGTACGTATATAAATACTTGATATACATATATACTATGGGTAGGTATAAATGGTAGTCCCGGAGCCATTGAAAGGCAGCGAGGCGCGAGAAAGAACGGGGAAAAGTGGAGAGGCGGAGAGGCGGAGAGGCGGAGTGAAAGGGTGGAGGACGAGAGGAGAGAAGGAAGAAAAAGAGAGACTAAAAGGAAGGAAGAAAGGGAGAGTGGGATCGTGGTTAAGGCCGTATTTTCGGGTGACCGTGGCCCTGCCCTCGGTGCCGGAATCGCGTCTGTGTGCCAACTCCCGGTGCATTCTACTCGAGTGGCACACTAAAATCGTACGTGGTTTTCTCCGAGGCCAACGTACACCGTTGCATTTATATTTGGTTGGAGGGCGGAGCAGGTTCACTGAATTGGTGTGCATCCGAGTTCGACCGGCGCGAACATTGAAGAGAGACGAGAAGTATGCAGACCCGGGGGCTTCCCCGTTCGTACGTGTTTCTCGTGTAAGACAGACGAGGAGAGAAGGTCAGTGGTTCCGGCGGTTTTATTATTCGGCACTGCACGCCGAGTTAACCCAGGTCAGTATGGTGAAAAAGCGCCTACACGTTCGTCGAGTTCGTCGTACGAACGAAGTGCATCGAAGCGAGAAGGAGACGAGTGGTAGAAGGAAAAAGAAGCAACGATCACTTCTGATACGTTAACTTGCTGCATGTGTATGCACGTATGGTTAGTATGTAAACGGACGAAGCGCGCGATGCACGACTGCCGCGAACAATCGTGCGCAACGCATCCGTTGCCAAACTGGGCATCGCGATACAATCTTAACACATTGTTCGCCGGCCATTTTTCAGCTGTTTAAAGTGTTAATGGCTGGCAATTATATGTCCTACCAACGAGGAATGAATATTGGAAGGAAAAGACATGAACGAGTTTATAGATTTTCATAAAACAGTGTATAGTATGTATTTCAAGTAAATATGTATACTATCATTTTATTAATGCTCGCCATCTTCGCTTTATATGCAATGTTTAACTGTAGAGATACCCATAATATATTCAGTTATATTTGCATGTCGCGTATGCGTCTTTAAGAATAAGAATGGATTGAGAATGTAAATTTTAATCGATTCAATTATGTCTATTATGCAACATTTGCCACAGAAAATCTTTGAAAAAGAGCACGTTATGAATTCGACATTTTTTGTTATATTCTGTAGATTCTTCATTTTGACGGTTTTGGTAGTTTTAGTGTTATTAAGGCATCATTTCTCGCGTAGAAATAAATGTGCCGAAATATTCTTAGGTTTATTCGATTCGTTTCGAATCGGATATAAATCTCGATCATCTTCCTTCGGATTGATTACAGGTGACATTTTACATTCCATCTCCAGAATGCTGAGTTCAGGTTACATTATTACCTCTAACATCACCAATCACACCCAATCATACCGAAGTTGTTTAATTCACGCATAATAAATGCACCGGTGCAAAGAATAGGAGGGAAACAAAGCGGGGTAAAAAAAGAAAGAAAGAATACGTGAAAGAAGACGCGTGGTTGAGTGGCGTGTGTTGAACGCCAGGAGTAGAATGAGGAGGAAAGGGGTAAAAAAGGGGAGGACAGAAAGAAGCATGGCAGAGGTGGGTCGGTAGTTTCGCCAGTTAGCCGGGTTTAAAACAGCTGCCAAATTTCCCTCTCGGTCGAGAGAGTGAGAGTGACCCATCGAGAGTGAGTGTGTTCCACATCGCGTTTCGCACCGACACTACCTCCGGTGCAGCCGGCTGCACATGCACTTCTACATGCACTTCTACGTGCACTTCTACATGCAAGACCAACGAACACACACAAACGTAGCGCACCGATGCAGCCGGTCCGAGCCGTTGCCGAGCATCCATGCGCGCGCTCCAACATACATCACTGTATGTACACGGATCCCAATGATGCACGGAGTACACACATATGCCAAGTCGTGCACGTGTGCGCTTGAATATCTGACCGTGTAAATAGCGCACGGAGCACACTACCAAGCACGTGGCGAGTTTCGAACCCACCTCCTCTCTGTATACCGCGTTCTCCTACATCCATCCACTCCTACGTGTCTCCCTGCAAATGCATACCGCACGTGCATACAGCCACCAAACGTGCAGTGGAACCGTCTCCTCGATGCAACCCGAATACGCATGGATGGCCGATTCCATGGATTCGACTGGCGACCCGATATCTGTACGTTTCGGTTGCGTCGACTGTGGTTGGATTTTAAACTGGACTTATCGTTAGTTGAGTGCCTTCCGGACTTATTTGTGTAGGGATTGTGGTATGTATTGATTGTTGAGTGAATACGGCAACGCTTAAACGTTCAACGCGGTTAATGAATAATACTTAATATCAGAGTTATCGACACTCGTCTCTTAAATCCTGAATCTCAACTCTCAATTTTTAACGCTAGTCTCAATTCTTGGTCCCTCTCAAATTGTCTAATCTATAATGTCTCCGTTATACTACCGCTCTTATTTATATTCTAAACTATCCTAAGTCTCACACGCACTCTGTCTCTTTCTCTCTCGTACACTTTTCAAAAATCCACGCAAACCTGCTCGCCCTGCCTGAGCACACTTACTGATAAACCCAAACAATGTTTCCACTCAAAGCTAAAACACCGATGCTTCATTAATTATGTCTTATAAGTCTTGATCCAATTTGAAATTGCTTGTTGCGTACCTAATACTTACGTACCTAACCCAGACCTAACCGAAACTACTTGTTACATGACTTACAAAGTCCTCCGAGTCCTAAGTTCAAGTCTTAAGTCCGACACTCGTGTAAGTCTAAGAGCCCAGTCATGTTTCGACCATTTGAAATGGGGGACCAAAATGGACGACGTTCGATTAGGAAGAAGAAGAACATAAAGATTGGGGAAGAATCGGTGTTCGCTGAAGTATCTTGGACAAGTTGAGATGCACTGTTTTATTTGGCTAGAGGTAGGTGAACTCGAAAACGCTGATGGAGAGTTTCTGGGACTAGAGAGCAACAAGTAGTAACCACGTTTATATCGGCGAGGTTGGCTACGTGGGTGGATGCACAGTAGGTATTAGTAGAGACACGTAGGTGCATACATAACGTAAGCGAATATATAGGTCGGTTGCATAGCGCCGGCAACTGACGCAGCAGCAGCAGCAGCAGCAGCACCGTCACCCAGCATCACCAACCCACTCCTCGTCTACCCCCGAAAATTTCCCAACTTATATAAAGTGGGGTTTGCCTCGTTCACCGGTATCCACTCACCCCTTTCTATATTCGGTATATAGCCGTTATGTACACCGCACATAGTGCCCCGTCTACATCCCACCGTGAATGTTCCGTTCCTATTTACCCTCCTATATATATACCGCCCTATATAACACCGATAGTCCAATGTCGCAGCAACAGTTTGTCGGAATACGCCGAAAAAATAAACCCGAATCCTTTTTTACCGCCGACACTCGACGCCACGACGAATGCGGAGTGATTCATGGAGGAAATCGAATTACTTCGTAACGTGAATCGATTTATGATTGTTTCTTTATTGATGATAATCATTCTCCATACTCTGAGCTATAATTAGAACCGAGTATTAGATGATTACTATACTAGGTAGTTGTTCATAATAATTATTAATATTCTGTTGATGCTAGTCAGTTATAATCGATATTAATGATCGGTATTAGCAGGTTCGTAAGTCACATCGAGAATGGCGATTGTTAATGTGAACAAACTCATTGGATTATTCAAGAGAGTTATCGCGCCGATAAGCAATACGGCAAATATATAATAAAATTATCATCGCGACTAGATGCGCAAAGGGATAACGAAGCGCGGAGGGGTAGACGGGGGAGGGGGATAGGGGGAGAGTGAACGATATTAAAATCGGGGAACGGGAATAAAATAGCTCGTTACTAACTGGTCAAAGCGATGTAAAATCGGGTTTATATTATATTGAATTTCCGGTGAATTAAGCGCGCGGCGGTGGTCGGTGGTGCTCGCGTTCCTCAATGATTTTCGGTGGGAAATTAGCCATTAATAACGACGAAATGTGGTTAACCGGTGAGTCTTTTCATTGCTAAATCCAACGATTAAGCGTGACATTCGATTAAATAGCAATTAAATACGCTCGAATTGCATACCCGTCGTCCATTAAACGAAACGATAAATGTCCGTACAAACGGCCGCCATCGGTGCTCCTCGAAGTACCGTGCTTTTTATCAGGTTGGCAAAAATCATGATTAATCGCAACTGACATAATGTCCGACATTACCGAAGGACTTTATCGCGGACTTAATTAAGAAAAAATAATACACCGATCCACGTATTTTCTATAAATATGAGGACACTAAAAACGCATTCGATATTCGAAAAAGAAATAATAGTCTAATAGAATTTTTAAATTTACGTAAGTCAAAGAATTTTTATTAAATTAATTTAATCGTAGGAAATGAAATAATCATGTGAATGTTTGTTAATTCATGGATTATTGCATTCTATTCGTGCTTATATGTTTGCATCATCTTTTAAAGACACTGTCAACGGTCGAAGAATCGGCAGTGTTCCTTCAAACCGATCCAGAACCGATTTTAACAGTCCGTACGCCGTCTGCAGTGCCTTCGCGGGAGTGACAATGTTCGCATCGTGAATTTAAATAGTTTCGTGGATCGTGAGACCGGGGACCGTGAATAGTAAACGTCGAAACCCATAGGTTCTCGCGAGGAATTCTAGTTGGCAGATTCGCCATCATTTTCAGACTTAACCGTGTAAGGCACCGTCATTTTTAGACTCAGTCATGTAATTCACCATCATTTCAAACTCAACTCTGTAAGTCACCATTATTTTCAGACTTAACCATGTAAGGCACCATCATTTTCAGACTTAACCGTATAATTCACCATCATTTCAGACTTAACCGTGTAAGTCGTTTTTATTTTTAGACTTAACCGTGTAAGTCATCATCATTTTCAAACTTAAGCGTGTAATTCGCCATATTATCGAGATCATCAAAGCATCATCAAGCACCAATAAAACAGTCGCGAAATTCGAGATACCCGCAAAGTGTAAAAAAAGTGCAATGAAAATAACGACACGAACTTATCCAGCGAATTTTCTCGTTCTAATATCGTTATCATTAGACAACCAAAATGACGCTAATCGTCCGATATCCGATAACCCCGAACCTGAATCCTCTAACCCTCAGCTCTGAGTGAATTCCACGCCCTGATAACTCAATGAAACTTTCTCGACATCCAGCCGCCGTGGTTTCGTACGTCTCGAAATTAAGTTAATTTCCCAGTTTACCAGGAGTTCCTGCGATCGGTGAAAGCGCATTTTCCGCGGAACTTTTGGGACAATCAGTAACCCTGTCGTTCCGCGTCCTTGAAAATTTGGAATGCGCCCACACGTAGTAGCTACGCGGAACTTGAGTGGATCGTTGGAGTTAAAGCGAAGCTTTTCTCGGTCTCTCCAACGGTTGTCTGGCCATATTTTGGCGGTACCTACTTGTTGCGCGGAACGTGCTGCGTGTGTGCATCCACTCTACTTGTCTGTATGGAACCAGTCCGGAATCTACATACCGTATCTACTACGTACAGTCGACATCGATGCAGATTGCTTGCCACAAGTACATATACTACTAGTCAAAAGTTTGCCATCACTTGCTGCGTCTTCATTCCAACGTTTACTTTAAACGTTGGAATGAACATTAAAAGTAACCAGAATATAAAACCATCGTCCATTTGATCATTTTACCATTGATATTAAACTTTTGAGCATAATTTAAGTGTAAAGTTATTTTACATTTATGTGTAAGTATAACCGAATGTATACTCGGTAGTTTCAGTGTTAATATCGGATGGATAAGCATCGTGCTGTTCTGTTATTTTATAGTATTATGTAAAATAGGATGATAATGGTGTCGAGCATCGGCGGAGGCAGAGCGGTTAGAGAAAGGCGAAGATTCGTTCGCGATCGGGAGTTATCCGCGGGAATAAACTCGTGTGCGAGAATACTTACGTAATGGCAATTACGGTGGCCACGATACTTACGAGTAAACATCGGTTCGTTACGAGAGTTTATGCACGCGTTATTCTATGTCAGCGTACCTTGCACTTACAATTACTTCGGAACGAACGAAGACCCTTTTGCTGTCCCAGATAATACGGGTGAATGTATTCCCGTATACTGGTGACTGCTGACGCCATTTATACTCGCATTAGATGAAAGTAATACTATTTCAATTATTGACTCCTTTCGAAAGCCTTCGCGCGACGCTCGGGAAATGTTGTTACGGTTTCAATGACAGCTTAGGGAATGCTTCGGAAATTTTAATACACTTGTTTCGACGCAAAATGAGCTTGGCACATGTTTGGGGATCATCTACCATCGATTTGGGTGATTTAGAGGGAATTTTGGGGACTTTGATTTTTTGACAATTTTTGAAGGTATACCCCTTCACATTTTTGCGATTTTGGGTCGACCCATTTTTGGCCGAAAAAATTTTTATACCACTTCTTTCGACCCAAAAACGTCCTAGAATATGTTTATACATCATCTACCATCGATTTGGGTCATTTAGAAGTGAAATTGGCGACTTTCATTTTTTGAGAATTTTTGAAGGTATACCCCTTCACATTTTTGCGATTTTGGGTCGACCCATTTTTCGACCGAAAAAACTTTTATACCACTTCTTTCGACCCAAAATCGTCCTAGTACATGTTTATACATCATTTACCATCGATTTGGGTCATTTAGGAGCAAAATTGGCGGCTTTCATTTTTTGAGAATTTTTGAAGGTATACCCCTTCACATTTTTGCGATTTTGGGTCGACCCATTTTTCGACCGAAAAAATTTTTATACCACTTCTTTCGACCAAAAATCGTCCTAGAATATGTTTATACATCATCTACCATCGATTTGGGTCATTTAGGAGTGAAATTGGCGACTTTCATTTTTTGAGAATTTTTGAAGGTATACCCCTTCACATTTTTGCGATTTTGGGTCGACCCATTTTTCGACCGAAAAAATTTTTAAACCGCTTCTTTCGACCAAAAATCGTCCTAGAATATGTTTATACATCATCTACCATCGATTTGGGCCATTTAGGAGCGAAATTAGCGACTTTCATTTTTTGAGAATTTTTGAAGGTATACCCCTTCACATTTTTGCGATTTTGAGTCGACCCATTTTTCGACCGAAAAAATTTTTATACCACTTCTTTCGACCCAAAATCGTCCTAGAATATGTTTATACATCATCTACCACCAATTTGGGCCATTTAGAAGCGAAATTAATTAGGCTGACATTTTGATCCTATATTTACCCCCTGGTAGTGATAAAAGGCAAATTAAATAAGCAATATTGCTCCCATGAATTATCTAAAGGTTTTCGCGTAATACAATAATTATTTGATATCGAACATCGAATTTGTTCTACTCGATATTACCAGAACCCAACAAAACTTGCACTCCGCATTTCATTAACGCATCAAGATAATAAATACACGGCCAATAAAATGAATTACGTAATTTGTGTAATCAATGGAATTATCATGAATTTAATTTAAGTAATTGATCAACCGGAAGTTTCTACCCAGGAATAAAACCGAAAAAGATTAACGGTCATCCCTGTTATTGAATAATAACGATTCGCAATTATCATATATTAAATCCACCAGAAAGCGATCGGCAATAGTGGTTTAATTAATTAAGCGACATAAACAACGAACGGTACGCTCGAATCATCTCCGCAATTTAAACTTCCCGCCATACAAAATCGAAATCTTTTCATAAATTTTCTCTCGCTCAGAGTTCGAACAAGTTCGGTCGTCGAGCGCACCGTAATTTTTTATGCCGGCGCTACGTATCGGCTTGGATCGTCGTCGTTGACGTCTCCGTCGGCGGATAGCACCGCTTTAACATTGCAAGGCGTGACGTCGTTGAGTGTAAAGCGCGAACGGCTCCGATAAGCGGAGATACGGTCAAGGCCGACTTGGATACCGGCCTATCCGTTCTCTTTGCAATGCCGGCAACTCGTTACCGGAATCAAAGCGTTTTAACACGCGCCGGAACGTCGAGTGTCGTTCGCACCGGTTCGGATAAACCGAACTAACCAAAAGAACGGAACCAGAAAAGAGTTCCGATCGTTTAACCGCCGTCGTGGAAACATTTTGTTTCCCCTTCGAGACCGGCGAATTCGGCACGGCCTTCGAGTGCAGAAGCCGTCTCTCGATTGGCTCGACTGACCCACTGCCACTGACCTTGAGTCCCTCCGACTGCACGGCCGACGAAATGCAGGGGCAGGGTCGCCCGCAGATTCGGCAATGGTTGCCGCAGACGGCTATATACTCGGTGTTCGTTAACTTCCCGATCATCTTAGCGCGAAGTAACTGGTGAATGAAGATATTCGGATCATTAATTATTTGTTTATTATATCATTTAGTTTAGTAGGAATCATTCACGAATTATTTCGTGGACGATGCTCCGCGAGAATGTTTGTAGGTTAGGAATCGTTTGATATGCAGAGCGTATAGTTCGCGTGATATTTATGACTGACGAGGTTTTGTAAATCGTTGCGAATGATGTTCCGTGAGGTATATTGGAACTGTTGTAATTCGAAAGCATGCGTTATGGTGGACACCCTGTAGAAAGCATCGCGGAGAACGGAGAGAGGAGGAAGAATCGAGTACGCTGGTTAATGCATCCGTCCAACTAGTCTCACGGCCGAATTATTCAATCGGTTTATCTCATTCCGCTAACTTTCTCCCAATGACGAGGAAATCCAGGGAATTTCAAGTGCATCCTCGTGCGATCATTTTCGAGTGGGAATTATTCGCGAAATAAAGTGAAAGTTTCCGGAGATATCGGGTATCTACTTACGAGGAGAGTTTGTTAGTTTTGTGTTAGACTTTGCAACGAGATTTTCAATTATTACGTTGACCAATAAGTTCGTGCGAATTTATCGTGTGAGTAAAAGACAATTTTTATTCGATTTAAAATAGTAATACAAACCACACAAACTTTTTCGTTAACACAGTAATTCTATAGCACACAATTTTAAGTGTCATGGTCCATGCGTTTTTCAAAAAAGGGTTTCAATTTAGACGCGATTTCCATACATTTATGCATCGTTCACTGTACGATGTGAAGTTAGCGGCACGCGTAACGTTTCCGACTCACAGCACTCGGACCCGAATTCGACTAACGTCACGTTGTACAACGTAAGATATATAAATGTATAAAAATCGTGTCTAACTTTAAACCTCTTTTTTTAAAAAAGACATGGGATATCGCATCTAAAAATGGTGTGCTATAGAATTAGTTATGCTTATACTATATCATTTGAAAATCATCGTTGAAAAATGTCACAAACAATTGACAAAGCTCTCCTCGTTAGCCATTCGGCTGCGATTCGGGGAACGGTAAAATGGCAAACGTTCTTTCCGTGGAATATTCTGTTTAACCTGATAATGCGCGCGAGATAAGATCGCAGTTACACCATTGGTCCGCCCTCCTTTTTTTTCTTTGATTTTATTTCTGACCGATAGGTCATTCCGACATCTTTTCAACGAAACGACGAACGCGTTGAGAGTAACCTTGTCGCGCACCTTGATCCCGTCGTCTCGAGGATTGGTCGAGGGCGCGAAATTCGTTACGAAGGTTTCGCCACAGGGTCGAAGGAATTACCGAGGAGGAGAGAGAAGAAAGGGTAAAAAGGAGAGGACGAGAAAGAAAGATAAAAATGTGAAGAACGGATGAGTGTAAGTAAATTCGGACTTTCGTGGAGGGGGAAGACCTTGGTTAGCTGCGCGTTCCTTTTTTCCAGCAAAACACACGTTTGGCGGAGTTCATTACCTTGGTACCGGTCTCCAGGATTGGCACCAGGTACCGATATTTAATTAACCCTTTAATTAAACAAGACAATTAGATGCGACTTTTTAACACTTGCTTATTGCAATTTTAAGAAATAGTGGAATTTATGTAAAGATATATCTAATTCATAAATCGAATGCGCGCCATCCGATTTTCGAGGTCAATGGGTCAAAGTGAATAAATAATAAAATTGGAACTGGTCTTCGCAAGTTTATTGAATAATTGTAATTAGGCTATTAAAGTGTTAACATATAATTAATTATTAAGACAAATTGAATTATCGAAACAAACGGATGCGCGTTTTTAAAACTTGCCGATTCCAATTTTAAGAAATAGTTCAATTTATGTAAAAATATATCTAATTCATAAATCGAATGCGCACCATCCGATTTTCGAGGTCAATGGGTCAAAGTGAATAAATAATAAAATTGGAACTGGTCTTCGCAAGTTTATTGAATAATTGTAATTAGGCTAGTAAAGTGTTAACATATAATTAATTATTAAGACAAATTTAATTATCGAAACAAATGGATGCGCGTTTTTAAAGCTTGCCGATTGCAATTTTAAGAAATAGTTTAACTTTTTAAAAATATATCTAATTCATAAATCGGATGCGCACCATCCGATTTTCGGTGTCAAAGTGAACAAATAATCAAATCCGTTGCAATTAGAATTTTGTATCATTATTTTGGAATTGGTCTTCGCGTTTAATAACGGACCATATAATTAGACTATTAAACTGCTAATACTTAATTAATTATTAAGACAAATTTAAGTATCCAAATAAACAGACACGCGCTTTTAAAACTTGCCAGATGCAATTTAAAAAAAGAACAGATCTTACATAGAAATAAATCTGGCCCATATTTTGAGTGCTTATCCCCAATTTTCGGGGTCAAGGGGTAAAAATAGACGAACAAGACAAATTTGTTATTAATAATGATACATATTGGTTTGAAGCGGAAGAGGGATGAGAATATCGCGATACTTCCCGAGTAGTAATCGGTAGAATTGATCGAGGAAGAGGGAGATCGAAACGTTCGATGTCCAGCCGCTATCTAAAACACCGACGAAGATTTCGTGTGCGTGGCTCCGCCTCCTACTTCTATCCGGCCCATTCTAAACAAATGAATCATGCTCCACCAAAATGGCCGACTGAATTTAGACGTCACGTGGCGACGACGTGTTAGCGATCTTGCAGACTGCTACGTACATTTCTACATACGCGATATAAATGCATTCCCATGCTAACCGGAGTAACACCAGACTGCGCGTCCTTCCGCGGAGGATGCTATTATATCGCGCACTGCAATTGCACCAGGAACTTTGACTCGTGCGCACACCTTCTGCGCCGTTCATCAACATCCTCTAGATCCAATATAATCATGAATATATTTAATCAATGTCTTCAATTAAGTACTGCAATTGGTAGACGTAACTACGCCGATATGGCGGGGTTTGTGTGACCTCCATTTTTCGTGCGCCGAATGAATTTTTATTGGCCCGGGGGGGGGCTACGAAATAGTATCGGTTTCCCAATCAGAGAGTGATATGGACGACTCGTATGGATGAATAGGATGTTTGGGATCGCAGGGTGAGGCGATTTGACGCGGCTAAACGCGCCGGTAGGCGTATATTTTTCGGTAGGTGGCTCAGGCATTGGTTCACAAAGAGAAAGGCTGTAGAGCGGGCCGGCTACCTATATAACGGCCTGCTGCTTAGAAGGCCGACGGAAAATTTAATGTCAAGTATACATGGAATTGGATTTGCCGCGCGAAACAACGACGTTCTTGCGGTCAATCGTATCTTCCCCTTCCTCTCTCTAAATCTTATGTATATACGTATATACACGACTGATCAGAGGCCAGATAGACAAACAGAATTTCTAGCGACATCGTCTGACAAGAATCAGCTACAAAAGATGTGATTTTGGGACGACAAATTTGATGTTACTTCAACATTATTTTTAGGTGACATATACTTTATTTATTTGCGTTGCATTTTTAATATGACAGGATTTAATATATTCTATATTCTGTATAGATATATATTCTACAAGAATTAAACGTGGCATGTGACAATTCAACGCGATTATGTATTTTATATTATTTGTAGCGACATGGTTTTATAAGAATCAGCCTCAAAAGATGTGATTTTGGGACGACAAATTTGATGTTCCTTTAAAACTATTTTTAGGTGACATATACTTTTATTTATTTGCGCGGCATTTTTCATATGACAGGATTAAATATGTTCTATATTCTGTATAGGAATATATTCCACAACAATTAATATAATAATAATTATACAAAAGTATGTGCCACCTAAAATGACTGCCGGTGCCTCACGCGATGCCGCAAATTCCCGGAATTGAATTTAATCATTCTCGATTACTCACAAATTAATGAATAATTAACGAGCTTATTAATTCCTTCACCGAACTTCCTCCTTGCCAATTTTACGTTTCTTCTCTGAACAAAGTTTATGTAACACACATTTTCACAATTCTCATTGAATTTTTAATATGACGCCATTAATTCTTTTCAAAGATAAAACCAGACAGCAACAGGTTAAAATACGCGATATCAAGAGAACTTAATTTTTAACGTATTTTCGTTCGAACGGAATTCGAAACTGAAAAGAAAGAGGAGATGAATTCGGTGGAAGATTGCGTAATAGTCGGCGCGGCAGTTAGAGCCGTTTAGAGGGGGCGTCACGAGGCACCCTATCTAATCTGCAACTTTCGACTGCCATCTTGAAACTCGAGGCAAGCCGTGTCGGACGATTATCTAACGAATTTCTAAACCGTCCGTTTGCTTCAAGGTCCAGCATGCCTGCTCCTTTTTACGACATTTTTATCCCTCCCTCCCCCCTCCGTCCCCTCCTCTCCCTCCCCCTCCCACCCCCCGCACTCGACGCGACCATTCTTCACGAGTTCTTGCGCAAAGTTTGAAGCGGTCCGCTAAAAAGATAGGCTCGTCGGAGATAAGATAATCCGATAAACCGATAGGGCCCCACTTCGTGTCACCCGTCATTTTATGCGGCTAAAACTCACCGTCGATCGGATTTAATCGAATATAATTTTGGCATCATTTTATTCGTTCACATTTGAAGCACATTCCTTTATTGAAATGATATTCGATAAACTAAGGTGATTAAATCAGATTACAATTGCAGTGGGAGATGAAGAATTTTTAATTATTACGATATTCATGCAATTGAAGAGCGAGGAAATAATATATCAGGGCTGGTGGGAAGTAGTCAGTTTAAGATGTTCTCGGATCGTTTGTCGCAAGAAATTATTGAAAATCGGCTAATGAACTTTTCGGACGAGGTATTGTTTAACGATCGCTACCGTAGTACGATCGGGATCGAGGAACCCGATCGGTGGATTTGTCACGACGAAATCACATATTTCCAAGTCGATCGTTACGGTTTCGCCATCGGGGCATGACTCTCACGTGACAATAACGTCGTTGTCGTGACTGTGATTTAACCAGAAAGTATGACCGGCTCAGCCCGGAGCGTGCTTCGGACATCTTTTCTCCGCTCTCCATCATGCACGTTATCCCATGCGTTTATAAACGGAAGATATTTCTCAGCGTATCATTCGTGTCTCTTTATAAACGATTATACATATTTTATTAAAATTGCCGATGCCAATATTACTGAAATTCGAATCAAATATACCGCGAATATTCGTCGATTTTTCAATGTTTTTAAAGTTACGATAATTATGTAAAGTAAGACATATATCGTGGAGTGTAGAACTTAAACAGTTTTATTTTCAGACGTTATATACACGTTACGGAAGCATATCTCAAGGTATCGTATAACACGGATCTCGGCGTGGCGTTCAACGTATTAACTCATTAACTTCTGAATAATAACACGCCACGCAATTAAAATAGAAACATAGACGTCCGCTGCCAAAATGATGAAAATCACTGAATAAATATTTTATCAACATCACTTATTATTAATTACTACTAATTTCACTCATTAACTTCTGAATAATAACGTGCCACGCAATCGAAACTGGGACGTGGACGGCGGGTACCAAGATGGCCGCCGTCGCTTCACGCGATCCAAATTTCCCGGGTTGAATTGAATCGTTTTCCATCGGTTACAAATGAATATATAATTAACGCGATTATTATCTCCTTCTTTCTTTAACAGACTTGTATTTCGGAAGAGCGGAAATAAATGAATTCCGTGGTCGGTTCATTCAGTGCCGTCAATTTGGTATTCGTTTCTTGTCCTTTACCAACGACATCGCTTGTCAATCTTGACGAAAAATGTCGGTGAATAGAGCATGGCGCTACTCCATGACGATTAGAGTTTAAATTTCAAATCGCAGCAGCAACTGCATCAAATTGTCTCCTATTAAAAGTGTCATGGCCACGATGCCGTGCACTGCGGGGGAGCGGGGATGTCGTGCGGCACACCGAACGTCTGCTCCAGCCTCCACGTGTGTGCGACCACCGATCAAGATGGAAATATACGACGACCAAAGTAACTTCGTTGTACGAATACTCGGCTAGTTATATTCTTCATAATGTCGAGTGTCTTTTGAACCGAGAGGAATGTAGTTCATCAAGTATTAACAGTAACTTTACTATTAATAATAACTTTACTATTATAAGATTATGGTTGTTGCGACGGAAATGTAAAACTGATTATGTATATTGTGTACTAAACGGTAGTTGCAGGTAAAATTAAATTAAATTAAATTAAATTAATTAAATAGTTTTATGATTAGTATAAATATGTACTTCGGAAAAGTAATCGAGACTTGGTCGCGTAGACTGTTTTCTTTAATATGTTCTATAATATATTCGGAAATTTTTATTTGTAGTATGTGCGATTAAAAATTTAATTCTAGTGCATATTCGGAAATCAACCCGGTCGGATTTAGAGTTTTAATTGGTTCTGATTAATAGATGATTTGATGTTCTATCGAATTTTATTTATCGGTTTGATTTATATTCGTGGATTGTTTTTGATGTAATTCAACTTTTTGTAGAGCGAACATTTTATAAATCGAACATTTTGTGGTCGAACATTTTGGAGATCGACGATTTTATAAATCGAACATTTTGTGGTCGAACATTTTGTCGATTGACAATTTTACAGATCGAATTTTTTGTAGATCGATTATTTTGTAGGTCGAACATTTTGTAGATCAAATAATATCGAGATGAAAATTACAGCGATTACTCGGAGAAGTTGGAATTCGGAGGTTTCGCGCGTAGGAAGCTCGGCGAGCGTATATACGTTGAATACAGCGAGGTCTCATTAAATTCGATTCTAGAAGGATCGTGTTCCACGAAGAAAAGTTGAAAAGGAACGGGGCAAGGAAATCAATAAAACTCGCATGTAAGAATGCATTAAGGCGATCTATGACCGTAAGACAAAGCAATGCGACTGAAACAGGTTCCGGAGAACCGAAGGAACACGAGGAACGTAGAGTTGGTGTGCGGTTGGTGTGTTCGGTGCACCGTGTATCGTGGCTTTACGAAATGAGCAAGCGTAGTTAACTCTAAAGATAGAAGGTTGATGTCTCCGACTAACGTAACGCATAGCTTTTAAATCAAACTCGTGGAAAAGACAAAAGAACGCATGGGGAATTACTTGTCTCTCGATCAACTGCGAAAGCAAGCCACGATTCCAACGTATCGTCGCCCACGTTACAACCGTTCGCCGGAAACTGCGCACCGAAGTATTGCTCAATGAATTCAGTCGAACGTTTCTTAATTCGCCGGCGAGTCAATTTCTAAATTCCATCTCTCAACAGATTCGAGAACCCGTTACGAATCTTCCCGTTTCACGTACCACAAACGTTTTCATCCCCCATCCATCACGTTCGGAGTACCAACGTTATATTCCAATAAGACTGTTAAACATCGAAATTCTCAACGAGTCGTAAACTTTTGTTGGATTCTGTACACTCGTAGTGAAGCGGTGTACATAGTTGCAGGTAGAAGAGAGTCCGGTAGTTGGAGGGAAAATGTGAAATTGGACCAACGACGTCGTTTCTACCAGTCGACGGCGACGACGACGACGACGACGACGACGTCGTCGATGACGAGCACAGCGCGACAGACTCGCGTTGGTTCCGCGATTCTCCGTGGATTTTCTTGTTGCAACGAGGACGTAGAGACACGGTGGGTTAAATCGTGGTGGTTCCGTAAGTAGAAGAAGGGGGGTACTTAGAGAGTACGAGCGTGCGTGTGCGAGTCGAGTCGAGTATCGTCACGTTGGCAGTGACAGAGGTAATAGTGGTGGTCACGGTCGTAGTGGTGGTGAGTGGAAGGTCATGTGTGTTGGTTGCATCCACGATAGGATAGCAAAGGATGGTTGATTAGTGTCGGTTTGTAATGGATAAAGGTGGTAGTAAGGTGGTGGTGGTGGTGGTGGTGGTAGTGGTTGGATGTGGTGGTGGTGGATAGGAAAGATGGTGGGGTGGTTGTATGGCGGCGCTCTAAGCGCGCAAGCCGCACCGTCCGACGCGGATGCAGTTACGGGAGCGCAGCGCGACCCAACGCAACTCGACGGAGAACGTGTCGCATAAATCCGGAGCCGGATCAAACATTCAGGCCTGGCCCAAAGTGGTGCGTGTTGCGTCAGTCCGTCGTCTCAACCTTCCTCTCGCATCTGTGCGCCCGTGAAAACCAACAACCGAGTGAAAGCCCCATTAAACGGACAAAGGGTCGTTGCGGAAGGGTCAAGCCAAAGGGAAAACAAAAATATTCCACCGGTGTTCTTTCTGTCCCCGAGTATACAAGTACGTCTCGCGGAATAAGATATCGCGCGGTGAGAAAGGACAAGGAGATAAAAGAAGGGAGGGACATAGAGAGAGAGAGTGTGTGTGTGTGCGTGTGTGTGTGTGTGAGAGGGACAGTGATAGAGAGAGAAGAAGGACAACAATCGCGAAGGTGTTCACGAAAAGAAAGAAACAAGTGTGATCGTTTTTTCGTGTGGTTTATCGAAAGGAGTCGTTGCCGTTGCCGTCGTCGTTGTCGCTGCTGTTGACGTTGTTTGTTGTTATTGTGCACGCACGCCGTCGTCCTTGATTCACGTACGCACGCCCTCGCCTTTGACAGTAATCGTTCTCCAGTTCGCCCAGTGGCCTCGGTGTGTTACAACCAAAAGAAAACGCTGTGTTACGCGTTCAACTGTCGGGGATACGAAAGATCGGCGTACGATGAGAGGCCGTGTCTGGTAACCAGTGAGAAGAATTACGATCGGACGTCGAGAAACGAGAAACGAAAAACGAAAAAAAAAAGAACGAACCTCCGAACGATGTTCCGTCGAATGTCACCGCCGTTGCCGCTGTTGTTATTGTCATCGTGATCGTAATATCGTGTTCTTCGGCACTCCGTGTTACGGCTGCCTCGCGCCGAATAACCGATAAACTCGTCGTTCTGTGTGCCCTTCTTGAAGTCGGTGAAACGATTCGCAAAAGGTCAAAGTAGAAAGGAACCGAGGAATACCGGCATTTTGAAGGATCGGGGAGAACCGGAAGGATCGAAACAGTGCGGAGCAACAGGCTCCTTGCGTGGAAGGAAGAAAGGTGGAGGGGCGCCGGTAGGAGAAGTTCGGTGCAAGCGTCGATCGCATTTCGTTAGTTCGCACTTGCTCTCCTTTTTTTGATAGCTCCGTCGTTAGAGTCCTTCGTGCGCGTACTAACCACTCGGCGGAATCGCGTGTGATTATTCACGGTGATTAATACTAAGAACGAAGAGATACGAGCAACGAAACGGAAGATAATGTCGCGGAAGATGAGTCCGGGAAACGGGGTTCGGCTCGGTACGAGATTATCGGCGTGTTCTTACGAAGAATTCTGAGTGGCTCGGCATCGAGGATCCTCGTGCGAGAAGAAGGAAGTGCAACTCGGTGATTCTTCCTGTCGCGACAGTGAGTACCCGGCACAGTGTTATTTTTCTCTATAAACGACGGAATGGATGTCCTCTCTTAGGAAACAAGTGCATGTGCATTTTGGATGCATGTACGCGCGCGGGTGTGTATGTATGATTGTGCGCGAGAGAAAGAAAACGAGACGTAGAGGTAGAGGAAAGGAGAAAAATCGAGTGGGAGGGTTGAAGAAGAGTTTCAAAGAGAAAGAGAGTGAGTCGCGTAGAGATGAGACGAGGAGAGGACTAGTTAAAAAAGGGGAGAGGAAAGGAGGAAGAGAGAGAGGAGTAGTTGCGCGAGTAGAACGCTCGCGCGCGCGCGCGCGCGTTCCTTCTCTTTGGAAGAGAGTGTGCACGTGTCATCGTGTATATATGCGACTGTAGGTGCGTGAGAGAGGAAGAAAGACGAAGAAGCAGATCGCGGTGAGGAAACGGTGAGGAAAGGTTAAAGGGAGGGAGATCGACAGGCCGCAAGACGGACTAGAGTGCCTCTTAGATACCAAAATGGCCGAAAAGTCCGTGCACTCTTAACGCATTATCCGCCTTAACAGTTACGTGTCGAAGTACGGATTCCTCCATTAACATCCGGTATAAATTAACCTTAACGAATCGTCTGATTTCCTCCACGATGTTCGGAGAAACTCGCTGCTGATTAAAAGTGTCAAATGTGAGTCCCGATCTTCATGCTTTTTCGTTCGCGATTGTCCCACGTTCCCGTCGAAGGCACTCCGTTCCGTCGGAATAATTCGCGCTTGAATTCCCGCACGAAATTGCCGATTTTCACGAAACGATTACCACGGGAAATAGGAGGAACCTTTTTCACGGTGACACCGAGATTCGAAATGTCTCCGCCCCGGGCAATTTTCTTATCAGTGTTTCGTCTACGATCGCCTACCTTTTCTCGACTTAATTTCCTCTCTCGCTTTGCGTTGACCTCGTTACGTCCGCGCGAGACGATATTAATTTCTGCATACTATTTCCCACGCTTGAATTTTTTTTCTTTCTAGATTTATACCTCGAACCGTACCACCGATTGGTACTCGGTAGAAAATTCCGACTAATTTCTGCCACCGATTTAACGTCGCTATTGCGTGACGCACATTTTAATCGGCAATTCAGAATACCATGCAACACGGGTTCCGATATTTATAGAAATAAGTGTGCGCGAAATTTAGGACAGCGAAGTATGAAATTATAACGCGGTGCAATACGTTAATTGGATATTTAATATCGCATAGATACCAAGTGATTACGAAAGAATTCCTTGCGCGTTACTCAGGATCGGTTGCGGAAACCTGTCGCTCCAGAACTTGGTGAGACCGGTACCGTTCGTATTTTCAATATACAAGGACAGTCTAAGCTCGAAAGTCTCCGTTGCTTTTAACCCTTTGACCGCGGCGTGTTCTAACAGAAAACCATTAACATCGTAAGATGCGATATTCGCGTGACGGTAATTGACACTAAATTGTGCCGATAAAAATCAGAAAAATCGAGGAGTTATTGAGATTCAGTTACTTGATCGGTTGTTATGTGACACTTAACAATAGTTTCACACTGTCTTAATTACTAAAAAATAAATGCGTGTTACAGACTAAACATCACTAGTCATATATATACGCAATTCGTAGTGAAAGGGTTAATCACGTCTATAGAACTGTCATTTAATACTTTACCTCGCGAAAAAATGTCAATTATAGAATCGTATTCAGCAACATTGACGGATTACATATTTTCGCGTTTGCGACTTTATATAATTCATTTACGAGCGCAATTTCCTTCGGCTGAATAAAAAAGCACGGAATAATTGACGAGCGTCAGATAATATGTTAATTAACGATCGACCCAGTTTTAAAGGCGAATCGGCGTCCTGCGATAGGTCGGTTGACATGGCGAAGGCGTCCGAAGGATTATTTTTGAGCGCGAAACTTAACTGACCGATGCGGGGAGCTGAGCGGAATCTTCTTTGGAAAAAGGATGGCGCGGGACGCAACGTGTAAACAGATTCTTGTATGTTTACGTAGCGGTTTATTAAGTATGCCCAATCGACCGATGCGCGCTTGGTTCGCGTGGCAATTAGAACAAGCATGTCGCAAAAAGAACGCACAGGCTGTGTGCGAGGCTAATTCGATGGAAATGCGTGTTAGCCACCGTGTGTTAGACCTCCTGCGGAAGATTCCTTTTTGTCGCGCGATTAATCGCTCCTATTCGCACGAAATCTCGATAGAAATTCATTGTGCTCTCGTTTCCTGGTTTAAAAAAAGAAAAGAGTTCGATGTAGAGTCGTGCGGACGCCATGTTGGATTTTGGTGAAAGAACTCCGTTTTTGATGAGATTTTATTAATAATGTTATCGCTTCCTGGTTTAAAAATGTACTTGGTTTTGAGTCGTTTGGATGCCATGTTGGATTTTGGTGAAACAACTCCGTTCTTGATGAGATTGTATTAATAATGTTATCGCTTCCTGGTTTAAAAATGTACTCGGTTTTGAGTCGTTTGGACGCAATATTGGATTTTGGTGAAACAACTCCGTTTTTGATGAGATTTTATTAATAATGTTATCGCTTCCTGGTTTCAAAATGTACTCGGTTTTGAGTCGTTTGGACGCCATGTTGAATTTTGGTGAAACAACTCCGTTCTTGATGAGATTTTATTAATAATGTTATCGCTTCCTGGTTTAAAAATGTACTCGGTTTTGAGTCGTTTGGACGCCATGTTGAATTTTGGTGAAACAACTCCGTTCTTGATGAGATTTTATTAATAATGTTATCGCTTCCTGGTTTAAAAATGTACTCGGTTTTGAGTCGTTTGGACGCCATGTTGAATTTTGGTGAAACAACTCCGTTCTTGATGAGATTTTATTAATAATGTTATCGCTTCCTGGTTTAAAAATGTACTCGGTTTTGAGTCGTTTGGACGCCATGTTGAATTTTGGTGAAACAACTCCGTTCTTGATGAGATTTTATTAATAATGTTATCGCTTCCTGGTTTAAAAATGTACTCGGTTTTGAGTCGTTTGGACGCAATATTGGATTTTGAAGAAAGAACTCGATCGCGCGACGCCATTTTATTATCAGAATTTGTTGGATCTCTAAAAGAAGTTGCAGAACAAGCACGATGAACCGAGGTTATATATTGACCACAGGCAACAAGTATTATACAATTTTTCATAGTTCCCTAATTTCATACGATTTCTCTTATTTTCATAATTTTATTCAATTTTTCATATTTTCCACATTTTCTTTATTCAATGTATCCTCCACTTTCACTCATAAACTTCTCCTATCTTTTATACACCTTCGTTTCTTGATCCCATTTTGACTTTCACGTTTTCAAAAATGCGACTATTTTCACGTAAAAAAAAGGAAAGGAAAAGAAAACTAACTCGAACCGCGCGAACTTTCCGACCAACCCGATACGGTCAACCGACTACAAGTAGACTGGAGCCTCGCGCTTATCACGCTCTTCGCTGGTGTGCTATATATACACTAATGATAATACATTATTGGTTGGTAGTTAATTAGCGAATAGAAGATGTGATTTAGCGATCGGTGGAGGAAGAAGCTTCCTGGTACGTCCGATCATTTGCAATGTCGTTGAATAAGGGAAATCGTGGTTCGTAGTCAGACAGACTCATCGACGTGACTCATTTTCGTATGTCGACGATTCATTCTTAGCCTCGAATTCGTATCGATAGTGCATTCCAGTCGCGATCCCCGATAAATCGTGATGCCACACCGGAAATGGAGAACGCCAGCATCCATGTCACTCGCGTGGATGATGGGTTCGTTTAACACTGGAACTACCAACCTAAAAATCGCCTTTGTTTACTTCGTAACACTGGGCTTTATTAGGGGTACCGGAAAGTAATCAATTATTTTTCACATACTTTATGGAACAATCTTTCAATGTCATAATTTCATTTTTGGTTAAATATCAAATTTCCTCAATTTCGATACGAAAACATTCTTTATTCCCGAATTAATTACTTTCCGGTGCCCGTAATATTTTCTTCTATTTTTAGAAAAAAACGAGGATCGTATATTTATCTGTGTAATAAAATTCAATACTGGAACTACCGGGGATGTATTCAGCTATATTTGTAAAAAAAGGATGGATGGAAGGAATAAATTAATCGACTTGTTTGTGTTCATTGTTAGAAATGTTAGAAATTTGAACAATTTTGACGTTTTGACGGATTTGGTAGTTCCAGTGTTAACACTGGTGTAAAAGATTTCCATGTAAAGCTGACCAATTGGCTTTTCAAATATGCCGGACAAAATTTTAATGGAACGTGGTATTTTATTTGGAGTAATGTGCTGGAAATATTTTTAAAATGATCGTGTAATATTTATTTTTCCGTGACAAGTATGAGTTATAATATTTGTAGGGTTGCCAAAAATAACTTATTTCTGATCATGCGTCACTAAACTACTGAATTATTAAATATTCTTTAATAACTGATACGAATCTTTAAATAATAGGTGTCGCTAAAAATTCAATTATTTTTGTTCAAATCTTACAAAAAATGTAATTATTAAATATTCATTAATAATTGATACAATTTCTTTAATAATAGGTGTCATTAAAAAGTAAATTAATTAGTGTTTAGATGCCACCAAAAAACTGATTTATTAAATATTCATTAATAATTAATACGAATTTTTTCATAATAGGTATCATTAAAAAGTAAGTTATGTTTTGTTTAAATGTCACGCAAAACTTAATAATCAAATATTTCCAAGTCCGAAGAGACGAAAATTCGCGGCATAAAGTGGCAGTTGTCGAAAGTCGAATAAAAACACGTCTTTATATTTTTGCATTAAAAAACAATTCTCGAGCGTAGTTTTCGGAAGCATATCGTGTCGAGATTACGGGAATCATTGTTTTTAATGTAAATTCATTGGAAATCCGCGAGGAGATTCGTGACACCGTCACAAAATACGGACTGCTTTTGTTCCGTGACGATTTGCGGAAAAAAAAGGAAGTGTTTGTTGGCGGAGAACTTTCGCAAAACAACCGGCGATAAGCATCGTCACCATTAACGTTATTTTATATGGACAGATAGTTATCGGAATGGAGTTATTAAAATGTAATCAGCTGAACTTCGTGCAGGGAGCTTATGCAATTATCGTGCATCGCGATCGAACGAGTTTGCCGAATACATCGGACAAATCGCCGGGCGATTATTACTTGCGCTTTTCCCATCGGATCGCTCCACATTCAGCTAATATCTTATTCGTTAGTCCACTTTTTACACGAAACTAATACAATATTCTTCATTTTGTATTCTTAGTAATTCCTAGTTTTTTAATTTTTTTCATTTAAACAGGCAAATTATATGCACTTCTCGAATCAGATTGCTTTACATTCCGCAAATATCTTATTCGTTAGTCCACTTTTTACACGAAACTAATAACATTTTCTTCATTTTTTATTCTTAGTAATTCCTAGTAATTCCTAGTTTTTTTATTTTCTCCATTTAAACAGGCAAATTATTTGCACTTCTCGAATCAGATTGCTTTACATTCCGCAAATATCTTATTCGTTAGTCCACTTTTGCCACGAAACTAATACAATTTTCTTCATTTTTAATTCTTAGTCATTCCTAGTAATTCCTATTTTTTTTATTTTCTTCATTTAAACAGGCAAATTATTTGCACTTCTCGAATCAGATTGCTTTTCATTCCGCAAATATCTTATTCGTTAGTCAACTTTTTCCACGAAACTAATAAAATTTTCTTCATTTTTTATTCTTAGTAATTTCTAGTTTTTTTATTCCTAGTAATTCCTAGTTTTCTATTTGTTTCATTTAAACAGGCAAATTATATGCACTTCTCGAATCAGATTGCTTTTCATTCCGCAAATATCTTATTCGTTAGTCCACTTTTTCCACGAAACTAATAAAATTGTCTTCATTTTTACTTCATAGTAATTCAAGGTTTTTAATTTTCTTCATTTAAACAGGCAAATTATTTGTGCTTCTCGAATCAGATTGCTTTACTTTCCGTAAATATCTTATTCGTTAGTCCACTTTTTCCACGAAACTAATAAAATTTTCTTCATTTTTAATTCATAGTAATTCCTAGTTTTTTATTTTCTTAATTTAAACGGGCAAGTTATTTGCACTTCTCGAATCAGATCGCTTTACATTCCGCTAACATCTTATTGGTTAATAGATTTTTTCCCACGAAATTAAGGAAAATTTCTTTAAGTTTCTTTAAACAGCAAAATTATTTGTGCTTTTTTAATCGATCGGTTTACATTCCGCTACTATCATTCGTTGACGTAATTTTTATTCCACGAAATAAAGATAATTTTCATTAAACAGGTGAATTATTTGCGCTTCTAGAATTGGATCTCTTCATATTCCGCTAATATCTTATTCGTTAGTCCAATTTTTTTCCCACGAAATGAAGGCAAATTTCTTTAAACAGTAAAATTATTTCTGCTTTTTTAATCGATCGCTTTGCATTCCGCTAATATCTTATTCCTTGACGTAACTTTTTTCCACGAAATTGAGGAACCATTCTTTAAACTTGCAAATCTTCAAACGTCTTTGTTCGAACGAATGTGAATTTCATTTCTCCTCGACAATAAACCTCCTAAATAATTGATGTCATCGGTGGTGCAGTTCTTTTCCCACGAAATTAAGAATGGAACTATGGAAGCCGTCAAAATGAGGGATCCGCGGAATTCAATAAAAACGTTCAAATTCATAAGGTTCCATCATAATGGACGCAATTAAATCGATTAATATATTTTTTCCATTCATCCTTATTTTTAAGGACGTATACGTGAATGTATAAATGTAGTTGAATACATTGTCCACAGTTCTATTGTTAAAAAAACTGTTGTTTAAACATGCAAAATTTCCTGTCATCTTTATTCGAACGAATATAAATTTCATTTGTTCAGAACAATAATCTTCCCGGATTATATTGAAATATATTGTCCGTAATTCCATTATTAAACAAATGTTCTTTAAACAGGCAAAATTGTCCATCGTCTTTATCCGATCAAATATAAATATCATATTTCCTCAACAATAATCCTCCCGGATAATTGGCGTCGTCGGTGGCGCGAAAGCGAAAAATTGTCACACGAAAATCGCGCGCGATAATCCCCGGGCAATTTCGTAAAATCGCGGATTTCCAGAAAGTCCTCGAGCGCGAACTTTTTTTCCGCGCATATGTCACGAAGCGCCTGGCCGTGACGTGAAAAAATTCGTGAAATCAAATTCGTATCCGTAGCCACGTGTTTCGCGATGCAGTGTTACCGCGACGTTATCGAGTTCTATCTCCCTTTTGCTCGACGACACCATTGCGATACATCCGACACACGTTCCGGACCGGTCCGGACCGGTCCCGCAACCGATTCGCTTGACGATCTCGAAACTTTCGCACGATTCAATCACGTGGCCGTTCAAATGCAAACCATCGACCTATCTGTCTCCGTGATCTGCATCGAACTTTTTTTGTGTTTTGTCAAAGGTATTGGTTTGTTCTAAAAGTTAATGCGGATTTCGACCCAAAATGGTCCTAGAACATCATTAGGCATCATATACCATCGATTTGGGCCATTTAGGAGCGAAATTGGCGACTTTCATTTTTTGACAATTTTTGAAGGTATACCCCTTCACATTTTTACGATTTTGGGTTGACACTTTTTTCGACCGCAAAAATTTTTAAACCACTTCTTTCGACCCAAAATCATCCTAGAATATGTTTATACATCATTTACCATCGATTTGGGCCATTTAGAAGTGAAATTGGCGACATTCATTTTTTGACAATTTTTGAAGGTATACCCCTTCACATTTTTACGATTTTGGGTTGACACTTTTTTCGACCGACAAAATTTTTAAACCACTTCTTTCGACCCAAAATCGCCCTAGAATATGTTTATACATCATCTACCATCGATTAGGGCCATTAAGGAGCGAAATTGGCGACTTTCATTTTTGGACAATTTTTGAAGGTATACCCCTTCACATTTTTACGATTTTGGGTGGACCCATTTTTCGACCGCAAAAATTTTTAAACCACTTCTTTCGACCCAAAATCATCCTAGAATATGTTTATACATCATCCACCATCGATTAGGGCCATTAAGGAGCGAAATTAGCGACTTCAATTTTTTGACAATTTTTGAAGATATACCCCTTCACATTTTTCCGATTTTGAGTCGATCGATTTTTGGAGTATAGAATCTTCAAGTTACGTGAAAAATGGAGAAAAATTGTGGAACAAAACGGTGCACACATAATTGAACAAATATATATATCCACATACAAAAACATTGCCTATGAATTTTCTTTAAATATCGACATAAACTTTCCGGCCAACCCAATATTATTATACTAATACTACTTATCCACCGAGTATCTAAATCCCCGTGAAAATCCACATTGCCAAAACCGTCGAAAGACACCAGAATTCGCCTCGCGCGAACGATTCTCGCGACTCTATGAAATAATAGGGGATTTACATATCGCACTCGGTACGCACGTGACAATTATTCATGTAATCCGTTGTCATTCTCGGCATGCGATATTCGGCGATAATTGCCAACTTGAAATACTGGGCGCACATTGCGCCTAATCGTTGCCAAGGAACACTAAATATTCTCTTAACAACGCGCAGCCATTATTTATGATAATCATTTCAAATAACAAACATTTAAACACCGTGATGGAAGAACACTTCGGAACTTCTTAACACTAGAACTACCGAACATGTACTCGGTTCTACTTACACATTTATTTATGTATAAATTATGACTGAAGGATTTAAGTTAATTAATGGATTCCATTATTTCCGTTATCTATATCAAATCAAAGTATGTCAAATCTCGAACAATGCGTCGTGCTATATTCGAAGAATTTAAGTCAAAATGAGAGACAAGTCAGGTTGACTTCGTTGGTAGTTTTAGTGTCAACGATAACCGCATGAATCGTTTGGGCGCCACGTGTCTTTGCAAGAATACCGTCGAAAAATAGCAGCAAGTTTATATTCAAAAAGCAAACATTATAATTATATGCAAAAGGATACAATACCGACGAAATCTTGTTCGTTAAAATATCACTCTGGCCATGGACAATAAAACTATGAAAGAGGTTATGCCAGAAAGAAAAACATAACGAAAACAGTGTACTAACTGTGCACCAATCTAATATTATAATTATACGGAAACCACGAAGAGCAGCAGCGATCGAATTCCTCCGCAGGGCTGAAATGATTGATTTTCCTTCGGAATGTGACAATATTTATTCGCAGCTTGTTGGGTCGAAATAATTCATTTGTTCTTTTTTTTCTTGAAAAGTACTATTTTGCTGCGTGTAACGGCGGAGCGAGAGGAACGCGGAAAACTTGGTGAGAAATCAATATGGCGTGCTTCGGTGTGTGCAAATAGATGGGTGGTTTACGTATCTCCATCGCGTGGTTGCTTTCGAACCGAAGTCCCCGAAGTCGAGGACTAATTTTGAGTGCGCGCGGGTTTCCGGTAACCTGGCGATCCTCCGAGTCGTAGCTTCTTGTTTTAGAAAGCTGAAATTTGCCTTATTCAGTAGGTTAAACTAGAAAATTCGGTTTGACCTCGATTCGGAACGCCACGTATACGGTGTCAAAGTCCTTAAGTAACGCCGAGAGAGGTTTCCCTCGTGTCTTCCTTCGACTTCGACTTCATCTTCCTCTTCTTCTTCCTCTTCTTCTTCCTCTTCTTCTTCCTCCTCTACTTCGTCTTGCTTCCTCACCATCTTCCTTCCACTCTCACTCTTATATTATTCCAAAGTCATTCTAAAATATACAATTTTTCTTACAAAAGAAAAGTCTTGAGAAATTTTTATTAATGTCATATACATATAAGGGCATATTAAGTATAGAATACTACGAAAATAATCCACGATATTTATTCTTCATACGTGTTTATTTAAAGGATAAATAAATAAATCACTCTCACTCTTATATTATTCCAAAAGTCATTCTAAAATATACAATTTTTCTTCCAAAAGAAAAGTCTTGAGAAATTTTTATTAATGTAATATACATATAAGGGCATATTAAGTAAAGAATACTACGAAAACAATCCACGATATTTATTCTTCATACGTGTTTATTTAAAGGATAAATAAACTAGCATCTTAATCGGTGAACAATAATTTTGTTTGCACTGTATATTGTTACGGAAATTGAATTAATAAAATAAACATATGAGAATTTTATTAAGATTTTATTAAGTAATTAATTTTATAAGATTCATTCATCAATTACCATAAAGAAGACTTTTATAATTAATTGATGAATGAATCCTATAATATAAATCTTATGTGTTTATTTTGTTAATTCAATTTCAATTTAATTCAATTTCCGTGACAAATAGAAGACTTGAATTTGAAATGAATTGCTGCGAACGCATGTCGCCGTTGGGGCGCCTACAGAGTGCAAAGGGTTAATTTGTCAAAGAGTGCATCCCTCTTTCATTGAATCCGAACCCTCCAATTTGTATCATTTTCAAATCTATTATAGAATAAAAGAAACTAAGCGACACGTATTTTTAATATCTTCCAAATTTTAGTTTAAAGGGATGAAACCCCGCCCAATGATTTGACTTGTAACAAGAATAATTACGATTTTTTATAGAAGTTTTCAATTCTTTTGAATTCTATTAGATATAAAATATTTCTTATCATAGACAACCTAACACGGAATTCTAATTTTTCTGACCGATTTGTTTTCAAGGGTAAACAACCCCCATGCTGAATTTTTGTCGCTACATAAAAACTCGTCTAAACCGAAATTACGCAGATATAAAAAAATACGTGTCGCTGAGTTTTTTGCGTATTCCAACATATGTGAAAACGAAAAAAATTGGAGACACTCGAATTAATGAATCTTCCGGGAAGCAGAAGATCCGATGTTCGAATTCTGGTCCAGCAATCCGTGCGTTGTTCTTTTTCTCAAAAATCTACGAATAAAACATTTGTTCCAACCGATTGTTGGCTGTGCGATAAGCAGTGGAATGCGAGACTCGGAATATGCATGTTTATTGGAGATAACAATTACTCGACGCGCCAATGGAATTAGTATCGTCGATAAATAAATGAAGTGCAAACGGAAGTAGTGGGATTAAAGTTTCGAAAATACCAACCGTTAGTGGATAAAAAAAAACGATATTCGAAATAATAACGAAGTAATAATATGCAATTATGGTTTGAAGTAACAGGATGAAGGGTGAAGGGTTGGCGTATGAATTTTCACGGAGAGATGAAATCGGAGCGCGATATTTTTATCTAAAATAAACACATCCCTCTGTTTGAAATAATAATAATTAAACGCGCGCCGAACGTAATGGACCTTTTTCATTTTAATGTTTTGCGAAAACAGAATGTACGGTTGAAGTGCCCTTACGAATATTTCCATTTCGCGCGAATTCCATCGGAACAATACGCGGGGGCTCGTGAAAATGCATGTGAAAAATTAACGCAACCAATTTGCTGTGCGCGGCTACGGTTAATTCTGTTACGCTTCGTCACATAAATTCGCCAGAAATCCGGGATGCCGAGCCGCCGTTTAATTCCGCCATTCGAGTCATGATATCCCGAAAAATGGCCAACTATCAACCTCGGATACGATAGTCAATTATCAACTACCTGGAATCGCTTCATTTTTATTGCCTCCGTGCCTGCACTCGTTTCACGGTTAATTGTTATTTATATAATAATATCATAGAAAATCGACAGTATTGAAATCGACAAAATTGGAAATTGACAATATTCCGAGATATAATAACTTTGAAGTCACACACTCGCCTATCCGTATCTTTCATTTCATTTGATTTGTTTCGTTGTAATATTAATTTAAAAAAACACGAGCAATGATTGTCACCTTTTTTTGGTGTGTTTAAGTAATAATTTCGTTACTGTTTTCGCGTAATGTAACTTCGTTAGAATCGCGTTTACTTAGATTTGCTTTATACGATTTCCTTTTAGACACAAATAAGAGTTGGTTATAAAGGGTTAATGTTAGAACTACTGAATGTACATATATATAGTGAACCCTCGTGTAACGCGGGAGTTCGATTCCAGAGTAAGGTAGCGATGTACGAAACGCGTTATATCGAAACCGCGTTGTATAAGTTCCGCGTTGTATAAAAGCCGCGTTATAAGAGGATCACTACAATTTGCAAACTGCGTTATATCAAAATCGCGTTGTACAAGTACCGCGTTATACAAAAATCGCCAGAATTTGTAAACCGCGTTATATCAAAACCGCATTGTACAAGTACCGCGTTATACAAATATCGCCGGAATTTGTAAACCGCGTTATACAAAAATCGCCGGAATTTGTAAACCGCGTTATACAAAAATCGCCGGAATTTCTAAACCGTGTTATACAAAAATCGCCGGAATTTGTAAACCGCGTTATACAAAAATCGCCGGAATTTCTAAACCGCGTTATACAAAAATCGCCGGAATTTGTAAACCGCGTTATACAAAAATCGCCGGAATTTGTAAACCGCGTTATACAAAAATCGCCGGAATTTCTAAACCGCGTTATACAAAAACGCCGGAATTTGTAAACCGCGTTATACAAAAATCGCCGGAATTTGTTAACCGCGTTATATTTAAACCGCGTTGTATACGTGCCGCGTTAAACGAGGATCGCCAGAATTTGTGAATCGAATAATTTTATTCAAAAAGGCGGACCAATCATGTTGACCGCTTTGGTAATTCCAGTGTTAATCTTGATCAGTTATAGCGCGTGGTAATGAAGTGATTAGACGAAAAGTATGAAGCGAAGAAAACTACGAACACATTTTTTCTTATCGACAAGTGTGTCGGGTTTAAAGGGAAATGCGTAGGATCGTATACATGAATTGCAGCTTAAAAAAACAGTCTGGATCCGTATAAAAAAAAAGGAGGGACAAACGGTGCCCGTCCGTTACGTTTAAATGCAAACCTTTAGTTTCTAAGCCCGGTGAGCAACAGGTTGCGCCATTGTGGTAACTTGAAAACTCCGCTTCCACGAATATTTTCAAAATTCTTCCTCTCTCCGCTCTTTATGTGCCGGCGTGCACAATTATTCTTTATTATTTTCACGAGTCACGAATTTCTTACACTCCACACCATTCCGTGCCGAGGTGTTAACCAAAGAATTCGTGTTGCGCAAACTTTTGCAACCGGCGGGAACACTGAATCCCTGTCTTGTCTGATATTAAACTGCATCAATTAATATTGTTTATCAACGTGCGTAAACAATTAATCGCATAAAACACATTCCAGTTTTCAGTAGAATAGGATGACAGGACGCAGACGTACATGCAAATGCAGCATGAAGTCCTTATCGTTTATTAATTATATTATAATACTTCAATATTTGATATTGCAGTAATATCTCTGCTAAGAATGTTCGAATTAAAAGTGAAATTTATTATTTATTAAATTTATTGAATTCAATTATTATTTATTTAATGTTTACGATGAAGCATACAGGATGCTCTGCGTGAAACAAACCACCTAATAATTTTCTTTAATTGCGATAATCGGGAAAATATATATGCATTACTCGATTGGCTTCAAGTCGTTTTATACAGAATTTCCGAATCACCCATATTTTGTACACGGAAATGGATATCGTTGTATAATTAAGTGGCTTATTTCACGTGGGATACTTTGTGGAGTTAATTTCCCGGAGAAATCCGAGTGATAAGTCAGCGCGGGAGAAAGGTAGATCGCGACATAGAAATGCGTCGAATCCTCAGGTTTTCAAGTCGCGCGTAGACGGTTTAACGCATGTGGGTTCATGCAGAAGAAACGGAGCAGCGTTTAACTGCGTTGGAATTCAAAATCGCTACATAGAAACGCGTCGAATCCGTGGATTCACATAGAAGAAACGGAGCAGAATTTAACTGCGCTGAAATTCAAAATCGCTACATAGAAACGCGTCGATATGGTGGATTCACGTAGAAGGAACGGAGCAGAATTTAACTGCGTTGGAATTCAAAATCGCTACATAGAAACGCGTCGAACTCGTGGCTTCACATAGAAGGAACGGAGCAGAATTTAACTGCGCTGAAATTCAAAATCGCCACATAGAAACGTGTCGAACTCATGAATTCCCATAGAAGGAACGGAGCAGAATTTAACTGCGTTGCAACTCAAAATCGTCACATAGAAACGCGTCGAATTCGTCGGTTCCGTAGAAGGAACGGGATTTAACTGCGTTGAAATTTAAAATCGCTACATAAAAACGCGTCGAACTCATGAATTCACATAGAAGGAACGGAGCAGAATTTAACTGCGCTGAAAATCAAAATCGCTACATAGAAACGCGTCGAATCCGTGGATTCACATAGAAGGAACGGGGCAGAATTTAACTGCGCTGAAATTCAAAATCGCTACATAGAAACGCGTCGAATCCTAGGGTTTTGGAGTCGCGCGTAGACGGTTTAAAGCACGTGGGTTCACGTAGAAGGAACGGAGCAGCATTTAACTACGGTGACATTCAAAACGCTTAAAGCCTCGAGGCAGACACCGTTGACGAGAGAACAGCAAGGATGAGGGGAAAAGAGCGTTACGAGACAGAGGGGAACACGCGCGTTATACTAACAGATATAAAAGAGAGAAAGAGCGAGAGAATGACAGACTCGCGCGCATACTGTCGCGAGCGAGTTAGCAAAATGGCCGGCAGATTTAGACTTACGTAACGTTCTCCATGTGCCGAACGCGGCCCGCTTTGGTCACGAGTGGAAAAAAAATCTCCTTCGCCGTTGAACTGTTAGCAAACGTATCACTCGCTTCTTAACCCGTTTGCCCGAAATAACGAGTTTGCATTCGATCCGGGTCAAAGTGCACGGCTACGAATCAGATTCGTAGCTGCAAATTTCATGCGATTATCCAGTAATACATCATGGTGGCAATTCGAAATCCCGTTTTCCATCCATTTTCATTGAACGAAGAAAGAAATTATTCGAGTATACAACCGCATGTTGTTCGAAATTTATATATAAAATGTTATTCGTCATAATATTAAATCAGTAAGAATACAAAATTAAATATTAAAATAGTCAAAGATTAAATTCGTCATAATATTAAATTAAATGTTAAATTAATCAAATATTATATTATATTATAATAATAGTAAATTGAACGTCGCATCTCTTCTCGTGAAGGAAATGTCGGCCGGAAGGGTTAAAGCACACGCACTCACACAAGCATACATTTCTATAATTGTTTAGCGGTAGTTCGCGGTGAGGTATCATAAAATCCTTCGCGACTATTTGGTCTACATAGCGCAAGTTTCCAATTCGATATCACCTTAACCCAAGATAGTACGGTAACTAGTAGTTTGTCGTAGAAAAGTTGCTAAACGAGATCGAAGTTGAGCATCGTTCTAAAAGATTCATAAGGAACTACGGGTTAAGTTGGCGTTCGTGTTAAGTTTAGCGCAATTTCCGAACTTATAATTGAACCGCTTGAAAAATCCTGGCTATAGCTCCCGCACCGGCAGGAGTAGAATGTTTACGTTCTTCGTTCCATCTTTTATAATATAATCTCGTATCTTGGGTAAGGTTCATTTTTTATGGAAAATATCGGATCGAAATTTATGTGAGATTAATGTGAATTATTAAAATGTTCGAAAGATTTGAGGTTATGTGGTTGAATCACGTGGTGTGCTTGGACGAAGTGTCTTCTAACTAAAGTCTGTTTTAAGTTATTTTTGGTGTCTGTATTGTATATTGTATATAGTATATTATATTAGGGGCACCGGAAAGTAATCTATTGTTTTTCGTATACTTTATGAAACTTCATTTATTTTGTCATATTAAACATCATTCTGTTAGATAATGTCCATCGTTATCTGCGATCCTTGACCGACGATCTTCCAATGCCATAATTCTATTTTTAAAAGAATCATATTCTCAACATTCGATGCGATTAAATTCTGCAATCCTGAATTGTTTATTTTCCGGTACCATGAATGTATTATATGAGCCGTTTATTTTGAACGTGGCATAAGTCTCTGTTTCTTCCAGAGAATTAAGTTAACGTTTATAATGTGTTAACGCTTATAATAGTTAAGGTTTATAACGTGTTAACGGTTATAAAAGTTAAAGCTTATAATAGTCAACGTTTATGGTTGTTAACGTTTATAATAGTTCACGTTTATGATAGTTAACGTTTATAATATTTGAAGTTTATGATAGTTAACGTTTATAATATTTGAAGTTTATGATAGTCAACGCTTATAATAGTTAACGTTTACAATAGTTAACCTTTATAATAATTAACGCTTATAATAGTTAACGCTTATAATAGTTAACGTTTACAATAGTTAACCTTTACAATAGTTAACGCTTATAATAGTTAACGTTTACAATAGTTAACGCTTATAATAGTTAACTTTTATAACAGTTAACGTTTATAACGTGTTAACTTTTATAACAGTTAACGTGTAGAACGCGTTAACGTTTATGACAGTTAACTTTGATAACAGTTAACGTGTATAAAGCGTTAACGTTTATGATAGTTAAGTTTTATAACAGTTAACGTTTATAATAGTTAAAGTTCACAATATTTACAGAGCGTAAAACTTTGTGTAGCTATTACAAACGTTAACTTGATTTTCTTGAGAAAAACAGGGTCAAATCACTTTCATGTATTCTATATTATACATTGCATATTCCATATTATAAATAGTATATCATTTCAAGTTACAATCGCACCAATTCGACGCGATCAACGAATCAAGTTAACAAAACGTTAATTACTCGCGATACTCGAGAGACGAGTCGTATTCCAAAGGCAAAAGAACTCATTGCAGCAATAGAAAAAAATGAACAGAGCGCGATAAAAGACACGGTTGATCAAATCGAGATTGCCGATGATGTTTCGTAGTGTACTATCGAGTACCGCCATTCAGCTTCCGAACGTAAAAGGAGGATACATAATAATAGACTAAGAAAAAACTAACATTTCCAGCGTCCAACTACTGCGTCCAATGGCAAAGAAAAACTAGTGGTTTCAAGTAGAAAGAAAAAAAAATCGATGGATCGAAACGAGTAACCGCTCCATTAGATACGGCAGGATACGCCTTCGACGCGTGTTGCATTTATTCGTGGTCGAAGCGGATTGGTTGAAACGTGAGGAACAATCGAACTATTTTTTATCCGGCAAGTTCATATATTTATTCAATTATGTATGCATCGTTTTCATCCATAATCTTTCTCCGTTTTTGACGCAACTTGAAGATTTCATTTTCCTGGAATTGTTTTCCTGGGTTGGGAATATATGTTGGTTTTTATAGCATTTTTCCTGGCATTATTTTACTTGGTAAAATCCGCGAATTTGCCCCTAAGGGAATGTCTTAGTATCTGCTTGAAGGTGGATATTCGAAAGACACCTTTACTGGTTGATATTTCCTTGGGTTGATTACCTTACCATGAGAATCGATAATTTCTAAAAACGGGCATGACTCTCACGCGATAGCGTTCGTCGTTTACGCTAATACTATGCAGATGACTCATTCTAAGGCCATACATCACCCTCTCACTAGAAATATGTTGGGTGACGGTATCGAAAGGAGAATCGTAGGAGAAGCATTGAGAGATCTTTGATTGGTTCTGGTATCGATGTTACCGCGTATCTCGCGTAAAATAGGCCACCTAATTATAGTCGTTTCTGCAAAAATAATCTTTCTTAAATTAATATTCGCGATACCATTTGGTTCCGAAGAAGAAGTCAAGTAAAATTAATATTCGCGATACCATTTGGTTCCGAAAAAGAAGTCAAGTAAAATTAATATATGCGATCGTATTCGTTTCTGAAAAATAAGTCTTGTACAATTAATATTTGCGATGATATTCGTTTCTGAAAAATAGCTTTTGTAAAATTAATGTTCGCGAGAATATTTTGGTAAAATTAATGTTTGCGATAATAATTGGTTCTGAAAAATAAATTTTGTAAGATTAATGTACGCGAGAATATTTTGGTAAAATTAATGCTTGCGATAATAATTAGTTCTGAAACATAACTTCTGTAAAATTAATATTCGCGACAATATTTACTTTCGAAAAATATGCGTAATCTGGAAATTCCGTAAAGAGATGACACAGAAAAAATTCTCTCCTTATATTACCACTCTGAAACCATTCCAATAACAGCAAAAATATTGTTTATATCATCGCAATTACTGGAGATAATCAGTGACCTATTTCATACAGGACACCCTATTTTCTTATTACATTCTATTTCGTAACTTTAAGTGCCAAAGGGTCTAAGTCCCTTAATAAACTAATATAATAATATCACCTTAACCCTAAATATCGATATACCACGATAGATCTTTCAAAGATTACTTCCAATATATAGAATTCCAATATTAACGTATCTAATTAAATTTCTTGGGTGTTGAAGTTGGCCGTAATATTATTACTATATAGTGTATATTTTCTGCGGCTATTGATCGGATCAAAAAATTAGATGAAAACTTCTTTATTTAAATATGTCGACGAAACGTTTCGGTAACACATTCGTTGAGTCTTAATATAACAACTAAGATGCTAGCGTCTTAGTGCAAAAATAATGTAAAGGGGTAAATCCTAGGACTTTTACAAATTTCTCGACTGAAGAGGTTAACGATACTAAACTAAGAGATTAAATGATTAAGACAAGCCCAAATGTGTTTGAGATATCAATTATAATTTGTCAGGCTATCTGGATCTATATTCCACGAAATAAATTAAATATTCGGCTCTTAATATACATGCTATACAATTTATATGAAACATTGAAACTCTATATACTAGTTGGGAGGGACTACAACTTTAAATAACTTTAAATAGAATAAATAACTTTATACAAAACGGTATTCTTAACTTTATTACTTTCTACAACTTTATTTCTTCCAAGAATGACACTACAGTAGTATTTACATAGAAAAATATATTTTGGGAGGGTAACGACTATATATTATTAACGTATCTTCAAACTACGGTTGAAAGTCGTACTGCACTTTGAAGAGTGGTTTACGGAGAAACAGCGGACGACGGTTGCTGGAAGGAAAAAGTGGTATACGACGACGATCTACGGCGACGCGGTAGATCGTTCTCGGAGCCGCTCTCTAGAACAGCTAATGGACCAAGACTCTATTAATATTGATAATGGCGAAAATCAGGCCAATAAGCGCCCGTGGTACTGCTCGCGCTCCAGGCTATACCATCTGCGTCTAGATTTCATTACGTTCCGATGTTTTGGTATCATAATTTACCCCGTTCGTTTCAACACGTTCGAATGTGTCTCGCAAAAAAACGTCTCCACGTATTCCTGCCGAAACTGGTGGTCGAATATTTGCATGATTCTAAGACAATGAATTAAATCATTTTCTCCATAAATACATAGAGTTTATGCCGAGTAGTTCATTAATCCTTTGCACTCTCAAGGCGACCCTTAGTCGCCACTTAATTCATTGCAACTGTCGAGATGCGAAATTAAAATTTACTACAGTTACTATTCGTTTTTGGATTTTAAATGAACATTAACGATGTAGTAAATATTAATGTCGCCTCTCAGTCGCCAGCCGAGGTTGTATGATCGAATGATAGAATGTGGAGATGCCTGAATATTTTTTATTTTTTATTTTAGATTGTGAGCCATTTTTATGTTATATTATATTAGCTGGATGATTATAGTGATTTTTAGATGATTTAGGATTCAAGCTAGAAAGTGCGTGGAATGCCGATTTAGATCGATCGATTCCTGGATATATTGATTATGGTCGGCCAAGTAAATCTTGTTTGTTTTGACACGAATTAAATAATAATGCGACGCTTAGCGTGGTGGTTAAATAAAGAAGAAATGCAAATATGTTTCTGGCGCAGTTCTTCGGGAATGCATACTTTGTCCTTGTATGTAACGGCCCACTTTTAGATGCACTTTTCGATGTTTTGCCGAATACGAGCGACACGTAAAGCACGTACGGAGAGTACAATAATTTTCTTTATCCCTTTGTGTCTTGTTTCGTACTCGACGTTATTCCCTGTAGTTGTTATTGAGATCTTATCATCGGGTGACGTAATGCTGCCCTGAAACGCGCCACTGTGAGACTCGCTGTTCCACCAATTTCACCGTTTCTTGTTCGCCGTTCTCGTAACATCGCGGTGCCGTTTGTGAGGCGATCTTTTCGAGCGAATACCGATTACTTCGTCATCGATGAAGTAATTCTTAGACAATTATTATATTCCAAGTATGATTCGAAGATAATTATTATATATTGAAACAATTAATATGTTCACAGAATAGTTCTGTGACAATTAATATATTCGGAGATTCATTTTGAAACGATTAAAATATTCGGAGATTAATTCTGAGACAATTAGAATATTCTGAGATTAATTCGAAGACAATTAAAATATTCCCAGTTTAATTCGAAGACAATTAAAATATTCCCAGTTTAATTATGTGACCATTAAAATATTCCGAGATTGATTTTGACACCATTCATATGTTCTGAGATTAAATCTGAGCCAATCGATAGATTTTGAGATAAATTTCGACACAATTGAAATATTCTAAGATTAATTCTGAGACAATTCAAATATTCTGAAATTAATTCTAGGACAATTAAAATATTCTGATGTTAATTTTGAGACAATTAATATGTTCTGTCATTCATTCGGAGACAATTCGTATATTCTACGAATAATTCTAGGACAATATTTATATTCGAAAAAAATTAGTATATTCTGAGAATAATTCTGACACTTTGCCATCAATGAAGTAATTACTACAGCGATAACTGTTTTTTTCCCGGGTGTTCAACCCTCGACGGTTTACCGGTACGATTATATTTTCTTAAGCGAACCTTCGAAATTCAATCGGTAAGGCGCCGATCGATGTTCTTGTAATTCATTTGTAATTTACTAGACGCAGCCAGCTTTCCATTACAGATTACACGAACTACGGAAACCTTTGATAAGCTAAGACTGCAGCGGGCGTTCGTCAGCCATAAAACACCGTCTATTAATTATTGTTCCTTGCACAATGACACGGTTATAATGAGATACACGCGCGCAACATTGTTATAATACAAATATATGGGGAACATGCTCGGATGATTGTATGAAAGCATAAAACTTATTCCGAAGAAAATCGGGGAAGTAATCTTCGGGTGTTTAAACGAGTTCCTGCAACTCCAAATGGATTCTTGGTTGATATAGCGATATTAATTATTGAATAACATTTTTTGCCACCTTTATTATCGCTTGAGTAGTATATCTGTAATTAGGACATTTATGTAATTATTATACAAATAATAATTGTTATTATATTATATTATCATCAGAATAGTACAATTACAGTGTTCACCATAATATAATGTATACTGTAATTGTATGATTATAATTGTAGTAATTATATAACTAGCACTACTCGACCAACAATTAAGTTGATAATAAATGTCACGGAATATTTAATATCGCACGATTACGATAATATAATTATTATATATTTTATGTATAACATAATGATGATATTACTGCGATAATAATTATATTTATTATTCCAAATCAATGCAAATGTATTTGGCGGGGATAAGTTATTGAAACTTATCATTGATACTATTATATAAAAGTGCATCGAGGAATTTTTTCATAAAAAACCAAAGAAGTTTTGCGCAGACATAATACCGTCTGCCAAAAAACAAATGAGAAATAAATCGTAGAAAGAGAGGGTGATTTTATTTTTTCAAAATACTCAAAAATATGTTCAGAATATTGACTTGTTTCTCGGTTTTAAACAAACGAGATGGACTTCTCGGATGACTCAGTAATAATTGCGATAGTTTTTGGACAAACGCTATTTTTTATTCGTTGACATCAGTTTCTCGTGAAATTTCTATTTCTTCGCGGAATCACACCGCTGCTAGAAGATTTCTCCGTCGAATTCCCGAAGTTCTCCCTCGTTGATGTTAGTCAGCCGTAAAACGTGGCGTTACAGAATCTATTACTTTTAGTGCGCGTCGCATGGCCGTCGTGCTTAAACCTCGTACAAGCGAGAACGTTTCTGTGTGGTCTTCGAGCATCTAAATTGACAATAAACGTTTATGCAAAGCAGGCCGCGCTCGGTGCCACGAAACTGCGGAGTTGGAAATGCAGGAAACGCCGTTCCGAATGACAAAAAAAAAGGAAAGAAGTCACTGTGATTTTCAGAATGAAATACGTGCGACATCTACGTGTGCATTAATACCGAAATATCTTCGCATCATCGCGACGCGGAAGATCATGAAATTGGCGGAATTCTTCTAACCGCAATTTATCGAAGTTAACGGGACATTAATCGGAGGAATTACTTCGAGAATGTAATAACGTTACACGAATTATATCCGACGCATAAAACTCCTCGTGGTATATTTTTAATATCATTAAGTTCCTCCGTGAAATTATCTCTGAAGTATTCCTATTTGGTCGTCGAGTGAGATTCAGTTAACGTATATCGACATCTTTCCGCGGACGCGGAATGAAAATCTCTCGTGACGAAGTAGAGTTAAAAAAGTTAGGAGTGGAATGAGTAGGAGGAAGGTCGGGGGGGCGGTGAGGGGAGGAGAAACGAAAATTAAGTTTCGCCAATTATAAAGATATATATATGGGTGCGCGTATATATATTCGACAGTGCGAAGGTACGAATGTCGAATTTCCGTCTGGGCGGCTTTTAAGTTCGTGGCTCGCAACCCCCTCGCATTTTCCTTCCTCCGATTCCACGCTCCACACACGCCCGCCATACGAGTAGTACGTCCTCGTTGCAGCTGCTTTTTTATCGATTCTTCACCGGCTCTAAGCCTTCCGCATCGACCTTACTTGAAAATTCTAAAGCCCCGTGTCGCGACGCGGGAACAAATTAAAATGTTACCGCGTTTACTAATCGCGTTTTTTTTTGTTGGTCTACCTTCAAACATGACGTTTCCCGCTACTTCCCTTGGTTTCGATACCCTATTCCTTACCAGGAATTCCGCGGGGGAATTCACTTTTTGGCTTGCTTTTAATTGCTTCGTATTATACGTAGAACTTGAGTTCCATTTCGAGGGAATTTCTTCTTAGATGGCATTTCTTTGTTAGTTTTGTTGGCATTGTATCTACGGCAGCGCCCTCTTTGTGTCTCTGTTTTCAGTGTCATAAAAGTTGGGTCGAGAGGGGTTCCATAAATTAGGGTAAAACGGTGTCGAGAATGCGATCGGTAATGACTCGGTGATTTCCCATTGATTAGATAGTTTCGATTAATTGGATTCGCGAATAGTTGGTACGCCGGGATCATTGCAAAAGAGTGCACTCGAGTCGTTGGACGGAAGCATGTGCGTCGCGACGTTTTGCGGTGAATCGCAGCGGCGGCGGCGACGGCAACCGGTTTGTTGGTTCGTTCGTTGGGTTGGTATGATGCAAGTACATGACATTGCCTATACATACATAGAGTACTCGAGCAAGTACGAAAGATGACGGAGAAAAGGAGAAGGGGTTCGGCGGGGCGGGGAGGGAACGAGCTATGTTTTTGCGTCGTGCAGTAACGCACGCAAGTGCCTTTCGTCGGACGATTCGCGCGAATGCAGGAACGTCCCCATTCTAGTTCGGCTATCTACATCGCGGCACCAACTTTACGTAACCACAGGAAACCCGTCAGCTGACATTTCGGTGCTAAACAACGCCGACGGCTATTCCTTCTTTTTTATTATATTTATTCCCCACCATTACATTCCATTGTTCATTTTCATTCTCGCCACTCTGCACTGTGCGTTTCCGCGGTTCCCGAAACAGGGTTAAGTATTTCAGCAAATCAATTCGAATCGAATCCTCCCAGCTCCCCCCACCAGTTCTATTTCCTCGATTATAATCCTAATAAAAAACTAGCGTGAATCAATTGAATATTGAATATCGACGAGAGAAGTACGTTACCGGTAAACAAACTTTGTCTTTCGGGAAAAACATATTAACGTAGCTATTTACGAGCTTTAATTTATACGTCCACGTGAATTATGTCTGCAAAGTTAATTCAACGGAAAAGCCCCCTCCCCCTCCCACCTTCCAATTCTCCTTTCATTCGAGTCGAGTGTATTCAAATGCAGTCTCGAGCCTTCTTTTTTTTGTGAATAGCGTCCCGCGGCGGGTTGTGGGGCGGGGGGGTTTGTCATGCGCGTCGGATCAACTTAGAGACCAAGTGAAACTTTCGGATGAAGTTGAAGCAGTCGGTCCGAAAAAGGGTGTCGCTCGGTATTCGACGGAATATGTTCGACATTTTCGTACGGTTCTTAAAAAGGGTCTAGACAAGGTCTATCTTCGAGTGGGAATAAAGAAGGAAGGGATAAAGGGAAGGGGAGGACAGGAAGGGATGAAAGTTGTTCCTCGACAACTCTCGAAGATCAGATCGGATTAGATCGAGAGAGGTTCGAGCACGTTTCTCTGTACGATCGCCGTGCGCTTTTAGGATCCGATATTTCCACACGTTTTCTCGCTACTTTCCTGGAACACGTAGATTAACTCCTCGTTCTGAGACACTCTCTTTGAAGATGTATCTCTGCAACGAAATTCAATTTCGACCTTTTTAGTCGTAATATTACGTCATTCCATCAGTAATATCATTTTTGGATTCCAACTCTCACTCATCCCTTTTTTAAATGAAAAATATTGATCCGACTAGGTCGAACGCACTTTACATTACTGCCGAAAGACTCTCTTTATAACGCGAAAAGAGAAGTTTCTGTAATAATATCAGCGAAACAGGATACGAATGTTTATCAAGTTTATAGTAAATAAGAAGAGACATTACAAGACGTCCTAATACAAGCTAGCCAACGTAAAATAAGTCACCTAACACTGAACCCACCGAACATAAAGGCATTTATATTTATACATTGATTTAATCTGATTTCAATCTTGGCGTCGCTCGAATGCGTATCATATATTTTCGTGATATTTCGTCCTGCTTTTTATTCACTGCCTTCTTTTTTTGTATTCCTCCCTCGGAATGATATCCGGCCGACGGACGAGCGAGCGGATATCTTGTCTCTAAGGAGGATGTCTGTCACTCCCTCCGTTGGTAGATACGGTGTTTACGAAACCGTCGAAGGGAGATATTGCGAAGCTATTATATTTCACCGCGAGCAAGCTTTGTCTCTACGACGAAATTCAACAATAAGCTGCTTATCGTTCAGCTACTTCGCGAAAAGAACCGAGCCGTTCAACGATACGGGTCTTTTTCTTAGAACCACACGAATCTGCGTATCTCTGCGTTCTTCGTCATCGTTCTTCTTACACTTTTCATACAAGAAACCCTAAGTAGGTGTTCGCCACCGATTTTTTTCGTTTTCATATACAGTAGCACTTCAAAAACTCAGGGACAAGTATCGTTTTATATCTGCGGAATTTTAGTTTGAAAGGGTTGACACCCTTGCTCAAAGATTTCACGGGTATCAAGAATAATTGGAATTCTTTATGGACATATAAAATTCGTGCGAATTTTAGAAGGTGGACAATATTTTTTATCATTGATAACCTAGTATGGAATTTTTGTTTTTTGAACGGATTTAGCTTTTAAGGGTGGATTAGATAATTGTTGAATTTTTCTTTTCTACGTAGAAAATTTGTTTACACCGAAATTCGAGAAAGAATGAAAACGAAAAAAATCGGTGGCGGACATCTAACTACTGGTGTTAATTATCAGTTGTCGAAATTAATTTCTTTATTTATTTATGATAAACGGGTTGAGGAACCATTTAGTATGCAACGGAGAGAAGAACTTAAAATAATAAGAAACCGTTAGTAAAACAAAAATGAAGTAAACCCGCTGACTATTTTTGGCTACCATAGTGACCATTAACTTTCAGCTACAAATAAGTAATCTACTAATAACTTCAGTTACAATTAAGTAAAACCACTAACAAGTAATAATAAGTAATCAAACTTTCCCTAAATTGTTTATTTAATATCTTTCACACGGATACATGAACCGTTCATTTTGAAAGTGCCTTAAATCCATGTTTCGAGATACACGGCTCATTTATGTTTCTTAACGAAAAAAGTCTATTTGAAATGCAGAAGTGCAATTGCAGTAAGCGGGTTAAGTTTCGAGGGAATCTACAGAAGGTAAAATGTTGCAAATAGAAGACTGCATTTCGGTGTAGCAAGGATTGGCTGCGGCACGTTGAAATTCAGCAGCATTCGACTAGTTAGCGTAGGTACGAGGAGCTTCGCCAGAGTCAACAAGTTGTTCGGTCGGACCACCCTTTTCCCCCAACTAAATCCCACTTCCTATAATTAATAAACGTCATGTATCGTAGCTGTGCCGGGCAATCTAGATCAGTGCCGATGCATGGTGCCGATGCATGGCGCATCTAGTAACCTGATGCATCTATCAACCGATTTTCCAACAGCCACTGAATTTTCGAGCTTCCCTTCATCCTTGATTCACCTCACTCGACTCGTTTTCCTTTGCTCGCGAATTGCATTCTGTCCGATCGATTTCACGATTCCTCTTGCGCCTCGGATTTTATCGGCTACGTTGCGACATTGCGACATTGCGACATTCGTCGCGTATATTCTTGCCATTCTATCACGTATATCTGGAGATACGATGTCCGGAGAACCGTATTATTTAACCCTTTGCACTCGAGAGGCGACTCTCGGTAGCCACTGGATTTGTTGCTGCATTCGAGTGGCGACTGTGAGGCAACATTAATTTTGTAAACTATCAAACATGTACTGAGTTATGCTTACATATTTATTTATATATAAATTACGACCGGAGGATTGAAAGTAATTAACGGATTCAATGATCTCCGTTACGTAGATACACGAGAGTCTATAATTAAAATTAATTTGATCAAATTAAACTATCTAATAAATTAAGTAAATTAAATGAAGTCTGAAACAATGCGCCGTGGCATATTCGTATAATGCGACGAAAATGGCAGAAAGGTCATTGTAACTCCTTTGGTAGTTCCAGCGTTAAAATTGACTTCTGTTGTTAGAATCGCGTTTTACTAGATTCAAGACCAAAATTAGATTACAGAGGGTTAAATGATTGGAGTGGTGACCATCGCGGGGAATATTCGCGAGTGGTTGTGGGAATTCAGATTCACAGAAAGTTGGAAATAATATGATATTTCTTGGCGAATCGGCGAAATGTATGCGTAAAACGATAAAACGGTGGTCCGTTTGGTATATCGAGGGAGAGAACGCGAGAAACGTATTTCCTAAGTATTCCTTTGCGCGGCTATAGACTTTTCACCCTCTCCCCTCCCCCTCGCCCACCAACCCCAGGAGAGGTCAACGTCCTTTCACCTTTCGACGAAGCAATCGCAGGAAATATTAATTCGCGGATTTTTTTGTCGGGTGCCGGAGGTCCTGGTTATTCTTTCTCGATATCGGTGGGAAAAGGATGAAAAACGGAACAAAAAAACGGGAACCGTGGAAGGAGGAGTCGGTGGCTGGGACTGGACATTAATTTGCAAAGTCGTAAACAAGACGGCCGCTGTCGATACTTTTAATAAAATGCTAGTAATTAAATTGCGCGGGGGTGGGGGGGGGGTGGAATTGGTAATGGTCGGAGAGAACCGAACGGTCGGGTGAAAGGTAATATCGAACTCGTATTTCAGGTGGATAAGGTGGAGGGTGGAAAACGGACGGGGGGTACGGGAAAGGTTGAGGAGGGTTGGTCGAAGGGGAGTCAAACTAAAAAAAACAACAACGGTCCGCTGAAACAAAAAAAAGGAATTCGCGTCTTCGGGGGTGGTGGTGGTGGTGTTAGTTAACTCCCACCCCTCGTACAGTCTGGCGACAACTCGCCCTCTTGCTTTCACCCCACCGCGCTTGTCCGCTCGCGCTGTACTTTCCCCTACCGATATTGCCCTTTCTCTTTTCCCTCGCCCCCTCACACCCACCCCCCACGGTTACCCTCCTCGTTTCCCCCTTTCCGTCTTTCAGTGTCCTTTCCTACGTTCCTCTTCTCTTCCTATCTCCGGGTTTCTGAAATTTTTGAATATCCGATCAATAGGTGGCCGTTCGCTGGAAAAAACTAGATAGGCGGGGGGCGGGGGGGGGGGTTGCGAGCGGATGAGTACCGCTGGAATTGCCACCCCTATCCGAGTAGTCTCGCCGTTCTCCAGGCTAGACTTATCCGTTTTTCTTCCCAACAACCTCGAGGTCACTTTGTTCCCGATTAATTACAATCTAGTGCTGACTCCTTTCCAAAATCCAACGGAATTCTTTACTTTGATCCCTGACCCTTGATTCTAAATATTGTATATAATTATATATAATTATATTTAATTACACCAAAGAAGAATTCGTACGATAATCGAAAGTATTAATCGTCGGAAACAACAATTTCGAGATTATTATGATTCCGATTAATTATAATATTATCAGCGAATCTTGACTCCGTTTCAAACCCCAAACAAATTCTTGACTTCGATCTCTGACCCGTAATTCTAAGTATTATATTTAATTATGTATAATTATATTTAATTAGACCAAAGAAGATTTCATACGATAATCGAAAATATTATTCGTCGAACACGTTCTCCCCGGTAGACTTTCCGTAACATCGTATCTGGGAAAGCACGCGAATATGGAAGTAACCACCTGCCACACTTCCATGCTTTAGCTAGTTATTCTTATAGCAGTCCAGAGAGCCAAGACAATTCGTGACTATAATCAAGGTGAATAGTTTGACGAGAGTCAGTCCATGCGAGTATAAGACTACTTAAAAGTATCGGCGTTTTTTTCGCGGAAAGTCGACGTTTTGTTCGACTGTTGGGAGAAATCGAGAGTGTGTGTATATGCCAGGGTGAACCGGCTGGAGTCGCTTCCTCGAATGCATACATCAATAATTGATATCTAAATGCTTTTCACCTTTTGTTCCACGGGTCTACGGTACATATCTACGTTTCAGTGGCTGGTTTTCTTACAGCTACCTTGCATTCGTTTACCGTGGGGCAAAAGGTCATCGGGTCTTTTTCAAGAAATCAAAGGAATGCTCGAATATTGATATTATTATTGGGTTCACCGGAAAGTTTATGTCGATTTTGAAGGAAAATTCAAAGGCAACGTTTTTATATGACAATATATTTTTGTTTAATTATGTAAATAATCAATACTTAAAAGGCGCTAGAATTCTTCCTAGATGGTCCAAATCGATGGTATATGATGGCTAATGATGTTCTAGGACCGATTTGGGTCGAAAGAGGTGGATTAAAAATTTTTTCGGTTCGAAAATGGGTCGTCTCAAAATCACAAAAATGTGAAGGGGTATACCTTCAAAAATTCTAAAAATTTGAAAGTCGCCAAAATCGCTTTTAAACAACCCAAATCGATGGTAGATAATGTATAAACATATTCTAGGACGATTTCTGGTCGAAAGAAGCGGTTAAAAAATTTTTACTGGTCAAAAATGGGTCGAATCCAAGTCAAAAAATGTGAAGGGGTATACCTTCAAAAATTCTTAAAAATTGAAAGTCGCCAATTTCGCTCCTTAATGGCCCAAATCGATGGTATATGATGCCTAATGATGTTCTAGGACCGATTTGGGTCGAAAGAAGTCGTTTAAAAATTTTTTTGGTCCAAAAATGGGTCGACCCATATTGCAAAAATGTGAAGGGGTATACCTTCAAAAATTCTCAAAATTTGAAAGTCGGCAATCTCGCTCCTAAATAACCCAAATCGATGGTATATGATGCCTAATGATGTTCTAGGACCGATTTGGGTCGAAATAAGTGGATTAAAAATTTTTTTCGGTCGAAAACTGGTCGACTTAAAATCGCAAAAATGTGAAGGGGTATACCTTCAAAAATTGTCAAAAAATCAAAGTCGTCAATTTCAGTCCTAGATGGCCTAAATCGATGGTATATGATGCCTAATGATGTTCTAGGACCGTTTCGGGTCGAAAGAAGCGGTTTAAAAATTTTTTCGGTAAAAAAATGGGTCGACCCAAAATTGCAAAAATGTGAAGGGGTATACCTTAAAAAATCGTCCAAAAATCAAAGTCGCCAATTTCGCTCCTAAATGGCCCAAATCAATGACATACGATGCCTAATGATGTTCTAGTACCATTTTCGATCGAACCAATGCAAAGCAGCTTAAAGATACCCTCCTCCCATAACTTCTCAAAGCCGCAAAGCACCTAAAAATCGTTAATAAACTTTTGGACAACCCATATACCACGATCTAAAAAAAGAGAGAGGGAGAAACGAGTTAGGCAGCACTGAAGAATCATCCTCGCGGAGTTCGCGCATTTTCATTTACCAAAAACGCGGGCGTGTATAATAAGGGGTGGGAAGATAAAAGTAAGCGACAAAGCGGTGGAAGCAGCGCGAAAGTCCCCCGAGGGGACCAGCGGCAAAAACGAATCCGCGAAACATGGCCGGCGAGGCGCAACGTGTGCAACGTGTGCAACGAAATCGCTAGCTTACTGCAACGATACGTTGAAGTCTGAGCTTTTCATAGCCCAGGCTACCCAGTCGTCGTCTTTTACGTTGGGGTTGGGGGTCCATGTTTCGAAGCGTTTTATAATTGAGATCGTGCCGGAATGGGGTAGAGCCGACAGCGAGAGCTAGCGGCGGTGGGAGCGAGGGAGATCGAAAGAAAAAAGAAGAAGCAAAGATGAAAGAGAAAGAGAGAAGGAGAGAGTGTCGAGAGGAATGAGGGGATCGATAGGATTTTTTTTTTCGGGGTAGGAACCCAGACGTAGGTACGCCTGGCGAAGGTGGCAGAGGAGAAGGAGGGTTTGTACCATGTGACACATCCACGGCAGGGACTGATATACGCGCGAGTAATGTTTCGCGAGTTGGTGGAAAGAAGGGAATCAGGGGATATATATGTGTGTTCCCCGTATGTCGGATAGAGAAGCGGGCTGAAGGGTCGCTCCGGCAGGGCTTGCTTTTCGACAAAGAGGCGACGACGCTTTTTTATAATTGCGTTTTTAATTTGATGGATTCTTTGATGCGTTTCGACGTACGTACACTCTCGAGCGCACGCTCTCTCCGCCAGGAGGGAAGGAGTCGGAGCGAGGAAACGTGCAGGTTGAAAGAAGAGGACGAAGGAGAAGAGAACATACGTGTGCCATGGACGACGACGTGCCAGCATATGTGTTTTTTTCGGTGGACGTAAGAGGGAAAAGAAGAGACCGAGCCCCAACGAGTGAGATAGAGAGGAAGAAAGAGAAAACGATCGAGACTGTGAAGGAGGGAAGAGGACGCGAGTATCACGGCGACGGCGGCGACGACGACGACGACGAACACGAGAGCTTTTTCTGGCCCGGCACCCGGAGTGCTCTTTCCCTCTAACTACTCTTTCGCGATCCCTCACACGTACGCCGCTACTTTTATCCTCCTCGCACTACCGGGAAACCTAGTTTTCTCTGGATACGTGTATATATATATGTGTGGTAGATCGGTATACACTTGTACAACGTACACGTGCCTTCCACATTTCTATCGAGACTCTCTCTTTCAACCCCTATTTCGATATCTATCTTCCTCCGCGTTACAACTACCCCGACTTCCCACCTCCTTCTCCCATCCCTCCCTCCGTCGTCCCTGGAGCTTCGGGCAGCCAGGCTAAATTACTTTCAATTGCGTTTCTCGGAGGCATTTCCGTCGTCAGACTAGATTTCCGTCATCCTCCTGATTTTTCGCCCTGCCGCGGAAAGCACGATTTCACGACCAACCCCTCGTCCCTTCGTCGCGGGGTTATTATTGGTCGCGTCAAAGGGAAGTAAGATCGAGTAACACGGCTTTGCCAACCCTCGGAGAAAATATTTTCGAATATCTTAGACTTTTAAGGTTTATTGGGAAAACATTTTAATCGAGTCTTATTTCGTTAATATTGGGTCGTGGAAAGTTTTCGTTAATTATTAATATTGCGTCTTCGTGAAAGGACCCTTATTTGATGTTTAACCCTTTTATTTATTTATTATCTATCTCCAAAATCGCATACTTTTCAAGGTATTTTTTTGACGCTACCCGGAAAACTTATAAGGCACTATTATAATATAAGGATTAATATCTGATTTATGATAAAATAATTTAGTCCATGAAATTTAGCGACATAGGAGGCTCAGCATAATAAATGCTTTTTAATGATATTCCTTTGTCCCTTGATTTCGGAGGGGGTAGGTTCCGGCGGGGGGGTGGTTCGAGTAAGTGTATTTAAACTCGGGAACGCCAATAGCCGCTCGTTTTCGATTTTTTTTTGGGGACAAACCGTGCGTAGGGAATCGTCGGTATTCGGGGGACTAAGTGAAGCGAATTTTATTGCATTTCGCTGCGCGGATTCCGGGGACTGGAAATTGCGTCGAGCGAAACGTTTTGTTTTACAGCGTGTTCATCACTTTTCCATCGATTTCTCCGTCTGTTTTTCGCGTTCATCCTCTGTCGGATTTTTTTGCGCTTTTCCCTCGCCGATAACTCGTTTTCACGAGCGGTATCATCGCGGTCATCGGGTCCCGATCAACTTGAAAATTGAGATTATCATAGAGAGAGAGAGAGAGAGAGCTACGCGAGGAAACTTTTAATTCATTCGATTCACGCGCTTTTTCTTTTATTTGCACCTGGAAATTCAATTAATATCATCGTGAATCGCATCGTTATTCGTTTGACATAATCCGAATGTACGACACTTCGCGTCTACAGTAGATTCGTTCTCATTCGTCAGCCATGAAAATATTGACAGTGCCGTTTGCTGCTCGGATTTTATATCGATGCGTGCAAATCCTCCGAACAGCTGTTACGAAGCACGATATGCAAACCATAACTTCTTTCTGATACCTTATCTTAGGTAGATATTTTTATCCCATAAACATCTGGAATCGCATTAACGCTAGAACTACCGGCGATATAAGGAAAGGTTGCCTATGTTGGACCACTTTTGAATATTGCCCAGAAAATCCTACAAAATAATTTGAATTTATTTTGTTCTAATTGATATTATTTTATATTCGATTACCTTCGACTTGGTGATATCTTAGTTTCCAATACTCAACTGCTTTTCAGTATAAACTTTAAAAAATGGAATTAGGTAATCGGTTCAGTTTAGGAAACCTGTTTCCTAATTATTTAGTTCTTTAATTAATTTCGATGGAATTAATGAAACCTATCAATATAGGTAAAGCAAAGAAAAATGTAACACTGTGAAGTTTTTTAAATGTATTTTAATAATATAATGTAGTTTTATAAGAATACTATTTTACATGTCGTAGAAAAAAATGTTTAAAACTTTAAACTTAAGAAAATTGAAAAGGAATATCTAGATTTCCTAATTCTTGAAAATTGTAATAAAGTAACTTTGAATTTATTTTTTAATACTAAGTAAAGAACGATGTAATATTATTTTTTTGTTTAGAAATAACCCGTTTTAAGTAGAATTATTGTTTTAAATTGTTTTCTAAAAAGGTCATACAAACCGTGTGTTAAGTCACATAAACAAATATTTTAAAAACTTCTTAAAAACGTACAAACAACTTCGGCAACTTTTCCATATTAAACTATATTTATATATTTATGTGTACCTCCTGAAAAAACCGCAAAAAATCCCAGAAAATGAAATCTTATAAATTCGAAAATTTCTAATAAATTCCGAAGACCCGTCACTTTAATCGAGTAATTAAATCAAGTAGCGACTGAGAGGCGACACGAAGATATCGTCCAGTTACATCTTCTTATTGGACATTAAATCCCCTAGAACTGTAGTAAGTTTTAATGTCGCTTCCCAGTCGCCACTCGAATCGCCGCAATAAATTATTATCGGAGTTCACCTTGAAAGCTGACGCGATCGTTGAGTGCGGTCGAAGATTTCGTGTTAAGGGATGAAAACGATAAGGAAAAGTAGAGGGATGAGGGAGAAATGGGCGCCCAAATTTAGTAGACACCCAAAGTATAGTCATGCAAGCGTGCAAGGAGAAAGACAGAGGAGAAAGGGGGATCGAGGATGGAAAAGAGGGTGGGAGAGGATGGGGGTAACTCCGTGCTTTGGTGGCGACGGTTTAGGGTAGCAAAAGGAGGATACCGGAGGGTGAAAAGCGGTGGAGGGTGCAGAACGAACTGTTGCTTCACCGAGAGCCACGTCGCGCTGGTATTTCTAACACAGGATTCTCGAGAGCCTCCAAACAGGATTTAAACGTTCTCACCGGCCACGAGGACTATCGCTTCAAGTATTCCCTGACATTCGCTTCGGAACACTTCCTTAGCCACTTATTGCTCGACCCAGCAACGATTTCTTTTGAGACGTTATCATTATAATTATAAGCATAGATGATGGTTATACATGTTCCAGTACCGTGTTAGGTCGAATCAAGTGGATTAAATGGTCGGTCCTAAATAGTCGAAATCGATGATAGATGATGTATAAACATGTTCTAAGACCATTTTGGGTCGAAAGAAATGGATTAAAAATTTGTTCCGGTCAAGAAAGGGGTTGACCCGAAATCGCAAAAATGTGAAGTATACCTTCAAAAATTGTCAAAAAATGAAAGTCGCCAATTTCACTTCTAAATGGCCCAAATCCATGGTAGATGATGTATAAACATGTTCTAAGACCATTTTGGGTCGAAAGAAGTGGTTTAAAAATTTTTCTGGTCGAAAAATGGGTCGACCCAAAATCGGAAAAATGTGAAGGGGTATACCTACAAAAATCATCAAAAAATCAAAGTCGCCAATTTCACTTCTAAATGATCCAAATCGATGGTAGATGATGTATAAACATATTCTAGGATGATTTTGGGTCGAAAGAAGTGGTTTAAAAATTTTTTCGGTCGAAAAATGGGTCGACCCAAAATCGCAAAAATGTGAAGGGGTATACCTTCAAAAATTGTCAAAAAATCAAAGTCGCCAATTTCGGTCCTAGATAGTCCAAATCGATAGTATATGATGCCTAATGATGTTCTATGACCGTTTTGGGTCGAAACAAGTGCACCAAACATTGTTTTCCATATCCCTTCCCAAATCGTCTCAATTTCGAAGTCGCCAATTTCGATCCTAACCAACCCCCTTCAGTATTAAACAATGCCTCCCCTATGCTTCCCAATACCAATTACTCCACATATCCCTGATAATCAAGTAGACGAGTTAACAATTAAAGAGATTCGAGTTAAGCTACACGTCGCGGTGTTTCGCGGATAATAATTCCGACTAGGATAATGAAGCTAATTAGAGTGATTCGTAAGCAAGGTTGTCATGGCAAAGGAGGTAGTCGAGGGGAAATTATCGAGAGAAAGATAACGTGTGCGAGGTGCATAGAGCGGGCAGTCAATTGCCGTAGACTGGTTTAGAGAATCTCTGAGAGTCAAGAGAGCCGAGAAGAACGGAGCCAGCAAAGTGGTTGAAAGACAGTACTACCAACGAAAAGTATATGCCTTCTTCTCGTCTCTCTACGTTTCCACCTCTCTCCCTTCAACCTTTGCACCCTACACCCTCCTCTTCTCCTCCTCTTCTCCATTTCCCACCGCGCTACCACGGTAAAACCGGACGAGAATGTTACATGAATGAGGCTAAGATCATCTTTCTTAAATTGGGAAACTCGGCGCGCCGCATACACTCTACTTCACGGAATTATCTTGCCGTATACATTTTCACGATCCACTCACTGCGCTTCGTGTTCCTCGAGCGATACGTTTTACGGAATAAATTCTCGAGAATGTCGAGTAACATTTTCAATTAGCATCGTCTCGCTTGCTCGCCCGAGTTTTTACTCGCTTTTACTCGCTTTTACTCGCTTTGTGCGCGCGGCAAGAAATCTATCGATCTTCGCCGAATATTCTTACGTTTGGTAATTATCGATCGTGATTTCGAAAATTCGCGTACACCACGATTTTCTATAGCGCGTAACGTATCGATTGTCTTATACGGGAGTATACTGTAAATGGATTCATTTGTGTCTTCCACTCTCAATTTTTTTTTTTAAGGACTTACATGTAAATATATAAATATAGATGAATATATCGGTTGTTCGTGAATTTGGGGCGAGCCGGGTCGAAATTTAAAAGCCACCCCATCGGAGGGGTGGCTTTTAAATTTGATTTTGGGTGTCCGGTCGGCTGTGATGTTTTAAGGGAATCGATGAGAAGAGGTCGAGCGGCAATGAGGGTTTCGTGGTCAATCGTGTCACTCTCCCTAAAGGAACCACTTTGGAGGAATCCTTCACGCGCGATAATACGTCGTACGTCGCGCTGAAATCCGTGTTATAAGATACTCCGCGATATGCGTTCGTAACTTCTATATAACGTCTCTAAATAAAACTGTTTAATGATCTGTTTTTGAACTTTCTAATAATACTTTTTTAAACGAACCAAGCGATGCAGATCCACCGAAACATGGTCGAAACTTATTCAAAATTAATACCACTTTCGAGGAACCAAAGCGCCATCTACTCAAAAATCTTCGAATTTAACACCGTTGAGTGCCGGGACGGAATACGTGTTATAAGATACCTCGCAATATGCGTTCGTAATATCTATATAGCGTCTAAAAATAAAACTGTTTAAGTACTGTACGATATATTGGTTACTTTCCATCGTCATCGTGATATTAAAAATAATAAAAATTTGTCGAATATTAGCGATATATTTGATCGAGTTTTAGTAATATTGGCATCGGCTGTGAACGATAACGTTTAACGTGATAATCTTCATCAACCCCGTGCAGAACCCAGCCGATTACTGATAGTCCAAAAACGAGCTCCAACGATTGGTCCACTCGCGTTGCAACGGCTCGGTGGGAATTCTTTGTTTCCCGGAGAGATATTAAATTAGGGGATGTCGGTAGACAATGGAAAAGGAAAGCCGAGTTTGATAAAGATCCTCCGTAAGGACTGGATGGAAGGGTTTGGTTGGCTGATAAGGGAGAGAAGGAAAAATGCGTGGGTGGAGATGGAACGAAGGTGAGAAAGAGTGCGCGGATGGTCGGACGTTGGTGGGAAAGGTGATGGCGAGGAAGGACGTAAAACAAAGTAACGACGAAATGCACTTCCCCCTTCGCACCGTGCGTCCTCCAGGTTCCCCGGCCGGGGTTGAAACGTCGAACGAAACGTTAAAAACTTGGAGGAGAGAGTGGGAAAGAATGAGAGGAAGAAAAGAGGAGAGGAATGAGTACGCGGGGGTTGGGTGGGTGGTGTAAAAGGTGGCGGCGGAAGGCAGAAGTTGAGGGGTTGGGTGCAAGGTGGAGAGAGAGAGAGAGTTGGTACCCTGGGAGGGTGTTGGGGAGGTTATGACAGCCGAGGTATTGAGCGGATCCTTCGTTAAAAAAACGAGAGAAGCACCGCGCGCTCTGAGGCGCGTGCAAGCGAGACCCTGGGAGAAAAGAACGATGGAGGTTGAGTGCGATAGAGACAAGACGGACGAACACGGTGTGCGCTCTCCGGTGGGAAAGGAAAGAGAGAAGAAACGGAGAGAAAAGAGAAAGGGAGAGGGAAAAAGGAAAACCGTGGAAGGAAAGAGGAAAGGCTGGGGGTAGATGGGGCGAGAGTGCACGGCTGCCGTCGTCACCGCCACCGTTGCCGGTGCTACCGCTTCTCTTCTCTTCTCTTCTCTTCTATACTCTGCTCTCCTCTCCTCTCTTCTCCTCTCTTCCACTCTCTTTCCTGCTTCTACTGTCGCTAGAACCCCTGCTGGAGGTGGTTCTAGGGGTGAGACCAAGTAACCGAATCCAACGCACCCTTGCCTCTACCCCCGAGCTACGGGAAAAAAAACCGAGTCTACGATCTCCCCCCACTTTTGCCCTGCCCTCCGAGACCACCTCTCGCTGCTCTTCCTCCTACGGTTTTTACTATCTTTCCCATCGAATCCACGCTTCCCTATCATCCCACCATTCTTCTCGTATTTCAAAATACTCTCACCAGCCTTGGATACCCGATTTACCCAAATTTTGAGAAACTAGTATCGTCCTAATAATACGTTTCACCAAATGATCAAATAATCTGCACAATATAACTACAATGTCACATCAGATTATTCTATTTCACATGAAATTACTCGTCCCAAGTATGCACCTCGAAGAAATGGCGATATTAAACTCGCGAAGTATCGGCTCGAGACACAAACAAGTTCCATTCGTCCAGGAATCCCCTTTTACTCAAAACCTGCAAAGTTTCATAGAATTTGAATCGACAAGTTACCTAAAACCTCAGCAATATATTATCAACAATAACATCCACTATATTAAAGTCCATCCTACTTTACATCACCGACGAATAATCTTGATTCCACCACCAAAACCACCGTCCTCAAAAAAGAAATGCATGAACGAAAGAAATGAATCGATTTATTAACATCCGCCGTGCAACGTAAACCGCGAAAAATCTCCGAAAATAAAGCCTTACAAATTTCAACATTTCTAATTAAATCCCGTGGACCCGTCATTTTGACTTTGATACTTTCAATCTTGAAAGCAGCAAAACTTATTTATGACTCAACACAATGGCATCCCGCAGTACGAATATATATTCGCCGTGGTCAGTCGATGAAAGGACCGTCGGAAAATATGTTGAAATTACGGTAATGGCACGGTGGGTTGGAAATGAAGGGGGACGTTCGATGTACCGCGTATCCGAGGGATCGGGTAGGGAGATAAAAAGAAAGGGTAAGGTAAAAGGCGGCATGGATGTACTCGGAGAAAAGAGAGGCAGCAAAGGGGTTAACGGAGAGGGATGGGTGAGTTCGTGGACGGAAATGCAAGCTGGACACGGAACGACGCGGGAAGCGAGTGTGTGCGAAGCACTCCCTGGATTCGCGTAATGGGAAAATCGATTAGGAACCGAGCGGCTAAGGTAACCGGCCAGGATGCACGGATACGTTCGGCACAGTTATTAGCTACTTCCTTTAGTCTCTAACCTCTTAGCTACTATACACCACTATAGTGGCTTGCGCGTACGTAATCTTTTCGAACGGTACACCACTATACCGGCTTACCCCTATATTATCATATTATGTTTTCTATTCAAACACTTCGCGTGAAAATGTATAAAGAAATTCTAACTCGTTCATCTCTAACTCTACTCGAACGTTATTTCATAGTGGAAAGCACCGCCGGACAGAAATCGCAGTGCTGTTTACATTAATTTGCGCGCGCAGGCCGCGTCGAACATTGCCGTAGAAAGATACAGCGCCGTTGAAAGTCCGGCCGTAGCTAAGAGGTTAAGAATAATAACACAGCTCTTTTGTTGTGCTACTTTGAAATAAATGAAGGAGATATACAAATGTATGTGTTCTTAATTAGTAGTCCATGAATCGAATGAGTAGTTGTAAATGACACTGATTGAAGTTTAGTTATCTTGGGTTAAGTGGAGGGTTAAATCTACCGTTTTTGAGCGGCTCAAAGTAGTTAAGCGTTCGAAGCGAGAATTAGGTGGTTAGATTTGAATTTGCTGCCGCGTCCGAATAAAATTTCGTGCCGATCTAAGGTTGCTGAAATTTCATACTAAAAGCTCTCCCTCTCCGTGAGAAGTACTTAATACCGTAAAACTCGAGCGTCTTAGAACTCCGACCACTCCAAGGTACTCTTAGAGTCTAGTCACTTTTCCCTCGCGCAGCATGCCTACCAAGGTTCAATGACATCGGAAGCACTACTACGTGTATGCACGCGTACCAAGCTGGAAAGTAGAACGCATAGAAAAACCGCTTTACTTTTTCACCGAGAATTCGAGGGAATTGGGCTGATGATCGATAAATTATACCGCATTTCCAACGATCCACCACTGTGCGGTTGACTTACGATTATCTTACCACCCGCTGCCGAAATATCTCCTTGGATTTTAATAATTCGGTGATACCAGGAAAGTTCGATCTATCCAGGAAAAAGGGTTACCGAATGATACACTTGAAGTTGGCGATATCAAATATTAAAATTACGAACACTAGTTCACTAATAGTTACAGAGTCTTTGTGTGACTATTATAAATGTTAACTGACTTTGTTGAAAAGTGAACTTAGACCATTTTCAAAATTGTCAAAATAGATATATAATAAATTTACCAAATCCATACGAAACAGTATTATCTATTCGTTTCAAAATCAGTTTACATATTTTGAAATAAAAATGTATTAATTCAAGCAAGATATATATAACGTAATTAAAAAGTACGTATTTCCTGCCGCATTTCTTCGAGCGTGTTAAATCGAAATTCGCGCAATTCGAATGCCGTGTAAATCGAGGGCTGAGTGTATAGCTGAATATATTGCCGGTTAGTTCTAGTTTTAAGAAGCGGCACATCGGGAATTATGCGAATCAGTGTCCTTATTTACATGTTTGGCATCGCGGTGTTGTGGATCCGAGTGGTTCGTTGTGTTTCATCGATATTGCTCGTACAAGCATACCACGGGACCGAAAACACCCAATCGATCTTCCGCCGTCAGTTCTAGCGCGAATCCAGAAGCGAATGGCTACCTTCCTATTCACCAAGTGGCGTCCATACGCGAGCGGAATATCAACACCGAGAATCAAACGCTTTTAACGAACGTTGTCGCTCCGATTTTGATCACCTCCGTTGTCGAAGCACATCACAACAAAGTACTATCGATCTCTCTTCCCTTAATGACTCGATGAAGATCAATATGCCGGTGTACCAGGTACCTCGCTTAACGCTATCCTACATGTACCACCAAAATATGATCCAATTACAAGTCCCCAGGTAAAAAGGCATTTGTTCCTCTTCAAACTTTTCGGTAATACTCCTATTTCATATTTAACCGTTTCAATGCCACACGGTTTCTCCTGGTCACTAAATACCTAAAAGTAGCAACCCATTGATCCATACAATCAAACTGAGTGCAGTTTAGATGTTGTCGATGTTTGTCTGTTTTGTTATCATTTATCAAAGTTGTACAAAGAAAAACGACGCAGTGGTATAGCTTGGTATTTTCGGCAGGAAATGAAGGAAGCGTGATCAAGTAGTTTGGCACTTTTTGATCAGACTTTTGCCAAGATCGTGGTAGTGGAATGGTTGATACGTAACATGAGTGGGTGAATGGAGGGTAGAGGAATCAGGTTGAAAACGAAAGTGTTCCGACTCCGAGTGACTCGAATATTTGCTGGTAGGAGAACGATCGAATTCAAGTACGCCGTGGATACAGGGTTACGGAAGATTGCGTGGAATTATGTGGAATTACGTGAGAGTTCTTTATATCGTTATTGGTCCTTGATTGGTGGACTAGGTTTTTCTATCGATAGGCTCGGACGAGTATAAGAGTTTCGTTGTGCGATTAAGAAGTAAGGCGTTGAAGCGTGTAAGCAGGCGGATGAACTGGCCTGGTGAGGAGGGTATAAGGGAAAGGAAAATAGGGAGTCTAAGTGGCAGAAGAAGCCAATTAGATAATGTTTGGTTTTCGGAGACAACGAAGGGAGAAGTTAGGTGCGGCAGGGCTGAGGGTGGGTATCTCGGCAACGGAACGGAACGGAACGGAACGGAACGGAACGGAAGGCGAAGGCAACGGCAGCGAAGGCGATGGAGCGGTTGGAGTTTCGCGATGAACGCAAGAGAACGAAGGGGGTGTGGGAAAGGTAGGACATGGGTGGTCGGAGGGATGGAGACTGAGAAGGAAGGAGGTGAAACTAGGAGCGTAGAGGAGGATAGGGCAAGAGAGGAAAGGACGAGGGTGTCCGCGGGGGTGGATGAAAGGACGCTTACCAGCTACTACCTATTGATCGCCAATTCTTTTTCTCTTGTTGCATATTAGGCGCACTCTGCCTCCGCTCTCTCTTTCTCCCCTGTTCACCGTCGGCGGTGCGCTTTTCCCACCCCCTTTTACCGGCGTAGAACGCGCGAATCCGCCCCTATACCTACCCCCTGCGAAACCACCCTTGCCACCGCGCCTCTGCCTCTCTTTCAACTAACCCCGTCGTGTACCCCGTGCCCGTCTTCCTGCTCTTTCCAACCTGCCACCCAGTTTCTGCCCATGTCGCCTCATCGCGTTGGGGTGTGAGAGGCCACCCCTACTACTACCCACCTTTTCCTACCCTTCCACCCGTCGGCCCACACGCTCTTCTTACCGGCAATGTTTCATTTCGAGTACCGCTACCCTTCCTGTTTCGGGGTGGGGCTGCTCCCAACCACCCTGCCCAACTTTTTACACGCAGATCCCAGGGTTCTTAAGAAATTCTTGTACTCGCCCTGTGTTCTCACCCCAATGAAGTATCGGATCCCTATAAGCGTGTCGTTCCAAATTTGTTTTCCCTCGACGATCACGAGTTGGTCTGATTGTAGGAGAGTATATTGTATGAATGAAGTAGTATGATCTGATTCGCACGTGGTCCATTAGAGCAGGGACTGACCATAGTTTTTTGTTCCTTGTTCCAGATAACGTCGACGGATAGGAATTTTCGAAGCGAAGAGGGTCCAGGAGAAAAAGGAAGGACACCGGGCTAGCGTGGAAAGCGAAATCGGTCGGTAGGAAAAGAAAAAGAAAGGAGAAAGAGAAAGAGAGAGAGAGAGAGAGCGCGCCGTCGGCGACAGACTGCACTCTCGCGCTGGCCGTGTTCAGGGCGCACGCGTGCACGTGTGTTGTTCGTTACCGTGCCCTAACCCTGTCTCGCTACGAGGGAGTAGTCGTCCCTTCGCGTTTTCACCCCTACCCCGGCTTCGTTACCGATATCGTCACCGCCGTCACCACCGTCACCGACGTCGGGTCGCCATCCCTCCATCGTTCGCGAAGGAGTGTCGGCACAGCCGACGAAACGACGCCGGCGACGCCGGCGACGACGACGACGTCGTCAGGACTCCCACCACCATCGCTGGCCACCAAACACGAGAACCACCGGGACGATCATCAGAATTCCACTTGTTTCCGTCGCAACATACGTCACGCGTGACGTTGCAACCAGCGCGCACGTTAGAGCGGGTGGCGTGCAGAAAACACTCTTTCATCCCTTACGCACGCCTCACGCTCTCGGCGCGCGCTGAAACACGCAAAGGAACTACCGACTCCTGGACGGGAGGATTCACGGGGAATATAACAGTACCGAGCACCGTGGGAAAGGGTAGAAAGGGTGGAGGGCTAGGACGAGGACGAAAACGACAACGGCGGCGACCAGGAGGACGAGGACGACTCGGACGGTGGACAGCCGGTGGCAAAGAGGGTGGATATCCACGCGGGAACACGAGGCAGGCGCACCCGGCCGGCACGAACACACACATCCTAAGATGTGATTTCAAAAATGGCGGATTGCCCCTATGCCCGCTGCATACAGGAACGCAGACACATCCGACGGGAGCTGCAGCGATGGACAAAGAATATGGTCTTCGTAGTCGGTGAGTGAAACCCCGGGAGAATCTCTAGGTACCCCCGCATCTGATGATTCCGCTCGAGGAAATGACTGCCGATGATGCCCTTCGAAAACATCACTAAACATTCTAATCCCTCAAAACTTCACTCTTGAAAGAATAACATCTGCCTCGCAAAGGGACTCCAAAAGATAGGCTTTTCCTCTGAAATCTTCTATTCCTTACAACATCAAAGTCCACTACTTTCTTCTCCAATCTTATAAAACATAAGCAAACCTATCCCCGCGTCTTATTCGATTACACAGAAGTCACTTTAATCAAATAATCAAACACCGAAGGACGTTTTTCCATAAGCACTCGATTCAGCGTGCAGCTTGAGTTACGTTCTCTCTCTGTGCCAGGAAGATCAACGGGGTTGGAATACACGTAGAGTGTGGGTGGTCTGGTTGTATGTGTTCCGCGTGTTAGATCACTATATACACGTATATACGAGAGGTACATAGACGTATATAGATGCAGGAACGGGTTGCCTATCTGTGTGGCAAACGTAGAGACGGGAGGGGGGTGGCGAGAGAGATAGAAGAGAGGAGAGGGAAAGAGAACGAGAATGCGCTCGTGGTGAGAGACCTGTTGCGAAACGAAACGCCGAATCCTGGCTGACTATGAACCAGCCGTGACTCCTGCTCGTGTCGGTATGTTCAACAGGGTGGTGGCCACGTTGCACAGATACCTCCCCTCTATAACGCGATTTACATTTCCAAATTCAGTTTCAGTTTTACGTGCCTTTGCAGCCTCGCCACGAGTACCTTCGCTTTCCGTGATAGAATTCAGACACTCATCCGCGCAAAGCACCTGTGAAACTAGAATTAATTCCAAGCCCGCATCTTTTCTTCCAACAGATTTTTCACGTCTCGATGAAGTTTTTGGAAAATGACTTTCTCTCCTGCATCGTTGAATAGCATAATTCTTGGAGCTCTTCTCATTACGCTAGTCTTTTTAATAAGATCCGTATGAAATTCGGTGAAAGGAAGGGCTGCTTCGTGTAATAGCTCTTACCCCTTGTTCACCTTTCCAGCGAGGCGCCTCCTCGATAACCGTGGCGCGCTGTATACAGGGTGTCTCGTGAAATAGGGATATTATACAATTATTTATTGTACATTGATATTGTTCATATATCCGTGTCTAATATTGTTTATAATATACTCTTACAAATGCGGTGTATTAATTCATTAAAAAGTGCGTCTTTGGTTGAATTGATTCCGTTGAAGGACTTGGATACTCGAGTTAGTAAATCTTTCGTGATTTTGGTCGAAATTGAATTTGGATAGAAATCAAGTGGTACTTAGTTGTTTTGTGGGGTAAATTCGCAGCTGTAGTTGGATACTGATTTAACGGAACACCCTGTGTAAAGGGAGGGTGGCGCGCCGAGAATACTGCACAAGCTGCATGCCTTGACCACAGACAACCCAGCGATCCCGGCCGCCGCCCGAAACCTTCTTTTCTTCTTCTTACCACGCCACCCTTCTCCTTCATTGTTTCTCTCTCCCTCGATCCTGAAGAACCCCACCAGCGCCTTCACTGTTCTCCTACCATCCCTTCTCCCGAAAGCACGACGGCGGGACGAAGGGGTGGTTTAGTTCGCGAAGGGAAGAGGGTTCTGGTACTCGGTAGAAGGCACATTTCCACACGGTCCGCTGTTGCATGTATTCGCCACGGTTATACGCTTCTTCTTCTTCTTCTTCCTCCGTGCTTTAGTGACCTCACCCTTTTCTTCTCCTCTCCTCTTACACGAAACACATCTCCGCCCCCGTTATCGTTTCCCTTCCCTCTCCCTCCGGGATGCTTCTCCTTCGGTCCTCTCTCATTTCGAAACGCAGCTGCCGCCGGTGGTCGAGAAATTTTCACGATACCTTCCCACCCTCTTACTTTCCTCCGGCCTCCCACAACTTCCGTCCTACAACTTAGCCCCCTACTTTTTCTTCGCGTCTCGTCCCCTCACCCCCCCCCCCCCTCCGTCTTCGTCCACGAAGATTCTGTAAGGGTGGAAGGCAGTAGTGGCATGGTTCGCGCGAGAAAGAAATGGAAGACGGGGAATGAGAAGTGCAGGGGACGCGCGCGTGTATGAGGTGCGTGGGTGTTAGACTCGTTCCATTCTCCTCAAAGAGACTTCCACGATCTTTGGAGATCGACCAGTACACGTTGAGAATAAGCCGCGACGAAGTTCCTTGGAACACGAAATTCGCTGGATTCGAAATCCGTCGGATTCATATTGAATTATCGAATAAGTATCAACGCGCAGTAGAATCAGCCTCGTGTATGGTCAGACATAATGGTACGACGAATCATGTTATCGGTATCCGGCAAGTGATCGAAGCCAAGTTATCGGGAATGGAGGGTGTTCGGTAGAGTGATTCGTGATAATTCAGTGAGTTCGCAAAGAGAGCGCATTACTGAACTCTCTCACGCGATAAGCCGCTATCGCGACCTGTTACGTTTTCACGTGTTGCTCGATGGAGGCATGGAGGACGATCAATTTCGTCAACAGGCGGTTTTCGAGTGTTCTTCGTAGTGCAAGAAAAATCCGTGTTAACGAATAGTGTTGTTTCATCACGTGCCATGTAATCCAGATTAACTGGTAATTAGCGAGTAATTCGTTACGTGGCTTTCTGTGCGTGCGAGCGTGGCAATGCGAGTAATGAAGCGATGCTCGTACCGATCCCCGATCCGATGCTTCGAATTATCGCTGGACGCGTTACGATTTCGCGAAAGTTTCGCACGTTCGGTGTGTCGGGTGTAGCGATGCGGATCAGATGCACCTGCATCCCGACGAAAGCGTCAGTCGACCATATAATTAACGAGTTCCCGAAGAACAAGGAGGCGTGTGGACTCGACATAAAATAGGTAGAAATTCCCGAGATTTATTAGGTTCGCCTTAGAAGTTCCTGCGGGTTTTCACTTCAAATTGAATATATTAAAGGTACCGGAAAGTAATCGATTCGGGAGTGCAAATGTTTTCGCAGCGAAAGTTTGAGAATTTGATTTTTGCAGAAATGGCAATTATGGAATTATTAACAATGAAAGGAGTTTCATAAAGTATTTGAAAAATAATTGATTTCTTTCCAATTGTTTTAAATAGCAATGTTGGCATTATTAAAAATGAACGGCGTTTCATAAAGTAAGTAATTGAAAAATAATTGATTACTTTTGGATTCTTTTAAATGGCAATTATGGCATTTTTTTAAATGAACAGAGTTTCACGAAGTATATAAATAATAATTGATTACCTACCACCTATATATTATACATCTTCCGATAGCTTTTGTTTTCTTCATTTATGAAATTGTTAAATAATAATCAAGTATACATTATATATTATTTCGTATTAATAATTTAAAAAACGGGAATTTTTTGTCTTCGACAAAATCCCAGGAACTTAACAACCCAATACAACCAAGTAGATAGATACCCAGATACCTTGCATCCTTCGAAAGGAACTGCAAAACAGCAACCCCTAATTCGATTCGCAGCGGAGAAAGAAATTTGCCATTATATCGAGAGTAGACAATAGCACCCTCGCGAGCGAGGAAAGGATTCGACGAGTGGAAGAGACCGTTTACACCCCCGGCTACTCGTTACATCGTAAAAAAAGAGAGAAACAAACGAATATAACGGGAATAGGGGTTAAGTTAAATTTCGTTGGTTTCATCCTCCCCGTCCCATTGTTCTCCGTTGCCACGATCGTAGACTAACACCAGGGCGAGCCTTTCTCGAAAACGCTTGGCTCCCAGGCGCAAGGTGGGTTGTGTCGGGTGGGTGCAGTCACTGCTGATCGTTAAAAGGCGCATAAAAAAGCTCAATAAAAAAAGCGGGCAGGAGTGGGGGATGGGACGAGATGAAGAGAGAGAGAGAGAACGGCGAGAAGTAACAATAAAAATTCGTGGGCATTCGTGTTTCGTCGCCGTGGTAGGAGCCGGGCAAACGATAAGGAGGGTCGAAGGGGAGGGTGTGAGAAGAAGGGTAAGGGTAAGGAGAAGGTTTTCGAGGGAGGCGCGCGCGAGAGGGAGAGAGGTAGATAGCTGGAGGAGCGAAGAGAACGAAGGAGAGTGTAAGGGGGTGAGAAAGGGGGTGAGAGTGCAGGCGTGGTGAGGATGTCGGATTCGAAAGGGGGTTCCTCGGGGGTTGGTGCAGGGTGCGTAATGAAACGATATTGAGTAGCCGTGGTAGGGAGAGGTTCCTACGCTCGAAGGGGTGGGGAGTACGTCTTCAACCCTCTCCGTCGATTGACCTCGCTTCGACGACGACGGTGCGGATAGTGGGGGTATCACTCAGGGGCGGACACCCCTAGGGGTGCACCACGGTGGGGGGCGAAATACCGTGCTACCTTTTGCCTCCGGTAACCCACCACGCTCCGTCGAACCTAACGAGAAAGAGGGAGAAGTTAAATTGACGAAAATGACGCGGCACACTCTTTTTGTCTCTTTTCCTACCCACCCGGCGACCGATGCAACGCCTTGAAACGCCTTCCGAAAAACTTCAAAGCGCCACATTAGTACTCGAGGACCGGGACGTAACGAGGCCGCGCGCGATCCCGAGAGAAAGAGAGAACCCGAGAGAACCCGAGAGAACAACCGGAAGGACGACTTAGCGTGCTTGCACCTCGCCGAATGCCACTCTATCAGACCACAAGGCATCTCGGTACTCAATGTGAGTTACACCTCCTTCGGATACCTCGTTTCGTGCCTTTTCCCACCAGTTCTCTAACCGGCGAACACACTTCTTTCCTATCGTGTCAGTGATACGCGCGGCAACTTACAGTGATAACACTCCTCCTCACTCAGTGCCATTAATAAAGAAGAACAATACATCATCTAGGAAATACTAAGTTCGTCGGATACCAATTTAACCAGAAAATCATGGAGATAATTACATCTCTCTGGATAACAGGAATAAACGGGGAATAAATAAACCTCGTTAAATCGGTCTCGCTCGGAAGCCTATTCTACTGAATCCACGATACGGATCTCTGCTCGAGTTCCCTGCGCGCAACTGGTAGATCCTTGCGTGGCCACGTGATCGCGCAGCTTTTTTGACATACCTCGACTTGTGCACTCCGAAAGCATAAAAAGAGTTCGAAAATACCGTAAAATTGAATTTATAAAATAATTTAAAACTCTGCCTCGTGATAACGACTCAGTGGTGGTATATTGGAATCATCGAGTTCAATCATATCGATAGTTGAGATTTTCGAATGTTGAATCGATTTAAATGGCCAACTGCCTTTGTGCGCCGCATGGTGGAAATTCGGTGGGTGAAACAAAAACATGGGGGATGATTTTTTTTTATTACGGCGCGTGGAGGACCGGTGAAAATCCGTCGGTGAAAAAGGCTTGATTGTCATCTTTGTCACACGATGGAGGTAATAACTCACGGGTTGGACGATTGAATGAAACGATTTGCGAATGGTCCGTTAGAATATCGTTTGCACCTGCAGCGTCAACGACGTGTATGGATCCACTAGTTAAAAACTCGGGACGTTAATCCGATGACGGATGGCGTTGGTGATCTGTTGCATTTTAATCGTCCTTTTGGACGGCCCGTCGAATTTCATCCGGCACAAAGCTCCGCTTTACCACGCCGTCAAAACGACGATATTAGTGGTGCAAGCGTGTGCGTCTGGCCACGTTCGCTTTCTGCATTTGCAAATACACGTGTGTGTACCTGTATGTGTACATTTATGTACACCAGTGCGCGTGTATCTGTGTGCGTACGCATGCACGTTGCAAACGCAGCACGTCAGATAGTTGTTCCTCTCCGCGATCCGTTTCTCTTCGTCACACCTTGGTTCACGTGTTCGCTTTGCTCCCACAATCTCTCTTGCATTTCTGTGCCGCTCTTATCATTCTCTGACACTTTATTTGTATTATATTATATTATATTGTATAATACATTTATTATGAGTTATTCGATAGTAGTTGTCTATGTTGTCTATGGTGTCCTTGAAAAATGTATACTGATAATCTTCGTATAACACGTGATTTATGTTCCACAGAAATGTGAAACTCGGATTACATGCACGCGTTATATTGAAACCGCGTTGTATAAGTTCAGCGTTATACCGAAACTGCGTTCTATAAGTACCGCGTTATATCGAAACCGCGTTGTGCAAGTTCCGCGTTATACCGAAACTGCGTTCTATAAGTACCGCGTTATATCGAAACCGCGTTGTGTAAGTTCCGCGTTGTGCAAGTTCCGCGTTGTGCAAGCTCCGCGTTGTGCAAGCTCCGCTTTATACCGAAACCGCGTTGTATAAGTACCGACTTATATCGAAACCGCGTTGTGCAAGTTCCGCGCTATACCGAAACTGCGTTCTATAAGTACCGCGTTATATCGAAACCGCGTTGTGTAAGGTCCTCGTTATATCGAAACCGCATCGCGTAAGTACCGCGTTATATCCATACCGCGTTATGCGAGGGTTACCTCTATACAGTGCGCATTCAAATACGCGCAAAATTCATTAAAACAACAACGAAATTTATAGAAACAAATCTTGTTTTATGAAAAAAACAACGTCGGATATTACGTGTATCATAAGTTCGATCATCGAGATATTTCCCGAAATAGTGGCGGAAAGAGGATGCAAGAGTGCCGATAGGGTTACGTGGTACCAGGATGTCCTCGGAACTTCCGGTCTCCGGCAGGTTCCGCCTCCTACATTCCGATTCGTCAATGTCGGTTCTCCGTCGACGACGAATCTAAGTGTTAACCCACACGTAATCTCGCGACGAGACGCTACTCTTCCCGCGGGTAACATTAGACAGCGGTGGCACGATAAATGGGTCAGAAGAAGTACATCCGATATCCGATTACCGCATGTCTAAGCGAAAATGCAACGAAACTTTGGTGTCCGCTGCAATAAAAAGCTCCGATAAAAAAATCGGAGATACGCGAGAACGAAGCTCGAGTAATCGACCGCAAAACATTGTTCTATTTGCCGTTGGTGGATCAGCGAGAAAGAAATGATCGAACCACTGACTTATTTAGAGAACCGTACGGTACTCCTGACCTTAACCGGGTCCGCTCGAATTGATTCGAACCTGAGTGCCGTGATTATCGAGTTCCACGATTGATAATACGCCTCCTGGTACCGCAATGTTCTACGAGTAGTATACTTACTCCTATTGCCGTTGGAATTATTACAATCGCTCGACAATAATTATGGTATTTTATTATCCACCCCTTCTAGTGAATCCATCGATCACTCGATTACACCTCGGAAATCTAATAAGAAAAAGACAGATTTATTAGAATCGCCTGACAATAATTAGGTAACGTAATAAGCACTCTTTATAGCACATCTACTGATTTATTATTTAAACGTATAAAATAACATAAAAAGATATGTGTCGTTATTTTTGAAAGTAGTATAACTCCACTTTTTCTTTTTACTTTAATATTATAACTAACAAAAAGAAGATATCAATCTGTAGCGGAAAATTATATTTATCTCCGTTTTCATAAAAACGGGACTTATACCACTTTCAAGAATAACGGCTCATATATGCAATTATTATAATTGGCTGACAATAATTATGGTAACTTAATAAACAACCCTCCTAACATCTACCAATGGATCGTTCAGACCTATTAAATAAAAAAAGAAAAAAATATGTGATTATTAAAATTGCCTGACAATAATTATGATAACTTATTAAGCACCCCTTGATTACACGATTGGCCGTATAAATATAAAAACAAAAAAACATCCAATTATTATAGTCAGCCACTGAATCCACTTATCACCGGATTAGACCTACAAAATAATACAAGAAAAAGAAACATCCGCGATGAAAACCCCGTCAAATTAAATCTCCACATTATAACACGACTCTAATCTATCCCGTATAAACAAACTCCCGGTACAATATTAAGAAAGAATCTAGTGGGTCAAGTAAAAATTGAACGGCCCGGTCGGCCCTGTTCCCGATAAATAAATAGACCCGGCGTAGTTGCGATTCCACATTGTTCGAGTATATTATTTCATTTCGTGATATCGCTCCATTAGTTGGAGCGGAGAGCAGTGATTCCCGAGGTCATTATACCAGTAGAGAAAATCGTCGTGAAAGAGCGAGTGGCGTGGCAAAAGGAGCGGTGCGGGAAGAGAGACAGAGAGACAGATGTAGGAGAGAGAATAGACGGGATAATGAGAGGAACGGAGAGAGAGAGAGAGAGAGCGAGTGGGAGAGGGAGAGGGGGAAAGGAAAGGAGAGAGGAACGGAGGAGAAGAATGGTCCGCGAGGTCAGCCCACGTTCATACATATTCTCACGTAGATCTGTATATACGTTAGCGACAAGCGTGTACACCTTGACGAACATTGTTGAAGGAAAAGAAGCGGTCGCTCGATAATGCACCATCGACTGCCTTATGGTCCTTTTAACCATGGGGTTTTCAACGAACGAGTACGGCTCGAAGGACAATGAAATTTCGGCACCTGGTGCCCTCGCTTTTCGTTACCAGCCAGATATCTTAAGGATTACTGGGTGTGCTCTATCTGTTCTTGTACGAGTACCGCGTTATACGTGGATCGCTACTATTCGGGAACCGGGTTATATCAGATCGCTGTATCAGTGCCGGGTTGGAAGTATCGTGTTATGGATTTAGGGGTTCCGGAAAGTAATCAATTCGAGAGTGAAGAATTTCTTTTGTGTAGAAAGTTGGAAATTTGGTTGTTTTGAAAAGGGAATTTTGGCATTCGTGGATTGTTGGTCAAGGAACATAGATAACGATGGGGATTGTGTGATAGAATAATATTTAATATGAAACAATATGATTGTGATATGAAAAATGAGTGATTACTTTCCGGTACCCCTGATAGAAACCGCGTTGTATATGTACTGTGTTATATAGAAATTGCGTTCTATCAGAACCGCGTTGTATAAGTATTGCGTTACATCAGAACCGCGTTGTATAAGTATCGCGTTGTATCAGAACCGCGTTGTATAAGTATTGCGTTACATAAGAACCGCGTTGTATAAGTATCGCGTTGTATCAGAACCGCGTTGTATATGTATTGCGTTATATCAGAACCGCGTTGTATAAGTATCGCGTTATATCAGAACCGCGTTGTATAAGTATCGCGTTATATCAGAAGCGCGTTGTATACGTACTGTGTCATATAGAAGCCGCGTTGCACAAATGCCGCGTTATATCGAAACCGCGCTATATCGAAACCGCGTTGTATAAGTACCGCGACTTCCCCACATTCTTTCACACCCAACACTCCGTCGACGAGAACCTCGATGAGGCTCTTCATCCGCGTACAAACATTCGCAAAGATTTGTTAACTTCCACCTGTATCTTTCAAAGTGACGTCTTTTCAGCGTGACTTATCACGAAAGTTTTCGGCAGAAATCAGGAAGTATAATCTCCCACGTAATCGCGCTTGCGTCAAGAGACTCGAGTTTATTGGCTCCTTGCGTTACCCTCGCGGTATAATCGGTCGAATAATTTGTTTATCGGCCTCGTGAACATGGAATTCGTTGGAAGTAAGATCCTCGGCGGTGTAATATCTCGTAGAAAATTGAGGAGTAACCTTCAAAGACGCTATCTTTGGCGAGCATCGTTTCGTGATCTTAATGAGGCACGCTGCTGGGTTCCATGCCTTGTTGAGAGACAAGTAACGCTCTTAGGATTTCGACATCCATCGTTCTTACTTTCTATCCTTTACTCGCCTTGGAAATCTGACTGCAATTCTGTTCCCACTCGGCCAACGAGTACCTGAATGCCACTCTCCTGATCCACCGACAAACCGACTATCATAACTTTCCGACTAGCGGACTTGGATATTTTTCCCCCCCTAATTGCAATCCCGACGGTGCGTCAACCCCGTCGGAATACTAAGGACGACGAGAAAACAATCGATTCCTTTCAATTACCTCGCGGATCTTGACTTTATTAAATGCACTTACTCATCCTGTTGCACACTGTGGTATGTACATTGGTAGAACTTAACGGATACTATTTCATTTACTTGTTTCATTGTACCTTTATTACTATTATGTATCAATATGTTTTAAAGATATATGCAACTTAACGGATATATATACATATATATATATAATGGTAATTATTACTATTATTATTATATGTATTCGTTATTATGGGTAATTTCTTGATATTTCACTTAATCAGACTTCACTGGAAAATGAATCGTTCAAAAGTGGATTATTTTTAAGATGTATATAACTCAACGGGTATTCTTGTATTTACCGTAATTACTTATTTAATTAGTTCTTTACATATTTTTAATTACTTGTTTAATTATACTATAATTGTAATTCGCTTAATCAGACCTCACCGGAAGATGATTCTGTCAAAAATGATACATTAAGTTCTTACAAAGTGAATTTTGCGGTTTCAATTAATCCTCGTATATTTTACATTCAAAAAATAGTGGAAATAATTTAGTATCTGTGAAAATGGTTAATTAAATTCTTCGAGAACCTCGCAGTGTCAATTAATCCTCGCATATTTTATATTAGATTTACATATTTTGCATCCAAAAATAATGGAAATAATTTAGTATCTGTGAAAATGGTTGATTAAATTCTTAGTGAATTTCGCGGCTTCAATTAATTCTCTCATATTTTACGTCCAAAAATAATGAAAATAATCGAGTGTTTAGAGAAATAATAAATTAAATTCTTCGAGAATTTTGCATCGTCAATTAATCCTCCCGTATTTTATATTCGATGTTTATATTTTATATTCAAAAATAGTAGAAATAATTTAGTATCTCTAAAAATGGTTACTTAAATTCTTAGTGAATTTCGCGGCTTCAATTAATCCTTTCATATTTTACATCCAAAAGTAATGGAAATAATGTAGTATCTGTAAAAATGATTAATTAAATTCTTAATGAATTTCGCGATGTCAATTAATCCTCTCATATTTTACATTAAAAAATAATCAAAATCATTGAGCGTTTAGAAAAATAATGAATTTAATTCTTCCATAATTCTACGATATTAATTAATCCACCCATATTTTCATTCTTCCATAATTCTTAATTCTTAATTCTTCCATAATTCTACGATATTAATTAATCCTCCCATATTTTATATTCGAAATCATTTCTATAAAATATCATAGAATTCCAAAAAAATCGTGCTCCCAAGGAAGTAATGTCAACAATGAAAAGAAGTGATTTATTGTTGTAAACATTGAAAATAATCGTATTTGGTGCTCCTCCGAAAATCACGATTCAGTTGGAGTCTCGTCATCGTAATTATTGCGTTATTATTGTCCTGGCAGGCGAATGGTGGCAAGCGAATCGCAGTCGAGTTTCGGACAAAGGATAGCCTTGTGCCGTGTGAGAGCCAGCTGCGACCCCACCATGGGTCCACCGTACCCATTTCCTAAGCTTCTACTCTTTAAACTGTGTTGCGATTGGTCGAAAGGGACCCACGATTAGAGACGGTACCAAGGAAATGGCAGGACGCACACTGGGAAACGGTGCGCGTGTTGCCTTCGACAATTACGCGGCGACCATTGGTCGGAGATGGGCCCCGAGGCCATTCGATTTAGAATCAAAGAATGGTGCCGCTATGTCCTCCGCGGCTCCTCTAAAGTGCTTTCTTTGCTCTTCCTCCATCTTCTGCATTTTAAAACCGATTCCTTTTTTCAAATATTCGTTGCTTTATCACTTATCTGTGGTAAATTTCTATCCATTTTTTATTACATTTTGTCAATTTCTATTAATTATTTATTACAATTTGTGGATATATAGATGTCTAGATCTAACTATATTAAATCCTATGTTCTAATAGTGGAAATTTATATTAAAAATTAATTACAATCGATATTACATTTGTATTAATTTTTTATGTTTCTCGCATGACTTTGGTGTTTATCTATATTTGGATAGTGGATATATAGATTTCTAGAATCAAAATATATTAAAAATTAATTAGATTCAATATTCTATTTCAATCAATTTTTTATTATTTTTTTCTTTTATAATTTTGACAATCATATTCATTTAGTGGATACATATACTTCTAGACTCAAACTGTATTACATTCTATACTTTCATAACCGATTTCGCGCGGTAAAAAAAAAAATGTTGATGGTGTAAGAAGAACGCGATTGGCTTAATCCCGGGCGTGGTCATCTGGCCTACTTGTTCCTCTTCTTAAATGGCACGCGAGATAAGATTGGTTCGGCACCTCCTGCCTGGAATTTCATCCGAAGGCGCGCCACCAGTCTAATTACTTCGAGAATCGATCAAGGACTCGAACTTTGCTCACCGTGAATATCTGACGAGGAATACCTAGACGCTATCTTTTGATTCCGCGATTGTGCGAAATGTCAAGTTACGTACACTCTCTCTCTCAGAGTGCACTCTTATCATTAGAATCACCATTCCGCACCAATAAGTCCGGTGGGCCATTTTTATGCAATTTTTTCACTTTTCATTAGTTACCCTATTTTCCGAACTCCTCAATTATTGCATTCTAACATCCATCACATAAGCCGTTTATTTTTAAAGTAGCTTAAGTCCATTTTCTAAAAATCGAGTTAATTTTTGTAATATTTACAGAAACTGACTTCGTAACGTTTTAAACGTTAACATTGATTTTCTTGGCAAAACGAATAAACACATATTCCGATTTGTTTACTGGATCACTAATCGTACTAGATTTTAGTGGATACGTTCATTCATTTGTAAACACGGCTTAAGCGCCCCGCCACCCACGCTCCGTGCACTCGGAGTGCTGGGAGAACTCGGTGAGAGGGAAAAGCGCGATTACTACCTTTCCTACGAGATTACTCTCAGAGTCCATTGATTACATGCAAGGTCGGCGATGCTGCAACTTGTACACATAGACAACGTCGTCTTGCTAGACTTACGAGAAGAGTTTGTCAGTTGTCTGTGAGATTTTCCGACGAGATTTTGAAGAGACGCAACTAATTCTATGGCACAGCATTTTTAGGTTAGACGCGATGTCCGTACGTTTATGCATCTATCGTTGCGCGTTATATTGCATTAATTTGGGAATCAATAATGTATGCTTACAAAACTTGAAATTGATAGAGAAAAACAAATAGTTATAGAGAGTGCAATTTTTTCAATTGCTATGACAATCTTGGGTCACCATGTATTGCATTAATATTATTATATAATATAATAATAGTATATTAAATAGTAAATGTAATCCAAATTCGCTTAATCAGAACATTTCTGCGGAAGATAAATCTGTCAAAAATGCATCATTTTCAAGGAACGTGATTAATCCCAGTATAATCGTTTCTATGAAACCATTATCATTCTCTATGATTCGTAGCGGATTACGAATCACTGATTCTCCATTAAACTGCACACATATGTTCACCGATTTATAAATTCCTAGTTACTTACAAGAGTGCGACTTATTATTAAATTACGCTCTCTTCACTTTCCAATTTCACCGACCACCGAAGTCCGTGAAATTATAATATGAACGGACATAGATTTGTGGCGGTGAAGTTTTCCATCTGGCGGATTTCCATGTAATTCGATGTTCGCGATAGATCTCGTCGCCTCGGATATCTTGGCGCGTGCATCGAGCAACGTCGTTCGCGTGCCGAACTCTTGCCGGACGAATATCAAATTTGCACTTTGTCCTTCGTCCTTATTTTCTTCCGACATCGTTGCGAATTCTTTTTGCACCCGTCGTTCGCCGATGCACGGAAATCGTGTGATTCACGACATATCCGATTGGACGTTGAACGAAACGTGAAGGGAATGAAATCGAACTACAGTCATAGAGATAAAGAGAATTTCGTTTCTAATAGTTTTCTTAGTGCGACGAGCATTTTCATGAGTCAGTTCGCGACCTTCAAGTATTCCACGTTCTCGTTGGATGATGACTCGGATAATTATTGCGGTTGTTCTAGTGCACCCTGGTTTCGATTACTGCGAAGTTCGAGGTTATGTTTCTATCTCGATTTCCACGGTGCCGACCGTTTCTTGCGTTATATAGAAAAGATCGAAGTCTAAATTCATTAAGTAACTGGATACGGATACTCTTAACGTATCATTACGGAATATAATTTACTATAATTATAACAATACTACACGGATATTATAAAGTATAATAATATAAAGATATCATTCTTAAATGGATTTTATTCTGGAATCAAAGTATATTGAAAAGTATATTAATTCCTATTCTTATTTCGATTACAAAGAAATTCGAGGTTAGGTTTCTATCTCGATTTCCACTGCGCCAACAGTTTCTTGCGTTATATATTGAAATAATAAAAATTCATATATTATATATTATATATCTAACATTTGATCTGTAAGATCAAACTATATCAAATCCTATATTAATTCCCGTAGAAAAAAACAATATTAAAAATTAATTAGGAGGGTGCAACAGAGATGAATTATGTCACAAAAATCTCGGTGGTGCAAGAAGAACGTGATTGGCTCAATCTCAAGCCTGGTCACACAAGATATCGTTAAAAGTCTTCATATCTAATTTTTAATAAATTCACACTTTGATCTTCTCAATAATAAAGATGTCATTTGACTACAAACCAACCGATCAAAATCATCGGAATTCAGAATCCAACGTAGAAATACGAAACTTACACTTCGCCAGCCAAAAGTAGACAAACGTTTCGCTAGATAATAGCGAGGGAGAAAAAAAGCTCGCGATACCGTCGCTCGCGATAATTCGCCAGCATCGAGACTGCGTGTTATTCGCGGGTGTGTTAAAACACCCGGTAAGATCTAGGTCACAATTTTGTCGGTAGAATTTTTTTGTCGGCAGCCTGTTATTTAATAGCGCGTGTCGTGTCAGTAAAAACGAATGATGATGCGCACGAATCAGAGTACAAATATAACATAATTGAGCAGTTATTTTCGAAAGTGTTATAAGTCCATTTTTTCGTCTGATTTTAGTATCGAAATTAATAAAAGGAGATATCAGTATATCGTGAAAAGTTATGTTTAATTCAGTTTTCATACAAATTCGGCTTACACCGCTTTCAAAAATGGCGGCACAATTATCGCTGGAAAATGGACGACATATTTAAGTTCGTTTCAACGGTTTAGTAGCCCGAACGATTTATCGGGTAAATCTGAATAAATTTCATCGACAAGTGGTTCCTTTTGCCACAAACTGACGAGACATAATATTTGAATTAATAATATCAATATATGAATTAATAAATATAATACCTAGGAATTTCTTCCTTCCGAACCAGAGTTGTGTCACCGGCCATTAAAGTATAAATTCTTTGCGATCCACGGTGCACGCTGACTTGATTAATAATTTTTAGTTTCCCGCTATTTCAATATTTTAACAATTGACCAACATAACAACATTACGAAATATGATGCTCGACATAAACCCGCAAAGGGTTAACGTAAAGGGACAACGAATTTAGTGTAATTCCCAGAGGAAGGAATAAAAGAATTTCCAGAAAACAGAATTTATTGCTAGAAAAGGAAAACTAGGTGGACAAAACACGGCCAACGTTGGCCAAAAGTTGGCCAACGCAAATTCGTCCCTGAGAGTTTGTGCAGTGCAGTATGTGCAAATACATTAGCGGAGGTGGCGCGACGCCTGAACGTAGCGATCCAGCTCGCGTTTCCGCAAACTGGCATTATACCTGTATTTGATAAGCTGCGTGGAACTAGAGCGTTTAAATAATGGCCGGTGGAGACGGCGATGGGCAACCAGCACGATGCCCGTCGTCATTCGTTCGAAACGTTCGACAAACAATAATAATTTATTCAGATGTTTTTCATGCGCGCCTTTCCTCTCGCTCTTCTCCCACCTATGTCACTATTTCTCCCTGTCTCTCTCTCTCCTCTCGTTTTCACTGTCTCTGTCTCTTCTCCGCGAGTTTGCCACTCCGTTTTCACGTTAATTCGACGTTTCTGCTGGCGGATCGCTCGAACAGTTAGTACCTCTTTCATATTTTCCCGCGCAGAGTTCGATCGAAATTTGTGTGGATATTCGTGGACAGTGAGTGGGTTCTTTAACGCGTTGAATGCTGGGTGGGCCAATGGTGATCATTGATGCCAATATTACTAAAACTCGAATCAAATATATCACTGATATTCGTGAAATTTTCAATGTTTTTATTGTCACGATAACGATGTAAAGTAATCAATATATCATATAATGTATATACATTACGAACGCGTATCGCGAGGTATCGTATAACACGAATTCCATCCCGGCACTCAAAGCGTTAAATCCGAAGATTTTTGAGTAGATGGCGCTTCGGTTCCTCGAAGGTGGTGTTAATTTGAGATAAGTTTCGACCATGTTTCGGTGAATCCTTATCGCTTGGTTCGCTTTAAAACAGTATTATTAGAAAGATCATAATGGAACAAAAATGACTGAGCATCTTTCGGGGCAGTGGTTTTATAATTGAAGTAATGAAAGCTTTCGTTTGGTGGTGTTTTTTACAAAAACCCTGCTCGCTCGAACGAATGAATTGAAAACGAGCCCAGTTTCGATGACTCACTTGGTAATGGGTCGATCAATAACGATGACGAGATTAAAATATAGAGAATAAATTGTTCGGCCCTTCAGGGAAAGGGAATAATATATCGTGCAGTATTCTTTGTCTAACGAGGTTGTTAATTGAGTAACGCAGCAATTTTTATCCGGCGATTATTTCGATTTTTTAACGAATGAAATACATTTTCACTTTATTCACTTTGTTAATGAATATTATTATTAATTGTACTTGCCGGGGATCGTGTTGGAGAAGGATGTATTGCGATTGTAATTAATTACAAGTCGATCAGTTCTTCCACGTAAAACTCGAGTGGAAATCGATTCCATAAGCGAACGCGAATCGATGAACGCGCGGGGTGTCCTTTATTGGCGTATCATATTGCGATCGTAATTAATGATCGAAAGGCTTAGGCAAATATCCATCTATTTGTTGAAACGCGAGTATGTATTTCTCATTGTCCTCGTCGCTCGACGAATTTCCTGGAAAACCTTCTGACGTCAACTAATGTCCGCCATATTAGAGACTTCAATGCTTTTAAGAGAAATGTGAACGTGTCGTGATACAATTCGATCGTCCCGCGAATTGTTTCCTTTGGACACTTTTCGAAAAGAATCAAAGATAAAATTCATAAATTCTATATCTAGCTGAAATGTCCCACGAATAAAATTCATAATTTGAGTAACGCGGCGAATAAAATTAATTGGTTCTAGATAAATAATAGAAACCGATAAAATTAATGAATTCTACATTCTCACGTCAATATATTCCTTGGGATAATTAATAAGTTGAGATAATGGAGACGAATAAAATTAATAATTCCTAGGTTCATATATTGCAAAAATATTCGTCGAATCAAATTAATGAATCCAATATTCTAGCGTCAAAATATCTCTTGATTTATAGCAGAGATTTTTATAACATAATTGACACTGGAATATAATATAAATAAGTAAACAACTCGTGCGACGACCTGATATTTGGAGTGATAAACCGATGTGTTGCTTTATTGCTTTAACTTTTGAAATCACGCCCGCCGTCTTCGCGTAGAGTTATCTTTATCCAGATAGTCGAACGGCCACGCGAAATAATGCATTATTTATGGAAACCATTAGCTTCCATATTTTCCGTTCCAGTTCCCTGTGCAACAATATACCACTAAGGAAACAAGATATTTATTCCAACAGTATATCTTTGCATAGTTTTTCATTTATATATTTATCTTACAATCAGTTTCTTTTATTGTATAATTAGATTCCACGCAAAATTGGAGAACGAATTCGCGGTTCTCCAAAATGGACGCCGTCGGAACGCTCGAGCTACCAAAGCGGTCAAAATGGCTGGTCCCTAATTTTTCCTGAATTCATTCGAAAATATAATGGCACGGTGTTCGTGATTTCATATACTTTTATTTTATATATATATTATTTTATGCATATTTGAAGTCATTAATTTATTTACATCCTCCGGCAGTAATTTATATAAATCAAAGTGTAAATGGAACCGAGTATATGTTCGGTAGTTCTAGGTTAACCCTTTGTACTGAAAGACTACTCTCACGATCAGTCGCCACTCAGTTTCTTGTTGTACTCCGTTTATTTTTAGTTATTGAATATGAAATCCCTGATAACTGGAATATATTTAAATGTCGTGTCTTTTTCGCCGTTCGAGTTGTGATAATAAATTGAGTGGCGAGTAAGATTACACCTCCGAGTGTAAAGGGTTAATTCTCGTCGTATTATATTGAATTTAAAAATCGGTATTAAATCGTTATAAAACTCGTTATTAAATCGTTATAAAAATCCTTATTCGCGTAGATAATAATATCGGAATAAATCACGCACCGCGGATATCGTAGCAATGGAGAATCGGGAGCGGCATAAGTTCTTCTCGAAAATATCAAGTATGGAGGTCGGTGTCGTTGAAATGGCGGGAATTCAGGGTGCACGGAATCGGGGGTGGATCGTTCGGGCGAATTGATTCCAGGCGCAATTTAATTTACGAATTCCGGGGCAGTTCGTGCTCGTCCCGTTTCTACGGTTCGCCGTGTGCCCTTAATGACCAGAGAACTGGCCGGTACTCGTCGAAACGACAAAATCAATTCACTCAGAAATAAAGGCGGCAGCCATGAAAAATCGCCTCCGCTTTCGCACGCAAGATCCTCGCGAATGTAAACTCACCTATATCTATACACATATATATACACGTATATACGTGCGATTATATTTATGCACATCCATCGGTCGACATGTGCTCGTGACACACGCGACGACCGAATGGCGTGACAGTTATGCTGCATTTGTGGGACGCGTGCCGTTCTAACGGGTGTCACGCTCCAAACTATTCCGATTGATACCTTTCGAATCACTGCATTCTATTTTACTTGAATTTCCATATTATTCTGGTCCAGGATGAACCCTGCATCCTTAAATGTCATCGAGAATCACATCTGATGTCGATGTCCCCAGTAGCTCCAACTAGTAGCTACTTTAATTAGCGAAGCAAATAATAATTTTATTAATATTCCCACTTCCCACGGAAATTGATTAAACCTGTGCTTTTTCAACCAGCGCATTCTATTTTACTCGAATCTTCCAAATTATGGTGGTCCATGAACCCTGCATCCTTAAATGTCATCGAGAATTACGTCTGATGTCGATGTCCCCAGTAGCTCCAACTACAAGCTACTTTAATTAGCGAAGCAAATAATAATTTTATTATTATTCCCACTTCCCACGGAAGTCGATTAAACCTGTGCTTTTTCAACCAGCGCATTCTATTTTACTCGAATCTTCCAAATTATGGTGGTCCATGAACCCTGCATCCTTAAATGTCACCACGAATCACGTCTGATGTTGATGTTCTCAGTAGTTCCAAGTGCAAGATACTTGTTCGATATAATTAGCGAATGAAGTAATAATTTGATTACTTTCACGGAAGTCCCTGAAATGTAAATCCTTGATAAAAAATTAAATCCTCTCGCCCCTGCCCCCCCCCCCCCCCCCCCCCTCGGCAACGCGGGAAACGAAGGATTCATCCACTTCGTCGAAATTAGATTTCCACTCGTCCTTTGGACGTTTCCACCGCGAACAATCAGGTACGTCATGTCGGTTTGATAACGGTCAAACACTATTCGGCCTTTGGATAAGGAAGTGAAAAAAAAAGTAGCGTTATCGGCATCGCTATCACCGGTTGCTCCGGCGACCGCGTGGAAGTAAAATCGTGCCGCTCTGCCGGATCGCAGTTTTACACAGAATTAAGAATAATTTCATCGGAGAATTGACATCGCCAGAATGGAACGCAGATCATCCGGATAAGATCAGTGAGTGTATTAACACGTGGACGGCCGCAGTCACGTATACGTGATTTCGCCGGCAAGCGGTTATCGGCCGGAGTCACGTGGACGTGACTTCGCGCTATTAATTTTGGATCGGCATTATTAAATAATTCGAGATCGCAGATTTTATGGTTGTCTGTTTATGCATTTCAATTGTTTCAGGGTTCTGTTTCAATTCTTAGAAGCATTTTTAGTGGTTTTCAATTCTCGAAAAATTGTTTTTTTTTCGAAATTTCGTATTACAGTACACGAGGGATGCCGGCGGTAGTCGCGCGTCTTTGTGGGAAATGTGCGGCCGTCAAAGCGTATATACCCCTTCGTAGTTACAGGGGTTAAAGGAATTACGCGGACGAGTTGCTTTGATAGGATTCGCATGAACTCTGGTCAAACTATGGTGTTTTATGATAATCGATTTAATAACGATGCAATGATTTGTATGCGGTAAGTAATTCGCGCACAATGGCCGATTATTAAATACATCGGTGATAGAGTGGCAATTTGGTTTGCTGGAATTTTCCTTGTTACGACATTCCTGCAGATACTAGGACGTGCGTGTCACCACGGTGTCCTTCGAAAACCACCATATCCGGTTGGTTTCTCGAGCATGCCATTTTGGCGGTTCTCTGTGCCGCGCCGTGCAATGATTACAGCGTTCAATCATTTTCACCAGCCACCCTAAAATCTACTGTAATCCTAGGATCATTTTGATGGAATCATTCGCATTACTTTTTAGATACACCTTGTATAACCGACATCCACGATGCGATGCAAAGATGGTTTTCTTGGTGCAAAGTATATAAATTAAATCATTGCGTATTACTTATTGTTCTACGATTGTCAATTGTTAATGATATTACGAATCCGAATGTGGAAGACTGTCCACGAGCAATGTATTAATATACACTGTTGGCGCGCGGTTCTGCTGCGTGTCGGCAATCCGACGGAACGGAGCGTCGTAGCGAAAGGGTTGTAAAGGGGTTTGCGAGGGAGCGGTGCTCATCATTGTTTGATGTAGTTGCGGTGGTGTCGCAGGTCTGGAACGAGTAGCGGAGGAGTTAATGGGCCGTAGGAGATGGAGGCAATATCAGGACAACCTGTACAGCGGCAGCCGCACCAGCGAAACCGTCAGCCATCATCGTCTCTATCCGGGGTTTGCTACTTCCTGCGACCCGGTTCCCGCCAATTTCGACCAAATCGGGCAGCATTTGCTTCATTCTGCGAGCTCCTCGTTACCCCCGACAATAACGACGACACCGGGGACGATAACGACAACAGCGACAGCGACGGTAACGACGACGACGACGACCACCGGTGGTCTGGTGAAGCAGGACATCCTGCAAAGGCATCAGCATCTGCAGAATCATCTTCAATCACCGTTGCAAGACCAGCATCATCTCTATCAGCAAACTCAGCAACAGCAGCAGGAAGAGTCACGTCGTTTGAGGCCGGAAGACATAAAACGAGAAGTGAACGAGGAAGAGTCCGCGGAAGTTGTCGATCGAGAAGAGAACGCAACGAGATTGGTAGACACAGCAACGACAACGACAACGACGACGACAACGACGGCGACGACGACCACCGCGGCAACATCGGGGACGAGTGTTATTGGTACAAACGGCAACGACACTGCTACCACGACAGCGATGACCATCGCGTCGAATACCATCGCGACGGGTACCACCTCGATGGCTACCAGCACCACAACGATACCGAACAGACGACGAAGGAAACGCCGACAGAACGACGGGGAAACTGCGGACGAGAAGGAAGACGACGACGAAAACGACGAAGAAGAGGAGAAGAGATTGAAACTGGACGAAGACGCGGACAGGCCGGTCAGTCCTCTCAGAAGGGAGGACGAGAGACCGCGGGATTATCCGACTGCCAACGCTACCGACACGGAAGGGACCAAGGTTCGTCAAATTCCATTCTTTTCACTCATTTGCATCATTTAACTATAGATTGAACTGATAATGGACATGTGTCGCGCACATTTCTATCCTACTAAAAAAGAATCGAAATTCGCTGAAATGTATTCAATCACATTTCAATGGATCAATCTTCTGCCGAATCAAATCGGAATCAAACATCCGAAATAATGTTAGAATAACAAACATTTCCAAAATATTTCCTCATTTTTCAAACACTTTCCTGATCAGCATCAGGAACCAATTACTCAATGAAATCAGAATGAAAGCACTGAAAACATACTTTATACACTTCGACAAAATATTCCGCCATTTGATGCAAATAAGTTCATATTCATACAAGTACACTCTATCCCCTGATAATTATTTACCGGAAGACATGATCATGTTTCCAGGAACGAACGGAGGAAGTCGCGTTGGACCGGACACCAGTGACCCAAGGATTACTGAGAGTAAAGAAGGAAGAGGAACTACAAGAAGTACCAGGTTCCGGAAGTACGACAATTTTGACAACACCCGCGCCAGATTTGGATGGGACCAGGACAGGATTGGTGTGTCGGGAGGTTGACATTACCGCCAGGAACTCCGTGGTTCCGTTTCTCCTTGGAAACCGACGAACCAGTCCACCACCGGAAGACTGGAAACCTCTCGACAAATGTTACTTTTGCCTGGACGGCAAAATTCCGCACGACGAGCAACCACCTCTCGTAAGTACCGCGTGAAAACCAGTACTACCAACAATGTTCTTCAGCTTTCCCCTTAACAATCGCGGGGTTACACTCTCTTAGAATCATTGTGACACCTGATGTAAATTAAGTTCCAAGTTTTGCATGATCATTAACCCCTTAACGCGCACACTCGAATTAACACGAGCGGATAACACTGGAATTGTGAAAAAGCGTGCGTTAAGGGGTTAATCGAGTGTCGCGAAGCTTGTAGAGGGTCTTGGTTTACTTGACACTTGTAATTAGAGACGGAAGGACAAACTGGAGGTCGCGAAAGTCCAGTGAAAAATTGATTCAATTTTTGTATTATCGCTAACCGGAGCACTGGCATGTTCATATAACGTCCATAGCTTTGATCACTTTGAACCCGGCAACCTTATAAAAGATTCAGGATGTTCTGGCGCGCGTTGGTTGTGTACCTTTTGACCAGCACATTCGATCAGGATTCGATTTGAGATCTTCCTTTATACCGGACAGGATGCTTCTCACTTTTTTTTCACCTTCCCTCTCACATAACGTGATAATCAGCTTCTTTCCGTGCATTTGCTCGGACCAATGACGAGCCAGATGAATAATGTTCCTGGACCCGTTGGTGGTGCCCTGCAGAGTCCACAGAGCGACAGTAGCAGCAGTTCGCGATCCGCGGAGTCACCGATGTCGGTGCAAGTCGACCCAATGGCGGCTTCCGTGGTCGCAGCCGCCCTCACCGGAAATTACCCCACTTTGTTACCCCAATGGTGTTTACCACCAAGGGAACCACCTCTGGTTGGGGTGCAACCTCACCAGGACAGTGCCACGCCGGTCGACCAACCGCTCGACCTTTCGGCCAAACCCAAAAATTCTCAGGTATGTCTTTCAACCAAATGAGCTGTTATTTTTCAAAATGATATCCGAACACCGTTTCTGTGAACACGGAATTAAATATCATTCGCGGTTAGAGATTGATAGCTTGTTTTTGTTAGTCATAATATTAATGTTATGATATTATGATGTAGTAAATTAATATATTAACCCTTTGCACTCGGAGGCGACTATCAGTCGTCACTCAGATTCTTGATGTAATTTGGGTGGCGACTGAGAGACGGCATTAAGATTGATTCTATTTGGTTTTTTAATTAATTTGGAATTATTTATGAATGGAGTTAATTTTAATGTCGCAAGAAACTGAGTGGCGACTGAGAGTCGACTCTGAGTGCAAAGGGTTGAAGTTAAATGAGAACGTGGATTTATAGTAGTTTCTGAAGTAATGACGCAAATGTACTTGAGAATTTTGTAGAACTTATAACAACTCATTTGTTTATTTATCATATTGTTCCTCTGTGTGTCATAGGATAATAACATATCTCTATTGGAACAACAGAAAATACCTCTCAGGATGCCGTCTGGTATCGACCCGAAGAGTATCTTCAAGTAAGTTCAATTCTTGGAATATTATATTATTATATTGAATTATTATATTAAGTATGTGCATCAGTTCTCGGCGCCTTTGGATGACACGGTTTATGTACCTTCTTTGAAAGGAGACAAATGCAGTTAAAAAACTTGTAGTTCAATGGAATAAGGTTATAGAAAAAATGGAGAATATTTGTTTGAATACAAATTATTTTTCTTAAAAAGAGATCAGAGTTCGTTTGATTTCATAAAACGACGGGAAGTTATGCGCATACCTAATATTATATTATTATATTATATTATTTTATTGAACTATTATATTATTTTATTGAACTATTATATTATATTATAACCAGAAAGTAATCAATTCGGAAGAAGAGAATTTTGTACGCATCAAAAGTTAGAAATTTGATTTTTTGTCAATAACGATGGAGATGATCTAATGCAGTAATATTTAATATAAACAAAGCAATGGAGTTTCACAAAGTACGTGGAAAATAATTGATTACTTTCGTAATTTCGACGCAAGAAATTACGCGGGACAATAATTGCCGCGAAAGAATCGGCAAATAAAACATGGTCTAATTGGACGACAAGTAAAATTCGTCGAGCGGCATTCGGTTAGCGAGAAGAAACGCATGGCTGTTTGGCGTCGGTGTTATCAGTCGACTCATTTTACACCTCGCAGCAAAACGAAGCTATCTCTGATACATTGGCATTCCGTACGAGAGGCCAAAAAAAAAGAATCGCCGATCGCGTTGCATACTCGAAGAGCTTGTATCTACTAGCCCATTCAATTAGAGTCGCGTTAAATCATCGCTCACATTTTTTTTTACTCTTTATCCGCGGCCAATTTCCTCGAATTTTATAATATTTTTTTAACACTAGAACTATCGACAATATACTCAGCTATATTTTGGCACTTATCTTATGTATCCAAGAAATGAGGGTGCATAGCAAGAATAAATGAATCGATTTAATTATATTTATTATGCAACATAAGTCGAATATCGTGGACAAAATTCATCGAAATAAACGCGTTCTCCGTGAATTTTATAATATTTTTTGGTGATTATACAATTAGTATACATTTTCTGCATACACATATTTTATTGTGAAATATACATTATCAATTGAAAGTATTACTTGAATGAATACAAAATTAGTGCGTTTCAATGTGATGGCTCTGCTGGTCTAGGCACAGGTCCCAGCGCTCTTCTGTAGCTCTAAACGCTCTTCCTAACATACCTGAAGTGACTTCACCGACTGCTGCTCTGATTCGTTGTTTCAGTTGGTCAATTGCCTAGCCTGCAGGCCCATCACATTGAAACTCACTGATTTCGTATTCATTCAAGTAATACTTTCAATTGACATTGTATATTTCACAATAAAACCCGTGTATGTACACAAGGTATACTAACTTTATAATCACCCTGTATATCGCCGGTAGTTGTAGTGTTAACACGCGCAAACAAAAAATGTAGTAATCGAGATTAATATCTGATTCGTTCCAAAGGGTGACTCGAAAATTAGCGCGAGAAACCTTGCTCCCGGAACGGTCGTGAAAGTTACAAAGTTAATGGAGAAGGAATCGGGTGAAATCCAAAGAAGCCTTCGAGTATTTATGAAATAATAATCTTGCGTGAGAATCGGGGGAAATTTCGAAATCGATCGTGTTCCTTTTACCGCAAGAGTGCTTTTGAAATTCAAGGAGATGCAGTGGTTGAAGTACTTCGATAGAATTCGTTTCCCGTCGTAACGAGGCGCTTTTATTTTGTAAGGAAATTAATTTGGACAGTATTGATAAGGAACGGAAGTGAAAAGTCAGAGAAGGGGTTGATTGGCGGGAAAGAATCTCGCGGATAGTAACGGAAAAAAAGAGAGCCAAGAAGGGAAAGATGGGGCAAAGGAAAGTCGCGCGCAAGTTAAGTTGAGTCGTCGGATTGTGGTCGTACGTTGCCCTCGTGTTTTCGCTGTTTTCCCCGCGGTTGCATTTTGCGCGTCAAATTTTTATCATCGTCTATTATTAGTCCACCATAATCTGCACCTCCTGACACATCGAAGGCACAAAGTACCTCGCGCGTGTCGTAGAACGCCGATGAAGAAAGACAGAGTACACGAGAATTCCGGGCGTTAAATGAAGATGGGAAGAGGGTCTCGGGTCGCGCGGCAACGCTGCTCTCCCTCGTAATTAACGATAAGATAGCCCGCCGACGAAACCGCGACAGCGTACTCGAAATTAGAAGTTTCCAGTAATTGCCCTGACTAAATTCTACTTTGCTCCCCTAACGAACACTTCCGAACGATTTCCCGGAGGAAAATAATAACGAATCGGATAATGGAATAGGTGTAAGATAGTGGAGAAGGGACGAAGTAGTGTTCGGTAAGAAGAAATGCATTTTTATCAGCTCGGGTTTTCAAGGAGTAGGTCGACGAACTCACCGGGGAAGGGGGAGGGGGCTTGGTTCCCAAGAGTGAGAGACAGAGAAGAGGTCGCGTTCACTTCTTATGGTAATCTTATCTTGAAATTGCGGTACAAATTACACCCACTCGATACACGACACGTTCCTCTTCTCGTCATTACTTAATTTGTCTTTCTTAATTTAATTGCACGCTCCGTACGAACGAGAGATAAACGCGTGAGAATAATCGGGGATCATGTAAAGATATAATAAAACGAGCGATGTGCACTCTCGCTTCCAACGTTAATCGAGTTATAAATTTCGTTTGGATACCTTCGGAATTGCGTAACACCGCGCCATACTTTCTGGCTATTAACTATTTAAACGCGAATTCATTCCCGTGCTTCCACTTCATGATGGAGATCAAAGTATTAACGAGACTCCGGTGGATCGATTCTCAGCCCTCGTGTCGAACACGTGCGCTTATCGCACCGGCCACGTGGATGGCGAATACCGCTCGTGATGCAAGTACATTACGTGCGAATATTTTCTATAATTAACCCTTTGCACACCAACGGCGAGTCTCACTCGCTGCTCGGTTTCTTCCGGTGATTCGAGTGGCGACTAAGAAACAGCATTAAGATTAACTCCGCTTAGTTTTTGTTAATGAATTTTCAATCACCGACAACTCCAGTCAATCTTAACCCTTTCGCTGCGGAGTGCTCAGAAAAGAATTGCTCTCTCCGCAGCAGGCGCGATAGTAGAAGGTTGTCCGCGCGATAACATCGTTCCTAAAACGGTGCGCGGAGGCAATTTTGCATAACAATAATAATAGCCAAACAATAATAATAATGAGAAGAACAATATTAGTAATTTTTAATAATCTTTCATAATCGAAGACAAACGAATTAATGGCCACTATTTTGCAGTTATTAATAGCAAAAAATGCAAAACAAATGCACGGAGCCTAAAGGCGCTGTTCGCTCAGGAGAAGCGTCTATAGTTGAGCGCCTAAAGGCGCTGTTCGCAGCGAAAGGGTTAAACTGAGAGTGCAACGAGGTTAAAGTTTCCTCGAAAGTCATTCATACTATTTTCACACGTTTCTAATCCACGATGCATTTCAGAATGAAGGATATTAAATCTGATTTAAATACGATGTGTTTCAGCACTTGTTATCGGGCGAAGTCGCGAATGTCCGGTCCGACATCGGTGGCGTCTGTGGCGGGAGTCGGTGGTGTCCCCGTGGTGGGTGCCGGGGTCAGCCGGAAGACTTACACCGAGGAGGAGCTGCAGGCCGCCCTTCGGGACATTCAGAGCGGAAAGCTTGGGACACGCAGGGCGGCCGCGGTTTACGGGATCCCACGCAGCACCCTGCGCAACAAGGTCTACAAGCTTGCCTTGGAACGCGAAAGGGATGCGTCCCTGACTAGCACCCACTCACACCCTCACGAGCCCGGCGCCCAACCACCCACCACCACCATCATCACCACCATCACCACCACCACCACCACCACTACTACTACTTCTACTACTTCTTCTACTTCTACACCACCAAATACGACCCAAAATGCATCCGCGACCACTCCGCCCCCGCAACTCGACGAGGTAGGTTTTGGGGACTGAACACGAGAGAGCCAATCTCTAAGCCTGAGCGTGAGAGGTAGATCGAGAATGAAAGAAATCCAAGGAATATTTTCATCACGATACGTTCTTCGGATGGTTGTATAGTAATTGCAAAGAATGATGATCCCATTGTCGTAGGAAGTGATGGGTTTTAGGATACTTTCTTCATCGGTCTTCGTCGTGGGATCGCATTCGTTTGCGACTGACTGTACAGCGCACGGTTAACAAGAACGTTATCGTGATAACGATTTATTAAGAAAACCTCGGCAATTCCGGAATGTTAGATGAGAATTGAGAATTGGCAGAGACGAAGATCGAGGATACGTAGGGGATTAAGAATAGTGTACTTGAATTCGACGGATGAAGGGAGGAAAGCTAGGTCAAGCGTGGAGATTACTCGAGGCCATGCTTCTATGGCGATTCGCATCGCGCGAACGTCGAGGAGCTTTTTCTTTGTGTTATCGGTGACTTTAAGTTGCCCGAAGTGCAACTCGAAGACAATTCGATGGGGCATAAAGCGTTTGAGTTCTCGAGTCATTCGTGGTGTTCGATAATCGAATCGAATGATTTAGACACGTTTCGTTGTCGGAGGCGAAGGGAATTCTTTCGGAAAATAAGACGGTAAAAAGTATCTTTAAAGTGGATCAAAGAAGATTCCAGATTATATGACGACTATTTTCATATTCTTGAGTATCCGCGAACTTATGGACGATAGTGTACTGTATGCAACCACTTGACCGAAGCACCCTTAAATCTACCTTTTTTTTAAACTTCACCGTAAATGAAGACAAGCAGTTACCTCTCAAGTAACAAACGTCTACTTTGAAAACGACGTGTGTTTTTTTGTTCCTCCGCCAAAAGAACGTCCAAAGAGAAAAGCGATACGAGTGGTTAATTTCTTTACTTGCCTTTGACGAGGCTGTTTTAATGGAAGGCATCTTTGCGTTTCCACGGTTCTCACCATATTTTTAATGCACGTTTCCGGAATCGAATAAAAATCCACTTCTCTCACGTTTAGTGCATGCGCCACCGTAATTCATGGATTCTTATCGGACGTTACAAGAGCATTAAGTAAATTAGTTCCAAGATACGCGAATCTTTCAATGAAAGAAAGAGGGTGGTTCAAAGATCGGGGATGAAAAAGGGAACTGAAAATATCATTTAAGAATTATATACAATATATTACTGTATTTATAACGATATTAGGAGAAGAGATAGGTAGAGGGTGGGTGAGAAAGATGTCGTATTAAGTAATCCGATAATTAATTCGCGATTATGTACCGCCCATTTGTATCTAAGTGTGGTTTTGGTTCGGAAGAACGAATGGAGCTTCCCCAAAACATACCTCAGCCGCGATGACCGCGGAATTCGCGTAGACCGGCTACCGACCGTTATTAATTATTAATATCAATTTCCGAGAACACTGACATTTATATTCACTCGTATAAAACAGAAACAACCTACGAAAATATTCCACGGTTCAATTTCTCAGGCAGTCGTATATTATGTTTATATAATATAAAAGAATATAACGTACGAGGGTAGTATTTTTTATTTAATAATAAGTATAAATAAAAAAGACTTAATTCCTCCGACGTGGAATGGAAGGAACGTGGGTCTACGCGACTTCCGGTCGACGTCGCGGCCAAGTAGTGTCCAATGTCTTTTTTGCATGGGCTGTTTAACTTTGTTTATTTACTCACAATTTGTAGTTTAACACACGGCCTGTTGGTCTTCGCGAGGTTGCAAGACTCGAGGTAAGTTTTCGGGAAGATCGTTTCGGAGAACATGGAACAGGAAGATGTCTCTTCCAAGATCCGATCTTCTTATCGCGACGAAGCTCCGTGCCTTCAAAAAATATCTTATCGTCGTGATACGTTATATTGGATGGCCCAAAAGTCACCTAGGAGTTCGAAAACTTCATAACTTTTGAAACTTACTTTCACTGAAATATTTTGCTTTAAATCAAAAGACAGTATCAATTTATTTCTTAAAATCAACTTGGAAAATCAAAATGATCTTCTTCGAATGATATCCCCACCTTCTTCTTCGGCAAATTCTTGCTCTTTCGAGTGAAGTTTGTATGACACTTGTATGGCATTAAAATAATTGACTTCGTATTCGAATATTAAAATGTAATCACTTTAATTGGCTGGTTTAACTGTGCCTTTCCGTAATCAGTTCTAAGAGGTCGTAGTTTCGAAATCTGGCAAGGAATACAGAAAAAAAGTTATTCATTTTTTTAACTCCTAAGTGACTTTTGGACCACCCTGTATATGCTTCTTGAACCTCGACACTTTGCATCCTCGATGTGTTCGTAGAAATGATCGTGCTTTATTACACACCGCAGTCTTCGCGAAAATTGATTTTCAGAAATCGTTGCCACTCTCGATGTATTCGTTTGTTTACTTTATTTGCTGTTCGTATTTCTTTATCTCGGCATGCTGACGCCATTTTTATTCGTTTATGGCTTACTTCAGGGGTCTCAACCTCAAACGCAACAAAGTTCCTATCAGTTAGATGATACACTGAGCCCTCGATTTACACGGCATTCAAATTGCACGACTTCGGTTTAACACGCTTGAAGAAATGCGGAGGAAAATATGTATTTTCGAATTATGTTATTTATATCTTACGAGAAATGTGGATTCGAATTGCACGATCTCAATTTACCGTGTAAATGTAGGGTTAAGTTTATATCAGACGCGGGTATTCAATATATTGTTGTATTCAATATTACAAGCAACATTTGATGATAGATAATTGGTAGAAAGAATTATAGTAATATGTTTTGCTTTTGTTTCGAGCTGACAGAAAACATTTAGAAGTTTGAATCTTTTATATTTGAATCCCTGTAAGATGTTAGAAACATTGATTTTGAGCACAGAAATCATCATGGCTACGGCGTCCAGTTTGCGACCCCAGACTTATTGGAAGAACACGTTGGTGAAGTTTAGTTTGTTCGAATTTGATTTGTTTCATGAACAGTTAAGGGGTGTCTAACAATTGAATTGAATCGCTGTGATTCTTCGGTAATTAAAACCGAAGCTTGTTATCTTATTTCATTTTAATTGGGATGCATGTGTCTCGAATAATCTCTCGCGATAATTTTTGGTACAAGAATGCTCAGGATTCTTTCGCGACTGCGTATATCTTTTGTTCAAAGCTGGTTCTCAATTTTCAACGATTTTCTCGTATTCCCTTGCTCTCCTTTTTCGCGGGAAATTTGAAGGAAGAGAAAGATCTCGATGAAGTCGCAGCCAATTAATTACGATACGTTCATTGAATATATTCGTGGCTTAATTCCTGAAGAGAATATTAATAATCATTTTGGACGCAAGTCGCAGATTAACACTAGAACTACCAAAGCCATCAACATAAAGAATGCCGTGAAATTTTCTGGATTTTAATAAAAATATTCAAATTCGTACGTTCGATTTTCCGATTTTTTTCGGCTCAAATTTCATGATGGATACAATTATACCGATTAATTAACTTTGCCATCCATCCTTGTCTTTTAAGGACGTACACGTAAATTTACAAATATGGCCTTAAAATTTGCAGAATTTCTTAAAAATTATTCAAATTCATAACCATCCATTTTCCGATATATTAATTTGTGCCATCCACACATCTTTCGCAAGGACATATACATAAATGACAAACATGGCCGAATACATGCAAGATCGGTAGTTCTAATGTTAATCGTCCGCGCATTTTTAACGCGGGATGGTTTTGTACTTTGCGATTCCTGCATGACGCTTGGTCACTCTGCAATTCGCAAGAGGAGACTTCGCTTACATGTACAATCGATACTCGTACAACACGACACTCAGAACACTTTGTCGATTGCACGCGCTGTGCAGAAAGTACTCGTCAAGCTGATGGTGTTCGTAAGACGGTTTTCGGGTGCGTGGAAGTAGCTAGAAGGAATGTTTTTAACAGGTGGACGACAAGGAATTGTCCGGTGCCGAGGAGGAAAAGGAGGTCGAGAAGGCCCTGTTGAAGCCTCTATTATCCTTCGAGGATCTCGTGAGGTTCTCTGCCCTCGAAGGAAGCGGTGGTGACTCTCTGAGAACCTTACTTCAACGAGGACACGAGACGGGAACTGAGTGGCCCGGTCTCGAACACGCAAATGTCGGTCCTTACATACAGAAAATGTTGGCGGCTGCTGCGCCATTCAAAGGTAAGAATCTCCGGAATTTATTATTAAAACATGACACATCTCAGACTTTCATTAAAACCCTTCTTCAATCATATATTATTATAATCACGTACACACGTCTCATGGTATGTTCGCGATATACATTGTCTAATAATTTTGTTGACTCCTTCGACATTCGTGACAACGTTATATTAATTCGAAAACGATGCAGGAACATAGAAATTAAATTATTAACGGTGATAATTAATTGGAAGAAAGAATGGAAAGATTATTATTCGGACATGGCACAACTCTGTTTCATTAAAACCCTTCTTTAGTTATATATTATTATAATCACAGAAATATCTTGATATTTTTGCGATGTTCATTATCTAGTTAATTTTTTAACACCTCCGAAGTTTGTGAATTAGATCATTAACGGTGATTAGTCCTTGCATGCAAAAAGTACTGTTAGCGACTTCGCGATTCAAAGGTAAAAATGGCGGGAGTTTATTTTTAAAACATGACACACCTCGGAGTTTCATTGAAACCCTTCTTCAATCATATATTATTATAATCAGACACACACGTCTTAAGGTATGTTCGCGATATGCATCATCTAGTAAATTTGTTGACATCTAAGAAATTCGTGATAATACTATATTAATTATAAAACGTAGGAAGAATATGGAAACTAACCTCAAAAGCCTTTATTCGGGCATATATTATTATAATCATGCACGCGTGCTTTCTAATATCTTCGCGTTACACATAATCCAGTAAAAACGACAGCTAAGAAATTCGTGATAATACTATATTAATGATGAAACCAAGGAAGAACATTGAAATTCGATCATTAACGGCGATAATTAAAAGTATTGGTAGACAGGGGATTTGGGTCATTTCCGACAGACGGTTGATTGCTTTGTCCGGTGACCGGACACTGCCGGTTTACGGCAAGGCCTACGACGAAAGTCGAAAAGTATATTACGATAGTAGTCGATAGGTCTTCGAGAATCGATAGAAGCCAGGCCCTGGCCGTCGGGTCGCCGACACTTTTCCCACCTTTCGAACGGAACCTTCTTAAAGTGGCTTAAACGGTACTCGAGGGCTGATCTGGAATTAAGACAAATGCCCCTAGATCTAAAAACACCCTGGATGCCTATGAATCCAAGATCGAAAGGTTTAATTAGAAAAATGTTCATCTAGAATTATTTCTATATATTGTTATCCTAGTTGTGAAATTGAGGATGTCTGAATCGACTGATTCTACTGAAACTCGTGAAACCTCTGCAGCCCAATTTGGTTCGCGTCTAAAAAGAAATCGTATAACGTAAATCTAGTTAAACGCGATAAAGAAGGTATTGGGTTGTTCGGCAAGTAATTTCGTTTTTTCCCGACAGAGGATTTAATTGTATCAGTTTTTTGCCAGCAAAGAGCAAAAATTTTGTGAGCGTGGAATCATGCTACTGCCAGAAAGATGGCAAAAAGTATTGGAAAGAATGGCCAATATTTAATTTAATAATATATTTATTTGTTATACGAAAATTGTCTACGAAAAAACGAAATTACTTTCCGGACAATCCAATACAATACGTGAAAATAGTAACGAAATGATGACTTCAAAGGTGACAATTGTTACGCGTACTTTTATCGTTATTATTATAATAAAACAAAATGAAATGAAAGATACGAATAAACAAATGTGTGACGTCAGAGTTACATGGAACTGTAGAGGATAAAGTAATTTGTACCTCGTGGCAGAGTCGTGTAATACGAGTTTAAATACCTACACGACGACAAATGCGCTTAGTTAGGGAAACCGTATTAAAAGTTGTCGAACGATTTGTAGCCGCGTCTAAAAATGTAATCACCTCTGACACTATCCGCGTATCATCCACGGAATCCTTTAGCCCTAAGACATCCGTTTACCAGGTTTATGGTTGTACAATTGTGAAGATGTTTGATTTAATGATACAGGATTGGAGACGCAAGACTATCGCATTCCAGAGGTGATGAGGAGGCTGATGAGCGAAGACAAGAGGCTAAACAAGAGCGTGAATGGGGACCAGTCGCAATCGCATCATCAACAGCTCCATCATCATCATCATCATCATTCACAACAGCAATCGCAATCCCAGAGCCAACAGCAACAAAGAGGTCCGATGACGAACGATGATTTTAATCCAACGATTGAAGAAGAGGCGAGCGACAGTGCACAAGGAAGAGCGATTCTAAAGATTCCGTCCTACAAGCCCGCGAGTACGCCGGGTTGTTCAAGCAAGAACGGCGAACCGACCTCGGCTGCTTTCGCTCAAAGTTTCGCAGCGGCTGCTGCTTCGAGTCCGGGACTCCTGGAGCGAGCAAGTCCCGCGTTTTCAGGGACTAGCAGTCCGACTAATTCACTGGTCGGCAAAACAGTGGCTGCGAACTTCCGCGACGTTATAGCGAAAAGTATAAGCGTGAAATTCCAAGAGGGACAGTCAGCGACGGCTGGCATATCCGGATGTCAAGCTGGCGGTGTCGTGCAATCCCAGCAAACGATCATGACTGATCCGAGTCCCTTCAAGAGAGGTCGATACACACCACCGCAACCCGCTGCGCAACAACAGCAAGCGCAGGCTAAGACACAGAATCAGGAAGCGAATAAGCCGAAGCCTGGAACGGGTGGTAAGGGTACCAGGCCCAAACGCGGGAAATACAGGAATTACGATAGGGATAGTTTAGTGAAGGCTGTCCGAGCGGTTCAATGTGGCGAGATGAGTGTACATCGCGCCGGTAGCTACTTCGGCGTACCCCATTCCACTCTCGAGTATAAAGTCAAGGAACGGCACCTAATGCGACCGCGAAAAAGGTCAGGCATCTCACGGATTCTCATGTCGCTAACGATCTTTTGCATGTCTTCCAGGTTGATTAACGCGATCGTTTTTGGGGATCTGATGTTTCAGGGACCAGAAGCAGTCGGAGGATAAAGCGAAGGAGACCGCAACGACGGCGGCGACGATGCGACCAAGTACCGCGGACAAAAAGCCGCAGTTAAAGCCGCAGAAACCTTTCACCCCACCGGGTGGTATTCCTGGACCGAACGGCTTGAAGATGCCAGCGTTCATGGAAGGCATGCCTCACCTGCCATTTCCACCGTTCAACTTTTGGAATCCGACACCTTTCATGCCGTCACCGTTCATGGCTGGTGCTCCGAACGTGCCGACGATCCTACCGGAGCAATACTTCGCCACTAGTAGGATACGGGGACTACAGGAGCAGCAGAGGAATGCAGCGGCGATGGTGCAGCAGCAACAGCAGCAACGAGACAGGGATAGTATCGGCGCAGCAGCAACCACGGCAGAGTCACCAGGTACTTCGAATTCTCGTTCCACCTCGACGACCAAGCCACCGAGAGAAATGACGGATAGTTTGTACGATGGTTCAGGAGCGAATGGTAGTTTCCTGGACAACCTGATAAGGTCAAGCCTGGAGACCGGGATACCGAGGGATCAAAGGGCAATAGCAGACACGAGGAATCCACAGCAACAATCCCCCTCTCAGCAGCAACAACCGGAAGCAATGAGTAGCAAAGCACTGATCGATCAGCTGTGCAGGAATTCAAGGAGGACACCGTTACCACGGATAACGCAGGACAGCAGCGAGGACGAAAGTTATCGGAGTTCACAGGGTTCGAGTAGATTGATACCCGACAGACCAGAACGAGTACCTACGGTCGACTTGAGCCCTTCACCTTCGGAAAGAGGTCGTACAGATGACGGCAGCGATCGTCTGACATCACCACCTACGCCATTGTCAATCTCGAGGGCAGGAAGCAGGGACGAAGATAGTACACGTGACTCGAGGATCGACCGTAGCAGCAGGGAGCGCGAAGTTCACAACGGTGGTCAGGAGGATCGCGACCGAAAGACTCTGACAATTCAGCAACAGCAGCAGCAACAACCGCTGAATCACTACCCGGACTTGCATAACCTCTACGCCGTATCAACTGACAAAAAAAGTGCCTGTGATAGTAAGCTTATAGTAGATCATTCGAGCCAGAAGACTCAGCAATCGACGCAGCAACCACAACCGCAGCCGCAGCAACCGCAGCAGCCGCAGCAACAGCAGTCGAAGGAATACCCAGCTGTTAGTGGTTTGGTCGTGCAATTGCAACGGGGCTACAACACTGGTAACAACAGATCCGGCGAGCAGACGAACAGCCAGCAACCGGTGGAACAGCGGGGCCCCGCGCTCAGTATGGAAGACTCCGTAGAGCAGTAGAGAAAAGTCAGTATCAGTAATCAGTTTAAAGTATACAGTTTTACGAGTACAGTGAAAGAAAAATACGATCCATATACTATTAAGTCCATCCCCGCCCAGAACCTCCGCCTGATCCGATGCACCGGTCCCAAAGCGCCATGCGTTCTCCCTTATCAATCTCATTCGGGGATTCCCCACATTTTTTTGTCATGAAAGAAAAGGATTTATCATTGTCCACTACCCACCGTGCTACTCGGGTCTGCCACTCGAGCAGTCCAGGGACTCCTCGGATGTGATGTCATACAAATAATAGAACCTCTACCTAAACCTGTCCGTTCCACCTGATTTTGAAACCCTTTTGAAAGTCGCGAGGTAGATCAAATACAACTAGAAACCGCAAAGGAATGCCGGAAAATGCTATTCAACCATCCGTAATCACATCGCGATTCCATCAGTTTAATATACTCGGTCCGCGATCTTAATCATCGGAACCGACGACTACCGATCGTAGCCGATCTCTTTGGACTATGGGAACTTTCGATGATACGAAAACTAAGGAACCAAGACGGATAAAAGACACGATGCGATATTTATTACTGTAATCGAGTAATCGCAACCGACATATTCGTTACACATGTAAACACATATATAAACATAACACATAAACAGCTCGTGAAAACAATTTCTTCGTATACTCGAGGAAAGTGATTTGACACGAGAAACACACAATGAAATGAAACACTACGAAACACACTATACATCGACACAGAAGAGACACACACGAAAATACAAAATGGGGAACATAAGCACACGCGTCCGTAGGAAATGAAACTTAAACTAATGCAAAAAAAGCAAAAACTATGCGCGTCGATGGACTGCGCAGGGGCGAAACCAGTTAGGCGCCGTGTTTATTAGAGACGCGCAGAAAATGGGCGCGCGCGAATTTAGGACGAAACAAGGAACAAGCAGAGCTGATTAAATGAAAAGAAGCAGACGCAACAACGTATTTTTTTCCTCTATCGATGTAAAACTACCTAAATGCAAACTTATTACCTACTAAACTAACATTACTTAACTCGTTAAGGAGCAACATAATTATATTAAGGAATGATATATTATAAATATATACATATATTTTTGGTCATTACGAACGTATGCGAAACGAGAAAAACGAGCCAAGACTTTTGTTGGCGCGCGCGTATATAGGTGACGTTTTTTCATAAAAGGCGACAATATATTTCTCTGATCTCGGTTCTTTCGAGGCTGGCGTTCGATAGAAACGCGTCCCACGTGTCGGTTATATATATATACATATATACATATTACGTCCTCGAAGGACTATTAAAAAAAAGGGCTCCTAATAAAATCCAACGAGGATCTTCGAAGGTGAACTTTCTTCTCATGAAAAGCAAATAAAGTGAAACTAAAAACGAAAGGGGAAATAAAAACCCTGAGTCCCAGATTACTACTCGAAATTGTGATAAACTTCACAAGGTATATTTCCATGAAGATCTTCTTTTCAACGATCGCTAAAAATATATGTCAACTTGACTGGTTCGAATGAGTCTGATTTAAACGATGACCAAAATTGCATTGTTTTTTTGTCCGATATTCTTTTTTTTCTTTTGTAGTCGTTCACCATCGAAGGACCTTGCGCTTCGACGTAGAGCCAAGTGATAACGCGATAAGACGAGATAGGATTTCGAGTTAGGAGAAAAGAGACGCCGAGCGTGGGACAAGTAGGAAATTACGAGGGAAAGGATTTCGTCTTAAAAACCGAAAGCGCATAATTTTTTCTTACGCGCGAGACGCCCACTTTTTTGATACGAATGGAAATTTTGTAGCACGTAGAGAAAGAGGAAGCAGTTGCGGCGTTTCTTCGGGAGGTGGATAAACGAGAGAGGCAGACTTCGACTAGGATTTTATCGGTAATTCGATACGATCGTCGGCGATAAGAAATTTATTAAATGAAAAAGAAGGGATTTCGTGGAAAGAAGACGCGAGGCGGTTAGGAGAACACTAAAACGCAGGCGCGACTCGACGCTGGTTAAACAAACATCAAATCGGACGAATATTCATTTCATTTTCGACTCGACTTTTCCGCAGTCGTCCATTTTTTTTTACTTTTTGTGATGAATTCGTTTCAATTTCTGTGAGAACGAACGGAATAGCATCATTTTTAGGTTCAGTTCATTTTAAATATTCACAAATCATTGTTAAGGAAGAATTTTCAAAAGCACGGTTTATCGTTGTAATTTATCGTAATAATTATGAGAAATTATGAAATCAAATTTTGTTCGATTTAAAGAATTTCATGAATTCGCCTTTTCATTTTTAATGGCGAATTCATTTCAGTTTCGATAAAAACGAACGAAGTCGCATAATAGTCGAATTGTTTTTAACTGAAAAAATATGTGAATCATAATCGGGCAAGAACTTTAAAAAGCATCGTAATAATTTACGGAAAATGTGCACACTGAATTTGTTATCAGTATCGCGAGTTTCTTTCGAAGAGATAAATGGAAATAAAAGGACATGGTTTCGAGTCAGCGCAATCAGGATATCAAGGATGAATCGTTGGAATCGAAGTAATCACGAAGAACGCCAGTCCCTCCTCTTTTTTACTGATTTATCGCGAGTCGTCCACGCGCTGCGTGCGCACGCTCATCGAGATCTGTAACTTCTCGTGTCTTTTGAATTCTAGGATTCCGTTTGTTAGGGAGGTCCGCGAGTAGGAGAAGCGATTTATTAAAAAGAAACGAAAAACGAGGAGAGATACACGAAAAATACGGATATATATATATAGCGATTTCGTCGTTTCGCTAATCGTAGTAGCAGGCCGTTGGACCAAGAGACGAAATCGACGAGGTTCAATATACGAAGCAGAGCGAACGGATCGGTAGCCAAAGCAAACGAAGAATGGGAAAGAAAACTAGATAAAAGATGCCATTTTTTCGGACGCGATCGTTTCGATTCCGCGTGATCGGCGATCAGGTCGAAAAATACGGAACGAACGACGAGCAAAGGAAGATGATAAAGAAAGGAGAAAGAGAAACGCAAAGGAGGATCCACGTACTCATCTCAATGACTCCCTTTTAAATAAAATATTTAACAAAAAAACATAAGCGTAACGACTGAAAGACTCTAGGCTGTACATAAAGTGTAAGGCATGTATGTTCGGTGTTTTAAAAATGCAAAAATTCCCTATTAACGCAAAAAAAAGTTATACCTTACGAAAAAACAAGTAAACCACTATTAAGCAAGGCTATTCTCTCGGTGTTTTTTGGAACTAAACTTAAAGAAAATTTACCCCTTACTTAAAGCAAAAAAACCGTGAAAATTCATAGGTAAACGAGATAAACGTTCGGGGCGAGTTTAAACGGCGCGCGCGCGCGCGTGCGCCATGTCGCGGGAAGCGCGCGAGTCGGGAAAATAAAAAAACCACATGTTATTGAGTGTAAACGTTAAGGTCTCCTTAGGGTTAAAACATAAAGAAAAAAAATCAAGCTGAACAGCGTAAACGATGCGAGAAACCAACCAGCGCTAATCATGATTGTGTGTAAACGTAAATTTAAACCTTTCCTTCTCGAAACCCGTGTAACTCCGCTAACCCCCTTTCGTGCCCCATTTTTTATCCTCACGAACCCCTTCACGATCATCACCTGATCGATATCCATAAAAACGTTCGATGTTGAAAAGCTTAAATTACTCCGTAACCTGAACAAAACGCAAAAAAAGGAAAAAGAGACACTTTTTCGAAATGTTCACCAGGCACTACACGAGAAAGGGAAAGGGAAGGAATATTCGTACACTTACTCGGAATCCATTTCCCACCTTCGTCTACTTTCCTCTTCCTAAAATGCTCTTGTCTCCAACAAAACTTTCCCACACCCTGCGTCTCACCCTTGATTCGCGATTATCTCCGATTTACATCGACACGCCCGAAAGACACTATGAAACGCCCGATTTAAAATGTCCCTAGACCCACTCACCACCCATTCCTCCTCCTTTTACGAAAGATTTATCGTTAGATGTGAACAAAAAAAAACATGAATATTTATCGTGCGGATGACTGTAAAACACGTGCGTACACTATGATTGTCGTTAATTAAAATTACGGTTACGAAAAAGACTCGTCGCGACATTCGACGCGGTTTCTACGACGCGAGTCGGAGCGCCGCCCCTCTCAGCAGCAGCCCCCCCCCCCCCCCCCCCCGCCCCGAAAGTAAGGAAGGAATTCGTTTGACGCCATATTGGACCAGAAGACGAGAAGAGATGACCTTCCGTCGGACTGAGATTTATTATCTTCCCGGGGAATAACTCGATTTAATAATCGTATTGTGTTCGGAAAGTATCGGTGACACTTTCAACAATTCGAGGAGCATTTAGTTCGCGGAAAGGTTTGTTCGATCGATTAATATATAATATTAAATATAGGGGTATAATAATCGACGATTATTCGAGATTATCGGACGATGAATTAGAAGATTGTTGGAGCTGTAATTATAAGGGGATATTGGATTAGTATAAATTATTAGTATTATATAATATTATATATATGTCGCGGTTCGTTGTCCGATGATATATGATATGTAATATGTATACTATAATATGTATATGATGTATATCGAACGGGGAAGCTTGGAACTAAGCGCTGACCGATATATTATATATGTAATATGTATATTATTGATTAACGAATCGCGACGCGGATATAATAAATCTCAGTGGAATCATAAAAAAAAATGGAGACTCGGAAGAAACCGACTTTCGACTAGAAATATGGCGATTGGTTCTTTTCGCTTGGAAGGTGGGGATCGGGCGAACGACGATTGTGGGACGATCGGCGCTAACGGTGTAATTAACGAGGCTGCCGCGTTAATGATTTCCCAGTGACACAGTCGCGTCAACGTGTCTGCCCCAGTAATTTCGATGACTCGATCGTTCGATGGAATTATAACGTAACGTCGCTCCTTCCTACGAAGGCAAGTCTAGAAAATCTATTTACTCGGAATAATTGTGAATTTCAGGATTTCAAAATGCCCGGATTTTGATCGCGTCGATAGAACGACTCTACGAAGAATAATATCGAAAATACGTTGGCATTTCCTATTTTTTAAAGACCACTTTTCAATGATACAAAACAGTTTCCCTGTCGGTAAGAAGTCGTTCATTGTTTCAAATATCCCGAAGACTATTTCATAAATATTAATCATAAATTCATTCAGCGACGAGATTCATTTGATTTAAATCGTACCTGGAATCTTGACTCCGGGAAAGTTAGAATGAAAGAAATTTGGCATAGAAAATTGTAGGCAGATATCGTCGTGGACGCGACTGCTAAAGGATCGTCGATTTTCGTTTTTTCCGGGAGAGACGGCGGGATAAAAGGCTCAAAGATTTTTCCCTCGCGCGGCACAAATTCGAACGAATACCGATCGACATAACCTCGATGAGTTGAGCGAATGAATTTTGTACCTCAAAAAATCTACGAAAAATAACGCGTCAAAAGTGTGACTAGGTTTCGTTAGGTATCGGATAGATGTATTTAAAGGAAGACAATTTTCCAGTTTGTTATCCTCGAATTCGGGGAGAAAGGACCAGGAGGATTTCCGGCCGTCTCTCTCCCATGTCGCGGGCGATACGCTAAAACGATCCGGCGAGAGACGGATTGGTCGAGAGAAAAAAAAAGAAATGTAGGGAAAACAAGCGGGGAGGAAAGAAATCTTTAAGAATTAAAAGAAGATATATTATATTAAAGTATCTGTGATGTAAAAAGTAACAAAATTTTGATGTATATTTTTCACAAATTATTGTAACCAGCTAGTGTATATGTATAAGATTACGGATATAAAACAAAAATACCTATTGTAATTATGGTGTGTGGAGACAAAAGTGAGGTTAAGAGAGAACGAGATTCGAGAGCCAACAAAAAAGAAAGAAAACAGAATGGATGATGCGAGATTACGTTGATCCACACCGGTGGTCAGATGGGACCAAGATGGCGGACAAACCTCGGAAAAGTCGGCCCCAAACATTCCCGTTTTCTACTGAAAATTCGGTTCCGAAACGCGCACCCGTCGTTGAATTATTCGATATTTCCCATCGAAACTGCGATATGGAAAACATTTTTTTATTCTTTCATACTCGTAATTGAATGAAATTATGGAGTAAATTCGTGTTCACGCTGATATCGCTGAGAATCGAACATTTGTATCCCGGAATATTAAAGCGATTATTTGCGAATGCATAATTTCGTAAAACTGGAAGATTTGGTCCGATTGGCCCTGAAACGGCTCAATGTCAGCTACCTCAATATAATCGTCACGTTTGGTACAGTTGGTGTCGGAGATGGTCACGAGTTGCGCGCGAGAGGAAAATTACTGGTCCGTCACAGATATTTTCATAAAAATCATTGAAAGAAAATCACGTCACTTTTGAGCAGCGTACACAAAATTGAAAAACAAATCGTTCTCTAATAGACGCAGGAAATTGTGCGCAGAGAAACCCTACTCTTGATCAGATATCGATATAATTAGCAGGTCAGTAATCCTTCGTTGGATATGAAAAAGAATAAAACTCGTGTGTATTTTTAAATATATCCTTGTATAATATATATTATATTAAGTATATAATACGATATAATAAATAATAACCTTATACTATTACGTACAATATATATTATATATTCGAGAGTGACTCGAGTATTGTATATAATTTATATTACATATAATAGTATACTATTATGCTGCATTGAGGTTAAATTTATAATAGTCGCAAATGTTGACTTGATTTTTTGGAAACGAATTATGCCACTTTCGAAATAAACGGCTCGATTAATATCCCGACGTACATTGCGTACGTTATATTAATTGCGATACGTGAAATTAATACAATATCATAATATAACATATATTATATTCTATTCGATGGAAATACGATAACATTCCGAGCAGCTCAAATATAAGACTCGCCGTGTCACGTGACCATAATATTTCCTCGAACGCGTAGCACGTGTACCAACACGTGCGGGGTCGCGTAAAAATGGTCTAAACAGTTCCAAATTGTGCCTAAGTTTTGAAGTTACGTTTTTACGACTCGCAATAGTACGAAACGACGAACGTAATAATACCGTAGTAGCAAAACAGGAAATTTAGTTCGGGATGGTTGGCAATGCCGGGACGGGGCGAAGGGGGCGAAAAAGATAAAAGCAGATAAAGAGAGAGAGGGAGAGGGGGAGAGAAAGGACGAGAAAGAAAGAGTATGTAACTCGAGTTGAAGTGGTTTTTAATATAAATTATAAAAAAGGGTGTATTACCTCCATATACATAACGTTCCAGGGCCATCCGGCCGCCATCTTGTGGTCACTTTTATGTTCCGTTTTTTCGAATAAGTGCAATTAGGTACACCACCGAAACACACGTACACGCACACGTAAACAAGCCACTCCTGAAACACTTCAAAAATGTTCACTTCACTTCACTTCACTTGTATACGTTGATGAAACACGGAATATTGACACGGACATTTTTCACGATTACACGAAGGACACGCGGAAACGTACATTGAAACGTGAACGCCGCGGGGAAACAACAACAACAACAAAAAGTATGATGGAAACAAAAACGAAGTGTTACGAGCTAGGTTACCGTTTTTTAAATTCTATTTTCAATTCACGCATTCTCGAATGTTGAGATTTTCGTGATCAACGAAGAGCTGGCCTGTCGTTCGTTATAGAGAAACAAAAGAACACGCACGTGACACACATACACACACACACACACACACACACACACACACACACACAAACTCCGACACAATTTCTGACACCTAAAAGGCCCGACGTCGATTCGAGGATTCTATATTAATTATGCCTTTTCGAACATCCTCGAAAGATCCTTCCATTTGACAAGAATTCAACTTTGATATCAAACGATTTTTAGACTCGTATGTTGTTTCTTGGATCTAATTAATTTCAACTTGAAATTTTGATCTCTATTTATTCTATGCTTTTTATGAAATATAAGTTCGATTATTGAATTTGATTGTTGAGGATATATGAACTATTGAGAATATATGATTTGATTGATCAAATAGTTCGATTGTGTATCTCATTGAATATAATAATATATAATTAAGTCTGATTCAAATATGATATCAAATATATCTAATTAATGTCCTTGGCTTATATCGACTCATATTATTCGAGAGATTCGTGAAATTATAATAAATTGAAGATTATAATCGAGGGTCGATTAAATCATCCAAAGTGCAATCAAAAATTGATTGATAATAATTGGATATAAAATGTAAGGAAAATTCTTGCTCGAAAATTGATGTTCGAAAATGTTGATAATATTTGTTCTATTAATGAGAATATCCTGTTAATTATGAGAATAAAATGTTTCGGGAAATTCGAGGATGGGAAAGGTTATAAAAATGTGTACCCGAACCAAAGTAGAAACCGAGACGGTGACCTCGGGTCGGTCGAAGAACTTGGTACCTTTCTGATTGGCTTTAATAAGCTCTTTAATTCGTAGGTTCTAGTCATCGAATGACTCTAAAAACTCAAGGAAGCAACGTCCGTCCGTTGAACCGGAAGTGTCGCGGCAGACGTGCTTCTGCGAACTCGTATACGCCGATCGACCACACGTGAGAAACTACCGATTTGTGTTCAACGGGTGATTTATCTCGGAAGTTCGATTCGACGTCCGGCTCGATATAATATTATATACTTATACACACGCGTATATAATATATTTACACTCAGGAAGGTGTATGTATGTTATATCTATGCGAATATATATATTATATAAGGAGAACGAACGAGAGAAAGAGAGGAAGAGAGTGAATGCAGAGAAAGAGTGCGAGAGAGAATAGATAGATAGATAAAATAGCTATACGACGAGGAAAGATTAGGAACGCGAGAATGGCAAGACGAGGTAGCCAGTGCTGTACGACCACTCTGATAAAACCGCCAATGTCGGAATCTCCTCGCATCGCGACTGACAGACATTTCTTCGGCGCAGTTTTCGCCCGTGGTTTTTCCAACTCCGGGAAACAGAAACTCGTGGAAAAACTACGAGCTACGTGAAATCATCCGTTTCCGCAGCCACTAACTCGTACGTGAATTTTCATTCCACGGTTCTCCGCGTGAAGGGCATCGATTTTCTCGAGGAGAATATTGATCCTAGGATACGTCGCCATTTCTGTGATTATTCGATGATTGCTAGATTGATTAAGGATTATAGTGCATTCACTTTTAGAATGAACCAAAGCTCGGACGAGTTTTCGTTCGTTCTGCGCATGCCCCCACTACCGTTCCCTTCTCCGAACACGCTATTGGTCTCACGAAAAAAACCCTAGATGTCCGACTCCAATTTTGTTCGTTTTCACGTATCTTGAAGTACTCGGAAAACTAAGCGACACGTATTTTTTTATATCTCCGAAATTTCGGATTAAAGGGGTGAAACCCCCGCTGAAAGATTGACGTGTAAAAAGAACAATTGGAATTTCTAATAGAAATGTTAAATACTTTTGAATTTTATCGAGTGCAAAATGCTTTACATCATAAATAACCTAACATGGAGTTCTAACATTTTTCGTATGTGTTTGTTTTTTAAGGTTAAACTACCCCATGTTGAATCTTCTTTCTTTACGTAGACGAATTGTTTAAACGATATTCCGCGGATATAAAAAATACGTGTCGCTTAGTTTCTTGAGTACAGTGACGTATGAAAACGAAAAAAAATGGTTCCTTGGGCATAAAACAGTTATGTGAAGAGAAAGTGGTGGGGAGTGCGCGAGTGTTGGTTCATTCTAGAAGTGAACGGGCAGTGGTAGTCTTTTTTATTGAATTTGTATAAAGCTGTTTTTATATCGTTGCAAGGTTCAATCCTATTGGCTAATCGTACTAGTTAAATGTTCGCGTTGCACTTTTATCATTGTTCTAACTTAGGGTTCGCGAGGAGTCAACGCTGAGACGAATTGCTAATCGAACCAGGAAAATTATGAATATCTAACTATCGTTTATTTTTCTAAGATTCTAATGTGATTCGAATCGGGCGGGGGTTGGGGGGCGGGGGTTCTTAACCTTTTTTTAATATCATCCAGCGAATATATCGGTTTTCAATTTTGAAGATAATTTAAAAACATGTAATGACATGCATAAATTAATACTTCAAGCGCCGACTATTCTGTTGGAAACTTTAACCAACGCGTCGCGATATTTACGAGTTTCGTAGAAATCTGCATTTTTACAAATAAAATGAAGTAACTCTTGTACAATGAAAAAATTGTATTCCAAAATTTTACATGACCTTCATAAAGAGTTTAACTTATTAATAATTTTCTTGAAGGTTGAGGTTGGCCGTAATATTATTAATAAACATATGAATACACAAAAAACCATTAACATTGTAAGATGCGATATTCGCACGAAAAAACCAAAAATTGGCACAGAATTGCGTCGATAAAAATCAGAAAAATCGAGGAGTTATTTAGATTCAATTATTCGATCGATCATCATGTAACACGTAACATATATCCATACTTTATTAATTTACTAAAAAACTAAGAAACGGTTAAAGTAGGTCCGACGCTTTAAGTATTAATAGATACCTCAAAAATCGCAATGCTACTTTCTCTCCAAATATTTGTCAAACTATTTTTTAACGGTACCCGGAAAACTGACGAGGTACTGTAAGGGTTAATTAAATAACGGTGTGTTAAACGGGTGAAAATGATGTTGGTCGGTATGGCAGAGGTATATATATATTTATTCGTCCATTCAAAAAGTAATGTGCATTCGTTAAAGTACAATTACTTCTTGTTCCATAGGTGCGAAATCGAAAATTGCTTTTGATGTTCCTATTTCGACGTCTACGTTCGGGAGCCGAAACTCGTTCTCGATTCGGAACCATCGTCATCCGTGCGATGCTTCTTCCTCGTCGAGTCGCGGATCTCATTTCCGTCGGAAACCGGATCAGACGTGGTACGCGTGTCGGCACTGGCTCAACCTTACGTTTTTTCGACTATATTAGAATAGAGATTAGATGATCCGCGCTGGTACTACGTTACTTAGCACCGATAGTACTCGTGCATTGGCGCTTTAGTTGTTTGTATATCGTCTTTCTTTTCTACTACTGTCATTCTGCGAGCCCGGCCTCGTTGAACCTGTTGCTAGGACCGGAAGTCATCCTCACGGAAGCACGGAACATAGCCGCGAGAGTTTCCTCCGGAAACGGAGTTTATAACACGTTCACTATCAGATCGTCAAAAGAAATTTCTTTTACAAGTCGAGCATAATTTTGGGGATTTTCGTAAAATATACTGCACTTATTCTGATATTGGATTTAAATGTGATTTATAAATTTAATTGAAATATGGCTTTTCAATGTGTTATAAATATGCGACGCTGAACTGTGCGATAGGCAGCGGTATTATTTATTTAATAATAAATGGAATTCAATTAACTTTACATTTGTGTGATGCTGGTAGCGAACGTGTTAATGTTAACTCTTCATTTCGAATCTTACATTCCGTATTTATGATATTCTATGTCTAGGGATTTTATTCTCTGCGTTCTGACAATGTTTTATTGTCCCGGTTAACACGTTCTCGCCGGTGTGTACCACCGGTGGTTCAAACGGAGCTAATCAGTTAGTTCGTCTCAATAAACAATATCATTCTTGTTGACTGTAAAAAGTCTTTAAATTCCAGTTCTAAAACGAATAAAAAGCGAAACAGGTTTGAAATCACTTTTCTGTTATTTACATCGATTTTCGTCGCGTTAAAAATGTTTTTTTAAAAATGGAGAAGAATACAATTAATTGAATCGCATGATACAGCGAAATTTGAATCACATAGTCGGCGTTAACGTGTTAATTTATGCGGATAATTATCGCGGTTAATAAATTCGAGATTCCTGGATGAACTGATTTACGATGTCAAGTGATTTATTAAGGAATTCGTGTTCCAATTAATTAGAGATATTACCGTGGATAGTTTGCAATCAAACGACAGTACCAAAATCGTCCGAGAACGGACACCGGATATTCAAAAAAGTACGACCAACTAGTTTACGGACCAAGTACTCTGAACTGCCGGTGAGTCAATCAAAATAGAAAAAGAAAAAAACGAAAAACAAATTAGAAGGACTTCGAGTATACGAGACATTCCCTTTTAAGAAGTTCTTATCCTCATTTCTTGGAGGTTCCATTGAATCCTTCCAGTCTTGGCGATAATAGATAAGAACAAGTCCAACGAGGCCGGGTCTTCCGATACGCTACAAAGGATTTTTAAAGTTAACCAATCGTGGCAGAGGTAAATTAAGGAAACTAAGGAATTCAAGCAGGATATAAAAGTCCCAGGAATATATGTCCCCAGGATCCACCGAAACCCTCCGCACGAAATCCCCCAACACCCTCTTGGAAAGCAAAAGGAAAAAAAAGAGAAATCGTCATTCCATCCACACACACGGTGAACCCCCTCCGGACAACCTACGGCAAAAACAACTCTTGAAAACATATTCACCCAGCATATCCCCATGGCCACACACGCACACTCAGTGACACGTTATAAACGGCTACAAAGAGTCGGAACAATACACGCAGTCTGCTTAATTACAAAATACAGCTACAAGAATATTGCAGCCTCCCGAAACCAGTCGTCTCCTTACAGTTACAAAGTGGGGTTCGACCGAGAACGGATTACTAATCACGGTGACGTAACGTTCACAGCGTTACGGGTTTGCAAACCGAAACCACTCGACTTCAGTACGAGCCGAGTCCACCGGATCGGAAACGCTCGGTTAACATCGTGTCAAACCAACACGTAAACTGATGGTTTACTATCTTGGACATTCGCGACTCACCGAAAACGAAAGTGGATATCCGAGATAACCTGATGTCGTTCACCGGTAGTATTCCAAGATTCCGGTCGTTTCCCTGCTTGTGACCTGGATTGCATACTCATCCAGGCACGATGAACAATAAAACCGGCAACAACACACAAACAACAATAGACAACTTCTCTGAGCGATGCATCCCGCGATCATGGGACTCTTCGTCGACGGACGTAAACAGATATCCCGTTGTGATCGCGGTGCAACCAAAACTACAAATACAGCTACTAAATCTCTACATCATATTATATCCAAGCAGTGATTTATACGAATGCAGATGCCACGAAGAGCAATGCAGAAACAAGGATCGCCGGGTATCTCGATCGGTTCTACCTCGATTCTATCTCGGTTCTTTTCACTCCGCCGAGTAGAATTCGATGATCCCATTTCCCCCGAGGAATATGGCGTTCCGATCACTTTCGTTGTAATTCGGGTAAAGTCGGGTTAAGACGGGTAAAGTCGAGAAAGCGTAGAAATAAGTTGCACGGGGAATCTCTAGTTGGAAAATAGTCGAAGATTGCGCGAGGAAGATGAGAAATTGAGATCGTTCAATGGTTCGAAGACTTATCGAGAAGTCGTTATCGATTGGTTCATTCCAATATCGTGAACGATCTCGATCTCTGTATCGATCCGGAGTACCCGAGATCGAGGTAGACTCGCGATCGTAACCCGACGAAAGTCCCCTCAAATCAAAACCCGCAGTCAGCACAGAATATAAAACAGATAAGTGCAGAGGAAACAAACTACTATAGTGAATAAACAAAGAAGGTATACATATATTATTATTAATGAATTAATTAATGATTAAACGTACATAAAAAAGAATATTATTAATAACGCAAACAAAAGTACTATATTACTACTATTATTAATTATTATGATTCTTATTATAAATTTAATGAAACAAGATAACATTCCAACCGTCAATGTGCCACACGACTTTTTATAATGCTCTTAAAAGAAGAAGAAGAAGGAAAAGAAATAAAAAAAATACGATGGAAGGAAAGGGAACGTAGTAATGGAAACGCGAGGGTTTTTTTTCGATATAGAGAAAATGGTACTCGTCGTGAAGCAGCGCGGAGAGAAAACCGCGAATTAGTGTCGAGCATGTCGCGGAAGTAGAAAGGGGAGAATATTACCTAGGAATTTCAAACTAAAAAAAGAAAAGAAAAATCATCCCAAGAGAAAATTACGGGAAAGGAACTTAAGATTAACCTTAGAGGGTTACAGAGAAACCCTAGCGAATTGAATCTTACGCTTTCGAGATCTCGTCCCCAGAAAAAATTCTTTATTATTTCCGTTATCATTAAGTTCGTCAAACCTCCACGTTTCAACTCCATTCTTGCTATCCTATCTCCCTCTTCACTAACAAAACACACGTATTTCAAATGCAACTTCTTTTGGCACAACTTTTCGAGGACCGACTTGACTCGTCGAATAATTCAAATTTATTGCTAGCGATGATGAGATATTAATATTAATATTCGATGACGATCAGCTCGGTCCTTGATCGATTAAAAGACTATAGACACGTGGGTTACGAGGGATGACATTCTCACGCATCAACAGTTTTATCGAGCATTAATATGTTTACATTTATCCAAGTCGATAGAAATCTTTCTATAGCGACCTTCAAAGTGAATACCGATCGACGGTGAACCAGTAATGAATTATTAATCCATAATTAACCGGAGTACACTTAGACTCGAATGCATATGAATTTCATAACTCAATTGATACCGGATCCACTCGTAACCCACCGGAAGTATAAAGACACAAGTATAAAGTAGTATTACGAATTTATAATGCACGATTAATGTAAACGGACATTTCCAGCCAGAAGTCGGCGAAGCGTGGTTAAGAAAAATCAAAAACCTAGGAATTAATTGATCGATAATTAATATCGATTGTATAATGTTTCGTAACCAGACACGGATGTAGATCCTTTCTGTAATCACCTTTCGATATCTTCTTTTGATAACGAACGATAAGGATTAATAATGTCGTGACACTCCGCTTTACCGACCGACGACTGACCGTCACAGGGCATACTTTATTCGTAAAAAAAAAAGAACCCAGATTATTACTAGGAATTCCTGTAATTTACGGCGATTATCTTTACGTAATTAAGTAAGCATAGGTATGTAAGTGCATTCGCTAATCATAGAAGAAGCTCGTTCATTAATTTTATTAGTTATTGTTAACGATCGTCATTAAGCGAAGAGTTGCGCAAGAGACTAATTACTATTATGATTATGATTATTATTATCATGATTATCGCTATTGCTATTATTACTGTTATCATCGGTATCATCGTCATTATCACTATCATCGTCGTCATTACGAGGATCGTTACTCCCCACCCACCCCCACCCTTATCATCAACGTCGCTGTAATTAATCGAATTATAATTTTTTTTCTAATATCACGAACAACACACGGAACACACCCGACACGGACACGACAGCGAGATTAATATGACTTATTCTACGTAAATTATTATTATTAATTATTCGTCAAGTTATATTCTCAGAGTGTACCGCCAATCTCTGAAGATCTATCGTGTATTATATGTATATTTACAGGATTTATATTTACATACCGCGTCGTGTACATGCACGTGTAAACAGAACGGTATCGTTGGAATTATAATTGTAATTAAAGAATACGAATATTGATTTATAATAGGATTATAATATTGCTCGGTGAAACAATGAATTATTGTAAATATTCATTTCGATATTCTGTAGATACGACACCCGATAACAGAGATGAGATGCACCCTTTGAACGCGAGAGGCGACTCTCAGTAGCCAATCAGTTTATCGCGGCAATTTGAGTGGCGACTGAGAAGCGACATTAAAATTGACTCCAGTTGTCGGTAATTTAACATTCGCAACAGAGTCGCCGCAATAAAGTGAATGGCGAATGAGAGTCGCCACCGTGTGCAACAGGGTTAAGTATCCCCTATCATTGTAACCAGACACGTTATACTTCGTCATTTTTAATATTCATAATTATACTGTTCCATCCAGAATTGTAATCTTGATTATTAACTTTAGAAAGAGCGTACATTTGTTTACATGTGTGTGTACGCAAAATTAGTATTTCATCGGCGGACAACTTTCCCGTACTCCCCCGAAAAGAATTCAACCGCCGAACCGCCGATAATGTGTTAAAACTCGGGCGTTTGTTGGATGTTAATTATCCACTAATTATCATGATCATCGTCATTATGATTTATTCCATTCGTTGTCATTAGCTTAGTGCTCATCCTCATTATTAGTAATATTATGATCGTTGTTGTCATTGCTATGCAGATGTCAGGACGATCGCATACTTCGAACTAGGTGCCGAGCAAGTGCAAGCAAACGATTTATTGTTTATCTTAAGTTACGTCGTTCGGGTTTTCTTGACCCGACATTCAAGTGCAATTCGTCATCTCTTTATCGTTAGATTGATCATTCTCTTTTAACATTCTCGGAACATTCGTACTGTGGGATTCTGGAGAGAAGGCACGCGGTGACTTTAGACGGGAAGAGTCTCATAATATATAATATATAATATATAATATTACCGGCACTCGTGACCGAAGGTTTCTCGCGGAATTAAGTCTCTCATTGGTTACATATATTAAATATAATATAGTATAATATAATAGAACAATTCAACTGATACTGGATCCACTCGTAATCCATTGGACCTTTAAATTGATATTCAACAGTATACATTACATTATATATAATATATAATACGTAACCTAACCAATCAGAGACTACAAAACACGTAACACCCCCGACACTAGCGCCACCTATCCAGAAGCCGACTGTACAAGTTCCTCCATACTTCTATCGGGATTCCCAAGTAACTTTCGGTGAAACCAACGTACGTATATCTTTCCTTCACTCGATTCTCTTGGACTGTGTGCTTTTTCGCAGCCGAGTTTTCTAGCGTTTCGTTCTGTTTCGTCAGCGACGCGATCATTTTCGCGAGGCAGTACTTGCACGCTCTAAAGAGAAAGGAGAAAAACGTTTGGGTATCTCATGCACGAAATCCAGAGAAACTCTACGAATCCGCGGGCATTTTTTTTTTTATCGGGCGACTGGCACTAGGACGTGGTGTATACATCGTTACTCCCAACTCGACATGGAGACGGGATAACGACGCGGAACTACGGTGATACGTAGAAAACAAAAGCACGCCGGGGACAAAAAGACACGCGAAATAAAAATGACACTCGTCACGTAGTCCGTCGAAGACCAGTCGTAATTCGAATTCACCTGGAAATGCATGCCGGTACCGGAAGATCCGGAAAGGATTCGAAGTAACGCGAAGAAACATTCTCAAAATAGAACTGCAAACATCATTTAATTAATTAATACTTCTGCACTCCTTTCTCGTTACAGTTTGGCGAAGTAATTCAATGTTTCACTATAAATATTATTCTTTTTCATATTTCAATATTACTGTACATCTTCTAACAGACTCGTTCTTCGGTGTCAGAAATGGAGACTCGGTCGTCGTTCTTATCGGTGTTATCATTCCAGGATCATTCCTCCGCATTTACTTACTAATAATTTTATAGGAATATTATTCTATCGTAGTAATAATTCTATTGCTTTAGCACGTTGTGAGAGATTAAACAGTAGCCGGTAGATCGTGGATCGATAGAGTGATCAATGAATGTTTGATGGCAATTAGAACGAGTCTGATCATGGATCATTCCACTTACAGTTGTACAATGTACATATTGTTTTTCTTAACTCGTAAGAGGAAAATGATCTCGTCCCTTTCCCTCGTTTTCTCTTCATAGAATCGTTGGCATTAATATGTTTTATTGTCCCTTAACGGTAATCTAGTGGACGAACTATGATATAAATAATTAGCTTTAATGTTCCCTAGAAATGAATGACGAAGATTAGGACGAATCGATTTGTTTATTTCGAAACATTTTGAGTTCGAGTATCGTGTATATTTTGATTTTGCCCGAAAAGGGTTGATAGTAGAGGCATTAAACTATTCTCTCCGCAGTGCGTTGCCACGACGAAGGCGCGAGACCAGCATTAATTAAACCGTAAATCTAATTTGGGCATAGATCAGGTAAACAAGCTTTGTTTGCCGGATCCTTGGGATAAATCACCCCCTTGTACATACCGCGTAGACGTATATGCATTCACTTTCTGTAAACTGAAACACACACACACAAATACAAAACAAACACACTCTCTCTCTCTGCAAACTAAAATACTGCGATTACGACACAATTAACGGGCCCATAGAACACGGGACACTGTTTTTTCTTCTTCGAATTTTCACGGAAACGACAACCCACTTCCCGTTCCGGGAAAATACGTGGAAATCGTGAAGCGTGATTATCCTCCCGCGAGAATCCGTTCGTTGAATACTCAGACGCTCGTCCGGCTGATTCCAGCAAGATTCGAAGGGTTTTAGGTTATGTTTGACGATGGAACGGAAGAACAAGAAAGATGGAGGCCCGTTTCAGGGTTTTGTTTTGTTTTCCTGTAGTTCTGGCTTCGGAGCATTAATTAATTAATTCATTCATTCGTTCATCTTTTGCTTAATTACAGCAGAGACAATCTTATTATAGCTTAAAGTAAATGAATACCGTGGATACTTTTCATGACGGACACCTTTCGGCTGGCGCCATTTTAAATCCACCCGGCGGAAGTTCATTTTTTAAACGCAAAAACAATATTCCAAATGAATACATAAATTACCGTTGTTTCGTACTTCTGAATGCAGTAAACGCATAAAGGTTTCTCGTAATGCAGTTTTCCCCGACTCTGATCCTCTTCTCTCAACTCGTCCCTTCGTAATCGTACAACTACAATGCAAATGCACAACCGGAAGTTTTGCACGCGCGAATCGTAACCCTCGTACCTTTGGATCGAGTCAATATCCGGCTCGATCCTGCCGTATATTTTATCCTTAAATTTCGCTCCTTTTTTTGATCCTGCTCAACGTAAATCCTTCTTTTCTCCCCTCGTTTCGTTAAAAGCGGCGTATCTCGTAAGACTCCCTTCGTAAGAATTCAGGAAAACCAACGTTCGAGAATTTCTTTCGATAGAAAATGATTGCGACTGCATTAAGGATTAGAATCCATTAATAATTAATATCATGGAAATTAATGTTAATAATGTTATAAACTACTATTATTAACCCTGAACTTTCGAGAGGCGACTCTCAGTAGCCAGTCAGTTTATTGCGGCATTTCAAGTGGCGACATTAAAATTGACTCCAGTTATCGGTGATTTAACATCTAATAACAAAATGTAATTCGAGTTGCCACAATAAACTGAATGGCGACTGAGAATCGCCTCCGAGTGCACAAGGGTTAATTATACGAAATACAATTCCGATTTGCATTAAACTCATTCAAAGTGAATTCGGAGATACCCTAATTACGGAAAGTAATCAATCATTTTTCACATACCTTATGAAACTCCATTTATTTGTTAATATTAAACATTATTCTATTAGATAATCCCCATCGTTATTTATGATCCTTGACTGACGATCCACCAATGCCATAATTCCCTTTTTGAAAAAGTCAACTCCCAAATTTCGATGCGATACAAATTGATTACTTTCCGCTATCCCAAACACTTTGACGGCCGCTCATTTGACTCAAAGTCTCGCGACTACCGCCGGCATCTCTCGCGTACTGAAATACGGAAAGTTCAAAAAACCAATATTTTGAGAATTAAGAAACACCAAAATACTCGCAAGAATTGGAAGGCAGGAACTCAAAAATAATTAAAATGGATTACCATACAAACGTCAAATCTACGATCTCGAAATACTTATATAATGCTGGTCTAAGATTGTTACTGCGAAGTCATATTTACGTGACACCGGCCAATAACCGCTGGCTGTCGAAATCACGTATACGTGACAGCGGCCGTCAGAGTGTTAATAAATGAACCGATTAAAATTGACAACTGAAATTCGAATCAAAATAATTTTATTCGATATCTCGAATTTGGATTATCCTGAATTTTTCGACGTAGCACTCTCTCGTAAGCTCGAGCAGAAAGATCGCACGTAAAGCTGACAGAACAAACACAGACACATACACATACACATACACACAGTGGTGGTACACAGAATACACAGATAGATACACACACGGAGGGAACACAGACGAGGAGCAGGGAAACATGTTAGAAAAGAAATTTCTGGGGAAAACACGTGGGTACGTTTGAGACAATGCGAAACACAAACACGTTCGAGGACACGAAAGACACGGACGAATATATACGTTTCGTAGCGAAGTGTACAGTCTTAGCGCAGTGTTTCATATAGTTAGGTAGGAAGCGTCGAGAGAATATTTTTTATATTCCACATGGATTTTACAGTTATATATTATCGTTTCGTATCGAAAGGGAGGAGCTTTGAGGCGCGTCCACAACGCGCTATACATAGAAGTACATATATATATAAATATAAATACGAGCATATATATATCTATATATGTATATGAGTTACGAGACCTCTTGATATACGTGTCGCCATTTATTGTTTTAAAGGACCGCGATGATTATTATATCGATTGTCGATCATTCTTATGGCGGTAGGCGCTGTCATTTATATATAAATAGATAGATAGATAATTAGATAGATAGATTTAGACGCGTACACGGCGAATCATATCAATTCGTACGCGTTTACGTGTGTACAGAAATGCGCGCGAATTCTTACGATTACAATGGCGCGTCGCTTATTATCTCGTTGAACGATTATTCATTAATATCTTGCGCGACCCGCCGAGCGAGGTTCGGCTTCTCGCGATCTCTTTAATCGAAACTCGGGGGTGGGGGGTGGGCCCTTTGAGGTTCGTCCAAGTGCAAACGAGAACGGGCATTCTTCCGTTTTGTTTCCCCTCTTATCTCCTTTTTTTTCTATGACTCACACACCCTTGCATACGCATATATCGAAACACCACACGCGCGTATCTCGCCGCACTCTCTTCCCTTTTCTTTTTTTTTTCTTTTCTTTAGGTTTCGAAGGCTTTTTCCTTTTGTTCGGTCCCCGTTTCGTGGGTAGGAAAAGACGGTGCCGGGAGAGCACAGTTTCGAGGAATACAGTTTCGAGGAAAGCTTTGCGGGATCGGTCGCTTACTTTTTTATGGAAGGATCCAACGCGTACACGTATTATTATCGGAGCCATGGAGCGGTTACACTGATAAGCGGTATTATATAGAGAAATAGAGGAGCCATGGATCTATGTACGTGTACGTGTAAACCCAGCACACAAGCGACACAAGGGAAACACAAACACAGAAACACGGAACACGCTAGACCAATTTATATACATTATATATAGTGTACACACACGTGCACGCGTATTAACGATAAATAATTAAACATATACAGATGCGCAGTACTCGCGCAGCTTTGGTCAAATTATGAAATCACATTCCGTTTGTACCATGAATTGTCGAGTGGTTTTAAAGCCTTGCATTCAAACGACGCAAGAATAATCGACATAGATTCCAACTCTGCTTTATCGACCCTAAAAACTGCAGTTGCACTTAACCTTAAAATCGGCGCGTATTTCGACAGAGTTTTCTTGCGTTAATACTTCGGTACCAAAGCTGCGCGTGTAATTGGATAAAGAGACATTGAAGGACACATAGTTGGATTGTACACGTGAATCGATGCGCAATCGAAATCGAATAAATCGCGAACGTTTCCGGAAACGAATAGGCGGACAGGCGAATGAAAACGCCACGTAGAATGCACGGGCGGTTTACAATTAGGACGACATTAACACGCTGGAGAATCCTGATTTGTAGAGATTTCGAGTTGACGCGTACACGTAATCGTAATACGACGTATGATTAGGGATATATATCGTTTTAATCGTGTAATTAGCGAACGTTACTTTTGTTGATCGTTTCGTTTCGCGATTCGACGAGGACATCGGTGATCGCCGATTTGACGGCGAGCACCGATCTGTATATATTCATTGGTGAGTTATACTTTTTTAATAACAGGATTTCATCCTATAACTCTTTTATAATCATTCGAGATATTCCTCGTTGAATCCCGTAGAGCATTGCGCGTATTTCGTGCAAGGACACGTCACTCAGAAAGGACTCGTGGAAGGATTGTTTCGGGTGATCATTAATTGGCAAGCATTAATGAATTCGATGTTCTATATATTATAATTCATTACGATTATATCAATTATAATATATACTTTTTCATTCCTGTGAGAAATCATGTTTTCTATGACTGAATTCGAACCTTCTGCCATCTTGTCAACGTTTTTAATGTATTATAGTAGACGTAGAGTAATGTTACGAATCTTGTAATTACCTTATCAGGAGATCCTCTCCGCGAGTCCTTAATGAAAAGAATAAACGGCTAGGATTTAAGTGTGGAAAATTTGGAAAAAGCGAGAATCGGTATGAAATATGACAGCGTGGGCATTCTGTTGAGCCGTGTTCGTGCGAATCGCGAATGTACGACCAACGGCGAGCGACGAAACCAATTCGCAGTACGTGGTTCGCAGTTTTTCAAACATGTGATACGTGATCCGGCAAGCTCGACTTCCGGCGGCCGCGTGGACATCGAAGTAAAAAGAAATATTTGAAAAATCCCGCCACGAAACGAGCATTCGTATCGACGAGATCGAAAGGATTCCGGTTTCAGTTCGATGAAGCAGAATTTAGTTTAACTCGCGCGCCGGAAGTCGATTCGCAGGGTGACGCACTTTTTAAATGGTTCTTTGAAGTAGTATGCTCTTTTGTTGAAGATTGATTGTTGTCAAAATGGTTGTGAGGTTAATAATATTTGAAGTATGTTAACGATCACACGCGATACGTCGAGCGAGGAATTCGCGGGTGTTCGCGCGAATAACGTGATCCACTCACGAATGAAATCACTCGATAAACGAGATATTTTCTTGGCGCGAAGACGCCGCGAATTTTGAATTCGATTATTCGCGAACGAAGGGACGGAAGGAAAAACGTGCGGATCGCGTTTTTTAATGGTAAAACAATGGAAATTAATGAATGGTGATTATTGGATTGGTGTTGTTGATTGTTACGTGTACTTACGATTAGATAAATCTTAATGCTAGCGAGGAAGACTTAGTTCTCGAATTACTTTGTATAGATAATGGTTTCGCGTGTGGGTCGGACGTATTATTACGTCCGATCTCGTGGGAGCTCCAGTTAGCTTTATATATGAAAACCGGTATTCTTGTTTATATCGGTTACTCGTAGGTCGTCGATTCTAAATCGTTCTATTCTAAATGATAAATTGAAATTAGTCGAGATTTTAACGTTCTGTGATTATCGTGCTGTCGAGCGTATGATATGATACGAGACTTCCAAGACCGTGCGATTACGGGAGGAATCAAAAAAACAAATTTGATAACGTTTTTCGCGCGCGAAATCGCACGTTTTTCCTTGGGAAACACGTAAGGATCGTCTCTGATAAGTGTACAACTGGCATTACATTAGGTAGAGTCTGGTCTTCGTTTATATAAACAAAAAACATTTATAATCTATGACGTCTCCGTGATAGAAAGTCATTAAAGAATTTGAAGACTACGGTCGATGATAAGAGATACGATTTAACCAATGGGGACGTCGGCTAAGATAAAAATCGCCAACTCGATCGTTCAAAGAATCGACCAGACGCTAGCGGAGGTATAAAATGAGACTGATATAAACCAGTATTCGTGCGAGAGGAAAAAGAAAATGAAAATTTCGTATTTGTGAAATTCGCGTGAGTTAGCCTTAGAGGGGATGATAAAATTAGGAACTAGAAATTAAACGAACTGTAAATGAAAATTTATCTCGATTGGCTGTAATCAATGAAAAACATACGTCGTCGAGAGTGGTCGGACCAGAGTTCGCGAAACACCATGGAAAATGTTATCTTCTTAGGACGTCCACCTTCGCACGGTGATGTTTCTAGTGAGAATAATGTTATTAGGTTACTTAAGCGTAATATAAAAGAAAAGGAATGCCAGTTGTAGGAGAATGCGAGAAGACATTTCTGGAGGAATATGGAAAGGAATGTGTTGTGGATCTTCGAGTACCATGCTTGCGAGTAATAACTTGTTTAAACAATTATAATGACCAATTTAATATAACGTACAGCGGTTTTATACAGGATTTTTTTTTATGAAATAATCCACCTAATTATCTCCTTCGATCGTGATACTGTAAAAAATATTGTATTCATTATACGAATGGTTTCGAATTGCCATTCTGAAAGAATTGTTTCTGCCGTCGTCTTTTCACGGAATTTGTCAAAATTTTCTAGATCACTCGTGTTTTTTTCCCGGAAACAAATATCGTTGTATAACTAAGTCCTGAAATCCTATTTTTCTTCGGACACCCCGTATAATTATATCCATAAATAATATATAGACAATCCTCGTATAATGCAGGAGTTGGGTTCCAGAGAAAGGTCGCGTTATGCGAGATTTTGACTACATTCAGGCATTGTATGAGTACCGCGTTGTATGAGGATCGCCACAATTTGTGAAGCGTGTTGTATAAGTACCGCGTTATATGAGGATTGCCACAATTTGTGACGCGCGTTATATCGCAACCGCGTTGTATAAGTGCCGCGTTATATTGAAATCGCGTTATATCAAAACCGCGTTGAAGCAAAACCCCGTTATATCGAAACCGCGTTATACCGAAACCGCGTTATACCGAAACCGCGTTATATCGAAACCGCGTTATATCGAAACCGCGTTAAATCGAAACCGCGTTATATGGAAACCGCATTATATCGAAACCACATTATATCCGAAACGCGTTAAATCGAAACCGCTTTATATCGAAACCGCGTTAAATCGAAACCGCATTATATCCAAAACGCGTTAAATCGAAAACGCGTTAAACCGAAACCGCTTTATATCGAAACCGCGTTAAATCGAAACCGCATTATATCCAAACCGCATTATATCGAAACCGCGTTAAATCGAACCCGCGTTAAATCAAAACCGCGCTATATCGAACCGGCGTCGTATAGAAATCGCATTGTACGAGGGCCATCAGTAATTCAAGCATGGTACTCACGGATCGAAAAGTGCCCCCTGAAAATGGCGGACGATTTCGTATCTAGCGATACGAAAAAGGATGAGCGCGTTGGAATGAGCGAAACAGCGTACGCAAATCAAATCGGTAGCGATAAACGATGAACGTAAAGGCAAAGGAATGGCGAAAGAGAGAAACGAGTAAGCGCAAAAGGTATCAGCGGTCAGATCAGTATCGATCGCAACTTAAGGAATAATTGTTTTTAGTTCTTAGACGATTACGAGTTCCACGGAACACGAACCGCAGAAAGGGAGCCGAGGAAGAACGAGTTGTATACACGGGATAAACATAAAAGACAAAAACGGGCCATGCTATTAAACTGTGTAAACCGGTATACATATGTATACATATATATTGATATGCGTACAGATATAGATATATAAATATATAAGTATACATATATATACACACATAAACTGTCTGATGTATGTATACGCGATAAACTTTTCGAGAAACGGCAGCTTTACCGATAGTTAAACAATAGATCTTTTGTAACACACGATTATTCGACATCGTACACGAAACACCCACACACACACCGCTACAGGATTATATAAAGATGGCGCACGAAGAGAGGTACACAACACACAACGTAAACACACCGCGACCACGAAACACACGATTAACATACATATAAGGCGATCCAAGCGACGAAACAAAGAAAGGAAAAAAAAGTTCTATGAATATAACGTTTGCAGTTAGGTGGGACCAAAAAACGACTTTATATCTCTATGTGCATATCCAAGCAACGTGTAATTTAATTAATGAATTAATTAATTATCCATTATTAATGACTAGGTAAAGAAAGGATGGATCCATTGATAGCGATCGAGGACAGTGTCGCATCGCATTAATCGAGTATAAAAAACATTAGCCCATTAAGTTTGTTTATTGATACATTATTCTATTATTATTATTATTAACTTTATTGCCTTTATTATTATTTTATTACAATGAATTAATGACGACGATAATATTATTATTTAAACAACGTTCTAAGACATGATCATCTAGATATCGAGTAGCACAGTACGTATCTATAATTATTAATTATTTTTAATTATTATTATTATGAGACATTTTGTTGTATTATTTTCAATAAAATCGATTGAAAGTATTCAGTTTTCTCCCACAGGTTTCTTTTCATTTTCGACTGGAATGCCGGATCACCTTTCAATGGCTGCCGGTGGTTTCGTCTTTCTTTCGATCGAGATTTCTTTTTTCATCAGGAACATTTAATCTCGTCTTGATTTATTGAAATAATGCTATTTTCATGTCAATTTTGTCCCGGATTTTCATCGCTTTTTTATTTCGTTCATTAATGTAATTGTTCGGAATTTTAAACTTGTATTCATTTAATCAAATATTTCGGTGCCTTTAATTTCAGGGTTGGTATGCTTGGAACAACTTGTTCGCGATGGCGAACTTTTGGCGGGGGTTTTTAAACTAGCACGTTTTATAGTTGGTGATTATATGTGGAATATTAATATTCGGTTTTTACTCAATATTTCCAACTGTTTCAATTCTAAAATGGACTAAAACGGCGGCCATTTTCGGAGAGTTAATCAAGGATCGACGAAAGAAAGAAAGAAATCACGAAATCATCTATCAAATCCCCACAGTTTTTCACCTTCATTATCACCTGATTCTGTTTTCTCCTTTGTTAATTAATTAATCATTTCCGTTGGTAGCAATAGGTATACGATTTTTCTCCGAAAAAAAGAAACGAGAACACCCTCCCCCGAGTACCCTCCTCTTGCGCTCCCTTCTCTCTGTATCTCTTTCTCCTCTCTCCCTCATATTCTCGAAAATCTCCGGGGGTTTTTTTCCGAGCCTCGAACGAATCCGAAACTTAAAAAGGGGGGCGGATTTCGCGAAGGAAGAAGAAAATTCGTTCGCGCGATACGAGACTCAAAAGGGAACCCGTTAAAGCAAAGCAATTCGCGATCAAAACGGACGAAGCAAATTCACGGGAACCGAAGGGTTAAAAGCACGCGTAGAAAAGATGGCGCGAGCGAAGGAAGAAAGATGGAAGGCACGGATGACGCGGAGGACATAGATGAGAAACACAGTAAGAAAGTAAAGGGGAAGGAAAAGAAAACTTAACAGAGAGGGAAACGCATTGAAAAGAAGTGGAAGAAATAGTTGTAAATCCACACGTACACGGAACACACGCGCGTACACACGAAACACCGACACCCACACAGTCACAAACTAAGTACTAAGTAAGTTCATACTGCGTATTGCCTTTCTGACTTCGGTGTGAAAATATATAAATAAAAAAATGTCAGTCGTTACCGGGACCCGTGGACTTTCGGCCCGAATCATAATCATAGTTAATTAAATAGCGTTTTCCAGCGATCCAATCACGTCCGTGAATTTCCACGATCTCCTCGATTATCACTGATAAGAAATCAGGTACAAAGAGACTTTTGCCGAGAATCCGTGTTCGTTATTCGCTCGGTGTTCGAACTATTATTATCGCGACGAGGACGATTCGTTCTCCGAAAAATGTGTTTTTTTTGGGGAAGGGGAAATTTGCGGACGAAATTCGAATCGCGGGAGGAACGAACCAAATGTGAATCGTTTTTGGTTTCGGGGGTTAAAAGAGAATGGAGATGAAGCCAAGGGTAGGTGTTTTTTTCGAAATCCCACGGGTCCCCGTCGGCTGTGTCTGTTTCATGTTTTTCAATATTTGTAATTTATCGATAAAATTATAAAAGGTATCCATACATAACAGTCTAAAGTGTGCGCTACTCTACATAATATTATTATATATAAAGTATAAAAGTATACATTATATATATATATTATATATATATACATATAAATTATATATGAGAAGTATAATATATATATTATACACACATTGGGATTGGTGAGAATATACGGTTTTTTCGCTTTGGAGTGTTATTTTCTGAAAATATTGAATAAAATATGGAAAAAAAAAATTAATAAAACCGATAAATAAAAACGAACCATCCGTTCTGCTGTAATTCATTCATTGTTTATCTCCCGCGCGATTCACTTCGAAACGCGCTCGTTTCGAGTCACGCGCGATTATCGAAGAGTGTCGTATTATCGATTATCGAACGGAATTAATCAACGACTACGTAACTCTTTCGAAAATCTCGCACAAACGAATAATGTCGGCGGACATCGAGGAAGAAAGTGTACCGAATTTCGTGAACGAACTGTTTCTCAAAAATGCAAATCAACACGAGGTTAGTTAAATATCATTTGTTAACTAATATATTATATATCTGTAAGTTGTGCACGATGAAAGAATAGATAATTTTTATAACAAACACCAGGAGTTTCAGTCAGCTTTCTCCGATGGTACGCGAATCGCGAATGACTTTTCCGAAAACACCCTGCCAACTCTTCCACGTAGTTTTAAGAGTTTGATCGGTCGACCAATCGCCATCGAGAATGAAGAACCACGGGAGATTATTAAGTCAGTTAAATGCATCGTTATAAAGAAATAATATTTATTCCTATATACAGGTAACCCCCATATAACGTGGGAGTTAGGTTACGGAAAAAGATCGCGTTGTACAAATCGTGTTATGAAAATCGCGTTACGCGAGACTCGGATTACATACACGCGTTATATCGAAGTCGCATTGTATAAGTGCCGCTTTATACGAGGATCGGCGCTATTTATGAACCGCGTTATATCGAAACCGCGTTTTATAAGTGCCGGGTTATACGAGGATCGGCGCAATTTATGAACCGCGTTATATCGAAACCACGTTGTATAAGTACCGGGTTATACGAGGATCGCCACAATTTATGAACCGCGTTATATCGAAACCGCGTTGTATCGAAACCGCGTTATATCGAAATCGCGTTGTATCGAAACCGCGTTGTATAAGCACCGGGTTATACGAGGATCGCCACAATTTATGAACCGCGTTATATCGAAACCGCGTTGTGTCGAAATCGCGTTGTATCGAAACCGCGTTGTATAAGCACCGGGTTATACGAGGATCGCCACAATCTGTGAACCGCGTTATATCGAAACCACGTTGTATAAGTCCCGCGTTATTCGAGGATCGGCGCAATTTATGAACCGCGTTATATCGAAACCGCGTTGTATAAGTACCGGGTTATACGAGGGTTACCTGTGATTATATTCGTACAGATTGCTCGGAGATTATCTCGGTATAAATAACTACAAAGAAAACATGGCGCCATTTTGGTTCCTAGATACGTTGGCCCTTCAGCTATTAAAAAGCAAACACGATCTCGATGATTATTACAGAAGCATTTTAATTAGCTGGTTAGCTGGTGAAATGCAGTTAATCAGAGGTGAAAATTAATAATAATTCTATTAAATCAATCAAAATCAATAAAATCTTTTTACGTGCATCCCTTCCTTGCAATGAAACACTATAAAATTCGGTGTAAAATATATGTGCCAATTATAATCGTAACTTTCGGTAGACAAGAAACTGTGCCGGAAGAACTTTTTTCAAGAGTTGAAAGATATATTTAATAAAGCTAGTCACGTGATATCCGAGGGAAGAGGGTTATTATATTGGAATCAGATTATTCACAGAGATTTCGATGAAGATTCGCGGTCGGAAAAAGAAGAGGATTCTTCGAGAAGCGAGTTTTCCGCGACTCCGAGATCCGGATTTTCTGGGTCGAAGAAAAGGTAATCAATAATATAATATAAAATAATATTAATATATTTGTATTGCAAGAAATAATTTCTTAATGTACTTAAAACAATATACGTAGTTTCCCATTCACATGGAATAATATAATATCATATTATATAATATTATATAATATTATATGGGGTTTCGGGGTTAAAAGTTAAAGAAGACAGTAATACTGTATTTTATATTATGATTCAAAACGTTATAATTTTATTGTAATATAATATATTATGTATAATACATTATATTATATTATATCATATTATTCTGCACTTTTATATCAGATTTAACCAAATTCATCTGAAATTCATTTCCAGTCTTCCCAGAAGAGGATCCAACAAACCGGAGACTTCAACGGAGGAAGAAATCAAAACTCGAAGTAGTCAAAAAACAGAACTCATTTCGAACCCAGAAGAGTCTAATATTCCTAGTTCCATAAATCCAATGTCTGCTTTGGGAATCATAATTGATTCCACTTACAAAATGTGGGTTCAAATTACATGCCATCTAATTATTTATTAACTATTCCGAGTACACCATAAACAATCTCACCAATGAAATATCTTTAAATGCCACTTTCTCCACTTTTCTAATACATTTGATGTTTCAGGTACGCCAACGAATTACGATACACCCTGATTTACTCGGTTTTCGTGGAACCAATAGAAACAGAGAATTACCACCTACCCTTCCTTCTTCGAACTCCTCGACCAATGAAACCCGGCAAATCGGAGATCCAACCATTCGAAACGCAGCTCGATAAAAAATTAAAAAATAAAGAATCTAACCAAAAATCGAAAGACAAGAAAGTGAACGGTATCATTGACTCATTATTTAATGCCCGATTATTATTTAATCTTAATATAAATATGAATCTTTTCAGGCAAAGAGACGTCGTATCTCGAAGTACCTCCCACGCCGCCATCTTCCTTGTCCGAGGAAGAATTATTAACGCAAAAACGCCGCTTTATTCTGCCGTTAACGGAATCCGAGGAAGCAGCGGACATAATTGAAAAACATAAAAGGGAGACGCAGTCATGAATAATATTAATAAACACAAAAAGCATTTATTAAAATCAATTTCATTTATTAAATCGAAGTTCAACTTGATTCGAGACATCACAATTTTTATTGCAATTTAATTTGTTACGATAACGGTTCCCCATTCGCGACACTTAAAGTTTATTATATCTTCAGGCTCCACCGGAACTTCCAGTTTAACAAACAATTGCGAGCCCTCGAATTTGTTTATCGATTGTCCCAGCTGTCCATATTTATTGGAACCGCAACCCCAAAGTGTTCCATCGTCTATCAAAATAATTGTTTATAATAATACATACCCGCCTGGATTGTTATTTATTTTGGTAAACGTCGCACGTACCCGTTCTGCAAATTGTAAAATTGTTTCCACAGCGAACTTGTTTAACAAATAATTCTATGCTTTCATTGTTTGCGTCTTGAAAGTCTATCAACGTTGGTAGTGCGATAATTTTAGTGTTTTCTGAAAAGACACCTAGTTCTCCGTTCGTGTTCCAACCCCAAGTATAAAGGTCACCCTATAATTGAATTGTTATTTCTTTATTTGTTGCTTGTTTAAATATGTTTAGGGGTGGAGAGTCATTGGAGGAGTATCCGGGTTATGATCAATATTTATTAGGAATATTGTTGTAATAATTGTTAGTGAACCTGATGCGTTATCACTGCACTGTGCCAACCACCCGCAGATATTTCTTTGACTTTGATACCAGCCAATGCTTCGATCAGTTTCGGATTATCACTGTCTTCTAAATCGCTGTGTCCTAATTGGCCGCGTCTATTCATATCGTTTAATATTTATAACGGTATCGTACCGTAATTATATTTTAATTATAGCTAATTATAGCTTAAAATAGCTATATAATATATATAATATATATAATATATATAATATATATAATATCTATAATATCTATAATATCTATAATAGCTATATAATATATATAATATCTATAATATATATAATATCTATAATATATATAATAGCTATAATAGCTATATAATATATATAATATCTATAATATATATAATATATATAATATCTATAATATATATAATATATATAATATATATAATATCTATAATATATATAATATCTATAATAGCTATAATAGCTATATAAAAATACTGTCGTAGAGTATCAGTGATAATTTATGTTGGCAAAGATAATGTTTTAATAGACTTGGATTAATAAACGTACGTTCCCATTCCCATGGAATAAACGTCTCCATTGTCGGATAATAAAATCGTGTGATCGAAGCCGCAAGCTATGTCAACGAATTTCACTCTCTTTGGGACGTCCACCAACGTTGGTATATTAAATACTCGACCTGATTCAAAAGTAGCCCATTATCGTCGTGAATTCGATTCGGGGAATATCAATTATTAATCTACCTAAATTCGTTAGAACCACGGTACATCCGTCCTGCAATATTTTAACGGGGAATTCGTTTTCGGTGTCGCCGTCGCGCGAGATAAATTGGGGCACTTGCTTCCAGATATCATCGTGGAATTGATATTGAAAGATATCACCTTCCGTTGAAAGAATTATTATACTCTTTCGGCCGGCCGCGGCTATTTTGCAACTATAATTGTAGTTTAGTAATTGATCAATGAGTTGTTTTGGAATTGTTAATGATCTCTGGTGCTGCTAATTTAACCCTTTGCACTCGAGAGGCGACCCTCAGTCGCCGAGATAAACTGAGAGCTGACTCTCGATAAATTGTCGCGATAAATTGAGTGGTGACTGAGAGTCGTCGCGCTAGACTGAGTGGCGACTGAGAATTGCCACGGTAGATTGAGTGACGAATGAGAATTGCCACGCTAGATTGAGTGGCGACTGAGGGTCGACGCGCTAGATTGAGTGGCGACTGAGGGTCGGCACGCTAGATTGAGTGGCGACTGAGGGTCGGCACGCTAAACTAAGTGGCGACTGAAAATCGACGCGCTAGATTGTGTTATGACTGAGAGTCGGCGCGCTGAACTGAGTGGCGATTGAGAGTCGACGCGCTAAACTGAGTAGCGACTAAAAGTCGGCGCGCTAAACTAAGTGGCAACTGAGAGTCGACGCGCTAGATTGAGTGGCGACTGAGGGTCGGCACGGTAAACTAAGTGGCGACTGAGAATCGACGCGCTAGATTGTGTTATGACTGTTGTGAGAGTCGGCACGCTGAACTGAGTGGCGACTTGGAATTACCGCGCTAAATCGAGTGGCGATTGAGAGTCGACGCGCTAAACTGAGTAGCGACTGAAAGTCGGCGCGCTAAACTAAGTGGCGACTGAGAGTCGACGCGCTAGATTGAGTCACGACTGAGAGTCGGCGCCCTAAATCGAGTTTTGCCTGAGAATCGCCGCGATAAACCGAGTGACGATTGAAAGTTGCCGCGATAAACCGAGTGGCGATTGAGAGTCGCCTTTCCAGTGCAAAGGGTCAATTAATGATGACAGCTCTATTTATTGACTTATCGTTAATACCCTACAGCTAATCAAATAGTATATTTTTATCGAGTCGGAATATAATTAATTTACCTTTCGGCCGATCTCCCCGGAATTTGAATTAATCGGGATTTTTTATTTTCAGTATCATGCTGGTAATTCAAAGTACAGAATAACTGATTATTTTCCCAGAATAAGAAATATCCCCAACCCAATTCGATATCATCAATTTCTGATAAAGGGATTTCGGTAAAAAAGTCAACTCTTATAACTGGATCTTCGGTGCTCGAAAACAAAGTACTAGCATTGAAACCCGCATAAAACATCTTCATCTTTTATGTCATTAACATATCTTAATATCAATTATTTCAATTATCCAATATTCTTCATCAGTGCCTCCTGTTATTACAAACAAATTTAAAATTCAATTTCTCTTCTTATCTCTATTATTATGAGCAATATAAATAAACATTTCTCTCCGCCGTAGTCCACATCTATATTCTATATTACCACTGTATATCTTAATAACAATATTTCAATTAACCTAAGAATGTTATTTAATTAATATTTTCCATTAGTCGACTCCGATGTTGCAAACAATCTTTAAAGTACAACTTAACTCGCTTCCTTAACAGTAAACTCCCGTAAAACGCGAATTCTTATAACACACTGAAGATATTGCGCCGACTTTTTATCTAACGCGATTCTCGTACAACGCGCTGTACAATAAAATGCGGGAATTCCCCGATTACACGATTTCATGCAACGCGCAGCGTATTAACCGCGTTATACGAGAGTGTACTGTAGTGGCATAAATAAATACTGTTCTTCCACATAGTTATGAATGTAAATTATTAATCGGAGTTTAAACGCACGTAGTAAAGTACACCTAATTCTCTTTTTACCCGAATTTTGTTTACACGAATTTGATTCAACACGAATTAAAAAGAAAAAAAAATTTCTCTTTTACACGAATTGTTTTGTACGTTTTTTTTAATATTCTAGGAATTTTTCTTGAATCTCATAGAGCAAATAGAGCGAGAAAGTATAATTTATTTTTTATAATATATTTAATGAATTCAAATGTGTAAGCACGAAATAAATTAAGTGAACTCTAACAAGAATTTTTTAATATTGTTTATACCTAATTCCCTTTTTACACGAATTTTTTTGGGAAAGTATCTATCGTGTAAAAAGAGAATTAGGTGTATTAAAAAAATGTCATGCATCATCGTCGAAAGACATTATAGGTCAGCGAGGGCAGATGGCCTCAGTTTCCTTAGATACGAGTGAAACACAACAGAAACAACTTCGACGCAACATCAGTGTGGGCATCGAACTACGTGAATAACTCAAAGCATTCTCTGCGCAGAATTCAATCCCGAATTAAATCACGAGCCATGGTAATCAATTAAAGAAGAATCGATCTCAAAGATGCACCTTTCCGCACCCTTTTTCGCGCCCTTCACACAGCACCGCAATGTTCGAGCACCCGTAACATAACCTCTCTCAAGGACTAAATTCGTAGAAACCTTGCGATGCCTTTAATCTCACAGAATACAAATTCTTCTATGTTTATCATGTTCCTCGCACTTTAATAATTACTTACATATCATTTATTTATGCGAAGCATTCGACGTACACGAAATATGATTCGATTTGTCGCAGCACTCTCCTGCACTTTCCGACACGATTAATTACACTCGAGCACTTGAAGTTAATCTCGATAGTATTTGGTTTTATGTTTTATGATTGTACGTTGTATTATCGCGGTTCATTTAAAGCTGGGAGTGATAAACAATTAGATAAACACAGGTTTTTGGGATAAAATATGTAAGGTAGTATAAAGGTTGGAGTTCGAAGTATTTTTAAGGTTAGGCATCGTATATCGTAGACACTTCGACACTTTGGGGGATCTTGAAGCGCGGCAATGTTTATGAAATCTGTTATTATTTATAGTAGTTGTTCTCAGGAAAGAATTAAGTTTTTGTTAATTGTTTATGCTGCACAGTTTGTTACTTGAATAATACTTGTGTTTAAAGAAGAATCGCACTGCCACTTCGAATTGAATGACGAAAGAACACAGTTGTACTCCGCCACGTTGGAGTGCGTAAAATCAGCTGATTTCACGCACGGCCGGTTCATCAATGAACTGTTGTTAACACGTGTTTTTGCGAATTTATGAAACGCCATTTTTCGCGCCGAATGTTTATGCTAACTTTTTGAAATATCTTTTTCTAATCGTCGAATTTTTTCAACTATTACATTAAAGAGTATCGGAATTAAAAAATTAAATATCAGGTTATTCTACTTTAATAACTAAGTATAGCGTAACTAGAATACAATATAATATTATATGATAGTATATAAAATTATATAAATACGTATAATATAAAATGCACATAATACTCAAATTAAAGGGGTAATAATAATGATTTAACAACAGGGTCTCTTATCAATTCTGCGAAAATTAAGATCAAACCCGGACAAGGAGTTACGTTTGTTGCTTCTGGGATTAGATAACGCCGGTAAAACAACGATATTAAAATCATTAGCAAGCGAGGACATAACTCAGGTAATTAATTACATCCCCTCTTTTCAATAAACGTGGCTCGATTCATAAATAATTTCAATACTGATTTAAAAAGGTAACACCAACCCAAGGCTTCAACATTAAAAGCGTGCAGAGCGAGGGTTTCAAGCTGAACGTTTGGGACATTGGCGGTGCTCGAAAGATTCGACCATACTGGCGGAATTATTTCGAAAATACCGATGTACTCGTGAGTTATTATTTTGCGTACTTTCCATTCTTATAAATTACATCTTGTAAAAAGAATTCATCTGGACTTACTAATAAACTTATTTTTTTATATTATTTTATATATTCTTATTATTTTATACTGTCAAAGATATACGTGGTGGACAGTGCGGATATAAAAAGGCTCGAAGAAACCGGACAAGAATTGTCGGAGCTTTTGATCGAGGAAAAACTGCGCGGCGTTCCATTGTTAGTTTATGCTAATAAACAAGATCTTGGACAAGCCGTGACCGCGGCAGAAATCGCGGAGGGTCTCGGATTACATAACATCAAAGATCGGGATTGGCAGATACAATCTTGTATCGCCATCGAGGGCAAAGGAGTCAAGGTAATTACTTTGGAAACAATATTAATTGTATTGTATAATTATAGAAATTAATTCTCAACATATTCGTGATGCAAGTTGAATAACTTTGGTTATAGGAAGGCTTGGAATGGGCGTGTAAAAATATCAGAAGAAAATAATAGCAAGATGGCGGACAAGGATAACGCATGGCGCCCTACGTAAAATAGGCCACCTAATTATACGATAATATTCGTTTCCGTAAAAAAATATGGACGATGTGGGGAATTCTGTAATTACGTGGTTTTCGGTTTGGCATTGAACAGTTTGATTTTTCGACATTTTGGACGCATATTGCCAGGTATCGTGTAACACGGTTTTCGTACCGGCACTCAATGTGCTAATCGCGACAACACGGGAAATGGAAATGCAGTTTGGCCTTCGAATGGCCAATCAATTCTCTTTCAAAGAGAAACGTCACTCAACTTGTTAAAGGAAGTAATTAGGTGGCTTGTTTGATACGGGACACCCTGTATAAAGTCAAGGATGTAAATTGTGGAGAGAGGTAGAACGGTACGCGAAGGGATATCATATTAATTCGACATATTTTACATACGTTTTATTTGGCTTTCGTCTAATATTTACAAGAACTAGCAAGGACAGTACTGTTAAGAAAAATCCGAACGAATTGTGCGGCCGCTGATACCGCCATCTTGTTTGTTCGTTCGAACTGCATCGCCGATTGCCAGTGATCTCGATACGATTCATTTAGTCGCGATTACGGATCCCTGATAATTACTTAATTATCCGTGACGACCGTGCCGCGTACCGTAAAGAGAACGTGCCTTCTTAAAACGCTCTTATAGTAGTTTAGAATTTTTATAGAGTCCTCTGGAGAGGAGAACGAGGTGAAAATAAAAAAAGGGTTCATTCCAATACCTCTACTTGGTTATCCGTGAATTTTATCGGCGATTGGCGCCCGGATTAAAGTGTTATCGGGTCATTTCAAAAGTGCAAAGCATATTTGCTTTTTAATATAACCTCGCGACAGAGTTAGATGAGTAATTCATTCGCTAGTCGAAGTGATTAATTATTAACCCTTTCGCACTCCTCAGCCGACACTCAGTAGCCACTTATGATTGGTTTAATGCGAGAATTCGAGAGTCGACTGAAGGGCGACGTTGAAACTTCCTTCAGATATCGGTAATTTATACCAATTCTTGCAATTTATAATTGCAGAAAATCGGGATGTCGCCTCTCAGTCGCCACTCAAGTTGCCGCGATAAAATGTTGTGACGACTGAGAATCGCCTTCGAGTGAAAATTTGCATAGAATATTAATAATTAAGGAGTAATGTTTTACGACAGAATTAGCGTACGAGATATATTTATGAATAATATAATTGAATTTCTACGATCGATTTTCTTGGCAATTTTTAGCTTTCTTTTTCTTGAAAATATGATTTAAATTCTGAAATAAATTTTCTTATTGATTTAATGCTTTTTTTTATTAATTCGGATTTAATGATTTTTAATCAATTAATATTGGAAGCTTTTGAAACGACCCCAAAATCGATAAAAGTCAATTCCCACGGAATTCGAAGGACGGAAAATGATTCCAATACTGGGAATTAAAATCGATGTGCACATAAAAATATTGATATTTCCGAAGATTTTCCATGGTGTCTTACACTCCTATTTACACGCGACACAAGTAAAGTGTTTCCGGAATTCCTTGTTATCCTTCAGCCTTTACTTCACCGCTAGTTTACCATGGATTCAACCTCGCTAATGTAAACATTCCGATTATCTATTATTAACCTCTTAGCTACTGCACGCCACTACAGTGGCTTTCCCGTATGTTATCTTATTATGTTTCTTTCCCAAACTCTTTACATGAAAATGTATAAAGAAATTATAATTTATTCATCTCTAACTTTGTTCTAATGTAATTTCATAGTGGAAAGCACCACCATTGTTTACATTATTTTGCGCGCGCAGTCCGCGTCGAACATTGCCGTGCAAAGATACAGCGCCACTGAAAGTCCAGCAGTAGCTAAGGGGTTAACAATATCGATTCCCTTATCATTCTTCTCACGTGAGGTCTAATAAATATTACGGAAAAGTAGAAGTTGTCGGATCGATTAAACCACACACATCGCGATTACACGAACACTGAACGATGTCTTTGTTTATCTTATTCGTCTAAGAACTGAAATTAAAGTTCACTGTGAATGTTCTCCCGCGTTGCACGGATCTCCTCTTCGTGGAACACGTTACAGTCAGCCGGATACTTATCCTGTAAGTAAAATCATTTTATTAATATTAATCGATGAGATTATTCCTTGAGACTTGTTTATTATCAATTTTAACCCTTTGCAGTCGAGATGTTTTTTTGCAATACTTCTCGCTGGGTCAAACATATTTTTCGAGTCTCATTTGATAAGTTCTGTATTTCAAATAAATTTGTTTGTTAAAAAGCATAAATGAGCCGTTTATCTTGAAACATAGACTTAGGCCACTTACAAAATAAACGGCTCAAATATATTTGTCAAAAACACTAAATAAGCACTTTATAGAAAGTTTGATTTCTTACGAGTAGCTGAAAATTAATGATCACAATAGTAGCCAAAAACGATCCGCGGGTGTAATTTTTTCATTAAAAACAACAACAATTAGATTGTTGAAAGTTAACCGCGAGGTTCACCGAAAACTCGAATCAAATACATCGCTAATATTCGTAAAACTTTTACTATGTTTAATGTTACGATAAAGTAACTAATGTATCGTAGAGTGCTTAAAGAGTTTTATTTTTAGACGTTACGAATGCGTATCGCGCGGAATCGTATAACACGGATTTCGATCGGGCACTCAACGTGTTAATATTTCTTTTTGAATTACACTTACGATACATCCTTCGTGTTCCATAATGGCGCCGTAGAGCTGCCAGAAATTGCTTCCTAGTTTGTTGCTGACTGCCCAGGCGGCGGGGAAACTCGCTACTTTTAATAGCGTGCTCTTTATTCTCGACGGTGTGTGATCCTCCGCTTCGCTTTTCTCGTTAATCGTACAAAGAATTTGACTGGCACAGCTCGGTAACTTTACCGACCATTTGTACGCACGATAAGCCTGGAAGTCATTATGCGCACAATAATTATAATAAGTCTTTTGATAAGCGCGAACTTAAAGTCGTTCAAGGTATGCATACTCTTGCGATATGCAAACCGAGTAATATTTTATTATTTGCTTGTATGAATGTTATTATCGACAACGACAGTCTTCAGGAATTTAAATACGCATTATTATATTTAGAAATGTTCATATTTAAATATTAAATATTTGCTTGGGGGAATATTTAACTGAACTATTATTAAATCGTTCAAAATTTTAATATGAATTTAATTTGATTATATGAACTTAATTTAATTATAATTCATACTACGGTATTTTAACTGGGAAGAATTAAGGAACAGTTCCCGATACACCGTTATTAATTAAATGATTACATATCGATATATAAATTATCGGTGTCCCTAGAAGACCCATATCTAATAATTCTAATTAATATAGTATTCGCTGTTCAATTACCTTGAGAATGGGAGATATCAAATCGTTATTAATCGTCTCACTTAGTCTGTTGCTGAGCTCCCTGGCGTTTATTCGCGACATGATAAATCCTTTTTCGGAAGCCAAAGCGATTAATTCCTGAATATAAGCAATCGCTGGTTTAATATACTTCGAGCTATCAACTTTCATTCCCAGATGTCGCTTCGCCACTGCGTTCACCAATCTATTAAATGTTACCCGATATTTGTATTAATTCTTTAAATGTCACTGAGAGTGAGATTCCAAAAACGACATTACTTATGGAATGACATGATATCTATATTTTATAAGGATATGAATACCTTATGATACTCTCAGTCGGTAGTTTAGCATCAAACATGGAGGATTTCGGGTATCCTTGAGACTTTAGGAAACTGTTTCCGACGAACTGCGCCGTGTTCAGATAACGTTGCTGGACCATCGGATCCGAGAGATAAGATATCCATTCAGCAACGAAATTGGTCAGCGATTTAATCCATCTACGACGTAAGGAAGGATTCTCGAAACTGTCCAGAACCCTGGTGTACTCGATATTTCCATCTGCGTCCGACATTTGATTGATAATCTTTGTGATGCCGCTGTTCTTTAACAGAGTCTGGCCGAACTCGGAGTTGCTGAAATGAAATATGTTTATTCTTAGTATTTCTGTTAGTGATATCTTTTATTAGCACTATTTCTTATTAGTAACATTTATATTAGCACTATTTAGTATTAGTGCTATTAGTACTCTTATTTTTCAACTCGGTCGACCAAATTTGAGTTGCAAAATAACCGCGAGATTTTAAGTCTGAGTTGTGAAAAAACCACAAGATTTAAACTTTGAGTTGTGAAAAAACCACGAGATTTAAACTTTGAGTTGTGAAAAAACCAGGAGATTTAAAGTTTGAGTTGTGAAAAAACCGCAAATTTTTAAATTGTCGTTAAAAATTATAATTTCCTTTATCAATTATATTCTCCGTAGAAATCTTCCTGAACATATTTAAGACGGATTTTAAAAACGTTTTTAAAATATTAGTTGCAAATTATAGACTCCGTAGATCGTGAAATTACTTGACAAAGATGTTTTAATACGTTACTTATTCTAATAAAGTTTAATATTACCTGAAATGGTCCCACATTACGTGAATATGTTCCAAAACCGGTGGCAAATACCAAGAATGTCCCGAGTGATCGTGCGACTTCGCCGATTCGTTATCGGAATCGCCGAACCCTGATAATCCTTGAAGAAGCATCGGTAAAATACCCATAGCGATATCCGAATTTCCACTTTGTCCGAAGAACATGCTACCCAGATTCAAAATACTCTTCAAATCTAAACCAGGCTGCTCATTTTGCTCGACTTGTTTGGCTGGTTTTTTACCACCGTTACTTGCACTAACGTAACCGTCTAGCAGTGTTCCCAGCATGGAAAAGTCAACTCCCTGACGATTTTGATCATCGGAGAACAGACTTCCGACTCCGGAAATAATTTGGCCGACTCCGTCCGAGCCAGATTTGCTGTTAAATATTTCGCTCACCTGATGAAATTATATGATATATTATTAATTCGTATATCGAATATGTTACTTTATGTGACAAGTATATATATTACTTAATATCCGAGGTTCTCTAGACTCTCGTATAACGCGGTTAATACGTTACGCGTTGTAGCGTATTCTAGGAAATTGGAGATAACAAGCTGTGCTATGCTCGGCTAAAGTAAACGGGGAATTCCCGTATTTTATTATATGGTGCGTTGTATAGAATCTTGTTATATGAAAATAGTTGGCGCAATATCTTTAGCGTGTTGTAGGAACTCGAGTTATATGGGAGTTTAGTGTATATCACTTGATATACTAAATATATTACTTAATATGTTAAAAATTTACTTGATATGCCAAATATATCATTTAATATGCGATATATATTATTTAATATACCAAATGTATTACTTGGTATATCAAATATATCACTTTATATGCGATATATATTATTTAATATACGAAATATGTTACTTGGTATATCAAATATATCACTTTATATGCGATATATATTATTTAATATTACAAATATATTACTTGGTATACCAACTACATCACTTGATATACCAAATATATTACTTGGTATACCAAATATATCACTTAATATGCGATATATATTATTTAATATACCAAATATATTACTTGGTATACCAACTACATCACTGGATATACCAAATATATTACTTAAAATACCAAATATATTACTTGATATACCAAATATATATCACTTAATATACCAAGCACATTACTTTATATTAGTTCCAAATGAAATTACCTGCTTCCCAGCATCCGATTGAACAAAAGCACTAGCCATTCCCTGCAAACCATTCATAGCATCTTTATCCGCAAAGAAAGATCGAGCCGCCTCCATGAAAACCGCGGAAGCGTCTTCGTCATCCTGTTGCTTACAACTCGACAGACCCAGGAGGACCAATAACAGGAACGTCTTTGGCAACCACATTTTACCTTCCTGAAACAAATATATTCCATGAAAACCTGAAACTCCTCATTTTTCATTGTGGAACATCAAACTCTCTAAATCATGGACATTAAAAAAAATATTGAATACTGTTTCATAATGATTTATTAAAATACATATTTATCTTCACCGTGAAATCTGGATTCATTTTGCACGAATTTCAATTAACACGGCATTTTCGGGGAATCAATATACCGTATAAGTCGTGAGTTAGGTGTATATTTATTTTAAGGGACGTAGATGAAAAGTGACTTAAAATCACTTTTATAATTCGCGGTAAAATTGATCCTACGGGATACGAGTTACGGGAGCAAGTTCCGGCGAACCAAGGAGAGGACTTCGATCCGTGTCATTGACCTTTGGTGCTGGATCTTGATTCTGGTCGAGTTATTTTAGGTAGGCGCGCCTCCTCCTCCTTCTCGGAGTCTCGTCGGGAAGATTTTAAGCGCGAACGACACACCGGAAACGTTTCGGCTCGTGGTCACTCGGATACCGTTGTTCCACCAAGAACTACGTACAAAGCCTTGAAAACTGCTGTTCACGCTCCGCATTTTTACCGGTTTGGATACCAGAATATTAGTGGAGTTTATAGACAAAAATGCTTTACACATTACAGACAAATGAAAACTTCATATAGAAAAGACTGAAAGGGTCAAACTTCAAATATTTTCTTTACAATCGATAAATGTTTTCATTATAATATGTTCTAATTATGAACTAATACGTTTTACATATTAGTGGTAACATTCTAGTATTCAATTTTAGTGCAATTTCCTTTTGTAATTAATTGATACAATAATTGATAATAATTGATGAGAATTGAAAAAAAGAAGAGTTTTTTACGAGGAGTCTACAAATATTATTATCGAAATAATTTCGGTTTCATAATTATTATGATAAATATTTCCGTCGAATATCGGCGGATAATCAGCAGAGAAATGCTATCCACATCTATCCTTTACCGCGATTAATATTTAATACTATAATTGATACAATTCTCAGCAGAGTCGAAGAAAGTTCAGACGACCTCAAAATAAAATTAAAAAGTCGGATCAAAATCAGTAGAAAATCATTTCCAGAATGTTAACGTAATTAATATTTATTACCACAGAATTATAAACTTCTCAACACAATCAATGAAAATAAAAAAATTCTTAAAAGCTCTGTCGATTTATATAACTTATTTAAATCGAACTTCGAGATTAATTCGGACTTCCTATTTTTCTTTATACATATTATGACTAATTGATCAATTGATTGATTGATTTCTTACAATATTGCAATAAAAAGGAGTACAAACCCTTCAGCCCAAGTATAACACAGAACATACAACGCAAAGAAGAAAAAAATATACAAAGTGTAATTTAGAAAAAAGAAACAAGTTTGGAGATAAATATATTAGCAAAATATATTATCCGGGGCCAAAAAAAGGGCCGAATTACAGCACTCCTAAAGCTTGAATAAACACAGCAAAAATTTAAGTGAACGGATTTTTTATTAACGTTTGAAAACGCACTATTAAGACAATTGAAATGTCCGTAAAATGAAAAAAGGTGGTATCGGAAGAATTCAGAGCTACGAATCGAGAAGGAGACAATCGGTATGGCGTATTCTAACGCGCAATTTGAGTACCGTAAACCGCATGAAATTGACATTCTCCAGGTAGAGTAACGATTCGGGCTAACGGTACGGTTAGTCATCGTTCCTCCAACGCGCGCGCCAAACTCTTCGTCGATTGATAGGGCAGTGCTGCCAATAACAGGTTCCCAAGAAATTGTCCAATTATAACCTTTCTACTCGTTTTCGAGTACCGGGTTTCGAGTATGGAATTTTGGAGGAACATAATCCAAGATTATGAATCTTGGATGATGAACGATATGGAAGTCTGGGGACATAAATTCATTTTGTATTACGTTCCACTACTTTTTAGAGTAATTTAAAAATATATGTACGTTTTTAAAAATTAATTTATGAAATCTGAAAGTTAAACTGAAGATTAAACGAATCTCAATTTTCTTGGATTAGAAACTTGTATTATTATATTACTTGAAAAATCGTAGGATTTAATTTTGTGTTAAATTGTATTGCTTTGTAGGGTAAATTAAAAATATAATTACGTTTTAAAAAATTAATTTACGAAATCTGAAAGTTGAACTGAAGATTAATCGAATCTCAATTTTCTTGGATTAGAAACTTGTATTATTATATTATTTGAAAAATCGTAGGATTTAATTTTGTGTTAAATTGTATTGCTTTGTAGGGTAAATTAAAAATATAATTACGTTTTAAAAAATTAATTTACGAAATCTGGAAGTTAAACTGATGATTAAACGAATCTCAATTTCCTTGAATTCGAAATGTATATTACTTTAAAAATCAGTCTTTTACATTTCGTTCCCTATGTCGCTTTCTAAATACATCAAATGAATGCGTATTCGGTATACTTTTGATTTCACTTATAAATTTCAATATCGCATCAAAGCAATTAATTACGGTGTCCCGTTCATCATTCAATTCGTCGAATGATTCCAAGGAATTCGTGTAATTCAGGAATGAAAAAGAAATTCTAATCAGCTCGAAGCGAAGCAACTGGAAAGAACAAAACGAAAGGAAGAAAATGAAGGCTTAGAAGCGATTTACTTATCGGATTCGCGCGTGGCGACGGAAAGTGCAGGAAGAAACGTCATCCGTGAGTCGACGAGAGGGAAAGCTGTGGGAAGTTTTGCAACGTGGTCGATTTCCAAGGTCACCGGGGACATGACCCATTTCCCAAGGTAAAAATCGGGTCCTTACGGTCCCCGAGGACCTTACGGTTCCCAAAGTACGTGTCCTTTATTCACCATAAACCTTACGCGAATGAGAGTCGAGATAACGGTAAAATTCGCGCGTTATTAATCCTCGCGCGCAACAACGCGTACCGTTTCTAAACAGGTGACGCACGCCACCAAATTTATGCCACCGGTATTTTGCGGAATGTTTTTTTTTTCAACGAATACTGCTACTGTTGGAGAAATATTTTGTTGTAATCAGTCTCTTATCACTGACCAGTATGCGCCTAATTGTCCAATTAGAGGAACTCATTATCGGAGCAATATACAACGATAACATTTCGTACCACTTTTCTGCTTATAGTGTCCACAAAAAAATTACTTAATTATTTACAATTTTGTAGTTTTTTAATAACTGTACCGTTTCGTGATTACGTAAGCATTCTTAATTGTATAATTAATTCTAAGCATTAATAATAGTAACGATGGAAGTTTAAAAAAAACCTTGTCGAAGGAAAATACGCGTATGATTCATATTTCATTTATGAATAATTTCAAGGAAACTGGAATTTTTTAAACGGAATTTTATGGACGCATTCGATTTTTGGAATCCGTGATATCATAAGAGATGGGGATACTTTTAATTGGCTGATTGGAAATTCCAAAGAAATGTACGGAAATATTATATAAATGTGTTTGTTGGTCGAAAATTGTGCACTTCGTAGAAAAACACTCAACGATTTATGTAATATTGCTTATCGGTGGACTGATAAGGAGAAGCCTTGAATCGCTAATTGGACGTGTCGGCCAAAAAGTATCGCAAATGTCAAGCGATAAATGTTGTGCGAAAACAAATAAATATTTATAATTCTGTTTGTTCCGCGAAATTCTTCGAAGCCATTAGAAAAAGGGTGCGACGTGAAGTAAGCCACTTAATTATAGAACGATATTCATTGCCAAGTAAAAAATATGGGTGATCCGGAAAATTCGGAAAAAGAACGACGAAGGAAAAATTCTTTTTCAGGATATCCGCCGTTCGAAGCCATTCGTGTAACGCGGAAAATATCTTCCGTATTATCGCGATTAACACGGTGAGTGCCGGGCTGAAATCCGTGTTATACGATACCTCCCGATACGTATTCGTGTATATAACGTTTAAAAATAAAATTGTTTAAGCGCTCTACGATGTATGGGTTACTTTACATCGTTATCGTAACTTTTAAAATATTGAAAACTTGACGAATATTAACGATATATTTAATTCGAGTTTTTGTAATATTGGCTTTGGTGGTCACCAGTGACCGTCATGGCGTTACAAATTTTAAATCGTTCTACGTTGCATCAGTTACTTTAAATCGTTATTGTAACCTTAAAAATATTGAAAACTTGACGAATATTAGCGATATATTGAATTCGAGGTTTATAATTAAATTTCTTGAGTGATGTAGTTGGTCTAAGTACATATTATTAATATATAGTAGTTATTTTTTGCGGCTATTAATCAGACCAAAAATTGTTGGCAAAAAATAACTACTATATATTAATTCGGGGTTTAGTAATATTGACATCGGTGGTCACCGATGGCCGCCATGGCACTCAACGTTTTAAAGGCGATAATTACGTAGCTTCTTTCATACGGTTCACTCTGTATATCAGGAACAGTAACACAAGTACCGCGTTCTACGAGGCTTACTCACAGTAACGAAACTGTTACTGAACAATGCAAATACCGAACATACACTCGGTTCTGCTTAAACATTTATTTAGAAATAAATGATGTCTGAAGGATTCAAGTTAATTAATCGATTGAATGAATCGATTTAATTAATCGATCTAATTATCGACGTACATCAAACAAAACCATATAAAATCTCTAAAAATGCGCAGATATATATCTAAATAATTTTCATAACAATTACTGACCAGTCATTTTGTATCCTTTGATAATTCTAGTGTTAAACACACTAAAGAAGCTGACATTATTACTCGTATTTTAATCATTATTATTATAACGAAAATATGAAACGAAACGAAAGATATAGTTAGATGAGCGACTTCAAAGTTGGCGTTTTAAAAGGGTTAAACCCATCACGTTTGCCGCGAATAATGATAATCTAAGAAAGAAGATCCGCAAGGAGTTATTACGCGAAAATGATGGGAGAGCGTGGCTCGTGAAAATTCCGAATCTCGCGTGGTTGTAATTTTCCGAGAACGGTAGTCGCAATCAAGTAGAGCGTGCTCGATGCCGTTTTTTAAAGTGAACAACACGATCGCGATCATTCAAGCTCATAACACCGATTCCGGATGCAGGTCAATTTTTAATCGCAGCTCTAATTAATTACTAACTTGAATCAATCCATTAATAGATCCTCTTAAATAAATGTCACTACGTCCAATATTAATATTTATAATAAACCAATCCACACTCAATTTGATTAATTATTTATAACTACAGGTTATTTCACATAATCTTATTATTATTTCTTTTCCTCACGATTTTCTGCGCATAATATCCGTGAATTGTAAATAACTTATTAATAAGTATTCTTGACGGTTATAATATATATTATATGGCAGATGGAACGACATAATTAATATTAATATTTAACGTAGTTATAACGTATACGATATATGAGACAGATTAATATCATTAATATTAATATCGTCTTCAGAATAATCCGACAATGAAACAACCCGAGATAACAGTATTCTTTAAAGCTTGAATTGGAATTCCACGCGCGATACTTCTTGGAAGAGTTTCACACCTTTTACCCCAAAATTGTCACATAATTATAACTTCCTGCAATTTTAACGTCTGCATAACAACAAGCTTTCCAGAAAACGTAATAAGATATAAATCAATCGAGCAACTCCGTTCAAACATTAGAAACAACGTCCAACTGAGTTGAATAACTCGTTACAATTATTATTAACAATAAATAAATACTACAAATACGTTTATACGGATGTAAGTAATAAAATAAGATATGAAGTATGAAGCAGCGATATTTCGACATGGAAACGGGAATTAAAACGAGTGGCAGGTGCTTTTGAAAATCGGGACCACGTAATGGCGTTTGTTCGTGCAGCGGATGAGGAGGTGTCTCCCGGAACCGGATGGAATTCTTTTTAACGTGAAGGATTAAACACTCACCTCGTGTTAAATATAGTCGAGTTGGTCCGTGGAAGGACAATATGGTTCCTTTTCGAAGGGTGATACGCGTTCTTGGAGTTTTCGTAGCGAAGTGCACCTTACGCACGGAAGGTTCTGGCGTGACTGGCATCGAAGGTAGCTCGTCCAACGGTACTTACTTACCTGAGCAGGTATTCGGCTTCCAAGGTGGAAGAACGATAACACGATGCATCGGTTGCACACCTCCACGACACCCTGCAGATCCCTGCAGTTCACTGCAGATACCTGTTGCACCACGGATTAGTTTACAGGTTATTATTAACACTGGAACTACGGAAGCAGTCCAAATTATGGATTCGCATTATTTAATAAAAAGATTTTTATGAGTAGCATTTCATTTTCTGAGGTTTTTCGCGGGTTATGTTGGATAATAAACATAATTAAATCGTTTTCAAACAGTTTCAGATGTATTATTAACACTGGAACTACGAAAGCAGTCCAAATTATGGATCCGCATTATTTAATAAAAAGATTTTTATGAGTAGCATTTCATTTTCTGAGGTTTTTCGCGGGTTATGTTGGATAATAAAACTAATTAAATCGTTTTCAAACAGTTTCCAAGTATATTATTAACACTGGAACTGCTAAACAGTCCAAATTACGAATCCACATTATTTAATAAAAATATTTGGGTTCGTAGCATTTCATTTTCTGAGGTTTTCCGTGGATTATGTTGGATAATAAAACTAATTAAATTGTTTTCAAACAGTTTCAGATGTATTATTAACACTGAAACTGCTAAGCAGTCAATATTACGGATCCACATTATTTAAAAAAAATATTTTTATTCCTAACATTCCATTTTCTAATCCGTCGAACTGAAATAAATGCATAATTAAATCTATAATAAAGATTAATATCAATTAATATCATTTATACCGTACGAACATTCCGATAAATTGAAGAAAACAGCCGTACAATGAATTCCATTAATATCGATATTAATTAATACGATTTACAATAATCCTATAATTAAAATACTGAACTTATCCCATATAACTTATTACATATTTAAATACCGAAGTATTACTTTCCATACATTTCCCATAGAACTTAAAACTCTGAAAATCCTTATCTCCATTGTAATCAAACGTTTCATTTACTACCAACGAAACAAATCTAATTAAAACCAATCTTCAGTAACAACTCAAATTAAACACCGAAGCATTCGGTAACTTTATACAAAACGGTAATAAAATGCCGAAAGAATTACCGTTGTTTCTTCGAGGTGACGTAAAGAGATGATGGTTTACTACGAAAGTTAGACTCGTAGGATCACCGATGGGTTTACGAGCAAAAGGAATTCCTGATTATCCCGGAGCAGATAATTCTGGGAAGAAAAAAGGTGGAAGGTGAGAACCGGATTTGATCGTCGTAAATAGGATCGGGACTTTCGGTACTCACTCCCACTTTACAGGGCCCGCATTGGTCCCATATACCGTACAGTCATTGACCTCCGGGAAGAATTAGGGAAGGTACCTGTTTTAATTCCAGGTACCAAGGTCGCTACGACACAATGCCGAATCATTCCGAGTCATCGGTAACAGAAGATCGGTTAACCGGTTCCTCGATATATGCCGGTTTCAGGTCTAAGCATTATGTCGTTCCATAAGTTTATTCGACTTGTATTTGGTTGTTCGGAAAGTAATTTCGTTTTTCCCGACAGAGGATTTTATGAATATATTTTTATACAACAATTTTATAAGCGTGGAATCATGCTACTGTCAGAAAGATGGCAAAAAGTATTGAAAAAGAATGGCAAATATATAATTTAATAAAATATTTATTTATTATACGAAAATTGTCTTTCATTTTCACAAAGAAAAACGAAATTACTTTACGAACAACCTAATAGAATGTCAAAGGTGTAGTATTTTGAGTTGATATTTATATTAATAATTCTCAAATTTCTTGAGTGATGTAGTTGGTCTTAGTATTATTAATATATAGTGGTTACTTTTTGCGGCTATTAATGAGACCGAAAATTCAATGGAAACTTCTTTATTTAAATAGATCGACTAAACGTTTCAGTTACACATTTGTTACCCTCTTCAGTCGAGAATTTTTCTGTTTGACAAGAAATTTCAGAAAAAACAAATTCAGAAATCTCAGATATATTAACAACTTCATACTATTATCACTGCGAGTTTACATTATTATTAAGTTATATTACTGTCATATCTTTTATTACTGTTATATTTTACATTTATACTAAAGTTCTGTTCCTTTTTCTTGTCAAACAAAACAATTCTCGACTGAAGAGGGTAACAAATGTGTTACTGAAACGTTTCGTCGAGCTATTTAAATAAAGAAGTTTCCATTGTATTTTCGGTCCGATTAATAGCCGCAAAAAATAACCACTATATATTATTAATAATTCTGTATTGATTTGATTATAATTTTGTATACAAGTATCTTATTATAAATAATTGTATGTTTCTGTAATTTTATATTTATATAAATATATAAAGTAAAAGTACTACATTTTTCTCGGAGCTGCCTGTCCAAGTGATTCCATAATTTATCAGTGAATGTCAGATCGGCAGATTCGGGTAGCCATTTAATTCGTTTTTAATGTGAAAATGAGAAAAAACACATGGCGGACATTTATAAGGGAAATCAATCGTTCAACCCTTCTCCTAGATTTCATTAATAATTAAGAAGCTCGATATTAACGACACGCTTTACTCGACCCACCCCCACTGTAATCTCAACTACTTTGTCGTCCGTTGCTCTATCATTCGATCTACAAAGTCTCGTGGAAACCCGCCCTATTTCTCCGTGCAAAGGAAGTCAGATCTTTCCGCAACAATAACGGCATATATCTTTGTGAATAAATGATCAAAGAAAAAAAAAAGAGACGCAAAGGGTGGAACACGTGGTTGCGTCGCATTTCAACGTCCCCCGCGGAACAACAAATCGAACCTTTTACTCGAACTTCAAAGAAAGCGGTTTTTTTATTTCCCGATGTTTTACCTCGCGGAATCTTAATATTTTGTGATTTCGGATTACGTTCGTTCTTTCGTAATACGGCGTGGTAAAAAAGATAGGAGATTATGGAATGCAAAGAGGACTCGGTGGAAACAATATGTCCGGTTTTGGTGCAAGAAAAAGTGTTGCCATTAATTGGCATTTGGCCGTTAGATTCGCAAAGTTTTAAGTCGATTGCACGATGGTCGGCTGCGGTGGTTATTCAAGTGAGTTTGTTTAATTAAATAAATTAAAAGTTATGTAATCAAAGATTGGAAGACATTGAGTTTGCAATAATTATTCAATACTTTTATTGATTCTCGAGGAAGTTTTCGATGTAGAAGTCGAAATTAGATGTGTTGGAATATCGAAATATTACAATTGTTTTTTAGTACTTAGATATATTATTATATAAATTGGGTCTCGTAATAATTTTTCTCAAAGGCGTTTGCCGTTAATATATATAAATAAATGAATAAATAATTAGCTTGTTCTGTATAAGTGAATAAAAGGGACGGTTCTTTTGCAATGATTTATTATCTTTTAATTAATTGTGGAATAAATACTTCAATTGGAAGTTATAATTTGATGTGTTATCATATTAAGATTATGGTATCTTAATGAAATGGCATTACTGTCGATCGACAGAGCATGTCGAGAAGTAACATCGCGCAAAAAAGTCGAACAAATATCTAGTAGATTTCGAGTTATAATGGAAAGAAGTTCCTCGAAAATTTCGAAGAAATACTTGGAAATGACCTGTCCGAAAAATTCCTAGAAAGGTTTGTTAATTTCGCGGAATCCGAGGAATTCTAGGAACCACTCACGAATTCCTGGAATTTCTCGGTAAGGCTGAATCCAGGTTGAGTTAATTGAGTTAATTATTAAGTTAATTGAGTTCGTCAAAATTCGAAAATTGCACGATTATCTGGAAGAAATTCGGGCAATTTCCAAGAATTTCGCGGATTCTGAGAATTCGTGAATGATTCTAAGTATTCGCGAGCGGTTTCAAGAATTCGCGAGCAATTCCAAGAATTCGCAAGCGGCTCCAGGAATTCGCGAGCGGTTCCAAGAATTCGCGGGCGGTTCCAGGAATTCGCGAGCGGTTCCAAGAATTCGCGGGCGGTTCCAAGAATTCGCGAACGGTTCCAAGAATTCGCGAGGGGTTCCACGAATTCGCGAGGGGTTCCAGGAACTCGGGAACGATTCTAAGAATTCGTGAACAATTCTAAGAATTCGCGAGCGATTCCAAGAATTCGCGAACGATTCCAAGAATTCGCGAACGATTCCAAGAATTCGCGAACGATTCCAAGAATTCGCGTGCGGTACCAAGAATTCGCGAGTGATCAGTATAAAGATCAAATAAAGTCATTGAAGTGACTTGGTACGTGGCACAGATTATATATTTCATAATTATACTTTATAATTAGATAACAACTATTTTAAGTCTATCGTGGGAGGTTTATCGACATTGTCAACCAGCCGAAGAAACTATGGATGCATTTATCATGGACTTATCTTCAGTAGTCAGTCTATCGAAGCTATTCATGTTGCGATTTAATTGGAGACACACCTACGCGCTTGTTAATTCCATCGGCGATGATTGGTCCACCGTAAAGAATCCTCATCATCGACGAATCATGATGAAGTACTTCGAGAGAGGAAAATTTGTATCGTTGATGATATTATATCTCGGATACGCATCCGGTGCTTCCTTTATTTTCAAGTCCATTCCCCTGGAAATGTTAAACCCTTTCCAGGTAGAACGAATACTTTCATTGCAGCTTCCATAATTAATATATTTTGCATAAAAACTATTTTCCTTTCTGACGCAAAGAAAATAACATATACAAATTACTGCAGATGTGGTAAAATTCAAACAAGAATGTTTCCTGACTCAATTTCAGTCGGACTCACTTAACTCAACCGAACGAAACTCTAACGAATCCCTAAGCGACATCTACTTCCTAGCGACTTACTGCGCCTATGGAGCACTTCCGGTCACCCCTCACCTCTGCGTCTTGACATTGCAAGTGATGCACATTTTTGTAAACGCAACATCCCACTGCGGAAACGACGGATTCTTCTTCAGCCTCGTGATGCATCTTTGCGGGCAATTTCAAGTATTGAGGGAAAGTTTCACGGAGGTCAAAGCCGAGGAACTTTCTTGTAAAAAGAAGTTAAAGGTACTTGTAATGAGACATTGTCGTCTCGCGTTGTTAACTGACTGTCTCGAACAAGCCTTCAACATGGTTCTTCTGAGTCAGCTGTTGATGAGCGCCATCTTACTTTGCGTCGCTGGTAATTTCTTCAATCTTTGATCTTCTTTTTATGATTTTACTTCTAGATTCTCAACTATTAGTCGCACTACATTCACGATATTATTTATTAATATACTAATCATTATATATAATATTATTACTGAATTTTACCGAAAAAGTATCACACGTTTTTAATTATTAATCGCGTTAAATATCTACGATATTAATCACCATTTTATTTACCATTATGATGTTATTTTTCAATGATTATTATCACTATTATTCTTCTTCAATTGTACCATTAATCTACCACAGGTTTTCAACTGTTGGCAGCACTGAACATCCACGATATTAATCATTATTATTTATTACACTAATCATTAAATATAATGTGTTGTATACGTTCGAGTATATAATAATATTACTTAATTATACTGAAAATCTCTGAAAGGTTTTTAACTATTAATCACGTTAATTATTATTGTAACTATTCTTCTTCAATTATACCATAACCCTACCACAGGTTTTCAACTGTTGGCAACACTGAACATCCACGATACTAATCATTATTATTTATTACACTAATCATTAAATATAATGTGTTATATACGTTCGAGAAAATAACAATATTACTCAATTATACTGAAAATCTCTGAAAGGTTTTTAACTATTAATCGCGTTAATTATTATTGTAACTATTCTTCTTCAATTATACCATAACCCTACCACAGGTTTTCAACTGTTGGCAACACTGAACATCCACGATACTAATCATTATTATTTATTACACTAATCATTAAATATAATGTGTTACATACGTTCGTACTGAAAATCTATGAAAGGTTTTTAACTATTAATCGCGTTAATTATTATTGTAACTATTCTTCTTCAATTATACCATAACCCTACCACAGGTTTTCAACTGTTGGCAACACTGAACATCCACGATACTAATCATTATTATTTATTACACTAATCATTAAATATAATGTGTTATATACGTTCGAGAAAATAACAATATTACTCAATTATACTGAAAATCTCTGAAAGGTTTTTAACTATTAATCACATTAATTATTATTCTCACTATTCTTCTTCAACTATACTATAACTCTACCACAGGTTTTCAACTGTTGGTCGCACTGAACATCCACGATAACATTGCCGCGCTAAAGCACGCGATAATAATCGTCACCCTGTTGGTGCAACTGTATCTCTACGCTTACGCGGGGGATGTTTTGGAGTCTCACACCGCAGAAATCGCATTCGCGGCATATGACTTACCCTGGTACGATTATAATAGCGATATTTCGGGGGATTTGACGTTGATAATAATGAAGGGTAGCTCACCCGATCACGTGACAGCCGGCAAATTCTTATCGATGAATCTATTTACTTTTAAAGAGATATTGAAAGCCTCGGCTTCTTATCTTTCCGTGCTCCGAGTGATGATAGAGTGATGATCGTTCTTGTTGTTGACTTATTGTTTAAACAATGTCTCACGCCAGTTTATATCTGACAACGGGATATTAAAACATAAATTATGTAAGGTTTCTCGAGTTTTAATAATTGATTTCATTCTATGATACCTATAGTATCCTCATATTATATATATATAATGTATCATGTAATATATTATTATAGAAATTATTATGTATACCTATATTGCTATATATAAATATATATTAAATAATAATGTATATAATATACATTAAGTAATACAGGCAACCCCTGTACAACGCGTGTACGTAAACCGTGTCTCGCATAAGGCGACTTCTGTAACGCGATCTTCCTCTGGAATTATACTCCCGCGTTATACGAGGGTTGCCTGTGCATCGTGAATTAAAGATCTTTCTTGGTTCACATTGTGTTAATTATTTATATAATTCACCATCTTTCTGATCTCCTTAAGTTTAATTGAATTGTCTAATTTTAATTACTTCTCGATTAGAATATTAATTAAGAAGTATATTAAATGTATATTAAAAATTTGTAGAAATTCGTTTGTTTGCCAGACAAAATGAATAGTTGTATTATGAAACAGATCTGCCATTGTTTTTATTAAATACTGTGTTATTTATTTACCTAATTTAGCAGCTTCACGACCTTCACAATTTTCATTTAATTCTCTAATTTTAATTACTTCTTGATTAGAATCTTAATTAAAAAGTATATTAAACGTATATTAAAAATTTGTAGAAATTTCTTTTGTTTGCCAAAAAAAATTACTAGTTGAATTATGAAACAGATCTGCCATTGTTTTTGTTAAATACTGTGTTATTTATTTACCTAATTTAGCAGCTTCGTGACCTTCACAATTTTCATTTAATTCTCTAATTTTAATTACTTCTTGATTAGAATATGAATTAAAAGGAATATGAAACGTATATTAAAAATTTGTACAAATTCGTTTGCTTACCATAAACAATCCAAGTTAACTTAACTTTTCAATCCTTTCATGTTTATTTCTCCTCCATTAAAGACTTAATCAAGAAGACACTAAACCTTCCTAAAAAAACCACCAGCACAAACATAATACAAATACTCCAAGCACTTATCAGTACTCACCGCAAAATTTCTTCGCCGGAAATACCATCGTTCTTCCTTCGCTCGGGAAACGAAGGGGTTGAAACAATTCAATTCAATTTGTTCCGAGGACAACTGAACGTAACTTATTCCAGTAAGTAACTCACGAATTACGAATGAATAAAGAATAAGTTTCGCGAGTTGGAAGCAGCTTACCGTCAATGGATCATGCGGGTTGCTAAACTTTAATGAAGACGAACCCTACGAAGACAGTCGCCCGGAAACTCCACATGGAAATAATCGCAGAGCATTTCTTTCGCTTGCAATAAAGTTTATTTGCCGCGGAAAATGTCCGGGAAAACTTGGAACAGCGGAATGAACTATCTGTTTTCAGTACACAGAGTTGGTATGACGCTTCTTGGAACATGGCCTTTAGGTCCTTGCGATTTTTTCTCTAAAGTGCGATGGTTGGTTGCTGGACTGATGAAGGTATTTCGATGAATCTCGATTAAATATATTCGATATTCGATTATGATATATAAATATATATAAATATATATAGATAGGAAAGTTCATAGCGATTTTTTAGTAAAATTCAAATTTGTATACATCGATATGTATATATATATATATATATATGAATTTTACTTAAAAATCGCCATGAACTTTGCGCACAATTCAATATATTAAATTAGCAATGTATAAAGATGGCGCTTAGCAGCTTCAACTTGAATAATTATAAGATTATATTGTACTAACTGTACTTCATTTTCCATTTGTATTAAAGAACCTGTCCCGTTAATAAATAAATATTATATATTACTGTAAACTATAACAAATAAGGAATATTATTAATCCAATCAGGTGACGATGACCGCCTTATTGGCGGTAGAACTGTTCTTTTATCGAAGTAACAGTCGCGCGACCATGGAATGGGTTTTCTCTTTGAACTGCTTCACCATCGCCATTGTCAAACATATTTCTCTTCGACTCAACGCGAGGAGACTCGAAGAGAACATGACTTTCGCTGTGAATGATTGGCACTCCGCGCAGGAAGACGAGGAAGCGCGGAAAATTATGAATATTTATGCACGCAGAAGTAAATTAATTAAAACGATGATGTTATTTGCCGGGGTCTTTGGAATGGTTTTCGTCTGCGGCGTCGCCATTTTTACTCGGAATCATAACATCGCGGCTGTCGTCAGCGGAGATGGTAGTAGGTATTCCAAGAAATATTATTTTCTATATTGATATTATTAATATTATTTTGTATGTTGATATTTTTAATGTTATTTTCCATATTGATACTATCAATATTATTTTAACATTATTATGATGCGTACTACTCAAATGTGAGAGATTTTTATGCAACCATATGTTACATAAATTAATGATATGTTTAATCATATTAATAATATGTTTCCATTAATGAAGAAGTGATTTCCTTTGTACATAAATCAGACAGCACGATATTTCGAAAGAGGAACTTCATATTTGCAATCAGTTGGCTCAGCGAAGAAAGAATTCGCGCTTATTATTACACAATTTTCGTCAGTCAGATCATTCAAATGACGGTGCTGTCGATGCAGAATTGTTTAACAGACTCGTATTATTTTATAATCGTGATGCATCTTGCCGGACAATTGGAAGTCCTTAGAGTGAAGTTCGGCGCACTCGGGAAAGCAGGGTCCGATAATGATTATAAAAGTCAATTAAGCGCGTTAGTCAAAAGGCAGTGTGCGTTAATCAAACTCGTTGAGAATCTGCAAAGTACCTTTGGTATAATAATTCTACTGCAAGTTGGATTGAGTCCCATTTTATTTTCAATGACTGGTAAGTCTGAGTACAGTAGAACCCCGTATAACGCGGTTGATATGTTACGTGGTGTATGAAATCGCGTTATCATGGAATTGACGCATTTTATTGTGTAACGCGTTGCATGAAATCGCGTTATCAGAGAATTCCCACAATTTATTGTATAACGCTTTGTATGAAATCGCGTTATCAGGGAATTCCCGTATTTTATTATATGGCGCGTTGTATGAAATCGCGTTATCAGGGAATTCCTGCAATTTATTATACAACGCGTTGTATGAAATCGCGTTATCAGGGAATTCCCGCATTTTTTTATATGGCGCTTTGTATGAAATCGCGTTATCAGGGAATCCTCGTATTTTATTGTATAACGCTTTGTATGAAATCGCGTTATCAGGGAATTCCCGCAATTTATTATACAGCGCGTTGTATGAAATCGCGTTATCAGGGAATTCCCGCAATTTATTATATAACGCGTTGTATGAAATCGCGTTATCAGGGCATTCCTGCAATTTATTATACAGCGCGTTATATGAAATCGCGTTATTATGGAATTCCCGCATTTTATTATACAGCGCGTTATATGAAATCGCGTTATCAGGGAATTCCCGCAATTTATTGTATAACGTGTTGTATGAAACCGCGTTATCAGGGAATTCCCGCAATTTATTATACAGCGCGTTATATGAAATCGCGTTATCAGGGAATTCCCCGCAATTTATTATACAGCGCGTTGTACGAGATTCGCGTTATATAAAAAACGTCGTGGCATATTAAACTAAAATTGCCAAGATATGAAACAATTTACTTGAAATGTTCTATCGCTTCCAGGTGTTCAATTACTTGTTAACATAAAACACCGGGACAAAGTGAGTTTCATAAAAAACGCGGCAATGCTGGAGTTCATCTTTCTCCAATCATTCCTTTATATTTACGCGGGGGACATTTTGGCCGAACAAAGCGAGTGCATCTTCCAATCGGTATTCGAGACACCTTGGTACAATTTTTCATTGGGATTAGTCAAAGATCTGACCTTCGTAATGCGCAAGGCAAGCATTCCGCTTCGTTTGAGTGGCGGGAAGTTCTTTTATGTCACGCGTACCACCATGATGAACATCCTCAAAGCATCCTTCTCCTACATTTCCGTTCTCCAAGTAACAATCAGTTAATTCGGACTAATTAGTATTATTATTAATTACTGTTGACAATGTTACCAGATCATAATCAACTCGGATTAATTAATCGTCGGTGTTTGATATTAAAAATTGTAGTAATGACTTGTAATTAATTATACTGGTGTTATGACGCACCGTGGGATAAGTGAGACTGTATTATTTTACTTCAAACTTTTTGCGAAAAAGTACCTTGAAATAACCGAAAATGAAGAATCTTTGAAAAACCTTGTGATTAATTACACTGTCCAACAAATTTTGACTTTTTTTCTGAGTTCTAACAACGAATATACAATTCTTATAGATTTCGACGTGCTGAAAACGAATCCGCAAACCATTTGTGGCCAGTAACTACCATTTTCGAAAAAATCAATTTTGAAAAAAAAGGTACTTTTTTGTCCTTTGAACAAGATTTGTGGCGTAAGTATATAAGTTAGACAGTTTTTATTTATTGCAAAAAATTCTGTGGATCATTACGAAGAAAATGGTATGAATTACTTTTGCAATATGAATTTGCAAATATGTTTAAACATTAGTTAAATTTGGCGAGACACGCCCCGCGCGCTCATTTTTCGAGATTCGTTTCAAATTTCCGGAAAAATTAGACCTCTGACGGGGATTCCAATTGTTCTACGCGATAGAGCAGACATTCCTCTTTAAAAAGCACTGCCAAAATATGCAAAGCAGATTTTGGAGTCGTAAATAAAAGCCAAAAAGTCGAGGAAGTCACGGATCGTCAGCAGGGATTCTCAGACGCGACATTTATGCGCGCACGTGAGCGTTTGGGGGACACATGCCGTAGTGGAGCGCGTCATAAATGTCGCGTCTGAGAACCCCTGCTGACAATCCGTGACTTCCTCGACATTTTGGCTTATATTTACGACACCGAAGTCAGCTTTGCATATTTTTGGAGTGCTTTTCAAAGAGGAAGGTCTGCTCTATCGCGGAGAGTAAATGGAATCCCCGTCGGAGGTCTAATTTTTCCGGAAATTTCAAACGAATCTCGAAAAATGAGCGCGCGGAGCGTGTCTCGCCAAATTTAACTAATGTTTAAACATATTTGCAAATTCATATTGCAAAAGTAATTCATATCATTTTCTTCGTAATGATCCACAGAATTTTTTGCAATAAATAAAAACTGTCTAACTTATATACTTACGTCACAAATCTTGTTCAAAGGACAAAAAAGTACCTTTTTTTTCAAAATTGATTTTTTCGAAAATGGTAGTTACTGGCCACAAATGGTTTGCGGATTCGTTTTCAGCACGTCGAAATCTATAAGAATTGTATATTCGTTGTTAGAACTTTTTTTTTGTGTTGGACAGTGTTATTGACTCACTTCATTTTCATTTTATCGCGACTCGTAATAATTAATGATATGATTCCCAGTCGAATTTAAGAATTAAAAGTAATTTCATAATTGCTTGGAATGATAGAAACAATTGTTTCATCGAAGGATTATTGATTATGCAAATTCCAATTAATACTTTTCTTATTTTATTTTAGCGTGATATTTAGTTTTGAAGAACATTGCTTTCCTAAATCTGGCAAAAAAGATATGCTATCTATAATCCTGATAAAAGTGTAATAAAATAATTGCTGTGTTTAAATATTAAATATAATAATTATATACATTTATTCCGTTTTATTCGATTCAATTAAACGTAGTTTATTTGTTTAAATTTCAAGATACTTCAAAGTATTCGTCAACTTCAACTCCTCCATTTTAATCGCTCGAACTAAAGAAACTACATCTCCATTGAATTCAATTATCCGTTCAAATATTTAATTACAAATCCAATTAGAAACTTTCCAAGTAAAAGTGTCATTAAGAACTCGCCGGAGTCCTTCAACCGGAAACAATAATTACCGTGCACCGAGTCCCCGTAATTAATAACGAATGCAAAAGATAAACGGAACTAAAACAACTTTATTTCCACGTAAAAAGACATTAAACAATGGAAGACCAAAGTATCGTGAATTAAGATCGCGTGCTTCCTCCGTATTTGGTCGCCATATTTTCTACGTGGACATTCGCGGAAGGTATAACGGAAGAAATCCGCTAATTCCACGTAAAAAATATTAGAAACAATTACTTAAATATCAAATTTATTAAAATTGAAGTGTATTCATGCTCACACGGTGGCATCCAGATATGTGTTACGAGTTTTCGTTGCAAAAAAACATACTTGGAATATACGGTGCTTGGCCCTTCCCGAAGAACCGCGTTCTCGCGAATATTCTATGGATTATTGCAACGACATTGGAGGTAAAACAGGGTTAAATATTTATACCGACTACGAGTCCTTAACACTTTCACAAATCCTTGTTAAAATTTTGGGAAATCTTTCAGCACAGAAATCTAGTATCTATCGTTAAGCAAATTATTAAATATCTTGTCTATAAAATCGAATGGGATACTTTTCTTTGAGTATATCTGTAGGTTGATGTACGTTGATATTATAAGATAGAAGAGTCGTATCAATCTCGTATATTTCATTCTATATTAATTATACATCTCGCTTAATACGCGATTCGTCGGAGTATCCCCCTTTTTGCATTATTACTATTTTACATATTTTTGACATACCCCGACAAGTTTGTGTAATGTTTCTTGCTGCATGGTTCGCCAACCTTCTTGTAGTAAAGTCATTTCTTGCGGGGAAACTAAAAACCGAGCGATAGCAATAAACGAACCCGACCGATTTTCAAGGTAACAAAAATCTTATTACACCCAGGTGCCAATACAATATGTGTCTGCGTGGCAAGAAAATAGTTTGATATTAATGGTAACATTATAAAATGGACAAAGGTTTTATATTCGATTTACTTTTAATGTTCATTCTAACGTTTAAAGAAAACGTTGGAATGAAGACGTAGCAAGTTTCCCAAACTTTTGACCGGCAGTGGATAATTCTGTATTCATGGATTTACGAGACCGTACATATATGTATGGCGGTGTGAAAGGGTTAAGGGTTAAGGGTTAACGTGCAGAACATTTAGATCGCCGCAGTGCTTCCCGCGGTTCTGGATTCCACGAATATTCAACGCAACAAGGAATTCACTTTGGAGGCTCTCGTTGTTATTTATAGTGGCGTGACAAACATTATTAGAAATATTGCATTTCGAGTATTGGCTCATAATTTGAGGGACAACATGGAGGCTGCTAATTACTTCTGGTCCTCCAAGTCGGAGAACAAGGATTCGTATAAGATTATGAAGAAATACGCGAAACTAGGGAAATATGTGACCATGGGACTCTTTCACTTAGGAAATATTACGATCGGTTCCTACATTGTCGTTAATATTTTCTCGGCACAGGTGATCTACTGTTATTTATTTAAACTTGGAATCTTATATTAATACAAATAATTATGTTTCAAACGATCCTCCTATTATTTGCGTTTATATTAAAATTCACAGGAAGAACTTTAATGTGATCTTCAAAATAAGTATATTATAAGTGTGTTACAATGTAAGTATAATATTATAATGGAATATGTTATATTATAATTATAGTATAATAATATAATATAATTAATACGATCTTTAATGTCAGTATATTATATTTTATTATAATATTATACTTATGATATAGTTATTTTACAGATCGACTTAAACATCTTCCAATATTAACATATTGATATTTTAATATATTAACACCTAGACGGCCGCTGTCACGTATACGTGACTTCGACAGCCAACGGTTATCGGCCGGTGTCACGTAAATGTGACTTCGCATTAGCAATCTTAGACCAGCGTTATATTAATATTTCGAGATCGTAGATTTTACATTTGTATGTTATTCCAGTTTAACTGTCTTTGAGTGACTGCCTTCAAATTTTTACGAGTAGATTGCCGTTTTTTAATTTCCAAAATATTGGTTTTCTGAACTTTCCGTATTTCAGTGCGCGAGAGATGCCGGCGGTAGTCGCGAGACTTTGAGTCAAGTGAGCGGCGGTCAAAGTGTTAATATATCTATATGATTTTAAATGATTCTAAAGTACACTAATATAAAGTTTAGTATATTAAGATATTTAATAGTTCAGAATAAGCATATTAATATAGAAATAATTTCCGAGGATCCTCCACAGAATATTAATATTAATTTCTGTTCCATTAAGAACTTGACGTACATTTCTTTTATTCGATGAAGCGATCAACGAAATGAAGGCATTCCGGAATTATTAATCCATATTTCGTTTACAGGGTATCCTCGACAAATCGAAAACCCAAAGGACGTTCATCATATATTACAGTTGGCAGAACGTGGAGATCACCGACGTGGAATATGCGTTGTTCCTGGCATTGCAAATCGTGCAATCGATAATAATCTGCCAGAAACAAGTCGTCACCGATTGCTTCTTCTTCGGCAGTGTGATACACGTTTGCGGACAGTTTCACGTTTTGAGACTGAAATTTAACGAGTTTACCAAAGAAATTTATACAACGAAACACGGCGGAGAACGTTTGGGAAGCCTCGTCAAAAAACACTGCGAATTAATTGCATTAGTGAAAAACATCGAGAGGACGTTCAGCATTATTATTTTGCTGCAGGCTTTCATGAGTACCACCCTAATAGGAGTTGTGGGTAATTATTTCATATTTCATATTTCGTCACATTTATTCGGATTCGAAATGAAAACTTTCTAGTACGAAGAAATGTGAAATTTCTTTTTAAAGAATTATCAGTCATATTTTTTATATTCCATATTCCATATTCTTTTTTCATGGAATTAATATTTTTATTACTTCTCTAAATATGTGGTCCGATTCACGTGGGACATTATGTATAAAAAGAATGAATTACCAGTTGATTTGAAATCCTATTAATTTCATCTAATTTAACATAATTTAATTTCTTTCATTTAATGTAATTTAATATCATTTATTTGCGGTTATTCGTTCTTGATAATACGATTAATTAGACAAATCACAGCAGCACAAATAATGCAGAAATTAGATGATGTATTGTAAAATAATAAAAAACACAGTTAATTCCTCCTTTTTTAGGACTCCGATTCATGATATCGTTGAAAGCCATGGAGGGACTTCCACTGATAAAGCTCTCCTTCCTTATCGCGTTCTTCGTGATAGAAACACTGATATATGTTTACGGGGGTCAGATTTTGCAGGATCAAAGTGGCGGGATACTTTTCGAATTGTATAATTTAAATGGCGAACGACTGCCGCGAAAGCGCGTGCAGGATTTGACGTTTTTAATGATGAAAGCGAACGAACCCGTTTATCTCACCGGCGGGAAATTCTTCCGGATATCTTACACAACTTTTACGTCTATCATTAAAGCTGCCTTTTCCTACGTTTCCGTTTTGCAAGTCGCGATAAGCAAGCTTGAAAACGATACGCAGATGTAAAATATTGTTAACCGATTTCTTTTATTATTGCCTAATAAACATTTCATTTTTTATCGTCACTTTGCATTGCGCCGTCAGGATTTTTTATGATACAGAATTTGAATATTTCTTTCTTGTATTATATATTATATTAACAAAGTCGAATATTAATTCATTGCACTGTTTACGACGGTTTCTTGTTATTAGAATTGAATAATAATAATTTATTATATTATATGGCATATTATCAGCCAAATATTAATTTTATATTATTCAACATCGCACGTACCTCCTTCAAAACACCGAACAAAGAATCCCAGGACTGCTTTCCTCCGAAGAAGAAGCACTTTTATGCGGAAGCAAAATTAGTCCGAGTAGGAAACGTAACCGGATATAAATTTTATAAGATGAAGGTCGATACTTCCTGGATGGAGGGCGAGGCGAGCGAATAACCTGAGAAATCGACGAGTGTTCCGTGCAACAAATTCCAAGATGGTGGGGGTGGCTAATTTAGTTCGAGTATCGCAAATGATACTCCAACATCTTCGTCGCTTATCGGTGGTCGTAGAAAATAGGGAAATGAGCGGCTTGATTATAGCGATGAGCGGCGTTATTTCCATCGAACGATGTCGAGGAGGAAGGATGAACTTAATGGCGAACAGTTTGCGAGAAAAACGATGCAGCGCGGAACATCTTCGACGAGTCAAAATGAAGGAGTTGATCAAATTGAATATTGGAACGACGGAATGCTTCACGAATTTGCTGTTTACAAGTTTGTTGCTTGGCCGGTTGGAACTTGGCCGGTTAATAGTGATAAATACTTCGCGACGTTTCGTGTTAGTCTTATCAGTGTGCTTCAGGTGAACTAATTAAATCTAATTGAAACTTCATTAAATTCACGATTTAATTAACCCTCGTAAAACACGACATATAGAACATCGTATTGCGCGATTATAAATGATGATAAATGATGATATGATGACATGATATAAAATAATATTAAATTCCCCAGATGATTATGTTAATAAATGTTGGAAGTGATATGATTGGAGACAAAATAGCTGACATAAACATCGCGATAGATCGCTTCCAACTAATTGCTTGCGGCTTTTTAACGATAGTGAAAATTCTCTTACTTCGATGGCATCGCGATAAGCTATCAGCGATCCTGCAACGAGCAACCAATGATTGGTCGGCCATTATAGATGGCGCTTATCGCGATACGATGTTAAGATACGCTGATTTAGGAAGATTCATATTCTTCGCGCAGATGATTTCCGCATATTTCATCGTGTTTTCCATGGTTTTGACTCCCCTCACTTTACCGGATGTTCCGTACCCGGAAGTTGGAAATCAGGGCGTGGAAAATGCCACGAAAGCTTTCACGAAGATCCTCCCTCTGGGAAGCAATTGTTTTTACAAGGAAGGGGATAATACTTTTTGTAGAAATTTGTATGTTTTACAAGTGGTTCAACTGTTAACTACAACCAATGGAAATATTGGCTCGGATGTGTTCATTTATGGCTTGGCTCTACATATTTGTGGGCAGTTGGACATTCTGGGTTACGATATGAACCAATCAGGTACGACGGATGATATTAATTTTGAACGGAAGAGAATGGTTGAACTTATCAGGAAACATCACGCGACTCTGGATTTGGCTGATAAACTGGAAGTCAGTGCAAGACATATTCTACTCGCGCAACTCTTCCTCAACGCAGTTCACATTTGCTTGATAGGTAAAGAAAATGAGTTTTTTAGTATTTGGAATTAGGATAGCGGGTGGTTTGTTGGTAACGTTGCAAATTCTATTTCGCCGATTTGATAGAATTCAGCAAATTTTACTGTCGAAAGAAGTGGATTAAAGATTTTGTCCGGTCAAAAAATGGGTCGACCCAGAATCGCAAGAATATGAAGGGGTATTACCTTCAAAAATCGTCAAAAATTAAAAGTCACAAAAATCACTTCTAAATGACCCAAATCGGCGGTAAATGATGTATATACATATTCTAGGACGATTTTGGGTCGAAAGAAGCGGTTTAAAAATTGTTTCGGGCAAAAAATGGGTCGACTCAGAATCGCAAAAATGTGAAGGGGTATACCTTCAAAAATTGTCAAAATTTGAAAGTCGTCAAAATCAATTCTAAATGACCCAAATCGATGGTGAATGATGTATAAACATATTCTAGGACGATTTTGGGTCGAAAGAAGTGGTTTAAAAAATTTTTCGGCCGAAAAATGGGTCGACCTAAAATCGCAAAAATGTGAAGGGGTATACCTTCAAAAATTCTAAAAAAATGAAAGTCGCCAATTTCGCTCCTAAATGGCCTAAATCCATGGTATATGATGTATAAACATATTCTAGGATGATTTTGGGTCGAAAGAAGCGGTTTAAAAATTTTTCCGGCCGAAAAATGGGTCGATCCAAAATCGCAAAAATGTGAAGGGGTATACCTTCAAAAATTGTCAAAAAATTAAAGTCGCCAGAATCGCTCCTAAATGGACTAAATCCATGGTAAATGATGTATAAACATATTCTAGGACGATTTTGGGTCGAAAGAAGCGGTTTAAAAATTTTTCCGGCCGAAAAATGGGTCGATCCAAAATCGCAAAAATGTGAAGGGGTATACCTTCAAAAATTGTCAAAAAATCAAAGTCGCCAATTTCGCTCCTAAATGGCCCAAACCGTTGGTATATGATGCCCATACATGTTTTCGGACCATTTTAGATCGAAACACGCGAATTAAAAACTTTCTGAATTCCGTAAACTAGATCCTGGTCCGACGTTGGATAATTTAAATTACATAATTCATGTTCAATAATTACTATTCTCTTCCCATTGCAGGCTTCCAATTAATTTGCACTCTACGAATCCGAAATTATATTTTATTAGTGAGGGAGATTATGTCTCTCGGAATATTACTGATGCAATTGTTTTTATATTGCTACATGGGGGAGAGTCTCTCCTCGAAATCGGAAGCAATCAGTCAAGCGATTTACTTATCGAATTGGTACACGCTGCCAACGAATATTATAAAAGATTTGTCATTCGTAATCGCAAGAGCGAGAGTCCCTTTTCGAATAACAGCCGGAACATTTTATCACATGGATCTCAACAACTTCAAAAACATTTTGAAAGCCTCGGCTTCTTACGTTTCTGTTCTGCAGTTGATGTTCGAAGACGAAACATTGTAACGCGACCTACTAAAACACAACGCAAACACTTTTATTTATATAAAAAATAAAAGAATATAAATAACAGCATTATTATGAATAATAAAGTCGCATTACATTTAATCTACGTCACGTATAATTAGTATAAAAAATAATTAACACGATTGCCTGAAAAGCTATTGAAATTGTTTCACGATCCGATTTTATAAATCACTTTAACGATATTTATATGATTCCCGTTTCTTAAAAATATTGTTTTCTAACAAAACTTAAGTTATGATTTCATTAGTTCGCTGTACTGTTTAATTAGATGCACTTCATTTACGCTATTAACTAGTAACTGTTAATTAATATCGACTTTGTAATCGAGATTTTCTCATATTTATTCAATATATTAATATATTCTTTTATTGAAGGATGATGCGAATGGCATTTTTTGCTAAAATAATTAATCATCGTAAAACAATTTCAAAAAGGAAAACATGACTCGAGTGGTCCACGAATGAATGACGAAGAGGTTAATGACCTTTGCGTCAGTCGAAGTAACCTCTAAATGGCGCTCTAACGTCGATCGTAAACATGTGCAGTGTTGTTTCTTAACTCCAAACAAAAACAACAAATACACTTCGCCCGAAATATGCTTAAAATCATCATTTACGCGTTGTTTAAAAGTATAACTTTATCTTCACACGCAACAAGAAAGATTTACGGGAACAATTAACAATAAAACATTCTAACCTCTTCGTCGTACTCGAAGAATTCATCTGCAACGTTTTCGATGATTATTTCGAATGAAATTCGCGGTGGAACCAACGAAAATATACGAATAATATTTTGCAAAATATCATTCCAAGAATAAAATGGCGTCCCGATTGAGTAATCGCGAGAAAATTCAGTCGTTAATAACCGTGGCGGGCACCGCTGCCGCGATTTTCGGTGGAATCAGTATTTATCAGGGAAACGAGAAGTTTTATAATGAAGTTGTTATTCCTTTGGTTCATCTCGTGGGACCGGAAACCGCACATAACCTCGCGGTGAAGGCTTTGAAATGGGGACTTGTTCCGGGACAGAGAACGGAAGACCCAACTTCCTTGGCTACGGAAGTTTGCGGTCTGCGATTTAAGAATCCAATTGGAATGGCTGCGGGTTTTGATAAACAAGGGGAAGCTGTTGACGGACTTCACAAGATTGGCTTCAGTTTTGTGGAAATAGGTAGAATTATTAATTGAATTACATTAATTGAAGGAATTTTTTCATTAAAAAAAAAATCTGAAAATATTCCGTATTCGAATACTCAAATTCCAATCATAAAATATTCCAACATAATTCTCAAATTTTTATCTCGCGAACATTAATTCCATGAATATCTCAAGTAGATAATTCACGTTGAATAATATTCGAATATTAATTAATATTATACCGTATACATTTTTATCCATAAATCCAACTAATAGCAGAGTAATCAATTATTTTTCACATAATTTGTGAAACTATATTCATTTTGCATATTAAATATTATTCTATTAGATAATCCCCATCGTTATTTATGATCCTCGATCGTCGAACCTCCATAATTCCCATTTTGAAAAAATCAAATTCCCAACTTTCGATGCGAAAAAATTCTCCATTCCCGAATTGATTACTTAACATTTTAATTCCGTAAAAGCCACACTGAATTAATTTACTTCAAACAATTATTTATAATATTCTATGTTTCAGGTTCAGTGACACCACAACCCCAACCTGGCAACCCTAAACCAAGGGTTTTCCGCCTATCAGAAGATAACGCGGTTGTGAATAGATATGGCTTCAACAGCGAGGGTCACGAATTAGTTTGGAACCGCTTAAAAAACCTCAAAAACAATAAAAACTTCCGTGGAATAATCGGCGTGAATTTAGGTAAAAACAAGACCTCCGAAGATCCAATACAAGATTACACAGACGGGATAAAAAAGTTCGCCGACGTCGCCGATTACTTCGTAATTAACGTATCCAGTCCAAACACACCTGGTCTAAGAACCCTGCAAAACAAGAAGAATCTTGAATTGTTGCTAACAAAAGTAAACAAAGTCCGACATTCCATAGAAAGTAAACAACCTTTACTTTTAAAACTTGCCCCCGATTTGAGCGACTCGGAAAGACAAGATGTCGCCGATGTCGTTCTCTCGAAAAAGTCGCAAGTCGATGGTTTGATTCTCTGCAACACAACGATCTCGCGGGAGAATTTGAAAAGCGCGCACAAAGCGGAGATTGGTGGACTCAGCGGAGCACCGCTCACTGATTTGTCCACGAAGATTATTGCGGATATGTATAAAAGAACGCATGGAACCATTCCTATTATTGGTGTGGGTGGTGTCTTTAATGGCGCAGATGCTTATAATAAAATAAAAGCGGGTGCTTCTTTAGTGCAGGTTTACACGTCGTACATTTATCACGGACCACCAATTGTCGGAAAGATTAAACGAGAATTAGGTGAAATGCTGGAAAAAGACGGATTCGCGTGCATTAAAGATGCGGTTGGAAAAGATACTAAGTTGAAGTGAAACTTAACCTTAATCGGTAGGATATCACTGCATTAATCAATACATTAATCATTACTTTGTAATCCCTTTCATCATCATTTTGATACATTCTATTGGCGAGTGAATTAAGACGAACTACTGACAATATATTCAGCCATGTTTGTTTATCTAAACAAATTAATTGGTTTAATTAATATATAAAAGCAAAAGATCGCAAAAGATCTCGGGAAATGGAACGTTGTCAATTTGAACGTTTTCATTGACTACCGCGGTTCCGCCATTTTGGTAGTTCTAGTGATAAGAATAATTATGTACAAACGATTTCTGCCTGAGTTATAATTATTTTAACTTCTGCATCGAATATTGACGAAGTTGTATAACAAATGTTGTATAATTCTATGCGGTGTTTGGAGTTTGCTTGACTTTGCGATGTTTTGGGGCTTAAGTTATTAAGTTGAGATAATAATGCGAGTGTAAAGATACTTTTTATTTAACTTGCTGATGTTCCAGTGCGTGTAATATTATCTTTAATTCGTGTAGGTTTGTTATTCTACAATATAAGATATTGACAATAAAGATTTCAACAAGAATTCTTGTATCTTTATATATTTTTGTAACTGTTAATTGTGATTATAATCGGAACGAATTATTGATAATAAAGTTAGACATCGCGGTTTATCTATCATGGTACCTCTTTCGATTTTATTTCCACGGTTATCCTAGCAAAGAGAAACAAGGTTAGCAATTTTTTGTTTTTAATAACAAACATTTGTTATTACCTATCGTAATACTCCTCGGTAATGTCGTTTTTGTACAAAGTTGCTGCGATCAAAGATAATTCGTAACAAAACAACGCGCGAATCTGGTTCGCGAGAAAGTTGTTTCGTTGCGAGTTCAAAGAGAATATTTATAGTAAAAATTCCTGGGATTTTTTCATTAATTACATCGCGTTCTCGATAAATAAATAATATACGAATTTAATGAATGTTAAGAAACTACAGTTATGTTCATCTATGTATTACCTACAAAACATTTTTTGGTACCGTTATTTGTAAAGCTCTTAACGATTAACAGCGCGAAATAATTGCGATTACCATAAACAGATCGATAACATAATCGTAATACGCGTTGCTTCCCACGGCGAAAGAAATATTTTATATCTCATCCATATATGCTATTTTTTCATATATTTTCTTCCTTATATCACTGTACTTGAATTAAATTGAATCCATTTATAATGAAACTCAATTTAATCACAGTACACTGATATAATTATTATCTTCCGGTACTTCAACTAGAATTATATAATTATATTTATATAATTCACGTAATTTTTCAATATTAACGACTTAAATAATTCTTTACTTGCACCACCATTTATGGGGCGATATCTGCTCCCCTGAAATCCGGAGTCAAGAGAACATTAAATAAACAATAATTTTAACAAACAAATCTAAAACACCGCTACGGAAGTTCGTTCGGATCGAAGTCGATGAAACTTAACTGAAGAAAGTGCGAGAAAGCGGAAGCGAAGTATTCGATCTCGCGAGATCGAATTCAAGAGAAGACAAAGAAGACAAAGAAGATAAAGAAGATCGTTATCAGTCCGGTACGGAGTCCGCATACGAATTAGATTCTCAGGTACAAGAATACGAAGGCGTTGAATAAGTTCAACGTCTGATATCAATGTAAGCCAAGATTTCCACCGAGGCCCTGTTCCTTCCTCCATTGTGCCAGCCTGATGGCGTACCAGCCCTAAAATATAATGAACATTTATTAATACGTTTGTTATTATAAATTACAATCGTTTAACGGGTTAAATGAAATGATTTATGCACCTCGACGTCAGCCTCGGAGAGTCCTGTTTCCGCTGCGAGCAGCACGACATCTGCTGTATGTGGCGCCCTCGGCCACCTGTTGAATTGTTCCTGAAGAACAGCTTCCTGATCGGAAGTCAATCGAATAACTCGAGTTCCGGATCCTCGGCTAGGATACTGTGGAGACGCGGATCTCAACATTTTGCCTGAAAGAAATTATAACCCGCGATTAGTAAAAATAATCGTCGTAACTTATTTCGTAACGTTCCTCCACGGAACTACTTTTTTATGGGGTTTTGCAAAGAGATTACTTTTCGTCGAGAAGACAGCGGCCAGTCGAGATAAATCGACATAAATCTTGATTAATATCTTTTATTATTTTTATTATCACTATTTATCATTATTATTAGGCTCTCTTGGAAAAGTGAGATGCCACTTTCGAACGAAAGGCAAAGGTTTATTTAATATGGATATATTATTTAGTTATTGTTTTATAATAATAATTATTGAAGTAATTTCGAGTATAAATTGATGTGGTTTATTAATTTATAAACCAAATGGCGTAGAAGAATACCGAATGTCTTTGAAGGTATTATATATAATATATAATGTAATATAAAAGTGACCAAAAAATATGGGAGATTCGGAAAATCCTGTGAAAAAATGGTACCCAAAATGGCACTAAAAATGATACCGAAAATAGCACCAAAAATAGCACCGAAAATGGTACCACTTCCATTTATCATATCATCGCGATAAAAACAACTAAATAAATGCTTCGTTTCATACGGGACACCCTGTACATAATTATCACCCAACAACGCATCGAAGCAAAGGAAACAAGGTTTCTAAAAAGTCGAAGGATTAATCGTCGTGTTATGAGTCACGGATTCCTTATTTCCCCGGTTGGAAAAGATGGAGAAAAGAAGTTTCGCCGATCGAGTTGCGCCCGCGGTGTTCTCAGTGCCGGTAAGGGAACAGTGGTGCCAATTATCGCGCGACAAAAGAGACGTGAATCAGCGGGACGTGTCGCGAATATGGGTCTCAAATATTGCCTTTTATGTATGACAAACGACCTGGTGTACCTTAAACGTGAGTGGGATCGAGTGAGATCGATGGAGATCGAACGAGGGCGAGAAGGACAACCGACATAGCCGGTAAATTAACTTTCGTTACATAAGTCGGTTGGTATTATCGCGAGTACGGTAAGCTCTGTTAAAGGAAGCATGCTAATACTCGTATAATGCCACTGTATGCGTATCCAGATTGCGCAATAACCCGGTCTCCCATATAGGTTTCAGTGTACAATAACATCCACTTTGCTCTGCCATTTAATACGTTTTTGCACTGCTAAGAGGATAATCTAATTAGTCCATTATACGCAGTGACATACAATATTTTTGTTTACCGATAAACATAACTTCTCAATTTATAATTGAAATTACTGTAACAGCATTTTATAATAACGATTATTACCGTTGCTACTTCTGTTGTTAAGTATTCGATGATTACATTACTTTTATCATTCTTTAATAAATTTAACCCGAACTGTATATAATATTTTTAATGTATTTTGAACTGTAATCATATTTTTGTTTACTGATAAACATAACTTATCAATTTATAATTGAAATTACTTTAATAGCATTTTATAATAACGATTGTTACCTTTGCTACTTCTGTTGTTAAGTATTCGACGAATACATTACTTTTATCATTCTTTAATAAATTTAACCCGAACGGTATTTAAATATATTGATTTTATGCCGTGCAGATAAAAAGTGACTTACAATTAGACCACTTTCATAATCAGCATAACATATTAATTATGACAGCAGGATGTACATTAATCAATGGATTTAATTAAGCGTGGAATGTATATAAAATAAAGTTATATACAATTTCGAGTAGTTTTAAAATTCGAGTAATTTCGTTAAAAATCGGGTATTTTGATTATGATGGTAATTATAATTCGAGTGATACGTAGTATAGTAATTGTGCTATAGTAAGTATACGCTCGGTAGGTATAAAGTTGACGACGTATCGCGGTCGACATGATTGAAAAACAAAATTGGATCCACCCACGCAGGGTATAAATTTTCAGTCCGACTGCTTGATTCCCCTATGCCAGGGCCACGTAATCGCGGGGACCATTTTGAAACGTATCCAAAAACCTCGAAGACCGTGATTCGTCGTGTCGGGTCAATGTCGTGCTATTCTCGTAGCTGGTTTCGCGGCACTATTAAGTTAAATCGCGGAATTACGTGCTTCGAGAACCTGGATTTCGCGTCGTTTCGTGCCGCGTCAAAGGAACAGAAACAGCCGACGAAGCCGTTAACGTTTCTACGTTAAAATCGTGAGGAAACTTGGAATTCTTTTAACTAGGAAAATGGAACAATGGCCACTTAGTTTCTTTATCATATTTCGGCTTACCGTTGACGCGGTTTTAGAATTATGGAGCGAATTTTATTGAGAGTTTAACGGGAAAGGGGAACAAGTGTCTGTTGATCTCTCAGTGGTTTACTTAACAGATCCGTTGATTAAAATGACTTATTTTGTACAAAATGAAAATGATCTCGTCGATTAAAATTACTTAGTTTGTAGAAAATGGAACTGATGTAGTCGATGAAAATGACTTATTTTGTACAAAATGAAAATGATGTCGCCGATTAAGAATGAAAATGCCGTCGATTAAAATTCTTGATTTTTTTACAAGATGAAAATCATTCGATTAAAAATAATCATGTTGCCGATCAAAATTCCTTACTTTGTACAAAATGAAAATGATCTCGTCGATTGAAATTCCATATTTTTACAAAATAAAATTATGTCGTCGATTAAAATTCCATACTTTTATAAAATAAAATTATGTCGTCCTTTAAAATTCCATATTTTTACAAAATAAAATGATGTCACCGATTAAAAATGATAACGTCGTCATAAAAATGACGATGTCGCCGATTAAAATTCCTTATTTTGTACAAAATGAAAATGATAATGTCGTCCACTAAAATTCCTCATTTTTTACAAGATGAAAATGATTCGATTAAAAATAATAATATTACCGATCGAAATCCCTTATTTCTAAAAAATGAGAAAATTATAATCTCCTCGATCAAACTTCCTTATTTTCTAACTACTCACTGGGTTCGATAAATCTGACTCTCGGCCTCGATTTTCTACCAAAATCGCGATCATAATCCAGATATCTTTGATCCGAATAAGTCGAATAACTCGGTGTCGTAGTTCGACTCTCGCAAAGAGTGCAGGTCCTCTCGTAAAAATACGAAGAGAGAATCCTCGGTTTGCTCATCGTCTCGTTTCGTAATCGCACTTCAATTCGACTTCAAAGTCAATAAAATCGAATGCACGAAGCTAATGTTGAGGTTTCAACGTCGACTGATCTTCCGCGCTTCTAACGTTTTAGTTTTACGGTGGATTAATGGAAAACATGTTAATCGATGCGAGACGTGGGAGAGAATCAACCTTGATGAGATACCCGGACGTAATGAGAGCTCCGCCGACGTGATACTTGCCAAAAACGTTAATGATATCTTCCCTTTTACAACACGGTATAACAGCTACTACGCGAATCGTTCGCCAATCCTCCACCACGCCCTCCACTCGGTCTCCGAGTAGTTTGCTTCATCTTTGCATTTTAAATATTCGCCAATGTTTATATTCGACGAGGCAATCAATCACCTTCAATGTTTGTGCTTTTGAAGGTAATGTATACCAGGTGTGCGATGGAAAATAAAATATAATATATATGTAAAATTAAACAATAATATAATTTATTATTGTGGTGCGAAGTATATTTAAGTATGATTGATGGTAGCCTCTCGGATTTTAGTATTATATTTAATAGTATGTTTAAGTAATGATACTGTTAGGTAATTTTATATTTGGGTAACTTTTTCTTTGGGAACTTTTATGTGTCAGTTATTTTATATTTAACTAATTTTATATTTAGGTCTTTTGTATTTCGGCAATTTTATATTCGGGTCATTTTATGTTTCAGCAGTTTTATATTTAAGTAATTTCATATTTAGGTCGTTTTATAGTTAAATCATTTTGTATTTAAGTAATTTTATATTTAAGTAATTTTATATTTAGGTCATTTTATAGTTAAATCATTTTATGTTTAAGTAATTTTATATTTAGGTCATTTTATAGTTAAATCATTTTATATTTAAGTAATTTTATATTTAGGTCATTTTATAGTTAAATAATTTTATATTTAAGTAATTTGATATTTAAGTAATTTTATATTTAGGTCATTTTATCGTTAAATAATTTTATATTTAGGTCATTTTATAGTTAAATCATTTTATATTCAAGCAATTTTGTGTGTAAGTAATTTTATATTTAAACTGCTTTCTATTTAGGTAATTTTATATTTAACTAATTTTATACGTAAATAATTGTATATTTAAGCAATTTTATATTTAGATAATTGTATAAGAATTAAATAAATCTACAACCGAAGATAATAAAAGTCATCAGACGTAATTTCGGGGACTCGATAATTGACTATCGAAGTTGACAGTTCACATTTCTGGCGTCAACACTTCGAGACGACAATGTTTTCATAGATTTTCTATTTACGATTCGCGCGTTTGCGGTTCGCGTAAAATGTTTTGTTGTCAGAAGTCGTGGCGTGGGTGGCAGAAGTACGCCGAGGGCGGCGATAAACTCGCGTTTCTAGCACCTTGAGATCTTTATGGAACAGCTTCGCGGAATGTTAAACTTGACCTACAGATCGGATCACATAGTAAACAGGTAGATCGAGAACGACTCGAGATCGTTTCATCGACGATCTACTCTACGAAACGTGCATCCAACCGTAACGCGATCTTTATTGCGCTTTTGCAAATGTAATTTTTAAGTGATCGATGAAATGTCGGTAATGCAAAAAGGTTCTTTATACGTTCGAGTAAATACGATCTTAGAAGTTCTTCGAATATGCACGACATTTTATACTATTTTTGCGAGTTTAAAGTAAAATTTGTAGCAAAATTTTACACTGAAATTTAGAGTACAATTAGAGTTCGAAAAATCGAGTACCATCTTCGATGTCGGAATACATTTCACGTAATTTTCAATCGATCTTCAATCGTAATTTTCGAATAAATAAGATCTTAGAACTTTTTCAAATTTCCACGATATTTTCTGCTATTTTCGGGTAAAATTATAAAGTAAAATTAAAGCTCGAAAAATAGAGGACTATCTTCGATGTCGGAGTACATTTCGCGTAATTTTCGTGGCGTGCAATACATGGGAAGATCTTCCTCGGAAAATTGCAGAAAATCAAGGAGATTTTCTTCGAGTTCGCGCTGATAAATCGAACCGGCAAATCTTGATTGAATATATAATCGGTCTTCTTCCGATATCTAAAAACATTATATATTTCAAATAATATTCCATAATTGAAAAATGGAATTCCACGACTTCTGTATATTTCACATTACTCCGCTAACATAAGTTAAATAAGAGAATAATTTATTAAAGCGCCCTCACCGCGTTCCATTTGGACTTCGTTAAAATCTTTATGCAATCGTCGACCAACGAATCAGTGCGGCCATTCTATTCGAAGAAAAACGAATTTCTTTATTTCTTTATTATCTTTAATATATCATTAATACCTCATTATTCATTGATCTTTCTTATATTATTAATAAATATTTGTCAATGAATTCCTTTCCTTACCAATCTCGACAGCAAAATGGCCCGATTTTCTAATCGCAGACACTCGAACCTATCGTAAAATATGGCGGCGGCCCAAGGCTCGCGGAAATAAGAATAGAAGTCCGAGATCAACGAACTCTATCGATGGAACATTAAAAGCGTCGTTACATCAAAACAAGATTTCCATCTCAGAAAATATGTGTACAGATATTAATAATAGATTGTTTATCCAGAATCCATGAAAAAAGAATCTCACTTGAAATCGATGCTTCAATTCGTTCAACATCTTCTCGTGTTTACCGTACAAACTTACGATATGTTCCACCTTGAAATTCTAAACAATTAATGTTTAAGTCGGTGTTTGTTGATAATCATATTTATGCAGAATCTTATGTCGATCATGTAAAATATTTTAAAGAAAGAATTTCTTCAAGTGGGGATTATTAATAAATGTATAATATATAATTATATATATAATTATATATATAATTGTACTTTTTACCGAGGCACGTTATTGTTTCGACGGAAACGGATTATGTGGATTATGTAAAATATTTTAAAGAAGCGATATTGTTAAGTGGGGATTATTAATATTAATAATTATTGATAAACGTATAATATATAATTATATATAACTATATAATTGTACTTTTTTACCGAGGCACATTATTGTTTCAACGGAAACAAATTATGTGGATTATGTAAAATATTTTAAAGAAGCGATATTGTTAAGTGAGGATTATTAATATTAATAATTATGGATAAACGTATAATATATAATTATATATAAATATATAATTGTACTTTTCACCGAGGCACGTTATTGTTTCAACGGAAACAGATTATGTGGATTATGTAAAATATTTTAAAGAAGCAATATTTTTAAATGGGGATTATTAATATTAATAATTATTAATAAACGTATAATTGTACTTTTTTACCGAGGCACGTTACGGTTTCAACGGAATCGAAAGGATTCAAGCGAATTCGAAAATATCCGATTTCGGAGGAACACGAACCGGTTATCAGTACTTCACCCTACATATTTAATTATTTAATTATGTAATTATTATTATTGTATTATTTTCGGGGATGGATTGATTCGGAGGACTCACATAGAAATTATGGCGAATCGCAACTTTCCGTTCAACGATTCTACCAGGTTTCCGGACGTAAAGATAATGATAACCGCCGGGCAAAGTGCAAGCCAATATCGTTGGTGTACGAAATGTTGGAAGAGTCATGAAGTGCTTTTTTTTCGAAGTAACAACCTGATTCTCAACGGTTTCGTAATCCGTTTCTATCGTGCTTCGAAGAATTTGTGCGAGCTTACAAGAAAATAATTTCATAAGAAGTATTATCAAGATTATAAAATAAATATTATCCTAAATATAATATTAAAACATTTCGGAGGTGCTTTTTCGCTATTCTTCCTCCCAGATTTTAATTACCCCTAAAATTATTAAATTTAGTCTAATTGCTGAAAAATGGAGGGGGCACTTTTCAAAAACTCTCTTCTAGATTTGAATTACCTCTAGAATTATGAAATTAATATTAGTCTAATTCCTGGAAAATTTAGAAGTCGCTTTTCAAAAAAGATCTCTTCTAACTTGTAATTAATCCTAGAATTATGAAATTAATATTATTCCGACGAGTACCAAATTTAAACGGTACCTTTCAGCCACCCCTTCTCGTAGATTCTATATATCTCAAGAATTATGAAATAACCTCAAGCATTAACATCATAATTAACCCTTTGCACTCCGTAGGCGCCGCTATTGCGCCAGTGCTATCATTGCATATTTAATTTATAACAACAGATCTTTTTTTTTAGTAAAACAGAAGTTCATTTTTCAGATGTTCCAACGCAAAAATGTCACGGAATTGCTGCACTCTTGAGTAAAAAAACACTCGGAGTGCAAAGGGTTAATATCATCTCAATTATTCGATAAATATTTGCGGATAAATATTTGTAGGCGGTACTTTTTACTAACTCTTTCACCAACTTCCACACTATTGTAGTACTGGTGTTCCCAGGACTGAGCTAAAAACTTTCTCGAATACTTAGCGATCGTGCCAGCAGCGAAAATAAATGGATCGGTCGTCCGGCATTCCGGATCTATAATCACTTGGCCATCGAATACTAAACCGCCGCGACAGATCGCTGAAATAGATCGAGGAGTGACAACTTCATGAATTCCAAACCAGAATAACAGTTATGCCATTCGAATCGTTGTTTTTTTCGTGACCTTCGACAAGTGTCTACTTTCAATATGCAAATAGATATAAATATTAGGTTCGCAAATAAGTTATAAGTTAAGTTAATATTCACTAGCATTCACAAAAACCCCTCGATTTCTCCGTAAAACACTAATGCAAGTCGCAATAATTTTTTAGCCAACCTAACACATTGTGATCCGGGCGGCTTGCGCGAAAATTGATGCGCGTAGCCGACATGTTTTAACCTCGAACGCGCAGCTGTATCTTTTTACGGTAATATTCGACGCGGGCTGCGCGCGCATAATAATGTAAATAGCACTGCGATTTGTGATGAAGTTAGAGATGAATGAATTTGAATTTCTTTATACAGTTTCATGTAAAGGGTTTGAAAAAGGAACATAATAAGATAAGTAGAGTAGCTAAGAGGTTAAGGTTTCCGAATATGTTGCATTGCTTTACAAATATTTGACGAAAGATGGTCAAACACTTGTCGAGGATAACGCAAATATGATTTATAATTTACGAGATAATGTCATAAATGTCAGTTATGACATAGAATATCATTCTAGTGGAATATAATTGTTTGGAGTGACCTAAAAATATTTTTGGATCGATAGTCTTCTCGAAAAAGTTAAAGAAGACGTCGCAGGCGATTGTTTTCTTTTCACCCTTTTCTTCGAAGATGATTGATTCGATGATTTTCCCTTTTTCCGAATCTCTGAGGTTCCAACGAAAGAGGCTCAATCCGATAAGAATATTTACTCCACTTTTTAAAATGGTTTTCATTATTTCTGTGTCCACCTTGGAAATACGAATAGAAGTTGGTTCAAATTTCAGGATTTTTTGATAAAAAAAGGTTTAAATGTACTTCGCAGTCGCCGAAGAAAGCAGCGTCGTGAGTTTCGCATTGGTTTAATGGCGGCTCGATTAAGGTAATCCAAGATGGTTGGACACCGAACTCTATCAATCCATAAAGGGTGCAATAACAATCGATGTTTTGCCCGTAAATAATTATACTCACTAAAAATAATTCTGCTATTAATAAGTAAATTATTAATTATATTTCTATCAAATATTTCGAACCCAAAATTGAATTTTTTGTTCGTCGATTTAAAAATGAAACTCACTCTCCACTTGGAGGTTATTAGTCAGAACACGAATCTTTTCCAAACACATCGCGGCCTCCGTATCATTGTTTACCGATAAACAATTCCAAGGCAACTCTTTGTTTACCGGTAATCTGGCGACAATTATTATTCATATTTATTTAGGGTTATCTTAAAACCTTCGAATAGAACAAGTGACAATGCTGGACCATAAATCATGAAGTTAATGTTTACATCTCGAATTGTTAATGTTTTATCTCGAATGAGTCAGAAGTAGTAATATTTAACATTGTGATATTTAAGATTAGTCGAAAAATTTAATATTGATATCTCCTGGAATTATTGGGAATTACTGTAATATTTATGATTACTCGAATTATATATTTATATCACCCCGAATAATTCAGAATTATTGTAATATTTCAGATTCCTCAAAGAATTTAATATTCACGTCAACCCCAAATAACTCAGAATTATTGTACTATTTGCGATTACTCAAAGAATTGAATATTGATGTCATTCCAAACAATTCAGAATTATTATAATATTTCAGATTCCTCAAAGAATTTCATATTCGTGTCATCCCAAATAATTCAGAATTATTGTAATATTTAAGATTCCTCAAATAATTTGATATTCGTGTCATCCCAAACAATTCAGAATTATTGTAATATTTAAGATTCCTCAAATAATTTGATATTTATGTCATCCCAAACAATTCAGAATTATTGTAATATTTCAGATTCCTCAAAGAATTTAATATTTCTAATTACTCAAAGATTGTAATATTCACGTAACACGTTTGAGGAAACTGAATCGGGGCTGCAAAAAATTACCCTCTTTTCTCGGCCTCAATGTCATCTTGGAAAATCGGCCTCTGATACTGCAATCCGCAGGCTAACACGAGATAATCATACGTTAGATTTCCCTGATTCATTACGGTCACGTATTTGTTCTTCCTGTCGCAAATAATCGTGTAAATACGATGTGCATTTTAAATCGTGCATCCTGTGCAACTTATTTCTCACCACTTTTCTACCAAAGATGTCAAGACATCTTTTGAAGTTGTAACTTACAATTATTTTCTAAGTTTAATCATTTCTCCTTCAATTGACTTTTGGTCTTTCCTATAATGATCGCTAAATTAATTTTTTCAACCAGCTCCTACTATTTTTTTAACTATTATTTCCCAAGTTATTTCCATCAAAATGTAAAAGTGCCAAAAGACAACTTTTCGTCGAAATCTTTTTATTAACTATGCAACGTAATATACGATTGATTTTCGAACTTGAGATTAATAAATTAATAATAATGGAGCAATGTATCTATTAACTTTGTTGCAAGTTTTATTAAAGCTCTCTTTGAACCGTGTTATGTAAGACACAATTCTCGACCACTAAAACCAGAATAATCTATAACCCTGTATAACTATTTCGATTATTCTGTTAATATATTAATTCTATATTAATTCTGTTCTATTAATATATTCATATATTAATATATTATAACAGAGTCGCGTTTACCTGTTCATTTTCATAACTTTTCCATAAACAACATTCACGGAAGCACGAATGGCGATCAGATGACGATAATCGCGAGAATATCTGCCTCGAAATGGAATCATATTCGAAATCACGTCGCTTCTTTTCTTTTCGAATGGCAAACCGTGCGGAGAAATGATAGTCAAATTTGTAAATCGTGTGAAACTCTGAGCGGACCTGAATGGGTGATGTATCAAATATTATTAATAAATCTGATCGAGTATTTAGAAAATAATAAATATCAAACAAAATCTACCCGAAAAGAAGGTGCTCTATAAAAGCTAAACTGCAATTCGATGCACCAATGACGATGATCTTTGAATCTATAATGAAACTGGGAATCATTGTGAGTCTCGGTGTTGTCATAAAAAGCGCAAACTTTTCCTCGTCCTTTTCTTCCGATTCTAATTCAGTTCCAGGAACATCGGTTTCGATAAATCCGTAATATTTATAATCGATCCTCCTGCGAGGATTAATTGGCATCATGGAAGTAAAGCAACTGGCTAAGGGACGGGTCCGAGTCTAAAGTTATGAAAATATTTAATTGGAAACTCGGAATTTTATCCAAAATCTAAATTGTATACAGATATAATTGAATATTGGTAGTAAATCAATTATGGCATGGTGAAATATCTAATTTCGATAATAAATAATTTATGACTTGGATTAACATCTACTTCCGATAATAAATAAATTATGACTTGGATTAACACCTGCTTTCGATAATTGTATTTTATTTTGATTTAATTAATTTAATCGAAATTAATCAAATTAAATCGAATTAAATTAAATTATCGAAATTAGATAGTAATTAAATTAAATGAAATTAATTTCGATAATAAATCAATTAAGCCATGGAAAAATATTTAATTTCGATAATAAATAAATGATGACTTGGATTAACACCTGCTTTCGATAATTGTATTTTATTTTGATTTAATTAATTTAATCGAAATTAATCAAATTAAATCGAATTAAATTAAATTATCGAAATTAGATAGTAATTAAATTAAATGAAATTAATTTCGATAATAACTCAATTAAGCCATGGAAAAATATTTAATTTCGATAATAAATAAATTATGACTTGGATTAATATCTACTTTCGATAATTTTATATTATTTTAATTTAATTAATCTAATCGAAATTAATCAAATTAAATCGCATTCAATTAAATTATCGAAATTAGATAGTAATTAAATTAAATGAAATGAAATTAATTTCGATAATAAATCAACTATGCCATGGAAAAATATTTAATTTCGATAATAAATGAAATACCAAAGGTTTTATATAAAATATCGCGTGAATGCAGAATGGTAGCTTTTTATGGAGAAAGCTAATTGCAATCTCGATGGGCTGCTAATTATATTATAAATTATAATACAGATAAATATCGAATTTTGATATATAAAATATCGCGCGAATCCTTTTGCAGCGGATCTTTTTGCAGAATCGGCTAATCGCGAACTTAATAGAAGTATCTAATTAATACATTATTAATTATAATATTGATATATAAACTGTAAGATAAGTAAATATCTAATTTGTATAATTTGATATCAATAATATAGTTTTACCAGTGCGCTGATATCGCTTTGATAAATTCGATAAAACAGCACCACGAAACCAGTGAGTCTCATAATATCTCGAAGGAAAATACGATAATAAATCCCGAATATTGGCATCAGAATAAAATGCAATATTCTTCCGTAAGAATCTTGCGAGATATTCTTTGCAGCGATGTAATCCTCGACGTGATATCGTCTCTTAATAAATCCAGGATACTTTTCAGTGCTACGCGTATCAATTAAAATACCTTTGATTAATTCCAGCATCGCTTCGAGAGCAATAAGAAATTCCATGGAAATGCATGAGGTCGGAATTACCATAAAATTGCGACACCGACCATTATTCCGTTGCACTCGAATACGATGCACTCCGAGTTGGACTGATTTTTTAACGCTTCCTGGAAATCCACCACGATTTTTCCCATTTTCGGAATACCGCGCGAGAGGCTCTGCAGGTTCTCCAGGTCACGCGTCTCACCTTTACGAGATCTCACTTTTCCGAGAAAAGCGGCGCGATGCGTCACGTACAACGACATAGGGAAGTCTTTATTAGATTTTAATGGCACACGCTACGGTTTTTGAAAAGAACGGTATTTAGATGGTAACTTTGAGTTTTGCAAACGTTCAGATTCGGAATTTTTCTTTGTTACATTTTAAAGGCGCGCTAAAGGAACGCTATTTAGTTGATACTTTGATTTTTGCAAAAATTCAGATTTGGAATTTCAAATATATTGGGTCGAGTCATAAAAAAGTACTTACGATGTACCCTGTTATATCGAAATCGCATTAAATCGAAACCACGTTATATCGAAATCGCGTTAAATCGAAATCGCGTTAAATCGAAACCGCGTTATATCGAAATCGCGTTATATCGGAATCGCATTAAATCGAAACCGCGTTATATCGAAATCGCGTTATATCGGAATCGCATTAAATCGAAACCGGGTTATATCGAAATCGCGTTAAATCGAAACTGCGTTATATCGAAACTGCGTTATATCGAAACCGCGTTATATCGAAATCGCGTTATATCGGAATCGCATTAAATCGAAACCGGGTTATATCGAAATCGCGTTAAATCGAAACTGCGTTATATCGAAACTGCGTTATATCGAAACCGCGTTATATCGAAATCGCGTTATATCGGAATCGCATTAAATCGAAACCGGGTTATATCGAAATCGCCTTAAATCGAAATCGCGTTAATTCGAAACCGCGTTATATCGAAATCGCGTTATATCGGAATCGCGTTAAATCGGAATCGCATGAAATCGAAATCGCGTTAAATCGAAACCGCGTTATATTGAAATCGCATTAAATCGAAATCGCGTTAAATCGAAACCGCGTTAAATCGAAACCGCGTTAAATCGAAACCGCGTTAAATCGAAACCGCGTTAAATCGAAACAACGTTGTACAGGTGCCGCGTTATACTCGAACCGGATTGTACAAAGATAACCTGTAATAAAATAGTTAAATATTTTGATTGCGATTACCAACCACGAAATAAGAGAGGAAAGAAAAGAATGGATGAGCAGTTGGAAGCAAAATAGCGCAATAATCCAAATCGGGAAAAGACTCGAAGGCAGCACCAAGAAAATGCCAGTAAAATTGTTTTTTAAGTTCCTTCGGAGTCGCAAGAATTTCTATCACAAAGGCATTGTTCCGACCGCGATAAATCGAAGGTGAGACTTCGAAATCTTCGGAAGCCGAGGATCGATCGCCCTCTGACAGCACGGTGCTTCTACCTTTATTTATTTCCCATTAAACGGGGGCGTTAATGCAACCATTCTATGATTCTTGAAACAATTATATTTGCATCCATAAATATATTTAATATAAATAAAAATATAAAGAGTTTCAATAAAATTTCAATAAAATAAAGAACTTACGTGGAACGTCAAGCAAAGTTTCAGCGAAAACACTCTGTCGAATTTTCGACTGATAATACATGCCAATGTAATCAGAAAGGGAGGGTAATTGCTCGCTTAAAAAAGTCGACATCGAAGCGCTCACCGTTCTTTCTACAGATTGACTCTGCGGAGCATCGACAGTTTCTAATTCCCGGGACTCCATTTTACTTGGAGTTACAATCATTTCTGAATACGTAAACAAGAATGTCTATCTCGCAAATCATTAATGAATAATATTTAGAATGAACTCAAACTAACTCTCGCTTGGAATGCTTGCCATTTCCACGCGTTCCTCGAAACTACTCGTTCCATCTTCGAGGCAAGTTCTAAATATTAAAAATCTCTGATTAATCTTCCCCAAGAAATCATATAATAATAATAATCTTTGGATATTTTAAGTGATCTCCACATTTGTTTGGAAAACCCCAAAAGTTTGAGAAGACTAAAGCATTTCATTTTATGCATAGTAAAGCGTTTTTGTAAACACTGTAAACGTATATAGTTTAGATAAATCGTTTATCATTGAGTAGCCTCTGAGTACGGATCACCTCAGATAGTTAATTAATAATTATTATTAACTAACCCACTGGGTATGTATTCGAGAGTTTCTCCCTGGAAAATCGAGAAGAAAATCTCACTGGCTGCTTGGAGATTTCCGGAAGGATGAGAATCGTCCTCGTGGGGTTTCCGGAAACCATTGTACGGTCGCAACTCGAAACATTCGTTAAGAATCTCCACGTTTACGTTACTGTTTAGAACCATCATCCCTGTCGCTAAACCTTCCTCACTTTCCGTGGCGATTAATTGTCGACGATCGTCGGGATGACGAGTAATTTCACTGATATAATATTCGCCGTAAAGCTCTTTCAATTGGCTCGCCTCGGCATCGATTACTGGTACTACGTCATCGTTATCCTCTTCTCTGCGCCAATCAGTTACAGTAACAGTTATTATACTGAGAAGTCGTTTCTAGTTTGACCACCGCTCCGACGAGTTTTCGTTCGTTGTGCGCAGCTTCCCACTACCATTCCCTGTTCTGTACACGCTATTGGCTTAGACCCACTGTGACGTCAGGGATAGAAGGATTGGAAGGGTGAAGGGTAAAGGTGGCTGCGCGAGCGGTGGTCAAACTAAAAGGGAATCCTCGGTATATAGTATATAGTCGAATGCAGTAGGCGCGCAAATTCGAAATTAATATGTTCCTTAAATTCGCAATTGATAGATTCTAAGAATTGGAAGTAAATTAGAGTCGAAATAAAATCGCCGCATCTCACACGACTCGTCGAATCTTTAGTCCCAGACTTTCCGAGTAAGGAGCGTATAGATAAATCGATTGCACGGAAGCTTGATTTTCAAAATCCTTAGAAAACACCCTCGTCATCTGCGTTTCAATCACGTCGTCTGCGAAAAGATTTCTATTGAAAATCCAATGAAATCTCGCGGTGGAAATGGCTGGTAATCAAAGGGAATCGGTAAGTGACCTGGTGCGACCCGAGGAGGAAGCAGGAGGATCACGTATTGGCAATCGGTCGCCATGTCGAAGAGCCCGGTCAACAGTTCCTCGAACAAACTACCGATATAACGATCCTTCCACGCCAGGAAGTGGACGAACAACGTGTTGCTTTCCGTGGCATTATCGATCCTTTATAAAGGATCATTAATTAGTCACGATTCCTTGCACTCTACGAACCATATTTTTATTTCCTACAACTTATGCTAAAATAAGTCTAAGTTCTTGTTAAAATTCGAAAATAAAATCTTTTAGTTCCAAATCGAATTAATCCCAAAATTCGAAATGAACACAACTGTCATAATCTAAAATCGATGTATTTTCCAAATAGACATTTAAAAAATTCCAAATTAACATATTTCCAAAATTCGAAAATGTGATAAAATGAAATCGATGTATTTTCCAAATTAACACATTCAAAAAATTCCAAATCGACATACTCAGCACCAAAATTCAAAATTGACACGATTGTCGTAATTTAAAATCGATATACTTTCAAAAGAAAAAATTAACAATTTCGAAATTGATATATTTTCCATAATCAAATAGACAATATTTAATTACCTGTACAATGTGTTTAACCAATTCAACCAATCGTCGGGGCTTATTGCCGGCACGTTGGGAAAATTGCAGAGAAGCATACCGGAAACTAAATCCTGCTTTTTATCGTATTGGACGATTGACAAGCAAGATGTCTCACTGAAAGTTCGAGTCGATCTTCATTAATTAATAATTTAACTGGAATTATTATAATTGCTATCTTAAGTTGTCGCGCATTATTTACTGATTACACGAATTAATTACTAAATTCTCGGTAAGTCGATGTCGCCAAAGATATCGTTAGTTTTTGTGGAAATTAAACGCTCCAAAATCGGCAAATCGCAATGCTCGGCTCTTCGGTAACCTTCGACCTTAATCGGTGAGTCCTTCGTTTTGTCTCGAAAATAAATTTCCGGATCGCTGAACCAACCTAATTCCAACATTTTCGAAATATCCTTCCTCAAAGTATCGCAAAATAACAAATATTTAACATCGAACACTATTTAATAACCACGATTCTAATCGACTGAAGTTGTTCATTAATTATTCTAACACCTGAAGGTTCTAATTTTAATAATTTCACTAATTTCATTAATTTCATTAACTTCATTAATTCTACTAATTTGAATAATTTTGTTTTGCGATTCACCTATTTTTTTTTGCGAGATTTAGATACAACGCATTCATAAGAAATAATATTTCACTTCAGCGCCATTTTGTTTGGAACCTAACCTCTGCATTATACATGGTAATAATACAGTAACAATATGAAATCCGACAAAATATAATTATTTAAATACACGCGTGGACCAATCATCGCTATTTATTTGTCAGATAACAGATCGGATTGAAATATGTCGAGAAACATAAAAAAAATGATAGATCACGGACGTGGGAAGGGTTAATTAAAGAAAGTAGTGGACGGTGGGACAAGGTCGGTCCACGTAGAAAACAAGATTTTCTACTTTCTATTCCGGGCGTTTTACCAGTTCTACCTGGCAAACGGAAGCGCCATGAAAAATTATGAATTCGTTTATGAGTCTTCATATTTTTACTGCAATTAAAGTTGCGCTCGTAGTTAACCGCGAGCAAGGTCGAATCATTCCTGGCTTCCACGTAAGATCGAATTACGAGCACGGAAGCTTAATTGCACGATGATGGCGGCCAATTTTCTTTATTGGACCAAGTTGCGCGAGTCAGTACATTAATGGAAATGAGTGAAAAATTATCACCTGTTTGAATTCAAATACGCTGATTATTAATTATTATGTTCTGTTATTAATTGTTTATACCTATGGTTAAACAAGGACTTTTAAGTCCACTGTTTTAAATCCAACAAACTATTATTACGATTTAATAAACTTAATTCACACTGTTTAATGTTATTATCTTGTATTATTAATTATTTATATGTTTGGACAATGACTTTCAAGCCCCCCTAAACTGTTATTACGATTTATAAACATTAATTAACAAAAGGAAATATAACCGCATTTATTATCTTATTAAATTTGCTTGTATTGTTAGAAAGATTCCGATTTTGATACCGATATTTAATTGACAAGGTTCCATTTTCAAACTTAAATATGAGAATTAAATATTTAATAAAAACGTTGAAATTTATAAGGTTCCAATTTCTAAAATTAAATATCGGAATTGAATATTTAATAAAAACGTTGAAATTTATAAGGTTCCATTTTCTAAAATTAAATATTACAATTAAATATTTAATAAAAACGATGAAATTTATAAGGTTTCATTTTCTAAAATTAAATATGAGAATTTAATATTTAATAAAAACGTTCAAAGTCATAAGGTTCCTTCTCAGATTTGTTGCGGCTCACGTGGCACTAATGGACGTAATTAAACCGATTCATTTATTTCTTCCATTCATCCTTATTTTTAAGGACAAACACGTGAATGTATAAATATAGCTGAATACATTGTTCGTAGTTCTAGCGTTAATAAACAACTAAAAAACGTTTGATAGACTAAACGGTGTAAACGGTTAGACGAAGAAACGATTTCGTGCAAAAGGAAACGATCGGTCGAATTACCGGGTGTCGAGTGACCGTGGGAAAACCAGCTCTCCGTCCGCCACGGAGTCAACGCCGCGACCGACTTTAATCTCCGCAAAAACCTGATAAAGAAACTCCTCCGATCGTTTAAAACCAGAATTAAAATTGGCAATAATTACTCGGTGAACCCACGCATGTTTTAATGTTTCAAATCTGCCGCAACTTTCACTATTCTGGCATCACTGATTAAATCAATAAACTTCGCATTCTTTCCAAGTGAACCTACGAGGCATGTTTTCTTAAATAAACTCCGTTTTAACATAAAAACAAAACTGACAAGTCAGCTTCGGCACATTTTTCATAACGTTTCACTAATTTATTCAGTCCACCTTTAAAACATTCTGCTCCTCCCAGTGATTTAATAACCAAGAAACGAAAGATAACCTAAAAAAGTGTTTAATCGTTCCTTCCGGAAAAGTGATTATGCTTTCATAATTACCGGCGCAAATGTAGTTTTATGGATACGTTTTAACCCTTTGACTACGATTAACAAAGAACCATTGTGTTCTAACAGAAAATCGTTAAAGTTGACACTAAATTGTGTCGATAAAAATACGAAAAATCGGAGAGTTATTAAGATTCAGTTATTCGATTGGTGGTTATGTTCCACGCTGTATTAATTTACTAAAAAATATACTGGTCGTATATATACGATTTTCGTATATGTCGATAAATATGAGAGCGCATATATACGCCTTTCGCAGTCAAAGGGTAAATGTTTCTTTCATATCGCTAATTTTGTTTTTATTATAAAAGGGATACTATTTGAAGAACATGCCTCGTAATTTAAGTAGTGCTTCATCTCAGTGCGAAGGAGTTTGATGAAATATCGGGTTACAAGTTGATGTTTCAACAAGGCAGAAAGATGGAGATTAAACGCGGGCATCGTTCCGCGAGTTGGTTCGTGAATGATTCTAACAGAGAACCCCTTCGGTCGTTCGTTTCTAATTAGCTCGGTGGAGATCCGCCGACTGATTACAGGCCGTGAGATCGCGTCGCGGAAGAAACAACCTTCCTCTTATTCTTCGCCATTTTCTTCTGGGTACCATCGGACGTGGAATAGGCACTTATTAATAATCACGAGAAACGCGGAAGTAGTAAACAACGTGTCACGATTTTAATACGCCGAAAACGAGATCTCTTCCTGTTTCGTTTATTCGTATAAATGCTATCCCATGAAATCAAATTAAATATATCACATTACTCGTATCCTCAAAATGCGAAATCAATACTTACTTCTAAAGTTCAAAATTAATATATTTCTAAAATCTGAAATTATAATATTCACGAAATTCGATGGTAATATATATCTAAAATTTGAAATTAAAATATTTCTAAAATTCGGAATTATAATATTTCTAACATCTGAAATTATAATATTTATGAGATTTGGAATTAATGTATTTCTAAAATTTGAAATTAAAATATTTCTGAAATTCGAAATTAATATATATCTAAAATTTGAAATTAAAATATTTCTAAAATTCGGAATTATAATATTTCTAACATCTGAAATTATAATATTTATGAAATTTGGAATAAATATATTCCCGTTTCGTTAACTCATCATTTACTCCCACGATCGAGAATATTAAATATTAATTTCATCATTTATTCCACTTAGTCTTTTCCTATCAAAATTTTTCTATCAGACGCAGTATATAATTTCACTGATAATAAGACAAATTACTTGTGTAAATCTTGCTTAAATTAATTACTTCATTAACACTAACACGCGACACAATAAAATGAATTTTACTTTGTCTCACAAAAGAGCGATCCATTGTTTACAAAATAAACCTGAGAATTGCGCAAATTGTCTCGACAAATATCAGGTGGTTAAATAAAACGCGAGCGATCTTGGAACAATTTCACGCCAGAAAATAAACACAGCACGGTGGTTGAAGTGCCGAGAAAACTGGCACGGAAAGCGAGCAATTTTCTCTCGTTTTAGTTGGAGGTTGTGTGGCGGTGAACAGTGAAACTAATGGAGCATAAAAAATGGTAATTGAAAGGTTTGATGCAATCGTTAGTGGAATATTTCGCGCCTGAAGGTAGTTGCCGGCGATATTGCAAGGGGAACGGCGCAAAGTCCCGCGAGACGCAATTAGCATCATGAAAACTGCATCGCGAAAACTGCATCGTGAAACAGCGTCATTCATTCTCACGTTAAACGCCCTGCCATGGCCACGAATAACTGTGCCGAGGAAAAACGAGTGCAATTAATCCACACTTCCAACTTTTCACAGAAATTCCAAGCGATATTACACCACTAAACTCCCAGAAAATCAAGGTAAACAATAAACGTCTAAGACGTTTGAAATAAATACAAAGTTGCGTAGCTACGCTCGAATCTGAACGCAGTTCGCAACTTTGAAGTAATTTTTAAAATAGTTCTCCATAAGCAATTTCAATTTGCTTTCGAAGTTTACTATCCAGAGTATTCCTCGATAAGTAACTCGTATCAGTTATCGAGATTTCTCAAGGATAAACAAATATTTAAGAGTTTTGTGTTTGCCGAGTTAAGTATCTGTGTCGAGTTCTCGGACGAGGCGAGCTTAAATTGGATCGTTCTCGATAACCACTGTCTTCTTTTATTGTTGATAAATGTATTAATTAATTTGTTGAAATAGTCAAATATCGCAAGTGAGGACTGTCGAGCAATATTATCGTATGTTAATAATAAAAAATATTAACTTTTAAATATCGGAAATCGAGTATTATGAACATCACGATTGAAGTTGTGAAGTAATGGTAGACTGATACAGATACAGAAATATACGAGAGTTGTGGATTTTTTAGTAATGAAATTTTGTGAAACATGTTAGATATGTAGGAGATAATGATAAGAGCACATTGCAAAGAGACTTACCAATTTATTAGACGCTGATAAGGCTTCGAATTGTCCGTGGAAATGTAAGACACCCTTACTCGATAACGGTGCGCACTAAACTGAGCGCCCAGCGATCCGACTTTCAATCAGCGGGCCGCACGCGCGGCTTCAGAGAGGGGAGCTCACCACGGATAATCCGGATTATTAAACTCCCAATGAATTCTTCGAATCATCTTGTTGTCGCACCTTGCTTTCACTCACGTTTAATGGACTCATTAATTATTACCAACACTGACGGTGTGTTAACAATTGTAATGCACCCATATAGGATAAGGCGAGGATATTTAGTGAGACCTATTTTCTGACCGGAACAAATTTGTAATCCACTTCTTTCGACTCAAAACGGTCCTAGAACATCATTAGGCATCATATACCATCGATTTGGGTCGTTTAGAAGCGATTTTGGCGACTTTGATTTTTTGAGAATTTTTGAAGGTATACCCCTTCACATTTTTCGATTTTGGGTCGACCCATTTTTTGGCTAAATAAATTTTTTAACCACTTCTTCCGACCCAAAATCGTCCTAGAATATGTTTATACATCATTTACCATCGATTTGGGTCGTTTAGAAGCGATTTTGGCGACTTTGATTTTTTGAGAATTTTTGAAGGTATACCCCTTTACATTTTTTCGACTTGGTTTCGACGCATTTTTGACCAATAAAAATTTTTTAACCGCTTCTTTCGACCAGAAATCGTCCTAGAATATGTTAATACATCATTTACCATCGATTTGGGTTGTTTAGAAGCGATTTTGGCGACTTTCAATTTTTGAGAATTTTTCAAGGTGTACCCCTTTACATTTTTTCGACTTGGTTTCGACCCATTTTTGACTAATAAAAATTTTTTAACCACTTCTTTCGACCAGAAATCGTCCTAGAATATGTTTATACATCATTTACCATCGATTTGGGTTGTTTAGAAGCGATTTTGGCGACTTTCAATTTTTGAGAATTTTTCAAGGTACACCCCTTTACATTTTTTCGACTTGGTTCCGACCCATATTTGACCAATAAAAATTTTTTAACCGCTTCTTTCGACCAGAAATCGTCCTAGAATATGTTTATACATCATATACCATCGATTTAGGGCATTTAGCAGCAAAATTGGCGACTTTCATTTTTTGACAATTTTTGAAGGTATACCCCTTTACATTTTTTCGACTTGGTTTCGACGCATTTTTGACCAATAAAAATTTTTTAACCGCTTCTTTCGACCAGAAATCGTCCTAGAATATGTTTATACATCATTCACCATCGATTTGGGTCGTTTAGAAGCGATTTTGGCGACTTTTAATTTTTGACCATTTTTGAAGGTATACCCCTTTACATTTTTTCGACTTGGTTCCGACCCATATTTGACCAATAAAAATTTTTTAACCGCTTCTTTCGACCAGAAATCGTCCTAGAATATGTTTATACATCATATACCATCGATTTGGGTTGTTTAGAATTGATTTTGGCGACTTTTAATTTTTGACAATTTTTGAAGGTATACCCCTTCACATTTTCGCGATTTTGGGTCAACTCACTTTTTGACCAAAGAAGGTTTTTAATCGATTTGTCTACACCCAAAATGCCTCTAGAACATTTTTCTACACATTTATCATTCTACAATTGTTTATTTAGGAATAAATACGTTTTGCAAGCAGATGAAACAATTTTTATATTAAATCAGTATAAAAATTCAACGGAAAATTTTGCAGAAAACCTGACAACAGGTGACGATAAGGTTTACTGGAATCTAACAATGAGCTATTATGCAGTTTCAGGGAACAAAGCGAGGCAGCTGTGCAAAGAATGTACCTTCAGCAACAACGCACCAAGTTAAAGTGCTCTCGTGGTCTCAATAAGTGTTAAAAGTGTTAATATCTCGCTAATTATTAACAGATCTACCCAAGAAACACAAACCAAAACATACTTGAATCGCTGGGTTGCAGAGGTACCTAAAAAACTACGACCTTTTAAAAATATAACATTTATTGGATATACTTTGTTGTCTTATAAACGGAATGTTATTCGACATCTGATTGAATCGCGCGCGAATCAAACAATAATTGGGCACAATAAATAAGGGATCACGAATTCCGCTATTCCGTAAATTACAAAGGCTCGTCGCTTCTACTCCGAGGAATTAACGAGGAAACTAATTCGATTGCCTACTGGAAGCAGTTTTGTGGGCTCGCTATACTCGCGTGCTACCAACATAGAAAATCGCATACGAATACACGGACATATATTGAGAATAATTTGAATATTCGCACTGTAAAATAGAATATCTTTCGATCGCATGTTCTTATTGTTTTTCATTCCATTGTTAGACATTCGCAATTTTGTACGCGCCATTTTCTAATGCGATTTTCAATTAGTTCGGGTTAATAGTTCAACTCGTTCAATCTGACACTAGTTTAATATCCTGACAATTCTTATGCTACGAGAAATTCCTTAAGAAACTACGACAAAATTCCCGGTAAGAAATCCTAAATAATCAAAGACGCATCTTAGAAGACTCCACGGATGCGACTCTCCGCCATTGCAATAATGCAAGGGTTCCGCATTAAATTCATCCTTTTGCAGATCATATTCATCCTTTCTTGAAAATCATCACCCTTTTGCAAATCAAATTCGCCCTTTCTTGAAAATCATCACCCTTTTGCAAATCAAATTCACTCTTTTTCGGATAGAAATTCACCCACTAAATTATATCAATATTTAACTCCTTGCACTCGAAAGTTTCTTGATGCGATTCGAGTGGCGAGTGAGATCTACTCCAGTTATTTGTTGGGAATGAATTCGATATCACCGACAATTGCAGGAGATCTTAATGTCGCCTATTAATCGCCGTTCGCGGTGTCGCAATACAACTGAGTGGCGACTGAGAGTCGCTTCCGAGTGCAATGGGTTCATTTGCCTGGAATTCTTAGAACTTACGGGAAAGAGTAATTTCCTGGAAAATGTGTGATTTGAGCTGAAGAAGGGTGAAATTGATTTGCAAAAGGGTGAATTTGATTTGCAATCGGGTGAATTTGATTTGCAAACGGGTGAATTTCATCCGAAAAATCGTGAATTTGATTTGCAAACGGGTGAATTTGATTTGCAAACGGGTGAATTTCATCTGAAAAATCGTGGATTTGATTTGCAAACGGGTGAATTTGATTTGCAAACCGGTGAATTTTATTTGAAAAATGGTGAATTAGATTACCAAAATAGTGATTTTGATCTAAAAATGGGCGAATTTGATTTGTAAAAGAGGGAATTTGATCTGAAAAAGGATGGATTTGATTTTCAAAGGGGTGAATTGAATTTGCAAAATGGCGACTATGATCCGCAAAGGGGTGAATTTGAAGCGAACCGTGTAATCTCGTAGAACAATCTTGTAATTCGTAACTGCAGTCTTTCCGAAGCTCAGAGTAAACAACTCGATGCACTAAATTATGAGATACACCCTACTCAGCCGATCGTAGTAAGACATTATTAATCTAATGGAGAAGTTGTAATTCTAAAATAGATTTGCACGACTCGTAATGAAAGTAACCCAAGGATTTATCGTCTTCGGGGTGCGCTAAGAAAATGGAAGTTGTACTCCGAGGAAGCTTCGACAAAGTGTCTTGGATACACGAATAAGAATCGTTAAAAGATACGATATAAGACACATTAAAAGATTGGCTATACTCGCGGACGAAAAGCGACTCCTTTGAACTAGGATCGCCACTACTCGGATAGATTTCCGGTTAAAAGAGACTACCTGCTGAGCGTGGACGCTATATCCTGTTCAAAGTACACCGTTCCATAGTACTGAAAGTTTGAGCGACTTAGAGAAAAAAAGGGGGGTGAAACGAATTATTCGTCCGGAAGTGAATTCTGTAAATCGATGGCTTACAATTTAAGCGTTAGATTCGCAAGAGTTTATCAATATAATAATATATCACAATGAAGTCACGTGTCCTTTGACCTACCGTCTCGCGTTCTTCAACTTCGACTTTGGCCCCTGTTACGAGCTTCCCGTCGGAAGACATTGTTCTCCGGCTCGTTTCTTTCCTCGACATTACCTTCGTGCTCCTCGTTACCGCTGTCTTCCGGGGGCATCCCGAGTTTGTATAAAATGCCGAGGCACAGTGGACAACGATCCTGTACGTAGAGCCACTTCCTCAAGCAGACACCATGGAAGTAATGTTTGCACTTGGTGATCCTAGCAGTCTGCATCTCTTGATAACAAATCGCGCAAACATCGTTGAAGCTTTTTAGCTCCTCAGACTTCGCTTCCAATAATGAATTGATCTTATTCACTGCCGTGCGTCGTTTCATGTAAACCGTCCATCCTTCCTTGCCCTCGCACCAGATATTGTAGTACGCATGGATACACATCATAATGGCACGAATAGCCCCGCAGGATTCATACACAAGAATCCAGAATCCGTTGAAGAACAATATAACGCCGAAGATAAACTCCACCGAGTAACCAAACGATCGTATGATGTAAACGCAATCGTCGAGCTGCTCCCAAAAGGTGCTACGATAAGCATCGATAAGAAACAAGGAGTAAATCGCGAGTGACACTAACACCTTTACTATAACTTCCACACTGAATACCGATACTGCTAGCAGCCAAGTGCTCGCATTGAAATTTGACCAAAGAAGCACGAGTAACCCTACTGGCAATATGATAAGAAAGGCGCAAACTGTGAGTGCCCTTACGTGCCTGTGTAAAGCAGGATTGTGGGACGCACTCAGAGACATCAAAAGAGGATTCACAATATTGTGAATGAAATGTAAAACCGCGGTGAACAGTAAACAGAAATTCCGACACAGTCTACCGAAACGCTTCTCGCTATCCAAACTTGTCAAGCCGGTTTGTAAACATAATATATAAAACAACACCGCGGATATCGTACCGAAACTTGTTCCACGCTCGGCTTCCGCGAGCAACACCCATTGGCAGAAGCAACCGATGTAATGACATATCAAGGATATAATGCTGGTCATACCTAGGACGGATGTTAGGGTTTCGCAACCGTTTACCAATAATGTTCGAATTGTTTCGTAGTAGCTGAATGACTCTTCGCCGTATTCACTACCGAGTATCTGCACGAGTTGTTCTCCCATACGTAACAGCCAAAAGGTACGCAACACGCAGGGCACATTCAAACGTAACCATTCGGTTTCGACGAGTGCGTTTAAGCCGTAATTTCTTATAAAATCACGAGCTCGATAATAGCTAATGTAGGGCGTCGAGAATATTTCCATAGCGTTGTACCAGATTACGAATTTACAGACTGCGAGTGGCAGCAGTGTCGCGAATACTGGAGCATGGTGGAGTACTTGTACCTGGAAAGATATATGAATGCCTGCTATATCGAGATACTGTTAAAAAGAATCACTGTGATTCGCTTAAGGAAATGTCCGCTTACCGGCAATGGATGAATACCTAGTATAGATGGTGCCACGAAACTTAGGACCAGAAGTGTTTGCAAGGTCGAGTATCTCGGGCCAAAGTGAAGGTAACAAAAAGCACCGGCTAGGAAGCATTGCAGAATGTGATTTTGAATCACCAGGAGACCTGGTCCTTCGTTGAAAACATTATTGAAATTTAGACATAAGATGTCGCCGAGTATACTTGTCGTGGACACCTGCGCGCTTGAATACGCGATTACAGCTTTCATAGCACTAACGTTAGACCAATATGATAGAAATATTACTCCTATAGATAGTATGTACAAGTAAATGATCACAAGATGCTTCGTCCATAACGTAAATATGAACAGTGCCACGACACATCCTGAAAACGAAACCAATTCACATGTCAGGGGGCAATCCTTTTTGGACCCTTTGCGGTCTGCATCTTATTCATACGTTGAATACCATGGCGGTCACCGGTAATCGCTGATGCCAGTATTACTGAAACTCGAATCAAATATATCGCTAATATTCGCGAAACCGTCGGTATTTTTAACATTACGATAACAATGTAAAGTAACTGATGCAGCGTAGGGCGATTTAAAATGTTAAACGCAATGGCGGTCACCGGTGTTCACCGACGCCAATATTACTGAAACACGAATGAAATATATCGATAATATTCGGAAAATCTGCAATATTTTCAACGTTACGATAATGATGTAAAGTAATTAATGTATCGTGGAGCGCTTAAATAGTTTTATTTTTAAACGTTATATAGACGTTACCGTCGCATATTGCGAGGTATCGTCTAACACGGATTTCGGCACGGCGCTCAACGTATTAACGATGCAACATAAAATTGCGATGCGCATCTTTTCATAACGTTTCTCGAAAGATTACAGATTCAAGTTTACGAGAATAACAACGAATTAAAAGTATAAAATCAATCGCGATTTAATGGCGCGCAGGAACATCAGCCAAACAATGCAATATAGAATTCAGATATAAAATTCTTTCGTAATGTTTCTCGAAAGATGCAAGATTACGAGAATAAAGAGAAGTAAAAGTATAAAATTGATCGGCATTTAGTGGCAGTACGGGAACACCGGCCAAACGCAACTTGACCCCGTTTACGAATACCACGACCCTAACGAATTATTACTATTGTTTTAAAATCCATTATCCATCACGTGGTACCCGGTGCTCGAAGTATTCGACCGCAAAGGGTAAAACCATCGGTGATCTATAATGCGGGTAATATTCTTACCCAAACAGCAACAGAGGAATTTCAATATGATTATCAGATACAACATTTTCGCCAGTTGATTGGGATATGATACGCACAGAAATGTGTTAGAGGTAAACGATGCCATTTTGTTGCAAATAGTGTCCGTCACATTGGAGATCATGTAACTACTCTCAGTGGGTTCCAACACAATAGTATCACTAGGTAAACCAAGTCCAATTCCAAGTAATTCATCTATCACAAGGAGAGGTGGTATCCTCATAATAACGTCAGCGAAGCTGACAAACTTCTTTAGAACAGTATTCTGCATTTTGCTCCAAGTTCGCGCTTGCCTCTTAGATCCTCGGACGCTGATCCAGGAATCAAAGGATTATGATAGATATTTGTAAAACAGGAAGAATTGATTCGACAAAGGCAATTCTATTGAAGCTCCAATTAATAATGCACAATCCAGCGTGGCATTAAGGATCATGTAACTTGCGCGTGTTTACGTTCGCACGAGGTCAATCAACGACACAATAATAGACGGTGTATCACGGTATCCCAGAAATTCATTAACATTCCTGTTATCACATTCTTGGATCTTATCTCGTCTATGAATCGATGCGGTATGCCAGTGACAACTGCCAAATATTGGAAGCACTGTTTCCCCGAGTGACTCAATGATCCGCGATTATGATAATCGATTATGGAAATTTTTTCCTTTCCAATATATTATCGTTATCTTGTACTTCCGAGGTGGGGTTATGTTCGAACGGCGAACCTCGTAGCAGCGAACATTATTATGCGTATTTGTTAGCAACCATATATAGCAACAATATATAGCTCGCTGATATTCTTGGAATATTAAATATACGACGTGAAAATCATGTGGAAACTTCGAGAAGAACAGGTTAACGATTAACACTTGGATCTTTGTGGTTCTGTCAATTACGTTCTTCTTCGACGAGGATTTTTGTGCGCTCTTTCTTGTTTCATCTGTTTCTCACTATTTTTTAACACCTAAACAAACAGCACGATCGTGGCAATTGTCGGATTACAGTCACACTGTAATTTCCGCGATTCGCGCAAATTTCTCGACGACGCAAAAAGCTGTCGTGATGTCTTCGAGGTTACAACAGGGCACGCATTAACGATTTGAACGGTCTTCGCAGATGGCGCGTTTTCGTTTTCAAATTAACTCCTAGAATTGCATTTATACTTAAAACGTGTGTATAATTTGTTTAAGATTACGTTCAATAAATATATATTTCCTAAGCTTACTGTGTTTGTTCTATTCTTTTCAGGTTTCTTTTCCGGATTTGTATCATCAAATATTACCATCGTTATTCGAGGTCGCTTGGATGCTCTTCGTTGTTTATTAAGATACTTTCATTGTATCACGCTGTTTTCAGAAAAGCGTTTAATTAAAAAATTACGTTATCATCGATAACGATGCTCGTGTTGAATAATTACGTACTCATATCGATAACCTGAATATTCTGACAGAAAAGTTTGAACTTCCCTTCGTTGCGTTTTGCGAGCGCATTCTGAGTTACATTGAAATTATAATTAAAAATATCGTTTACACTTCATTAAAAATTATTCGCAAAATTCTACAAACATTAACAAATTAAATACTTAAATATTTACTTCGCAAAGTCGGTAGACAGAGAATATAAACGAAGATTCCTTTCTCAGAGGTGATTTACAGTAAAAACCCGAAAGCAAAACTGAAACGGTGAAATTAAAAAGGGTGAAGAAATTCATGACTGGATCTGTTTTGAATTGTCGATATTCTTTCTCATTATTTGTTACGTATTACATGATCTCTCGCGTAAAGCGATTCGCGTGCCTTACGCTTTACTGTCGTATTCGATTTCGTGATCCATGGTTTTTTATTCGACGTACAAAACCCCCGTTGAAAATCTGTACCGTGCAAATAGACGTGTCAATTGGTTCGTTTGCATATTTCGCCGTAACTCCGCAGTAACATTGCGATTATTCGTTTCGTTCGGAAACAAAGTAACGATAGAAGTCTCGAGAATGTACACGGAACTCGCAAGGTAAAAATGACAATATACATTTACGCACAATATTCTATGGCACGATTATCCTTAACTCGATAATGGATTCTGTCGTTCTTTCTACCTAATTGCTTGGATCTGCCAGAAATCGTGTTACGTATCAACGATTTAATAAACTTCATAAACCAGATTTATCGTTAAAATAGTAATTAAATCGTATACTACGAAGATCCCGATATCAGATCCATTCGTTCGTTTCGAAAGTCGCCTAAACCCATTTTCCAAAGAAATCAAGTTAACATTTACAAAGTTGCAAGTTAACTTTGTGGAAAGTTACAAAGTAATGCTGTCTAAAGTTACAAAAGTAATATTGTGCAACTATTACAAACGTAAACATTTTCGGAAAAGTAGGATTAGGCCTCTTTCAAAATAAACGGCTAAAAATAATGTTAGCGTTAACCGTGCGTTGCGAACTAACTACGACATTAAGCTACAAAATAAAAGACGGAGTCCCATGTGAAGATTATTAATAAATTTAATAATTTCAATGATATATATCAAAATACGGAGCATCAGCGATCGTAGAAATGAATATACAATTTATACAGAGTTCTTTCTACGTAATTCCACAGGTTTGTTACGTGCCTCGTAATTCGAGGATGTGATTCTCGACATTCTGGCGCAGCGACATAGGCAGAAAGATGATTCGCGTTGTTTGCTATAATTTCCTATAAAAATGCTACGTACGGGCTAATAATACGTGGTACGTTAATAAAAATAGAGCTCCAACCGTTCGGCTAGTAATACAATGACGTTTTTATTATCACAACGAGACAGGTCCTGCGTGCCAAAAGTTCCATTCTGCCCTCCACATAGTCCTTCGATTCGTCGTTTCGTTATCTTCTTCTCCCTCATTTATCATTATCATTTTCCATCATGTTTCATCAGTTTTTCCACGTCACATTACGGATTGTCCGATGCACGGATGCAGAGATGATAAACGTCGTAAGGCATTTCTAACAGTCGGAACATGTTTGGTTTGTTCTCCATTTCCGGAGGAATTATACGCGCCCTCCGAAATCACTTCACTTCGAAACAAGCAAGCGGGTATAAATTGCATCCTTTTTTATTCTTGTTTGCTTTATATTGATTTAATCCTACGTTAGTTTTACCGCGATTCGTGTTCTCCTCTCGGGTTCATTATAGTCCTGTTTATTGTATCCGCGTTGCAGCCCACCGCTAAAAAAACAAAATGAATTCCTTCGGGAGCACTACCGGCTCTTCGTTGCTTAGTTCCCGAGTGCGACCTTGACAATGATAATTTCGTTCGTTCGGTTTTCTTCTTTTCATTCGCGACTTTCATCGTGAAATTTAATCTGCGTTTTTTTTATTTTTCGATGTTGGATATTTAATTGTATATCAAGATACGAAGCGTTTGCGGTCGTAAGGGTTAAAAATGTACAATTTTTACAGTTTCTATGTAATTCGTTACGTTTGCACTCCGAATTCGCATTATCGCGGGTCAAATTCAACTTTTCGCGGGTCAAATTCACCTTTTCGCGGATCAAATTCAACTTTTCGCGGGTCATATTCAGCTATTGCAAATAAAATTCGCCTAAATAAAGGTTGAATTGTATCAGAAAAAAGTGAGCTTGATTTACAAAAAGCGTAAATTTTATCTGAAGAAAACGGAATTTGATTTGCAAAAAGGGGAATATGATTTGCAAGAAGATGAATATGATCAGCAAAAGGGTGAATTTGATCTGAAAAAGGATGAACTTGATTTGCAAACAGGTGAATTTACAAACCGCATATCATAATTCGAGGAATATTTCAAAATAACTTGAGATTTTAAATCAACAAGCAGTAAAAGCTTGAGAAAAGCAAGATTAAATTTCACAATTTCGACAATCAATAACGGCATTCGCACAAAAACATGATTTGATCTTATGGACAAAATTAGCAAACTCTCTTTTCCTCCTCCTCAGTTTGCGAAAAGAAATCGAACGCATTTGTTTACGGAATAAATCAGATCGTCATCGTCGTGACTAAACCTGCATAGCAGTTAACAAAACAAAGAAACAAATAACGCAAGACTTCACCTAGTTCATTAACACTGGAACAACCAAAACGGTCCAAATGACAGTTTTTAATTTTTAGTAAAATTATTCGAATATACAACGAGTTGGTTGCCATTTTGCGTACCTTTCTTTGATGCAACGCGCATAATTAAATCCATTAATTAATTTACATCCCACGGCCATAATTTATATATAAATAAATGTGTATGTTCAACCCAGTATACTTTCGGTAGTTCTAGTGTTAATAATATAAGACTTAACCCTTTTAGTGCCAGCGCTTGTGCGAAAACTGCTACGGGCCGATGCGTTGTAGCGGGTTTACGTGCCGAGGGACTTCTTCTCAGCCTCGTTTGAATTAAACATATTTTATAACTAAAAATGTGGCTGCACAACATTATATTCCATATTCTTTAAGTTTCAGAAGAATAAATAGTAAAATTTTCCTCCAGGAAATCGGAATTTTCTTCCTTATAAAGCGATTCGTATAAGCGCGCATATCAAATCGGCCCGTGGCATTCTTCGCATGTACTCCGTAAAATGCCTGGCACTAAAAGGGTTAATAAGACTTATCGTAAAAATAATCATCCAGCATTTTGATCGAGCAAAGATCGAAGCTTTGCGTATTTCACTTGCACGTATCCTTTCTAATTCGATACATATTCGTGATCTTGCGATCGATCATAATTCTCTAGATTACATTCTTTCATTCAAATATGTCTTTTCAACACTTCTTACTCCTCGATGAGTATGTAATTCTCTAAACGTTGCGTTACGAAGTTATTGCATTATAGTCTTGACTCGTTAATACACGATTATATCTTTTCTTGTGTTGCAATTTCTTTAACCCTCTACAGTTCAATCTTTTTCATGTTTAAAAGGGAATTGCGTAACGTACATTTAATTAAACGCGATACTAAGGTACATTACGTGAAAATAGTAAGGCAATTATTACTTGAAAGCACCGAATAAGGTGAAAATAATTTGCAAGTACTTTTATCATTTTTATTAGAACGAAAACGTAAAATGAAGTGAAAGATACGGATAGACGAGTGTGTGACTTCAAAGTTACATGGAGCTGTAGAAGGTTAAAGTGAGCCTGTATTCACAGACTGATTCATTTACAAATTAAGAAATTAAGTATTTCTTAATAAAACGAATCAGCATTAAAATAATATCAGTGATATTTGTAACCTTCTGAACATTTTCTCCAACCTTTCTCCAAATACCTTGGTTTAGTCGTTAAACCATTTTGCGATAATAGCGTCTGTGTCTAATTAACACTAGAACTACCGAACATATACTCAGTTATGTTTACACATTTATTTATATATAAATTATGGTTGGAGGATTTAAGTTAATTGATGGAATCAATTATTCGCGTTATGTATATCAAATAAAAAAATATCAATCTCAAATAATGCGCCGTGGTGTATTTAATTAATTTAATTAGAAACAGCAGACAACTCACTTTGACTCCTTTCGTAGTTCTAGTGTTAAGTGTAATTAATCTCAACATCAAATTACGAACGCCATTTTGATAACATATTTTTGACTCAAATTTGATCCTGCTGTCTGAAAGACTGAAATAATTTTTAAACGAGACGACTCGAAGTATTCGAAGAAGGAAAAGTGATTAGTTCCGAATAACAAACACCACGAAATTCAGTAATTTTACACGATTATTCGTGATAGATGATAATAAATAATATACGCCAATCAGAATGACACTATAAACGTAACTACAAATAAATCGAAGGTCAAACCATCGGCGATTATCAGTAGTACATGTTTACAAACTGCACCACAAGAAAACATAATAATCACTGTTTTATTGGCTTCGAGATCCAGCGTGGAAAGTATGTAACTCAAAGTGTTCGATATTGGAAAACTTAATGCTAAATCAATCGAAGTGGCATGCTTAGAACGAACGAAGTTAATCGATACTACAAATTGGAATTCTTGTCAATTTCGATCAAGCGCTGCGGATATTTCTCTACCTGAATTCTACGGCTTCGTTTATTCTTTATATGACATTGTTCATATACGTGGAATCGTACGATCACACCGTACACTTAGAAAACTATCGTACTTCTTTATCAGACTGTTTCATGAATAATTCCTTGCGCGCGTGAATATGATTTCATCTTGATTCACGAGCACTAAAAGTACACATTGCCAAGCCGATTTTCACCAGTTTCCTTATAAATAACAGAAATTCCACCTATACCTGGCCACGATCTTGAGTCACGTGATTCCTTTCGCGCGCGCAGCTTCCACGTTATTCTAAAGTGTACCCGGTTTTCGATCTATTTACCCTACTTTTTGCTCGGCAATGGAGTACTTAATTTCTAAAGAACTTGCAAGCCCAGCTTACCATCGTCAAATGCACTTTCACATGTTCCATGGAGTTTAACATGTGTACGAAATCGCTGCTTATATGTGTAAGTGTACAAGAGTGTCAATAAATTATGAATAAGAAATATTAGAAAATCTGTACTTCCATCTATAATTACTTGAGTTCCCGTAATGTGTTCCTCGGTCGAGTGAAACGTGTTAATTAGAAAAGCGACGAATCGGGTATAGATATTCGATGCTTTCGCATCCACGGCCGCTTTATTGCTTAATACATTTATCATTCGCTTTCCTTTTGTTCCTTTTACCGAAGGTCTATGATAAAGCAGGAAAATTGATTGATTCCTTTTCGATCGTGACTCGTATCGGCGGCGGCGTACTTCTCGTTCGACATACTACGATTGAGAATCGGTTTGATAACAAAATTTTATTAAGAAAATAAAAACAAGATCATAGGCCTATCTATAACATGGTGTGAAAGTGAATAACCATCTTGCCAACCTTTCGGTACTATATTATCAAAGCACTGTCCTTTTTTTCCGTTTTATTGTATTGGTAACTGTTGACATATTTCGACATACCGAATATTATTGTTACTCTTATTACCAGTATTATCGTTATTATTACTTGGAGGTATATTAAGAATGTTCACTGCGGTGATAATAAAACGAAATGCCGCCATGAAAAACAAAAACATTCGACGTTTTCGAGGGGAATAATCGTGAGAGACAGTTCGACGAAAACAACATATTTCCCGAAGCATCAAACAAGGTAGGAATCAATGAAATCCCGTTGGCACGTATTTCTAGTTCCTCAGAATTTTATACTCCCACTGAGCATTCCTGTAAATCATTAAAAAAGTAACATTCGTGCTAAGCACATACGCTAAATTTACACAGATCGCATCCAGCGACTTTGAATTCATCGTTGCATCTCCCTTCAGCTAAGTTCAATTTCATTAATCTATACAATCAACTCCGCCATGTCCCATAACACGGACGACAAACTTATCTCGGAAACTCGATGACAAACACATTTCTTGCTGATACAAGCAAAATAAATTTCCTTATTTTCGACCATTTTTACTGCATTTACGAAATGATTCGATTAATCGCCAACACGAGTCTGATGATTGATTCGGCTGTACATATTATCGTTTGAAACCGGTATACACGAATCCTCGTGGGAAAAACAACTGTTGCTTTTGAGCTAGCGGACTTCTTTTAGTAGCCTGAAGAGCTATATTATGCTTCACGCACGTGTGTCTGTTTTGCTTGCATGCATTATTTTATATACACATACTCGCGCGCGCGGCATGGTGTTATGTGCAGATTCAATATGTTTGTGTGTGTGTGTGTGAGTGTGTATATTTCTATATATCGTGTTAATGAATTATGTGAGCTTGTGTGTGGACGGCGCTACGTACACCATTCGTCGGTCGGTCAACCGTCGACACGATAATAGTCGAGTTTCGTCAGCATTTATTCAGAAACAGCCGTTCGCTCTTCCGCCGGGGGCCATTTGTTTGTTCTTTCACAGTTCAACCGTGCCTTTCTCTCAACGTACTCACGTCAGTAGATACCGTTGAATTATCTGAGAACAAGAAAAAAACAATTCCCGGCTATACGTGACCGCGACCCTATCCTCCACACATACACACATATGATGCTTGCGATTCCTCATCGAGCCACACGATTCTCTTTTTCTTTTTCTCTTAATGCTCGGATATACAACTTCAGATACATCACGTACTTGCATACAGATGTGCTAGAGTTTGTCTTGGAATAGGAAGAGATTGTTCGTGGCGGCGACCGCCACCACGTTTTCAGATGGATGCCATGCTGTGTGTAAGATTTTTTTATTGAAGTCCAGACAGTCCACGCTAATTTCATCCTTCTTACGTTTACCACCGGTACAGACCTGTCGAATAAATATTACACGTGGTTTCTTTCGTTTTCTCCCCCGAGGAATGATCGTGATTAGGCTTTAATGGAGTATTGATATGATTTAAGGTGAACATTTTGTTTACGGACCTTACGAGGTTTTAGGAGTGTTTTTGGTTTGGCAATGTCACGCGCCGCTTCCAAAGTGAGATCACGCTTAGTTGTACGATCGAAAACTCGGAAGAAATTATTGTAAGACCCCGTCATTATCGCGGAATCATTACCACTCCAACAGCATTCAAATTTGTCAAAGATACAATCATTCTCATACAGCGAACATAACTTGGATCTTAGGTATTCATGTACCTGGAAGAATAAGATTTTCGTGAATTAGTAAGGGAATTGTAAAGAGGAATAGGGAATATGGTGTAGGGTCAGATTATAATTCATTACGTACAGGGTAACACTCAATGGGCTTTGTTTCCATTTGCAAGTCCCACACTTTCACACTGAGGTAGTCTCTACTAATCATGTATCTTCCCGAATTACTGAGTTTTACATCACTTATACTCGATATTATCTCAGAGAAAAAACTCCTATTGGTTGGATCTTCCGGCTCCTCGAAGAGCTTACTATGTTGGTCGCAAAGCGCGGCCGATCTCATGTCGCAAAGTCTAATTGTACCTTTGCTACTACTATAAACCAATACGTTACATTCCGCGGGATGAAACTCCGCGGCGGTTATAACTTCCGTTAATTCCTCCATATTAGATGGCTTAATGTCTACTATATCTGTATAACATTGGTTAGGAAAAATTCTGCGCTCTGAATTCCTAATGCTGTTTGGTTGGCCAATAAGTTCGTGCGGTTTTGTAATGCAAATAGAAAGCGATTTTTATTCAATTTTAAGTATTCTTTCGTTTACTTTATTCAATATATTGTCCGATTTTAACACGTTGAGCACTGCGTCGAAATCCGTATTATTCGGTACTTCGCGATACGCATGCGTAATGTCTGTATAATGTCGAAAATAAAACTGTTTAAGCGCTCTCCGATATATTGGTTACTTTATATCGTTATCGTAACGCTAAATATATTGAAAATTTTACGATTTCACCGATATATTTGATTCAAGTTTTAGCAATATTGGCATCGATGTCACCGGTGACCGCCATGGCGTCTAACATTTTAAATCGCTCTACGTTGCATCAATTACTTTACATCGTTATAGTAACATTAAAAATATTGAAAATTTGACAAATATTAACGATATATTTGATTCGAGTTTTCGTAATATTGCATCGGTTATCATCGGTGACCGATGTTCAACGTGTTAACTTAAAACCTCTTCCTATTCTTCGGGCGGCTCCGTAAACCCGCGTTCACAAAAACCTCCGATTTAACCACAAAAACTGATGCCAGCGCCGCTAACTTTTTGACGAACCCAATATTTACTATCTTTTCTGTATTTAAAAGGATACTAAAACTCTGGTCTGTGATCTCCAGGTGCCATAGATTAATTCTAAGATCATCAGCACTGAGGTATGTCTCTTGATCACTGTTGACGCTTATACTGTTTATATGGTAGGTGTGCGCATTGGCAAATATTCTTCTTGGCGATGCTTCTACCATCAACTCCATTGGTTTAATGGTAGGCACCTATGATATCAAAACATGTCCTTATATTAAATGTACCTGCACCATACATATCATGCTTGTATACTATGACTACAAAACGTTTGGTTACTACATTGTTGCAAGAGCACAGTCACTTAATATTATGTGCATACTTGAACTTTTTGACCGAGTTTCTATTGTTGATAGTTTTTTTAGCAACACAATAGTACCAAACTCAAGGGTTGGGAAGTAAATGTGTATTACTGGATTTTGAAATGTCTTAACAAAATATTAGGGGTACCGGAAAGTAATCGATTCGGGAGCGAAGAAGTTTTGTCGCATTGAAACTCGGGGGTTTGATTTGTTGACAAACGGAATTATAGTCGATGAAGGATCATAAATAACGATGGGGATTATTTAATAGAATAATGTTTAATATGAACAAATAAATGGGGTTTCATATAGTATGTGAAAAATGATGGATTACTTTCCGGTACTTCTAATATAAGATATGTATATTGTATTATTGTTTATTGCAGTGATTTATTACTAGAACTACCAAAGCAGTCCAAATGACGGGTTCACGGAATTTAATAAAAATGTTCAAATTGATAACGTTTCATTTTGTGAGATTTTTGGGGGTACATGTTGCGCAATGCACATAAATAAATCGATTGATTTATTTATTTCAACCATCCTTTCTTTTAAGGACATACACGTAAATATACAGATATAGGTGAATATATCGCCGGTAGTTCTAGTGTTGAGGTCGAATGATACGAAGCGGAAATTAGATGAACTTTTATCAAATACTCACCCTCAAGGTGGTAATGCAGGCAGGATCACGAATCGCGCCATTCTCCTCTTTCGTATTATACCCTTCCACTCGCTTATCACGCTCGCTAACTTTCCATAATTTAATTGTCTTATCATTCGTAGAAAGTAGAAAATGTGCCGGGTTTTTTCTTTTTAGCCACCTAATTTTATTAATTTTCTCTTCTATCTCTAACGATTTTAAATAATCAAATTCAGGCTCATGACTCTGGAAAGTGCTGTACACATTGTATTCGCCTCTTCGCGGTATACTGTTTTTACTCTGCAGAGATAATGAATACTTTCGTGTTAGGATTTCGCGCGGCGCGTGTCACATTGGGTTGGCCAGAAAGTTCGTGCGGTTTTTAATATATAAATAGAAAGCAACTTTAATTCAATTCTTTTTATTCAATAATGTATTGAACCACTTCACTTATATCTTCCTATCTTTTAGACAGCTTCATAATTCCGCGCTCATAAAAATCCCTTTATTTCCCTGCAAATACTGACGCAAAACGCATCAACTTTCTGGACTACCCAATAAATCATTGAAACTAATGCAACATATTTATCGAAATAACGAGAGTATCTGAATTAATCTAGAAATACTTTCTATAGCAGAGATGAAACAAATAAGGTTGCAGATATCATAAGTACAGTATGTTCATCGTAGAAATCATTTTACTTACAATGGGGTCTCTCTGAAAAATAACAACCCTTCCACCCTTATCCCCCGTCGCGAGAAGATCTCCATCATGATTAAATTCAACGCACGAGATTATATCAGCTGCAAGCATAAATATGAGAAAAGGTGGTCAGGATAATCCCGAAGCGTCAGAACCTATTACATCCATTTATTACTTGAAAATCGAAGACAGTAATCCAAAGTCAGAGTAGCGAGTAGCATTTTAATGAATCAAGTAGGTTACGTTAACGTTAGCAGAGTTACTGAATACAACTAAAGATCTCTGTTTCGCTTGATCCATATAACCTGATAAGATAACATTCTTCGGCAATCTAAATTACACCTAATTCAAACTTACCATCGGTGACATCGTCCTCCAATGTTCCTTTTACCTGGGAGAAACACCACTGTATGTCACCATTGCCTGAAACACAATTATGGATGGAATGTTTAACTTGATAAGTGTATATATACCTGCTAAATATAAGCACGATATTGAAACTGAACAGAAATGTTCACGGATTGCAAACGTCAGTCTCGAGTTTTTATTTTTCCAAGCACAACAGTTTTCACATTTTGTATCATCTCCGTGGATTATATCAAAGGTTTCGTCGGACAACGAGAACGATGGAGACACCTAATGATTTCAATTATTCTGATCGCATCACTCCACTCGTTTACGAAACTATATCCACGCGTTGCAATGACGCAGGAAGCCGCTTGCATCCAGAAACTACGCGAAATACAAAAAAAAAATAGCACCTATATTCTGACGGACACCGATTAAATGCACTAAGCGAGTACAGGTAGAAAGGTGTGAAAGAAGGGGGACGATTTTGCAAAAGCTGCACGCAGAGACTCTAAATCGTAACAAGAGACATCGAGCAGGTACACATGTCCGTCAACATTGTAAAAATCATTCTGTCAACGGCAGATGTACAAAATCTCGAGTGAAATAAAGAAATAAAGAAATAAATATAAAACAGGGGAGCAGAGATAAGGGAAGCAGAGAACAAAGAAAAAAACAGAGCATCAAACAAAGAGAGAATCGGATGAGACAGTTGGTGGATGAAGGGTTGCGTGATTGGGTCTGAAATGAGTAGAATAAAAGGAGGAAGTAAACAGAGAAATAGTGGCGAATAGAGGGGAAAAAGGTAAAAAGTAAGCCTACTTGAAGTTTCGGCGCAATCCATCGTGTTTCTAGGCCGTCGCCACCGCCGCCGCCGCTGCCGTCGCCGTCGCCGGCGACGGGCGCATCTGGCCCCGCGCACGAGACGCACGAGAACAATCCGTCGTGAGTGTACCTTTAGTCTGCCTCAGATGGCTAGATTATATCACGTACGAAGAGAGAAAGAGAGCGAGAGAGTGAGAGAGGGTGAAAGAATACTACAAAAAAAAAACTCGTCCTTCTGTCACGATCGCGAGGAAGCCGCGAGACCGCGAAGAATACGCGAAAAACAGGACTTTTTAACCCGTCAGAGAATAACTGGGTCAAGGTTCAGGTTGGTTGCACGGCTTTAGGCGCCCAGCAGGAGCGACGCACCGTTGGCGGCGTGTCCTTTTTATTTAAAAAAAAAAGCACACGGAATAGAGATAGAGAGACGTGTTTTTTTTTCTTTTACCGGAAAAGGAGTACCGCTTTACTTACCGGCCATCTCGCACGCGAGACACACACTGTTTTTTTTTCTAATCTTTTTCTTTACAGAGAACGGGGTTAACCGGAGAGAGAGAGAATGAGCGAGTAGTAGAGTGAGAGGGTGTGCGTGTGTATATGTGGGTGGGAGAGAGTGAGAAATAATTTGTACGCGAGAGGTTACTCCTACTGTCTTATTATATCGTATAATATGTAGAACGGTGTGGAGAGATAGAGAGATAAAAAGTAGGTGTAAGGAGAGAAGACACACGCGTGCCGCGCACCGCGCCACGCCGGCGACGAGAGCTTACGACACGACCAGCAGGAGAAAAACGTTCGCGACTTATTAAACGACACACCGGTTACTAGGCCAACTCGATTCTCCTCTCACATATTCGTTATACTGTATTGTTCGCCGGTAATCACGAGAAAACGCGTTACGCACACGGACGTTTTCCAATGGCGGAATTCACGACGAACGCATAACCGCACGAGACACTATGGCGTGACGTCACACACCGCAGAACCAGCTTCGCTACTTCCACGGTGACCGCCATCTTCTTTATGCGAAAACCGATCGCCGACGAGTTTCAGCGAAATCCAACGACGTCCCACGAACTTCTTACGAATTTAAACCCGCGAAAATTTTAAATCGCATCCCGCGCGAACTCTCTCCCTTCGTTCATTCGTGATTTCCCCTTGGAACACGCGAATCTCTTGAGATCATACAACATTAAACCTCGCACTACTACATTGTAGGATTGCTTTTGTTTTCCTTGAGTCACTTTACGCGTGTCCTTCATTCGCTCACATTCTTTTACGACCAAATATTGAGCGAGAACATTTTGCTTTAAACTGATTACATATTGCAATTTTGAACCACGTACGCGTCCAAAGTTTCAAGAAACACATAATCTCCGACTACAACATGTTGCCTTCCACGGTGAACTGCTGATAGTCATTAAGATGGGTAATGATCATGTTGCTTGACCTTTTTTTTTGCATGGAATGGCAGATTTTTATGCAAAGTACCGTAAATGCATCGGCAGATGGTAACCGGGTCACGTAATATCGTTTATTATCGAGAATATTTGTGTTTCACGGTAAATTGCGCCGCGGCTCTCTCTACTGCGTCCAAAGAGGAAACACTTCCACAATTTATCGATTTCCAGGAGACACACACGGAAGAGTGACACGCGGAAGCAAAAGTAACCCGATTATAGGGCAGCTGTTTTCCGAACAAAGACACAGTGCTTAACTTTTCATTGTTATAACAAACTTTGCACAGAGTCGCTCGATGATACACCTTTGCAAGCACAGATTGTATTTCAAGAGACTATCCGCGTCGCGTTGTTACAGAACCCGCAAATATATTACGCGCAATTGTGTTTCGATTATTCACCGTCCGTCGATTCATCGTCTTCTCTCGAAGAAGTAAATCATTCCTATGTAACTTCGTTTTTATCGATGCCAACAGTAGCGTGTTCGAATGTAATAATTAATGTACCATAATTCTCAGTACTTACCGCAATTAATCCCTGCCGAGACTCTAATAAGTAACTATGATATATATTTCCAAGATGGTGGAAGAAACGTCGGTTATTTATATAAATATAGCGTTTTCTGTTAAGGAAGTTCGAGATCTTCGAGATCTTCGTTCACTGCGTAGCCATTTTCTTTGGCTAAAAACATTCTAAACGTCGAGCTACATGTTCCGGCGGAATATTGGGTTGAGTCATAAATAAGTTCCGTTTTCTAAAATAAAGTTTATTAACTTCTTGCCATTTTTAGGCAAATTGTCGATTCCCCTTGATAAAGACTGGCGGTTTTTAATTAAAAACTCCTGGACGAACGGAACTTAAGTATTTATGATTCAACCCAATATAATTAAAAGGAGTGCTTCGGATAATTTTAACATCGAAACAACGACAGCAATATTCCTAAAAACCACAGATCGATTAGTGTAATATATTACGCTAAAAACTGATGTCTATGGTAGCCTAACAAGCTTCGTTTACAAACTACACTAATCCCTGTGTAGACAGAAACGTATGCAAAACACATTGCAATTGCGAAATGTTTGCGGAGGAATTAGGCAGTCGGGATCGTCGGAAAGTTTGTGCGCGTAGCGGCGGCGCGTGTAACCGGAAATTGGCTGGCAGACAAATTTTCGGCTGGTGTTAAACGAATTACCTAAGAGTTCCGTGAGCTTCTCGTGCAGCTCCTCGAGGGAGGCAAATAACGGTAGATCCCGTGGCGGCATCGATCGATCCATTTTTAACGAAGCTTCAACGGCTTCGATATAAAAAGATTAGTCAGCAGTTTCCCGATTAGCTCCGTGAGAGAGAAAAAAAAAGGTACGTCGGTCAAAAACCTTTCGATCGCATCCTCCCCGATTTACCATGCATTCAACGCGGCGGCACACATTTCTTCCTCCAACGTTTGCATCTCACAAAATCAAGTTGAGTTTGTTTTACTTCCTCGCAGCTTATCGACACGTAAACACTTTGCCACTTGTTTGGACAAACAACGATATGTTAATTAGGTCGCGTATCTCGGACCTTTTTATATTCCAGTCGCATCGGTTTACCTTCCGTTCCTATTTCAAGCACGATGTTAAACTATTCGTGTCTGTGTAATTTCAATGATGAATTATAACCTTTCCATGATAAATTCACGATGAATTAAGGACGTAAGATTCCCGGAGAATATTGCGACTCGTGAAAAACTCTTCGAAGATGGACGACGTAAGAGTTGCGAAAGTCGGTATCGTACCGGTAGCTGGTTGGAATTAAAATTCTAATCACGAAGCACGGATCGACGGAGGAAAGGACCGAGGTTCGTGATCGAGACCTTCGGTTTAAAAAGTTTCCACGCATCCTAGTGTATTCCGGTGATAACAACAAATGATTACGACACACGCTGTGTACATCACGGGTTCTCGTAAGCGTGTAACGAGTAAGAATGTTTATAATAATTGCTCGCGTATGGAAAGTACGAGGGATACGACGTAGGAGATTAGCTCGAACTGGTACGAAAATGCATACGACTGCCACGAGACACGAAACTCTCGTTGCCGGACCTCTTAGTGTCAGGATGTTAATAAGTTTGTCCTAACAAGCGTGCAACGACGCTGCAAACGTTTCCTTTGCTTTGCGACGACTAACGAGAACGTACAACACGAATCGAATCGATAATATAATCGATAACAGCATTACTGATAACGTAGTTTCGATATTGAATTCACCGAGGCACTCCTTTTGGTTGTATTCGAAGTTAAACATTCGAGGGAACTCCATTTTAATTATGTTTCGCCGAAACATACAGCTCGGCGTTTAGAATATTTTTATAATAATAGAACTAGCTCGTTCATTATAAGGATAATTACATTAACCTCTTCAGAACCTCCTGCCACTTATGTGGACATTTAATTTAAATTGTATAGAGAAGTTATTTGCACTCGGGAAACCGATACGAAGGGAAATGTATGATCTTTACTGAATTTTTTAATAAATGGAAATTTTATATATTTTGGAATATCATGGTTCAAGTAGCGGTGATAAAAATTGATCATGAAGAGGTTAAAATCGTCATTGGTCGAGGAAATGTGACACGAGACCGGAGGGTTAATATTACTAACCAATGAAACGTACGAATTTTTTGAATTCAAGACTTACAAGCGTAATATTCGTGATCCTCCTCGATGGAGTTCTTCTCCTCTAATTTGGTTGTTCCATTGTTGACGATGGTTTTACTTATTCCGATTGTGGATCTTCTGGACCGCGTACGATTTCGTGAATTCATTGTCGACCGGCGACAAGACGACGCTATAAACCGTTTACCTAATGACCCGGTTACCATTCTGACAATACTCTGTTGTTGTCACGTGACATTCGATCTTCGAGAGTTTACCGTTTCGCCGGGAAGTACGAAAGCAGTTTCGAATTCCAATTTTAAAGAAGTTTCTTTTGTTTTCGATTTTACCGATTTTGCACTCGAACGTAATCATTTTGCAAATCATATTCACCTTTTCGCAAATCGAATTCATCCCGTCACACATAAGAATCACGCGTAAATTAACATAAAATATTTATTATCAGAAATATTTACAATTATTTTTGGTGGTCAAATGGGTTTTCTTAAGCTATTGTGATAATCCAATATGACATTAAATTAATATAGAATACTTATTTAACACGAAAAATATTTACAAACATTTAATTTAGAAATATTCTTGGTGTTCGATAAGTATTTTATGTTAATTCTGTCATATTGGATTTTATTTTTTATACAATAGCTTAAGAAAACACATTTCTGGAAAAGCTTGATCGGCAAAATAATGAATTTGATTTGTGAATAAGCGAATTTGATTCGCAAACAGGTGAACATGATCTGCAAAATGGTTAATTTCGAGTTGCAAAACCTGCGTATCAATGTATCTTAAACTAATAAATTATTCTAGTATTATTACAGTATTCTATCGGGAAGATTATAAATGAGTTAAATTTAAGTCCGCCATTATTATTAAACATTTTACAGCGATGTTTAATATGGAATATATAATTGGAACTTCAGAGCTCTCCACAAAAGATGGCCGTGCCCCTGGTGAATGGAAACCCGCCACGAAACGAGACGCGATTGTCGGTATCCGGGAGAACGGATAACTAACTCATTTCAAGGAACTCCATTCGAGTTGACAATGAAGTTATTAAATTTTGTTCAAAGTGGATTCTGATTACTGGAACCATAAAAAAAAGCTCACCAGCTCTCTTGTTGACCGCAGTATTGATCATGGAACCAAGTTTGGTGAGGCTGGACTGCCTCATGATGTTGGACGGGCTCTTCATCCGTTTGGAGGGTGGTACCGGAAGCGGGGCAGTCTTGGATCGTGCCAGAATGGCACCGTTCCGGCAGTTTCCGTTTGGTGTGGAGCCGGGGGGCCGCTGGGGCGGTGCCCCCCATAGACCCACGACCCCTGCGTGACGCGTTTTGCTATCTCCGAGATCTCACTTCTGTGCCACCTTCCAATTTTGATCTTCTCGATTATCACCGATTTCCGCGCACCCTGAATCCGGGATTTCTGAAACTAAAACACAGCGCGCCATTAGAATCGGTCCTAAAGTAGCATTCGCAAGGAACCTCTTATTTGGTGGTCGGTAAACCAAACTGTATCGGGAGTCCGCGAGGTAAAAGAGACATAACCTATAAATTCCTTGGAATCATTCTTTCCTGGAATATTCCGTGGAGATTGATACTTCCACCTGTTGGATTGCATTACTTATCTCTTAAGGGAATCTTCTTTGGAATTCTTTTATGAGATCAGCAGTTGCTGAACCTCGGAGAACACGTTCTCGCGAAAGTTGGCCTCGTCAACACGAGTTGGCTTTGATCTCGATTCAAGCGCACCTCCTCGCCGCGCATACGCGCGGAATGCACGAGGCACGAAATCGTCGAGTTAACAAGGGCCACTTGTTCGTGAATAGATTTTGGTTTGGGTGTGTTGGTACGCGGGGTACATAGAAGGCAGTGTTTGAGGTGCGAATGCGTAAATATTATTGGAAGACCCGTGGGATAGGAAAGAAAAGACGGCAACAGGTAGGTAAACGTTGAGACTCATCGGGGTGGCAACGAGTGCCGAATAAGAAGGGGGTAGAGGGCGTTGCGCCAAGCACTATGCGCAACCTTTTAAACGGCGCACCAGCTAATTTCACCCTTTCACGCTGCACAGCAATTACCTCGGGAAATTACTCTGCCCTTTAATTACCAACTACTTCGAATTTCGCGTACGCACTTCCTAAACAAGAATAGGAAACCAAGAAAACTATCATTTTCAATCTGCACCAAAATAATTTAATAACAACAAGTATTGGTAACCCGAAAAAGGAAACCGGAAATCCCAGGTATTTTTAAAAACGTGTATTGCGCAGCTACCAAAAGAATAGAAAACATTTGTACACCGAAATAAACGATACATTATTGAATAAAAATTCCCGAAGAACGAAACAATAACTGCTTAAATATTACTAGAAACAGTCTCACTCGATACTCGATTATAAAAACCCCAGAAGTACACGCCGCGTGTGGCAATAATGCTTTCTCGACAAACTGCGCGCGCATTTTGTGAACAACCCGATATCTTGCAAGAGGTCCATCACGAAGTTCCGTCGTATGAAATATATATTCATAAAATTGAATATTGAGAAGGAATAATTCAGTAAGGGATTAAAGAACAGACTTTAAGTCGCGAATAAAAAAATGCATGTAGCGAATCAAGGATGCACGTGGCGTTGCTAGGGACGCGAATATCATCCATGTAAACTGGAGTATAATCCGATTATATCATAGGAAGGTATTATGTACGAGAATGGTGGAACGGTGGTTACATCTGCCCACACATTTCTGACACACTTTATTTCATAGGCTAAGTTTATTCACGCGCGAAAGCCATTTGTCATCCGATAAAACCCTGGGATACTTTAGAATTCCACGAATTCATGAATTCATCAGAATTCATAGACGATATTTAATAGTTAAATACTCGGACTCTTCGTTAGCGACATAATGCCAGGCGTCTGGTAGACTCGTACCTTGGAACTGGACAAATAACAAGCTTAACACAGCCTTCGAATGGCGTTACTTTACATTAACCTCGACATTGTTTCGTGCCACTACGTTTCTAAGATTTCCTATGTTTTGCTGCTTTGCTGTTTTGCGGGGAATTATTTCATCCCACGTTCGCTGACTTTGCTTCTTTATGTGCGTAACTTGATTAATTAAATACCGATTGATAGTGGTGGTAATATTATTAGTAATGGCATCCAAGAATTAATTGAATGCTGTCTAATAATATTATTAATATTCTTCGTAATGGCCAAGAATTAATCCAAGAATTAATTGAATACTGTTTAATAATATTATTAATATTCTTGGTAATGGCATCCAAGAATTAATTGAATGCTGTCGAATAATATTATTAATATTGTTGACAATCACGTCAAAGAATTATTTGAATACGGTTTAATAATATTATTAATATTTTTGGTAATGGTATCCAAGAAATAATTAAATACTGTTTAATAATATTATTAATATCCTTGGTAATGGCATCCAAGAATTAATCGAATGCTGTCGAATAATATAATTAATATTGTTGACAATGATGTCAAAGAATTAATTGAATACTATTTGATAATATTATTAATATTCTTGGTAATGGCATCCAAGAATTAATTGAATACTATTTGATAATATTATTAATATTCTTGGTAATGGCATCCAAGCATTAATTGAATACTCATTAATAATGATATCGATATTATTAGTAATAGAGAACAGTATAAAGATTTCCTACATTTCGCTGTTTTTCGGGGAAAATGATTTCATCCCACATTTGCTAACTTCACCTTCCTACGTCTCTAACTGTATTAATTAAACCCCGATTAAAAATGTTAGTAATATTATTAGTAACGTCGTAAAAAGAATTAATTACTTATCGATAATAGTATCGATATTATTAGTAATAACGCTAAAGAACTGTGATATCGACTGAAATAATAAATCGATCGAGAATTCCGGTTTTCCACATCCCCGGATATATCCGGACCGGAAGAAGACAAGGGGTTGCGCAAGGTTGAATCTTTTTCGCTAATCAGGACTGCCGGTTAATCTCGCAATTTAAACGCGCTTAAGGCCGACCAGTTAATTTGCATACGGTTGGTATTCCCACGTTAAAAACAAGTGATCTCCCTCTCGCCTGATCGACCTGTTTTTCTTTAAATCAAAACAACAATGATCGAAAAAGTCCCGCACTAAAATTCGTCATAAAATCGGAATCCGAGAAGTTCATTGTTGAACAAATCGAGACTGGCTTGAAAAAAACAAAAACAAATTCCTGCAATCTTATTTATATATAAATTAGTTAGCAAGAATAACATCATTTTATGACGAAGAATAAATGTTACTGTAAGTGTTGGAAATTCCACAGAAAAACGCTCATATATTTCCAATAATTTTGTTAAACGTTTTATTCTCGAAGTGAAATGAATTTGAGGAATTCAATTTTGAAAGAAAGAGAGAAAGCCAATTTTGTTAGGAGAGAAAACAAACTTTCTGAGAGGCCACTTTGGAGGCACCAGTGATACCATTTTTTAGGATTGTTATTAATTCTTTATAAAAGGAAACTGCATTAAATTCTGTACTATAAGGTTTTATACGAGGTGTCTTCTATTAATGTGTATAAAAAGCAGTGAAGTATGAGATAAAGTATCACGGTTTCTCGTCGAATGTCTGGATTCAGCATCCAGCGCATAAAAGCGACCGGAAAACCGCAGTATGGATCGAAACGCTGCTCTTCTCACGAGTCTTAAACGACTGTTATGTTCGAAATTCCCTCCCTTCGTCCTAAATAATCGCCATACTTTCACTGATTCTTTAACCAGTTACCTGTGATTGACGACTATACTCGTCATGGAGAAGTGGCACGATTTTGTGTCATGACGACTATACTCGTCATGCGTCAAAAGTAGTGACCATTGGCTATTTAAATTGTAATTTTTGTGAAAAGTAAAACATATTCTCAAATGGCAAGATGTTTAGAATATTTTGAGGCCAGGCCGGAATAAAAAAAACAAATAAACAATATTAATAATTTGAGATGAATTATGCGTTCCCGTATGCACCGGGTGAAACAGCTTTTCCGCGACACACATAGATGCGCGCTCTGAAAAGAGGACGCCACAGTTAACTGGTTAAAAGTTCCCTCAAACTGGAATTTCAAATAATAAAAAAAGAATCATGAAGATAAAGCTTTGAAATTGATTGTTAAAAAATGGGATGTATCTTTTAAATAGTTACATTTTCCAGGAGAAAATATTTTATAGATCGTGATAATACTAATGGCGTATAGATAAAATAATTATATAATATAAGTTTGTACGAAAGGTTTTGTCTGGGTGTATCTTTTAAATCGATACATCTTCCAGATGAAAATATTTTATAGATCGCAAGGATACTAATGGCGTACTAATACAATAATTATACGATATAATTATATAATATAATTAATTTTAGGTTAGCTAGAATTAATTTATACGAAAGTTTTTGTCTGAGTGTCTCTTCTGCATCGTTTCATTTTCCAGTTAAAACTATTTCTTAGATCGCAAGGATACGAATGACGTATACATACAATAATTACGTAAGTTTGTACGAAGGTTTTTGTCCGAGTGTCTCTTCTGCATCGTTTCATTTTCCAGTTAAAAATATTATATAGATCGCAAAGATACGAATGACGTATTAATAAAATAATGACATAAGTTCGTATAATTAATTTTAGTTTAGCTACAATTAATTTATACGAAGGTTTTTGTCCGAGTGTCTCTTTCGCATCGTTTCATTTTCCAGTTAAAAGTATTTTATATATCGCAAGGATACGAATGACGTATTAATAAAATAATTACGTAAGTTCGTACGAAGGTTTTTGTCCGAGTGTCTCTTCTGCATCGTTTCATTTTCCAGTTAAAAGTATTTTATAGATCGCAAGGATACAAATGACGTATTAATAAAATAACGACATAAGTTCGTATAATTAATTTTAGTTCAGCTACAATTAATTTATACGCAGGTTTTTGTCCGAGTGTCTCTTCTGCATCGTTTCATTTTCCAGTTAAAAGTATTTTATAGATCGCAAGGATACGAATGACGTATTAATAAACTAATTACGTAAGTTCGTACGAAGGGTTTTGTCTGGGTGTCTCTCTTGGATCGTTATGACGCGGGGGTGGTATGGTTTGCCGAAATCGAGTACATCGAACCCTGTGAATGGTGCATCTTCTTACGCAAAGGGAATGAATTGCAGGCTTAAGAATCGCTTGGAAAACTCTCTGGCTAGACGCCAGATACTCCCCACCACTACCGAACAAACTACCCCCCCCCTCAACGCCAACCCCTTCCTTTTCTACTCCTCGCAAATCCATAGTCGTGAAACATTATTCTCGACATGCTGCTCGCCACTCCAGAAAATATCTACTAAACTCACCATCTCTCGCCAGCCACTGCAATACAGTAGACCCCCGTATAACGCGAATTCCTATACGCATACGTAATATGTAATACATAAGAAATGTAACCAATGGGAGATCGACATTCCACGCGACACTTGAATCACGAGTGCCTTCATCCGGAAGTCAATTTTCAGTCATTTTTCGGCGAAAAACCTACGAAGTTCTGAGAAGGGATGGAATCTTCAGTTGCGTGAAAAATGGAGGAATGTTGTGAAACAAAACGATGTATGAATAATGGAATAAATATATATCGATATAGACAAATGTTGCCTTCGAATTTGCCTTGAAAATCGGCATGAACTTTCCGGACAACACAATACAACTTTATTAGATTGTTTGATATTAATTGGAAATTCAGGTGGGAGGGAAAAAGCGGCGTAGAAACTTTGTAATTAGAGAGCCGCGTAGTTTTCACGTAATCGTTCGCGTCTTAACTCTAACCCACCCTTTATCTCTGTTTCCCTGGGAAGTCCCTCTTTTTGCGATTAAAAATCCTCATCAGAGCAATAGCTGGGACACGACGAGAGTAATGACGAAAGTGCGCCGGGCGAGAAAGGAAAAGATACTCCTATGAAAGGGTTCTCTTCTACGCGTTGGCTATTATCGCTGGGAATCCGAAGTGATTTCAAATTGCTCCATATTCACCGACTCTCTTTTACTTCCGTAAAAAAAACAGTTCGCTCGACGGGACTACGTTAAAATTGCAATTAGAAATTCATTCTAATAATTAATATTGTATAACAATTTGTAGCAATATGAATATAAAAGATATAATAATTAATCGTGTCAGAATACCGAGAAGTGGTCCGTCAATTTTTTTAATTACCGCTAACTTCGTTTTCTATAACGCTGGAATTAGGTTCCGTAAAAATATCGAGGTATAAAAATGGCGTTAATATCGCATTTAGAAATTAATTCTGATAATTAATATAGTATAATAATTTGTAGCAATATGAATATAAAAGATATAATAATTAATCGTGTCAGAATACCGAGAAGTGGTCCGTCAATTTTTTTAATTACCGCTAACTTCGTTTTTATAACGCTGGAATTAGGTTCCGTAAAAATATCGAGGTATAAAAATGGCGTTAATATCGCATTTAGAAATTAATTCTGATAATTAATATAGTATAATAATTTGTAGCAATATGAATATAAAAGATATAATAATATACTAATAATAATAAAATGGTGAATTTCGTATGAACGCGTAGCACGAGGATCGCCACGATTCATGAATCGCGTTGTACAAGTACCTGTGGTTTAAGCCGTTACGGTAAGTTGGTAGTTTCGAAATGACATTGCCCACTCGACCTTCCAAGTGAACTATTTATGGCGGTAGATTGGCACACATCGGTCATTATTATTCTCCACGGTTGGTAGTCCTACCCTCCGGATCCTTACGAAGGAGGCAGCCCTGAGAAAACGAAGGTTGCTCCGGGAGACGTAATCTTTCGCTCGGCCAACCTCCACGTACGCCTAGTAATTTTCATTTACTAAACTACCCGCGGAATACTGGGACGCGTACCTAGTATATTTCTTAGCCGCTTGGAATCTGTTCACTTCGCCATTTGCAATATGATTATGCGTGAAACGAGAAGAAAGAAATACCGTTTTATAACCGCGGGTCAAAGCTCAATGTTAACCCTTTCACAGTGTATCCCGTGACTGTCACGGGCAGAGCGTCAAGTGTTTTAAAATCTACCATACACGAACTGATTACTAACAGGGTACATATAAAACACGTTTTTTTACATTTTTGATTACATGCCGAAGTGTTTTCGAACATAAAGAACTAGACACTCTTTGGACCAGAATTCGTAATTTTACCTCACTGTGAAAGGGTTAATGGGATACTGGAAACGTATCACTAGGCCATCCAAATGAATCCTTACGAATTAAATCCCTACGTTCTTGTAGGATTTCAAATGTCTCGATATCGTACGCATTTCTTTCGCTCGATTGGCTGGCAGATTTCCATGAGTGACTTCTAATCCAATCAGCTGCGCAAACACCACCCGCGTGTTTATCCACACGCTCCCTCTGTCATTCAATTTTCGAGTGACACCTCGCGAAATATTCACAAAATGAATGGTTTAAAATGAATTCACGGAAATATTCATAGCGAATATTATTCCTGAATGAAATCAAGAGTAGTATAAGAGTTAACAATAATAATAGAATAAAATGGAATAATAAGTTTATAATATGCTCGGTGACCACTGATACCGACACTTTAACTCTTTACCACCGAGAGGCGACTCTCAGTCACCACTTAGTTCCTTGCGGCTACCAAGAAGCGACGTTAAGATTGACTCCAATTATTGTTCATTATTGTATTTTAAATCGTCACCAACAATGTAATAAGTCTTAACGTCGCCTCTCAGTCGCCACCCTAGTTGCCGGTATAAGTTAAATTAACAATAAACAATCTCAAGTGAAAAGCGTCAAGACTCGAATCAAATATATCGTTAATATTCGTACAACTTTTAATATTTTTAACGTTAAAATAACGACGTAAAGTAACCAACGTATCGTAGAGCGATTTCGTCGTTAGATGAACGTTACGGACGCGTATCGCGTATCATATAACACGGATTTCGGCGTGTTAAAATTCGTCCGGACCAATCAGCAACGTCGCTGCGCCCACGGAGTGGGGATTCGAGGAAGTTGCTTGGGCCGAGCGAAAAAAATCAAACCACCTTCGAGTTCGGCCTTTTTTTTCTCAAGGTTCCGCAAGAAAAGGGCCAAGGAAGGCTGGTTGAAAGAAATGAACGCGGGTTGCTTTATTTTTCGGCTGACTCTCGTAAGTGGCTACAAGTAAGCTTTCTCTTGATGCAGAGGGGAGAGGGGAGGGAGGAAGGGGAGGTTCAGCTATGTCAGCGAACTAAAAAAGACCAGGGGTTCAGGTGGGTTAATCTACAACCTCCTGGCCTACATTATTCGGGTGTCCCTTTTACTAGCCCTGATACCGTGCTACCTTGTCTACCATATTGCCTACACTGATTTAATATTTCATTAGCCTCCGCATATTGTTTAAATAAAATATATCGTTCCATCATCCCAAGTGAGACCCAAGTATAATTCCTAGAAATAAATGTGAGAAAAACTTCTGAAATGAAATGCACTTTGATGGTTATGCATTATTTATAATAAAAGTGCATAGATTTATGTGCCAAGGCACTTTGATCATAATAATTGTGCGCATACTAAGTACTTTTGGACTTTCTTGATGCAACACATTCACTGTTAATTATTCATTCTCGAATTGGCTCCCCTCATCAATCAAATTGCCCGCCTGCGGTGCGTGCGCAACACGTTGGGAACCACCGGTTTATTGTAATCTGTTTTACCTCTACTTCGGCATGGCTTGTTATAATCCTGCGGTTAGGATCCAGATATTAGGGTGAATTGAGTTACCAGGATTAACCCCTGCGGAAGATCCAACTGTGGTTAACATTGATATTTAAATATTTATCGGATTCCATCATCCCAGACACCGCCGTATCATTAATTTCTTATACTAGAAACCAGATGCTTTGACCATTCTAACCCCTCTAATGTTAATCCACTTACTATTTCCACCCTCAGTCGATTAATATTTTATAATGAAAATATCCGCTGTTTAATATTAGAAACGAATGATATCGCAGTATCTGAGCTAATAGAACTTGATAAATATTTAAATTCAATATTCATCACAGTTGTGGTTTCCCACGATAATTTTGGTAACTTCCAGTGCAAAGGGTTAATCCTCAATATACATTACCAGCCGTAAGTAATAATCCATGGTAGAAAGAAACTAGAAAAAAGTCACGTGACTTATGATCGCAGTAGGACGATGGCATGCACGAATGCGGAGATTGCAGTAAGACAGAAATAACCGACGACAGAGGGATACAATGCCGTTACCTTGATTAAGAGTTTCTCGACCTAAGAGCGTGGGTGCACTTAAAGCACTCAAAAACGTGCACACAAAGAAACGGAGATCTACGTTCATCCACCGGCTCGCAAATGCGAAGTATTTTACAACCGCGACAGTTGTATTAACAAAACGACGCGGTTGCGTGCGAGATACGCGAATTAATTGAGGGAATCATATTTACTTGTGCATTCTTGACGAAACGACGATAATAGGACTCCATTTAGTTCTTTTGCTACGTATTTTCGATGCAGGAAAATGCGGCGTTGCAGGTTTCGTAATTGATGAAATAGAATCCTGTATTTTGTCGAATTTACAAACAAAAATAACTTTGCAAACCTTAGCCGTCCGCCATGTTTGACGGAGGAATATACATAAAAAAACAAGGTTAAATTTGGGGTTGACAAACATCGGCGTTGATAAGAATTCGTAATTCATTATCAGGATAAGGCGTTGCCGACACTGTTTGACGAGGAATGACTGATGTCCGTTACATACGACGTCTCAATTTTCTTGGGGTTGGCATCACTCCCGAGGTAACTTTATTAATTGGTACACTCGTCCTTATCAAGGACTTAATTAAGATAATATAAAACGTTGGCAATTAGTTCTCGCGATTTTTTACGGCGGTGGTAAATTCACGGGTTTTAATTATTTTTTTCTTTTTTAATACCAATTAAGCTCGAATATTTATCCCGGACATTTAGGTGAAACGAGGCACGCTAATTAACGTGATTTAACGCGGTCTAATACACTTTTCTGGGGGGAATTAACACGTTAATATTAATATATTAATAATATCATTAATATTCGTACAATTTGATTACGATACTCAACGGAAATTATGACAAAACCTTGGAAAAGATTCGATATTGTTATATAAATGTAAAGTTACGCGAGAAATGCGGCCACTTCGTAGTTGCTCGGAAAAGTAGAGTTTAAATCGAATCCGAAGGTCCGCGAACTCTATTCTTATATTCTCTCGGGAAAAGAAGCGCGGCGATGTTTCTTTTTATAGTTTTGGAAGACTCGAAAAGAATTCCGTGTCCCGGTTTCGTTTATATAATTACTTTCAAGTATATTATAATACTATATTTAAATTTCTTGAGTGATGTAGTTGCTCTAAGTATTATTAATATATAGTAGTTATTTCTTGCGGCTATTAATTCAGTAAACAGTTCCAAGCAAAAAGTGTAAGTTATCGATGCCACGTGGATTGTTCTAACGAAAGTTCGTAAGTGCTGCGCGTTGGCTGTTTAATGGACCTTAACCCTTTTAGCACCGAGCGAAAAGAGCGTACCTAGGCGAAGAATACCGGGCCGAATCGACGAATTTGTAGAGGTTTGCGAAAATGCTCGTAAAAACCAAAGTAGGCGTGATATTTACAAAATTCAAAAAGCAGCATATTGCGAAATGGATGGAGAATAAATCGATACCAATGGAGTTTCGATATTTATTAAAAATCAGAAGAATAACATAAATATAAGACATCATGAAAATCGTACAAAGTAATTTGTCTTTTTCAAAACGTAATTGCATATAGAAAAAATCATCGTTTGGTCATCGCTTTATATATATCTGGTAGTATAGTGTATAGACATTGCATTTTGCAATCATTTGCAATGAAACAGCTGGTGTCGACGGATATCCGAGGGATATCCCGTGTCCCGTTTCTATCTTATCTCTATTCTACAGGGTGCGCCATCTCAATCGGGTCAATGGAAATGTTGAATAACTTTGACAATTCTCAATAGATTTCAAAAAGTTCTGTTGTTTTATTAAGCTTACTCTTTTACAATTTATCTCACCTAGTTTCCGAAAACAATATCAATTAAATGGCCGCCCTTATTGGTGAGACATAAGTAAGCTCTTTTTCTGGCATTTTCCATCACATTGGCCAGCGTCTCGGGCGATATCGCTGCCATTTCGGCTCGAAACAACATAGGATATAACAAAAAGTTGATCTAATAAACATTTTTTCACTTGTGTTGCATCGAATATGAACCATTTTAACATTTTATGAAGTTATACTTAAACACAGATCTCTTGTGATGAGTATAATAAGGCTCTAACGGAGGCGCAACGATATATCGTCGTTGGTATTTTTGGCGAGTGCACCGAACGACGATATATCGTCGTTCGGTGCTAAAAGGGTTAAAAGCCCAGGAATCAATTTTAGATACGACACTATGTTGCTTGCACACACATACACGCTTATACAAACCACCACGCATAGATGCACACATACGATAGCGAATGATTGTTTGGTTTGATGGTATTAGAATATCGTGGGTGTCACTAGCGATTTGTAAATGGTACATTAAAGTCGAGCATATCGCGCGACGTATTCAGGAATCCCTCGACATCCGCGCGCGGATTGGTACTCCCTGATTCAAAGGTCAATTATCTCGCAATAAAGGTTCGTTGAAATTAATGAATATTTCATTAACGAATGTGCTTCGTTTTTGGAATCGTCAAATCGTCAGCTTCCAGTGAATATTTTATGATATATAATAATAAGTTACGTGTCGTAAAGTAAAGGGTTTTGAGTGTTCAATTTCAATTGGAATTGTTTGGTCAATTATATATATATACTATAGTAGTATGGTAGTATATTACTTAGTATATTATGGACATAATTCCATAATATTTTTAGAATATATATATATATATATATATATATATATATATATCAAATAGCAGTATATTACTTACTATATTATGGATATAATTCCATTATATATATATATATATATATATATCGATATTATATTCGAAAAATATTATGGAATTATATCCATAATATAGTAAGTAATATACTGCTATTGGTACACAATTATTTTCTAATCTAATATTCTACAAATATTACGGAATTATGTTCATAATATTTTCTAATAATATATTCCAAAAGTATTATTTAATTATGCTCATAATATACTGTCTAACATACTCCAATTAATACTCTAATATTTTCTAATATTACTGTCACTAAGTTTAAAGAATAAAAGTTGATAGTAAGTGAGAAATAACGGGTGGATTATCGCGTAGAAGGGTTAAAAGGTGCGACGTCTAGGCGAGGAGGTGAGTAGCGGCGAAGCAGGAGGGAAAAATACGTGGGGGGTGGTAAAAGTCCGTCGTCAGCAGTTGAGTTCGGTCGAAAGGTCTGGCCAAGGAAGATCGAGGGTTGATAGAAGCTTTGCGCGATGGTTTCGTGTATATTTCTAGTGGTCTCTCGTGATAGGTGTGTCTGTCTACCTACTGCCAACTACTACTTGCTACACGACGAACCCTGTGCCCTCGTCGTCGACGACAACGACAACGTCGACGTCGCCGACGACGAGATAGAACCGTCGGACAAGAGAGAAAGAGGACCTTTCGGATCAATAGGTCGTGGCTTTATTGACTCGCGAAACCGCATGCCAAAGAAACGCAACGGCCGCTTGACTTCCTAGTTAATGCACCCGAAGTGCAATTCTTATCCACTCGGTGCATCCACGGGAAAAGAATGAATCTGAAGGATCCGAAACTATGCCGCCATATTTTAACGGCCCGTGAAATATTTCCGTATTCCAGCAAAGTATAATTATGTAACAAACTATCCATCGATTAAAACATTTACGTACTATTTCATTCGAATGATTCTTATACTGGATATTTTAGTATTATTATTTATGGTATTATTAGGTATGATAATTTTGGTATTATTATTCACGCGACGAGTGCAGAAAATAAAAGAACGAATTCCTTAGATTGCACAGACTGTAATAATGTCGACGGAACCAGATTCCCTAGAATGTTAACAAGACATTTTTCCGCCGTAAATCGTTTTGAGAGTTAATCGTTCTACCTTCGTCCACGGGAAGAAAACTGTCGTCGGTTGGTGACAAGCGGATAGAAAGGCTCGTTTCCAAGAAAGAAGGCTGATGCAAGTGACGCGAACGAAAGATTTCTTTCCATGTAACGAGGAGAATGACGGTCGGGTGAAATAAAAATAATTAGATATCCCAGGGAGATCGATAGCCAGGTCGTTACGCAAACTTGTGAAATTCCGTGGGCAACGTGTGTAATCAGGATTATGTACCGTGATCATTGTTAACGATACCCGTCCCTCGTTTGCAAAACTAATCAATGACACGTGTGATTCAATCCTCTCTTATGCAAACCTCGTCTTTATTTATAAACGATACCCAATGATCGCGCCGATGCAATTGGATAATAAATCGTTAACTATGTGCAGCGCGAAGAATGACTGTTTCGAATGCGCGCGATATCTTATTTAACCTCTTAGCAACGGCTGGACTTTCCACGGCAATGTTCGACGCGTGCTGCGCGCGCACAATAATGCAAATAGCACTGCGATTTGTGACCGGTGGTGCATTCCACTATGAAATTACATTAGAATACAGTTAGAGATGAATGAATCATAATTTCTTTATACATTTTTATGTAAAGAATTTGAAAAACTCGTTCGAAAAGATGACACGCGCGTAAGCCGCTATAGTGGCGTATAGTAGCTAAGAGGTTAAGAAAGCAATGGCACGAATGTATTCTAGGAATATTCACATGTAGTGTTGCACCACTGATTGAACCCTTTCGATGTTTATGTCGAGTATACTTGTGATTGAGTTCAAAGAGTCGATAAATCTCCGTTTTGTATTTGTTTATATTCTTTTTGATAATCTCTTCATCCGTTCATCCGGGGATCAATTTAAATTTCGCAGATTTAGGTCTCCTTCAATGAATTCTTTTTTGAAGCGTTTAATCCGAGCACGTCGGGTGGAAAGGTAGTAATAAAGAGACAATGGCCAGCCTGACTCTATCGCAGGGGGATTTTATGATGAAAAATAATATGGTAACAATGGCACAATGTGCCGTCACGGTGGGGATAGAATGGTATTCATCTTTCGCCGATGTCCGTCCATGGAAATACGCTTTTACGTTTTATATCGAACTCTATAGATTACCGTGGCACTGCCAACCCTATCTTATCAACGATCTACTCTTTTCTCATTTCCATAAACCGTGTCGCGCGTACACTCGCTTCGCAGTCACGCGATATTAAACTAATTCCCAGCGTTCATGGAAATTATAAAAAACACTAACTACCAATTAACGGGACTTCGCGAGACTGGTATTAATGAAATTGAACATTGCACTTATTCTACCTTAAGATAATTACGGAGAAATATGAGATAATTCTTAACCATTCTTTAAGATGATTAACAACAAAGATTAAATTAATTAATAACTCCAGAAATGTACCTTGTTATAAGAAAATTGAAAACTATTATTAAATGTGGCCCCAAAAGCGTGAAGGACTTTGGAATTCTTGATGAAATATTTCGTACAAATAAATGCTAATGATAAATGAATAGATTGGATTATCTTGTATTGTGAATGTTTTGATTAATCATTTTGAAATGATGGTGAGATGGAAATAAATGTGAAAATGTACGAATGAATATCATGGCGTGGTTCTAATGGAGTACAAGAAACAAGGCTTATTTCCGTTCCCCGATCTACCGTTTCCTTGTCTTTGCCACTAAAGCCACCGTAAACGATGCAATTGCTCTATTACGCGAATTGCCACCTGATGACTCCAAGATCTAGACATTTCAACAATCCCTGTCTGAATCAAGTACGGCAAATCCATGAGCATCGTTGAAGTACAACGTTTAAAATATAGAAGTTACTCGTGACACAAGTATCGCGGGGTATTTCGATTTGCCATTGGTTATAGGGTGGTACCTTCAAAAATTTCAAAGTCGCCAATTTCACTCCTAAATGGCCTAAATCGATGGTATATGATGCCTAATGATGTGCTAGGGCCGTTTTGGGTCGAAAGAAGTGGTTTAAAAATTTTGTCGGGCGAAAAATGGGTCGATCCAAAATCGGAAAAATGTGAAGGGGTATACCTTCAAAAATTGTCAAAAAATCAAAGTCGCCAGAATCGCTCCTAAATGGACTAAATCCATGGTAAATGATGTATAAACATATTCTAGGACGATTTTGGGTCGAAAGAAGTGGTTTAAAAATTTTGTTGGGCGAAAAATGGGTCGATCCAAAACCGCAAAAATGTGAAGGGGTATACCTTCAAAAATTGTCAAAAAATCAAAGTCGCCAATTTCGCTCCTACATGGCCTAAATCGATGGTATATGATGCCTAATGATGTTCTAGGACCGTTTTGGGTCCAAAGAAGTGGTTTAAAAAATTTTTTGGTCGAAAAACTGGTCGACCCAAAATCGCAAAAATGTGAAGGGGTATACCTTCAAAAATTGTCAAAAAATCAAAGTCGCCAATTTCGCTCCTACATGGCCTAAATCGATGGTATATGATGCCTAATGATGTTCTAGGATCGTTTTGGATAAAAACAAGTGGATTAAAGATTTCTGCCGGTCAAAAAATAGTTTCCAAAATCAAGAAATCGATTAAGCGAGTTATTACAGCAAATATCGAAGAATTCTCCATCTTAATTCTCCGCGGAGGGTGGAGCAGAGGACAGGAGATATCGAAGGCATTATAATCGGGTCAGATTGGTAGTAATTGATTTCGGAGGAAAGTGCGTTCGTGGAGGGTAAATGTGCGTAAGGCAGATTTATTTAGGCGCATTCGGCGAACGAATCAGTGGGTCAAGGATAGCATTGGTACCACATTCGGAATTCACTTGATATCTTTCCTAGCTATCTACCTTTACGGGCACGTGGCCTCAAGCGAAATGTATCAAGGACCAACATGCGATAAACAAATCCCCAAACACATTTTAAAAACTCGCCGAAAAAAATACGCCACGAAAATAACTCTCAAGATCATTATTGAAAGCTAAGACTGTAGCTGACTCCGTGAAGAGCCTTTGGAACGACACCCGTATATAATAATTTAACAAACAAACCGTTACTGATAAGAGTTATTAATTTCCTATAAAATTCAAATGTATCTCATAAAATATAATCATTCATTGTGAACGACTGAAAGCGGTGTTCACACTAAAACTTATATTAATCATTAAAAAAGTTCTTCCTACATCGTCAGTCATAAATGCAGCAATAAATATATTTTCATACATTAAATGCCACGTATTGCAACAAAATAAAAAACATATATCCATAGGTCACTGAATTGACACACTTATTTATGCACTTATTAATTTCCGCGCCTAAATATATTCACAAAATGTACAATTATATAGATATAAACTAATTCCTGTTCTTATTATTGAAATCTCTACAAATGTATGAACACATTTTATAGATACATAATAATAATAATACGTATTCGAATAGTAATTAAAGATAATATCGAAGACAGAGTAAGAGTGACATGATTCCAGGGAATAAAATGGCCGACCATCATGGCGATTAACTCTCGGTGTGTTTACGCGGCATCAAACCAACCGATTTCCAGGGCGATTGCGCAATCGGTAGTGAAACATGTGCGTGCAATGAAAATGCGAGATCGTGTTTAGATTATCAAAGGTTCAAATCGCAACCACGTGCGGCCTTAACTCGTATGGTAAGCGTGCAAATGTTAGAGGACATGGTGGGGCCTAAGGCCTAATTCACAGACACTATTTCCCACCGCCAATCGTCCGCGATTTCTTTTACACCCACTGCGAACGCACGTGCTACGATTCAATGTACACTATTAAGAATCGGCACTGGGACAATCGGAAGGTTAACGATATATACACTGCTGGTTTACAGCCAATAGAATCTCGCCGTCTAAACGCGCCGACGAAACACAACACCTGTCTTTAAATGACCTCGATTCTTCTTCGTGGAAACACCATGAAATTCCGACCATGAATCCGATTTTATACATTTTATGTGTCGGATGAACGTGGAACTTTAATTACGACCCAGTAACAAGATTATGTATAATTAACAGAGATTACCTTGTTTAGAAGGATAAACAATAGTTGGGATAGATTTCGATGTTAATTTAAATGGCAGAGGTACGTGTTTTTAGGTTACGTAAGAAACTGGTATATTCCTCCGTCAAACATGGCGGACGACTAAGGACGGAAAGAACATGTTTTTACTTCTGTTGGTTTATATGGAAATCTTTGTTTATGGAGTTTCCTAGTAAACTATTAGATGTCAAAAACGGTTTTCCAATGTGATACAAGTTTAAACATTTCATTTTTATACGAATTTACGATTTTATTATTAAACAAATTCCAATATTAGTCTTTTTACTTCTTTTTCGTTTGTGAAGCTTTTACTTGCCGTATGAATTTTGGAATGATACAAAATGGCGGTAATCCGGTTTTATCAGTGGAACTGACAGACATATACTCAGTTATGTTTACATATTTATTTATATATAAATTGTGGTTGGAGGAATGAAGTTAATTAATGGATTCAATTATTTATGTTACCAGTACAAAATAAAAGTATATAATGTCACCAGCAGACACAAATCGCAGTGTTATTTGCATTATTTTTTTGCGCGCCGTTCGCGTCGAACGTTGCAGTGCAAAGATACAGGCGTCGCGGGAAGTCCGGGCGCACCTAACCTCTTATAAGAGGTTAAAAAGCTAGGTACAAAAAGGGGCTCGACTGTACTCGTCTAAAAAAAGGTGTACCAACCGGGATATTTGTCAGAATAAATGAAACTCGACGGTGCCACTCGTAAACAGAAACGAGTCAATTATGAATGTAGATATGTCAGTTAGTTGGGCGACAATTTTCTAGAAAATGTACACGGCCTGTTGTCGAGAGTTTATTGAGAATTTTCGTAATGGCCATCGTCGTTACCAGACGCCGCCATTTATCCTGGCTCGTGCAAGAATGGAGCGAGCTATTTGATCGTGACTTATGACCTATTACCTACCAACTGGCAGAGATAGAGATAGACGGAGAATGGCAGTGAGAGAGAAAGAGAGAACACGTCAAAGGGAAAAGTACAAACGTGGATTAATATTCCAACGAGGCTCGCCATTCATTAGTTGCAACGTGATTAGTCGGTGCTCCTTAATGGAATATACAAATTACATAAATGTGCACCGATGCGCACACCGATCCGGCGCACTTCTTTCTCTAAGACACTCCTGGAATTTATATTGCGACTGCCATTGCAGAATTTATGCTACGATGATAATGAGTTATTTTGTAATTAACGAGCAATTTGTAGGGCTAGAAGGTAGATTGCGATTTCATGGATAAAGCGATATATATATATATATATATATATATATATTATATTATACATATAAAATTAATTTTAATTTGTATTTATATATTGAGGATTAATTCACCTTTTTTAAAATGAAGGTGGAAATGTTTTCACCTTATTCATTCACCTATAATTAAAGATGCGAATTTAAACAGTTTTATATATATTATAATATAATAGTTAAGAATACATTATATATTAACTATATATATATAATTGGTTATATTTCATCGAATAATAATCGTATATTAAAAAACACGTAATACGAAGGTGTCATTTATTCGCATTTTTAATTTAAGCGAGCATCGACTTTCTATTCGCGCAAAAGAAAAAGAACATTACGCCATGTTTTTTCTCTTCGAGTAAAACACGAATAATATACTGAGCATTTATTATATATCGAGATAGATACGATATATTTTCCAATATTCTCATCTCCACGTTTTTCATTGTCCCTTATTCCCGTCTATTTATATCGGCGAATATCATGTACATATTTCTGCAGTACTTCGTAACGAAATAGTAAAAAACATCACATAATAAATAAACAGATATAGAAATAATAAAAAGAGGTACTCGAGCAGGGTGTACTATTTTTCGAGGGTTTTATAATGGAACTAGTCCCAAGTTCCCTTGGATTTTATTATGCTCCTCAAGATGGCGGAGGAGGAGAATCTCGAGAGATACCGAGGAGTCACGTGAGAGCTAATGGAAGAAAAGTTTAAAATTCCTAAGAAGCTCGCGGAGAATAAGCTCCGGTTTATTGACGAAAGCAGCCAGGATGCAGGATGCAGGATGCAGGATGCAGGATGCCTGGAGCTAAGAGCTAAGAACAAATTCACTCAAGACGTACTTACAATTATCTCGTTGTACGACACTCGCGCGAATATAACATCATTTCGGTAATATTACCCGACCACTTGTTGTCGTAAAAAGAGACTCCCTTTCGAGCTTTTCCTTACTCGAGTGAAACGTCCTTGGCTCGAATATCCTTCAGTAATTCAACGGCAAAAAGCTCTCTCCTTCTCTCCCTCTCGCTCTCTCGCACTCACAAACATTCCATCATTCTCTCTCTTTCTCCATTGGTGGATGTATTCGCGTGCTTTGCGCCCGAAGAAGATTGAATTACCTACATTCTTCGATCGTCGTAGACTTATCGGACGGCCGAAATCGACTTGTCGAATAAACACGTTAAATTCTGACTAAATATTCCAATATTATCTGGTTCCGCCTAATTTGATTATTCTGTTATTTAATCACTCCAATGGTTACCATAATTAAAACATTTTTATTGTCGAACATCGAAGCAGAGGAATATAATTAAATGAAGACATTTTAATTGTCGATTACGAAGGTAATAAATTATAATGGAATTATTGTCTGCCATTAATTATATCATAATTATTGAGATTATTAAATTGGCCGATTATGAAAGATATTAATTTGTATAATTATAATAATTAGGCGTTTAATATGACGTTCTTTGAAAATGATGTAAATGCAAATATTTGTTATACATTGAAAAAATTCAAGTTAAATAAAGACGAGGAAGATGTCGCATTAAGAAATTAAAATGGTGGAGGTTTCCGGAGGGTCGTGACCTTTTCCTAGCCCCGGGGAATATATCCTATTTCCAGTGACCCGGTGAATTTTCCAGGAAAAATCTGGAACAGATGCAGTCATCGAGGAACATTTGTATCAATGACTGCATATTTCTAGGATTTTTCTCCCGCAAAGCAAACAAAGGTGTATTTATTTCTTTCTCCCGTTTCTACGTGGAAAAGAATCGATGATCCTTGACGCCATCTTGCTTTGCTTTCGATGTATCGATGCATCGACAAGCAATCTTACAACGGAGAATTTGATTATTTTTAATTAGACTGAATTTGAATTTGATAATTCATTCTAACGAGAAAAATCGAAGAATTAAACAACTAATTTTAACACAATCGTAGAGTCAAGAAATTGTTTTTAACACAAAGGTTATATCCGGTAGCAATTCAATGAAGTCGACGAGTAATCTTAGAATGGAGAATTTGATTATTTTAATTAGACTGAATTTGAATTTGATAATTCATTCTAACGAGAAAAATCGAAGAATTAAGGAACTAATTTTAACACAATCGTAGAGTCAAGACATTGTTTTTAACACAACCGTTAAATCCGGTAGCAATTTAATGAAGTCGACGAGTAATCTTAGAACGGAGAATTTTAATTAGACTGAATTTTAATTTGATAATTCATTCTAACGAGAAAAATCGAAGAATCAAGAAACTGTTTTTAACACAAACGAAGAGTCAAGAAATTGTTTTTAACACAACCGTTAAATCCGGTAGCAATTTAATGAAGTCGACGAGTAATCTTAGAACGGAGAATTTGATTATTTTTAATTAGACTGAATTTGAATTTGATGATTCATTCTAACGAGAAAAATCGAAGAATCAAGAAACTGTTTTTAACACAAACGAAGAGTTAAGGAATTGTTTTTAACACAGCCGGTAAATCCAGCAGAAATTGAACGCGTCTGTAAATTCCAACGACCCGTAAATTCATTCCATTATAATGGACGTTATCGGAAAATTACGCCGGCAGCACGCGTATTGTCTCGCTTTGCATTTCGTGCCTTTATCCTCTCATTTCGTCACAATAATTATTATCGCGTCCTCTCGATCTCTCGAACTCTGAGTGGAACCTTTCGTTACACGAAGAGGTGCCCAATCACAGGATGACGCAAAAAAAAAAACATTTATTCCATAATTTATTTGAAATATAATAAAATACCATTTTTATGAAATCAAACATTTTATTAATATTCCCGAATTATGCCATTCGATGTAACAATGCAAAATCCGAATCTAAATTATACAAAGTGTTTGAAATAAATTATGCCGCTTAATTAAATCAGTAATTAGAATCAGTAATTAAATTAGTATTAAATTAGTAATATATGTCTCCATATAAGAAAATGGACGATCTTAAAATTCCGTGAGAAACAACGCCAGGAAAAATTCTTTCCCGGAATATTCACCCCTCGAAGTATAATAATTCGTACAATACATAAAATATTTGCCGTATTATCGCGATTAAAGGAAATATTTCGGTGGTTTATTTCATTTGGGACACACTGTATAAATAAAATCGGAACATTGAATTATCCGAGACACTCGACATCCGTTATAATCGAATATTAATTAAAATGTTAAGTTCAATAATTTCATTAAATAATCGCGTGGCATCGAGTCGAGTAAGTGGTTCGCGTTCGTCTTTAATGCGATCGTCTACTCAATTATTCCCCCGTCATACGTTCCGTAATACGTTCGACAAATTTATTTACTCCGTTTACTACGTAATTTCAGGTAACCACATTTGCGATATTCCGCGACTAATTAATACCTGCAAACAGGCATTATCTCTCTCGCAAAGTCCAACGGGAATTAAGAAGCGTAATACAAAAATGATACGCTATCGTTCGGTAGGTAATTGATGTCAACGATGAAGTAATTTGCGTTCGAGTGTAGCCTTAACTTGCGACATTAGACTCCCGTTATTATAATATATCGCAAATTAATTGATGTTTCTGCTATCATAATTTAACGTGATAATATTGGGTTGGCAAAAAACTTCACGCGGTTTGCATCAGTTTCTGTTTGTTTTGCTGGGAAATCAACGACTTTTATTAACATTGGATTACGAAGCTGTCCAAAATATAGTTCAAATATAACAAGTCAAAACGGACAACATATTTCTGAGTAGAAGATTGAAAAAATATGTAAATTGAATAAAAGTAGCTTCCGATTTATATTTTAAAACCCGAACTTTATTTATGATATCCTAGAAAAGACATTTCTTTTTATGATGACATGGAAACGATGACGCAAAGTGCGCGAAAAGGTTAGATTCTAAGATGGCGCTGATCCACTTAGAATGCATCCACTTGCGATGCACAGATGGCCAGCTTTACGGCGTTATCGAGAATTACTGCGAAACCGTTTATTATTATTAAACTAAATTACTCCACATTTCCATAAGATCTCTTCAATAAGATAAACCAAGTAATAGATAGAGGAAGATGCAGGTGAAGGGTGCATTACAGTAAAACGTACTCGTGAGTCAAGAGAGGTTACCCGAAAATAGAGAACTGGCTGTTTATTTCGGTCGGTGTTGTTTCAAGGTGAAACGTTCGCTGCGCGCTCTCCTTAAACTCTGTCGGTCTCCTTTTACATTTATCGACTTGCATTTTGCCGAAAGTAAATGGATGAAAGGAAAAAGAAAACGAAACCCTTCTCCTTTTCAAGCTCTTATAACTCCTGCAATCTCCGCTATATTTCGCATGTATTTCACCGGCAATCCTTTCAAAGGGATTTTCCATTGCCTTTGGCATTGGTTTAGTTTCGTTAACGCGCGCTTCGAACGGCAATTATTTTAAATTGGTAGTTTTACCGACGCAACGCGATTTCAGTTAAACAAAAGGATCGTAGTTTCAATGGCTTACATCATAAGCCACATCAAACCAATGACCGATGCGACGATTAATATCGAGTGTCTTCGACTGACAAATATAATAGTTCGAACAGTTCGAAGACGAAGCGCGCCGCCATCCGGGAAAGTCAATGTCGTAGGTGCGACAAATTGCAAGTGGATGCAAATTTATGTCCCTCGTAACTCGGTAAAGAAACCGCGAACAAGCCGCGATGCTGATCGCCACTATGCGAACAGTGCAGAAAAAAATTCTTCAAACTCTGCCGGTTTTTTATTACACCGATATTAACACTAGAACTACCGAACTTATACTCGGTTATTTTTATATATTTATTTACAATTAAATTATGCCTCGAGGATTGAAATTGATTAATGGATTCAATTAATTGGGCTATGTATGTCAAATAAAAGTACATCAAATCTGAAATAATGCGTCGTGGTTTACTGGAATAATTCTGAAAAATTTTGTAGAAATTCAAACAATAAAGCACAGTAATTGATTCCAATTTTTCGACTATTTTTACGGGAATAGAAAATTCGACCGTGAAGAGGTTAATGTTGAACTCCATTGTCTCCCTTCCGCAAAATTTCATTTCGGATGCAGAGTAATGCAAGTGTAATGGAGGGTCTGCAGAGAATCTAATCATGATTAAAATCGATAGGTAATCAATAGGTAATCGAAGAGACTTTGTCATCGGAGCGGCTAATGGATGCCGGCTAGCGGGAGGTTCGTCTCGCGATATTTATAGTAGAGTGAATCCTACGTGCACACTTAACGTCGTACGTTCATGTATTTCATATGTATGTATACATTGGCCCGTACCACGCGCCATATTGAAAACGATTTCTGCTTTCCTAACTTCTCACGTGCCGAACCATTTGTCGCCGCTTCGAATACCGCCCTGCTGATCTCGCGAATTCGAAGTGGAACCAGAGAAATGAGGGTGCACCTTGCGAAGCCGCCATCGCGATTAATGAGAGCATCGATTAACCGTCCCGGGACTTACGTGGGAAATTAGACTCGCTCCAACGAACTTATTGCATTAGTTATATTCTAATGTAACTAATGAATTACTTCAGCGGAATAATATTATACAGGGTGTCCAACGTGAAGTGGATCACTTAATTATTTACTTATTTATTTATTCGTCATAATAAACGCGAAAGAATTCTTTAGTCTACAATGAAAAAAGGAAATAGTTATAAAGAGTCGTAGCAATAAAAGAAAAGTAAGGTTAAGTTTCGTTTGAAATTAAATAATGAACAGAAACAGTTGAGATATTTGACGAATTTGTTGACATTGAGTGAGATGCGATTAAAAATTATACGATGATATTCATTTCCGCGTAAAAATATTGGTGACACGGAAAGTTCTGGAAATTCGTGTAGCGCGTAAAATATTTTCCATGTTATCGCGATTGACATTAGAACTACGGATAATATATTCAGATATATTTAAACATTCACTGATATGTCTTTCAAAGTAAGAATGGATAACAAAACAAATGAACGCTAGAACTACCGAACATATACTCAGTTATGTTTACAAATTAATTTATACATAAATTATGATCGGAGGATTTAAGTTAACGAATGGATTCCATTATTTGCGTTAAGTATATCAAATAAAAGTATATCAAATCTCAAAGAACGCGCCGTGGTATATTCGAATAATTTAACTCAAAATGGTAGACAAGTGATTTTGATTCCTTCGGTACTTCTAGTGTTAATAGATTTAATTACTATCGATTTTATTTCTATTCAATTCCGTGGATCCGTCATTTTTACGGTTTCCGTAGTTCCACTGAATTAATATTAAAAGATCGTTAAAAGATTAAATAGCTCGTTTCATACGGGACACCCTGTATATTTGCGATTAAAATGTTTCGCGTGCGACGAAGTTACAATATGATATCGAAGATTACATAAAAGGATTCTGGACGTTAATTAAAGTTACCGCTGGCAGGACGGAATATCAGTGGAGTATCTTTTTGATTAATCAAGATGCGTGCTTTGGGAGGAAACCGGGTTTATTCGGAATCGGTACGGAAAAGAGGGACGTGCTTTGTGGAGTAGGTCAAAGGCGGAATGCAATCGGGAAGAAATGGAAGTACGAGTGGCTTATCGAAATTGCACTCGATGAGCTACGAGAAGGACGAGCAAGGACGATAAGCAAAACTAGAATCCTGATAGGTTTCCTCTCGCGCTTGAACGTCTCCTTAACACTAGAACTGCCAAGATGGTCAAAATGAGACTTGTCTGCCATTTTTAGTAAAATTTTCGAATATACCTCGGCGGATTCTTTGAGATTTGATATACCTTTATTTTATATACGCAAGTTATACTCCAGTTATAATACATATGTATAAGTAAATGTGTAAGCATAAGTGAAATACATAGATTTATTAACCGCCGATTTGAAATAAGATAAAACATACGACGAGGCTCCATAATTCTTTGTATTATTTTGATTGCAAATCAGGATTATGTAGATCGTAATATCGATTGTTATTTCGACTGCGTATTTGATCAGGGATTACGTGTTATTGATTATGAGATTATTATTTTGGCGATTATAATCGTGTCTAAGTAAAATTGTTGTTTAAATACAGGTAAGTCGAAACCGCGTGGTATAAGTGCCGCGTTATATCAAAACGCGTAATATCGAAACTGCGTTGAATATGTGACGCGTAATATCGAAACTGCGTCGAATATGTGCCGCGTTATATCGAACCCTTGTTGCATATGTACCGCGTTACATCGAAACCGCGTTGTATAAATACCGCATTACATCGAAACCGCGTTGTATAAGTGCCGCGTTATATCAAAACCGCGTAATATCGAAACTGCGTTGAATATGTGCCGCGTAATATCGAAACTGCGTTGTATAAGTACCGCGTTACATCGAAACCGCGTTGTATAAGTACCGCGTTACATCGAAACCGTGTTGTATAAGTGCCGCGTTATATCAAAACCGCGTAATATCGAAATTGCGTTGAATATGTGCCGCGTAATATCGAAACCGCGTTGTATAAGTACCGCGTTACATCGAAACCGCGTTCTATAAGTACCGCGTAACATCAAAACCGCGTTGTATAAGTGCCGCGTTATATCAAAACCGCGTAATATCGAAATTGCGTTGAATATGTGCCGCGTAATATCGAAACTGCGTTGAATATGTGCCGCGTAATACCGAAACTGCGTTGAATAAGTACCGCGTAATATCGAACCCTTGTTGTATAAGTACCGCGTTACATCGAAACCGCGTTGTATAAGTGCCGCGTTATACAAGGCTCGCCACAATTTGTGAACCGCTCTGTATATGTACCGCGTTGTACGTAGATTCCTTGTATAAAATGAAATTTTAACGAATATATCTTCGATCACGTTTGAAACGCGATACGTTGCTCGAATAATATTGGCGAAAATTGAGTGATTATAATTATTAAGTCCCGTATAATTATTAAGAACGCAGCAGTCGGAAACTGATAAAAAGAACAAGCGGAAACGCATTGCGAGAAAGGAAATCGAGATTTTACGGAACGACTTTCGTATGCGAGAGATGTGTCAGTTACGTTGGACAGAACGTTACGTCACGCACTAATCTAAGCATACTAAATTCTCCTCCCTGCGAGTACAACCTACCGGCACATTTTAACAAGCACGTATTACTTCTAACTGCCCCGGCAAACTACCACCGATGTTCCAATTCAAATATTAACAGCTTTTTATTTCCTACTGGTTTAATTAAAAAACTTTCTCGTTCGACGCTCCGTGTTCTCCTGGATGTCATACACCAAAATATATCCGCGCGAACGTGTACCGATATAAAATTACAAACTATTCGGCGTGAAACAATTTGGATCGTAATTAAATGTCAGGGGTCGTGATTCGTGTGGAGATCATCGATTTGTGGTGAAATAATATACAGAATAATATATTAAATAAACTTATACCATGTAATGGCGCCGATTTGATCAAAAGTACATGGAAGTTGGAATTAAACTAGTCATTCAAATCAGGGGTACCTGTGAAGAGAGTTATTCCTGGTTATAACTTCAAGCTAGCGAGATGAAAGAAATAATTAATGAAGATAAACGAACTCGAGATAAAGAATGAAATACAATTATTCATGAAGCAATATTTATGCAACAATATTTATCAATCGCCCTAATTTGTCCTCCATCTTGTCCTACGCAGTACTTCACGTAGAATAACATCCTCTTTAATGCGAAGTAGAATGCGACGCAAAAGCAGAGCGAATTTGTTTCTAACATAATATCAATATTAGTAGTATTAATATTAGTAATATATTAATTACTACATTTTTCCCGAAAATAGGACCTGATCTTATTATCAGAATAACCGGAGATTTTGTTAAAAAATGATTTCCGAAAACTGAAATGAAACTGAAATCGAAAAATACAATTCTCGATTTAGTATTTAAATTTTCGCAAAAATGAAGGATATAACAATTTTCCAAAAATAGGACCATGGTATTTTTGGAAAAAACGCACAGCGACTATCAGTTATCTGGGAAGTTTTGTTGTTTAAATACAGGTAAGTCGAAACCGCGTTGTATAAGTGCCGCGTTATATCGAAACCGCGTAATATCGAAACTGCGTTGAATATGTGCCGCGTAATATCGAAACTGCGTTGAATATGTGCCGCGTAATATCGAAAAATACAATTCTCGATTTATTATTTAAATGTTCGCAAAAATGAAGGATATAACAATTTTCCAAAAATAGGACCATGGTATTTTTGGAAAAAACGGACAGCGACTATCAGTTATCTGTGAAGTTTCCGATTGAATTAATTCATTTTTGTTAGATTTTACGTCATAGATTTTAGTTATCGTTTCTTGTTAATAAGATAAATCATTATGTATAGTGTAACGTATAATATACATAATTATACTGATTATATAACGAAGTAAATAAGTTGTTAAGTCTTGCTAGAACGTCATTAAAATCCTGCCGATGATGTCGTAGAGCAATTAACATTACGATGCAATTACGTCGGTGTTACTGACCGTTCGGTAGACTCGATTAACCGGTAAACAAGAAATTACGGAATATCGAGGTTCACGGAGGTGCAATCGAAGTCTACGGAATAACCTTGGCACGGTTCGACGATCCCGACTGATGGGAAAAAACGATAACTCCTACGTACATAAATGGAACAAGATGTTCCTCCAACGAACCGGGTAATTAAAAAGTTGTTCGCGATCGACCGAGCAAAACTTAATTCAAGAAATTTCGCGCTAAATTGATCGATTTACCGAGTCCTTTCTAGTCTGTGAACGTCAGATCAACAGATTCAAAGAAATCGATTCGATTATGATGCTAAGAAATAGTGCAAAGATATTGGTCGGATTATATTGCAAAGAAATAGTGCAAAAATATTGGTTGGATTATATCGCAAAGAAATAATGCAAAAAGATCAGTTGGATTACAATGGCTAGAAGCAAGAACGTGTTCCATCAGATTAACGATCGAGATCATTCTGTCATTAGTTGCCGCTAAACCAATCCGACGGTGGGAAAGTATGGATAGTCGAATCCCATCGCGAAACGCGTAAAAGAAACTGATCCAGGACGAAGGTCCAGGTCCCGAGGGTCGTCTAAATCCATCCCGGGAATCCATTCCTATCTAAATCTTCCAAACACCCAGGTAACCACGGATTCGCAAATAGCTTATCGACACAGCTGATTACATTTTACGATCACCGGGATACCTGATAAATTTCGTCAGCTTTCTCCACTGACATCGATGCATACTTTTCAAGCTCTCGCGAATTAATAAAGCGGTCAATAAAATGTCAAGTTTAATCAACGTTGTCGTTTTTCGGACATAGATTTTATTACGAAATGTCCTGCACGTCCCGACTTTCACTAAATCGTCCTCCAAGATGACATTAAATAAATGTTTTTTTATCTCCTAAGTACCGTGGTAAAACCCTGCCATAAATTCTACGTCGCAGTTTCTCGGACAAAACACTCGCGAGATCGACTGTCCCGATATTTCATTGGAATAAAACGCTCCCGTAAAAACGCCTGGAAAGATGACATCTCAAGAGATGAGATCTTGAGTTAAGATCGCCAATTGTTTCTTGCCAATTTATACTTTACCCCGAAACATGCATATACAGTGTCAAAGAACAATATCCAGTCGCGAGGATTCGTAGTAATAACGGTAACAAATCTGACGGAAAAAACTTACGTTAAATCCTTGATGCAGATAAAGATGGAGCACCTCCAAGCAGCAGGGCACCAAGTGCACAGGAATTCAGCGGATATAAGGGTAGCGATAACGGTGTTGCACTTTCGACAAACGTACCAGCCAATATGCGTCTTCACAAGAGCACCACGAAACACGAGGGTTAACTTGTCTTCCTCGTTTGCTTCCCCCTTTTTTGTTCGTCCTTTTATCTGGTTACTGCACGAACGCACGTAAGTACACGATGCAGGTACTTCCAAGGGAATATCGTTCGGTATTACTTTGTACGTGCGAAGATGAAGAGTGAATCGAGGTCGTGGAAACCGGTGGATGATGGTACACACATCAGGCACCGTGTTGGTACCGAATAAAAAAGGTATGCACCCATCCGACGCGCGCACTATCTTCCTTACGCGGACTCCTGTTTACTACTGACACAAAGCTTCCTCGAGGTGTGTTAGGTTGGCAGCCGACACGCACCGGGAACCAAAGAGGACCACCGGAGAGAGTGCAACAGTTGCTCGATTGTGGCGCCGCGTAATGTTCGTCAACCATATTAAAAAGGACCCGGTAAAACGAGGGATAAAGAACGGAGTCGATAACCACCAATCTTCAACCCTTATTTACAGGGTAGGATATTAGTTTTCCAAGAAACTCGTATTGTAACAACACGAATTGTATTATTATAATACTCGGAGGTCACGTTTGGTGACGGTTGATTCTACGGAATAGATTGTATCGATGGACAATTATAGGATCATCGGCTTCGGCGGTAATGTTGGATGCGATTGGATTAAAGAATTGTTGTTAAGAATGCTTCGTTGTGGTTCCTGGTGGTAGAAAATTTAATAGTCTATTATTTGTCGCATCGTACAGTCTTGTTGTTTGTCATCGGTGACAATTTGTCACCATTTACTTAGGATTAGATTCTGCTGGATTTTTGAGCGTAAGTTTGTCATGTTTTTCGCCTCCTGCGTGGAAGAGGACTTGACAATATACGCGTGAAAGGATTCTATTAAACATACTTCCTCGTATAAATCTTCCTCCGTCATCTCCACGATATGAGCGCATTCGTGTAATAACCACCGGAAGCTTATCGGCAGAGACTTCTCGAATACTTCAAAGTTCTTTGGTTTCACCCGGCTGAAAATGCAGTGATACATCCAGTAATCTTTGAAGGGTCGACAAAATTGAAGTTTACCGGTCAGTTTGACTTCGGTCTTAATATCCGTTTCATCTTCGCACAGCAGCGATATTTGACTAAGATTAAAGACTTCTGTTAAATTCCCGAGAGCACCATCGATATCCACATCGTCCGCCATTAATGACTTATCGTTCTGAATTTCATTGAATTCTTCCTCGATGAAATTATTGATTGTAGAAAAAGGATCATCCTCGCTCTCGTTGTCTTCTATTTTCACAGAAGCTTCATCTTCGCTCTTAATAAAATGACCCTTCGAATTCCGTTCAGGTTCCAATTTTATTCTTCTTTTAAACCTCGCTCTTCTTGTGGTTTCCGGTCTAACTATCGATTCTCTCTCCGTATGCAATAATCGTAAATTATATTTCTCGCAGAACTTCGGTGCCAACAATTTTTCTGTCTTCGCGTTATCTGTGACATTCCTAAGAATTATCTCCTTATCATCGACTTCCGAATCGCTGTCGTTTGGGATCGCTAATCTCCCGTCCGGTAAGACTTCGGTAAACGCAAAATCGCTGCCTAATTTAGAGTTTCGAAAATCGCTCATTGAATTCGTAACGTGATCATAATACTGTTCCTTTTTTACATTCAAGTTCATTTTACACGGAATTTTTCTCTGAACGTAATCACTAAAACTTTCGATCTTTCCGATTTGCTTTTCATCCGCGTTGGTTTCATCCTGGACTTCCACGGGTTCTTTCAATTCGTCTATACTCGGCAGTCTAGCTTGTTCAAACGGAGGTACAAATTTCTCGAGGAAATGCAAATTCGTATCGATAATATCCAACTGGATTTTGCACTGTTTCGCAAGCTCCAGCAAACTAAAATTCAAAGTGACAACCAATTACATAAAACACGCAGATACGTTCGAGATGAACCCAGCGTAAAAGATTTACTTACGAATACGGTTTCGTCATATATCCGACTTTCGTAAAAAAGAAATCATTCTGAAGAATGCGAGGAAGAGTATTAAGAGGGTCGCTCAAAAGTTGTTGCAAATATGAATGCAACGGTGTCAAAGACGGTGGAAAAATGTCGATTTCCTTCGGTGACATATCATTGTCGCTCAGATTATATATATGTTTTCTCATTGCATCCACAAGATCTTCCGGTAAACAATTTTTCTGAGTGGACACCTCGGGCTCCGTCCTCTCACCCTTGGAATTAATGAAATCCAGGAATTTCATGTATAAACCATCGATGCCATGCGTATCGGAACAATATTTCAATTTAGTTGGGAAATGCGAATGGACTAAAATCGTCTTCCTACACTCGATATATTTTTGCCATTCTTGAAAGTCGAAAAGTTTTGCGTCGAGTAAGCCCCGCTCAATGGCTACGCTGCAAGAACAATGGCCGCCGTTAAGAGTCAACTTACTGCAGTTGAATGATTCGTGGACAATCAGTTTATATTTACAGCAAGAATAATGGCAGCCGCATAACATTCTTTCATCGTAGTCTAAATAAACCTCGGATTTTCTGTCATTTAAAGTAGCCCCGGAAAAAATGAAATCATCTGCTATCGCGGCATAAGGCATTGTATCGGAGGTAAAATACGAGGCCCAAGAACCGTTCGACTGAAGCACAATTCCGCCACCGGTTTCTTTTAACGTATCGTACATGTAAGACAAATGTTTACATAAAGATTCTTGCGGCGGATAATCATTCCCGATATCTTCCACTATAGATCGTGATAAGCCAAGTCGCATTATAGATTCCCCGTGTCCAGTGAGGGAACAGCCCGCAATTTTATCAGCAAACGTACCGCAGCCTAACAACGCGGAGTCACCAACCCTTCCAACTAATTTCCGGTTTAAACCACCGGTAGTAGTACCCGCGGCGATTCCGCAACCATCGAAAGCGACGCAGCCAACAGTGCCCAAACAGTCTGGAAAGATTTGATACTACAATTTTGTTTACTAATGTAACAATTAGAAATCAGTTCGGTAACTGCGTGAATTTACCCGTAAATATTTTCGCGCACTGTGATATTTCTGGATTGCAAACGTCTTCTGCATTGTTTGATTCGGTTAATTTATAAGTTAAATATGAAGTGGGTGCAATCATGTTTCCCTCCGATAAAAAGTTTAATTTAGCTTGCTTCGCTAATTGTTTGGCACCTTCGCCGACGAAGATGGAATTTGGGAAATGTTGCAATACGTGTTTAGCCAGACTTATCGGGTGTTCTATGTCGGCAACTGCTGCTACGGATCCGCATTGAAATGATAAACCGTCCATTATGCTGGCATCCATTTGAACGTTTCCTGTGTTATTGTTTTTAAATAATTATACTATTTGGTAATCGCGCGAAATGCTACTTTGACAAGGATACCTGTTTCATTTAATGCAGAGCCGTAACTGCAATTAAAGAATTCATCGCACTCGAGCCACCACAATGCTGTTTCCACAGCCTCTATCGCACTTTTACCATTCATTAACTTTTTATATCCATTAGCGGCGGCTTTCTTGCAGGATGTTATTTTTTCGATGATTATGGAATCGTCGCAGTTTCCGGCACCGCCGTGCACAATAATACGCGGGGCACTACGGTGTTCGCATTTACATTCACCGTTTCCGAACTCATCGATTAACACATCGTCGGAGGATTGATACGAGTTATTTGTTTGCTGATAAAATCTGCCTTTTCCGTGCTGCATTTTTTATCCGAAGCATTATCTGATTTAATTAAACGGCAATCAAATTAATCGCGAGCACTTAAGTTTGCCGATACTATTCGAAAGTGTGTAGACTCGGAAAATGATGTTTGAAAAATGCCACGAAACATTGTATGAATTTGAGGTTTAAAACAGCCGAAGACGGATGTTATTTTCTGACTTACCCGCTGATTCTTTCCGCGACTCTACTTATTTGGTATTCCGTTATTCCGTCTAGAGCAAATAGTATTTTTAGTACTATTATAATGAATGCCATCGCGCGACCCTCGTAATTCGGAATGCACGATTTTTTCTCGTCAAATCTCATTTTGGGAGGCGATAGTGCTATCAGTCTTTCGGTATACAATAATATACCTCCTAGAATTATAGTTTTATGTAAGACAAAATCGCCGAAAGTTAAACGTCGATATTATGAGAAACCTTATACATACTCGGTAAACCTAATTCCTGGCAATAACGATTAATAAGGGGTACTAAATCGGGACATATTAAGTCCGAAACCCCAAGAAATTTCGCCATACTGGCGACTATTCGTCGCATTCCTTTGTGGGTAATTTCAACGCTTTGCGATAGAAAATTAATATCGCTTTTCGTTAACGTTACTTCCGGTGGAAGTAGATGGTCCAACTTATAATACGATAAATGACCCTCCCGACCATATCTATACGATATAATATATTCTTAAATATCTGTCCCTCGAAATCTCCAAATAAACATATATAAAGTATTAACAAATACCTCAACATATCTCCTAAATGAATCGGTTGATTATGAAGTCTTAAAGCTATATAGAGAATTGCCCAAAGGCGCATTGGCGTAATTATGCTGGGTCCAATTTTATACTGAGTACTCGTATGTTTCTCTTTATATCTTGCTCGTTTACTTCTCGGAATCTTTTTCGACATGCTTTTAATCTTATTTATCTCATCTTTTGCGTGAGAACTGTACTGTATTCTGGAACAAAATTCGGATGCTGCAGTCTTTGGATTTCTCGCGAGAATTAATCGTAGTAATTAAGTACATACTTTCCCTCGTTATCCGAGGATTTTATTGAACTAGACTGAACACTGTATAGACTTTGACTAAATGAACTGACGGCATCGCCCTCGGTACTTGCTTGGGATTGTAAATATCTATCATATTCGGCGTTTACCATAAGTCTCTGTAAAAAGGATGGTTGCAAATGTACAATAAAAATTTATAGGTATTTCATTCGCCGTTGAAATAAATCGCACAGAATTACTTTGCTCTTATTTAACTCCCTGAAGGAGCTTCCTTCGCTCTGAAAGTCGGAGAACATAGAAGTGTTCGTACTGCTTCCTGTTCTCCTGCGCTTCCTAGATCTCTTTTGCGCTTGGACCTTGCCATAAATAATTTCAGCGTCTCTATAAAAATAGGGTCCTTCAATATGGCGATATAAATTAACGTTTAACGCTTTGGTAACGTGACAATGTTTATTGGATATTTTGACGAAAGGTCCAAGGTACCTTCTGTTATATTTCCTAGCGAGTCTCGGAACGCATTTCTTTCGAGTCGATGTAAAAGCTACTTCGATTTTTCCTAGATATGTTGCCCATAATTGTAGTATCGTTAACTTTATGTCAGCGGGAACACCTAGTTCTATCAGTTCATTGGTCAAACCGATTAAAACAAAATTATATAATTCCCAAGTGGTCCAACCTAATTCCTCTCCTAAATATTTCAATGAAAATTACAATATAAACATATTTCGAATATTTATAAACTATTGTAGAGAGTGCATGCAAAGCTTGTTTGTAATATTTATTTAATAATATAATAATCGTTTACTATATTGCATATGGAATAATATAACATTAGGTTGGCCACTAAGTTCGTGAAGTTTTAACTTGCGAATAAAAGGCGATTTTTATTCGATTTGGTATATTTAGACAATCGTCTTTATTCCATAATAAATCGTTTATTTTGATTTACAACTTTCTCTTATTTTTCAAAAAATTTGGTAATTCCGCGTTATATAAAACCCTCGATTTCATCGCAAAATAGGAACGCAAACCGCGCGAAAATTCTGGCCAAGCCAATTCAATAATTAAAGGGTTCTAAGGAATATTGTACTTGTTTTCTGATTTATAGAGATTTAAATAAACACCTGATTTTTCTGATCTCGTTCGTTTAATCCTCGTCTTTCGCAACCGCGTCATAGGGTCATAACGTAATTCGAAAACTTCTTCCCTAACATCCTAGAATATATAAATTACTGTATAATCATAATCCTCCGAAGAAAGAAGATGTTATACTTTTTTAAATGCCCTACCTCATTTTGTGTCTGGCACGTTACACAAAAGAAGTAGCCGGCATCTTTATAGAAGTCGTTGCCGCCACAAACTTTGCATTTCTGCATTTTATTTTAAATCAATGACTCCCGATAAATTTTTACGTTTGACAACGCACGTGTTTCTTGGCCTCGTGTTTACATGATCCCTTCAGCTAAATCTGTCTCATGCTTCCCTCTGCACTTCCTCTTTCCAGGAAATTTAAGTTTCGCGCAATTTTAAATATATCAGAGTCGTTAATTGGGATGCGTACTTCTAAATCACGGTTTATCGTTATATATCAATAACAAAATTTATACTCTAATAATGAAGAATACAATTACAGACGAGATATAAGGCAACCAAGCACGGAACGGGTTTTCGTGATTCCAATAAAAAATTACCGACGTCGTCCAATTCGAAGTAACAAAAGGTGCCCTCTGCAGAAATGAGTAAAAAACTATGAGCTAGGCGCACATTGTACTTCAGAAAAAATTACGAGGGTATACCTTCAAAAATCGTCAAACAATTAAAGTCGCCAGAATCGCTCCTAAATGGACGAAATCCATGGTAAATGATGTATAAACATATTCTAGGACGATTTTGGGTCGAAAGAAGTGGTTTAAAAATTTATTTAGCCAAAAAATGGGTCGACCCAAAATCGAGAAAATGTGAAGGGGTATATCTTCAAAAATTGTCAAAAAATCAAAGTCGCCAATTTCGCTCCTACATGGCCTAAATCGATGGTATATGATGCCTAATGATGTTCTAGGACGATTTTGGGTTGAAAGAAGTGGTTTAAAAATTTTTTCGGGCGAAAAATGGGTCGACCCAAAATCGCAAAAATGTGAAGGGGTATACCTTCAAAAATTGTCAAAAAATCAAAGTCGCCAATTTCGCTCCTACATGGCCTAAATCGATGGTATATGATGCCTAATGATGTTCTAGGACCGTTTTGGGTCCAAAGAAGTGGTTTAAAAAATTTTTTGGTCGAAAAACTGGTCGACCCAAAATCGGAAAAATGTGAAGGGGTATACCTTCAAAAATTGTCAAAAAATCAATGTCGCCAATTTCGCTCCTACATGGCCTAAATCGATGGTATATGATGCCTAATGATGGTCTAGGACCGTTTTGGGTCCAAAGAAGTGGTTTAAAAAATTTTTTGGTCGAAAAACTGGTCGACCCAAAATCGGAAAAATGTGAAGGGGTATACCTTCAAAAATTGTCAAAAAATCAAAGTCGCCAATTTCGCTCCTACATGGCCTAAATCGATGGTATATGATGCCTAATGATGTTCTAGGACCGTTTTGGCTCGAAAGAAGTGGATTAAAAATTGTTTCGGGCGAAAAATGGGTCGATCCAAAATCGCAAAAATGTGAAGGGGTATACCTTCAAAAATTCTCAAAAAATCAAAGTCGCCAAAATCGCTTCTAAACGACCCAAATCGATGGTAAATGATGTATAAACATATTCTAGGACGATTTCTGGTCGAAAGAAGCGGTTAAAAAATTTTTATTAGTCAAAAATGGGTCGAAACCAAGATGAAAAAATGTAAAGGGGTACACCTTCAAAAATTGTCAAAAATGAAAAGTCGCACAAATCGCTCCTAGACCGTCCAAATCGATGGTAAATGATGTATAAACATATTCTAGAACGATTTTGGGTCGGAAGAAGTGGTTTAAAAATTTATTTAGCCAAAAATGGGTCGACCCAAAATCGAAAAAATGTGAAGGGGTATATCTTCAAAAATTGTCAAAAAATTAAAGTCGCCAATTTCGCTCCTACATGGCCTAAATCGATGGTATATGATGCCTAATGATGTTCTAGGACCGTTTTGGGTCGAAAGAAGTGGATTGACCTAGCAACCATACAAATTTTCAATAAAATGAAAACACGATTTGTTTGAAATATCCTGTAATTTTATATCAAAAAGAGTCATTAAATTCCACATTTTATTTTTGCATTATTCGTACTAAAAATATAAACACCTATTTTATTTGTTCGATGGGTAACGTCACCAGTGACACGAAAACACTTATCGAGTTTTAAAGCCCGATAACTCTGGAATTACAGATGCCATTGCATGCTTGATATATTTATATCTCGTCGGTGCAATTACATATGTAGCTAGTAAATACATATGTATATAATATGTACATAAATATCGCCATCTTCTGGCTCATAGAAGAGTTTTTTACGAAGGGGGTGGGGAGATGTAAACAATATTTTGCGTACCCGTTTGTAAACCGTTTGTGTCAACCGCGAAGTGGACAGGCTTTAACGCTTCAAATCTGGAGAGCGCTATATTCAAGAAAACTTCGAAATTCGACGCCGAAAAAATTCCATTACGCGCGAAAAACCGCGAAGATCGTTTTGCAAATGTGTAGAACAACGTCCTAACCCTTTGCCCTTTCCATCTAAATATACCTTTCGGAGAAAGTCATACATCAAGAACAAGTAGAAGAATGTATGTTTTACCTAACGTTTATGAAGAATTCATATCGGGAAGCAAACCTATTATTGATACCTGACAATTCGAGAATGATATAGTAAACGATGGCGGGACTTATATAGATCGTGATTATGGAGTATGACTCTGCGTCGAGTTGCGAGGATCGTTTAAGGAATTTAGAAATTTCCGATGATTCGTCGTGTTTAAGGAATTCCCGTGAAAACGAGTGTACTGCGAATGTTCCTGGTTCTACGCCATGGCATTCTCTTCAAGTTGTATCCGCCCAGTCGAAAATACGACTGGACCAAACAAACAAGAGTCTCTCTTCCCAAGTGATGGAGTACTATCAAAAGTACTCACAGAGTTCGAATTTGGATCAATATTTCTCTTTGCCGACTACAAGTACACCTCCGGAAGCCGTTAAATACTATTACAGTATATACGAGTTGAACCCTAAATTGGGTGCGAATAGGCAAGATTGTATAGGCGAAGAGTATAACTTAAGATCTTACGTACCAAGAGAAAGAAGAAGATGGGTTAGGCCACCACTGATCGGACAGTCCTCTAACGCAGAGACATCTTCCAGATACGTTCAACCTCTCACCGATCCTCAGTCACCTTCTCCTGATTTAAAGAGAACCACGCCAGAAACAATACCAGAGGAGAAGAACGAAACTCAAGAATCATTACTTGACAATTCTGAAAGAAAAATATCTTCCCCTACCTCCAGTATCGCATCCCACAAACCATTGGAATGGGACAGCGGAGCAGATGTTGGATACTATAACACATTACCGCATAATAAACAGAATAATAAGAAGTTGAGTACTATAGAACGGATGGCACTGGCTAGAGGTTGTTCCGCAGCTCTGAGATTGGATCCAGAAGGCACAACGGAGTCTGGAATCTCAGGGAGACTTACCGGAGTTCAAAGAACCGCTAAATTATCGAATGTACCTGATGCTAACTCGACACCACTGGGTGGTCCTACTGTCGGCAACGGCTCTGAATCGGAAAGCGAAGTGGAGATTACTCCGATCGTAAAGAATCACTTACCAGGCATTATAACGGGAAACGATATCAAATCGAACGAAAGGAACATCAGCAAAGACAGCAAGCATCAAGAGCCGGTTTCCCAAAGTCCAAGAAAGGAGCTTAATCATGATACACCAAAGTCATCGTTTACGTTTAAAGTGCCATTGGTAAAGTATTCGACCGAAGGGAGGAAAGTAAAAGCTAAGCAAAATATAAATAAAGAGAATCTCTGTCCACCTACTTCTCCTTTAAAGAAGAGTACATCCATGAACACGTTACTTATACCACCATCACAAATTTCGTTGAAGAGAAGCCAGAGCGAATTAAATCTTTACGCCAGAGACAAAAATAAGACTGGCTTACCTTTGATCTTTAATTCTACATCTTCTATCGCAACGGTTGTAAACAAACCATCTACTTGCGACAAAGTTATACAGACCAGTATGAATGCGTACGCTCAAGAATCTGTAGGCATTCAGGTATCCGTGTTGGAGGAAGAGAAACCCCCGTTACCAAAGAGAGGAACAAGTTTGCAGAAAAACTTACACTCGATTCTAAAAAATCCCAAGGGTACGTATAAAATCCATAATGTAAAAGAGCAAGTCTCTCAAAGCGAATCTCGTAAAATAAGTCCCAGAGAATATGATAATGAAACAAAGGTACGTCGCAGTAGTTCGGAACCATCACGAACTGGTTCCAAGTCTCATACACCGCAACCGGAGGAAACGGAAAATATAACCGGGAGAGCGAATAGTTTCGAGTACTTTCCGGGTCACATTTATGAGAATGTTCCGAACGGAAGTAGCAGTCATGTTTCTTCGACGGATACCGGTAGATCGAATTCGACTTTACCAAATACAAGCTCCAGTATTAACGAGAAACTTTGGGGCGACTCGGATAGTTTAGTACGAGACTTGGAACGAAGCGTTAATATCTTAAAGAGCCTCGTCGATGCTAATAAATGCGATAAGGCGGTTAAAAAGAGATTGATACATCATGTTGTTAAAAGACTTATAACTGCCAAATATACCGACGATAAGATCGAACATAATTTGGAAGACAACGTTCCATGGAATCCGGATGATGCTAGAAACAAAGTATACAGAGCGGAAATTCTTCAGGCATTAGCTAAGAAACACAGCACCACAGACTCCTCCGATGATTGGAATCCGCAAACAAAGAATACAATCGTTCGGAAGTCCGTAGGGAATGTTAGGGAAGCGATAAAACAAGTTGCCGCGGAGAGCAGCAATAGTGATAAGTTTGATAAGAACACGGACAGAACGGAAACCGACGGTCGAAAAGCGAGAATGGGTTTGAGAGCTGACGATTGTCATCAGGATGGGAATATCTCGACGAACACAGAAAAAACCGAGAGTTCCGAGTGCTTCTTCCCTCAGAGAAGTCACAAAACCAACAAAGTACAAGATATATTTTGTTTGAAGGACACGTGCAAAGCACGGCGTGATAATTCGTCGTCAACGAACAGCACTCCGCCTGATCATAATAGAATGTTGTTAGACGCGGTGGTAATCAATCGGGGACAAGGAATTCGGTCGAGTAATAATTCCGAGGAAAATATGGATTGGAGATTGCTGACTACGCTTTCCGAGCGGCAATTCGAGATGCGAAAATGTAGCAACTCTGATTCTGGAGACTCGAAATTAGTAAGTTATGCCGAGATGGAAAAGAGAAACCAGTTGCTTTGGATCACAAATGAAATCAGTCATCTATGTAGCTTAAAAAAGTTATTGGAGCAACCACGGAAATTAGAGAGACACGGTTCACCAAGGAAATCAAAGTCGACGAGTTTCAGATCGAAACTTATCCCATCACTTAATCCACGATTACATGGCGGAGGTAAAGAAAGCAATTACATGGATGGAAACACATCGAATGTCCAAGGAAACTTCGCCGAGGAACCTTGGTCGTCTCATTGCAATTTAGCGGCTTCCCAAGCAACAGGTGTCACTAGCAACAGTGTTATTCAACGAATAAAAAAGCGAAATAGTTGCGCACAAACAGCGACAAATGCCACCGGCGCGCATTCGAGAACCGGCGGGGAAATTGTTTCCGCTCGAAACGCGCCGAGTTCTACGATTAAATTCGTAAACACCGGAGTACAAACCCTTCCACAGGAAAGTCCTGTGGCGCCGACATTGATACAGTCGGAAATCGTGCATTACATCAAATGTCCAGCGCACGATTCGCTGATGCACTTTCAAAATGGATGCAAATGCACCGACCAAGCTTGCCAGTCCCAGAAACATCCCGTTCAAAATGTTCTAACTACTTGCATACATTGTTTCCAGGATCAAAATCAAGCGCAGTCTGTTGCCAGTCGAATTCAGAAGGTTCATGGAAACGCGGAATACTTGCCCGAGGACAGAGCAACGCAGACGCCATTGAATCAGACGAATAGCAGTAGCGCAAACTCACCGGATGTGACGCATCATTGCTCCAGCCGAGAAAGTAATCAGTTTAAACAAAAGGAGGCTAAGAACCAAATAAATGCCTCGAAGTCGAGATACATTTGCGAGTGTAAAGTACCGCGTACTTGTCAATGCTCCAATGAATGTAGATGTGGGATTAATGGCGTCGAGGAGAAAAGAGTTTTCACGAAAGTACGTCCATACTGTTCCACGCAAATCGGTGGGGTCGAAGCTGACGGAAGTACTTTGAAGTGCGAGGAATGTCAATCGAAAGTATTTCATTCGCAGGATAAAAGAGACGCGAAGAGATGTAGCTGTACAAATGTTTGCGAATGCGAGAACGAACGGTTGAAGAAGGGTTGCATTCCCGGCAGGACGAACACAAAGTATCACACGGGGAGCAACGAGTGTGCACAGGGTATTAGTAATCAAAATAATGGTACAAAGGCCTGCGAATGCTCGAGCGATTGTACCTGCGAGAATAATCGCGAAACGGAAACGCACAATGGGAAACTGTTCTGCGATTGTCACGCGGGGAAGCCACAGTACAATGAGATTCGTCATTACGGATATTGCGCGAAGTCGCAGGTACGTTCTTATTGCTCGGGTACCGTGCAAAGTAACGAGAGCACTCGTCACCGGAAAGAACAGAATCCCGCGAAATGTAACTGCGAGAAGGATTGTATGTGCGGCAATAAACTTAAGCAAGTCGAAGAAAAGACGTACAATAGAAGTTGTAAACCTAATTATACCAGTGAGACACATAATAATGATACCAATAGAAATTGGAAGTATTGTCGTTCATGCGGCGTATCTTATCAGGAGACAAAGAAATGTAACTGCCAGCAAACTTATCCGAAAGCTGTTGCGTACGAGTTATCGTTTACGCATGAAAATGCGCCCAAAAATGATAATATCGATGTATCACCGAAAGCGCCAGCGAGTCTTCCTTCGATTGGTGGGAAGATAAGCGGTTGCGCTTGCGAAGTGATTAAGAAAATGAACTCGAATAAGGTGTCTCAACAACTGAGTACTTTACAGGTAAATAGTTGGAATTAATAAACGATGAATGTTGGTTACATCTTTTGTGCAGGAATCTTATAAGATTGTTATACTCCAGGATTATTTGTCGAAGAATAAACCTGAATTCGTGGGAAACGCTGAGACACGAAGACAGTATTTGTCGGAGATCTCGCATCTGCGACAATTGCGTAAAGAGAAACGTATTCAATTACTAGCGATGGCCAGTACATCGAATATCGCGAAGTCACCTAAGGTGAAATCTAAATCTACAGGTAGATCAATTAAAAAGTTAATTATTAATTGGCCAGAATCAAAGAGCTCAATTGTGCCGGTAATTATGAAAGTGGTCCAAGTAAATCACTTTGCCGGCAGGAATGATTAAAAGGTTTTTCGATTATAAATAGATAGAATTTTCAGTTACAATTTTAAATGGTGTCTTTCGATACCGTTCGTAGAAGTAGTGTCAAGAGGCATAGACAAAGAGTAACATAGACCGCTTTCATAATTAGCGAAACAATTAGTAATTATCATTCCCTATTCTCCGAAAATTTGTGTCACAGTCTGCTCCCAGAAAAAAGTCTCGGAGGAGGAAATGAAGGAGAGATTACGAAGGCGTTACCTTCGGCTGAACGAAGTCAGACTCAAACGCCGACAACAAGAACGGCAAGAAGAGGCACGTCGTAACAAACTCATGGCCAAAATTTTTTGTAAAAAACTGCAGCAAAAGGTACTCAGGGGCCAAGTAGATTTGTCTCAAAGCGTTAGCGTTATATCTAATATATAACGTCGAAAGATATTTACGTTTATATAACATAAACGATACGTAGTTCGAGCCTTAAACGAACAATGAAATATACATCGTTTTCATTCTTTTCCCAAACGCGTTACAAGGATGAAGTTCAACCGGTTTATCTTGAATTCTTATTATTTCACAGCATCGACTTTTGAGCTGTATTTCCGGCATCATAATTTATTTACTTCCTACATGGAATCTCGATGTTTCGTACTAACATTGTTTTACGATTCATTTCGTACCTTATTTATAAGACGTGTTTCGAGGACTAACATCTCATTCTGTTCATTAATTATTAAGGAATCCATTATGAATATCGCGAGGTTAATCGCGAGATACGAATCAATGGAAAGTTCGAATTTTCCAAGTAAATATGTTCGCGCTTGGCGGACATCGTTGTATATCGTAATGATACGAATTATTAGGGGAGCGTTGTTTTTACGTGTTCGAGGAAAGTTTATAGTATTTATAGAAATTTCAAGACCGCCGTCTTGCCAAGATATTTTCGTACAATCGAATAGATTTAGGAGCACAGTCTCGTGACTTAGGTTTAAAAGATACGCGGTTATCTTTAACGTTTAATTTCGTGCCGGTACCACCGATCGCGAGGAACGCGGATGCTTTAACACGGCGAACGTAGTTTATTAGTACCTGAATCACAGTACACAAACCTTCGTTGTTCGTAAGATTTAGATATTCATTCGCATCTTTCTAATGTTTTACCTTTTTGTATGACAATTATACTCAGTTAGTTATTAAGAATAAAATGGATCTGTACGATGAACCGTGGGTACTATTTATTCGCTGTTCCTTCCATAAATAATAAACACGACGACGCAATTCATTAAAAAGGAATATAATTCTGTACGTACTGTTATTATCGACAAAAAATTGCCGTGGAAAAATCGCAGAAAGTAAGCTTTACATTATTTACATTAACAAAGGATAATTAAGTAAGGTGAAACAGTAAAGTACGGATAATTAAATATTTACACGAGTATAATACACTAAGTCGTAAGTAGCGTTCCAAGAAGGTCAGAAGCTATAACTTTTTACGAGGAATTAGAGTGCGCAATGCAACGCCCGATTTCACTTTGTTCGGACGATTTTTTTTATCTGTCCTTCGGGTTAGAATAGGAATGATAATAAATAATAGCAGATAGAAATAAATAATGTCAGATGAATAATAATAATGGAATCGAAGATGTTCGTGAGTATTGTATGGTTGCTGAGAATTCATTGGCAAGAATTTTTTCTGGGAGAATTGGAAGGAACGATCGTGCGAGGGAAAAAAAGTCCCGAATGATCGTGGACAACCTTGTTCCAGTAAAGAAGTACTCGAAGAAAAACGTATCAACAATGTTCTTATTTTTTACTGCTTTTTACCAATTACTGGTTAGTCTATATAACGAAGATTTGTGACTTTCGAGTCAGTCGATTGTTTCTCCCCCGAGTCGATTGTTCTACCGTAAATATTGGAAGAATATTAATTTGACTAATTTAATTCTAAATAATATTCAACTGAATAATATTAAATTGCATAATTTTAATCTAAATAATATTAATTTGAATAATTTTAATCTGAATAATATTAAGTCAAATAATTTTAATCTAAATAATATTAATTTGAATAATATTAAGTTGGATAATTTTAATCTAAATAATATTAATTTGAATAATTTTAATCTGAATAATATTAAGTCAAATAATTTTAATCTAGATAATATTAATTTGAATAATATTAAGTTGGATAATTTAATTCTAAATAATATTCAACTGAGTAATATTAAATTACATAATTTTAATCCAAATAATATCAATTTGAATAATTTTAATCCAAATCATATTAAATTGAATAATTTTAATCGAAATAATATTAATTCGACTAATTTTAATTTAAAGAATATTGATAAGAATAAAGTTTTAAATAGTATTAATATTGAAATCCCATGAAAACAAATAGTTTTGTAATCAAATTAAATTAATTCCAGTCTCCAATCGAATGCCACGACTCTGGTTCGCAAATCAATTTTCGAAGTCGGTTCTCGCGGCTCTAATAAACGATCATTATAAATAAACCAAAACATTATATACTTGAGAATTATTAAGCACAGACATCTGCAAATTTCTTATTAAATTTGCAAAAATCGGAAGGATGTCACCTCAGCTTAAAAACGTTGACAATTTGGACCAAATTCTGAGAGACGAATTTACCGCTGAATTTCGGAAAGGATATGTCACCGAAAAGGGAGTGTGTTTACCTGAAAGGTATCAAAGTTTCAAGCGAGAAATCGAGGATTTCGAAGTCAGGGATGACGATATATGGATCTGCAGTTTCCCTAAGACAGGTGAAACTTCATTGTTTACTTCGCGCACTTTTATTTCTGTACTGCAATGCATTGTTTTCGAAAGAATTGAAAATGAAGTAAATATCACTAGGCACAACATGGACGCAAGAAATGGTTTGGTGCATCGCCAGTGATTTCGATTTTGAGTCAGCCAAGGTTCCTTTACCCGAAAGGTTTCCATTCTTGGAGTAAGTTTTATTGATTATTATTTATTTATCATCGAAAATTCATGTTCAATTTTGATTATTCAATTAATGTATTCGTCCAGGCACTCCATATTGTTCGACTACACAACGATAATGCCACGACACCCCGACTTAACGTTACACGAATTGGCTTCCGACAGCGTTAATTACGTGAAAAATTCTCCCAGTCCGAGATTCATTAAGACTCATTTACCCTTCCATTTACTTCCACGGCAATTAAGAAGCGGAGAAAAACAAGCACGGATTATTTATGTCGCTAGAAATCCAAAAGACACCTGTGTATCGTATTATCATCATTGTAGATTAATGGAAGGGTACCGAGGCGATTTCCAACATTTCTGCCGCCTTTTTTTGGCTGGGAAACGTACGTTTTATTTTCACCTAAATATTCGACTATTTTATATTCAGCGTTGACGGAAGTTTGCACAAATTTGGAATGTTTAAATTCGCCAGCATTCTTCGAAGACGATGTTGCATTGTTTGTATTTAATCTTAAATCCACGAATATTGGTTTGCTTCATTTCGACATTTTTTTAAATTCAGAAATATTGGTTTGGTCCACTTTAGGAATTTTTTAATAGAAAATGTTTAAACTCGTAAATATATCTTTGTTCCGTTTTGGGAATGTTAAAAATTCGCGAATATTGTTTTCTACATTTTGTAAATTCGCATATCTTCGAAGTCACAATTGCGCTGTTTGTGTTTAAAGTTTGCTTCGCTCCATTTTGGGAGCACGTTCTTGGATTCTGGACCAAGAGAATGGATAATAATATTCTGCTGTTAAAGTACGAGGATATGAAGTCGGTAAGTGGGAAACCTTGAATTTTATTGGTGAACCGTTAGAAGAATTACTCTAAATTGAATATAAAAAGCGGAGCACTAACGCGAGCGTGTTATCAAGGACTTGTCTACCGTGATAAAAAATACGGCGTCATGCTTGAAGAAAGACAACTTGTCCGCGGATCAAGTCAATTTATTATTGAATCATCTGAGTTTCGCAAATATGAAGTCGAATCCAGCAGTAAATTACGAGGAAGCCGTGGAAATGAATAGAAAGCTGAAATTAATCGACGTCGATGGAGAGTTCATAAGAAGCGGAAAAGTTAATCAGTGGAAGCGAGAAATGACGGAAGACACTATCGAACACTTTGATCAATTAACGAGGGACAAATTAACGTCCGTTGGCTTCACTTTTTAACCCATTTTCGAAGTAATAATCAATGCTTTGTAAAATATTCGATGTACGACACCTCTGTATTGTAACAATGTTTGCATTAAAAATGTTTCGAATAAAAATGAAAAAAGAATGTAAAATGTATAATCCTTATCTATAATATAGTCAAATAAAATAATGATATAATATAATCATATATAATAATAACATAAAGCAATAAAAACGATATTTATATATTATATCAATTTTTAATGTTTTTAATATTTTTATATTTTATTATATTATGATCAAATATGAAATATGACGATGTACGAAATAAATATAAAAATAGCATGAATACATGTTCAACATGTAATACATTCTTTTTGTTCCAATATTCCTGAAATTCCAAAATTCATATTGAAAAAGAGAAGTCACACCGTCGTTTTTTTATTCAAAGTATTTTTTCGATATAAATCGCGTCTAGCTTCTCTTTTACAAGATTATTTATTTACAAGGTTTCCTCCTTGGGCTCGGGACCCTGGGTTCGCCATACCCATACCTACTAAAATAATTTAATAGGTTCCCTGAGGGATGACAAACACGAATACATCAACTCGGTGGGATTCCAGAGATTTGACCAAATATTGTATTAAATATTATATATTATATATTCACTCCAACAAATAAAAATACTTTAAATCGCATCGTTTTCTTTCGATCTGAATGGCTCGAAGGATGTTTGGCATCGTTGTTCCGCAAAGTTCACCGATCGAGGTTTTTGTCAGAGGAGTTAAAACGGATGTATCGCAACCCCTTTCGATTAAAATAATTGCGGCATCCCTTTTTCTCCATAAAATCGCTAACTGAAGCGCTGTAAGGCCCTGTTTATCACGCGCATTCACTTCTGCGCCGCGGTCCAAGAGAGTGACAAGGATATCCACGTTTGATAGATAAACTAGTCCCAAAAAAGTGTTATTTACTTGCGTATCTCAATCATAATTAATGGAATTAATGATTTTATTCACCGGATATCATTAGCGGCGTTCTTTCTTCAAGATCTCTTTGATTTATGAGAACACCGTGATCTAATAAAAATATTATATTCTTTAAGCGTTCACCGACGATGGAATAATGGAGGCACGACCACCCCCTACTGTAATAATATTTTTATTTCTATTTTAAAAGTGTTTCTATATTAAAAAATATTTTTATTTCTATGTTAAAAGTGTTTCTATATTAAAAAATATTTTTATTTCTATGTTAAAAGTGTTTCTATATTAAATAATATTTTTATTTCTATGTTAAAAGTGTTTCTATATTAAAAAATATTTTTATTTCTATGTTAAAAGTGTTTCTATATTAAGAAATATTTTTATTTCTATGTTAAAAGTGTTTCTATATTAAATAATATTTTGATTTCTATGTTAAAAGTGTTTCTATATTAAATAATATTTTTATTTCTATGTTAAAAGTGTTTCTATATTAAATAATATTGTTATTTCTATGTTAAAAGTGTTTCTATATTAAAAAATATTTTTCTATGCTAAAACTGTTTCCATATAAATAAGTATTTTTCTATGAAATAAAAATTCCATGACAATACAGGAAATAAAAATTGAATGATAATATATGAAATGAAAATTTGAGATCAATAATATTCGTAAGCGCACCACTCACATATCTTGTTTTTGGGGATCGGCACCCTTTTTCAAAAGTAACTGCAATATTTCTGGGGATCTTAAAACGTAAGAAGCGTACATAAGGGTAGTTCTACCGCAGGGTTGCGTAACAGTGTCGTCCAAAGGGGATGGATTTTTATCCAACATATAAGAAATAATTTGACAATCAGCCCGATCGACGGCAGCGATTAAAGGGGTTTTTAAGTTCGCCAGAGGGTAATGTAGATTCATTGTTGGACTATAATAATTACAATCACAATTAATCGTAATCAACGTCGCAATTAATAGGTTCTTATTCTCGAAAATAGTTTTTAAAGCAACTCGAACATACGTACTTCTTCGCTAAGAAATCTTTAATCTGTTTTAGCGTTGCATATTTTAGAAGACGTATAAACGTTTCTTCCGCTGAGTCTGGAAGAAACAAATAATCATGAATTATTAAAAAAGAGAAGATTGTGTATTCTTTTATGGTTGATATTTTCGTCGCGGGAAACCAGAGAAAATATTGGATTAAATCATAAATTAGTTTTCTTTGTTCAGGAGATTTTTATTCAAAACCGACAAGTTGCCTAAAATATGGCAAGAAGTTATTAATAATTACGGCGAATATATATTTGATTAAAGTCCATTGCAGTTCATTTTATCGGCGAACATATTTTAATTTAACACGGAACTTATTTATAATTTAACCCAATAGAAATTTTTAATGCGAATATTTTTATTAGATATCGCTTACCCGTCATTTTGACTTCTTTATTAGTTCCAGTAAACTTTATTAATTAAATACTAAATAATTGCAAGACACACAATAAAATCCACTTTACTCCAACCGCAAGTAAACACAACTGCGCTTGATTAGAATCGATCAAACAGGTATCTCCACGGTAAAACACACTGATCAATAAATCCCGGTAACCCTCGTATAACACGGGAGTTAGGTTCCAGAGAAAGATCGCGTTAAGAAACCGCTTTATATCAAAGTCGAATTGTATTAGGGGTATCGAAAAGTTATATCGAAACGACGTTGTATAAGTGCCGCGTTGTACAAGGATCGTCAGAATTTGTGAACCGCGTTATATCGAAACGATGTTGTACAAGGATCGTCACAATTTCTGAATCGCGTTGTACAAGGATCGTCACAATTTGTGAACCGCGTTATATCGAAACGATGTTGTATAAGTATCGCGTTGTACAAGGATCGTTACAATTTCTGAATCGCGTTGTACAAGGATCGTCACAATTTGTGAACCGCGTTATATCGAAACGACGTTGTATTAGTGCCCCGTTGTACAAGGATCGTCACAATTTCTGAATCGCGTTGTACAAGGATCGTCACAATTTGTGAACCGCGTTATCTCGAAACCACGTTGTACAAGGATCGTCAAAATTTCTGAACCGCGTTACATGGAAACCACGTTGTACAAGTGCCGCATTGTACGAGAATTACCTGCAATTATAAAACACTTAGAAAAAGAACGGCAGAAACATCAACAGCATTAATTATTCTTCTTGCGTAATTTTATAGCCGCTTGCCCCCCTGCTACAACTTACTCATCGATGTGAATGAAGAGAACTCAGAATGAATGAAACATCTTCGACATTTGTCACGCATCATTAGTCATCGAGAGTCAAGGAATGACTCCTGGAGTTTTTTCCAGGCACTGCATTCCAACGATGTGACCGCGGTACCGGAAGGACGCGAGTCCAGTGACACCACAGGTCATTCCGGGAGTTCTTTCCATTCGTTTCAATATTACAATTAAATACTGTATCCTTTAACACTAGAACTACCAAATATATTTACATTATATACGTAATATATATAAAATAAAAGTATATGAAATTTCAAATAATACATCACGGTGTATTTTAATAATTTAATTAAAAATGGCAGACAATTCATTTGGACTCCTTTGGTAGTTCTAACTTGAAAATTCATTTTCTTCTTCGATGCTATCGTGATAAGAACCGAAATGAAACTCGGTTAAAGTCTTCTTTTATATCGAACTCGATCCGAACTCGTGGAAAAACTCACGAATACTTTCTCGGCGCAGCAAGAAACACGTGCCAAGGTGGTTCTACGCCATTGTACTAACCGTTCGAAGTGCCGAAGTCTACTTTCTACCTGGCAGCTCTCTCAGTTGGTCTCGGTTTCGCCTCCATTCCTGTCTTCCCCGTAATCTCCGATAATAATTCAGTTCACCGTGTTCTCTGGAAACCATTTCTTTCATCTTCAACGTTCTCGTTATGTGGATCGAAATCCAGTTCAGTTAAAGTTTCTAGTTCGAAGTGTTGTTCCGATGTTCTGCATCGTTTTGGCGTCGACAGGATTCCAGTGTTACCGTATGTCCATTAAAATATGTTTCCTGGATGATGATTTAGAATAATGTGTCTTACATCTCGATGAAATGTCGGAGTAATTTCATTTCGATTAAAATACAGTGTAATTCATTGCCGCTGGAAAGTGTTTGTAATTGTTTGTTTAAATCGTTATTAATCTTGGTATCGTCTCGTTGAAAATGTTTCCGTATGTTCGAATGTAAGACTATCATTTTTTAATTACCCTTTCGAACTTTTTTTAACTTCGAATATAATGAAATGATTCTAGAAAAATGAAGCGATGGCAGTTGTCATGAAAACATGGAGAATCAGTGTTCTAGTGGTAGCTGCGACGTGTTTGCTGTTTTCTAATTATGGTATGTTTGTTCTAAAATAGGTATATTTTTATTAAAAATATTTATCTGTGACCTGATCGAATAAAAAGATATTTTTCTATAATAAAATTGTCTCTATATAATAAAATGCAGGTAACCCTCGTATAACGCGGTACTTATACAATGCAGATTCAGGATAACGAATTAAAAAATTGTAGCGATCCTCTTATAGCACCGTGCTTATACAACGCGGTTTCGATATAACGCGATTCAAAAATTGTGCCGACCCCCTTATAGCACGGTACTTACACAACACGGTTTCGCCATAACGCGGTTCACAAATTGTAACGACCCTCGTATAACACGGCACTCATACAACACGATTCCGATATAACGCGGTACTTTAGCAATGCAAATTCGATATAACGCTATAACGCGGTTCACAAATTGTAACGACCCTCGTATAACACGGCACTCATACAACACGATTCCGATATAACGCGGTACTTTAGCAATGCAACTTCGATATAACGCTATAACGATATATGTAATCCGAGTATCGCATAACGCGATTGTTATAACGCGACCTTTCTCTGGTACCCAACTCCCGCGTTATACGGGGGTTATCTGTATATACGTTGCATTTGGAATGGCGGAATAAGAACATAATTTTAACGCGGAACTTCGGCGCTGAGTCAACGACGTGTTCTCACCAAGCGTTGAAATCTCCGCGCGAGCTTAACGCTCCGAATTCCGAATCTACTTCTCCATCATTATTTAATCAATTTTTCTTCAAGAATCTATGATTACTTAATTACTGCATCCCTTGCGATATCATCATCGATGTCCATAGAATATAATTCGAAACACGAATTCTCGAAAATCATGTTTCCTGACTCGAAATGACATAAAATAACAAAATGCAATTAACAGGACTTGCTCAAGAAGATGACGAGGAGTACAAAGGGAAATATCTTGGGAAATTAAACGCGTATCATCATCAAGTATCCGGCGATGTTTACGCCGTCGACGAGTATACATTGTTATTAACTTCCTTCAGTTACGACGGAAATGGCGCCGATACATTTTTTTGGGCCGGGGCCTCAAACAGACCCGGTCCCCAAGGTTTCATAGTTCCGGACGAGTGGGGCAAGTCAGTTGATACTTTCTAATTATTTCATTACTACAATTGAAATCTTCATTGTATTTTTACATTGGAATTTGTTATTCATTGCAGGACGAATATCTTGGACCGATACTTTAATAAGGATTTTACGCTGACTCTACCGGATAAGAAGAAGATAACGGACATTAAATGGTTCGCGATATATGATTTATCGAGTCAGGTATTAATATGAAATTATTTCATTGTCCGTCGAAGAAAATTATATTTGGTTGGCCAAAAAGTTCGTGCGGCTTTTAACGTGTTAACGGAACACGAGTTTTAGTTATTTATTTAGTTACTTATTTATTATTTAATTAACGAGCAGTGCCTTGTAGTGCAGTGGGTATAATACATTTTTACTAATTTATAATAACTAATTTAGATTAAATTAATTACTCGTAATAAAAATATGTATATATAATATTATATAATACGTGGAACAAATTAGTTTTATTCGATTCTGTACATTTTTTCAATATTCTTTATTCAAAAATGTCCGTTTTGACTTACATTTTTTTATCTTTCGGACTGTTTCGTAATCACGTGTTCTTAAACATCCTCCTATTTCCCTATAAAAATTGATGCAAATCGAAGGAACTTTCTGGTGAAATCAATATAAATTATTGAAGAGAATATACATTGTATATGTATGTATGTCATATTTTTAGAATACTTTTGGAGATGTTTATATACCGGAGGAATTCGATCCACCAGCACCCCAACAAATATCTCAATTAACGAAACGATCTCACGGCGTGTCCTCGGAATCACTCGTAATTTTGGATTCGAAAACAATTAGTATACCGCAATTTATGTACGATGGCCAGGGGTCAGGTACATACTTTTGGGTGGGCCTTGGGCCCCAACCCTCCAGTAAGGGAACAAAGGTCCCTGACGAATACGGATAGTGAGTTCACTAATTACATGCATTGTGTCGTTATTTTTTTAAGTGATATAAGTCCACTTTTTATTTTGACTTTAATTTTATATATAAATTGTTCACCTTCTTTGAAAGGAAATCAATGCAGTTCAGAAAGTTCAAATGCAGTTAAAAAGCTTGTAAATCACTGGAATAAGGTTATAGAAAATAATGGAGAATATTGTTTGAATGAAAACTATTTTTCTTAAAAAAGGTCAAGTTCGTTTAACAAAAAGAAGATATCAATCTGTAACGGAAAATTATATTTTCTTCCGTTTCATAAAAATGGGACTTATACCACTTTCAAGAATAACGGCTCAATTATTCAAGTGAATTAACGTATACATTTTATATTTTTAGAATACTTTTAGAAATATTTATATACTCGAGGAATTCGTTCCAACAGTCTCTCAAAAAATATCTTAATAATTGGATATCTTATACCTGAAAAAATTCAACAATATTTCTATATTGTATTTCAAGATACTACATCCTAATGTTTATATTTGTCATTATTTATAAGCTTGGACCCACTTCGCACGTACAAAGGCGACGACATTATAATTCAATTACCTGGAGATATGACAGTCTTCAATGTCGACTGGCTGAGTGTTTTCGATGTGAAAACAAAATCGAATTATGGATCAGTAATTATACCCGATGGTCTGAACGTACCACCTTCGTTAGTAAAAGTAATCTATTATTTTATATTCCCAATAATCGTGTAAACCGAGGTAGAAATAACATGCAATGATTTCTCAAAGTACAGGTGACAAAGCACTCCCAAGCATTGCCGAATTGCTTCCAACTGCATAAACGATATCAAGTCAGCTGGGAGATCTTTGGTCCCCAAATTACGATTCAACTTGCTGGTCAAGTTGGTAAGTAATCAATTATTATCGATTTTAGCAACTGATTACATTAACGCTCGAACTGCCGTCAATACATAGAAATATTATATAAAATGTTATATAATTATATCAGAATAAAATTGTAAAAAATAAAAATCTCCAAGTTTATAAAATATTAATATTTTCATCGTTCCATTTTCTCAGATGTTTTTTACGACTCACGTTGCATAATAGACGCAATTAAATTATTATATTTAATTGTAACATATACCCATAGGTATATGGTAATCAATTTAATTGTGTCCATTATGCAACATGAATCACAACAAATCTCAGAAAATGGAACCTTATAAATGTGAAGATTTTAATTAAATTAAATTAAATTAAATACTTTGGTAGTTCCAAATATGACGTATTATTAAGTAGTTAAAGGTATGAAATTTATATTAATATTTGATATTAATTGTGTTGAAAGACGAGAACGAATACATGGCGTTCGGTTTATCTGGTTCGGATACATCCAGTCAAATGGAGGGTGCTGATGTCGCGGTTGCTTACATGGATGGTACTAGAGGATACACGACTGATTACAATATCACTGCGAAAGCACCGGTACGCACAATTTATTAATAATAAAAATCATGAAATACTATGCATTTAACCCATTATTGTTACCATTGTTATTATTGTTAACAGTGCGGAAAGGTACTTGGCCAATACAGAGGTGTTTGCAGAGACGAACTCCTCGGAGGACTGGATAATAATCAATTATACACTGCCGTGCGAGAAGATGGAATTAATATAATCACGTACAGACGAACTCTTATCTCGTGTAAGTCTCGATTATTATTCATATTTAACACTTTCGAGTCGGGACATTTTTTGTCGAATGATACGCGTCTGACGTTATTTTATATTCTATATTTATTTATTAACGAAACAGGCTCTTTAATACAAACGGAATATGAAATACAGTTAAAACAATGTAAGCAATGTAAGCTTTAAATGAAAAGGAAGTAAGAAAAGAAATGAAAAAAAAACATTTATATACAAGGTGTTTCACCTAACTTTTCATTTATGCTAAACATTTGTTTATGTTGACAAAAAATGCTATAGAAACCAATATATAACTGATTGTATATGTCTCGTGATATGAATTTCATAAATATCGAAAAATTACAGCCGATCCGGGTGACAAAGAATGGACCACGGACCGACCAGTTTACGTAGTTTGGGCCTTAGGCCGACTCGACGAGAATCACGAGCCCAATTTCCACGATTTATATCCGAAAAGTGATTTGAAGTTGGAGCTAATTAAATCGGAACCGGATAACTCGTGTATGGACTTCACGGAGAACAATAATCAATTAAGGTAAAGATGAGGAATTTTATCTTCGAAACAATCAACCTTCGACACTAACTTCCCTAAGTATATTAATATTATTAATAATATTTTTTCCATCAGGCAACCTTGGGAAAAGGGAGAAATATTCGACAGAAGTATTCGGACTTTCAAGGCCAGCATTGGTCCGTCGGGTGGAAGAAAGGGTTACCAAGGAATAACAGGTTCGATTTGAATTATATCGATTAATATCGTATGATCAGCAATATAATACAATAAGACTGATACAATGATATTTTGATTATAATGAAATACAGGTCAAACGACGATGGGTCTCTCGTGGTACATCGAAGGTCAATTAATTCCCGAATTATATCTACGTCGAGGTTTAACTTATAATTTCCGTGTTTACGGAGGAAACAACCCTCACAGTCCTGTTTTATATCATCCCTTAATTATAACCGACGAACCTCATGGCGGATACGACAGGCTGAGCGACGTAGCGCAAAGCAAAGTCAGAGTCCTCGCAGGTGTCGAGTTCACCAGAAGAGGTCGACCAAGGCCAACAGCAGGTCAGAGAAAAATATGAATATAAAAATGATTGAATAAATGTCGGAGAAAAATATGAATATAAAAATGATTGAATAAATGTCGGAGAAAAATATGAATATACAAATGATTGAATAAATGTCGGAGAAAAATATGAATATAAAAATGATTGAATAAATGTCGGAGAAAAATATGAATATAAAAATGATTGAATAAATGTCGGAGAAAAATATTTACACTGTAATCATTGTTATAGTTGGCCCGCTTTGCTTGAGTAAACACAATGGCAGAGACAGAAGATTGGACGATGACTTCCCGTCGTTCAGGAAGTTTAATTACACCCTCCTACACGTGTGCGAACCAGGTAAACTAAGAACTGAAAATATGACGAAATTCTGAAAATACACTTCGTTTCTATTGCTTCTCATTAATTTCTGAAAGTAAATTTCATTTCTATTGCTTCTTACAAATATCTGAAAACAAATTTCATTTCTATTGCTTTTTACAAATATCGGAAAACAAATTTAATTTCTATTGCTTTTTAATTATTTCGAAAAGTACATTTTATTTTTATTGCTGTTTAGTAATTTCTGAAAATAAATTTCATTTTTTATTGCTTTCCGTTAATTTCTGAAAATAAGTTTCATAATTATTGCTTATTAATTTCTAAGAATAAATATCGTTGCTATAAATGTCTGAAAATAAGTTTCATTTCCATTGCTTTCTATTAACTTCCGAAAATGCATTCAATTTATTTAGTAGATTTACGTAATTCGTATATTAATTTGTATATTAACGTTATATACAACTGCAGTAGACTCCCGTATAACGCGGTTAATACGTTACGGGTTGCATGAAACCGCGTTATTATATAAATCGCCGGATTTGATTATATACCTCGTTGTACGAGAATCACGATATATAAAAAAGTCATCGCAATATCTTTAACGCATTGTAGGAACTCACGTTATCCGAGCATGCACTATATACAAATTTGAATTCGTAGGAGACGGTGGAATATTGGAAGTAACTCCCAATTCTTCCTGGCCCGACATCGTTTACTATAACTCTTTCACCCACGCAAATATGGGCTGGAAAATTCACGTGGTGGACGCCTATTCGAGGAACGTCGCGATTGCGCAGAAGCTGTCGATCCTCGTGGGAATCGGGGCTGTGTTTTTTCGGCTGTTATAGGATAAGATACAAACTGTTGAGATTAATCGTTCCTCGTTACTCAAGCATTTAACGACTGATTTTATACCGATTACGAGTGCGCACTCGATTAAACAATAAAACAAACAACTCCTGCAACGAAGTCGAGGATGGATGAAGTGGAGAGCACGACTTTATTATTACATAGTTATTTTATTTTTTTACAATATCCTCAAATAATAATCGTAAGGTATTAATACGTGCACATAAAAGTCAAAGGTATGTTAGATATGTAGGATAATATCCTCTCCGGTTTCTAAGTAACGACAGTCTCGTAAATGTGAACAACGAAACATTAAAGTACTGTACTCATCCGACTGTACGTTCTTCTTCTTGCATTCTTAAAGTCTTCCTTTTGTTTCTAAAATAAGAGGAAACGATTGGATCCTCCTCGGTGGTTGTATCGGTGAAGAAAATAGAACTTTTTCAATTCCATAGATTTGTATATTGTGCTTCAGGTCCTTTAGTTTAACAATCTCTTTGTGATCGTATCAATAAATATAAGCATATCAATCCACGATTCATTCTTTTCTCATTCGATTTCGATTTCGATTTCGAGGAAAACACTTCCTTCGGTGAAACTTATTGCGATTGTATTTCGGTATTCAGATATCGATGGGTGCCAATCGATATCCAAAATTGCCGTGTTTCTTTCAGCAGATCTTTCACGACTTACCCTAATTTATTCGACTTATAATAAAAAGAGTCTCTCTCATAAAAATGTATCCTAAATAAAATAATCTTGATATCAATCTCTCTAACAGTCCCATTGGAAATTGATTAACAATCCATTCACACGAGATTTGCTCACAGAATAATTCTTTATATTACTCCAAACAAACGATCATATTTATTAAGGAATACTCATTTATGCCAAAACCTGTTAGGAGTTCAGGAAACAACAATATGATAATACATTCTCGTGAACTTCCAGTGAACACTTGGAAAGGTACTTTTTAGAGTATCCAGGAAATCTATCGAGTCTCCTTGCGCGTTATTCTTAAAATGGTAATGATCAAATTCCTAGGAAGTCTACTATACATCCTTAAAAACGATACAGGTAGATTCGTAGTATTGTAAAAATGTACTTTTATGGTTCTAACACTTGTGGAGTTCTAGGAAAGTGTAGAGCGTGCGAGGCAATTCTGTACACCCGATACCATACTTCGAGATAGCCCTCGCGGCGTAACATTGAAGGCTGATGTAATTAACAAGTTTCACATTGTTCAATGGATTCGAGCATATCAATCGTACCGGTATGTCACCGACTATGTTCGGTGTGTCAACATGCGCGCCATAATCCAATAACAATTTAACCAGCTGTGTCAAACAAGAAACATTAGAATAAATAGTCTTATAAAGTACATTTAATTATTGTTGTTAACTGTTTGAGTGGCAGACGGCGCGATCGCGTTTCTCATGTTCTATTATAATATTATAATATTATATATATATATATATATATATATAATGATTATTTCGAATTATATCGAATAATAATTATATATATAATATTATAATATTATAATACGCCGAAAAATTCTAGCGGATCAAGATCGGTGGCAAGAACCTGATAGAAATAAATGTGGGTATAACTAATTTTAAATACAAAATAATAATTAATATAATAATTTCAATAATTTCAAATACAAATATTAGAGAATCGTCGAGTTTATCTCATTCATCGTTTCGTGTCGATGTTGAAACACAAACTTCATCGAAATTTTTAACGATAAGATTTATTCCAGTTGTCGGCGATTTTAAATTTTATAATAAAAAGTAAGTGAAACAAATCTTAATGCCGCCTCTCAGTCGCCACTCGAATTATCGCAAGAAACTTAGTGGCGACTGAGAGTCGCCTTTCAAGTGCAAAGGAGTCATAAATATCATGTTTTTATGCACTCGTTCAAAGTGCGATTGTTTACATTAAAAGAGACAAGAAGGAAGTAAATGTACTCGATGTCAATGAGTAAAGACGAAGTAAACGAAAAAGAATGTCGTCTGACATTCAAACAGTTAAACATTCTCCAATACTCCACAATCCACGATGGGAAAATCCTAAAATTCAAATACTTACGGAACTATGAAAATTGCGAGGTTCGCTGGCAATATGCAATGGCGTCGAGCGCAGAAGATTCCTGGCATTCACATCCGCCCCACATTCTAACAGTAATTTAACGACATCTAATCGTGGGAATATCTTCTGCAAGAACATTGCGTCTCTTAGTGTCTCCGTAGGTTTTCGGTGAAAGTTTACTTTGATATTTACACGCTCGCTCGTTTATAATAAGCAAAAATAGAAACTCACAGGAATACCGACGGCCATGCTGAACGAGCTCGAACTGATCGTATTGAGACTAGAGACACAGAGATGTAAGAGGGTGTCTTCCGCGTCAACGGAAGTTGGATTTTGCTTAACTAACTCACGCAGCAATTGTTTCGTTAGTGTTTTATCGTCGTTCGACGTTGCTGTTTCTACTAATAAATATATGAAGTGGGTCACGCATTTGAATATTCGGTTGTAACTGTCAGGCACTAGCGGGTGTACCGGTTGATACTGTGAATATTCAATTAATAATGTCACAACATCTAAATTAATATCAGAGGAAGATTGAGCTGAGCGAGAAGAGATCACCTCCAATAATTTCCGACCGGATGTCAGCGGTTCTGAAAGTAATTTAAATATCGCCGCTACGTCGCAAAACCTAGGCTCCTCTTTCTCACGATTTTGATCTGTCGCCTCTATTGTTTTTTCATTCAAGTCTACCATAAGCCTCAACAAAGCCTGAGCCGTGAAACAAGTATCCGAGTACAATATCTGCATGAAAATACAATGCGAATCAGGAATCCGGAGTTTTATATCCGGAGAAATTTGCGTTTTTTTTTCAAAGAAAAGCAAGAAATAATTACTGAATATTTCGCGACACGAATTTCCAATGCTCGGCGCCATAGATCTATGCAAGGTTGATATCTGGAAAGAACGAATGAAACCAACACCTTGCAACATGATTACGCAACATTATACTGTTCCCATTGAATTACCTGACAGCATCGGCATAAGATGCACCCCTAAACATTAATCTGAACAACGTATCTTTATGATGCGGGCCAAGTATTCTTTCACATATCAACAGACTTTGTATCCTTATGGCATCTACGTCGACGGCGATCGCATTAAGTTCTCGTAACGTTGTAAATTCCGTTGCATTCCTATAAGTGTCGCGTTTCGGTAACACGGGCTTCTTCGGTATCGGAACACCGTCCACGCCATTCTCGCTTCTAATCGTTAACGCTGTACGCCAATATTCCAAAGCTTTCTGCGTGTCGTTATGATCCTCGAAACAAGTGGAGCCCAATAATTCATAAGCATCAGCCAATCTTTCCGGAGAATACGGTAGTTTATCCACTAAGTCATATTCGATATTTAGACTAATAACGTGTCACTTGATAATATCGGGAATGCAGTGTATTATGGAAGTAAAAATTACCTAAATACTCAAATATTTCAATGGCCCCTTTCAAACATGCAGTTTGAAGGGCATCGTCGTTCTGAGCGGATCTAAGGTAAGGGTCTGCGTTGTACTTAAGAAGGAGTTCGGTAGTTTCGAGTCTATGCTCTTGGATTGCATAATGTAGGGCAGACTTATTTTGCACGTCGGTAGCGTTAACATCGACGCCATGTTTCAATAGATATGTACACAATTCTACGCTCTGTATCGAATTTATTAGACACGTGCCACCGTTGTAATTCGCTTTAAAGATATCGGCACCCTTTTCTACCAAGAACGATATAATATCTATAACGCAAATTTCACATCTTTTAATTGGACGATTCTTACTGCGGTGGCAGCGAACGTGTTAAAGCTACGAATTAATAATGATTTTTGTACGCGCGGTGAGGTATAGGAAATATTAAATCGCTCCGTTAATATTAGATATGTCTAATAGTAGAATATATTTCAGGCTGCAAGCCTTATAAATGGAAAGTGTTACTCATATAGATCTTGGCAATGGTATTACTGACCTAGACCCAGCTAAGACTGTATTTTTGGTACTGTATAATTCGCGAGTGCATACTATATTAATAATGTTGCGAAGTAACGGCAAATATAAGAACTTCTTTGGGACTTTAATGTCAATCGTCTATAGCTCGATGTAACTTTGAAGTCGCAAACTCCTCTATCCGTATCTTTCATTTCGTTTGATTGTTTTGTTGTAATAATTATAAAAGTACGCGCAACGATTCTCACCTTTCTCGGTGCGTTTAAATAATAATTTCGTTACCATTTGCGTGTAATGTACCATTGTTAGTAACGCGTTTAACTTGATTTACGTTATACGATTTCCTTTCAGACAGGAAACAAAATTTGACTATAGAGGGTCAATGGTGAGAAGAATCTTTTTCGAACTATTCTCGGATTTTGATATAAGTTTGAATTGTAAATTACCCATATGCGTCATAAAGCATGCTGATCTTACGGGCGTCGAACCAGAGTCGGAAACTGCATTCACATCCGCTCCATAGGATACTAATTGCTTTACGACTGGAAGTTTTCCAGATACTGCAGCACACCATAATGGCGTGACACGGTGTACTGACCGATCATCCGGTACTTCGTACGATCCTATTTGTTCGATGTCAGCGTGACACACTACTATTAGATAGCCAACAATTTGCTCGTGGCCTCTCTTACATGCAATAAATAAAGGAGCACACCAATCTTCCACACGAGACACTATAAGCTTTCTCTCGTCTACCTCACACTGTTCTAGACGTTGTCTAAGCTTGTAAGTAAAAGGTACACCTGGTGCTCTAGATTTACATTCCAGAATAAGATCATTAAATAGCTGATCAAAGGATTCTGTAACATCTCTTATCCACATCTCGATACACTTTTTCAAATTCTCCAGTCTTTCTTATATCGACAGGGATATCACAATTATGCTCACGTCAGTTCTACAAGATAACAATGCCAGGTCAGCAATCCCAATAATATCTCTGCTATAATGATTTTTAACGCTATATATTGATGTTAATTGCAACAGCAGTTAGAACTTTGTATCATCACTGGAATCCATTAAACTTTGCACAGTCACTGAATTAAATTTAGAAGTCCCCCGCCATTAAATAAATATTTTCTGCCTCTATATATACATCCATCCACAGAACAAAGAACCATAAAATTTGTACAAAGAAGGAAGTCAAAGATTCTCATTATACAACACTATTAATTGATCTGAGTTACCAACGATATAAACGTGATCCCTGAAGGCAAAGGAACAAAGGGCCGAACAAAGAACGAACAGCAAAACTAATACGAAACCTTAACATTTATAAGACGCTGATATATTCATCTTCGTTGTTATCCACATTTCCGTTACACAACGATAATAAAGATATATAAAACTTATAAGTATAAGGTAGAGATCTATCGTGTATTTTTCGCCTAACTGGTTTCCGCGTCAATCTGAGATTTGTATTTATAAGCAACGTATAACCTCCAAACGATTCTGACACTTCAATCTAAACGACGAATGCCCGAAGGGAGAAATTGAATTCGCATGAGCCGCGTTTCGAAAAACTACAAAGAAACTTACTTGCAGCACGTAGAACGGCACACTGGCAAATATAACAATGCAAATGCATTACCAATCTTTCTAAGGACACCAACTGACAGACACTGATCGATACGTCACGTGATTAAAATGCGAGGCACGTGATCAGTCTGCATATGCACCGAGGAAATCTAATTCGATTTTATGCATGTAATTAAACTGGAAATCAATTTCAACGACTTCGATTGGAGTTAATTAGATCCTAGCAAGATTACCAGGATAATCGAAATCTAGCAAAACAATGAAAATACGATGTGAATCATTCAGATAAAATCGAATGAAACGAGATGCATTTTTGTAATAAAGATTATACTCTTCTTTCTTCTTCGACGTTATTTATTCGACAATAGAAATATCATTAAGAAATTCTGACAAATTGTTGGCAGTTTCATCTTTCCATAATTCTGATTCAGCAAATGAATTATTACAAGAACATAACATTGTGTTCAATCAAAAGAATGCATCTCGAGAAATTCTGCTCGTTGCAAGGTATTTTACCCGATTGGCTGCGGGATCGAATGCAATGGACGACTTTCTCCGAAAGTGAAATCTCATTCAACGAGAAAGTTAATAATATCGCGATCAGTTTGTTAATTTTCCAAATATTATGTCCTACATCAACACGACGAACTATTCAAGATCCAGCGGCGATGGAAAATTGATCACCAATAAACTTAGTAGCAGGCATAATTGCAATTAATACTCTACTACGATCAACATCTTGGGATTAAGAACTTGTTTAACATTTGTATACGTTAAACGTATGAAAGTAAGAAAGTCGTCGGAACTGAAGTAAAAAAACAAGTCGTTCGCGAGGAAAGGAAAGAGATGCGTTAAGTTCGCATTCGCATTGCATCGCGAACTGGAGTTGCCGCAACATCTCTTTTCTCCGACATTTTTGTTATTTTAGTGAAATAAAAAGCAATCGAGTGAGTAATAAACAACACATTAATCCAGATATTCTTTCTTGAATAATGGACTCGTTAAAGTTATCTAACGAATCAGGATAACGTGTGTTATTATTTGGTGCTCAAAAAGTTGCGTTTCGATTGCAGTGGATAAACAACCAATTACTTTCACCACCATCGAGGGTGATGTCGGACATAAATTGGATAAAATGTATTCCGTGAAACCAAGCTTCGTGAGAGTGCAACCCGGCAATTGTTTATTAACGCCACAGTTTATATTTTACGCGAAAAAAATTCGAGATATGGAAATATACGACGATGACGTTTGGATGGTATCCTATCCAAGAACTGGTAAACTTACTTTATTTATTAATATAGTATATGAATTGAAATACTATAATTTTATTCGTACTAACTAATTCTTGCTAATTAATATTAACATTAATGGCATAGGAAATATAATCCGTTAATGTTAATACAATATTAACACTAGAACTACCGAACATATACACACTTATACTTACACATTTATTTATATATAAATTACGACTGGAAGATGTAAGTTAATTAATGGATTTATGGAATAAAAGTACTGTCGAGTCTCTTTTTACGCGTTCCTTTTTAGCGCGGTTTCGAAGTAATACAGTGAAGCAGAAAATAAAGGGAAAATAAGTAATCCAAGAAATCTAGTATATATTCGAATGATTATAATTAAACTGAAAATGGCGACTCAGGCTTTTGACCTATTTGGTAGTTCTAGTATTGTTAGTGTTAAGTATTATTTGAATATATGTATTATATTAATATTTAAAATATACAGGAAGCCACTGGGCTCAAGAAATGGTTTGGTGCATCGGAAATAATTTCGATTACGAGAAAGCTCGAACTTTACTCGTCGTTCGAAATCCCTTGTTGGAGTGAGTCTCGATGAATAAGTAATATCAATGTAATTAAAGACTTTTTAACAAAGATATTAGTTGATACGCTATTTTAGAGCATCGACACTTATGGTTGCCGGAGATTACGTGGATTGGTTTGCGAAATTGGGTGATTCGGTAGAAAATGTGAAAAATGCTCCACGCCCACGATATATTAAGTCACATTTACCGTGGGATCTGTTGCCCCAGGAACTTAAATATAAAAAGGCCAAAGTACTTTAAATAAATATTGTGTAAATTTACACGAATCTATTGGGTTAGCCAAAAAGTTCGTGCGGTTTTTAAGATATAAATGGAAAGAGATTTATATTTAATTATGCATATTTTTTAAATTTACTTTAGTCAATGCATTTACTAAATTGTTCATTCGGACTTATAATATCTTTCTATCTTTTCGACAGCTTCGTTATCCAGTGTTCATGGAAATCTTTCCATTTCCTTGCAAAACCTGTCGCAAAAACGCGCGCACTTTTTGGCCAAACCAATATTTATAAAGATCTAATTGATTTACGCTATTTTTTCAGATTATTTACGTCGCCAGGAATCCGAAAGACACGTGCGTAAGCTTTTATCATTTTTGCAGAGCATTCTACAGTATCACCGGAAGTTTCGAAGAATTCGCTGAGAATTTGTTACACGATAATGGTAATTTGAAAATATTTCGTTACGATCTATATATATGTAATTAATGTTATTAATTTTCAAGCATTTTTTCAAGCACCCATGAGTCCTTTCTGGAATCACGTGCTGAAATTCTGGGAAATGAGAGATAAAGTTAACGTGTTGTTTTTAACTTACGAAGAGATGAAGAAGGTAAAATGATGTTGTACAAACAAGTACAATATTAATTATAAACACGAAGAATATATCGAACGATGTGTATTTCGTAGAATCAAGTGGACGCGATAAAAAGAACAGCGAGATTTTTGAACAAAACGGTGACCGACGATCAAATAGTCGAGCTCAGTGAACATCTAAAATTTTCCAAGATGGCAGCCAACCCCGCCGTAAATATGGAACACGTTCTGTCCGAAAAAAATCCAACCGACGATCCGGATGTGAAATTTATAAGGAAAGGGAAGGTTGGAGATTGGAAAAATTACATGTCCGAAGATTTGTCCGAAAAATTCGATGAGTGGACTGAAAAGAACTTACGAGGAACGGGACTTATATTCGATACGCAAGATTTCACTTGCGACGAGGAATGAAGAACATAACTTAATCGACTTGTTTATAGCTCCATAATTATAGGGCAATGTTATGTACACAATGATTATATTGCAATAAAGTAAAAACGATCCACGACGTTTTATAAATCGTGATTTCTTACCTTCATATTCGACCCTTCGGCAGAAATTTCCCGCCCACGGAATCGATGGTCCCCCCAAATTTAATGTAACATTTAGAACAGTCGTAGATGGATGTCAAGGATGAGTATCGAGTATCACGATGAGGAATCATTTTCTAGGAATCAGAAAATAAGTGGATAATTATCATCTAATGATACGCGGGCCATTTAGAAATTTACGAATGCAACTTTCTTTGGTTAAAGTTCACGTTAACAGCTTTTTCGGCGAGTTATTCGCGACGTTTTAATTGTGACTTACTGAATGTAGATATTCTCAGTTTTAAAGGGGTAAAGCACGTGGAATTGTTTGAAATGGGTAAACGCAGTACTCGGAAAAGGGAAATCTAAGAATGCATGTTCTTTGTCATTGCACTGTTAAGTTGCAGTTCTTTCGAGACTGGCGCCTAGTGTTTGTGTCGATGGCATATCGACGTTGTATGTCACAAAGAAGATGGCGTTGATTCGTGTTGTGTCAGGTGTTTAAAATTTATTTAAACCCCCTGTCGAGGTCTGACATTTTCCTAGCCAAGTTCGTTGGTTTACCCGTGGAGTTATTGACGCGTGTTACGACTGCCTCGAAGACCGTCCATTCGGGGAGAATAAACGGATTGCCGTCTGTCAAAAGTCACGTGTAAACGTGACTCCTGATTTACTGGAATCAAAGGGTTAACCTACTCAAGGTAGGAAAGAATAGGAGAGAGTAAGACGGAGCGTAAGAGGAAGAAAGAAAGAACCAAGTACTGAACCCCCTCGTCTATCTTATTTAAATGTCCGAAATTCCGTCAAACTGACGTTCGATGAAGTCCGCTTTGCGCGACCACGTAACTAGATTTCATTTCCGTGTCGAACGAATATAGTTGTTGACGAGTAACGTTACGAAAAGGGAAAAAAACACACACGCACCATGATTTTACCGTACTAATATCGTACGAGTCTACACTTTTCGTACGTTTTGTTTACACGGGGTAAGGGTGGACAGGATCCAAGAATCACTGGGTTCTGCTTGATTGAATGCTGCCGAAAATCAACACCTGGGTGAAATGCCTAAAATAACCAGACAGAATTCAAGTAATCTCTGGATAAGGCAAAGAGAACTTGGCATAAAGTTCCCCCTGGGTCACGGGGACAATTTTCATAAAATGCTTTATTCCTCCATGCAACCGGTAACTTGCTGGGATCATGCGGATAATTTATCAGCAGCCACGCATGGAGGAGTATTTAATCTAGAATATTCACCAGATGGGTCAGTGTCAAAGACACAATTATATTTTCTGTACAAAAAATATCACGGATGGAAGATAAATAGAAATATGATTTTTTTTCCTAATTATATTACAGATCCCTCTTGCTGGCAGCATGTGAAAAAAAGAGTATCTTAATGTTTGATCCGCTTAGAAGGAAATTGATTCACGCCATAAATAATGCTCACAATGACTGCGTCAACTGTGTTAGGTGTGTGTCATTCGATATTTGAGATACATATTGTGATTCTAAAGGGAACAGGTAATAAGGTTGTATTTAAAAAATCAGGTTTTTGGATCAACGTATGTTTGCCACTTGTTCGGACGACCATACTGTGGCACTCTGGGATGCTAGAAATTTAAAACAAAGAATAAGGACTCTTCAAGGCCATGAAAATTGGGTGAAAAATATAGAGTATAGTCCTAAAGATAGTTTATTACTCACCAGTGGATTTGATGGTAGCATATTCACTTGGGATATTAATAGGTAATTATTATCAGCTAATATCATTTTGTGGTTTACTTGCTTAATATTTCGAAGGCCGTATATTTCACTCAAAGACTCGCGGCTACCGCCGGCATCTCGCGTAATCAGACGCGGAAAGCCTATCAAACCAATTTTGTTGATAATCGAAGAACGTTAATACTGCTTGTAAGAATTGAAAGGAATCGCGAAAACAGTTGAAATGCATTAACAGACAAACTTCAAATCTCCGATCTCGAATTATTTACATAATGCCAGTGCAAAATTGGTAGTGCGAAGTCGCATCTACGCAACGCCGGTCGGCAACCGCTGGCTGACGAAATTTCGTATGCGTGGCAGCGGCCATCGAAGTGTTAAATATGAATTAATCAATTTTGAAATTGCAGTTTCACAGAAAATAGTATTCTATACACGCGTGTATTTCATACAAATGGATTGATGAGAACTAGGCTTAGTCCTGATGCCAGTAAAATGTTAATAAGCACTACTTCCGGATACCTCATAATTATACACAACCTTAGATTAAGTACATTGTCGCAAGATTTGGCTGGGTTCAAGGTGTGTTATTTTATTATTTAATTAAAAGAAGTATTTTATAAGCATTACCGTTTTATATAATAATATCATCTTTCTTATTACAGCCAAACATGTATCGACTAATGCAGTCATCTCAAACAACCATACCAAATGTCGCGAGTTTTACTCATTTATTTTCTCACTCTCGCACGCATAACAGAGTCGAGTTTCTTACCGATTTCCCGGTCGGAGATGATGCCGAAATAATATCGAGTCTCCAAGTTCATCCACAAGGATGGTGTGCGTTATCGAGGAATGTCAGTAATGGCGAAAAATCTGAGGTAAATATGATCGTTATTATCCTTTACAAAAGAATTTCTATCACAATGATTTCCAACCGATTCTTTACTTTGTACAGTGGACATGTATCCACGATATACAAGAACGGGATACGTCCAACGCCGTGGATCAAGCGAAAGAGGACGAATCGACGCCGCAGTGCAACGAAATATCTGTCGAAGAATTCGAAGATTTCCAGCAACCACAACCTTCGCGATCCGGTATCACCTCGTCCTTTCTGATAGAAAGTTCGAATCGCGCACGAATCGTGCATACGATGTCCGACATGAGAACCAATTCATTTCTACCTACCGGTAACAATCGGTTGGTTCGATCATGGAGTACCACCAACTGGGAAGGAATGCCTCGAAGGACATCCCGTTCACAGTCAAGGAATTCTCGTCTGGATAGAAATCCGATGAGGACGAATTTCAGCGTGGTTGAAGTCAGTTCGAGTTCTGGTTCTTCCGATTCGCGGACGAACGCTAGTCGAGATGAAGCGAGGCAGGAAGACAGATACGGTGATCGAGGAGAGAATGAGAATCTTCTCGATGATATCTCGAACGATCGTGACGCGGAACAAGATTATCGATTACCGAGACCAAGTTCGCAACTTAATGACTTACGTGGACGTAATATGATCGACAACTTCTCCACTGGAAATATTGAATTGCACGTGAGTTCCACCGATGTTTGGGAAGCTCACGTAGCGATTCGAGAAGCACGACTGCGACGCGAGCGCGAGAGAGAATTCTACTTGGGAAGCGAAAGAAGGGATTGGCTCTCGAGATCGAACAGTGGCGTGAGCGTAAACATACCGCAATCCTCGCATACCGTTGTTATCATCGGCGACAGGACACGGGCGCAAAATCAAAACAGACAAGGTCAACAAACGATGTACGCCATACCTAGAAACCACAAGATACATCAGAACACACCGAGGTTAACGCACTATATCGAAGAGCCAAACGTCGGCTCCGGATTTATTAAGGAATTATGTTTCTCCGCGGATGGTAGATTAATTTGTTCACCGTTTGGCTATGGCGTACGATTATTAGCCTTTTCCGGCGACTGTTCCGAATTATCCAACTGTGTTCCTCCGTACAATGAGTCCGTGAAGTTACACGAATTAGCAGCGAACGTTTCGCATTCCGGCATCGTAGTTAGCACGAAATTTTCCCCGAGGCATTGCTTGCTCGTTTCCGGTTGTCTCAGTGGGAAAATCGTATGGCATCAACCGGCCGCTTAGTTTTACTCGTTTATCTTGTCTTCGACGATCTCTTGCTAGCTATTTTTACTGTCAACTTGCAGATCCTCCGAGATATCGCTGTGTTTTCTTTTTTTTCTAATAATCTATCGGTACGATTTTGTCGAATTTTTGTCGAAATTTTGTCGGTGGATAATGATTCTGGCAAACATTTTCATTTGAGCGTGTCTCGTTGAGAGGAATCGTGGCGTTTTACATTAACATAGTATTCTTTGTTAAAAGTTATATCGGGACAAAGATATAAACGGGTTTTTAGAGATTACACCTCGCGAGTACAGAAAAGAATCACGTTATCTTCGACGAGAATATTTCGGGAGAAGAGCGCGCCAATTTTTATAGGTTGAAAAACGATCCGGAAGGATACATTATTTTCAAGCACGCGTATTTTTGAGATGTATTTTTTAATCGTAAATACTTCGAGAATAAGGGAATCTTATCGGCCAAATATATACTTTCCATTTTCTACGGGAATGGAATAAAACCAGAGATCAGCTTCAAAGATAAAGAAAGCGAGGATCTTCAATTATCTTTCCATTGGCATTCTAAGGAAACAATATTCGAGACATCTATACTCATCGATTACAGTTCATATTTTTATCCGACTCAGTCGGAAAAGCGCGAAAGAAATTACTTCAAGTCGCACCAGTAATCCAGGGGGTGTAAAAACAAAGAGTCTATTTAAAGAGCGAAACAAAAGGAGAAATATTAATCGTAATAATTGTATTCTCGAATTAAGCGCGCCTCATTAAATTCGTCTGCGAGCACGACGACTCTATTAGCCAATTTTTATAGTCCTTTAAGGAAAAAGAGCGTTCTAAGACGTTTGATTAATGCCACTTAAAAGGACTTCTACGAAAGAAGTCGAAACCAGGACGTTGATCGGAGGTTAAAGTTTTAAGAACCGGCCGATAATGGAGAGATAGATGGACAGATAAGCGAGGGAAGAACTATAAATATTTCTAATCCGACTACTATATAAATGGTGTTTTATAAATGGCTACTAGTATCAATGGAGTTAGCGATACCAGAATAAATACGGCAAATAATTAACGTGATTAACAATCCTTCGCGGCATTTACGTTCGTTTAAATTAAGCTTACGCTGCAAACCCCCGAATCCAGTAGTTCCGATTGATCCACTTAACGGATTATCCGTGGAAAACTAACCTAAAATTACCGTCAAATAAAATAACAAACAACACTGATATTAAATACATTAAAATATCCGATGAAACATTTATAAGAATCTTCGAGAATCGATGGCGTCGAATGTTCAAAATGTCATCTTCTAAAAGAATGACATTCTGAATGTTCAGAGTGCGAACTTTCAAAATGTCGTCGACGGATAAATCGTTAAGTTATTCGTCCAGTGGAATCCATTTTACGTCATCCGCGTAACGACGTCCGATTACAATGAAACTCGTCGTATTTTCTAGAGTATATTATATCAATATCCGCACACTGGGTTCATTAATGAATGAATTAATAAATGTTCAACTCGAGCATTGTCCCTGTATCGTTAAGCGTGGAAGAAATCGTGTAACATATGTAAATACATCGATTTAGATATGTATGAATAAATACGATGTCCGAAACTCGTCCTCCATTTTAACACGAGAACTCGAAGGCAAAGTGCGACCTCGAAAAAGAACAAGAAATTGTACGCGATTAATTCCGAAGATAGTTGAATTCGAAAATTGTTTTTCACCTGTGATCAGAATTTCTTTGGTTTCTTATAATCGGGATATAATTTCGCTACTTTTTGTTATCTTCAAGATTATTCGTTGAAATCGATCTAAACTGATCGATGCGACTCAGAGATCGATCGAGTATATTAGATTTAATTTCCAGAATTTTAGTGCAATTCATTCTTATCAATTTTCGTTTCGATAACTGATTGGATGTGATATTTATGAGTACCGGAAATGATGTTAACATATTATTTCTTTAACACGTTGGCTGCCGCGGGGGTCAGTGGTGTCCGACGATGCGAATATTGCTAAAACTCGTATAAAATATATCGCTAATATTTGTAAATTTCATATTTTTAACGTTACGGTAAACGATGTAAAGTAACTCACATATCGTAGAGCACTTAAACGGTTTTGTTTTTAGATGTTGTATGCATGTTACAAATGCGCATCGTGTATCGTATAACACGGATTTCGATACGGCAGTCAAGGTGTTAATCATCAGATTAATTATCAAAAAAGATCGTCGTCATATCAAATTATTAAGTTGGCAAAAATTTCGTGCGATTTGCATCAGTTCTTTTTACCCAAATATTGGGATTTTTTTCTGCACGTAATTACGAGGCTATCAGAATGATAGGAAAAAAATGATAAGTCAAAAAGCTTCTTTATATTGAATAAAGAAAATTGAAAAGATATACAAAATAGTAGAAATCAATTTATATGTTAAAAGCACACAAACCTTTTAGCCAAGTCAATAATTCAAAGATCGATAAAAATTTTATACCGCGTCAGGGGTGAATAACATTTTTCGCAAAAGCTAAAAAAGACTAAAATAAAAGTATAAAATACCAGCTCGGTGTTTCTTGGTGTGAATCAATTAAAGAGCAAGGATTATTTTTCAATGGAATTTTGAATTGATAATCATTTTTTAATGTTCTTGGAGGAGTAATTCTAGGACGTACCATCGAACCGGTACTTAATATGTTAAGATCGTAATTACGAAAGTTGTAAACGGTATGTCGTCGTACGTCGATCGCAGCTGCGATCGTGAAGCTCCTTAATCGGAGAAACATTTAAGCGGAAAAAGGGCACCGGAAGAGGAGAGAAAAACGTCCTCTCACGGATAATTCGTAAATTGTTTTTCGAGCCGATTAAAGCGACGAACTGTTGCCCTGCCGTTCGCACGCTCTTTACATTATAAACTCTACGATCGTGTACAGTAGTTAGTGTGCTGATTGTTTTGTAAGATTTGTTTGTTTTTTTCTATACAATAAAATATTGCTTATCGTATAAGTATCCCTTGTATTGTTCTGTTACTTTGTTATATTAGTAAAATAACCACGCGGTACTTTTACAACGCGGCTTCGATATAATACGGGATTTATACAATGCAATTTCGCTAAAACGCGGGATTCGTAACACGCGGTTTCGATATAATGCGCTTTATTCAATGCGGTATTTATTCAACGCGGTACTTATACAACACGGTACTCGTACCACCCCGTTTTGATAAACCGCGGTACTTATACAACGCGGTTTCGATATAATGCGGTATCGGTACAACGCGGTACTCATACCACGCGCTTTCGATATAACGCGGTATTTATACAACGCGGTTTTGATAGAACGAGGAACTCGTACCACGCGGTTTCGATATAATGCGGTATTTATACAACGCGGTTTTGATATAACGAGGAACTCGTACCACGCGGTTTCGATATAACGCGGTTTTGATATAACGAGGAACTCATACCACGCGGTATTTATATAACGAGAAACTCGTACCACGCGGTTTCGATATAACGCGGTATTTATACGACGCGGTTTTGATATAACGAGGAACTCGTACCACGTGGTTTCGATATAACGAGGAACTCGTACCACGCGGTTTCGATATAACGCGGTTCACAAATCGTGGCGATCGTCCCTTTTCCCCCACGGCATTACACGCTTTAATTTACTAAAGAATGGAGCAAGATTTGTTTTGATATTCAATCAACTTCGTATTTGCCGCAAATGAACCATTCTTCGGGAATGTTAAAAGACCGATAAGGAAATTGGAATTTTGACGTCAAAGATCCAATTTAATGCACCTGCAACGTGATTGATCCGAACGTTATCCAACACTTTTTCCATCTGTTCTAACATTCGCCGGCGCCATTTATGTCCTTCCGCTTCTTGTTTACGGCAATCAAATATGCGCCATTGTCTCCGCCATCTTGTTTGGAATCATAAAAAGTTTACTTACTTTGTTGGAAATGTTCTTCTCAATAGTTTGCAACGCTTTTGACGACGATATTTTTGTGGGCCTTAAAACGATGAATTTTTATTTGATGCATCGACGAAGAATTCTTGAAAAAAGTAGCAATTGAAACAGAATAAATATTATAAGTTTTGTGGAAAAAAATCAGTTCGAAAGAGGAGATCAGTTAAACAGTAGATCTTCGCAATAATCAGTTGGTATTCCTAGAACAAAAAATACTGTCTTCTCGGTTAATTATATAATAAATTAATAAACAATCTCGGTGAAATCGAGTCAGAGTGTTCCATTCACTTTACGGTCTTTATTAACAATTAATTTAACTTATTTACAAGAATATCTGTAAAACTCAACAAACACCTGTCACACCATGTAATATGTTAACTAAACATCATCCGGTTTGGTTTTTGATTTTGAGAAAATGTAAGCAATCTGATATTAATAGTTGCACTTATTATCGCCTCTAATATTCCCTGTAAATAAAAATCAAGATTTCGTATCAATAATTATGAATTAATTTCTTCCTTGCCGAATATAAGATATTATAATTTCCTGGATTATTTATACGCATGACAGGCGAATTCTATTAGATCGAGCCATAAATAAGTTCCCTTCGTCCAGGAATTTTTTATTAAAAACCGCCAGAGTTTTTCGCAAAGGGAATCGACAAATTGTCTAAAAAATGGCAAGAAGTTATTAACCGCTTAACATACGATTCCAGTTTTAACTCATTCGCACCGGATAACTCAAATGTGATCTTTAAATGTGTCTTTAAATACGTAACACTTCGGTCCGAAAACGAACGAGTACATTTTAACCAAGTAATATGTCGGTGTTTATAACATTTTTTGTCACCTAACCTAACTTCGGCTGTAAATTCCCCGACGCGAATGTGTTAAAGTCCATTGTAGTTCATGTTATTGACGAATAAACTGCTTTTTGGAAAACGGAACTTATTTATGATTGAATCCGATACTAAAAGTATGAAGAACCAGTATCTCGTGGTTAGTTATTATTCCTTTCCCGTTGTTATCACGCTGATTACATTGTCCATCATCCATCGATTACATTGTCCATTGTCCCCGAACTTACATCGCGACGATCGACAGTTTATCGCGGCACTCGTTTCACGTTTTACAACACATTCAACTAAATCCAACGACGAGTACAACAAAGTATTCGATATTGACGAAGGTGGATTATCAGGCACTGTATGTCATGGATGGTTTTCAATAAATATATCAACAACCCTGTCCCTTACAATAATTCGAAGTCTGCGAGCAATAGTTTATAAGAGATATTGAGATCCAACTAATATCCAACCCTCTCTCGAATTCTTCGGTCATCACCAACGTCGCGCGCCATCTTGGAATCCATTAGCGAGTGATGCAACGAAGAACTTCATCATCCACCGCAACTAATTCCCCTCAAATCACGTAATAAAAAATCCCAGTCAAAAGAATGTATCCGAGATTGGACCAAATTGTCTGTCCAGCATTTACTGATCCGGATATCGTTTCGCGACGACGACGACGATGATCACCTTGTTCCACACGATGTTCCTGATAACGTTGACCATCGCGGGCAAACCTTTTCGATCTCGCGACGAGTGTTAACTTCGTGTTTTTCCTTGGTATTTCCGGCAGTGATAAGTCTACGGAAGGAAGTCCGCGCTTATCAGCTACCACGGTATCATCGACTCGAATTTCGCCAGGAATCGGTGGAGGTAGTTCTCCCTTGAATCTTCCGAATTGTGGTGTCCTGCTAAGGATATCCGAGGATAATCTACTTTTAGAATGTTCCTCAATATTGGATATAGATCTTGCCAGGTTGAGGTCCTTCAGTTTTTTACCATCGTACGTGACAAGTAATCCCCCGGAGGAAGTCGGAAGTTCGAGTTTCGAATTGGGACCGGGTGGTAAGTAATGGACATTTATTCGATCGGCAGCCATTTCCATATCATCGAACTCCTCCAAACGTACTTTAGTATTTCGTGTCTTTTTCTTGGTCTTTTTAACTGGATCAGCTATCGGAACCGGCGGCGAAGGTATGAAGACTGGCTCGAAGTTATCTATGGATCTAAAGTCTGCATTCTCTTTGAGGAATGTGTCTGTCTGAGGTACATCATCGGTGATCTTCCTGCGCGAAAGATCCTGATCCTTCTCGACATTCCTGACGATAGGTTTGAAACCACCTTCAATGACTATCGAGTCTGGATTGAATCCAGTATTCCTCGCTGGTTTCATTGGCTCCATGACACGATTCGTGATATCTCCAGGTATCCCATCGGACACTTTCGATTCCAATTTGTTGCGTTGTTTACCATCGAACTTCATGATCCTGGACATCTGATGATTCGCGGCGGAGAATTGTTGTTTGTCCGGTGTTACGATGTAAGTGGGAGCAGGCATCCTGTAGACAGCTTTCTTTCTTTCCAGGAAGACTGGCCGGGATGGCAAAGCCGTCGGTGAAGTCATCGTGTGAGTATTCTGCAAAATCGGACGACGCATCAACACCGGTCTCTTGATGATCATCAGTTGTGTCCTCTGTTCCGGCTGATGATGGTGATGGTGGTGAGGATGATGAAGCGGATGATGATAGAGGTGATGGTAATTGTTGGCGTAATGATGCGTCGGCCTGGGATACAGGATCTGCGTAGCTGCAGCCGGGAAACTGTATTTCATCCCGTGGCTCAGTGGGCGTGGATTATCTGGAACGAGGTTAGACAATTGCTGGTTAGACGAAGACTGTTGGATGATTTGTTCGAGCTCCGTGATATCCGGTCTGCCGGGATACGAAGAACCGGAAGAAGCCTTGGTACCATCCACCGATTGTTCACGATAAAATGCACCCACTTGATGATGATGATGATGGTTTGGTGACGATGGATCTTCATCGAGATGCGCGTGATGCACATCCTTCACGCGTACCTCGTGATGATGTGACGGAAACACAATGTTTGGCATCATATATGATGAAGGAGACCTCAACTTGTAGGGATCATCGTAGGGCGACGATGATGATGATTTGAAGCGGTCGTAATTGTTATTATTAGCATTCGTTAGTAGCTGTTTAGAATATGATGCGCTTAGTTTGCCCGGGTTAGTCGTTGGATGATAACGAAGCCCGTAATCACGATGGGATGGATGATGAAGATGCTGCTGAAGAAACTCCGCGGTTGGCGTTACCTTGCTGGGAACACGAATACTGGAGCTTCCTTCGAGATCCTTGGGCTCTTCGCTCTTGAACTCCGCGAACACCTCGTGGTTTTCACTTGCGGAACCCTCGTTGGAGTCGCAACTGTCGTGGACGTTGATCTTCCATCCCAAGTATCGATGCGTGAAGCACTGTGGATTTTAACAATTTTTTTAGAGGTAGTCGTGAAACTGAATTAATTATTCATCAATTTGTGAGCCAAATTTGATTATATATGATATATAGACATGGTCTAGGATGATTTTGGGTAGAAAGAAGTGGATTAAAAATTGTATTCGGTCGTGGAACGGGTCGAGCCAAAATCGCAAAAATGTGAAGGGGTATACCTTCAAAAATTGTCAAAAAATCAAAGTCGCCAATTTCGCTCCTAAATGACCCAAATCGATGGTATATGATGCCTAATGATGTTCTACGACCGATTTGGGTCGAAAAAAGTGGTTTAAAAATTTTGTTGGTAAAAAAATGGGTCGACCCAAAATCGCAAAAATGTGAAGGGGTATACCTTCAAAAATTGTCAAAAATTAAAAGTCGCCAAAATCGCTCCTACATGGCCCAAATCGATGATATATGATGCCTAATGATGTTCTAGGACCGATTTGGGTCGAAAGAAGTGGTTTAAAAATTTTTGTCGCCCAAAAACGGGTCGACCCAAAATCGCAAAAATGTGAAGGGGTATACCTTCAAAAATTGTCAAAAAATCAAAGTCGCCAATTTCGCTCCTAAATGACCCAAATCGGTGGTATATGATGCCTAATGATGTTCTAGGACCGATTTGGGTCGAAAGAAGTGGTTTAAAAAGTTTTTCGGGTCAAAAATGGGTCGACCCAAAGTGAAAAAATGTGAAGGGGTATACCTTCAAAAATTCTCAAAAAATCAATGTCGCTAATTTCGCTCCCACATGGCCCAGATCGGTGGTATATGATGCCTAATGATGTTCTAGGACCGATTTGGGTCGAAAGAAGTGGTTTAAAAATTTTTGTCGCCCAAAAACGGGTCGACCCAAAATCGCAAAAATGTGAAGGGGTATACCTTCAAAAATTGTCAAAAATTAAAAGTCGCCAAAATCGCTCCTACATGGCCCAAATCGATAATATATGATGCCTAATGATGTTCTAGGACCGATTTGGGTCGAAAGAAGTGGTTTGAAAATTTTTTCGGGCGAAAAATGGGTCAACCGAAAATCGCAAAAATGTGAAGGGGTATACCTTCAAAATTGTCAAAAAATCAAAGTCGCCAATTTCGCTCCTAAATGACCCAAATCGATGGTATATGATGCCTAATGATGTTCTAGGACCGTTTTGGGTCGAAAGAAGTGGTTTAAAAATTTTTTTTGTAAAAAAATGGGTCCACCCAAAATCGGAAAAATGTGAAGGGGTATACCTTCAAAAATTGTCAAAAAATTAAAGTCGCCAATTTCGCTCCTAAATGACCTAAATCGATGGTAAATGATGCTTAGACATATTCTAGGACCATAATTACGTTAAATGTTTCTAATGTACTAACTTCCTTTACCACACTTGGCATTCAATAATTCAGGGAATCCTAAATGGATGTGTACATTTTAGGAATTGGAAGAAAACCGGTTTTTCTGAGTAATTACCGAAGGTCACCATTACGTTATTCCCGACTTTTACAACCACTTATGTATTTCCTACTTCCTACTTCTCAATCTGACATAAACAACCATCCTTTTAAGCCCGACCTTAGCTGCTAAACAAACCATTCCAATGCAATGACAAATCCAATGACTAAATCCAAGCCAATGGAATGACAATTATATTCTCCAATTGAAACGAAACATCTCTATTTAATCGAGTCGAAGACTTACCTGATAATAAACAGTATCCGGAGTATTTTTGTCAGGTGTCCACTCCACGATTCCGGGTTCACCGTGGTCACATTCGAGGGTCAAGGTCCTCTGATAAGCGCCAAAAGATGAGAATTCATCGGCAAGGGGTTGATTTTGATCCGGAACCCAATTACAGAGTCGTCCTACACCCATTGGTCGAACGGTTCCTCGAGTTCGGCGAACACCGGCGAATATTTTCACTTGCTGTTCAAAGTCCAAACAAGTCAATTATATAAATTTCTCAGTTCCCATAATTATTCAGGCGAGTAAAATTAAATAGTATTTCTGGGACGCATCGAATTTCGTTTTACTTGTATGTCAAAGGGTTCATTTGATAAGGGATATCTTACCGCTTTTTCCTCGGGTGTTTTATGCTGATATCCACCAACTGCATCGTCGGTAATGTAGAAAGGATGATATCTCGCCGGTGTTTCTGGATCCTGGCCACCTTCGACGACGAAAGTGTACTTTTTACCGCGCACGACATTAATCTCCGGAATGAGGAGGCCATTTATGTACCAGGAGATTCCCCAGCCCACGTGACCTGGAGAAAGTGAAACAATCCGGATTCTGACGTGACTTGGCAAGCTTTGCTCTCGATATCACTTAACTATGCATCGATTTCACCGCACTTACGCTTTCACCGCCATCTTAGCTCCCCGGTTACTTTACCTTTTACGAACTATTAGATTGGCCAAGAAATTCGTGCGGTTTTTAACATTAGACTACCGAACATATACAATAGACCACCGTATAACACGAGTTCATACAACGCGAATTCCTATAACCCGCTAAAGATATAGCTACTACTGTTTCCATATAACGCGATTCTTCGTACAATGCGGTAAATAATAAAACACAGGAATTACAGGCTTTAAGAACGAAATCTGCTTTAGTTGAGCATTGGATTCTTTTCTTCATCGTATATATGCTATTTATTTTTCAAATTCTGTCCTATTTGATTAAACATAGAAAATCAAAGTTGGCATAGCAATAATCATTTCAAACGTGTTACTTTAGATTATGCGCGTTATACGAGACAAATTCCCGTTCACGATTTCCTATAACGCGAAACGTATTAATCTCGGTAGTTGGTAGTTCTAGTGTTAAGTATAATTAACTTAACTTAACTTAAAACTTCAATTTAAAATTACAAATGCTATTTTGATTTTTTATTTCTACCTCAAAATTGATCTTATTACCTGGAAGACCGAAATAATATTGAAATAATATTCATAATTTTCAAGTGCAACCGATATGAACTCAATTTCGTTCATAAAAATGCCTGCATTTTCTCTCAAACAAACTGATGCAAACCGCACCAATTTCAAAATTGATCTTATTACCTGGAAGACCGAAATAATATTGAAATAATATTCATAATTTTCAAGTGAAACCTGTATGCACTCAATTTCGTTCATAAAAATGCCTGCATTTTCTCTCAAACAAACTGATGCAAACCGCACCAATTTCAAAATTGATCTTATTACCTGGAAGACCGAAATAATATTGAAATAATATTCATAATTTTCAAGTGCAACCGATATGAACTCAATTTCGTTCATAAAAATGCCTGCATTTTCTCTCAAACAAACTGATGCAAACCTCACCAATTTTCTAGGAACATACATCGAATTCAATTCAGGTCATGTTTTTTTTAATTCTCAATGTAGTAGTTAATATTTGATGTCTACCTGTGATAGCAGGATATCCGTGTTTTCCACCGGTGGGTCCCATTTGAGCATAAAAGACACCGTCTTCCGGTTCGTAACATTGGATCGCCGGGATTTCCCAAGCGTCGTTTTTCGGGGCGGGCGCGGGGGTGGCGGGGGCGCGCTGCGGTCTCCTCGTGGTGATGGTCAAAGCCTGATTAACGAAATTCCAGAAAATCACAAGGAATTCGATTTGATATCCATGTAAACCATTTGTGTGAAAATATCATCGATAAAGTAACAAAATGAAATTCTTACCATTCTTACCATTCTTATCATTCTTATAATAATCTATATGTTATTTATAACCGCCAATATTACTAAAACTCGAATTAAATATATCACTAATATTCGCAAGACTGTCAATATTTCATCAAATATTATAACTAAATATTATAAATGAAGTAATCAAATGTATCGTAGAGCGCTTAAACAGTTTTATTTGTAGACGTTATTTTTCGAGGTATCGTATAACACGGATTTCGGCCCGGCACTCAACTTGTTAAATAGTACAAAATGGCGGACAAGGAATATTAATCTACCGATAAAAAGGAATCGAATGAGTGTTTCGGAATATTTCTTTAGGAAGAAGTAGTCTTTTAAGTTAATTAGGTGTTATTAGAGTAGAGAGATTAATCCGAGATTAATCACCTGAGTGGTGGGTTCCCTTTCATTGTGATCGACGTAAGGTTTCGATTGGTCTTGATCAGGCATTGGACAATTCCAAGCCGGTGGTCTGCCAAACTCGATGAAACGGTCAGTCTTAAGGTAGTCCGAGTGGAAACTGACCTCCTGCCTCTCATTCAGTGGTCCGATGGCCCAAATGATGGCCTGCGATCCATTCGTCGAGATCTGACGATCCAATTCGTCGCTGGCCTTCAAGGGTCTTTGATAGGTTACGATGCTGTATCCATTCACCATCGCCGCATTTAACAATCGAACCGAACCGGTATTTTCCTAACGAACAAATATTTTTGAGCTTCCTTTCGAAAATGTATATTTGGGTAACAAATGGTTCGCGTTTGATTTAATTTCATTTCTGGATTAATATCATATTATACATCAGATGGAAGAATTATATATATTTATGTATATCCTTACTTGTATCCTGGTATCCGGACAACTTCCGCGACTTCCGGAACACTGAGATTTTGCATCCAAGAAGTAATCAATGGCGTAACCTTGAAGAGTTTCCTTGTCGACCCAAGCAACTACCACGTCTCCTCCAACCATCTCGCTTCTTTCCGGATTCGCGGAGACACCAAAGGACATATACTGACCAGCGTCTATTAAAAAATCCATGAGAAATTAAAGGACCAATAAGAATAATTATAAGTTGTAAACAACAATAGGCGATGTTTTTAAAACATTAAAATTGTACTTGATATAAATATATCATCTAATCTGCTAATATTAATATTTAAACAGCGACAAACTGAACGGTACTAATCGAGTCAGCGTGGATCGGCTAGAAATAAATGGCGAATATATCCCGGAACGTAAAGGGTTAAAGGGCTACCCTTAAAATTTCCGCCAGCATGATGGAATTCGTACGCATTAGGGTTAGCCAGAAGAAAAGCTTCACCCTTTTACGATATCTTTCGAAGCACGGCATATTTATTTCGGCGGGTCACTCGCGTTAAATTTATTTTAACAGCGAGAGAGAGAGAGAGAAATGGAGAGAGAAAGAAAGAGAGGAGAATCGGTTCAGTAGGGTGGTTCCTAATTTACTGAACGTTTCGTTTAAAGCATGACCGCACAGTAATTAGAGTGTGAAACGCAATTTTGTTTGCTCCTTTTTTTAAAAGCTTGGCTTGGCTCGGCAGGGTAAAAATAGGGGTGCAAGATGGGGCATTATTTCTGTGTTCTCGACTAGAACCAAAATAAAATCGAAGTAGAAAATAAGAAATAGAAAAATGAAAGACGATATAAAATGGAAAATATATTCTTCAACTTTCATCGCGGTTGTAAGAATTTAATGTCGTGAATATTTACAAGGCAATCTGTTGGAGAAGATCCCGTTGCTTCGATGTATAAACGACGTATAAATAATATAATTAATATAACCAACATATTAATATAATTATTATAATCGACGTGTAATTCAGACAACTAATATGACCCGCGTATAATTAATGTAACTAATATTATCGATGTATAATTAATACAATTAGTATAGCCGACATATTAATATAATTATTATAATCGACGTCTAATTCAGACAACTAATATGATCCGCGTATAATTAATGTAACTAATATTATCGATGTATAATTAATACAATTAGTATAACCGACATATTAATATAATTATTATAATCGACGTGTAATTCAGACAACTAATATGACCCGCGTATAATTAATGTAACTAATATTATCGATGTACAATTAATACAATTAGTATAATCGACGTGTAATTATTATAATTAACAAAACCGACATATAATTAATATAATCCACATTATATCGAGACGTTAAAATCAACATTATCGAAATTGACTTAAAAAGAGATTACAAACTTTAAAGTCAATTATCGTATTCACATCAACAGGATAATTGGTTTTAAAGTCTAATTCGAATTGAACCGATTTAAAGAAACTTTGTAAATACACCAAACTTCCTGGGAATATTAGAATACATGGAACCTTTGTGGTTGGCAAAATGGAAGGCAGAAAGGAAATGAATATATGCTCACCGAGTTTTCCAACGAGTTGAACAACTATGCTGTCTCCGGCCACGGCCCATCGCACCTCAAAAGCCAGTTTGTCCTCGAGTACTTCGCAGTTTAATTTCGACTGAAATCAAACGCCATTTGAATTACTATTTTTTTTATCGAGGATCCTTACAGCTTTATGGATTTCCATATTTTATTTATCGATCAATCCAGGGTACTATTTTTATATCGAAGATTCTTGGAGATTTAAGGATTTCTGTAGTTTGTTTGTCGACAAATGCGAGTTACTATTTTTGTATCGAAGATTCGTGGAGATTTCAGGATTTCCATAGTTTGTTTATCGATGAATCCCAATTACTATTTTCCTATTGGAGGTCCTTATGAATTTAAGGATTTCCATATTTCGTTTATCGACTAATTAAAATTACTACTTCTTTATTGGAGATCTTTATGGATTTAAGGATTTCCATATTTTTTTATCGACAATTTAGAACTACTATTTTTGTTTTATCGGAGTTCCTTATGAATTTAAGGATTTCCATATTTCGTTTATCGACTAATTAAAATTACTACTTCTTTATTGGAGATCTTTATGGATTTAAGGATTTCCATATTTTTTATCGACAATTTAGAACCACTATTTCTGTTTTATCGGAGTGCCTTACAGATTTAAGGATTTCCATAATTTCTTTATCGACGAATTACGGAGATGGATCCCGGAATCGAACCTGAAGAGAAGCCAGTAAACGATATAAAAATTCATACTTGATCTGCTTCCAATAAAAGCGTTTTTATTCGTATTAATCTCTGGTACAAATGTATAAAATTGGTACAAAAATACTATGATCTGTGCGTGTAAATAATCATTTTATATGATAAGTATACGTATAGATAAAATAGATTAATAAATTCGTGTACTTAGAGGAAAGAACTGGCCTAGGCTGGAAAAGGTTTCCGTTGGTTTTCCAACGAACGAAGACCATCCGTCTCTCGGTGAAAAGCTCGTGTTATTTCGCAGTACGAAAACAAGGATAATTAACCCTTCTATCACAGACAAAATCGATTCTTCTTTCGCCATTTCCGGTGCGAAAGACTCCCTACAAACGAATACCTAACTAAATGATTATTAACCTTCGAGTACCGTCGTCGAATTGATTGATTTCTTTACAAAAAGTTACATACAAAATATCGCATAACACAGATTTCAGTGTTTAATTGGTACAATTAAGATCAGACCTTAAACTCCATTATTAATTATACACGAAAGCAACGCTTCTCTCATAAATTGTATTTTCAATTTTCATAATAAAATACATATAAAATTAAAATTATTGTAAAAATGCTTCGTGGTACTCGAAAGTTAAGGCAAACAGATATCCTTTCTCCATCTTCTCTAGATGTTTCTTATATACGGTAAAGGGTTAAGCATTGTCCAAAGTCTCGTACTACCAGTAAAAAGAAATGCCTTTTTCCCCTCGGAAGGCACGCGGCATTTTCAATTTTCTCGTACACGTGTTTTATGTACATTATATCGAGTGCGCGTGTAGATGAGCCAAGAGACAAGCCGATTTCCAGGCGTCAGTAATATCGACACATATTTCACGTGGATTCGGAGACGACAGCCCTTGAATTATATCGGCTCGCATTGTTCCACCGCGACACGAGATTCTACGTCTCTTTAATAGAATTCTGCGGCCTGTGTGGAGATTAAGCTCGCTCTTCATTCACTCTCCTCCCCTCCCTTTCTCCCTCTCTCTCTCTCTCTCTCTCTACTTCACCGTAGAACCGAGTTATTTCGAATGATTGTTTACCCCCTTTCCCGTTCGTCTTTGTCCGACAGCGCCATCTTTTAAACGGCAACTTTCAGATTGATTCAATGCCTGTCGTGTCTTTAAATAGAATCACTCGAAATAGAAACGCGCGGCTCAATTGATTTACGATTCTCGATTCTTGTTGATAGATATCAATATTTCGGAAATATCGAGCGAAATATTAACACGTCTGAATGCCGTTTAATATTACTAAAACTCGAATCAAATATATCGCTAATATTCGCATAATTTGTTATGTTTTTAAGGTTACGATAACGATGTAAAGTAACTAATATATCGTAGTGCGCTTAAACGGTTTTATTTTGATGCATTTGTTCACGTTGCAGACGCGTATCGCGAGGTACCGTATAACACGGATGTCGGCCCGGTACTCAACGTGTTAATTATTATTATAGTGTAATATATTGTGATATTAAAAGTATTCAATACTATATGAACCTCGAATAAGTTGATGCTGAATTTTCCTGGAATAAAATGTCGCACTAAGTACGAGCTCGTAAATATTCATCGGTGCATTAATATTCACTTAGCATTTCGAGGTCGAATTTGTAAGACGAATATGGCGGATATTAAAAAATTCCTCGGAGCGATAAAAAGCCTGGTTGATGCGGTGTTAAATAAATAAGGGGAAAGCTGTAGTGGTCGGTATCTCCGTCATTGGCGTTCTTGCCGAGGAACTTTCACAAAGTAGCTGCATCCTCGGTAAGCGAGCCAACCGGAAGTCGAAGGAAGGTGGTTCCAAGCGGTACTATCACAGCTGCGCCAGCCGAGTTTCCTTCTCGATAAAACGAATCGTTCGTACACTTTACTTACACGAACCCGGGAAACTTTCGTTAATTTGTCAAAACACTAGTTTGACCGAGTTCCAAAAAACTCAAAGGCTATTTACGACGACTCCTCGCGGTGCGATCATTTCTCTCGCCATCTTGCGACTCGAGTGTGTGTTTTTACGACACTTTCGATCGTGGACAAGTAATTTTTCGAGATAACTTATGGAGACGTGTCTAATAACTCGAATTAATTAGATCATAATTGTTAGAATTAATAAAAAAAATAAAAAAAATAAAGATCTAATTAATTCGTATTAAAAAGCGCGGTGCGCGATCCTTTCTTTCGCCATCTTGCGACTCGAGTGTGTGTTTTTACGACACTTTCGATCGTGGACAAGCAATTTTTCGAGATAACTTATGGAGACGTGTCTAATAACTCGAATTAATTAGATCATAATTTTTAGAATTAATAAAAAAAATAAAAAAAATAAAGATCTAATTAATTCGTATTAAAAAGCGCGGTGCGCGATCCTTTCTTTCGCCATCTTGCGACTCAAGCGTGTGTTTTTACGACTACTTTCGATCGTGGACAAGCAATTATTCGAGATAACTTACGGAGACGTGTCTAACAACTCGAATTAGTTAGATCGTAATTTAAAAACTAGGTACTTGGTGATCTTATCGTTCCATAGAGAGCAAGGTTCCTAATCGTGGTAAAACATAATACAGAGACGTTCTAGGTTTCCATCATGGAAGATAATCGCTACTTTCACGTCGCTCTTAAAAAATACGTAAACATACCGTGTCGATTAGAACATTGTACTGGGACTACGTGAAAGAATTATTCAATAAAACGTGCTCGGAAATAAATATTAGAGTAAAGACGATAGATCCAGCTACTGATTGGTTAAACGAAACGATTGCTCAGTAACGCACGAAAGAATCAACCCTTCTGTCACCCTGGAATCGCAACACTCTCGCGTATGAGTTCTGTGCTTGGGGATCTGAAGCTAACTGCGTGCGTGTCCTCGATCTTCCTAATCCATGAGATCTGCCGGTAGTGGGCGTATCGTCCGAACGATAATTCTCCTGATAATTATCATCGGTATGTACGTTCGCCAATTGCCTTATCCGCTCTAAATCGGGAACATCATCACCGTATTGGACGGTCGAGGAAGCTCTTCCGGTTGGGAGTGAATACGAAGCTGATTGAACTGGACGGAGTTGGTGGACCAAAGGTTCCTGAATTTGAAGGTTTTTCGGGATACGATATTCCACGGCTTGGACTACTTGAACCTGATCGTCTCGACGAAGTATCGGTCGGTAAGTAGTCGGACGATGGTTTTGCTGAATCAATGTGGATGTCGCGAAGGAGGAGGAACTCGGGGACGACGTCGATGAAGAAGACGAAGAGGAAGCGGCTGGAGATAACTCGTGAAGATTTAGCAGTGCGAGCATTCCTGTCTGTCCCTGCCCTCCGCGATGCACGTTCTGCAACACAAGGACAGAGACAGGTCAGTTATCCGTAGGGATTAGGTCTTAGATCGTTCAGGATATGCGAGAGGTCACGTGACAAGTTCATATTCAACCGCCATTGATCCACGTATGTTATTATGCCGAAACGGATCATCTTTTAAAGCGTTCTCGTTAGTTTAGAAGTGATTAATAATTAACGCAGACATTTTGGGAAACGTGAGAGACAGGGATAATATTCGTGTGAAAACTCGTGAAACGAAGAGAAATACGCATCGCCGACGGGGCATGTCGACGGGCAGATATCCACTCAATATTGACAGAGACAAATTTGGCGGTGGAACAATACTACTCCGGAGAGAATCGTATTGGCTTCCGCACAAGGTTCGCATGTTTTCGACACACTGTTGTGCATTTATGCGAACGGATTCTACGTAAACGTGAAACCGTTCGTTGGAATTGAAAAATCGCCGGCTGCTACTGGCACGCGTTGCCAACCTTACAAAGTATCCCTCACAGACCCCGTTCTTTTAGAATACACGCGTTTATTGCTAACAATTATTCTCTTCGTCCGTGCATTATTTTCAAGCAATATTTTCTGCATACTCGGCCCACAAATATGTCATCGTTTCTATGAATATCTATGCGCGAATAATTAGTTTAAACAGTCAAATCTGTTTAATAAAAATCGACTCAGTAAAAGCTAACTTGGGCGAAAGGAAAGTTTATGCCGGTTTTTTAGGAAAATTCGAAAGCAACATTTTTCTATGACTATAAATACTTATTCAATTGTGTATGCACTGTTTTAATTTTGATTTAATTTAAAATTAAATTAACTGTTAAATTAATTAATTTAATTTAATTTTAATGTATTATTAAATTACATTAAATTGAAAATTATGTATGCACTGTTTTGTTATACAATCATTCTTTAGTTTTCATACAACTTGAAGATTCCATTCTTCCAGAACTTTGCAGATTTTTCGCGGAAAAACTATTATACTAAAAATCGTTATGAACTTTCTGGACAACCCAATAACTATTAGTTCGAATCGATGAATTATTACGAATTCCAGGATGATCGTCCTATGAAATATCGACGGAATATGAAATACTTGGAAAGTTCCTTCGACCAAACCTCGCGCGATTCAAAGGTATTGCAAAGGTGTCAGGTAAAACTGCTATAAATCGAGGGAGAGTAGGTAAGAGCACGTTCGAATCTCTTTTCTATCGGGAACTTGAACGTGATTGCCATTGAAATTTCTAGTCCGCGTAACATTCTTTATCCATCAATCTTCGAATGAAGGTTTTTCAAGAAAGCCACCAAAAAACACCGAGTATAAAGGAACGTTTCAGGTAGATTTCAAGGATGATCCTTTAACACTTATCACTCCAACAGTTTAGTGCGACTGTCGATCGGTAATTTCAATTTATCCTCGATATATGTTTACTCCCGATAACATTTACATCATAACCTTCAAATCACTTTAAAACAATCCTTATTCACTTCAAAGTAATATAAAGTTCGGTAACAATATTTAATAGAATAATAGAATAGAATAGAAAAGTGCGGACCATGCTTAGCAGTGCGCGTGCGTGACATAGTGTTTAAGGGGTTGGAGCTCAGGTCTCCTCAGCGTCTTAACACTTTCACGACCGGTGACACCGCCGTGGTGTCATTGGCAAGCCATTTGCAAAGTTTTTTAGAACGTCAGTTGCTTAACCCTTTGACTGCTAAATAGTCTACTTCGAAGCGCTTTTTTTTAATTCTTCCAAATTTTGTTTGTATTCTCGAAGAATTTCGTTTTATATTTGTACGTTTTAATAATTATCACACAAAGGAAAAATATTGTTGTATAATAATGTTGAATTATTTCGTGAATTTGAGTAAAGTTTTTTTAAATTAATTCTTCCAAAATATGCGGTCGTGAAAGTGTTAAGACAGCAACGACACGAATCACCACGATTTACGAATAACTTAGGCTTACGACTCACGATTCACGATTACGTAACGCAAAATTATTATTATTATCGTTAAATACACTCATAATTAATTATGCATCCTGAATCTCCTCATCGAATAACGAAAGAAGAACTCCAAACTTATAATTGCCTGGGCTTTTATTTAGGACGCTTTTATTTGGAGCGATAAGGGTTAATATATCATAGAACTAACCTGTGGTGAAACTCCAAGCATTTTTAAAGATGGAGGCACGTTGATACTCTGTGGAATCTGAATGTGGCCGAAGTCGACGGTGAATGCTTCGCACCAGACTCCGAAGTGTCCTAATTGGTGGATCGTCAGATCTCCTGGAAGAGTTAGGACAATGGTTTTGCGATCGTAACGTCTTAAAGGTTGTTCCTTTCCATTTTCGTCGGGCACTCGGATTCCCTGGGGAGACGGTGATGGCCCGGATCCAACCCAGAACTTTGCATCTGTCCGACAAAAATGATTTTGTATATTAAACATATTCCTTCGTCATCCATGGATATGAATTAACAGAATCAATGTATTTATTATAATTTGATTTGATAAATTTGAACGTACCGGGTGCTTCACCGTCGTAGCTGAAACCTGGTATCAAAAGCGTTTGTGCATCCACCACCACGATTGGCTCCGAGCTCACTCCATGGACACCGTTCAGGGCTGCCAACTTCTGTGGCTTCGGGTAATCGAAGCTACGTGGTATTTTCACGTCACCGAAGTTCACCTAATATTAGATATAATTCATAATTCTTAATCATTATCAAGAATTCTTTTAATCGAAACAAGTCAATCGGTACATGAAAATACTTCCTTGTTTCTTCATAATTGTAAGAAACATAGCGACACGATATTTTATACAAATATAACAAATTACTATTCTTCCCCACTGCATAAATATCGTGTTAAATACTCAAAATGCGTGCATTGTCTATTAAATTAATCAATTCAGGAAAGCAATCAAAACTAGTTAGAAAAAAGCTCTAAAACTTTTGCTTGCACCTGACAAATAACGCGGTATCAATTCATCATTATTATATCACGCATTATTTAGTTTGGAATTAGTGCGCTTTACAATCAAATGAAATTGAAAGTGTGTCGGTCGGACACTCCTGGGTGAAAGCGTAAACACTACTACAACTAGGTGTAAACGTAAAAACTACTACTACTGGGGGAAAAGAAAAACTAGTTTAGGGTTAAAGCGTAATATCGTGTGATATTTTATTAAGCCTGGTATCATGGCGTAATGCCAGGTCTCTCTTTCTGTTTCCCAGGTACACGCGAGTAAGTATGAGTGTGAAAGTTGTAAGGCAAGGAAACGATACCGGTTCTCCGCGCGAACAACTGACACCGAAGGTCACGAACATGATATTCGCTCTTTGCTTACCGAGAATTCGTCGCACCAAACGGAGAACCACTTGATGTTGTTTAGACTTTTACCATCTGGTAAAGTCAACGTGATGTCCTTCTTACGGTATCGCTTCAGGACATTAGCTCTGTCGCAACAAAAGGAAGAGTCATTTTAAAAACGGGGATTTTTTTCATAATTAATAACGAGATAATTGAAGGCTCGTACTAGAAAACACTGTAAGCATGGAAAGTCTAATCTTTCAGGAGACATGGAAACTTCCAGAGAGGTTATGTTGGTGGTAACAATTTACAAAAGGAAATTGTGCAAAAACAATATTACAGTATTAACTTTCTCTCTGTGGACGGTGATGTGAATGCACCCCGGATATATAAAAACGTACATAAAAAGTTGCCAAACGGAAATTTTCCCAAAATTTTCTTGGGAAAATACAGTTACACGATTTTGAAAAATTTTATTTTAACTTTAGTTTTTCTTATTTATGTAAAACTTTGTCATTTTTATGCTTTATGTTGCAAAGAACCTTCAATTTTTGCGTTGGCCATAAAGTTTGAGCGATTTTTAGGTTTGTAAAGGGTTTATAAAAATTACTCTGTTTTCTCGCGGAATCTGTCACAAACCGCACCAACTTTTTGGTCAACTTAATATATTCTTCACTCACGTTCCACGCTCATCCCGGACTCGGAATCCATTTCCGTTTGGACTCTTTGAATTACCGGCGTAAAAAAAGGCGGCTGAAAGGAAATAATGATAATTATTTAACACCTCGATTACTTCTTCTTTAGTCAATTAATATACTTCTTTGATTTATTAAATAAATTACATTATGTTTTCCAGCATGGTGAACCGTCAATAGATTATTATTTTATATTAGATTGCTCGAAAAAACATACTGTATTTATGGAAATCTTAGAATTTCCATTTTATTGCTTGTAAAATAAAACGAATTTTATTTCAACTTTAATTACATTTTTGTTAAAGATTCGTGCCAAGAAACATACGATATTTATGGAAATCTTAGAATTTCCAGTGTATTATTTATAAAATATAATAAAACGAATTTTATTTCAACTTTCATTGCATTTTTGTTAAATTTTTTTTGTCTAAAAAGTTCGTGTGCAAACAGAATTGGATGTGTTATATATTACATGCGTGAATAGTAATTTAAGTAGAAACGCCCGCAATTGAGCAGACGCTCTTAATTTCATTCGAGAAGAACTCGTACGAAAGTGAGAGTCGTCGGCGAGCCAACTGGGATGGGAACGAGGTGAACCTTTAACCAGGTGGGTCAGTTTACGTTTCAATTAAAAATCTGATTTCTCCCTTCTTCAGAGACGTCTTCGCGTGCTTTATTTACTTAAAGTTATCCTATAAATTCTAGGACTTACGAGAGAGAAAGAACTACTACAAATCACCCGGCTTTTAGTACTAAATATAAATATAATTTAGTACTACAATCATTAATATTAAATATAACAATGATTTTAATGCAGATTTGAAACTCTTACATATTAAAATCCTCCAACTTTTAATATTAAATATAACAATAATCTTAATGGACGTTCAAGACTTTTAGATTTTAAAATCCCCTAATTTTCAATATTAAATTTGAATAATAATGTTAGTTTTAAATTTAAATAATAATTGAAAACTCTTAAATATTAAAAACTCCCCAATTCAATGCTAAACATAAAAATAATTATCATACACATCCAAAGCTCTTAAATACTAAAAATTCCCCAATTTTTAAACTAAACATAAAAACACTTTTAGCAGACATCCAAAACTCTTAAATATAAAACCCCCCAATTATTAATATTAAATATAAGAATGATTTTAATGCAGATTTGAAACTCTTACATATTAAAATCCTCCAACTTTTAATATTAAATACAACAATAATCTCAATGGACATTCAAAACTTTTCGATATTAAAATCCCCTAATTTTCAATATTAAATTTGAATAATAATCTTAATTTCAAATTTAAATAATCATTGAAAACTCTTAAATATTAAAAACTCCCCAATTTTTAAACTAAACATAAAAACACTTTTAACAGACATCCAAAGCTCCTAAATATTAAAACCCTCCAATTATCAATACTTAACATAAAAATAATATTAATAGACATTCAATACATAAATATAAAAATCTCCCAACTTCCGATACCATTATAAATCCACACCTTCGAATCCAAAGCTCGCCTGACTTCAACGAACAAAAGAGGACAAATGGAAACGATCACCGGCGGCACACCCAGGATTCTTTTATTTGATACTTCATCCACGGTGTTTATTTAGCAATAAGATTGAATAATCCCGGAGATAGTGTGTTAAGCGTGGATGAATGAGTAATAAATGGTGGATAGTTATAGTAAAATAAATTCCGCGGGTGAAACAGCGTCTAAGAAGCCAAGGTATTTTCGCATGGTAGGTGCGTTTCGAGTCGTGAAATGTCAAGAGTCGTTTACTACGATATACACGCTCTCTTCCAAGGCTTAAAGCCACGAACGATCGTGCAACGTTCGAAATGGAAAGCTCTAATGGATAAAGTATACTTGGGGTGTGTCCTTCATCTTTTATCGTCACTCACAGTGAACCCTTTGAATCACATCCTATCAGAATGTTCGATAAAATAAATAAACAATGATGAAAACTAATTAAATCGTCTCAAAGAAATGGCAGTAACACATTGACTGCAGATCCGAGATCCGTATTACACGAGTTTCTACAACGCGCTAAAGATATTGCGACGGCATTTTTCATATAACACGATTCTCGTATAACGCGATGTATAATAAGATGCAGGGAATTCCTTTATAACACGATTTAGTATAACGCGTAACGTATTAACCGAATTATACGCGAGTCTACTGAATAAGATACCTCGCGATTGCTTCGTAAAGTCAACAAAACGTATCGAAATAAAATTGTTATTTAATCCCGGTGAATTGTAAAATATGTAAAAGGTAGCTGGGACTTCAACAGTGATAATATAATAACAATTTTTTAATATTTTATTAACTGTAAAGCGCGGGGAATAATTAAATCAGGCCTCCAGGAGAATGCGCCATTACATGTCAGACAATCTTGTATTTGTATAATCGATTTTATCATTGGTATAATAAATACAGAGATTGTATGATCGTCTAACACGACGGGTAAGGTTTGAGAAAGCATGTTTTTACTGGCTTTGTAGTTAATATTTTACAAAATTAAGTAGTTTATTATATTAATAATATAAATGGTGGATATAACAAACCTGGACCCTCGCCATCGTAAGTGAAGTCTTTGATAAAAAGCGTTCTTCCGTCTACGGCATAAACCTCGCCGCTAACTCCGTGATGAAGTTCGGACAGTTTACCGAGTAGCTTCCCATAGTAGGTTCCACTGCACACCTCTGAGAACAGGAATCAGAATCCGTTCGATTAATACTTCAATCGATTAATAACACCAAACTTGCAGCATCGTTAACCCTCTACAACCCAATTTTTTCGGGTTCAAAATAATATATTATAACAATAATATAACGTAAAGTAGTTAAACGCGAATCTAACGAAGCTACGTTACGTGAGATGTAACGAAATTATTACTTAAACGCACTGAAACACGTGACGATTGTTGCGCGTACTTTCATAATTATTATTACAATGCAAGAAGAAACGGAGTGAAAGATACGGATAGATAATGTGTGAGATCAAAGTTACACGGTGTTATAAAGGGTTAATGAATAGTGGGATTAATCACGTGTGTTATATAAATCTATTACATTCACTGCAACAAATAGAAATACTTCAAATCGCACGTCTTTCTTTCGATCGAAATGGATCGAAGGATGTTTGTATCCCTTTTTCTTCATAATATCGCTAACTGAAGAGCCGCAAGGCCAGTTTATCACACGCGTTAACCCTTTACGGTTGAATGTCACAATACATGTGATAAAAAATAATGTTGTGTTTCCACAAATATATCTCGTATTTGATAAACATTTAAAACTTCACTAAATAATCTCGGTTTATAAACAAAATATATTCGACTCGGCGAGAAGTATTTTTCAAGAAGATGTCCACCGCCGAGGTTAATTTCTACATTAAGTTGTACGTATTATATTATAGAGGGTTAAAAGTTCATTTAATCGGAGTCTTTAGAGTTCGCAAAATATCCGGCTCCATATTGAATCCCATTATCGCGGTTATAAATAACAACTCCTCCAGGAAACGCGAAGTCCGTGAATCAGATGTCACGGCTAATCACGAACGAAATCCTCGTTAGATGCTAACGAACGAAGGAACCGTTCGACGATCGGCGCATGCGCAACTTTTAGATCGCCGATATGCCGTTAGTAGTTTCTCGGTTAGACGGGATGTCGTTCATCCAGAATCCTCTTTTCTCACGAAGATTGACATCATGTTCGAGCATAAATCCTTCTGTTCGACGTGCAACGAGCACTTTTCCAGCAGAGGAAGAGAAACATCTCTCTCTCTCTCTCTCTCTCTCTCCCTGGAGAGAGAGAGGGAGAGGAACGAAAATAGTCCACGGAAAAGAAAGAATCTGGTATGTACATTTATATGGACACGGATATCGTGGAAAATTAGATACGTCGTTCTTTCCGAGACGTTTCGTTCGTACGGACATGCCGTTACCTTCTGGCTCGTAATCGATGATGTAACCTATGTAACGGATATATTCCAGCGCGTGTACTACTTTGTTTCTGATCGAGTATCTCATAATTGGAAAAAATGCGTTGTTACGGCTTCGAGAGACGACGAACGTGATCGACACCGCTCTTTTGCGTCTTTATAAGGACGGGCTATTAAAATGATTTAGCCAGACATTTGTTTCGCTCGACATTTGTTTTGCACTTATAACCTCTTAGCTACTCTACGCCACTATAGTGGAATTCGCGTATGGCGTTTTTTTTAACGGTACGCCACTGTAGTGGCTTTCCCGTATATTACCTTATTATTTGTTCTTTTTCAATCTCTTTACATGAAAATATATGAAGTAATTACAATTTATTCATCGCTAACTCTATTCTAATATAATTTCATAGTGGAATGCAACACTAGACACAAATCCTCGATTTCTCTTATTTTTATCGACACAGTTTAGAGTTAATTACTGTCACGCGAATGTTGCATCGTACGATGTTAATTGTTTTTCGTTAGAACACGTCGCAGTCGAAGGGTTAATTTATACGAGAACAATATTTGTGCCCGAATCGGATGATTATTCGAAATTGATTTATTTATATATTGAGTTATTTTACGGGAAAGAATTACTGTTAGGTATAATAGAAAATATAGTAGTAGAAAATATAGAAGATGACAAACTCGAAATTCCAATCAGTATTTTCTATAATGCCTCGATTCGATTTCACCTTTCACGATCGTACCGATATTGACGGGAAAATCTGGAGCAGATTGCGCTCGTGAAACTTTAACCGCGAGGTTGATCCGCGAATAACCACGAATAACCGCGAACACACGTGTTCCTACATTCGCGAAATCACATTCCGCACCACGTGTGTCCTGAATCCTGCTGCTGGCTCACGAAGGAGGATATTATCAAAATAGAACAAATTATTATTATATTAATATTGGAACTACAAAAGCAGTCAAAAAGACTGGTCGACGTTTTAATTTTCCAATTTTTTTTATCCCGTCATCGAAAGAACCGTATTTTTGTGCTTCATAAAAATCTTTGATGAACCAAGAAAGTTTCGATGCCGATCGAGCGGAGGAGGAAGAAAAAGAGAGATGCATACGTTCTTTTTTATCAAAATAGAACAAATTATTATTATATTAATATTGGAACTACAAAAGCAATCAAAAAGACTCGTCAATGTTTTAATCTTCCAATATTTTTATCGCGTGATTGAAAGAACTGTATTTTTGTGCTTCGTAAAAATCTTTGATGAACGAAGAAAGTTTCGATGCCGATCGAGCGGAGGAGGAAGAAAAAGAGAGATGCATACGTTCTATTTTATCAAAATAAAACAAATTATTATTATATTAATATTGGAACTACAAAAGCAATCAAAAAGACTGTTCCACGTTTTAATCTTCCAATATTTTTATTCCGTGATCGAAAGAACCGCATTTTTGTGCTTCGTAAAAATCTTTGATTAACCAAGAAAGTTTCGATACCGATCGAGCGGAAGAGGAAGAAAAAGAGAGAGGCGTCGAGCTGACCTCCGACATTTTGATCAGAAGGAGAAAGCAGAAGGCGAACAAGCATAATTGCCTGACTCTGTAGAATACAATATCCGAGATGATGTCGCAATAATTTCTGCGTGCGTTCCTGTGGTAAATTAATAAGAAGTCCGAAGGGAGACGGAGAACGATGGAGCAGCTGATTTTAAATCCATGACTAATTCCGCTCGAATATTACGCTACAATTATGTCCAGTGTTACATAAAGGACGACGAACCGCGATGTAAAAGTGCTAAATATGATATAATAATAAAAATATAATGAAATTGTGAAAAATATGCTGAACAAATTACAGTAAATATCTTGATGTATTCATAATTTTTTCTCCGACGCGATATTTCTTGTTAACAATTAAACAACGAACCGCGGTATAAAAAGTGCTGACAGTATACCGTTAATTAAAAATAATTGTGAACAATGTAGTGAAAAAATTATAGTAACATTTCTGGTTTATCTGTAATTTCGCTGATGTCGCATTTATTTTTATTAAAGGGACGACGATTAAAAACAATTGTGAAAAATATTGTACGTATTGAGCATGTCATAAATAAAATGTCCAATTTTAATGTATCTATAATTTCACCGTTGAGGTATCTTTTTTCTTTCTGAAGCTGTCGGAATTCTAAATTGAAATATCGAGTTTTCGCCATGTGTTTTGAAGTAGTATGAGTCTAGCATGGGTAAGACATCGTTTGCAGGAATCATCTCTTTTTCAACGTCGGGTAAACCGAGTTCGATTCGTTGGGAATCTTGCATCTGGTTATGGCAGAAATTATGTAAACAGACGATGGTCCAAACCATCATATTATATCTTGGGAAACCTAAGAAATCTCCTTTCATTTCTCAATCTGAGCCCGAGGTTTATTATTTCTTTGAGAGTATTGCTTTACAAAATTGTACCGCGGTGGAATTTGAACTTTTTGAATATTTCATGGAATAAACTTGTGGAATTGGAACAGTTCGACAGTTTCGTGCAATCAAATCTTGGTATTCGAAATCCTTGAGAATCTCGGGAAATAAAATCTTGGAATTCTAACAGTTTGCAAATTTCACGAAATAGTATCTTGGAATTTTCATAATTTCGATATTTCGCGAAATCAAATCTTGGAATTTCAAAACTTTCGAAGCTGATGCAAAAGCATGAATTTTGGAATTTGAACAATTTCGAGTTCGATATAACTTGAACATTTCACGAAATAAAAGCTTAGAATTTGAATTTTCGCGAAATAAAAGCTTAGAATTTGAATTTTCGCGAAATAAAAGCTTAGAATTTGAATTTTCGGGAAGTAAAAGCTTAGAATTTGAATTTTCGGGAAGTAAAAGCTTAGGATTTGAATTTTCGCGAAATAAAAGCTTAGAATTTGAATTTTCGCGAAATAAAAGCTTAGAATTTAAAAACATTGATATCTTCGTGGTAAGCATTTTGGAATTTGAATACCGAGTAGAATCGGTATTCGATTTTCAAGGCAAACCTTGGAAGAAAGTGGAAATTAATTTCTCCGTGGAAGAACACACGCTTGAGGAGCGATTGAAAAAATTTCTCCGAACTTAATCGTGCGTGAACTTAATACAGCATCGAGTCTCTATTGGATTTATTTCCTACTTTTTTTTCGTTCTCTCTGCATGCTCTAATAATTGCACGTAAACGTTCGAGGCGCGAGTCGTTTACTGTTTCGCGAGCGTTAATTGGGTCTCCGTGTAAACAGGGAAATGTGTCGTTTTCCGAGGATATTCCTGTAATTATCTTCGACCCCTTTACTTCGACTCCAGTTTAACCCGATATTTATTCCGCGCGTGAAATAGTCACCTGTTATATTTACATATTTTTATTATCGCAATTTCCCTATCAAATGTTTCCCGCAATTACAAACGTTCAATCGTGTCACTGTATTTCCTATAATTAAAAAGAAACGGGGAAGTGTTTTCGAGTGTCGATCAACTTGTTTCCAATTACTTTCATATATCTTTTATTATATTATATATTGCATTAATAACTTTTATTATATATTGATTTGTTAATGGATTCCTCGATTATTGTATGACATATTTATTTGTACATCAGATTTCAGGCGTTCCAATTTCTTACATTCCAAGATTTCACTTTGTGCAATTTTCAAAGGTTTAAAACTCCAATATTTTGTTCCGTGGAAATTTTCATATTTTCCAACTCTTTTGCGAAGAAAAAGAATAATTCAAATTCGAAGATTTTATTTCGTAAATATGGAATCTATCGAATTATGAAGATATATTACTAGAAACTGATTAAAATGTGAGGTTAATAAATTAGAATTTCTGTTATTTATCGTTCGGTTTTTAATCGGTTTTTTCCGCGGATGTGAAAATTCCGGGAGGAAAAGCGTGGAGCGCGAAAGTCGTTCAGATGGACGAAACAGACCGGCAAATGTGGAAGGCGATGTAGAATAAGGTTCCAGACGCGGGTCTTAGTGTTAATTACTTTAGATAATTAGCGTGGAATCGCTTAGTAATTATTGCGAATGGAATTCCATCCGAGTCAAAGATGCTTTACGTTCTCCGTCTCAATTGTTATTTAACATAATTGCTTCATTAGTGAACAAAACTTGATTCAACAAATGACACGAACTGTTTGCGGCATAAAATCAACCATCGAGCGAATAAATATTTCTAATCACAATAATCAATAAATCGTAAATTATTATCCGAAAAGTATATCCACCGCTAAACAAAACGCCGACAATTATTAATAATTATAAATAATTAATATCATTGTACGAAATATCTCGTGGCATAATTTTTACTTTCATCAAATTGAAACAACATAAAACAATATAAGAAAAATTTGAAAAACCGAGAACGACGAATTAATTCGTCATTCGATCCTCCAGTTTTCTCGAAGATTGTGGATTAAATAACTATTATTCCTTCTTATATTCTCAAATTTTTATGAGTATAATTTTTTTCGGAAGAAAAAGATCCGCGGTTGGAAGATTAAAAATGGCACGCGAAGTTGCAGGAAGGAAACACTTTTCACGGAAACAATTTCCAACGTACAATTTCAATCAATTTTCCGTAACCAGTACAACCTGTCGTGTTTAATAATGACTGATAATATTTCTAAATAATTTCATCCATCACGAGATAATCTCGTTAAAAGTAAGCCGTCCATATTGGATCAAACATAAACGCGTAAGGAGATCATATTTGCACGGTGATTTTAATGGCCACGTAATAAAATTACGATAAATTATTGATTCCCAATTATTAATCGATCGCAGATTTATCGCGGAATGTAAATAACCGGAAGCTACAATCTTCCCGAAATATAAATACAATCGTTAATTAAAGTAGCAATTTCGAAGTACAAATAATCGTACGGTCCGAGTTTTCGTAAATATAAATATAGCCGTAAATTAAAGTTAAAATAAAAATGAAAATATGAATATAAATATAAGCGTAAATTAAAGGAGCAATTTTGAAATATAAATATTTGTAAAATATAACTGATTCCTCGAGGGTCAGTTTTCCCAGGTTTGACATTCGGAACTCTTCAATATTAAAAATCTCCCAACTTTTAATACCAAATACAACAATAATTTTCACATACATTAAAACTCGTAAATATTCAATATCCCCCAATTTTTAATTCCAAATATAACACTAATATTAATGGAAACTTAAGACTCCTGAATATTAGAAATCCATCCGCTTTTAACACTAAATCTACGTCTTCGAAGTCAATCATCAGATGAAGTCAAAGCCATAAGCTTCAACGTTTTCATTCAATTCCGCGGACTTTTCATTTTTACGAATTTCGTAGCTCCAGTCTTAATGATTAGAATTTAAAAACAAAAGCATGCTGCGCTTCTTTTGTTCTTTAAGTTCTTATTTCAATACATCCCCAATTGTAGCTCTTACATTTTCACGGTTATCTATGAAAGCGACGTAAGTGATTTCAAGACAAACATTTGTAAGAATAAAGAGAATGCAATAATCGCAATCAAGAGTCGTATCTTCCCTCGTTTCAAGTATCCACGTATTTACATATGCACGCAATATAAAGTAAACCCTCGAGACATAAGTCCGGACATATCGAGGTATAGTTTACCGGCATAGTTTAACATTAATAATAACTGATAATGTTCGTAAATAAATTCATTTAAGACAGCAATAATATGGAGGATCGTTAACTCGTTGACTGGGTAGTTTCTGGCGTACTCACGTGTGAGAGAGATGAGAAAAATCGCAAGCACCGGAGCGAGTGTGGAGAATCGCGTCGAGGACGATGTGGATGATCGTGCCGTCATGGTGTCTCGTTGGTGACTGCCGTCGAAAGTTCCCGTCGTCGATTCAGGTAGCTTTGTTGATCCCACTACGAACTCACGTACTGGATCTCCTTCTACCTCTATCAAAATCCATCATTCTCGTTGATCCCTCTCCTCTCAAAGGATCGCCTTCTCCCTTCTATCTTCGGAGGTTATGTTCGACGGCGGTTTACAACTCGTATTACAACCCGCGCCCCACCCCGCAATCTCTCAGGGTTGCGGAGAGAACTTTAGTTCTCGGCGACCGTGGAAGGAGATAAACTTCCTATCAAGATTTACTCTTTCCTTTATCCATGGATTCGACCACCTTTTTTTCATTACTTTATATTCCATTACGCGCGTCTTGGATCTGATTGGATGCAGCGCGGTGGGGTTGTCTTTATATCACTGTATTGGATTGTTTAATTGGGCTTTGTTTGTGCCGAGGATTAATATTGATTGTAAATAATGTAGTTATAGGGATTCTTGGGAGAAACGATCCTCGGTTTGGAGGTTAAAAGTATAGAAAGAAATAAAGGACGGAAACTTTAGTGAATGCTTGAGACACAATTTGTGTTGGGTTTATGAATATGTTTAACTTCAATCATTTTCTTTTGCAAGGTTTGCGACTGTTGATAGGAGTAGCTAATTAGGATGGAACATTGAAATCTTAGGGGTAGTTTTTGTGGGACCTAGGGACTATTTTGTTAACTGTCAAGGGTAGTGTCTTTTGCCACAAAAGAATCTTAGGGGTAGAATTATTGGTACCATTCAAATATTGTCTTCCGTTACGATCGAGGATCGGAGTATCCAATCAAAACCTAGTATTTCACGACAGGCGCCTCTAAAAACAGGGCCATAAAAAAATTTTTAGAAATATTCTTCAAACGACGATTTCAATGACCGCGTAAAAATACTGCAATAAATAATCCATTCAAAATGATACCGCTTAACACGGATTAATTACGCAATCTAAATACACCCAATTCTCTTTTCGCACAAAATTCGTATAAAAAAATATACTTTATCTCTGAAACCCTTATAATTTCCATTTTATTATTTGTAAAATAAAAACAATTTTAATTCGCCTTTCATTAATGTTCTGTACGAAACTCGTGTAAGAAAAGTTTGTGTAGAAGCAGAAGTGCGGAAGATCGTAAAGTGCGAGTTTTCGTATAAAAATACGAATATAATAAATGTTCGTTTTATTACGTGTAAAGAAGGGTGTAGTATTATCGTAGGTAGTTCGGTATCGGAGACAGCAGAGATCCAGAAGATTTCGAGAAACGATTACACGCGTCAGTTGGTCATTGTCTTTCGTAACAATGGTGGGTTAGATTTGTCCCGTGTTCCCTTGGGAGAGCGTGGGGCACTAAGATAATAGGTTGCACGTGCCGTTCACCAACGAAGGATCTTTCTTCCGAGTCGCGAACCACTCTCCCGTACTCCGTGATTAAATTTAATCCTCCTCGCATTGCCGTTTATAATTACAGGATTACGGAATAATTATGAGAACTCTCAGTGCAGACGCGCGAGCCACGCCACGGGAGTATTATTACAGGACGATCAACTGATTACGGAAACAAGTATGCCGGTTCCTTTTCGTAAATCACGTCATCCGTCCAACCGCGCACGCGCGTCGCGTACCGCGCACCTTACCGCCACATTTCGAATTAAAGTAGCGCCGTTTTAAGTGCGGAGTAGAAAGTGCGGTGTGGAACGTCAGTATATTACGGGAGATGAGGAACGAAATAACGATGTCGATCCTGAAGAGTGTCGGATGTGATGTCGATAAAGATACACGATTAATCTCGCGTCTTTGTATATCGAGGATCGATAGATCTCGTCAAACAACTTTCCTTATTTCCAGGTGAATTCCACTGATGCGATCCACCGACATCCGAGACTTATCTCGTCCTATCTGATTTTCGCTGCGGAACGAAATTATAGGTTATATCGGCTACTGGATCTCAAGTACATCGTGTTAATTCAGTGGACAAGGTAAAAGGATGTAGGTGGATAGACATTAATCTAGGATATCTGTTTCGAAAGGAGGCGTCGCTCTACGCCATGGCTACTCGTTAGAAAGCTTCTACGGCGTAAGTGGACGCGGCTCGGATGGATCGCAGGATTTTCTGGCGTCTGGGCTTTGCTCTCTATTCTTTCATGCCTGAACTGGTATGCGGGCCGGTTGTCTTCCTTGCAGAAACCAAGAGGCTCTCTTACAACCTAGAAACCGCCTTCTCTTCTACGTACCAAGAGAACGCTCTTGAATAATTATTATTAACGATTATCGCTCACGCGCTACTCCAGAAGCACGATCTACCCACGATTGTAGCAGCGCTTCGTGCAAAGTGCTTCTTCTGTTATTAATGTACGCGCTTGCGCGTGATATTTAAGATGTCGAATCTAAAAAGGTTTTTTTCGTGGAATTTTTGTAGATCGTTTCTTCGAATTCTTGTGGAAAGCTTCTTGGAATTGTTGTAAAACATTTCTTAGAATTTTCGTAACAAATTTCTCAGAAATCTGTCTGAGTAGAAAATAGCTGTTCAACATTTTTATAGAAAATACAATTTGAAGTCTAGAATTTTCTTTGTAGAAAATACAATTTGAAGTCTAGAATTTTCTTTGTAGAAAATACAATTTGAAGTCTAGAATTTTCTTTGTAGAAAATACAATTTGAAGTCTAGAATTTTCTTTGTAGAAAATACAATTAAAAATTGTTCTTTGCAGAAAATACCCCAGAACTTTTCTAGACAATTTTCAGTTTAATTTCGTTTATATCTCTGTCTGTACATAAAACTTAAATAACAAGTAATATCTGCACATGAAACTGAAACAACAAGTAATATCAGCTAATATATTATACATTATAAATAAATCGAGATCAAAATATCCGGAAGCATCTCGAAAGCATGGAGAATCAGCGAGTAGTAATTTCGACCTGTCATCGCGGTGATTTAAAGGAATTGTTAGCTCGGTAAATTAGCGTTGTCGTTGTTGAATGAGCATCAAAATAGAAGAAGCGAGTGGGTACCGGTTGAAAGTGAAATCAGGATTGCGGAAAGAGCGTTGCGCATAACGTATAATTCAAGATGCTGAGTCGGATTATGGTACTCTTTTCACGGTTGCATGGAAAGACACGATAAAGCAGGTTTTCAATGGAAAATTCGATTTCCCGACACAGTGCGACGGTGTTAACCCAATTTTTAACACATTTGCTGTCAGAACACATTCTAACACATTCTACGTCTCACACACCAACCGAATAAACAACGGGATCTCGATTCTTCTTATTCTTTAACCACCCAATACGCTATAAGATACATTCATGCAAATATCGCAGCATATAATTCTTACGGTTTTTTGATAGAACTCGCCGCAGTCAAAGTGTTAAAAGCGACTTGTTCGGAACACCGAACTTTTAACACTTTGCACTCGAGATGCGACTCTGAGTAGCTACTCAGTTTATTGCGGAAATTCGAGTGGCGACTGACAGGCGACATTAACATTTTCTAGAATTATATTTTATGATTGGACGTTGAATCACCGGCAACTGGGGTAAGTTTTCAGCTTTTTGGCTACTTAGAGTCGCCTCTCGAGTGCAAAGGTTAACATTTAATAACAAAATATAACTGGAGAAAATCTGAATGTCGCCTCTCAGTCGCCACTCGAGTTGCCGTAATAAACTTTGTGGCTACTGAGAGTCGCCTCTCGAGTGCAAAGGGTTAACGTTTAATAAAAAAATATAACTGGAGAAAATCTTAATGTCGCCACTCGAGTTGCCGCAATAAACTTGGTTTAATGAGTTTAAAAGGGTTAATTGTCTCCTGTCGCGCGCCGATAAAAAAAGTTCTATCAAAGTCCCCGAAAAACGACGTTTCCATAACACAATGGAGATATTTCATATTTCAATTCCATAATTAAAGCCAGGGTAACCGCGATTAACACGCCGTCCAAAGATTAATCGTTCGCGAGATGAACTTTTTACCGGATCGAAGAAAAGTATCGTTACTTCCCACGAGGTAAATAATAAATCAATGTCAGAGAGATGAAAACCTGAGGCGCATTCGCACTCGTAATTATGGTTAATAACGAAGAAACGTCGGAACAATATTCCTCGGAATACCGCGAATGATGGCCGTGATGCAGAACGAAGTAAACAGTGGACGCGGGATGAAGAGTTGCACGGAGAATAATTATGGAAACATTCTTTTCACGTATCTTTTCCGACATCGATGAAATCGACTTTTCCGATGATCGTGCGATTATTTTCATTCGACTTCTCTCGAATAAAATAAATGAAGATAAGTCTGCGGTTTCTCAACGGGATATCCTTTGTGAGAGGTATCTCTTCAAGATAATTTATTAACGAATACTTGGAACGCCAGAGAAAGTTGTGAAATGTCATTGTATGAAATGAATCGATGTAATATTCAAATCAATCGACTTGCTTTAATGCCTGAATTATATAATACTTCGATATTTGCATGCAATGATACAGTTATTTATTATATTTATTCTTGATTAAGTTACGTGGATTAATAAAATCAAACGCGTCTGAAATAAACAAAATAGAAATATTTAATTGATCAAAGATGTTTAATCTTGAAAATCTAAATTTTCATACCGAAATTGAATTTTCAAGATTAAGTCATAATAAAATCAATAATAATAAAATCAAACGCGTCTGAAATAAAGTAGAAATATTCGGATATTTAATCTTAAACATACATTTCTTTATATATTTATTTATTCAGTTTGCTTAGTTTTAGGATTTATTTATATTTAGGATATTTAGTTTATTCAGTTTTAGAATATATTTATATTAAAGATACTTCCTTCATTGATATATTTCATATCAAAATCTAATTTCCAAGATTAACACAAGTTACGCGAATCGCGATTAAAAAACCAAACTTGTCACAAATAAACCATAGACATCTTTAAACTTATCTTTAACCTAGACTCTAATATTTCTCATAAAAGAATCGACTAATATTCAAAATCTCTAACGTTAACACTCCGCTTTTATTAATCAGACCTCACGCTTACCACGAATGAAAAAATGTAGAAATAAATCGATAGCAAATATTGATTTAATAAGTTCGATGACACCTATAAAAGAACGATGCCCGTCGTGTCTTTATTGCGTAAGTACCATCAGGTTTCCGTGGGTAATCGGAGAACGTCGTTAGTCACGGATCGCTAATGTTATTACGGCTCCGCGGATTGTGTATTCATGAGTTTCGCGACACATAATGCGAAAGTGCTCGTAAGTAAGTAAGCAAGTATAAAGGCAGGGAAGGAACTACTAGCAAGTATAGCGGACTACTAGAAACGAAGGAAGGAGGGACTTTCCCTCTGACAGGTCAAAGTCTTCCACGGTGGGAGACGTAAACTTTGGGGTTTCGATACGAATTCTCAGTTTCACGGTATAATGGCTCCACCTTCCTTCGTTAACACTTCCACTGCTTTATTACCGCGAAAGAAGAATCCATCGAATTAAACTCGAATATCCAATCACTTTTATCCTACAAAATAAATTCGGTGCATATAAAAAAGTCAACTGCTGAATATCCGACGGGAATATTTTTAATTTCATTTAATTGATCTTAACTTGAAATAACTTCTTTCAAGTAAATAGAGAATTGTTCCAAGTTCATTAATACCTTCACTGCTTTATTAATGTGCAAAGTAGAGTGTGTTCCTTATATTTTGTATATTTATTTATATACAAATTGTAGATGGAGGATGAAAATTAATCAGTGGATTTAATTATTTATGTTACGTATTTAAAATCTCCGAAAATGCACCGTTTTGTATTCGAACAATTTTAACAAAATTTGCGAACTCGCCATTCTGGCTGCTTTCGTAATTCCAGTATTAAGTTCTCGATCGACGCAGAAAAAAAAGAGTTAACATCCAAAAATCTTGCTAAAAATCCTACGTGAATATTTCAAACTGCCTGGAATTTCAGTAACCTCAGCTATCCTGTAATTTAATGGGAATTTAAAATTCATGGATTTTCCAATGAAAATCCACGGCAGGGATTCGCGTCCGGAGGAACTCTCGGCGTCGTTGGGTCGTCGTAATTTACCGAGATATAAAGATATCGTAATCCATAAATAATCTTTCCCATTAGTTGTCGGGTGTTTGTCGTGTTATCGTTCCGCGTGGTTGATTCTATGCATACTTAACGATCTTTTATGCAACGGTACTGACACGTCTGACTCACATAGCCGAAGATAATCTGACGGTTAACCTCTTAGCTACTGTACGCCACTATAGTGACCTTCCCGTATGTTATCTTATTATGTTCCTCTTTCAAACTCTTTACATGAAAATGTATAAAGAAATTCGAATTTATTCATCTTTAACTCCATTCTAATATAATTTCATAATGGAAAGCATCACCGGACACAAATCGCAGTGCTGTTTACGATTATTTTTGAAACTCCCGCCGTAGTTAAGAGGTTATGATCGTCTGAAATTGCATCGCGTTACGTCCTCTCGAAGGTATGCAATTTTGACGAAACAGAGTGGAAAATGTTGAGCAGGTCGCGTGGCGTGTCGTTGCAAAAACTCGCTGTTTCTTACGTAAGAAAGTCGCTTCTCGTTGGCGCAACGATGAGAAACGACGGACGTGAGAATTGGCTTGCCTGTGACATTCCGAATTTAGAACATTCTTACCGGCAAACTTCTAACTTCCATCCGTCCAACTATGAAAAAGTATTAACCAGCAATCGTACGCTTGGAAACTGATTGGCCCTCGAGTAAGTAAATTCGAACTCCGGTCGAGCAGTTCGAGCGAAAGTAATTTATTTCAAAGTCGTCGATCTTTGGATAATTGGATCCACGGGATTTATAAAACTACTCGCCGAACTAATTCGGGATCCTTTGAGCGAGTTTCATTTACTTTGAAATCACGAGGAGCAATCATCGATAATTAACCGCGAATTATAATCAAGCCGGGGGTTTTATTTTATTTGTGATATTTTAATTAATGCTGGAATTAACGATTATATACTTAGCTATATTTTATATTTACGTTTATGTCGTTAAAAATGAGGATGAATGGGTGAAATAGGCTAATCGATTTAATTATGTTTATTATGCAACATGAAATGCGGAAGTCTCAAAAATGGAATAATGTGATTTTGAATATTTTTATTAAAAACCGCGGATCCGCCATTTTGACTGCTTTGATAGTTTTAGTATTAATATTCATCCAAGATGAAGATAAAACACAGGTAAGATATATTTCTTTATTATACTAATAAAATAGACGAGAAGATTGACAATTCATTTATCCCGGTTCGATAATAATCGCCCGAAGAAGACGAATACATTCAATTCACCGATTAATCGCGATTAGATTATGAATGGAAATTAATAATGAGCAAAGAACAAACGTCCTGCTTGTGGAAGATCTATTCAGTGGTCGCTGATATTTAATACTTTCACTTGAACTCCTTGACCCGCGCACAATCGAACGTGGATTCGCGTGCGATTCGCGATTTCATCGGAAATGACCGAACTCGACGCACATTTCGATCGCGTGCACCAATTATTTCTATTATTCCATAAAAATCCATACAAATCCATATCAATAAACATTTCCTCATTTTTCTAAATATACATCAAATTCATTTTTGAATTTCGCTTTACTTGCTTTGTTTTATATTACTTTCCGTATGCGAATTCATATAGCACGTAACGTATTAATCGCGTTATACGGGAGTCTACTGTATACTATAACTTTTATTGTACCTGATGGTAATTCTTTCCGGAGAATAAATAAATAAATAAATAAGTAAATAAATAAATGATTGCATTCCATCATTTACATTATTCCCATTATTTATACAAAATACGATCAATTATGGATGCAATTAAAACATTGGAATATGTCGTAGACGAGTGTCAGACGGATCTTCCTTAACTACTTAAGAATGATATTTTCTCTTCGCTTTGCAGGGAATTCTTCGCGCTGACATTCGACTGATTCTTACATAATAGTATTATAAATATGAATTATACTGCAGCGGGATATCGTAGTATTGCCAACTTAACGCTGATTTATTTTCCTGTTACATTCTCACCGCATTATAATGAATTCCGCGGGTCTTGAGGTTGTGATTATTTATGTAATACTATTGCAAATAGAAATGATACCGTAATGAATAGTTCGTGCCGCTGATTTCATTTCGCTTGACAGTCTCGAATTATGACGATTACTCGAGTCATTTTGTCGATTAAAGCTACTTTAATGGAAAGAGAAACAGTGGAAAGTTTCGAAGAACTTTTTTCTAATTATTTCCTGGGAGTCCTGGAGTTTTAAAAAATATTAAACTCTACATGTAATTTTTTCAATTAAAACAACTCGCATAAGAATATCACGGAGGGAAGTTTTCTAGGAATATTTTTCATAATTTTTCATGAGTCCGAAGACTTTTATAAAATAATAAACTCTTCGAGTCATTTTTCCAATTAAATGGAATGCGGAAGAAGAGGCAAGTTTTTAGGAATTTCTTTCTCATAATTTTTCCCGAGTTCTTACTGTTTGAGGAAACAAAAACATTTCGATTCATTTTTTCTATCAAAACATCTTAATTCGAAAGAGAAAAAAGAGTGAAGTTTTTAAAAATCGTTCTTAGAATATAATTTCAAGTTTCGCAATGATAGGATATTTTTTAAGCTATCATTTCATTTTAAGGTTTTTAGGAATATTTTTCTCATAATTTTTCCCGAGTTCTTACAGTTTGAGGAAACAATAAACATTTCGATTCATTTTTTCCATCAAAACATCTTAATTCGAAAGTGAAAAAAGAGTGAAGTTTTTAAAAATCGTTCTTAGAATATAATTTCAAGTTTCGCAATGACAGGATATTTTTTAAGCTATCATTTCATTTTAATGTTTTCAGGAATATTTTTCTCATAATTTTTCCCGGAATTCTTACATTTAAAGAAAATAATTTCGAAAGGAATAAGACGGTAGATTTAACTTCCGGAGTAACGAAAGGACAACGCGTTAAACAAACGCGTCGGATAGATCGTAATAGCAGGATATTTTCTAGGCGCCAGAGGGTATTCTTGGATCCTTGGATCCTTGGAGGCGCGATCCTTTTATTACAGTGCTTGGAAGACTGGCTCGCCTTCGATCGCAACATTATCGTGCGTTTATCCATTTACATTGTGGGAAAAGAGCCGAGAGAGATGAATTTATATTCCCCGTTTCGGCTGTGCTCTAATAAGTTCGCGGTATGCACTACTAAAACTGCATACTAAAAATGCATCGTGATGTTTACGCTACTGAAATCTTTTGTAACATGTATACACATTATAATAATATTTAACAATATAATCGTTTTAATGTTCTGTGATATTTTAGTTACTTTACATCGTTATCGGATCATTAAAAATATTAAAAACTTGATAAATATTAGCAATATTATTGTTATCGTAAAATCCAAAATATTGAAAATTTGACAAATATTAGCGATATCATCGTTGTCGTAAAATCCAAACTATTAAAAATTTGACAAATATTAGCGATATCATGGTTACCGTAACATTAAAAATATTGCAGATTTTGCAAATATTAGTGATAACATTGTTATCTTAAAATCCAAAATATTGAAAATTTTACAAATATTAGTGATATCAGCGTTGTCGTAAAATCCAAACTTTAAAAAATTTGACAAATGTTAGCAATATCATGGTTACCGTAACATTAAAAATATTTAAAACTGTGCAAATATTAGCGATAACATTGTTATCTTAAAATCCAAAATATTGCAAATTTTACAAATATTACCGATATCATCGTTAACGTAAAACACAAAATATTGAAAATTTTCCAAATATTAGCGATATCATTAAAGTAACATTAAAACTATTGAAAATTTGCCAAATATTAGTTATGTCGTCGTTACCTTAATATTAAAACATGTGAAAATGTTACTTTCAGTTTTATAAGATTAGCGATCATTTGATTCGTATTTTAATAACATCGGCACAAGTCACCGGCCACCAGTGACTCCCACGGCATTCAACGCGTTAAATCCATTAATGAATGTACATCCTCGAGCCATAATTTATATATTAATAAATATATAAGCGTAACCCATTCTGGGTCCGGTAGTTCTAGTTTCAAACAGCGATTTATATTTTCGAGGTTGCTTGATTTGTTTGAACGTTGAAAGGTATTCTTTGTCTCTGATTAGCCTTGATACGTTAATATTCGAGTTCGACTATTTTGGAATTATTCGTATTACGTTACATTACGTTACCTTGTGACATAAATCACAAGGGTAACATTCATATTTCCTGGCACCTGACCGTGATTCATACGTCCAATCGAGAAACCGGTCCGCCATCATTTTTTATACGGTACGACTTTAAATGGATTGACCTGTTCGATAATAAATGTGAGCGATATTTATTATCGAAGCCGAGCCATTTAAAATTATATGTATTCTACGATACAATATAATATAATATGATATGTAGATATTATAGAAATTATAGAATATGATATTATAGTTGTCGCGGAGTGTATATACATGGATTATGTATTGGATTATGGATATGTATTCTACGATACAATTTAATATAATATGATATGTAGATATTATAGAAATTATAGAATATGATATTATAGTTGTCGCGGAGTGTATATACATGGATTATGTATTGGATTATGGATATGTATTCTACGATACAATTTAATATAATATGATATGTAGATATTATAGAAATTATAGAATATGATATTATAGTTGTCGCGGAGTGTATATACATAAATAAAATCGAAGGTTACCGGTCATCGAACTTGGAGGTTAAAAAAATCCTCGCAGTGCATCGAAAGAGATAAGAAGACTGAAACAATCGGTTCGGCGGAGTGTTTTGCAGCGAGAAGAAAAGGGTTTTATGGCAATTTGAGTAATTACGCCGACCTAGTTAAACAGTAAATTCTCCTAACCCACTTCTCGCAAAACCGGCGTATTACAAAAGTCGCGAAACCGTAGGTACCTCTTTCAACGACCACCCAATTTCGCAAACCGTTCATTTCACGACGGATGATTAATTTCGTGACCGATGGAAACTCGTTACTCAACGAAATTTTCCTAATTAACCTACGCGTCGTATTACGCTCGGCATGAGCTACATTATAATTATCGTCCTGTATTTTTTCCCAGGACTCTTTTTCGAGAAAAATTACCCTCGAAACACGAATCTAATATTTCATGCACTGTAAACTACATTGATATTATTATTAGCAAGGTACTGTTATAATTTATGCATTCATAACTTTGGAATTTCTGTGACTCGGTTTCAAGAAGACCGACCACGTCATATTGGAATTTTGTGTATTTTGCACTATTTGTTGAATGTAAATTAAGTTGAATCAATGTGCCGAGCTAATGACGAATTCTTATTCAAATTTGAAAAGAATTATAAATGTGGTTCTTGAATTTTCGAAATGAAATCAACCGGAGGAACTTTAAATTAAGTTGAATTATTGTATCGAGATAATGCAAAATTCTTATTTCAATTCCGAAAAATTGATAAACGTGGTTTGAAGTGAAAGAAAGAATAGAAACTGAAAATTAAGCGGAATCAATGTACGAAACTAATGAAAAGTTTGTATTTTAATTCGAAAAAAACTTGGCAAACGTGGTACGAAGTGAATTTTCGAAGTAAAAGAACGAGTAAGAATTGCAAATTAAGTCGGATCAACGCAGCAAGGCAATGAAAAATTCTTTTCTAAATTCTAAAAAAATGGGAAAATGTGATTCGTAAATTTTCGAAGTGAAAGAAACAGTAGGAACTGTAAACTAAGTTGAATCAATGTACCGAACTATAAATAAAGTCGGATCAGTTTACCGATGAAATGAAAAATTCTATTTAAACTCACAAAAAAAATCGATAAGCACAATTCGTGAATTTTCGAATTGAAAGAAACCGTAGGAAGAGAGATCGCGACTAATTTTCGCTTACATGCCGATTAAACGTTATCGTTGCGATATTACGGTGCAATTTTGCGGAATGCAATTTACCGTGCGTTGCACTGATGAGCCCGCATCACAAGCGGATCAATTTAGGCTAGGTTTCTATAATGCGTCAACCTGCTTCCACATATAAAGCAGAAAATTCCGCATCACGAAAATCGCCGGAAATTGCGATTCTCATATTGGAGAATGGATCGGTGCGTTCAATACATAATAATCACTTTGCAAACATCGTACTATATTAATAACAATTATTCGGTACCCTTTAAAGTTTCACTTTAATTCATCGAGGTTTTAATCCACGCGATTATAGAATAATCTGAATAATATGTAGGTGAAACTGTATACGGAGCGAGTAGATTTTCATGGTCCACGGTCGATAAAGTTTCACTCGGCCAGCGGAACCTGATGGGAATATCGTGCCGTGTCATTTCTACGTGAATAAGAAATGCGTGCGCTTGTTTTCGTGCGAGTGACAGTGAAAGTTTCATGTATGAAGCTACGCACGTTTCTCGCGGGTTATTAAAGTCAAATCGGTGGAAGGGAAAGAGTCTCGAGAATTGCCTTTCTCTCGAATCAAGTGTTTGAGGTGTTTAATGTGTTCGAGGTGTTGCTTATTCGACAATAAGAACGAACGACGATAGTGAATTAACAGTAGAACTACCGAACATGTACTCGTAATCAGTTATGCTTGCATATTTATTTGAGCCGTTTATTTGGAAAGTGGACTAAGTCCATTTTTCAAAAAAATCAAGTTAACGTTTATAAAGGTGCAAGGTAACTCTGCGTAACTGTTATAATTGCGCACCGTGAGATCCTCGGTCTCGATTTACATCGGCCGTTACATCGGTCGTTACACCGGAGATTCCATTCTCAGACGATCCGCCATATCTCACGGAGAAAAGAGTACGCGCGGTGAAATAACGTTTCGTAATACGCTGGACACTTACGAGACTCTCTGGTGACTCACAATCGATTTCATGAGTCGATATGTAATCAATAACCTATTAATACTAGAACTACCGAATATACACTCACTTATTGTTGACACATGTATTTATATATAAATTATGACTGGAGGTATGATCAATAATTCATTGAACGAAACGAAATTATAGTATAAATACACGGCTGTCTTTTAAGTTTTCAATTTCCACGTTCATCAAAAGCAGCGAAATAAAATGTGAAAGAAATAATGACGCCTAATACGACGTAAGAAGTTAATTAAGATCAGAGGAACCTTTTGTTTTCAGTGGAACTTTGTGTTATATTTAAGTCGTATTTGGAAGTAATCGAGTCTCGCGGATTTGCTTAATAATACCAGGCCAGTATGGCGGAATTTCAATTATCTAGTAGAACATGGACGTAGGACGGCAAGAGAGGACAAGAGATGGCAAGAGACAGCAAGAAAGACACACGATTCGGTTTCCCGATATTTTCCATTTTGGTCGAGGTAAAAATCGAGCATGTGGAATGAGGTGTTTTAATGGAAAGACAAGAGGAGGATATCGTCCTTGGCGAGGCATAAATCGAAGTTCCCTCTCACTCGAGATACCGATATTCATCGGTAAAGTACCAAGTCGAGGAAGTAATGAGACCCGTAATTTACTCACCGCGTCGCGACGTTCCGCGCCGAAGATTTTCCCTGAATCTTGGAATCGAGCTTCCAGCTGGCCATCGGAATCCTTTCCCCGGGCTTCCGGAAATGCTCGAGACAGAAAAATAACGTTGACCTTCCTGCCAACGTCACCGGATCCAGTATTCCTGACTGACCATGACACTCGTTCTACTTGGATTCGGTTATTTCGGCCGCACTAAAGAGAGCAGAAAATAAGCATTCTTTTAATTGAAACAAAAAAACAGAAGACTAATTTAATAAAAATGAATGTATGAATAATTAGGGAAATCTTCTCAGGGTGTACTTGGAGGGCGCGAAGTATTAATATAATATAAGTAATATGTAGTTTTTTTAGCGGCTATTAATAAGGCCAATTAGTTTGGCCTTATTAATAGCCGCTAAAAAAACTACATATTAACAATATTACGGCCAACTTTAACCATCAAGAAAATTAATTATAATATAAGTAATAAATAAAGAAGAGTCATGTTGTTTTTCATCCTCTTTCTAACGATTTAAAATGTCTTACATTTAGTTAAATTTAAATTATGCCTGGAAAGTGCAAATTCATTAATGAATTCAATTACGTTCGCTATGTAAATAAATGTCAAACATCCCACCGTTGTATAACAATTTTATTAAAGATAGTGTTCCAATCGTTTATCTGGTAAATTATGTAAAAATTGTCATTCTGTAATCCCTTCTTGGCTGACCATGACACGCCACTTCTACTCCGTTTCACTAATTTCGTTAACGAAACCATGAAATAACCTACGTGATTTCTTTGTCAACGACTCTAACAATTACAGGAACGAGTTTTTATTACGCTCGCTAATATCAGGCGGAATAAAAACTGGGATTTAACGCGTAATAAATTTGGTTTTCTATTAAAAAAATGAGATATGTGTCTGGAATGAAATAACACCGTGTTTCGAAATGACACGGGATGAGGAAGAAGTAGAAGCATAGAGAATAGGCGAAGTTAGTGGTAACGTGTTATTCGACAATAATTAAGATCCTAGTTAACACCAATTATCCGGTGTCCGTGTGTTTTATGAAAAAGAATAATTGCTTGAACTCCATAAGCAGTCATCGACGCGTAAATTGAATGCCGCACGAAGAGAAATTCTGAATCTAAAAGGAGCAGTCGATCCCTTTGCTATCACTTTCTCCGGTCCCGATCGTTCCGAGTGCTTTCCTTTTGACGTTAATCCAAATTGTCGATTATGTGCCGTAAACTACGAACGGAGCAATAACCTTTGTTACCGGTTTCTTTCGACATAACCCCATCTACGTCACTTATTTCCTCTCTTTATCCGTATTCGTTGCGTAGAAAATAAATATTTTTCTTGGCAGCGCAAATAAATAGAATCATTCGAACTTGGCTGCTTTCGGAATAATTAAACCGAAATCAAAATGAGAATAAAAATAATCAATTAATTACTCCAGCGATGAGTACAATTAAAGTCTTAAAATTGGTTGGAATTTTTCATTCTCACAGAAATCTCTACTTAAAGACAATCACTATTTTCCTCGACAGTGTAAATAAATGAAATCATTCAAAGTCGGTGGTAAGACTTGCCTGCTATTGGAACGATTTAATTGAAAGAAAAAGAAAAATAATCAATTAATTATTCCATCGAGGATGAATTCATTGTTGTATAATTAAAGTCTCAAACTTGTTTGGCAATATTTCATTTTTCGCAGCGGTCAGAATTTAAGAGTGAGTCATTGTTTATGAATGGTCGAAGGCTGAATCTGAACTAACCTTAAACGGCGCTATTGTTTAACGATGAATTAATGCGAATATGATAAACTCGTGTTTAACTTGGTATGATTTAAATCGTGAATACGCTTGTATACTTATATATACATATATCATGTAAATACATATATCTATCTTTACAAGAAGCCTTGAAAGTGGAATAACTACTCGGCGTACTGTCACCTTTATCTTTCATCTATCTTCATTTTCTATCCTTGGGTGGGTCAAGATTGTAATATCTTCGTGTGTAACGTGGCATTTGTTATTGTAATGAAGGAAGCTTCGCGGAGAAAGAACAGAATCACAGAGGGAGAATGAAATAACGTAGTTACTTTACGAAGTTCGTTTGTTCTCCTAATTTTTCCGTTCCATTGTCATTCCTGGAACTTGCAACGTCCCCCTTAGCCTTTGTATTTGAGTAGTGCGAAGAGAAATTCATGATTCGTAATCGTTAGATATCAGTCGGTCACGTGACACCGAAAGAATGCGCGCGCCTCTTAGTCTCGGAAAGCAACCATTTGTTACTTCATTTACACACAATTCTGTTTTTACACGACAGATGCGCAAGAATACTTGTCAAAAATATACTGTATTTATGGAAATCTAAGAATTTCCAGTTTAAAATTTGTAAAATCATCTGGAGCCTAATTCCCGCGTTATACGAGGGTTACTTGTATATAGTTTACATTCAGTCGAATTCTATTCAGTTAGTTTTTCGATTCTACACAAATCCTGTCTTGATAACGATAAAACATAGTTGCGAGGACATTAAAAATGATAAAAGATACTATTAACTTTTTTAGCAATACTATTGAAATTTGTATGACATCCATCTAAAAAATCTGCCTTTTTTAAGACACCTACAGGTCTCCAACTTATCAACTCCATTCTCCCCAGTTGTCCATTCTTCTGGCTGAGGTCGCCGTGACCACTAGACTTTTCTTTGTTATCATAAATTGCCGTTAAAAAATGCCAAGAACACAATTAGTTGGCCAAATCATTCATTAACGATTCATATCTAAGCCGATATTAAGTATACTGATAAAGCCATTGGAATTTTTGATTGGCCCAGATTCCTCGAAGCAAATTCTGATGATGGAACAAGTTAAAGCTAAAGTTGAATCGTCGATGTAATTCATATTTTTTTAATCATTGTATCCATTGTTTTATATTTTTTTACGAATAACAGTATTTATGGTCAAATATATTATAAACACTATAACTACCGATCGTATAATCGGTTGAACTCACACATTTATTAATATATAAATTATGCCCGTCGGATGTACTATAAGTCACTTGCTGATATATTGAATATATTAATATATTCAATTAAAGACATATGAAATCTCGAACAATGCGTCGTTATGTGTTCAAATAATTCTACTAAAAATGACGGACCAGTCATTCTGACTGTTTCGTGGTTCTAGTGTTAATCAAAGGGTTTTATAAATGATCAAAATTGGTTTCTGTTATCCAAGGTACCTCGACGTAACTCAGGAGCACATTCGCGATAAAGCCAAGCGAGGTATTAATTATGGGAGTAAATTATGCACACGCGAGACCGTGTTCCCGCAAACACGACCAAGGTATTCTCCCGTCAAACACGGAATATCGAGACAGGTTATAAATAAAGTAATTCCACGCTGCGATTTCTCGTGATATAATCTGATCCATCATTCATATTCGCTGTGGTATCGTAATGCGGATATCAATTGAATAGCTTACAACCCATTCGCTTCGATTACTGTTTGCTTCGATACACTGACTCATGCTGTATAGATGGCGCGTTATAACGAGGACGTAAATATGTATATAATTAATTCAACGAATCTATGCGTTGCTACCCAAAATAGTCACCTATTGTTATCGCCATAGAAATCAATAGAAATTGAATAAAGAAAAGTCACGAAAAGAAAGGGTTTCAATATTGCAATGAATTTTAAGACTTTAATTAAATGGATGTACCTGTACCTTCCTCCCAAAATGGCCACTGTCCTTTTAGTTAATTAAACGTATCTATACCTTCCTCCCAAAATGGCCACAGTCTATTTAATTAATCAAAGATGGTGGAATATGTTAAGGGATTGAAGTATCGTCATTGGAATAAATAAAAGCCGCGAGAAAAGGGTTTAACATTCGTGTCTCTAAGTGAGATATTTTTTTATATTAGTCCCATTCAGAAGCAAGGGTAAATAAATCATGAGATTAAGTCTGTAAATAAATAAAAGCCGTGGGAAAAGGGTTTAACGTTCGCCTCTCTAAGTGAGATATTTTTTTATATTAGTCCCTTTCAGGAGCAAGGACAAGTGAATAATTAAATTAGGTCTGTAAATAAATAAAAGCGGTGAGAAAAGGGTTTAATCTACGCGTGTCTGAGTGAGAATTTTCGATATTGGCCGCTTTCGGAAGGATGGTACAGAAACGTCAATCGAAACTGTATAATTTTCTTGCTGAACGAGCACGGAAGCAGCCCGTGTCCTCGAGGATATCTAGGAAGATGGAGTCGGATTGAACGGAGAGCAGAAATTCGTTCCTTACACTTCGTAGTCAAAGGCTGTTTACAGTTTACTTACGGCAGTTTACACATCGTCGAGACTCGGCAAAGAACCCGAACCATTTCCGACTTCTCTACACACACGTCGATTCTCCAGGTGTTAACTATTTCATTGCGAAGCTTCTGTCACGATTCGTGTCGTTGGTACTAAGAATGACCCTTTAACCCTTTGCACTCCGTAGGCGCCGCTATTGCGCCAGTGCTATCAGTGCACTAACTCCGTAGGCGCCGTTATTGCACCATATGCTTTCATTGCATATTTAATTTATAACAACAGATCTTTCTTTTTAGTAAAACAGAAGTTCATTTTTCAGATGCTCCAACGCAAAAATGTCACGGAGTTGCTGCACTCTTGAGTCAAAAAAGACTCGGAGTGCAAAGGGTTAAATGTCACCTTACGTCAGAATTCAAAATTCCACGGTATTCCCCCGGAAATGTTTACCGTTTAAAAACCAAAGGTACACTCGGTCGAGATTATTCGATAATTATTGATGATAATAAAAGAAGTATAATGTTTCGTTGACCAGAAAGTTCGCGCGATTTCAGTAAGTTCTTTACTTGGAACTAGAGAGATGTTTAGGAACACAGGGTTGCAAACCTGTCCAAAAGATAGTGAAATATTTTCAGTCATCATAAACGGTATATTGTTGAATAAAGAAAACCGAGAGAATATATGAAGTCGAATAAAAATTGCTTGCTATTTATATGTACATTAAAGTCGCACAAACTATTGGGCCTAACTAATATATACTACAATATATGTATATTACGTTGCGACATTAGGTTATACATTTATTTATATATAAGTTATGGTTGGAATGTTAAACTTAGCCCGTACTTTGGACACTTTTGAGTCAACTTGATATTAGACTTAACCTTATCACTTCAATTTCGCTCACTTTTTATGCCAAACCAACGTATTCCGATTGTACATTCGTAACAATGTATATAACTAAAGTATTCTAATCCCGGTATGCTATTCAAACTTGTGTACTCTATCTCTATGGTTATGTCTATGGTAAAGTTAATATTTGCCATGGACGATCGCATTGTTTCCATACCTAACGGGAGTAGTTTCAACAGTGATATCAATAAAGAACAACAAAAGTTGAAGATTCACAATAGGAGGTTATAGGCACCCGAAAACAATCGGAACATCCCCGAGTCGAATTATCCCCACGTGTCCCTCGAGTTCTCTTTTATTAACCGTAATATATTATTCGCAAGGTGTAGAGATAAGAAAATAGATAAGAGAATCGATGAACGCAGAGATGTCGATCTTTTTGTTAAACACTTTGTTTGCGATGCACGACGTCCTTAGGCGTCGCAAAATGAATGCAAAATAATGAAAAAGAATTCGATTTGGGTAAACTATTTTTGATTAGTAAAGAACAACTCAAACTGCGGTAACACGTCGTATGCATAGTGGTTTTTGCGACCTCTGCACTACTCGATTGGTACTTTTCGTTTCTGAGCGCTCCGCAGTTAAAGGGTTAAGTGAATCTTCGTTTTTATCATTTGAGTGCCAGACTTCGCGATCGCGCTTCCCCTTTTCACTCGACGATCAACGTCTACAATATTTCTACATTCATCGGGATATTATGTCCACCGCGAAGTTTTCATCTGATTGATCGCCATGATTTATCCCTCGGTGTGGATAAAATATGTCGAGTAATAATAATCAAAGTAGAGTGCTCGTATGCAATCGTGGTGTTCCCAGTTTTCGGCATGCTTATCACGGTCCACATAATTCCAAGACTCATAGTAGAGCATTATACCACTAACACGGATTTGCACTTCGCCATCCCCAGGACGTGATTCTAGCATTGCTTTCTAGATCCAAAGTCTGCCCGGAATATCCGTGGAATACTCCGAATTCATATGTTTTACACGGGCCACATATATTTCTAATTCCTTTTCTTTTATCTACGCTTCCATTATACGCGAGAACTTCCGCATCTTCTTTCAACAAGAATCGTGGATTTTCATTCCGTGTTGTTATACGAGTTCGTGGAATTTTAGATGAAAGTAAACATTTATTTTCACTGATGATTTATTGTTACGATTAAACTTCATTTTAGGTTGAACTTAAATATTGAATTTAATAATATCCAGGTTTCGTGGAATTTTTTATGGAAATACAAATTTATTTTGCTAGATGAATTATTGTTACGATTAAACATAATTTTACCTTAATCAATTGGATTGCTGAAAGAGGACAAATATTAATTTTAATAATATCCAGAATTCGTGGAATTTTTGATGGACATAAAAATTCGTTTTGAGAGATAAATTATTATTACGAATGAAATTAATTATAACTTAATCAATTATGTTTCTGAAAGACCAGAAATATTAAATTTAATAATATCCAGAATTCGTGGAATTTTTGATGGAAATAAACATTCATTTTAATAGATGAATTATTATTACGATTAAACTTAATTTCACGTTAATTAATTACATTGCCGGAAAACGAGAAATATTAAATACAATAATACTCAGAATTCATAGAATTTTTCATGGAAATAAAACAAGTATTAATATTCATAGATACCTTATCTCTAAGATTGCACTTAATTCTATCTCAAACAACTAAAAATATCTCTAAAATACGCGAAATATGAAATCCAATAACACCCAGAATTCTGCATCATCGAGCATCCCACATCACTAATTTCCTTCTCTCGACAAAAGGGTTTGAAACGCGGAGAAGAAAATTGAGATGCAATGTCTAAGGGTAGTTCGATGCAGGAACCATTTTCAATATTTTTCCCTCGCATGGATTCCCGTAATTATTGATTCGCAGTAGAATTCGATGTTCCGCGCGGACGGTGTCCTTCGGACAAAGCAACGAGTCGTCGGCAGTATGTTAAGGAAATTACGTAATTTCCGGTTAGTACGTCCGAAGGGAGGACTCTCGTTTGATGATTTTCCGTAAGGAGTTACGCGCTTCGAATCCTGTGTCTGACGTTTGTCCATTCGACTAACCTTCGGGCTACTAAACTGACTGACACCTTTAATTTTACCGTGGAAATCCGAATTCAGAAATCATCAAGTAATTGATACTCCACGACTACTTCGATGGCTGCTGCCGCCATGTTGGTATCATCCAGTTTAACACGAATTTCAATTTTTTATCTTATATTTATATGTTACACTTTTTTATATATACTTTATACTTATATTAACAGACAGTTCAATCGACTGAAGAGGATAAGAACTACCTTATCGAAACGTTTCGTCGAACAATTGGAATAAAGAAGTTTTCTTTTAAATTCTTGGCTTTATAAATAGCCGCCTAAAAACTATATAGTACATATTAACAATATTTCGGCCAACCTTAACATTCAAGAAAATTAAGAATTTCAATATATTAAACAATATCATAACACATTATTCACCGGCAATTTTATGCAAAAACTAACACAACTAACCGGTATTCCAATACTCAAATTGCGATTGCAAAGCTGGATTTCCGAAAAAGTCATCAATATTATAATAAAATAAACAATATCCAACATATTCGACATCGTTATAATGAAAACATAGATCGCTTTGAGTTTAATAATTGCATAAATTGATGACTGTAGGAACACGAGTTAACTCGTTACCAGTCAAATAAAATGAGATGAAAAGGGGATAATAATATTTTCCCAACTGTATATATAGTGTGTAGTTTGTTTACCAATTAATTGATTAGCTTCATATTCTTCAAATGTTTAGTTCGTGACTTTTCGAAGTATGTAAAGAGATCAGTTCTTCTCAATTATTGAAGAAAGGGGTTGGCGATTGGTGAAAGTTACTCGCGCAACTAATTGGCCTGCATAGCGCTAATCGCGAGCTCGCGAATCGCGGTGGAGTATAAAGTAGCATAAATCATTTCGTATAGTTTATTGGTGTACGTTTGTTTGTATGTTTCACGGTCGACTCGTTGTTCAAAGCCATCGATTTATTGTTGGATCACAGTGATTCGTCCGACGAGAGGAGATAAAGCTGAGCTATGTCGCGCCATTAGCTCAACGTATCCAATCGGTTTCGATATGAAATTTTGATGACAATGTCCAGGTATTACGACGGTCTTCGATGGTCAACGACAAAACGTTCTCGACTGATAAAATGACAATGGTCCTCCATCGAATTCTATTGTTTCTCACGATTGTTCGGTTATCTCTTCCTCTTTGAGGAAGGACACGAGGAAATGTATCGAATGCAGGTATACTTATCCCTTATACTACTATCGCTGCAATTGATAATGTAAATTGATAGCACCATTCTATGTACGAAGTTGTAAAGTGGGTAGATTCAAATTTGAATGAAAGGAAAGGGTATACCTTCAAAAATTCTCAAAAAATCAAAGTCGTCAATTTCGATCCTAAGTGACCCAAATCGATGGTATATGATGCATAAATATGTTCTAGGATGATTTTGGGTCGAAAGAAGCGGTTTAAAAATTTGTTCGGGCAAAAAATGGGTCGACCCAAAATCGCAAAAATGTGAAGGGGTATACCTTCAAAAATTCTCAAAAAATCAAAGTCGTCAATTTCGATCCTAAGTGACCCAAATCGATGGTATATGATGCATAAACATGTTCTAGGATGATTTTGGGTCGAAAGAAGCGGTATAAAAATTTTTTCGGGCAAAAAATGGGTCGACCCAAAATCGCAAAATTGTGAAGGGGTATACCTTTAAAAATTCTCAAAAAATCAAAGTCGTCAATTTCGATCCTAAGTGACCCAAATCGATGGTATATGATGCATAAACATGTTCTAGGATGATTTTGGGTCGAAAGAAGTGGTTTAAAAATTTTTTCGGGCAAAAAATGGGTCGACCCAAAATCGCAAAAATGTGAAGGGGTATACCTTCAAAAATTCTCAAAAAATCAAAGTCGCCAATTTCGCTCCTAAATGTCCCAAATCGATGGTATATGATGCATAAACATATTCTAGGATGATTTTGGGTCGAAAGAAGGGGTTTAAAAATTTTTTCGGGCAAAAAATGGGTCGACCCAAAATCGCAAAAATGTGAAGGGGTATACCTTCAAAAATTCTCAAAAAATCAAAGTCGTCAATTTCGATCCTAAGTGACCCAAATCGATGGTATATGATGCATAAACATGTTCTAGGATGATTTTGGGTCGAAAGAAGCGGTTTAAAAATTTTTTCGGGCAAAAAATGGGTCGACCCAAAATCGCAAAAATGTGAAGGGGTATACCTTCAAATTTGTCAAAAAATCAAAGTCGCCAATTTCGCTCCTAAATGACCCAAATCGATGGTATATGATGCATAAACATGTTCTAGGATGATTTTGGGTCGAAAGAAGCGGTTTAAAAATTTTTTCGGGCAAAAAATGGGTCGACCCAAAATCGCAAAAATGTGAAGGGGTATACCTTCAAATATTGTCAAAAAATCAAAGTCGCCAATTTCGCTCCTAAATGTCCCAAATCGATGGTATATGATGCATAAACATGTTTTAGGATGATTTTGGGTCGAAAGAAGCGGTTTAAAAATTTTTTCGGGCAAAAAATGGGTCGACCCAAAATCGCAAAAATGTGAAGGGGTATACCTTCAAAAATTCTCAAAAAATAAAAGTCGCCAATTTCGCTCCTAAATGTCCCAAATCGATGGTATATGATGCATAAACATATTCTATGACTATTTCTAGTCGAAAGAAGTGGATCAAAAATGTTTTCCGATTAAAAAACAAGTCGACCCTAATCGGTTGCATACACGATTAAGAGACCCGAATGTATCGGCGATTTTTGATCAAATCGGAAGGTACGATTCGGATATTGGACTTTTGAAATTATAAGGATGCAAGGGGTATGGTTTCCGTAGCAGCTGACGCAAATCTGATTTCCATTTGATCCATCGGATCTCCTTTACTTAGAGCGATCCGAGCAACGTCTTGGCACCGCGTGTGTCCTGCCAAATAAATTGAATTCTCGCCACGCGACTCGGACCTTTCCCATTACGTCTTAGAGTATTCTTAAAAAACGAAAAACCCCATATCCTTCCACACCCTTTCGCCTTATTACTTTCTCCCCTATTAATATCCTATTCAGTGAATATTTTATTCTATTACCACAGCCATATTTTATTCATCGCCCATCAAATTAGAATTACCCTTATATTAATACATATCAACTCCCTGAAAAGGATCATGGATCAATGGTGAAGATATAAACAGAATATACATTTTTAATAATTCCATCTCAATGCTGCTGTGTTATTAAACAATTGCAGTTAACAATAAAACTACCGAATATATACTCAGTTGAACTTATATCTTTATTTATGTGAGGGTGTAAGTTAATTAATGTCATTAATTATATGCATTATGTCCAGAAAATGAAAGTACATAAAATCACGAAAAACGCGTCGTTTCTATTCGAGTAATTTGATTAAAAATCGAGGACAAGTCGTTTTGACTGCTTTGGTAGTTCCAGTGTTAAACATAGAGATATAATATTCGAATGAAATATTAAGTAAATATGTCCACCGATTCAAGAAGCACGTAAAGTCTCGATGTCAGATCAAGCAGAAAATCTTACTGAAATATTAATCCCTCTCGTTTCTTATTCAATCTGAAAGGCTCGGTAAGGAGGGGCTTTAATGGTTGCTTTCATCCGTGAAATCTACGTACACCTCGGGAAGCTGTGTTTTCCACTTTTGCCTCTTAAATATTTATCGGATTCATGAAGTTACGATAACTCCTTAAATACATTACGGTTTTATGTATCGAAAACTTGATCCGTTCCATGGGAGAATTTTAATTTCATTTATAACACCAGCATTCTCTATTTGCACAAACGGATGATTTATTCAACGGGCACAAAGGTAGAAAAGTGTATAAACCAAGCTTTGTATCTCGACGGAGATCAATATTTTATTCGATGAATTTCGAGCGCTAACGAAATAACGTGTATTGTTAATATTCTCGACTAATTGCATCCAAGGTACGAAACAAAGGAGTGCGCGCCGGTTCCGCTCGAATATATTTTTATTTGTGTTTTCCGTCACTTTCTTACGCGAGAAAATGTTGACCCAGATTTACACGTTTATGTTATACGCGAATCGCGCGACCGAAATCATTTTCACCTATACAATTCTCCGCAAAGAATTTCTGTTTATTTGATGGATTTAAAAGCTCCGGATGTGCAATGCCACCGCTCCGGAATATTAAGGTGACAAATATAGGTAGACGCGATATTTAAACGTACCATAAAACTGACACTATTTCCTACAAATTTTATGTTTTTTATTAGAGGACTTTTTTATACTCGAATATTTCATATACAGTACGATATACTGTGTATGTATATACAGGTAATCCCCCGTACAACGCGGTACTAATGCTACGCGGTTTCGGTATAATGCGGTTCAGAAATTGTGGCGATCCTCGGATAACGCGGTATTAATGCAACGCGGTTTCGATATAACGCGATTCAGAAATTGTGGCGATCCTCGAATAACGGGGTATTAATGCGACGCGGTTTCGATATAACGCGGTTCACAAATTGTGGCGATCCTCTGATAACGCGGCATTTGTACAATGCGAATTTGATGCAACGCGTGTAAAGGGAGTTCCGAAATCGCGATTTTTCCTTGGAATCTAACTTCGGCGTTATACGAGGGTTACTTGTACCTTAAACCCTTAAATTTATGTTAATTCATACATTATATTCGAGTTTATATATTATATCATTGTAACAAGGGTAAAATTTATTAAATACATTTTTCTCAAAAACTTGGCTTTCGTATATATTATTATGACTTATATAATTTTTTGTTATATATCTATTGAAAGAGTCCTGATTTTGACATGAAAATGTTAGTTAACGAATTGTACTTCTTCAACAACGATATTTTGAATTTCTTGTAAACTTGAATTTAATGTGACTTCATTAAACAATTAAAGTGAATTATGAAATTAGAATGATGTCAAAGATGAATGCATAGTACATGCTTTTTATCGTAGTCACATGTTACATTTATTATGACGTTTCGTGTATATCTTGAGAAATATTGTTTGTTGTGCATCGTGCATATGGTATGCGATGTATTTGTATCGATTACGAGGCACAAGAAAAATGTGTTCCATCCGCTTTAAAAGCTCCTTACATATCCGTGGAAAGCACATCGACTGCAAGCACCGCGATGTAACTATCGTTACAAAACGCCCCTCGAACTCCCATCATCCTACGACCTACATCCCTTTCAATCTTTTTACAGCTTCATCTATGTACGTGGTATTTTCGAAGTACGACAAACGAGAGTCCTTTGCCCAATGGCTTATACTACGAAATATCTACGTCCGTGTCATCGGGGACCTTTACTTTCAAAGGTATCTTGGGAGCACGATGAAATTCCGAAAATGTAAGAAAACGTGACGACGAGAGAGAATCGCGTAGCAAAGAGAGCGACATTAAAAGAAAGTCGAGATAATACATCGGTAGAAATATAACAGGCTCGGAAAATCTATGAAGCCGGTGATGCGCTTGAAATCGAGGGAACAGAAGAGAGGTCGGAATAACATTATCGAGCTCCAGCAAAACAAAGGCAAGTTAAGAGCGAGGTGTTCCAAAAAAGCAGATAGCGACGCATATAAGAAGCACGATTACCGGCAAGGTCCGAGGAAGGGCGAAGAAAACATCGTTCGCGGCGAAGGAGGGGAACAGAAGAAGACAGAGAGTCGGACGGTCATTTGTGCGGAAGGCAAAAGGGAAAATGCGTAGCACAAACGCGAGCTAGAAATTCGGTTTCTAGTGGAATAGAGAGAGAGATAGAAAAGCTAGACTCACGTATATAGTCGTAGATAGGAACGTGCGGTACGTTTTACGCCCCGCCCTCGGCGTCGGCGTCTTCATCCCTTTCAGGCGTATTCCGTTTCTGACGGAGGTTCCGTTGGCCGTGGCGGGTAGTCACCCTCTCTTCATCCCTCTCTGTCGAAGTAACGCTGCTGGAAAACGGGGGTAAAACCTTGTGTTTTCTCTCTTTCTCTTGCTTCAACCAACGTTCATCTGTCCTTGTAGGAGGCATAGATGATACCTAGCCTCATACCACTGCCAGTGGATCGATGGTGAGTCTCTAACCCCCCGCAACGCGGCGCTCAGGTCGACGCTGGCAGACGCACACCGCCGCTCAGTCTGAACTCGGGTTCACTCAGTCCACGACCGTTTGCCACGAGACTTCGACCTCGACTTCGACTTCGACTTTTCGTAACCACGCTCTACTCTTTTCCCATCACCCGGTTATACTCCATCGGAACAACTACCGGTGAGTGTCGCGAAGAGTATATCCTCCACCCACGCTCCACGCCCGGTGAAAAAAAAGCCCCCTTTCTCGGTGCGCCGTTTTTTCGAGCCCGGACACCACCTCTTCGACCGCTTCGTCCCTCCTGCCGAGGAGTTACCTGCGGCACCGTAAGGTGAGTTTTTACTATCGAAACATGTATCTTCCTATACGGACTTCGATCTTTTTACGCACTTAACCTCAATATCACCGAATAACAGGTATAACTTCGATATCTATTAATATTCTTAAGCATACACGTTACATCGAGATCTCTTGTTGACGCGTATGTCACGGCAGGTTAACCTGCCTCGGCTCGAGTCGTTTGTGTTTACGTTTAAGGTTCTTTGTTTTGTATGCCGAAGGAGATTGTCGTAACGTTGTACGCGGCAAGGAAAGTTAGCGGAGGATACGAAATGTTTTCAAAGAGCGTTTTTTTGTTGGCGAGTGCACGAGTTATTTTTGTACATGGTCGAACGGTGATAATGTTTAAGCGGTGGTAGTCACAGCAGGGCAAGTAATTAAGGGGGATAAATTGGATCGAAAAATACGGCGCGTCGACTGCATTCGCACGTTCGCCCCGTGTCAGCGTTTACTATTTTCGTCCTTGTTCGATCTGTGTTATCAGCGTACCTCGTTCCTCCTTGTTTTCTCTCCTTTTTTTTCGTATTTCCTTGTTGTTGCGAGAGGTACGTGTGCCACGGCTCGATAAAATGCGAGGGTTAGGCCGCCGCAGGTTCTCATCGATCTCAAACATACCGGCGCTTCGCTTCCTCGTCTACCACCTCGTCGACGTCTCGTTTATAAACTATGCGAATTATGCACCGATCTATGAAAATTAATATCTTCAAACCTCTTAAAGAACGTACACATTTCATGAGGCACCTGAATTCACCTACTAAACAACGTATTCATTCCACAACCAGCTCAAATAACCTCCAAAAACGTCACCGTTCTATCGACATGCTTATTACTCGATAGTCGCACGTAATTCATGAATGTCTACGAATTGTAGAATATATGTTATAGAAACTGTGGTATATATAAACGTGGAATACTTGGAAGGATTTATTATATTTGTGAAAATCATCGAGTATCATAAATGCTGAACGTAATGTCGTATTAATTATTCACAACCTTGTATCGAAGAGCGTGTGGTAGTACTTTAACGATTCGCGAAGTGCTAAAAATCCGAGGCTAAAAATATGATTCCCAAGGTCGCAGTCTCTAGTTTCGATCGTTGACACTTGAATTGCACTCGACCGATTGACCTTTAACTCGTGCACCGTCCTTTTTCCTTACTCACGCTCTCCTCTTTCGGAATCATCGAATATTCCCCCAGAAACTTAGACAATAATTCCTCGACGCGAGCAAATATTACGCGTATTTTTAACGAATATTCATCGACACTTTATCTTCGAAGTAATTTCGAACAGAATTTATAGAAAATGGCGACGAAACGAAATATTATTCACAATGTACAAACCGATTATTCGAATAATATTTAAATTATCATAAGTAGTATAATTCATTTTTAATACAGTAGACTCCCTAGCATAGCATGCATATTGACATGTTTTATATACTTGTTATATTTCAAGCTCGAATATTTCAGTAATATATAAATTATGACAAGTAACGTAATTTATGTTTAATGCTGTAGACTCAGCATTGAAGGATGTATATTGTCACTTTTTTATCGAAACACATTTGTATAAATTTATTTAAGTCACAATTCCACATGAAAAGGAGCCAGAGTTGCATTCACGGTTCTGTCGGTGCGAAGCAAGAATTTTTTCTCGTTCGCGCGGATTCCTTGGGATTTGGCCGTGAATGTGTGCGCGAGTACGTGAGGGGGTGCGGAAGGTCTGTTTTCGAGGTTAGGGGTGGAAAACGGAGAAAGATAGAGGAAGGTTAGCGAACTCCGGATGCGTTTCTTTCCCATGGCTTTCAGCGTCGTCTGATATTTATTCCATCCCTTCATTCTTTCCCGCGGTAGACTCTACACACCGTGTACTACGACAGAAATGTCGCGACTTTAAATATTCAATGTACTCCAGTACTTTCACGATAATAGCCTGATAAATTATTTTAACTCCATCGTTCGACGAAAACTTTGTTATCTGCAAAATGATCTTTAAAATAACTTCCCTGGGACACATTTGAAAGTATCTCTCCGCGATGAAACTTTAATTCGCGTATTACAATTCCCTGAATTATTTATGCGCGACTGACATCGTTACGTAAAAACGAAACCGGAAGTCCTTGTTAGGTTTCCATTCACCTCGTAACTATCGTAATTATCGATCGCCATTTTAAAACTCTCTGTTCTTACGATGTTCAATCGTACAAATAATTTTCACCACGTTTTATACTCGATATATTAAGTTCGGCAATAATTTCGCGCCGTTTAACATATTAATCAAAAACGATTTTCATTCGATTTAATATATTTACAAAATGTTTTTTATCGAATAACGCATTGTTCGTTTTGACTTATAATCTTTTCCGATCTTTAGAAAAACTTTGATTTCATCGGAAAATACTGTCGCAAGCCACTCGAACTTTTTGGCCAACAAAATAATTTCATTTTTAACGTTTGACAAATTAATACGAGATATTTTATGTAAAATTATACGCCGAAGATTTTCGAGGTGCATTTAAGTTCCTCGTCACTTCATCAGCTATTTAGACGTCCTTCAAAGCTTATTCCCTCGGGTATGAAGCGTATTAATACGTCGCAGTGTTTGACGGCTTCATTGATCGTGTTTTGATTTTTATATAATGAATATTGGGTGGTTAGAGGGAAGGTTAATGCAACCATTTGCCAGTCCTGCGTTGGTTAAAGCAATCTCCGCGGCTCTTGAACCGTTCAGCTTGATAAATGTGTGTTGCAGGAGCACGTAATTAATGGCGGAGGTGATACGTCGACGTCTGATTATGCGAGTAGGTTTCAAGCGAACTACCGTGAATCACTGACGTATCATTTCACGATAAATCGATTAGTTTTACTAAGGAACTTCGAATTCCGACGAATTTTCTGTGAAGTTCAAATAGATCGTACAAGCTGGTAGTTGCAGGAGAACCTTCGACTATTTTGCATAACACGAAAGGCGTCCTCGTTTTGCATTCTTATCGAGAACACCCACGCGTATCGGTAGAATCGAGATGGTCGATCGTTAAAGAGAGAAAGGAGGTGGCTTGTCATTGGATTCGCTCGCATTACCATTTTTTGGCAATCGAGCCGAAGTCGATATCCAAGTACGCCGGCGCCGTTCTTTTTGCTATGAAACCGTCGTTAACTCTATTCACTCGATTTACCCTCGCAAATCGTCTGTGAAGGCTAACCCTTTCTTGTCTCAACGTTTTACACGACCGACCATTTATTACTCGTAATTTACAAGTCCCACGCGGAGATGTAGGTTTCAGATGGTAGCGTGACACCCTGCACTTCATGCCGAGTGATCGAAAGATTTGCCCGAATTTCTGCTTTCCATCGCCAATTTCTTTCTCCACTCTTCGCCCTTTCTTTCAGCTTTCTTTCTCTTTGATACCGTTGACCCGATTATTTCCTAGCATCTAAATATGCCGTTATAAAGATAAAGCTCGCGGTAGAAATATGACTCTTGAAAATGTTCAACTCGCGCTGAATTACTTGTAGTCTCTTATCGACGAAGCCGGAATATCGTTTCGTAGTTTCCTTTCCTTGGACATGTTTATATAAGTAGACATTTTTCGTGGGACATTAACGTGTTTCACGATGGCTATCGAGGGTGTAATTAAACACGAGGTTAACGCGAAGTATGACCTACTTGACACTGTCCGAGGGATCTTTAATATTCGGTGGTGGTTTGCGGAAATAAGGGGGAAAGTCGATCAGGCCACGGCCGTTCTTTCTATAAAGTGAGTTAAATCTAGCTGGTCGATCTGTTAAATGATCTTTTTACCCGCCACCCTTTTAACTCGGTCAGTCGGCTTCCAACGAATGCACTTCGTTCCATAAACCTTCGACGACCAGCTAAGAACCTTGTCTGACCAAACATCCATTATCTACTAACGAAAGGAAGGAAATAATTCCTCACTCCACGTAAACTCTGCCAAGTAATTGAATTATTCAAATAACACGCGAATCGTCCTTAAACTATTCTTTTATTCGGAATTGTTTACCTGAAACAAGTTGTTTAAACGATTATCTAGATACTTTTCCTATTTGATTCTAGTAATCTCATTGACTGGCGCGTGATTTTTACGAAAATTATTTGAATCCTCAACATCGCATTGTTTGAGATTTTATATGTCTTTATTTTATCTGTATAATGCACACAATGAAATTAATTAATTAACTTCCATCCTCCAACATTAATTTATATGGAAATAAATGAATAAGTATAAGTAAGAATATGCTTGGTAGTTCTAGTGTTAACTCGACAATTACTTGCTGATATTAATCCTTTAATTGGTTTAGTTCAGTTTCCGTGTCGACAAGTAGAGCTCGAATTTTGAATTGATTGTTGCTTTGAATTAATTGTTAAAAATAAAGTACCCCAACATAACACTACTCGGCAATGAATTTCAAATATTAATCCTTTGCACTCAAAGAATATTTCCGTTATAAACGAGGATTTATTCTAAGACATTTCTTGATGCCGATTAACAAATTATAAACGACCCTTTCCTGTAACAATTAACGAAAGAATCTTAGAATAGAAATCTTATACGTTAATTTTGTTAATTCAGTTTGTGTGACGTCTACGGAGGGTTAAAGGGTAAAGGGTTACAGTAATCGTGACTTATTAAAGCATCGCTTCTGTAAACCTCTATTAATAGGATAAATTCGTAAAGTTCCCGAAATCCGAGTAGGAACTTCCCGAAAGTAATCAGTTGTGTCATTTATTTCCTACGTTAAAGTCGATCCGATTATAATACTCGGCGAGTGGAATGTCTAATCGCTCGTGAAAAACGAATTAGGAGGCATCAATTTCAGTCGAAATTATAAAGTTTATCGGTGAGAGAGTACGAACCGCTAAAAATGGTAAAGTTGAAGTTTAAGGAGAGTATTTTTCCAACAGGAGAAGGGAAAGAGGGAAAGAGGGAAAGAGAGAGAGAACATTGGACTTATTACTGTCCCAGAATTTCAGCAGTGATATTTTTCCGCGGTAGACGTTTTCATGAGTTCGAGTCGTGGTGGATGGTAAAATGAGAGAGAAGGCGACAGTTTTCCCCTTAACGAATTCGGAAGCGTGCATACCTAATGGGGGAGGCTTTCACGGAAACTAATTTCGGGAAGTCGGGACTCACGGATCCGTGAGTTTCTAAGTAATTTTCGAGAAGGCTTTGAGAGACGGAGACCCTTCGCGATAATTTGACCAGTCTTCGACTTCACTCAACTCGAGGGTAGGTCGCGGCGGAGACAAACATAAGTTTCACAAAGAAACTTGAACGGGGATGAAAGTACCGCTTGAAACTATTTCTGTAGAGAATTTTTAATAACGACACGCGCATTATATTGCGTTCCTAGGGAATTTATTTATTTTTATCCGCAAACGACACTTCCATGAACTTTCGTACATAGCATCCATATAAAACGTCAGATTTTTCGTATCAATCTTAAGCGCGCTATGAAATTTGTCGATCGACGTATTACGTGTAATACCATTTTTAAGGAAACCTGTAAAGGGGAATAAGATTTTATTTAAAGTTATGTCGACATTGATATATAGGTAGTTTAGTGTAAATATTATTTTTCTTCCTTTATAAGCCTCTCGAATTTCTGTTCGTGTTGTGTTCTTACTTTGAACTATGACTTTCTCGTTTTCAAACTTATCGGAATAATTCTTTTATTTTTCGATTATCCAATTTTAAGTATTTATTTTCATCCCCGGAATCAACGAATCGTTCGATAACCGCGAGGTGGATTCGACTAAAGAATTCTAGTTGAATTAATGGAGGAAACAGGATAGCGGTCACTTAAACGATTTCTTGTTGGATCGGTTATTGTGGGAAAAATGCAGTGTCGGATATCGGCAGGATTCGGAGGTCCGAGAACCTCGGAGGACTTTTGAACCAATCAAGAGTTGGAAGACGAAAAACCGAGGAAGGAAGAAAAAGATTCTTACATAGCTGGGGAGACAGGCGTTTGACACGAGGCCAAATAGTTTAGAGAGCAAAGTTTCGTGTTTCTTTTGGTAACTCGATATCGGGGAGGAATTAACCGATGTCACTCGTTCTACCGCAGACTAAATGTCTACAACAGAAAATGTTAGATTTCCCCGCATTATTATATGTCCCCATTGCTTTTAAATTTTTCTAATAATTATGGAAAACATTTTCCGTATTATCATAATTAAAGTTTACAAAAATGATAGCCTAAAAATGATCTTTAACGATAACATCAGTCCGAAGACATTCGTTTAAAGCATAAAATATTTTCCATATTTAATGTTGCAACATATATATTACAATTTTTCCATTATCAAGTACAATTACGAATAATCTCAACCAGTGTTCCCACAATTCTGAAACAATAAACAATTTTTTCCGACTGCTAAACACAGAGCAGCGCGAGCAAAGAAATATAATTAAAGTAGAGTTAAATTAACATCGTAAATAAAATTCGCAGGAATAGAATTTCCATTCAACTCGTGTATAACGCTTGAAAAAAAGCAGTGGCGGAGGGAGCGGGGGGTGAGTTTTCATCTCGACACGGAAAATGTGCAGCCCTGTTTGTTTCTTTACCTCGTTACTTTTATTTCGTAGCCCAGTGGCTTAGTTTTCCGTATGCGAACAGTCGTTCCTTTATCTCGACGCGGTTGCCGCGTGTTCCCTTTTTAAAATGGCGAACGCCGAGAGTGCGAGAAAGGGCGGCAAGGAACGTCCTAATTTCCATTCCGGTATCGCGAGTTCGTTGAAAGAAAAAAGGATGGGAAAGGGGAAGAGAAAGAGAAAGAGAAAGAGAAAGAGATAAAGCTCGAAGATTCGTGGTTATTTGGTGAACGGGGCCGTTACGTGGCTCGTCATTTTGGATAATTTCGTTATGTCGACGTGGTTGCACACGCGATCGGTCCTTTTCGGTGGGTGTCTCCTCTCGCCCCCTCTTATCGACCGCTGCAAGCTCATCGCCTCTTATCAGTTCCCCGTATAGCTGCGCAATCCGCAACCACTATCTTCTTCCCTCTGTCCGAATAAGTCTTCAACATTGGGTCGTTGCTATTCGTTGTTCTTTCAAATATAATATCTCCATATTTTAAACAACTCGGTGGTTTATACTTGAAATCAGTATTAGACAACAGTATTATAAAAACACGCGGAATCTTGAGAGAGGATATACTTTGGTGGGTCGTTAGATTTAGGCTTCGTAAGAGGAGGTCGAATCTGGTCGGTAAACCTATTAATCTCTCGGAATTGGGTCATCGTCGTTGTTCGATATTAACCGAAGCAGCTCTAATCTTTTTGGTCTACGGATAGAATCTTGATATTATTCCAACGGAAGGCAAATCGACCTTGTCTCGTATCTCAGTGTTAGTTACCGAGCTAATCTATATGGAGGTTGAACTTATCGCCCGAGAAACAGCATTAAAGATCGATGTATCCAAAGCGTGTATTCAAACGAGCTTACCATCTTATATTTGAGGTTAGAAAAATACCGAAGGCGCAGAACTAGTTTCGATGATAGAGGTATCTCGTGCATCACGCGAGTTGTCAATACGCTCGTCGACCATAATTTTGCATCCATGAAAGACACTTTTCCGACATCGATAATTTGCGTGTTACTTCGACGTCAGTAAAATGACAGCTTTTTATGCTGGTAATAAATGTAACATACAGTTTTCGATCGAAATATTACTTGGAATATTATTTCTAAAGTAGAATAATAAGAATCGTGTGATTCTTTTTAAAGTCTTCAAGACCTCCGCCATCTTAAGTTAACGTTCATATTTAGTTTAAGTCTTATGGAAAAGCTATTTCTATTCGGGAAAACTTTACAATGGTAAATGTATGATATTCACGGAATTTTCCGACAAGAAAATATATCCAAATTGTGGGAAAGATAATAAAAGCACTTTTTATATATTTTTGAATATCATGGTTCAAGTAGCGGTAATAAAAATTCGGTGTTGAAGAGGTTAAAGACGCAGTGACGTTGAATCTTTGGTGTACAAAGGTAAAAGTAAAGTCGCGAGTAACCGGAAGTTTGATAAAATATGACAATTTCTATATTGTTCTTTCGTTGCGAACCAATTATTGATCGCCGTTGGCCAGCATGGTTTGTCGGCCAGATAACCAGAAGAAAATAAAGTGCCACCGTAGAGATCCCATAAGGTCCGGAAAATCTCGAGGGAACGAATCGGAAAGTTCGGGTTCGACTCGGAGGTGCATTTTCACGGGAAAAGGAAAAAGCCACGCGTATTTTCCGCTATCTATGTGCCATCTTTGCCCTTCTTTTTGCAGGAGAGTTTTAGCAACGACATATCCGGAAACCTGGATCACTCTTCATAATGTACTTTTCGATCACCAGTATACCAGGATTACTTTTCGCTCCTTTAAACTTGATTTTCTTCCTGGGATATTCTTTTTTAAATTCAAATTTAGAACGAGATAGTTGTGGATAATCAATTGAATTAATGACGGCCATTTTTCACGTTTAAGCACCTACTTACTTCATGATATTGCTTATCACGGAACTCCGTGACCTTTCTTTGTGTAATAATATTAGATTTCCATCGGTCTTTATTTCTAGCTTTTAATTATTTCTCCAATTTTAACCGCCCATTGTTTGTCATATGAAGAACATTGGTACTTAATTGGATTATCTGAAATATGGAAACGTATTCAGCCGAAGTTATTAGCTTCGTTTGTTCCGTGGGTTTCGTTTGATTCGAATATATTCCGCGGAAATTATAGATCGATGTCACAATTCATAGATGGTCGCTTAATCCTGTGCACTCTAGAGGCGATTCTGAGTCGCTACTCAGTTCGTTGCGGTACTCTAGAGGCGAATCTCAGTCGCCACTCAGTTCGTTGCGGTACCCTAGAGGCGATTCTCAGTCGCCACTGAGTTTGTCGCGGTACTATTGGAGGCGATTCTCAGTCGCCACTGAGTTTGTCGCGGTACTATTGGAGGCGATTCGCAGTCGCCACTGAGTTTGTCGCGGTACTATTGGAGGCGATTCGCAGTCGCCACTGAGTTTGTCGCGGTACTATTGGAGGCGATTCTCAGTCGCCACTCAGTTCGTTGCGGTACCCTAGAGGCGATTCTCAGTCGCCACTGAGTTTGTCGCGGTACTATTGGAGGCGATTCGCAGTCGCCACTGAGTTTGTCGCGGTACTATTGAAGGCGATTCTCAGTCGCCATTCAGTTTATTACGACAACTTTCAGTCGCCACTCAGTTTATCGCGGTGACTGCGGGTCGCCTTTCAAGTTGAAAGGTTTAAATATCCCAAGTTTTAAATATTCCTCAGATACGTTGATTCCAGGTAAAAAGTTATTCGAGAAAATTGCAGTGTATTTATTAAAATCTCGATGACGGTGCCGGGTCGAATGAAATATTTCAGTTGACCTGGATTTTAATAGCGCGATTGCGCTACGTTATTAAGAATCGCGCACGTTCGTTGCAATTGATAACGCCGGGGAACGAGAACTAATTCATTTCTACTTATTCTTTCGCCCCGAGCGCCGCAATATGTTTCGCTTTTGATAATATTACATTAACGGCCAACAATATGCTTCAAACTCGGAAGTAGAACAATGATAAGATAATGTTAAATGTCAGAGCGACTTTATTCGTTCCTCTGCCACGCGAAAATCATACAATCCATTGTTACTGGTTTTTCTACGTTATACATATATTAATATAATAAACAATAAACTAGACACATTCGATAAGACATGCAACCTATGATATTTGAATAAATTTCGTTATGAAACTTGTTAAAAATAATTCGAACTACTGGCAGTTTATTGAAAGGATGAAAGAGCTTCCTGGAAAATAAGTTTAAATAATAACGCCATTTTTATTCGAGAAGGAAACTTTTTCCAGGTGTGGTAGTCGGCTCGGTGTCTGATATCTCGCGAGGCTAAAATTATTTAATCGACGCACACTTCATTGTCGGAATAATCCTATTAAACTACGTGTCACTTCGACGTCCATTAATATTTGCCTCAACAAAGGTAATAAGATTAGTTCGCATTACTACCTTTAACATACTACAACGTGATATAATTAAAGCATTAATGTACTATAATATCGCCTCTCGCCACGGACATTTTTTCGATACCCCGACCTCCGTATAGCACTAATATCTCCGACATTTCTCGTTAATAAATTCCTAATAAAATATTTCGAATATTTAGTAACGTTATTCGTGAATTGAAGTACCAGGCGAAATTTCAGCGAGTCATAAAGTTATCAATATTAATAGTACAATAAGTTAATCAAAAATTTCTCTCAATAAAATATTTCGAATATTTAGTAACTTTATTCGCGAATGGAACTACCAAGCGAAATTTCAGCGAGTCATAAAGTTTTCAATATTAATAGTACAATAAGTTAATCAAAAATTTCTCACAATAAAATATTTCGAATATTTCGTAACTTTATTCGCGAATTGAACCACCAAGCGAAATTTCAACGAGTCATAAAGTTTTCAATATTAATAGTACAATATATAAATCCACAATTTCGCTGAATAAAGTATGTCGAATATTTAGTAATTTTATTCCCGAACAGAAGTACCAAGCGAAATTTCAGCGAGTCGTAAAGTTTTCAATATTAATAGAACAATATATTAATCAAAAATTTCTATCAACAAAATATTACGAATATCTAGTAACTTTATTCCCGAACAAAAGTACCAAGCGAAATTTCAGCGAGTCGTAAAGTTTTCAATATTAATAGAACAATATATTAATCAAAACTGTCTATCAACAAAATATTACGAATATTTAGTAACTTCATTCCCGAACAAAAGTACCGAGCGAAATTTAAGCGAGTCATAAAATTCTCGATATTAATTCCGTCTTTCTGGGAAGACCGGGAAAGAACATTCGTCGGAGGTTATTTTTTTTCGGCGGCTGATATATTTCGTGGATACTAAAGCACTTTAAAAGTTTCGTAGCTCATTGCGACCCGAATAAATCATAACCCCGTAACTCGTATGGACACCATTGGTTGATGTACGGAAGGTTCACCGGTCCAAGACATTTTTGAGGTTGCAGATGGTCTTATTTTTCACGGTCCTTTTTACCTTTCCTTTTTTATCGATACCCATACTTACCGAACGTATACGTCCGCCCGGTTAGACGTATTCCACTGAAACTCAGGTTTTTTTCTTAACAGCAACGATGTGAATAGTTAAGGTCGCCCCTGAGATTTATTTTGCCGTAACCTTGTACCTTTGTAATACGGAGGAATATTTTTACTTGTATAAAATATTTACTTCTCTTTTTGTAGGACATTTTTTGTTACACGCAAATGGTGAACTCCTGTTAATTCTATTTTATTGTGCAGGTAATCTCCTTACAACACGATTTCGATATAACGCCGTACTCTTAAAACGCGATTTCTTTATATACAATATTTTATTTCACTAATTTTAATCATTTCATCTTTGCTTCCTTAAATTAAATAATCCGAAGCAACTCTATTTTCTTTCTCGACTCGACAAATCGAATTTATATTTAAAAGAATTATTATTGGAACGTAACACATTTTTTATAATACGACATTTTTCCGGAACCTAGTACTTATATATTATTCATTAACACATTCAATTAATCCTCCCTTATCATAACCTCCCTAGGATATTATACAAACTGTTATTCCCACATCCGTCTCGATTAGAGAGGAACTCGTAGAACAAGTTACATTTTCATAGAGCGACTCTAGCTCGAAGGGTTGTAAGGGTTGTAAGGGTTGTAAGGGTTGGGCGGGTTGAGCGGTATGGTAGCATGTGTTGTTCCGAGTGAATTTCCGAGTCAAGAGTGATTCGCGGGGTGGCAAATTACCAGTTGGATTAATCTGCCGTGCACCAGGCTGGAGATACTTAAGATGCATACTGCGGGTGCATATAGATTACTGGATGTATTGTTTCCACGTTATGTACGGACGCATCTGCGCCTTCCACCTCAGAAATCCTTATCTACGTTTTGCCTTGTGAATTGCTTACGGCTACAATCTTCCCACCCCTTCGTAATACACCCTCTATTTACATTTACACGTTTCGGGATATTGTTCCTCTCGATCTTGACATACCGTGCGTGTCTCAAGATTAAAAACGATTCCCTTGTCGCGCGTATTAATTGCAACCGTTCCAATTTGCATGTTGCAACGGCACGTGATTAACATCACTGATGAATTACATGTCCTTTTCTGCCTTGTATGGATCTTGTAAATACATAACATACTGTAATTAAATATGCTTAACATACCGCGAAAAAAATATATAATTACGTGGTGCAATTATTCCGTGAATATTCGGATTTTAATGTACTGTGTTTTAAGTCAGCCACCTTTATATATGTTATTTAATTATATGGTATTTATTTTGTTTGAACAAATATAGGTGACTTTGAAATCTCGGTAAAATAGTTTCACATACATTTTGCTTTCGAGGTATATTGATCTTTGTAAGCCATTTGTATATTGTATTAAATATTTTTGTAGTATCCTAGAAAAAGGAGACAATTATGTGCTCCAATTTCCGTGGGACAATCTGTATACATAATAGATATGAAAATTATTCTAATTTCCCCGATATACCGTCGCTTAGTCTAAGATACTATTTCTTGCTACTTTCTAATTAGTTAGGAATTTTATGACTTGTCAAAGGAGACAATTACGTAGGTTACTTCATACGGGACACCCCGTATAGTTACTATAATTAATAGTACACTAATCAATTAAACAATTCTATGAATTAGAATGATCAAAACTCACTGAATATCCTGAGAATAACTTGGTATAGTTTCGAGGTAGAATTAAGTCTCAAGGTTGGAACGAGACGGAGACATTGTCGGAGTCCTAGCGCAGTAAAGCGACTAAATCAGAACGTCAGGACTTGTTTATTGATAGTAAAGCATTGAACCTTCATACAGGACATCCTGTATAATCAATACAATTAACAGTACATTAATCAATAATTTCTATGAATTAGACTGATTAAAACTCCTTGAATATCCTGAGAATAATTTGGTATAGTTTCGAGGTAGAATTAAGTCGCAAGGTTGGAACGATACGGAGACATTGTCGGGAGACCTCGCGCAGTAAAGTGACTAAATCAGAACGTCAGGACTTGTTTATTGATAGTAAAGCATTGAACCTTCATACAGGACATCCTGTATAATCAATACAATTAACAGTACATTAATCAATCATTTCTATGCATTAGAATGATTAAAACTCCTTGAATATCGTGAGAATAATTTGGTATCGTTTCGAGGTAGAATTAAGTCGCAAGGTTGGAACGATCCGAGACATTGTCGGGAATCCTGTCCCAGCAAAGCGACTAAATCAGAACGTCAGGATTCGTTGGTGGTAAAGCAGTGAACCTTATCCTGTCTCCTGCACAAATACATGCTAATGGCGCGTATAGTGCAGACTAGCTTGTCGCAGAATAATGTACCCGAACTTGCGGCTAGTGGAGCTTTAGGAACCTTTCGTCCGTAAAGCTTTCGTTCGTTCGTTCGTTCCTCCAGACTACTCGTTTCTTCCTCTTTTATTTCTTCATCCTTCTCATTTTTCAGTTTTTCTCTTTCGACCGTCCATGCACCATTATTCTCCTTTCACCTCAATTTGTATCCCCCTTTCGACCACTTTTGTTCTTCGTTCCTTACCCGCTACAATCCTCCCGACTTTTCTCTTTGTTCCTCTTTCTTTCCTCCCAGGAATTCTCTCTATTTACCGATCTATTTTCTGGAAGACTTCTGTCGGTTTTATTCACCATTTATGGTCACGTTAAATATGTCGGATGTTTCTTCGACGTATTTACTGCTTGGTGGAAAATGCCTCTATAATTGTGGTTGTTAAAATATGAAAGAGATTTAACTAGTAATAATAACACAGTTATACAATTTCTATAGCGCGTACAATATTTTCTATATTATCGGGATTCGACCTATAGTTACTATTATTCACAGTACAGTAATCAAAACTTTCTATTAATAACATAGTTTGAATATTTACTAACTTTATTCGCGCACTGAAAATGTACCAAGCGAAATTTAAGTCAGTTATCAAATCCTCGATATTAATTCCGATAATTAATTATGCCGAGGGTTAATTGGGCAGCTTATTTTACACGGGACAGCCTATAGTTATACTATTTTATTATTATACTAATAATATATACATTATACTAATAATAAAATCAGAACGACTCGTGAACTAATTATATATTATATCTGAGATTGTTTTTCTAATTAAGTTATTGGCATTAATAGATTGAGTACTTAACTCAAAACCTTACAGTCGATTCTCCGAACGCTTAATTTGTGTTAATTTCCACGTTTTACGACCGAATACCACAAATATACAAACATAACTGAACATATTATCGGTAGTTCTAAAAATCGCTAGTATAAAAATCTGCCACGAAGGAGAAGTATCGAAGCAGGTGCTTTTTATAGATCCAATATCACACGTTTTGGTTGGTTCCTGGCGGTGATTCGTAAGCCGTTTTGTTTCGATCTGTTTATATCTCGGTCGTTTTACCCCTTTCGTAGTTTATCTCCTCGGTGTACCGTGGTTGGCCCGTAACGTGTCGCCTCCTCGTATCAAAATATCGTATCCACCTACGCGACCTTTCTCCTATCTCCTGACTTTCTCCACCCCTTTCACCCTCGTGCTCTTATACAGCTGTTTTATGTGCTTGTAGGTTGTCGGTCTGTCTCCATTTCCCTTGTTCAAGTTCTGCTGACTTTATCTACTCGCTGAGAGAGTAGAAAGTATGCAAAGCTCAGACGGAAGGTGTAACCGAGGATTGAATTTTACGGTTTAGTTACGTGCTTGACTTTTGCTCCTGTTCCTGATCCTGTATGTTCCACCGAAGGTCCTTTATGCTTCGTTGGCAAGGATCACCCTTCCTGGTCCCTAATTGACCAAATTCCTCCTCTCTTTATCACGATTTCATTTAATTCTCCTCTGCTTTGATTCCATCTATCTTACAAAACGCGATTTCAATATAGCGATTTTTGACGAAGTCATTTTGAAAATATCTCTCGTAAAGGTACGACTTTGGAAATTCATATCGATATTGGAACACCATGCATCAACCGTGGACAAAAATGTCCAGTTTCGTATGATACAACGAGTGTATGTTTTCCATATTGTTTGCGCAACGTAAATGTACAGATTTTATACAAACTCAGCGTCGAAATGAATGTTGATACATCATTTGTTTACATCAAATACGGGGAGTTTATATTAAACGTCCATATTTTCATTTAGACTAGCTATACGGGTGGCAGCAATAAATAAAACCCTTCACGGCGGAGCGAAAAATGTACAATTACATCGTATATTCCGGGACGACCATTATTAATAATAACATTTATTTTCTGGTAGTGGTGTTTCCGCGGTGGATGAATTATCTGGTTGTGGACGGAGAACAAGTTGTTTTTAACTTGTGAAAAGGAATAGCCTCGGTCTATTCGAGGGATGGTTTTTTTCCCGTGGCACGTTATACCTGTCTGTATCCAAAAGACGGTTTAACACTTTTTGTTATTGCTCGTGAAACGGGAAAGTCGGCCAATTATTTCGCGCCGAGTGGCCGAGGCAATCCAACCGTCCTCTTTCTCTTATCCCTCGATTAAGACATCACCTCGGGGAATTCGAATACTCGAGTAGTAACTGCCACCCCCTATTACCCTTATTTCCAACTAATAAACCTCTCCTCTGATCAACTCGTAGAAGCAAACCCATTTTCAATCTGTATCGCTTCTAATATTTATTTCCAATCTAATAAATCGCTTGCCGAGTGATTATTATAATTGATTGACATCGTCAACATCTCCGAACTCCGACGATAAGTATTAGTACTGTACGATGAAAATTGTTTCAAGATAAATAATAAGATTCTGGATTCTATTTTTTGATTGGAGCTGTGTTGAAGAGTAGAGAAATTGATAGTGCAGTTGAAGTTGATATGTATATAGGAAACTGCGTTATATAGGAAACCGAGTTATATCGGTACCGCGTTATATAGGAAACCGAGTTATATCGGTACCACGTTATATAGGAAACCGAGCTATATCGGTACCGTGTTATATAGGAAACCGAGTTATATCGAAACCGCGTTATATAGGAAACCGAGTTATATCGGAACCGCGTTATATAGGAAACCGAGTTATATCGAAACCGCGTTATATAGGAAACCGAGTTATATCGGAACCGCGTTATATAGGAAACCGAGTTATATCGGTACCACGTTATATAGGAAACCGAGCTATATCTGTACCGTGTTATATAGGAAACCGAGTTATATCGAAACCGCGTTATATAGGAAACCGAGTTATATCGGAACCGCGTTATATAGGAAACCGAGTTATATCGGAACCGCGTTATATAGGAAACCGAGTTATATCGGAACCGCGTTATATAGGAAACCGAGTTATATCGGAACCGCGTTATATAGGAAACCGAGTTATATCGGAACCGCGTTATATAGGAAACCGAGTTATATCGGAACCGCGTTATATAGGAAACCGAGTTATATCGGAACCGCGTTATATAGGAAACCGAGTTATATCGGAACCGCGTTATATAGGAAACCGAGTTATATCGGAACCGCGTTATATAGGAAACCGAGTTACATCGCTACCGCGTTATACAGGAAACCGAGTTATATCGGTACCGCGTTATACAGGAAACCGAGTTATATCGCTACCGCGTTATACAGGAAACCGAGTTATATCGGTACCGCGTTATACAGGAAACCGAGTTATATAAGAAACCGCGTGATATAATAAATCGCATTATATCAAAATCACGTTGTACGAAGATCGGTTTTAATTCGAAAAAATATATATATAGAATTTTATTACCACAAATAATAAAGCAATTACAGTGACAGAGAGAAATACAATATATGTACATAAAAACCGATCCTTCTCCCTTGTTTATCTTTTTTATGCGCGCGTATCAACCGAAGTATATCATCACGCGTCTTCCCGATTCCCTTACACATAAACTTATCTTACAAGTTAGTTTCACGCGACATTCTTTTTCCATGAACTCTGTTCCGTAAGTTCTATTAGAAGGAACGGTTCTCGCATTATCCTTTAGTTCGGTTTCCCCTGTGTATCCTGTTTGCCAGTTTTTTCAGCCATTAAGGATCGGCCAGTGGCTAGGGTTTCCGTCGAATCACGTTCCGATCGTTCATTCAGACACGTGATTTATTACGCTCGTCCGTGGTTTTTGCTGGATGAGAGGTAATCCAGTAATCAATCAGTTCCAAGGGAAGATCGCGATGCCCGATCCGATGGACACAGGGTCCGTAATTAAATGAGAGTCCTTTCTCTTTTATAGTCGCACTCGAACTTTCCTTGACTTTATAGGGGAACACTATCGATGAGTAATGATTCGATAAGTGGATGAAGCTATACCGGATATTGATGGTTTTATATCCCTGCCGGTCATGGTGAGACCGGTAATTATTCCTGGGACTTGTAATTAATCGTCAACTTAAAACTCTGCCGATTTCCTTCGTCATCGTTGTTCTACAATTTGATCGATTTTTATGTGCATTATACTGTTGTTTACCGATTTATTTTCCGCAGTTTGGTCCAATTAACTTATCAAGAAGTAGCTCGTAAGTCTTCCTTGTCTCGGGGCATTTTGATTGGATAAGAAAATCGCGAATTCTCCTCGAATATCCCGCTTGATTTCCAGGGGTCTGATAACCGCAATTATCCTGGAATCCTCGGCAAAAATCAGAGCGAAGGCAAAGCGAATCACGTATCCCGCTGATTGATCACGCACAATCGGGGGAGCCGTTTCGTATCGAGTCAACTACGTCGGGAGAAACAGGCGATGTCCTGAATTTCGTTACTACGTGTGTATATATATGTATATATAGGAAAACAAAGGGGTTTTTTCACGGTGGAAGAATACCGGATTCATGAAAATGGAAATTTCTCGGTCACGCGAGTTTCGTCTCGGATCAATTTATTTCACTCCCTCGAAAGTGCGCCTTCGATTCCGGCCGAACCATTTTCCCATCGAAAAAGTTACCCCAAGGAAACGGACATTATTTTTGGCTGAAGTATATTACATTGTTCTTGGTTGTAACATTTTTTGCAAATTTCTAGTTTCGGAGGTATTTTAGATCGCTAAATACGAAAATGATGATCATTTTTCACGGAAATGAATGCTTTTGAAATAACTATCAGCTTTTCGTAACCATTTAATGTTCCACGATTAACCATCAGAGAAATATTCAGTATCCATTATCAAGTAATACAAATATTTTCATTGGAAAATATAGATCTTTTTCTAAAAAACTTGAACGACCAAAACTACCAGGATCTCTCAGACTAACTGGGAGACATTTTACAAAAATGTGTGCCACAGGAAACGAGTGTTAAGCGGTTAAAGTGAAATATGAGTTAGATTTGGATGAAATATATCCTTGGCAGGCTACTGTCACCTTATGAAACTATACTTCAGACTTATTTCTTCTTCCGAGGTTTCCTGTGTCTGCATTTATCGTTTCTCCGGATCTCGGCTTTTTATTAGGTTGGTCAGTGTACCAGGTTTACCGAAATATAGGGAAATTGAAATGACTGGGGGATACCAGGGAACCACGGCCGTTTTGCCATTTGCAGTTCCGTATTCTCTCGAGGATTTCATCTCGTTTCCTCTCCTCTCTTCCCCTCTCCCCTTTTTTCCGTTCTCCTTCACTTTTGCCTCCAACCTTTTATCTCTCTCTCTCTTACCTCTTTATATGCGCCGATTTACCGTCGAAATTGGACCGACAACGACTCGCAACCCTTTTTCCCTCGTTCTGGAATTGCTAAATCTCCCGAAATGCCTCCCGGGGGAGGAATCTTTCGTACTCCAGGAACCTAACGATCGAGAAAAACGATACCATCTTCCCAGATTATATTTTCATTTCCCCGTCGTTTATGCTCCAGCCACTTTTATTGTCGTTTTTTAATGCCATCGGGATAAGGCGCGCGGGATAACATCTAAGGGTACTCTATAAAAAACTTTGATTAGAATATTTTCTAACTCTCTACGTTTCCGATAAGTTTCGTACGTCGGATTTCAGATTAAGGGAAAATAACGATCGTATTTGTCGTATGTTTTTATTACATTTTATGATAACATAGTAATCAATAGTTTATTTATTCGTCCAATAATAACTGGTATGTGTAATTTTGGGTTTCGGCTGTTAATAGACCAAATGTACAATTTAAGCTTCTTTATTTTTGCAAATAATAATAATTTGCTAATATTTTTGAAATGGCAGCGATATCGCCCGAGATGCTGGCCAATGTGATGGAAAATGACAGAAAAAGAGCTCACTTATGTCTCACCAATAAGGGCAGCCTGATTTAATTGATATTGTTTTCGGAAACTAGTTGAGATAAATTGTAAAAGAGTAAGCTTAATAAAACAACAGAACTTTTTGAAATCTATTGAGAATTGTCAAAGTTATTCAACATTTCCATTGACCCGATTGAAATGGCGCACCCTGTAGAAACGTTTCGGCACAAAGTTTGTGCCCTCTTCAGTCTGAGCAATAGGTTAAAGAAGTCCTAGGTTACTTATTTTCTGCCCTAGGTGCTTATGTCTTAGGTGTTAAAGTAAGACCGAAACGTTTCTAACGTTTCTTTAAAAATAAAGAAGCTTAAATTGTACATTTGGTCTGTTAACAGCCGAAACCCAAAGTTACGCATACATTTTATGATAACGTATAATATAATTCCATCTGGAATAATATTAGAATGTAATATTTGTAATACGAATATGCAGCTGCCCGCGGTATATCGCGGCAGTTAAATCACAGAGAATGGACGCGTTATGAAAATCGTGTTATGCAAGACTCGGATTATATATATCGAAGTCGCATTGTACAAATGCCGCGTTATACGAGGAACGCCACGATTTGTGAACCGCGTTATATGGAAGTCGCAATGACGAACTTGAACTTGCCTTTCCTTGATTACGGAATCCCAGAAGATAATTAAATTTATCTTTTTATTAATACCCCGTTCTAGTTTCCACCGGTATCTTCCGTCATATTGATTCGTCTATTAATAGAAGATTCCAAGAGCGATATTAATATTACTCCGATATCCCGGCAAAATAAGAAGGACACTTTAACAATAACGATAAAAAAGTATACTCCACGTAAAGCTTCGGATATAAATATATCGATGGATTAATCGCGCTAGAAGCGTTTAATATACTGCTGTTCAAAGAAAATAATATGCGATGCTATAAAATAATAAGAATCTCGAAAGAATCCTCGTTGTTTATTATTCTAGTTATAAGAAGTTTAACGTATTAGTTTAACGATAAAACATGCATTTATATTGAAAACAGCACATAAAGCTTCGAATAAAAACATATCGATGAATTAATCTCAATTATTATAGAAAATATTACGCGATGCTATAAAATAATAAAAATCGCGAAGGCGTCATTTTAGTGGAATATTCCAGTTATCAGAATATTTACAATAAAATATGTATTTACTTTCGAAACGACACATAAAGCTTCGAATATAAGTAAATACATTTATATCTATGAATTTATCACGCGAGGAGCGTGTTAGATATCATTGTTCCCAGGAACTAATACGCGATGCGATAAAATAATAAAAATCGCGAAAACAAATGATTCCAGTCATTTCCGAGGGGGAGCGCGCTAAAATATCGTTATATTGATAACGGTTATCCTTTGGAATCCTATTATCGAGTCTATTAATACGCATTTAATAACTCCGATTGAGTTGGATCGAGTGATAAATTCTCCATCATAGTGGAAGCGACATTCCCGTATGCTATCATCGAGATAATTAGTCTTTTAACGATAAACCAGGAAGTGTCCTTTGGAAGGTGATACTCTATCCTGATTTTAATGGAATCTTGCAACATTAATTGAGATTTCCTCGAAGGCGAAATCTCCGTTTTCAGCGGAAGACAGCTCTCGGATCGAAGTAACTATTAGCCAATGCATTTAGTAGAGCTATTAAGATTATTAGCCCTCGTCACGGAGAAAGCTAATAAATAATCTTCCCTCGGCATTTTCCCGCGGAAAAGAGACGATGGCCTACATCGAAAGGTGCGAACCTTTGGCCCGGCGGTAAAAGCGTCGGAAAATTGCGTTATAAATGCACAGAGAGTTTTAATGGACATTTTGATGTTCAATTATAGCGACCACTTCAATTATAAATTCATTTCTCCTCTGACACATACGGTACCCTTTCCGCGCCACCTACCACCTGTATTACCTCTTAATTGTACTCACTTTGTTTCCTGAATTCGAACAATCCGATTATTCGACGAATGTTGAAAAAGTCGGAAAAGTGCCAAGTCGACTCGCACTTTTGAACTTGCAATTATTTATATAATTAGAGAATACTCGAACGATGTGTCTTCGCCATGAGTTATTTATCACATGAACAATATATTAATAGTTGACAGGCAATTATTAAATTCTTTATGAAATTATGAAATTAAAACCGCACCAACTGATGAACAAAATCAATATAATACTCTGAAGGTGTCTTCTTCTTGAAGACACTTTATATTTGAGCCGTTATTTTTCAGATTGATATAGTAACTCCCATTTTTATTCAAAAGGAAGTAAATAAAATTTCCCGGTACAGATTATCATTTTTTTTTAGTCACAATATTGAAGTCAAAAGAAAAAGAGGATTTACACAATGCTCAAAAAAGACGGCTCATTTCTCTTGTCCCCGAATTCTTTATTTTAGCTCGCTAACACAAACAATAAATATTGTTGTCCCCCTGACATTTCCATAAATAATCGCATACAATGAAATAATACATGCATCACGATGGAGAAACATGCAAAATTTCTCCGTCAATAGTTGCCGTCTTCCATGAAGTGACAAGAGCACTCTTGCGAGGCGTGTTGTTCCTTTTCTTGTTTTGTTGTAAAGCAAAGAAGTAGAGCGAGAAGCGCGAAGATCGTCGAAGGAGAATAAGAATAAGAATAAGAAGAGGAAGTAGGAAGTTTGAAGACCGATCCGATCTTCCCTCGTGGCAAGTTCGACACGGCAGATAGAACCTCGGAAAATTGTGTAGCACGCGCGGAATTCCGTAAGTGAAAAATTGATCGGAGGTTTGCCGGTGTCGGCTGTCATCCCTTGGGACCGACCTACCCTTTCTCTCTCTTTCTCTCTCTTTCTCTTTCTCTTCCTTTTTTTCCCACCCTGTCTCTCTCCCTTTCCTTTCGAGCCTTTTTTTTCCTATTCTTAAGCTATCCCAGTTTTGTACGTCATGGCACTCGTGAGATCCGAAAAAAAGAGATGAGAAGTCCGCGGGGCGGGGAGGAGGGGAGGGCTCGGAAAAAAATAGAGCTTGCTCTAGGAAACCCATTACTTGGCTTCGATTCTTCGCCAACATAAACTCCGTACTTTTATCTCCGAGATCTCCTGGGTTTGAGTTACTCTTCCGATACTTTTTCCCTCGACTTATACTTCGTACTTTGTACCTCAAATATTGTTGTTAATTAGCGATTTTATCGAAACGAAACATCGTATCTTCCTTGTTTTCTCAACTCCTTGTACAGGTTTTGCATTCCAAATTAACTAACACTTTTGCAGATCACGTAATTGATATATTAATGACTTTTTAGATCGAATTCGCTCTTTTGTTAATTGAGCTTTTCTAGAAATTTGTTTTCTCAAGCTGTTTGTAATAAAAATAGAATTCAGAGTAAAATGAAAGGGTGAATTGGATTTGCAATGATGTAAATTTGATTTGCAAACAGTTGAATATGATCTGTAAAATGGTTAGTTTCGAGTGCAGAAAGGTAAATATGATTTGCGCTTTCGAAAAAGCGTTGCATGGTTTACCTGTATATTAATTCCATCGATATGTAGAACGCGAATATTCAAAGTAAGAAGGAAGCAGGAAGTACAAATTTCGGGTTATTACTTAGATTTGAATTTATTCTTCTAAACTGTAATAAACCCTTTTGTGCATATGTAAATTAACAAATACAAATAATATAGAGCCTTCGAGGTGTGTAATAACTGAGGATAGGTTTCCTTTAAAATTTACTTTTAAGCCGAAAAAGTATCTGGCTTTGTTGACATTTATCCAATTAAAACAATTAAGCTGGCCATATAACTTTCTATTGAACTCCTAATGTATTAGATAATTATAGCAATACACGTAAAAATATCGTGTCGAGGATATCGTCCGAGTATTCTATAACTCTTTTTACACGAGTTCCCTTGGTGTCCCGTGTTCTCGATCCACTCGGATGCCTTCAATTTTCCCATAGCACGGCATCCGACCTCCCGAGATGTCGGTGAAATTGATTTATATTTCGATACGCGAGGCACCGCGTTGGAAAGAACGAATTTCGTGACAATTGCCTATTATCGGTCGCGATGAATTATATAACGTTTTACCCATCCACCGGGATCCTTCACTTTTTTTTCAAAGACACTCCATCGTACACAGTTTTCATTTACGGCGGGATCATCGACGCGTTTAAAAAAGACTCGCTTCAAAGTGAGATGTAAATGCGAGCAATGTGACTGACGTAAATACAAAGAAATATCGTATTTCGAAATAATCATGTTACGCTTGTGTTTCCTCGTTTTTGCTCGCTTTTCTACGCTTTCACCTCTGACATCGAACCCTTTGAACAGCGCAGCAATGTTTCCTTGGCATTTCATCGACTTGCCAATATCCACCGATGCAATTGATACTTTAATGGATTATTTTCTTTAACGAGCATTTCTCGGGGAACACCGATTCCATTATTCTTCCGCCCTTCGAATCCGCTTTATTAACTCACGTTATTTGTGCACATTTTTTACTGGAAAAGTGGGACGTGGAAGATATCACGAATTATCGGTGAAAGAGTGATAATTAGATATAGATATTGATTTATTGGAACCAGCAGACATTAGAGTAATAAACGATGTAATCAGTTTCAGGAATTAGGTAGCGGAAAAAGTTAGTGCCGATTTTGAAATCAAAATGCAAATACTGGAAATATTCTGAAAAGTAATTTTATTCGAAGACGTAGTCACCAATTCTTTTCCAACGTTCTACAAGTTTATACATTCCTTTTTTTGTACAAATCTGATGTTTAACTCGCAAAAAATGAATTATAATACCTAACAGCTCACGGCCTCGTATATTATATTTTCATATAATTTATATAATTTTATATAAAAATGAAGGATGTCGAATGGGAAGATTTACCTTGTCCTCCTTAAAATCTTGATCCGTCTCCTTCTGATTACCGCAATTTTTTATTAATGCAAAACTTCTTTGCAAATAGCTGTTTAAAAAATGATGCCAAAATTAAATCAGCAATTAATTCGTTCTTTTCGAATAAAACGCGAGATTTTTACAAGAAATAAATATATAAGCTTGTAGAACCTTGGAAAACACTTGCAAAAATAATCTAGTTGCAGTAATAATAAAAATATTGACTGCTTCATCAAATCAATTACTTTCCAAAATTATCAGATTACTTGAATTCGAATTTAAAAATCCGCGCGAACCTTTTCCCCTATCTAATAGAATTATTAAAATTATTACAATGGAAGCATCATTATACAGAATATTCCACGTAAAACATGCCACCTAATTACACATCGATTTCCATTTCGCGTAAAAAATATGGTTGATCTATAAAATTCAATAAAAAGGAAACAACAATGAAAGAATTCATTTCCCTATTTTTCCTTCGAAGTCATTCGTATAACGCGTAAAGTGTGTTTTGTATTATCGCGATTAAAGGTGGCAATTATGTGACTTATCTCTTATGGGTGACTTTGTATAAAAATGTCATATCTTTTGCGTAAGAAATATTGCTGCTGGTTTACGAGATGCAGAGTTAAAGATGGTGCCCAATGGGAGATGGTAGTTTCGGAGGATTTCGAATTTCCACGGTTTCATAGTTCTTCCATTATTTCATAATCTCTTATCTGCCTAATCTTATTTCGCCTCTTTCTCCTTGGCTTCTGCTTGGCTCGCTGTTTTTCGTATGAATATTTCGTACTTTATGCGCGCGCCGGACGCCGGAAAGTTTTAATTAACGGAAGTGGGAATTCTTGGGAAACGTCGCCAGGTGATGTTTCGCGAAATATTCGTCGGAGCCACGTCGGACGGGCGAATATTCTCGGAAGATTGTTGATCATCGTTGAAACTTTATGCTGCAACTTTCATACTTCTTCTACGTTTTTGAAATCGAGTTTACATGCCGGCAAACAATTTTCATTCATATTTTATCATCCACCCTTTTTACATAATATTTAAAAATCATATTACACAAATACGAGTCAGATTAAAGCCATTAGGTGATTAACTTTTAGAGTGCTCTCGAGCTATTTTTAATCCACTTCTAACGTATTTAAATCCTGCTTTTTAATTGGCGTTTTTTAAATTATTATGCAAACATGTTCTCGACATGAAAAGCATGATTTTATGTTTATATACTATATGTTTACGGTTCTTTTTAAACAACACATAAATGAAATTATAAATTAGGTTGTTTTGCGAGAAAATTTAAAACTTCGTGAATCCTTAGATTACAAATAAGTCATTTTTTCCTGCAATTTGTCCTTTTAAATGACACGGAAATAAAATAACAAAATATGATATTTACAGGAAAAATTGGTTTTTTATGGTCTGAAGAATATAATTAGAAATTAGGGCTATGAAGCGATTATTAAATTATCGCGATTCCTTAGATTACAAATAAGTTGGACAGCTTAAGTTTAAGTAATTTTGACATTGTTTCGATTCGAGGGAATTTTCCTTGAATTTCCGTGTGAAAACACAGTCGAAACATTCTCCGGGAGTCTCTTTGACATCGAAGCGTTGCACTTAACTGGAGCAACATACTCCCAATGGAAATGGAGTAGCTTCGGTGGTACAATGAGAAGCATCTTCGAACGGAAGTCCTGCTATTCCAGGAATCCCGTCGGATCGCTCGACATCCCATACTCTCCTATTTTTCCCTCTCTATCCTATGGTTTTTCACGATCCACAATCCCCTCTATTTCCGGAAATATTTTTATCCCCCGACGGATCACGATCCGCCGATTTCTACATAATAGAAGAGCAGATATTTTTCTTTAATATCCAAAATAAATATATTGCCCTGCCGAAGAGGTATCGAATCGAAATATAATTTCCAACACACTGAAAAGAATTTCTTTGTAAAGTTTGAAATCTCGTTCCATTATTATCATTGTAATTTGTTATTTTATGAAAATGCATACATTTCGGAGCAGAATTGTTCCTGCTATGGTATCGATTTTTGTTTGTTTAAGAAACTAACATTCCGTTATTTATTTATATGCAATTCTGAGTGTACAGTGTACACTCGCGTTGGCCTTTTAATTTCGTTTAGTTTGTACAGTTTATTTCGATGCTTCTTTAACGTTGTACTTTTCGTAATTAATTATATTCGTCCTCAATTTCGCTTTGTCGCAATTTCTAATTTCTATCCACGGATTGCGACGGTCCTTGAAACGCAATTGTTTGCAGTCCCTTGCCATTGGATCCCCCTTATTTGCCGTGAAATTTCAATTAGTGTCCAACTATAATACTTGGATGCATTTCACTGTCCGGTACACATCTTACGTTTGGACAGACGAGTGGCAATTTCTGATTACTGTATTGTTAGTTTCTTGTTTCGGATAATAATTTATATATTCAAAAATATGTATGGAATTTGGAAAATGTTGGGGTACTAGCTGTGTAGAATAAAATATATTGTCATAAATTTACGAAATAAACAAAATTGGAATTTGAGAATTCTGCGATCCTAGCTCCGTGGAATAAATGATATCATTATAAAATATATTATCACAAATTTACACAATCTGCAATATTTCTTAAAATAAAAAATATCGTCATAAATTTGTGGAATACAAAATATGTATAGAATAAATTATATTATCACATATTTATAGGATTAAAACATTGCCTCAAATAAAACATATTGTTGCAACTTTATAGGATCAAAAATATGCATAGTATTTGAAAAGTTCTGCGATCGTGGCTTTCTTATTATAGTATTATATCTCATGAAATATCACAAGTTTGTGATCGAAATCAAAACTGGCTAATAATTGACTGGTTCGAAGATGTATTTTGTGGAATATTCCTGAGTTATCGGGTACATATTATTCGTTGGTTAGTCGATAGCCCTATAACATGACTCGATTATCTAGGTGTCCGTCCGTCAACCCCGTCAAACGTTTCCTGCGCTTTGTGCCCTCGAGTTTGAGCCGCTCGAGTCCGCCGTCTCCGTCGAGAGTCGACATCGAGGCTGTCGTCGCCTCGACGGCACGGCTTATCCGTTTAATTAACGAGACAATGCCGAGTCTGCCGAGATTGTACGCGAATGCCGCTCCATGGGGACCGTAGGCGAACAATATCGTTATTGTTTACCCTTCTCACTGCCTCTCCACTTGCAACCTATTCGAAAAAACTCCACTAACGCTACTATCCGCTCTCCACTCCACTCCCACGAATAGAATTGTTTAGATGGCACCCTGTCTGATCATTATTTATACATATAACAATTACCACAAACTAATATACCGGCTCAAAATTTACTGTAATATTTCAACGACCCGAATTCAAGTTATTAATTAGTCTTTATTGTGTCATTGATGACGAAAATATTAAAGAAGGCGTTGGACCAACGTTTATGATTTTTCCAGGGAACAATGGATAGTTTATACCGGATTGTATAATAATTGAATATTATCGATACTTATAATCGAAGGAGTATAAGGTGTTTACTTTAATACGGGTTCTGTTTGGTGACAGTATATTTTATTCCATATTTTTTATGACAATTTATTTTATTCTACGCAATATTTTTCTTCCTCTCTATTTGGGATAATTTATTATATGCTACGCAATATTTTTGTTCCCGTACATTTCTGACGATATATTGGATTCCATGCAATGTTTTTGATTCTACAAGTTTGTGACAATTTATTTCCTTGTACGTAGTATTTTTAATCCTTTCGGATTATCGGAAAATCGTGAAAGCGAAAGATGTAAAACGAACGAAATTCTTCATATTATCGTAAAGATATGTATTTTAATATTTTAATATCCAAGGATAATTTCGTTGATAAGTCTTATTCCTCCCGGGCCACTTTCCCCTTTCATTCTTTATGGATGAATACTAGGATCCGATGTTTTATATGGGGCATATGCCGCGATATAAGTACAACCGTAACTTGTCTCCATTATGTGCTTGCGAGCCACGAATAGGCTATTCTTCAAAACGTGCAAATAATATCAGATGCGAAATCCACCGTTTCCCTACTTCAGGAAATGTACCTACGCATCTCTCTACGTATATATAATACATACACACGTGTATACATACATATAATACGTACGATATCCGAGGAGCAGTGATCTTTGAATTTATGTAGCAGATACCTGAACACTAAAGACATTTCGTATCCACCCTTCCCTCCCCCCGCGTATAAACGAGTCCCTTATTCCCCTGAATGCCGCTACGCGCACGTGTTACAAATTTCGTTCCTCTTTCGAATACAAGATCTTACTATTTCCTCGTCAAAGAATTATCAAGTTATTCTTGCATATATTAGGTCATCCCATAGGTAATGTCATTCTTTATTTATCATATTTGAACGTTCGTATCATGTTTCGTTTACATGATTATAGGAACTTCTCTTTTCGTGTCATAAAGAGTATTCTTTCGGCAAGGAAATAATAAATAATAAAGAAATAAATGTGTACGAATTAAATTCAGGAAAATTAATATGTTAAATATGAATTACCATTAATTAGGTGGCTCGTTTCATACGAGAATAAATAATATCGAAAAAACAAAAACAAATCTTTAGAAAATAAATTCCGAGAAATAAATTCAGGAAAATAAATATGGACAATATAAATTGAGGAATATGAATATAATAAAAATGAATTACCATTAATTAGGTAGCTCATTTCATACGAGAATAATAAATATCAAAGAAACAAGAACAAATCTTTACAAAATAAATTCAGGAAAATAAATATGGACAATATAAATTCAGGAAAATGAATATAATAAAAATGAATTACCATTAATTAGATGTCTCCTTTCATACGAGAATAATAAATATCGAAGAAACAAGAACAAAACTTTAGAAAATAAATTCAGGAAAATAAATATGGACAATATAAATTCAGGAAAATGAATATGTTAAATATGAATTACCATTAATTAGGTGGCTCATTTCATATCGAACAGGCTGGACACGCTATATATCGTTATATTCTTTCTTGGTTGAACTAGTGTTCTGTCAACGCCGTGGCATTAGTCTGTACTTAAAACCACGAGCGATATCCATCTTCCATTCGGTGACTTTGACAAACGCGCGGACCATTAGAGGATTACTGTTTCCTCGTTACTCGGAAATCCTTGCTAAAAGCACTTTGCCAAATATTAAAATAGTGCGCCTCGAAATGTTCTGCGACTCGGTTTCCGCGTCTGAGATTATCTCGATTCTTTGATATTACAAATTATATTTATTAATTCTGTAATTGAATTCAGTCCTTTTATCTCCGATCAGCTGTTTTATTCTACGACTTTATTAGTGGATTTTCATGGAACGGGTATTTAAATGTAAATCATATTGCGTGTGTTAATGGAAAATGTACAACCATGCATTATCCGATATCAAGTATTCCACTTGAATGATATACGGGAAAAAGTCAATTATATATTCCATTTGACTCGATATTCGATACTAATTCCAGCGTGTACTTTAATCCTGAAATATAATGGCTGAATTGATTACCCGGATTAACATTAGATCTACCGAACATATACTCAGTTATTCTTACAGATTTATATTATATAAATTATGGCCGAAGGATTTAACTTAATTAATGGATTCAATTATTTGCGTTATGTATATGAAATAAAAATATATAAAATCCCGAACAATGCACCGTGGTATATTCGAACAATGTAAAAAAAAATGAGAACTGCTTTGGTAATTCTAGTGTTAACCCTCTATAATCCAATTATTCACATTTGTTTAGATAATAATTTTTTCGTGTGCAAAAGATAAACGTATAATATTAGTAAAATGAATAATAATAGGAAATAGTAACAAAATGATTACTTAAAGGTCTTGAAAAAAATGACAATATATACACGTACTTTTATAATTATTATTACAACGAAAATCTGACATTATAAATTGGAACTTTATAAATTTGAACGTTTCTATAATATTAAATTTTGCGGACTCGCCATTTTGACGGTTTGTGCAGTTCTAGCGTTAAAACAATTCCTAAGTAAAGACGTTAAAGTATAAGAAGCTGAACTATCTAACTATCTAAACGTTTTATATCAGGTTAATGCCAGTTAACAAAGATAACTATGAATTCAAGGAAGTTTCGCTGAGCTGCTTCTCGATTCATATTCTAATCCGATTCATTTGACTCTTTTGAAAGTTCGAACTAATATCGCGTAATTTTATTAGGAACTCGGAGGATGTTGGCGTTAACAGTGAAACTTTTGAAGCTTTGCTCGTACGGGGAAACCTCCCTCCGGAATTAATCTTAGCTTCTCGTATAGAAAACGTTATCTAAATTGTTAGCCCCTGGCCTCCTATTTATAAGCATTCATTCGGTGGAACGATATTAGCGTGCAAACGACTTGGCACTGTCGGCGAACGTGTAACCGGAAAAATTCCCGCGTTTATCAATGTCGTGTAAGACCCACAAAAGTGTCTACCTACAAAGCATCCCTTTTTTTATCAAGCCAAATGCAAATTGTGAGATATACGAGGTGCAGGAGATACATTTTTATTTATTTCCTAATTTAGCTCTTTCTAAAATTATGTGCGAAGTAATGTTATTAATTCTACAGTAAACTTCCGTATGACGCGAGTTCGTATAACGCGAATTCCTATAAAGCGAGTTCGTATAACGCGAATTCCTATAAAGCGAGTTCGTATAACGCGAATTCCTACAACAGGAGTTTGTATAACGCGAGTTCCTACTACGCGACCTCCTAAAACGCGAGTTCCTACTACGTGAGTTCCTATAACGCGAGTTCCTAAAACGCGAATTCCTACAACGCGAATTCTTATAACGCGAGTTCCTAAAACGCGAATTCCTACAACGCGAGTTCCTACTACGCGAGTTCCTATAACGCGAGTTCCTAAGACGCGACTTCCTAAAACGCGAGTTCCTCCTACGTGAGTTCCGATAACGCGAGTTCCTAAAACGCGAATTCCTACAACGCGAATTCTTATAACGCGAGTTCCTAAAACGCGAATTCCTACAACGCGAATTCCTATAACGCGAGTTTGTATAACGCGAATTCCTACAACGCGATTTCCTATAACGCGAGTTCCTAAAACGCGAATTCCTACAACGCGAATTCCTACAACGCGAATTCCTATAACGCGAGTTTGTATAACGCAAATTCCTACAACGCGAATTCCTATAACGCGAATTCCTACAAAGCGAATTCGGATGTTCGGCGGATGACCGCAATTCGGGGGTAGATGGACCGCGAGGTACATAAGGGAGGACAATTTTTGTGGATTTTCTCGATACGGTTGGTGGTTTCCTCGCTACTTTCTCTCTTCTTCTCTCTTCCTCTTCCTGTTCTGGAAAACCAGCCATATTACTGTTTGCTCACGGCTTGGTTTTACTATTCATTGCTCGCCATACGGACAGCTCGTAATTTACCGAGAAATTGCGTATTCCAAAAATATTGAAAAAAATTGCTCACCGTTGGATTTGGTACTCTCTTGTCTGGGAAGCAAATAACTATTCGCGCTTTCCACTATAAATATTATTTCTGCGTTTATTACCGCGTATTCGAGTCTGACCTTTGGAACAATCAAGCTCTGTTCGACACAGATATCTTTCAACTGAAATCTTTCTAATCGTTTTCATTTCTTGAACACAGGAAGATGAGTAAAATTTCTTATCATGCTCTACCCTTAATTTAGTTTACCTAACTATACTCTAGGCCCATTTTGGGTCAAAAGAAGTGGATTAAAAATTTTTCCTGGCTTCGAAATCAGCCGGCACAAAATCGCAAAAATAGGAAGGGGTATACCTTCAAAAATTCTCAAATATCAAAGTCGCCAATTTCACTCCTAAATGACTCAAATCGATGGTATATGATGCCTAATGATGTTCTAGGACCGTTTTGGGTCGAAAGAAGTGGATTAAAATTTGTTTCTGTCGAAAAACTGGTCGACCCAAAATCGCAAAAATGTGAAGGGGTATACCTTCAAAAATTGTCAAAAAATCAAAGTCGCCAATTTCGCTCCTAAATGGCCCAAATCGATGGTATATGATGCATAAACATATTCTAGGATGATTTTAGGGCGAAAGAAGTGGATTAAAAATTTTTTTCGGTCAAAAAACTGGTCGACCACAAATCGCAAAAATGCGAAGACTCGCCAGTTTCGATTCTAAATGATCCAAATCAATGGTAGATGTTGTATAAACATGTTCTATGATGATTTCAGTTCGAAAGAAGTGGTTTAACAATTATATCCAATGTAAAAAAGAGTCCACCCAAAAAGACAAAGTTCCCAATTACGGTTCTAAATGATCGAAATTCGTCGAATTCGTCATTTTGAATTTATTCTACCCACAAAAGTGATCAAAATTTCTTCTGTTTTCATCTGGTGCCTACTCTAAAAGCTTTTATCATGAAAGCGATCCTCGCTCTTTTACCCCCATTTTTAATTCACTCGATTCCTGATCGCCGCGGAAATCCTAAGTGGATTAATATCTGGGACACATTTTAGGATTTTCGTGATCGCTCATCCATATTTCTTCCTCCACTTTGGTCACTTTTCGACGAGCAACTGCTTAACTTTTGACTCTCTTTTCATGCACGATGGAAGTAGAAATAAATATAACACAATCTATGATATTCCTTCATATACAGGGTGATTATAAAATTAGTATACATTTTCTGCATACACATATTTTATTGTGAAATATACATTATCAATTGAAAGTATTACTTGAATGAATACAAAATTAGTGCGTTTCAATGTGATGGCCCTGCTGGTCTAGGCACAGGTCCCAGCGCTCTTCTGTAGCTCTAAACGCTCTTCCTAACATACCTGAAGTGACTTCACCGACTGCTGCTCTGATTCGTTGTTTCAGTTGGCCAATTGCCTAGACCTGCAGGGCCATCACATTGAAACGCACTGATTTTGTATTCATTCAAGTAATACTTTCAATTGACATTGCATACATCACAATAAAACCCGTGTATGCACAGAGTGTATTCTAACTTTATGCTCACCCTGTACTCTAATAACGACGTATAGTCGGACATGCAGTAAGTCAGTGGCAATAATGCAGTATATCCTGGAATATTTTCTATTTGTTCTCCAAGGACATTCTATCCAGGAGACTCACGAGACCCTTGCTGATCCTCTCGAGTATCCTTCGTGTATTGTCGCTCCTCCTTAGCTTCGAGGAGCCTTGTTACGAGGCATCGAGTCTGTTCTCGTCCTGCCACGTCCTGCCACGTCCTGTCTCGTCGAATTCTACTCTCGTCATTTTCCTGGAAAACCGATTTTCTGAAAATCATTTTCATCTGCAATTTAACCCTTTGCGATCGGCAGATTTCGCTTTTGGGAGTACCAGTAGGTCGGAGCAAATCTATCGTTTCGCAATTACTTTTCCGTACAGGATTTAAAATCAATATATGGATATTAAAACACACAGAATTTGTTGAAACTGATTTGTTGTATTTAATACTACTTATAATACGTAAGGTTCCCGAAGGTTCCCGCTGCGGGGTTATTGACTTCTACGACTATTTAAAAATGTCCCCGCTACGGGGACACCGACCGCAAAGGATTAATAAGTACTTAATATGGAGTTCAAAATCTGCGCATGTTTTCGTTGATTTCTCAGTAATTACTACTATTGTAGTTCGGAAATAATATAAAAACAAATTCAGCCGACTAACGAAACATCGATGAACTCCAAGATTTGCCGACGCGTTTCTTATCCAATCACGATTCCCGCGCTTTTATCATCGAATTACGACGACCGGCCGCGATCTCTCGATTACATGGACATTCTTTCGAGGCGAGGTAAAGTTTGATAGGTTTTCAGTGTAAACGAAGACGCGTTAACTTTACGAGGAAAACATTTCTCGGAAGTGGTACATTAACGGCGGAACGTCGATAATGGCAGAAGTCTCTGGTAGGAGACAGCCGAGAAAAGTATCATCCTGCGAGGGTTTGGAATCTTCCCAAGATGCCTGGAGCGTGTCTCCGCGGAGAATCCTTATTGGAAATACTTCCTACGAGCTTGACAGTTCCGTCGTTAATCACCGAATACCCTTAGGCATATGTTCGCCGAGGTATTGCAATACCTCGATGCAACATGCACTACGTCCCCACTGCATTTTCTACGATCAATATTAACCCCTTATTTAGTATTCCATAAGAAAAGCTTTGTAAACCTTTCGGTTTATCTGCTCGTGGAATAACGGTATATTTTGAATGGGATTGAAAGTGTTGGTGGTGGAATGCGTGGAGTTTATATATATGCGCTGATTTCTGGTAATATTGACTTGTAGTTTATCGACGTATAATTCAATTTCTTGAGTGTTGAAGTTGGCCGTAATATTATTAATATGTAGTGTATAATTTTCTGCGGCTATTGGTAAGGCCAACAAATTAGATGAAAACTTCTTTATTTAAATATTTCGACGAAACGTTTCGATATTAAGACTGAGTCTTAATATAACAACTAAGACGCTAGCACCTAGGGTGCAAATAATGTAAAGGGGTAAATTCTAGGACTTCTCGTAAAAATTTCTCGACTGAAGAGGGTAACGACAGTGTTATCGAAACGTTTCGTCGAAATATTTCAATAAAGAAGTTTTCATCTAATTTTTGGGCCTTATCAATAGCCGCAGAAAATTATACACTACATATTTATCGACATATTGTAATATTGATGTACAGTTTGTCAATATATTGTAATATTGACATATAGTTTATAGGTATATTGTAATAATGACATAAGTTCCCCTCATACAACTGCCATACAATAATACAATATATCTTGAACATCGCGTACAAGCAAAGATTACAAGCAATTACAATCATTTACAAAGCAGCCGCTCGTTTGTAGTCAAAGGGCTGGCAAAGGTCTACAAGTAATAAAACACATCGTAAGATGCTTTGCCATGTCGACGCGTTTATTATGTTCTCCCCGAGTTGAAACGTAAACAGAGTTAGCTTCCCACCGGCGAAACTAATTAACATTTACACAGAGCATCGAAAATCCTTGTTGAGGTAGTACAAACGGCAGGAATCGCAAATGAAATTGTGCTTTTATCGGCGAACCTTTGTCCAGACGTTCCACTTCGCGTTCCAGGAATCCCGTCTCTGTTTTACGAGTCATACAGGAGTCGAGAACGTATCCCCGCGTTCTCCGGTCCACGAACGAGCTTTAATTACATCGATCCGTGAATTGTATCGTATCGAGGGTTGCCAATGCAACCAACGTGCAAAGCGTAAACCATTATCGGAGCTGTAACATATAGGATACGCGTAGATACAGATCGTGTCTCACAATGCACGGGTTTCCCGGCAAAAGAGCCCCTCGCCAATGGAATATCGCGAACACGTACCTTTGAAAGGGTTCAAGTATCCGACAATGCGTCATTGCTACCACGGAATTCCGTTGGAAACGGCCTAAAGGAATTCATTGGATCGCTCCAAGAATTCCAATGCAATCCGCGCGACGTCAAATTTACATCACTGAAAATTTCGACGCTATTTTATTTGCTTTCTTATTTTATTTGATTTATTTTATTCGCCTCGTTGCAGTTAGATATTTTTATAAAATACTCTGGATATATCTGTACAATGTTATTATTATTTACCGGCGATGCACGTCGAGAGTGTGACACGAGTCACTTCGCAGTTGCGAAAGGATTCGAGAGAAACGAGTGAACGCCGGAAAGTAGCGAATAGGAGGAGACATGTAGTCGGTGGTACGTGTTAAATTAAATATGAAACACAAACAGAAAACTTGTTGTCCTCCGCCGTTTTCCTTTTGCTTTCCACAAAAAGTCTCCCTGTCTTTTCGTTCTCGCTGCAAATCCTGTATTCTGGAGTTCGAATTGAATTTTCAGCTCGACCAGCTCGGCGATGGTTCAGCGGCCATTTCCTTGGTCAAAGAAATGTTATTATCCCAGATATACATTTTAATCCTCGAACCAACGGCCGCTTTGAGAATTTTCACCCCTTTGTCGCAAATGTAATCCGCGAAATATTTCTTGCGGAATTGCTTTACGGAGACAATTGCTTCGGAAAAGTTCAAAGGACGCAGCTTTTCCTGACTGTTTTTCGAGTCATTGCCGTAAATCTCAAAAAAAATTTGATTGTATTATCATCGTTGAAGTTCTGGCTACATTTTGTATATTTTACAATTTGTCGGAACCTTTTGTTTATCATGTAATAACGGCAAATGTAAAAAGTGAAATTGGCTCGAAATTGCTAATTAAGATTAACACTTAACTTCTTATCTTTTAATAACTTCACTCATTGTTAGTTATTGGATTTTAATTCACTGGCAACTGTAATCAATTTTAACGTCGTCTCTTAATCGCCGTACAAATTGTCACAATAAATCGACTGGCGACTGAGAGTCGCCACCGAGTGCAAAGGGTTAATATTTGCCGGGTGTCGTCCAATCGAGTACAGCGACGAGTCGCATTTAACGACGAATGGGAAAGTCGAACTAGCCGGAAGTACGAAAAATGTGTAGGAGCTTTAGAGGAACATCTTTTCCTAGGGATTTTCTCAACTACCAGGCTCTGTTAGTAGAAACTTTCAGGAGCTTTACTCTCGTAAGCTTTGATGAAACGTTCGCTCGCATCGTCCCGCTACCAACTGCTGACAAACATATTTCATAATAGTCTGCACCCTAAACTACACTATTTTACGTCCACCGAGTCGTTTCTCACATGGTGCCACACTTCGGAATAAAAATTGTCTTCGGAAGGATTTACAAACTGCTGCCGATGTGAAACCAGTATTTACGTCGACAACTTCTTTTAACGTTTCCCGGAATGTTCCTAATATTCCCCAGCGTTAAATCAAGTGAAATAGGCAGATAAGAAATGGCTTTGCTGATAGTGTTCTTTACGGGAGAAGTATTCGTGAGTCACGTTAATAGGAGCATTCCTTGGAAGGACAAAAAAAATCTGGTAGCAGTGTAACGCGAAGGGCGGAGAGAAAAATCTTTTCTCCCGGTCTCCGATAAAACGGTGGCAAGGATAAGCAGGGTCTAAGCGAGTCTAAGCATTTGTCGACGTGCGAAGCCCAAACGTGGGTGTCGGCTGAAAAACTTTCTGAAATATTGAGGGCTTCCTGAAAGACTTCCGATGTTCGATGCGGATCTCTTCTGGTTTCTATCTCCTTGTGTCGTCTTCGAACTTTTGCTACTCCCTTCGTCGAAAGAGAAAAATAGTAACGCGAAGCTTCGCCGATCGGTAAACCACCCTGCTTCTAGTTCCACTATGTCTTCTCTAGTTTTATCGCGCCACTCCTTTTTGGCCATTGTTTTTTTTTCTTCTTCCTCGTCCCTTCCCGCTTGTCCCTACGTACTTAGATCAAGGGACGTTGACAGAATTTATGCTCGTCGAGGGTGAGGATGGCATGCCGGGAAAAATGTCACCCTTGAATCGAGGCTATCTGTATAATCGAAGCGACGCGAGGGTACTTTGACGTTTCTGCATTATTGAGGCCCTTCAAACCTCGCCGGATGTTTAATGCATTACGCGATTGTCAGATGCACAAGGCGAACATTAATTTTCAATCGAAACCTTCGTGGTCTGGAGACTTGAACAACGACAGTTTTGTATTAGTAGATTATTCTGTATAGGGAAATACCAGGGTTGACGGGGAAATATATTGACCCGAATCGACGAGAACTGAAAGGGGTGTACCTTCAAAAATTCTCAAAAAATGAAAGTCGCCAATTTTGCTCCTAAACGACCCAAATCGATGGTAGATGATGTATAAACATATTCTAGGATGATTTTGGGTCGAGAGAAGTGGTTTAAAAAAATTTCCGGTCAAAAAATGGGTCGACCCAAAATCGCAAAAATGTGAAGGGGTATACCTTCAAAAATTGTCAAAAAATCAAAGTCGCCAATTTCACTCCTAAATGGCCTAAATCGATGGTATATGATGTATAAACATATTCTAGGATGATTTTGGGTCGGAAGAAGCGGTTTAAAAATTTTTATTGGTAAAAAATGAGTCGAATCCAAGTCAAAAAATGTGAAGGGGTATACCTTCAAAAATTAAAAGTCGCAAAAATTAATTCTACATGACCCAAATCGATGCTATATGATGTATAAACATATTCTAGGACGATTTCTGGTCGAAAGAAGCGGTTAACAAATTTTTATTGGTCAAAAATGGGTCGACCCAAATTCGCAAAACTGTGAAGGGGTATACCTTCAAAAATTGTCAAAAAATCAAAGTCGCCAATTTCGCTCCTAAATGACCCAAATCGATGGTATATGATACCCAATGATGTTCCAGGACGATTTCGGATGGTACATTATCCCACATGTTAAATTCCCGTGATAGTCTCCAAAATTTGTTCGAAACCCTAACGATAAGGTTCCTCGAGCTGGTCGTTCCCCATGTAACCGACGACAACTAGGCGTGGCGAGTAACTCGCTAGAGAATATCTTGTCCTCGTAACCGGCAATTAAGTCTAATTTCCGTAAGATCGAGCCAGAGGGTAATTCGCGGGGGAAGGAGGGGCGAATCGTACCGTCGCAGTTTCCCTTTTCGTGGAAACACACCCTCCTACACCCCCCCCCCCTCCTTGGGAGGCATGGCGGAAGGGGTGCAATGTAACTTCTGACAATTACCATGATACCCCTTGGAGTCGGGTAATTCGATCAGTAGTACGGTGGCAAATTTCCACGAGAAACTGCATCGGTGCAGGAACCCTGCTCTCGAAACAACGTCGCTTGTTTCTCCACCCTCTAAGACGCAAAGAGGGTTTCCGCCACTTCCGGGTTGTTTCAGCAAAATCGTGTAAGGCCTCGTTGCGAGTTATCGGTGAATCGCAGTAACGAACACGTACCACCACCCCGGATCTTCACAGGGTTCTCCACAGAATAGGAAACCCGAAGGACAATTTAATGAAACGAGGTGCGAACCTTGCATTATTGTCTCTGATCCTTTCCGGAGTTTTGTCGAGTCTGCTAGAACCGGCACCATTTTGCGATCGTTCAGAGTTGGTGTCAATTATTTTCAAGCATTTTGAGTAGCGAGTGGCAAGGAATTATACTCGCAAAAATGATCAGATTTATTGGACGCATATCCAACGACCTGTTCTAGCGAATTGGTTCGCCGGAAGTCGATTCGTTTCAATAGGTTTTCCCCGATGTTTCCTGGCGTTTCCAGGTGGCCCGAATGCATTGGCAGATTATGAGCTGTCAGAAACTACTAGTCTACCATTAGTGGCAGACACTCCACCGCTAACATTTATCACGTGACACCCTGTAAAGTACCGATCGTTGCTTTCCACTCTGACTTCTTATCGAAACCTGGTGAATAATGTAGGCCATTCTTCTTCCATGAAAAAAAGGACACCGCGATGACTTACTTATGGATTTTGCCATCAGAAACATTTCTTTCGAACCGGACGTTGCGTTTGTAATTTGATTCGCATTCACCTTTTAATCTCCTCCATATTTTGCGACATCCTTCGAAAGATATATATGTATTATGAACGGATCGATTGTTATTTAAAAAACCCGGAGGAATTCCCTGTCAGAATAAGTCCTCGTTTATAATCGTAATATTCTTTGAGTGCAAAGTGTTAAAACGTGTTCGATTGTTTTGAAGAATCGGGGGAAGACATTGTACTCTTGACAACTTGGAAAGTCGACGGGGGTGGATTAAATAATAATTAGAGATATGTAGATAACGCTTAAGGAACTCTGGAGAGGTTCCCCTGGCATATTCCGGGGGATCCTTGGTGTACGTTCTCAAGTACCGTTTCGAATTATACTTGGTGGAGCGTCGATTTGCATAACTGAATCCCCTGCAACGAGGAAAGTACCGTGGATGTACTATTATGTAAACTAAGATGGAACGAGTCATAAGGGAAGGGAAGACAATGTAGAATGTGTCGTATTTCAAACAAACCACATTTGTAACCGACACAGCTTGGAAAAGTATTCCCGCTTCTGTTTCAACCACTCGGCGTGAAGATACGTGAATGGCTGGCTCGACAGAGAAACTTTTCACGAGCCAGAACTCTCCGAAGAACTCTCCGAATTGCTTTAAGCGTAAATGATATTCTTTTCCGCGCATTTAATCGTTTGAGGTTAAAGCGCGATCAGATTCCACATTGAAAGAGACCGCTAAAATATATATAATATACAATATTATATAATATTTGTGTATATTATTGGTTATAATTATATAATATATGTATATAATATTTGACCGCTGCGAACAACCAACGGTGAACTGTTATTCCGCCGAAGTCTGCGCGCGCAGCTTTGCTGATGCATATCAATTGCATTGTTACTTTCTTTTCAAAAACGAAAGAGTGAAAGACGTCGAGTCTGACGACGCTGTTTGACACTTTTCGCACGGATTTGTGCGAATTATGAGTCCATTGCAGTGAAATGGTTAAATTGCAATTTCCAAGGATTCGTATAGATTTCTGCATTACCTCGCGTCAGTTCACGAGTGGATTCGACGCGCGGATTGTGAACCCCCCATAAAGCATAAACGTCCAAAGTATCTATCGTAACTTTGCTGAGTGCGCATGGATGTATCAGACTCGACTTGACTCGCTGTACTCCAGGGAATTGTTAAGCTCGCTCGTTTGCTATACCTAATATAATATGTAAATTTCACTAGTGCTGTAAATCTAAACAAACTTCGCCGTGGAACTTGCCGCACTGTCAAACTATGGAAATGAAGTAACTATTTGAGAAACCACACGAACAATGCGAGTGATAAGAATCTCAGCAGCTTACGCTGATAATACTGTCCACCAATTCTTGCGAGTATATGTTATTAGGATTAAGATAATATATAGGAAAGAAACTATAGCGGCGTAGAGTAGCTAAGGGGTTAAAAATTAATCGCAGGAATCTGGAAGACTTTAACAGCGTAGTGCGCTTGTACATTTGTTTCCGTTCTTTTTATGTTTTTCTGCTGGGAATTCTGAGAGAGGAGAATAGAATTCGGAGAATCACGTGAAAAAGCGTCGAAGGAAATCGAGAGAGGAATCGGTGATTTTAATTAAGGTACTTGTGCGGTAGCTGAAGATCAAGATACGTTCTATCAGTTGAAGAGATGCACCATTCGGGAGGTACTTTTTCATTTAAATGCAAAGTCACCGAGTAATGGAAACCTGGGAATGTAGACAGAGTCGTGGAATTTCATTGGCAGGAAACTTGAGAATGAGCACTTAGAGTTTCCGATGAACTTTAAACTGTAATGAAAAAAATGTTTGAGTTTAATTTTCGACGTAGAGGCCCAAATCTAACAGTAGGAGGTGCTTAAACATGTTATAGGACCATTTTGGGTCAATATAAGTAGAATGAAATAGTTTTCCGTTCCGAAAAAAAATTGACCAAAATCGCAAAAATGTGAAGGGGTACACCTTCAAAAATTCTCAAAAAATGAAAGTCGCCAATTTTGCTCCTAAATGACCCAAATCGATGGTAGATGATGTATAAACATATTCTAGGATGATTTTGGGTCGAAAGAAGTGGTTTAAAAATTTTTTCGGTCGAAAAACAGGTCAACCCAAAATCGGAAAAATATGAAGGGGTACACCTTCAAAAATTCTCAAAAAATGAAAGTCGCCAATTTTGCTCCTAAATGACCCAAATCGATGGTAGATGATGTATAAACATATTCTAGGATGATTTTGGGTCGAAAGAAGTGGTTTAAAAAATTTTCCGGTCAAAAAATGGGTCCACCCAAAATCGCAAAAATGTGAAGGGGTATACCTTCAAAAATTCTCAAAATTTCAAAGTCGCCAAAAACAATTCTAAATGGCCCAAATCGATGGTATATGATGCATAAACATATTCTAGGATGATTTTAGTCCGAAAGAAGTGGATTAAAAATTTTTTTCGGTCGAAAAACTGGTCAAACCAAAATCGCAAAAATGTGAAGGGGTATACCTTCAAAAATTCTAAAAAATGAAAGTCGTCAATTTCGATCCTAAATGACCCAAATCGATGGTATATGATGTATAAACATATTCTAGGATGATTTTGGGTCGAAAGAAGTGGTTTAACAAATTTTCCGGTCAAAAAATGGGTCCACCCAAAATCGCAAAAATGTGAAGGGGTATACCTTCAAAAATTCTCAAAATTTCAAAGTCGCCAAAAACAATTCTAAATGGCCCAAATCGATGGTATATGATGCATAAACATATTCTAGGATGATTTTAGTCCGAAAGAAGTGGATTAAAAATTTTTTTCGGTCGAAAAACAGGTCAAACCAAAATCGCTAAAATGTAAAGGGGTACACCTTCAAAAATTGTCAAAAATCAAAGTCGCCAATTTCGCTCCTAAATTACCTAAATCGATGGTATATGATGTATAAACATGTTCTAGGATGATTTTGAATCGAAAGAAGTTGATTAAAAATTGTTTTCGGTCAAGAAATGGGTCGACCCAAATTGACGAAAATGGTAAAAAATTCAACATTGCTAGTTTTGATTTGTTTAAGTTTCATCTCTTTTTCATTTATTTTGTAATAGTATATCGTAAGCAAAGCCAAAGTATATACTTCCAAGAGGACGGATCCCATTAAATTTGCAAGGAATCTCGGTTTCCGTAGGAATCTCGCATTCCCAGGAAAATTAGTGTGACGATATAATGCTGCATAAACGCGTATGACCCACATAGTAGAGCGGTTTACGAGTAAAGTTATAAAACCGTCTGTCAGTGCCTATAAACTTGATAAGGACTTAAGTCACATCGCGGTGACCTATAAAAACTTTCCCACGATAAACTTCGGAAAATTCTTTTCGATCAACTATGAGTAATATTCTTCCAGAAGTAAAGGATTAAGGGTCGCCGAGTAAACACCTCGTAAATTCCGTTTTCAACTGAAACCTTTCATCTCCATCTTTCAATACGAAACATAAATAAGCGAGTAAAGTAACCTCGCAGATATAAAGGGATTAGATTAATTACTTCCCTCGATTCGAATAAAAGAATATCCTCGAAATTATTCCATTCTTTCTGCGAATCGTATCCTCGAAGTTCGCCATTCTCGGCATCCAATCCTATTGTCTCCTTATTCTCGACTGGCGATATATCATCGAGTCTCGATGATCGACCACGAAATTGGGCCAATTACATTTGAGGAGCTTCCGCGGGAAGGTCGATCGAGGAAACGAGTCCCGCGGCTCACTTTTCCATTTCGACTTTTCCATCGAGGTGTCGGTCGGCCCCGAGGCAATCAATTTTCGATTCGGTTTCTTCCTCGTAGGAAGGAACCTCGCGATGGTTAAAGGAGAAGGATAAAGGAGACATTCCAAATAATAAGGGATGGAAAGTTTCACGGATAAGAGTAGAAAGAGAGGGAGGAGAAAGACAAAGAGAGAGAGAGAGAGATGGACGAGAAAGACAGATAGAGAGAGGAGTAAGACAAAATGGGAAAGAGACAGAGGAGATAGGAGAAGCGAAAAGGAAAGGGAAACGGTCGGAGATCCGTTATCGAGGGAAAGGGCTTCTCGCCGGAAAATTCGCTTTATCGGATAAATGCATCGACGAGAAAACCAAAAGAAACTGCGGGGGAAAAGAAGGTCAAGATGGACGCGACTTTTGAAAAGTAAACTGAGGAACACGATTTGATGCTCCAGTATATATATATATATATATATATATATATATATATATATATCTGGGAAAGTTTGGAAAAATTCTTGGTGCTTCTTAAGAGCCGGACCGTTTGATGGATCAGCTCGTTATCTAAATGGTCATGGTGGCTTAATGCGATGCCCGGTTCTTAAGATCCTCCTTTAATTATGCCGATCTCCCGCACTGTCTTCGATGAAATATCGCCTGGATTAACTTCGGGAAAGCATATTATTTATATATATACGGATATTCACAGACTCGATTTCGTAATGCAAAAAATATTGTCCTCGGCGATATATTATTGGATAACGCGTGCGATTTGTTTTCCGACTTATTTCTCCATCGTTCGTAACAAACTTGCATCGTGATCGATTCGTAATATATTGGTTTCCGAATAAAAGGACGGATCGTATAAATATCGTTTTACCTCCGATATTTCATTTCTTTTCGTCACAGGATTTATGAAGAGAACGGGAAATCGGTGGTCCGCATTTCCCAGGGTTTTCTTACTGAATGAGGCGTCTTATGCATCTTTAATATTACCGGCAAACACTAGCCAGTGCTGTAAACACATTTTTTTCTGGTCTCGGAATATTGTCTCCGAGGAGGAACGATCAGTCAGCCTCAGGGTAAACTCTTCTCCGGATACGAAACTTTTCATTTTCCATCCTTTTTCCGTCTCTTTCAACTCCTTTCTGCTCTTCTTCCTCATCTTTCTCCATTTCCTCGTATTTGCTTATATTCTTCGTTCCGTAGGCGAATACCCGAGTCATCCTCGTTGAATAAAAGTTTCTCGATGCGCGGCAAACGACAAGGTGATCTTTAGATTTTTACTCGGAAAAATCCTGCTAACAAGAAATTATACCCGTCGGGGGAAATCTTGGTCAACTTACTCGACATCGATACTCACTTCTTTCCCTCAGATATTATTAAACAATGTTTACATTCTTTTATTACGCCACTGATAATGCACCGTAAATCTAGTACTATATATATCTATTCTGATTGCGTTGGTAGTTCTGGTGTTAAAAAGTACAATGGAAATGCTGGAAAGTGTTGTTTATTATCCTGGATATTATACTCCGCCACCGTGGGAACGTGGAAGCAAACGTTTCTAGTTGGTAATTCAAATTGCGAACGGTATAGTTTGGGAGTAGTGATTGTTACTGCGAGATCTGATAAATGTTACTACTCTACTTGTTCCTCCAATGTGTTGCATATAATCCGGTTTAATCTGGGATTAGAGCCATAAGCTATAGCTTAATCCAATACGCTGAGAATGTGTTAGGAATTTCCATTTGTACTTCAATTTCCATTTGCACTTGTATTTCCATGTCTTTCTCGCGAATTCCTTCGAGGCGTTATTTAACACGTTGTATACCTGGCCCAAATCCGTGTTGTGCGATACCACACGATACACATTCGTAACGTGTATATAAAGTCTAAATATGAAACTGATTAAGCGCTGTAACCCAACCCAGGAAACCTTTCTCTCGGCTCGGACGAGTTTGCGTTCGTTGTGCGCAGGTTCTGACTATCATTCCCTGCTCCGAACACGCTATTGGTCTTAGTCCCGCTGTGACGTCACTGAAGTAAGGCACAAAGCAGTGGTGGGGAGAAAAGGTGGGCGGGGACTGCGTGAGCTGGGTGAAAGGTTACCTGGGATCGGCTACATACATTGTTAAAATAAAATACTGTTTTCGTGGCGCTAGAAACGAGACTCTTATCATGAAATCCCGAAAGTATTGCGCGTACATATTCAAGAGAACCAGGAAGAATCGTGCATTCGAACTGTGCCAATAAGAATAAGCTCCTTTCGTTCCGATTATGGTTTTGGATTACTGCCAGCTTACAGTTGCACTTTTCTTAAGCTCCGAATCAGATTCGCGACTTTGTTTCGCGAATGTACTCCCGCATGTACATACTTCGAAATCGGTTGGAACTTATAACGCCCGCTGATTATTTTATCCAACCTTGACATAAAAAGAGAGGACGAAATTGAAGCGTGAAGTGCAGTCAAAGAAGTAAACGGATATTCGTGGCCCTGGGAAATATTATCTGAAATCTTGGACCGAATGGAATTAGGGTGAAGAAAGGGAAATAAAAATGTCGCAGTAGTCGGAGGAGAATGGAGTGTGGCTTAAAAATCGGCGAAACTATTTCACGGCTGACGGGCTATTAAGGTGATAAACGTTTAATGAAGTTTTCGAGTAGACGGTCCTAGATTCGGAACGGTGGGTTTTCCACTTAAAAGATCTAGGTCCTGCGCAAGTATATATTCACTGTATATATGTATGTATTATACATACCTGGATCAGGCTACGGAGGGATGCAATTTATCTTGGAAAGGCTGGATTGTTATGAATACCTGCATGATATAACTCCGTATTTTACTCCTTTAAAGATACACCCGCTACTTTTCCACTCGCGTTTCTGCATAATCCAATATTAATTCAAGTAAATCTCGCGAAGTATGCACCTCCGCGTAAAAACGTTCTTCTCCTCGTGACAAAGAATATTTCAATGTACTCCGCCGACTTCTTTGTAGAGAACATTTCTATACTGCGGGATACTTTAATGCAGCAGGGAATATGCTGCTCGCTATATTCCTCTATATTTCTCCACGTTGTTCTATATTCCTCTATCTTCCCTATATTCTTCTGCATTGCTTTATATTCCTGGATCTTCCTCTATATTCCTCTACATTGTTCTACATTACTCTACACTACTCTATATTTCTCTATACTATTCTATATTGGCCTACATTGCTCTATATTTCTCTATATCTCTCTATATTTCTCTATACTGTTCTATATTCCTCCACAGTGCTCCATATCCCCCTATCTCCCTCTATATTGATCTACATTGCTCTATATTCCTCTAAAGTGCTCTATATGCCTCTACATTGCTCTGTATTCCTCTACATTGACTTTCTTTCAATCTACATTGCTCTATCTCCCTCCATACTCATCTACACTGCTCTATATTCTTTTATCTCCCTCTATATACTCCTACATTGTTCTATATTCCTTTATCTTCCCCAATGTCCCTCTATATTGTTCTATATTCCTCCGCAATACACGATATTCTTCTATATTTTGCTATATCCCTCAATATGCCACTACATTCGATAACACGGTATCTTAACACGTTCCAATGCCGTTTTCTAAACGATCAAGGATTATCCGAGCAACTTGCCACGAGGTGGTCCATGGTTACTTTAAAGTCTTCTTAATAAGAGCAACTTGTAAATTCCACGATTTCCAAGATTCCGAAGAGCTACTTAGGTGGAAGTTCCTGGGAGAGGATAGCCAGTAGGATAGGGGAAGTAGTGGGGAGGGGAGAAGGGTATATACAGAGAGTAGATTCAGGCCGATCAGACAAAGTAGCCGCGGGCTAAGTTTCGTAAGCCGATCAAACTGGAGTGAGTTTATATCGACAGGAAAGTCTTGTACGCCGATAGACGAAGGGCTGCAGGAGGGGTGGTTTATCTTGGTTCAATCTCATTCTGATAACTTGTTAGCTGCGCTAACTGCTTCGTAAAATTGCTATCCGAAATTATCCTCCGAGGATATCGAAAGTGGCGAGATTCTAATGCCTGCCAGTGGTGCCTTCTAACGTCTTGTAACCGGTAGCCATTATTGATCCCTGGGACCCCAAATTCAGGGCACACTCCTTTAATCCGTTTCTACTTCGCTAATCGCCCGAAAGACTTCGATCACTTAATGTCAGACTTCGTTACTTTTTCTACTGAAAAAAGAAGGCATACTGGCAGGTCTTCAACTTCTTCCAGTGAATTCTTCAGGTGGTGATTTCCGTGTTTCATAATTTATTTTCATAGACATGTTTAATAACAGTATTATTGTTTCTGATACATATTTCGTATGTACTTATTTGTATAGGATTTATTTAAATTTTCGTGATTCGTATAATTAAGCTTACTCCGGGTATCTCGGGGAGAATAAAAATTGACGGATATTCGGGACGTCAAGAACTCATTAACTAATTAGCTCATTACAGGTATTATAAAAAAGTTGTTATTTCTGTTTCAGGTACGTTGTTGGCTCAGCAGATTTGCCTTTCTATGGCTGCATCGTAATTGGTAAAGTAACGAGCAGTATATTTGTTGGAAAAAGTTTATAATCAACGGCGGTTCGGTAATGAAATTAGCCGGTGATTCCGATGATATTCGGGTTGGTATCGCGACTCGATGAAATTCGGAGATGCGAGCGATTATTGGAAAATTGGCGTGCCGTCGTAATTTATCCGAAGTTTCCGCCGGATTATTCGACGGATCATGCGAGCTTTTCCATGGACACGCGAGGGAACATTTTTCGAAAGAGATAATGCACTCTCGCCGGGCCATTCGGCTAAATACGCCTTTATAATCCGAGCCTTTCGTTCCGATTCCATTACTCCGACACACTGCCATTATTTTTATTCCCGAATTTCAATAACGCTCCGATAATCTATCCGCGGAAATTTCTTGCGAGTGTATTTCCGAACTTTCAATAAAAAATATCCGTAGTTTGCGACAATAAATAGCAAATATTTTTACTAAATATTCCAAAATATTGGATAGTTTTAAATACCGATTAATTGTTATTAATCTATCCTTGTTCTTGTAATATTTTTTATTACATGTTCCAACATTTCGAACAGTTGATGATAATTTATGAAGTCATAACTGCGTAATGGCAGGTATATTTCATAAAAGGATAATAATTAGGTCGCTTCGTAACGAGATTATGCCGTTTAGATAGGAAACTAAAAAATGGAGTATCTAAGAGCTGGATCGACAAAGTCGCTTCATTAACGGAGACAGGTTTTTGTTCCCGCAAAACACGCGCGATAATGGAAATAAATTAGAAACACACGTGCGGTGTCAGGTGCCTTTCAAAATTATTCGAACGGCTTGGATTTTAAGTTTGACACCTAAATTTTTGATGTCTGAATTACCTGAGATAGTAAAAATATATTGATACTTTTTATTATTAGATTGCTATTAGGTACCGACAAATTTCGTGCGGAGCTTTTAATCCAAAATTCCAATATTCTGGACATTTTGGAAAGTAATTTTATTCGACGCAAATAGTCACCATTTATTTCTACAACTTTCTTCCAACATTCTACAAAATATATTTTTCCGACATTCTATAAAATATATTAGAGTGTTGAAAAAAGTTGTAGAAATAAATGGTAACTCTTTCGTCGAATAAAATTACTTTCCAAAATGTCCAGAATACTTGAATTTTTATAAAAACCCGATGTTTTACTCGTAATTACTCGATTTCAAAATCCACGCGAATTTTTTCTGGTACCTAATATGAAGAAAATAATAACAAAATAAAGAAATCAGTGGTTATTGATATCTGCATTTGTGGTCGGTTTATCGTCCTAAACAAACAAAAAAATTCGCGGCACAGAAGGATTAGTTTTTAATCATCGTCGAGCTGAATCGAATTAATAAAAAAAAGTTTCCTTCAACGGACGAGGAAAGGAGAAGGAAAGTAGAACTCCTCGATCGTTTTCTTTCACCGCTCCAACAACGACGAACTTCCACGCGAACTTTCAGTTAAAAAGTTAACCGTAACTTTTCCTTGTTCGATTCTCGAATCGAGTTAAAGTCAATGATTATCGAGTCAACGACAATCAACAATTATTCTCCGCGTTATAAAAGAATACATCCGAAGTCCGAATGATTATATAACACCTATAAAATGCGAATTAATAATCGAGTATTTTGGATTAAAATATTAAGTCGTTCGAAAAGTTCATATCGATTTTTAGTATTTTTTTGACGAAAAACTTGAGAAGTTCTGAAATCTTTAAGTTGCATGAAAAATGGAGGAAGCTTGTGAATTAAAACGGTGAGCACGTAAGTGAATAATTATATATATCGACTTATAAAAATATTGCCTTTGAATTTTCCTTAAAAATCGGCAAAAACTTTCCGGACAACTTAATATAATGAAAGACTTATAATATGTCGTAATTATCATGACTTTATTTTCTCCGCGTTTAATCGTCGTTTCCCTCCTTCTTAATTAATTATTTCGTGATAATCAGTTAGAGTGTCGCCGGTAAAAAGCTGACGTTTATGGCGGCGATAAAATATCCGCCATATCTGCTTTCGAGTACGAATCTAATACGTTTAAAATGTTTCATTTTTCAAAAGTTCGTGACTCCTGGAAAAAAAGACAGGTGATTCATCTTGAAAGGTGCGTGAAACCTGTCTCGACGATATACATCGTTTTTTACGATTGTAAAAAATAGTATATTGTTTACATATTATATATATATTATATATATAATAAAATATTTTATTAGTTTGGGGATAAGTTTCAGAATATTTTGTTATATATTTTATTATTCCACTTACAATAGAATGAAAATATTCTGAAACTACGTTCAAACGTTATTTCACTTACATTAAAATATAATGCATATAATTTTCACGTACTTATAATGAATATTAAAATATTTGCCATATCATAAAAATTCCTTAATGGTTCAAGTACGATACAAATCGAATAATAGAATTAAAAAAGGGTTATTTATTTTTGTTTTTCGTTCACCTTTTCATTTGTTCTTTCACGCTGGATTAACTTTCACCTTCTCGTCTGACTATTCACCGACGATTCTACTTATATTATCTTCCTTCTACTACTACTACTTGTTGAACCAATGGAATATTTATTACTCGTTACTTAACAAACATTTACCATCATTCTTTGGATTAACTCGAACATATAAATGAATTCTATTTATTAGTACTTTTTCCTACAAATACGTGTAGGACGTAGAGTAAGTAGTTCCAGGATTCTTCGGAAAGTTTCCCTCACCGTTCTCCGCCTTAAATAATTCAATGCACCATTATGTAGATGAAAAAGTTCGTCGAGGATAGAATTTGTTTGTTCGTTTCCGGTATTCTCGCGGAGAGACGAAGCGCGTGGAACCATGGAAGAATGGTTTCCTCTTGGAATCGATAATTGTCAGGATAGCCGATGAAGAGTCAGGTTGGATTTATTAAGCGCTTTTTTTAAAAAAGAAAAGATAAAAAAACGGACCTCGTGGACTTATCAATATGGATGTGTTTGACTCGCTGCATAATGTAGGAGGAGTCTCTTCCTGGAAATTCTTTTCGGTCGGATGGTAAAACCGAGTAATCATTCTCGCAAACTCGGTTAACTGAAATCTCTCCACTCGACGAACTAATTGAAAGAATCCTTTCAACTGCCACCCCCCACCTCCACCACCACCAATCCCCTTCTCCTTGTCCCCGTCTTCTTCCTCCTCTTGTCTCGAAAGCTTTCGTTTATCTTTTCTACGTGCCTTTCTTCCGACGTCCATGAAAATATATCAAGTATCTCATTTATCCCTTTGTGGTTTATGATTCCCTCTTTGAAATTTTCTTTCTTCCACTTTTAAGAAATAGAGACTCCGAAGACTCGTTTAAAACGCCGTTTATGAAACTTCGCTTATTAATGCGCGCTTCGAATCGGCGGCTGCATTCGTTTGTCATTTTTAAGTCCCGGGAAAGAATTATGCGTGAAACGTACGAAAGGCAGTACTTTTAGTTTTCCTGAAAGTATGTTGTTTTAATTGAATTTGTTCAGTTGTGAAAAATGTTGAAAATTCAATGTGTCGTGTTATGAAAAATGTTGAAGATCAAATTTGTCGAATTATAAAACGTGTTGAGAATCAAATTTGTTGAATTATAAAATATGTTGAAAATAAAAGGTGTTGCTTTATAAAAAAGTGTTGAAAACATAATTCGTCGAATTATAAAACGTGTTGAACAACTCTGATTCCAATATTTTTGACAATTCAATTGTGAAAAATATGGAAAATCAAATTCGTTCAATTAAGCAAAAAATATGGAAAACTATGGTTTCTCGCCGGAGATATTTTATGAGCGTTCAATATGTCGGGATAGCAGTAATATTGGAAGTTAGAAATGGCGGAAGGGCCAGGTCGAAGGGCCAGTTGAATTAAGCTAATCATTGTTGCCCGGCAAATATTTGGCAAACAGTCCATCCTGTTTCCATCGTCGTCTCTAATTTGCGTTCTCCCGGTGCTTCTGTAATTGGGGGATGGTTCGACTAATTAGTAGCCAAGGGGTAGGTACCGTCTGTGATCAGCGAATTCCTGGCTCGATGTATTTTCACGTGGAACGAACTGCCGATTCTACTTCGGGAAACATCCATTTCAATTATTCGACTCACTTCTGGGTTCGCTCCGTTCTCTTTTCACGATCTCCGATTTACTGCTGCAATTTTATGAACTTTATGAAAACTAAAAGTTCAAGAATGTAAGAAACAAATTTCGATATCAATAAAGATACATATATTCCTGTTATATTTCTTCCCTCAAATTTATTATTCAAATTTCTTCATCAAATATATTCCTTCTATATTTGTTCCTTCAAATGACATTTTCTCAAAACGTTCTCCTTCAAACATATTCTTTCAATCTTATCTCTTAATTACTTTACATCAAATTAATTACTGTCCAACTTCATCTTCAAATATTTTCCATCTCCTTTCTCCGCGACATTTCTTATTACGCCTGCATTCTTCCCATCATAAATTCCAAGACATCACAAAGGATTCGCTACGATATAAATCCACGCGTCTCTCCGATTACATTTACAAGAGCACGACTCGTTACGATGCCGTTGATACGATTACGCGTAAAAGTGACGGAAGAAAAAATAGGCGAGCCGAGTCAGTGCATAGATAAAAAAAGAACGAAACAGATATACAAAAAAGAGCGCGTAGAAAAGGGTAAACGTAACGGAAGGTGTACGAACTGGGTTGGATTTTGTGTCGAACATATTCGTACTAGTAAAAGTCTCGCTAGTTATCCGCGAACGAGAACTCCGGCGGGACATTGTGTTCTCGCATTGTCGTCGGCGAGCTATTCATAAGTGCGTTCACGGGATGCGCGTCTCCGGTTATTCATCGAGCTAAAATATATGTGAAAAGGGTATACGCTGTTTTTCCATCCAGTTCTCCGACCAGGAAAAACCTGTCGTGCCGCGTGTATACGAAAGCCCGAATGAAAACGTCGAATGAAAACGTCGAATGAAAACTTGAACGGATGTCTGCCCTACCTGCGACGCGAGTTCTATGTCCGCCTTTCATCTCCCCGCTGATCTCCTCGCTAAAAAAACCTAACATCAAGTGGATGTTTTATTTACATTCCCGAGGTTAATATCTTTTCAAAGCTTGTTTTGATATCTTAAGACGATTTAATGCAAGAGAATATATTATAATAATATTTCATAAATTGACAGTATATTTCGTTACGTTTGTATATTTATTTGGAAAGTAAGTTAATGCTTGGCATCTGCATACAAATATATGTTGTATATGTTTGAAAATGACGATATACAATTTTGACTGGTTTGACCCTTCGAATTAATATTGAAATTTATTTTTTTACCGGCATTGTTTTTAAATATCTTAATTGGCTTCGTATAATTCTTTATTATTTTCCGATATTTTATGATTTTTATAATTTCGTTATTTATTGGAATACAGATTCACTGTTCTGAATTTTTTAATATGTTATTAATTAAATGGCCATTATTTGTCAATATCTTAATTGTCATCTTATAATTATTTATTATTTTCCGATATTTTATGATTTTAATAATTTAGTTATTTATTGGAATACAGAATCTGTACTGAACTCATTAAAATTCTCTCACGTTGATGTTACTTGATGTTACTTATCCAGATTAAAATCATATTTAGTTAATCGTTAACCTAATCAGGCGTTAAACAACGAATGGTAAATATTGGCTTTCGAAGAGAACTTTTCTAATAAAGCTCCGACTTTGTCTTCGTTTAAGGCTTTCCTTTTGCCATCGATTCTACACTTTGAAACTCATCGCGCCGTAGTCCTCAAGTTGATGCCAAACTTTGCGCAGAGTTTCCTCTTCCGTTCCACGAAAAAAAAACACCGAAAATTTATTATACCCGAATGCATCGTCCCACGGAGTTTGACGTGGATCGATGTTGATATTAATTCTATCCTGCCAGATTTCCGCAATTTTGTAGGAACAGCGAGAGCTTTATTGACAATCGCTTTTAAAAAGTTGGTGGTTCACTAACTCGGAAACAGTTTCTTTTTTAATGAGAAGTCTATTTAGTTTTCTCATATTTATTTCTTCCATATTTGTTTTTCGTTAAATTTCTTTATTTGGAATTGATTTTTTCTAAGGTCATTTCTTTCAAATCTATTTTTTTCCAATTAATGTTCCTTCCAAATTTATTTTTCCCAAATGTCATCCTTCCAAATCAGTTTTCGCGAAACGTCATGCATCCAAATTACAATTTACAAATGTCATCCTTCCATATTTATTTTCGCCAAATTCCATCCTCCCAAACTATTCTTTGCAAATGTCATTCTTCCAGATTATTGTATTCCAACCTTATTCCTTGCGAATTAATTTCTCCCAAATTCAGTCGTTCTAAGATACAATATTAAGAAACAATATTTCCCCGTACATCAAACAAAGTAACAAGAGACTTAACGATTTCTTGCGCAAATGCGCAATAATATTATTTGTTATAATTTACTGTAATCGCGGTTGCAAAGTTTCGTTTAAATTACAATAGTCGTAGGTCGAGAAGGTCGAGAAGGTCGGTGTCGAGTCGAGTAGGGTCGTGGAAAATATATGGAGTGTTTGCTTTCGGTCAGAATGGAGGGTGGGTGGTTTGGCGGTTTGTATACTTATACCTGGGGTACACGATGAAAAGGGGGGTTATCCTCGAAGACGATACTCAAGCTTTGGGAGTCTCCGTAGTTGCTCCCAGTGGTTTTGGGTTACAAGTTAAAACGAGAGGGAACATCGTGTCTCTTCATCTCTCCTTGTCTGCGCTTCATCCTTCGTTTGACCAGAAAACCAACCTCCCCGAAATTCCTACAACACGGCGCGTAAGGCCACTTTACTCGAATTACAAACAATACGTTGCAACCCCGTGTGTTTGACGTTTGCGGGACAAATAGCTGCGTGTTTGTTCCATGTGGGACTGTGGGGTTGCGTTGAAAGGGGATGATTCAAGCGGCATGAAACCGGGTGAATCGTTTATTGCAGTGCCGCGAAGCCACGCAAATACGAAGCATCCCTTAAAAGTTTCATGGAAAGGAAAATTAAACGGGCCAACAGATATTCCCTACGAATCCCTGATATTCATTCTGAATTAAGAAAATTTATGAAAATCAAGTCATTATACATTTCTACCAATTCTGTATTCCAGTAAGTCAACTTTGACGAGGTTTCTATACTTTTTCTATAAAAAGATTGACTATATCTATCAGAGTTTCCGAAAAATAAAATTTCGAATTATGGCTTTGCTGGATCATCTAATAAAATAATCTTTAATGATCAAATATAAATGAATTTTTATAAAGTATGGAACAAATAATTGATTACTTTCCGGTATTCTTAATGGAAAGTTCTAATAATTGTGCAACATCGTGACGTATACCGGAAGTGTTTATAGTGATGGAAACCGGGAGAGAGAATAGGATTCGCGAGTATAATCTACGGGAAGAGGATTTGAAGGGTCGTAGAATGAGGATCATGCAAAGGATTTTGCGCTCAATTGGCCTTGCTTTTGAGTAGCCTCTTCATCTTTTCTCTGCCTCCACTCCTCTATTTATCCACTTACGTTCCACTCTTCTTTTACGTACGAAGACCTTGTTATCCCTTTGAAACGTTTAGCTCTATGAACTCCGTAATATCCACTGTTACTATTATTTTTACATTGCCACTCGAAATTATAGAAAAATATATGAAGTATTTGATGAAAAGAAATTCTGTATTTTGGCAGTGATATGTTATGATTTCTTCGTAACAGAAAAACTACCGGTCATAAAAATGAGATCGTTTACCATCGTTAAACAAATTATTAAACATCTTCTCTATAAAATGGAATGGGATACTTTTCGTTGGGTACATCTGTAGGTTGATGTATGTTGATATTATAAGATAGAAGAGTCGTATAAATTTCGTATATTTTATTCTATATTAATTATACATTTCGCTTAATATGCGATTCGTCGAAGTATCCCCCTTTTTTCATTATTGCTATTTTACATATTTTTGACATACCCCGACAAGTTTGTGTAATGTTTCTTGCTGCATAGTTCGCCAACCTTCTTGTAGTAAAGTCATTTCTTGTGGGGAAACTAAAAATCGAGCGATTTTAGTGCATATTGCAAATTTGAAAACCGTTTTTGGCATTATTACGGTACACTTAACGTACCTCGAAAATGTTTGTTATTTTATTCGTGTAATTTCCACGTATAATTATGATCATTAAAGAAGTAGTTCTTGAACTACTATTGTTAACTACAGAGTTAAACTACCTTATTTTTTGTAATTATATTCGACTGACTTTTGCAGCTGCATCGAAGGACATCTAAAAGTAGCAATTTTGATGAATCCACGAGGATAGTCGAGATATCGGGAAATTGAATTTTGGTTCCCCGACTACTCGAAGGGTAGTAGGATTATTCGAGGACGATTCTATGTCCTGCAGGATCTCCATCCGATTTCGATCGTCCGCATCCCTCGGTTCGTCATCCCCGCGATATCATTCCGATCTCCATCCCCAATTCGAGACGAGCCACTTCTCGATCTAAGATTTCCGTTTCCGGTGTCATTTCTTGGCTTGGGGATGATATTTGATTAGCGAGATATTCCGAGCTACCGCGTCGTCCCGCGGAATCGATTCTCATTTTCCCTTCGATTCAAAATTGACCAAGATTCATTATCTATAACGAAACTCGTAATATACATTTTCTATGATATTCCTCTTGATGAGTTTTTCAATAGTAATATTACTTAATTAATTACAATTAATGAAGACATTTCTATATACAATATAATATTAAACTTTCAGAGACTTACGGAATAATGAACAGTAAAAATAAACGCGAAAGATTTATATTCCATGATTTATTTGTCGTTGCCACAGAAAAAGAGCGTTTGTAATTTGTTAAGCTATTAAAATTAAAATATTACCCTGGAATGTGGAAGATTAAAGTATACAAACTTTGGTTTGATTCGTCAAACAAACTTAGGACTCACACTTTGCATTTTGACATAATTGTTTTAAGATGCAGTTCCCGAAACTTTGCAAAAGATACAGATGTATTTGTAAATAGGAGAACGTGCTAATTCCTGGAGCAGCATTCCTCGGATGTACACGGAAATTTGTTAAAGAGTGCTTGCGATCTCGGCAACAATGTTGCACCGTGGAAACTTCAGAATCGTCTGACGTCAGGAGATGCTTAAGCTTCAAGACTTTGATTCGATTTTCCTCCGACAGACGCGAATTGCCGAGATGCCTTTAGCGATTGCACGACACTTGGCGCGATGTCTCTCGCGATTCGAAAGGATCGTCGGATGTCGAGGCGAACATCTCCTTGAACCTTCTATTTCGGCTGCTTTCCAGGAATACGTCAGGCGACATCACTTTACGTAATACAATTAATGAGTCATTTAAACGGTACCGGTTCCTCGGCGAAAAGGGTTGCGCCTTGGTGCTTCTCTTTAAACGCCGAGACCCGAATTTATCTCGGAATCGATAAGTCCCCGAGGAGGTCCTTAAGTTTCGTTGTTAATGAGAGCCCACGGAGTAATTAGTGATTCATGAATTGCTAAACCTTCCGCTTTACATTTTGTCCGCCATCAGCTTCGTATAAACCTTGTTATTTTACAATTACTCGTACTTGTTCGAAATTGTGCAATGAGTACGTCGATCGTTTCGACTGTCGTGAAAATCGTGACTCTTATGCATCCAAAATAAACAACGCTCTAAATATTGTCTTGACATCATTTTAACCCTTTGCACTCGAGAGGCGAATCCCAGTTGCCGTGATAAACTGAGTGGCGACTGAGAATCGCCTGTAGAGTACCGCATAGAACTCAGTGGCGATTGAACATCCCTTCCAGAGTACCGCATAGAACTCAGTGGCGACTGAGAATCGCCTCCAGAGTACCGCACCGAACTCAGTGGCGACTGAGTTCCGTAATCGCCTTTAGAGTACCGTAATAAACTCAGTGGCGACTGAGAATCTCCTCTAGAGTACCGTAACAAACGGAGCAATGCCTCTCGAATTGCTGTAATAAACTGCATAGCGGTTTATAGTCGTCTTTCGGACCACCAAGAAAAATCAAGTGGCGATCGAGAGTCGCCTCTCGAGTACAAAAGGTTAAGTCCCATCGCAATGGCGCATCCACCACCGTTATTTAAATATAAACTCGTACATCTATTTCGAAATACGGAGCAACCCTCACCTTTTATTTCCGAGCTGATTCCTGATTCGGGTCACACCGAAATACCATTAAACCAATTGTCTGCGAGGACGATTATTCAAGACGCATCGATGGAACTGGAACAGTCCTCGAGTGGCCGATATAATCGCTGGGATTAAATTATCCCACGGGAATAATCCTGGGTATATTTCCATTCGCGGTTGTCTATAAGCCACAAGTGTAACTGCTCGCGCAGATGGAAGTAGTGTCAACCTTCATCCTCCAACATTCGTAGGTCTCAGCAAGAAATTGTGTACTGGGACGATGGTTCGAGTACTGGAAAGGGTTGGAAGGTGGTTTCTACATGGTGAGTTACCAGCTACCATCTTCCTTCCCATTTCCATAGCTATTCCATTACCAGAGAGAAGTCTGTGCCACCCTTGTAATCTAATAACTAATCTTGCCACGACAAGGTAGGTCGCTGGAGCCACGTATTTCGGTGCATTTACTAGGATGCCACTCGGCACATGCAGACGGAGAAACCTAGGGGAAAGCCTAGGGGGAAAGTGTGAGAGGTAGAGGAAGGTGTTAGAACGGAGAAAGCAGAGACAGAAGAGGTGTCAACTAACCAGCTAGCACATAATCGACTGCATTTACATAAGCGAAATTCTCAGACCCTCCTCGAGTCTCTCTTTCTCTATCTCTTTCTCTTTCTCTTTCTCTCTCTCTTTCTCTCTCTCTTGCAACCCACTAGCTGATTAGTAATCCTCGAGTTAACGAAAGAGTCCTGAATGCATATCTCCTACTTCCTTCCGTTCTCTTTAAAAGGTGCGCGAGACGGAGAATACGATCTTAATCAAGGTTTTACTTAAAACGCTCGGTCATAGCTAAGAGCGAGGCAGGGAAAGGAGTTGTTAAAGTAAGTACTTTAAAATGGACGTTTATTAGGGGATTAAATGGTACTTCGTTACTTTAACGAATAGTGGCTTCTTCTCCGATTTCATGCCGCTGTTTAGAATTTTTATTATTTGCTTTATGTTTGCCACAATTACTTGGACTTTATGAGCTTCGTTGATGCGCTGGGAAAACGGTACCTCGAAGGTCATGGCATCGCGCAGATAAAATGTATAAATACAATCTAAGATATATATAAATAGAAACATGTTTGTCTACGAATTGTATCGTCTAAGGAATCAACTCACGATGTAATAGAAGAACGGTATTCTTTTAACGAGATAAATCAGTGAAACGGAAAAAGAATAATGGGAACTATGCACTGTATTCCGTCATATTTGAAACATATTTTAATCGATTCTTTTATATATTGATTATACAATGCTCGGCGTAGAAAACTTTGATTAACTGGATTTTTGAATATTATTAACCCTCTGCAATCGAAGAATATTTCAGTTATAAACGAGGGCTTATTCGAGCCATTTTGACTATAATATCTAAAACAATGCAGCATTGCATATTTAAATAATTTTATTAAAAATCGGAGACCAGTTATTTCAATTGCTTTGGTAGTTTCAGCCTTAACTAAGAACTGTTAGGTTGCTTGCATTTCGGAAAAACATTTTCCGAAAAAGTTTCAAGGTCCCTTCGAAGAATACACTCGCCATTTCTCATCTCGAGTATCAAATATCACGGAAACATTTCTCCAGTTGTTTCCCGAGATCGTTCTTTCAGGGAAAGAGGATGTGTTTTCGTGGGCTCCGTACATTTAAGTATGAAAATCCGAGATTCGTGGCGATTAGGGAAGGAAAAAGATGGAGGAAGGAGAAGAAAGGAGGTCACGGTAGGCCTAGATTTTCCAGGGAGCTTCGAACGCTTGAAAAACTGGGTCGAATATCCGCGTTCGCGATTTCTAAAGCCACCCGAAAGAAAGACTTTCGAGGACTAATTAAAGAGACTTCGTAGCACAGCCTCTTCAATGCGTTGTCTTCTACCATTCTTCACCGTTTGCTTTTTGACTATTATTTTTATTTGCTCTTTCTTTCTATTCGAACTTAGTTAGACTCGCGTTATTCTATTTCACTCGATACAGTCGATTAACAATAATTCTATTAAAACTTTTCTTTTACGGTTAAAAGATAACTGTTCTCGTAAAACAGCCTCATCTATGCGTTGTCTTCCACCTTTCGACACCGTTTACTTTTTGACTATTCTTATTCATTCTTTTTTGCATTGAAACTTAGAATCGTATTATTCTATTATATTTCACTCAAGACTGTCGATTTACAATATATCTATGAAAACTTTTATTTCACGGATAGAAAGAGGATCATAATAACCGTCGAAAGTAGAAAAGTAAATTTCCATGTAAATGTTCCATGTACCGGAAGCTGTCCACCCTGACGTTGATATCCGTACGTGTAACGGAAGAAAATGTATATCGAGTTATCTCAAAGCATCGCCAGGAATCGTTTTGGTCAGAGGGGTGTGTTACGAAACTCATATCTGCTTGATCCTGCAATATCCTGCGCGTTCTACGAATATATCCTTGTCAGACTCCAGTTGTTCTCCATTGTCACCGTGGTATCCGCCGAGGAAATATACGAGTGCGAAACGATCGACGAAAATGAGTATATTCTTCTATCTGGTCTCCTATTGAAAAATATTAATAATAATATAATATTAACACCGAAACTGCCAAACCAGTGAAAACGACAGATCCGTGATTTTTAATAAAATTATTTGAATAAAACGACGCGTTGTTTGAGATTATATTTACCTTTATTTTATGTACGTAACTCAAATAATTAAATCCGCTAATTATCTTTTATTATCGTGAATATCGTAATTAAATCATTTTCATCTGACAGCCATAATTTATATATAAATAAATGTATAAGTACAAGTCAGTATATATTTATATGGTAATTCTTGTTTAAATCCGAAGATGGAGTTCTTACGTCATCGTATAAGTTTCATTCGACTCTACTTTTCTTCGCTGGTTTTCTCTACTTCGCGGAGGAATTTTCGGCAAATTACTTTGGTCCTTTCGTACGCCGTGAAATTGCGAGAGATCTTTCCCTGGAAATACATTTGGAATCGTAACCCCCTCCGGTTCCACTCGATCGTGAAAAAATGAGGACGATTGCGAGAAATGAATCCATTCTCTTTCTGCTTTCTCCTTCGGATATTTTCACCACCCTCTTTCGGCCCTTTCGGACAATGGAGAAAGGTTCTTTCTATCTGGAGATTTTTCGATTCTATTATCTTCCTCGTTCGTGCTTTCAGACCTCGTAAATAGATGAGAATCAATGGAACCTTAGAAACATTCCACTGATTTTCCTATTTAACTAGCAAAACGATCAAAATAACGGTTACTCGATTTTTAATAAAATTATTCGAAAATACAACGACGCATTGTTTGAGATTTTATACACCTTTATTTCATGTATTTTATGATACATAGCATGCATAATTGAATTTATTAATCAACTTTCATCCTTCAACCATAATTTATATATAAAAAACATTTTATTATATTTTAATATTAACACTAGAACTAACGTTGCAGTTAAAATGGCAGTCTACATATTTAATCTGAATATTCAAATTCATAACGTTTCCTCTTCTGAGATTTTCCGCGGCTCGCGTCGCATAATAAACACAATAAAATCAAATCATTTATTATTGTCATCCATCTTCATTTTTAAGGACGAATATAGAAGTATTCAAATATAATTGAATATATCCTCGGTAGTTCTAGTGTTACGAAACTATACCTTGAATTTTGACTTACTTACTTTTCCTTAAAAATCGCCATGAACATTCCGAGAAAGCCGACACTTCCAACACTTTCCATAATCTTTCATGAATGCGGATATTAAGTGGCTCCAAAATTTTATATCGGACCGTCCAATCGGTGGAAATAAATTCTAGAAGATCGGTAAAATATTCGGGAAGCGCCTTACAGAAATCTACGGTTTCCGGTGTTAGAATCTACATTCGACGAAACGATCTTGAACATTTCCGATTCCCGGTTCATACATGATTCATTCTGAATTATTGAGTGGGCCAAATGAGATTCCGTTGATACTCTTGATTTCCTAGTTTCTGCTCTTCATTAAATACCTCCCACGTGATTCCCCGTCTACCAAACCCTATCGGCTTCCTATCGATTCATTCACTTTTATCGTCTGATTCTTCTCGCTCTTCTTTCCGAGATACTCGTTATTTTCACCAAAAAATATTACAACGAAAAGTAAGCTGTGAAAGAGTCTCGTTTAATCAATCTATAATTGGATTCATCTCGTTATCTTATTCCATGATTCTGTTAAAAATGATCTTCGGTGTTCATGATTTTGATGACATTAATAATAAGAAGATTCTTTTCATCTTGCTCCTTCCACCCGAATATGAATTTATTAATATTTCATATATATTTACTAATATAAATACTTAATTACTAATAATATATCTAATATATACATTTATTGTATATTATTAATATATTTATCTATATTTGTAAATTGATGTATATGTTCTTAAAAGTGAGGGTGGATGGCAGAAATAAATTAATCGGTTTAATTAAGATTGTTATGTAACATGATCCGCGAGAAATCTCAGAATATAGAATCTTATAAATTATAATATTTTTATTAAATACGCGGATCCCCCATTTTGACTGCTTTTGTACTTCTAGTATTAATCTCGACTGAACTTCACAAAATTATGCATACTCGCTTTCGTTAGACGACGTATTAAATTGTCCGGAAATGTTGAGTAGTTTTTCGGCGAAAAAACTGAGAAGTTTTTAGAAGACATAATCTTCGAGTTGCGTAAAAAATGGAGAAAGGCGTGGAACAAAACAATGCATAAATAATTGAATAACTATATATCAACATATACAAATGTTGGCTTTAAATTTTGCTTAAAAATTGGCAGAAACTTTCCGTACAATCCAATACATTGTCGTATGAAGATTAATATAAACGTACATAAATATGATTTTCCGGTAGCATGAATTATATGAGTGAGTCACGTGCTCGTATTAATGCTTCTCCACGCAACAACTCGTTCCTCGTAATTCAGCGGGAAACCGGCGAATAAGCGTGAAATATCGAGCGGCATTATTTTGCCGGAATAAAAACAAAGAATTAATGTAACGTGATATATAAAGTTGCGGTAATAAATGCGCGGTGATATTAAGAGGAACGAGGTTTCCGTTATCTAGGGAATTTATGAAATATTTATCGGTGGTACGTATGAGTTTCCATTGTTAGAATCGTTTCGAGGGTCGGCTTATCGGAGCTCGAGATTTTTAGTACGGCTTAGGTTCGCCTGTAAAGCATCTTGTTCTTCTCTTATTTATGTCCTTGATACCGATTCTACCTAGAATACCTTCCACCGGAAGTGGGAGGAAAGGGAAGTGGAAGGCCAAGTAATTGGCGAAACTGACTACGTGTTGCAAAATTCTAGGAAATGGGGGTCGATGCTTATTCCTTGAATTATGTGAAGGTAGCTGATAAATCTTTATTACGAGGTTATTTATAGTCTGCAACGTATGATATTTCTTGATCATTTTTTATATTTAACTGCCCTTTGGTAGGCTTCGATTGTCAAAATGATTGACGCAATAAAAAATGATGGATTTAAGGTATTTAATAAATATATTCAAATTTATGACTCACCATTTTTCTAGGTTTTCTTAATCTCTGAAATAAAGCAATTAATTTACTTTTGTCATCCACCCTTGTTTTTAAGGACATAAATATATTATGGTAGTTCTAGAATGAAATTTCGTAGTTGATACAGGTGGAATCAAATTGTATATAATTTTTCATATTACAGATAACCCTCGTATAACGCGGGAAGTACGTTCCAGGAAAGTATTGCTGCATTGAAATAGATTTTCACAAGAATGCGTTTCCTTGAGATCACGTTGTACAAGTACCGCGTTATACAAAGGTTACTTGTATTTAATGTTTGTATTTATTCCACATTCTCGAGATAAATTTAGAGCACATAGCACGGTGCATTTCATACCAGGCAATTTACAGTGAAAATAGTGGAAAATTCGGGAAATCATATCCCAAGAAATAAAACAGTACACCGTAGAAATTGATGACTAGTATCAGTAGTATTAGTTTATCAATTACGTAATTGATACAGGTCAAATAGAACCGCATGAAATCTTTGTTATTATTCAATATTTACCTTTGTTCTACATTCGCAAGTTAAATTCGAGACCCACTGCACAGTGCACTTCGGAAGAGACAATTTACAGGGAAAATCACCGGCACGAATTCGAGTAAGCAGTGACAGGATCGACACGATAGTCGAAGTGTAGGTAATTCACAATAAAAGCTTCTCATATTTCGCTTAATTAAATGTGCCGAAGCACGTACGCGTAGAATGGCGAGAATCGTGTCGCGCGATCCCCGCTTTTAACGTTTCGTGCTTTTAACGTCCACCGAAGCTTTTATCCGTTGCGGTGTTCCGCTTGGCCTTCTCTCCGGAACCCCGCAGCTGCATCCTCTTTCGAACTCCCGCAAAACCATCCCTCTTCTATCGCGGTGTTCCGCGATTTTGTTAGCTTCATTCGCTACGCTCATAATTATGTTACGTAGCAAGTACTACGCTCTGGTCAACGTAAAGGGACATTATATAGCGTTATGGTGTCCCTTGGCCCTTTTATAATTATATCTATGTCGGTTTTTAAGTTTGATACTTCGAATAAAATATTCGGAGGACGGGGAAACACTGAAATTGTGATATTCTTGTGGATTTTGTAGCATTGAAATGTTTTATTTCTTTTCGGGCAGTTTGAGCGAAAAGTGTACCGATTATAGGACGACGTTATTAAAAATGAAATTTTCTGATTATAATAAATATTAATTTGATAAATTTAAAAAATGTAGAAATATACATTTTAATAAATAGGTATAAATATGAATTTGTTGGAATAAATTGGGGAAGGAGAAATTTGAGAAAAATGGATTTGGAGGAATAATATCTTTGGATATAATTTTGAAAGGAACTAAATTTGGAAGCACCAAATTTGGAAGAAATAAGTTTAGAAAAAATATAAATGGAAGACACGAATGTAGATAAAATAAATGTCCACCCTATATATTCTATTTCTTTGGATATAATTTTGGATGGAACCAAATTACTTTGAATATAATTTCGGAGAAGGGTAGGCGGGGGGATGATTCGTAGAAACGGAAATCAGAGCGTGGAACGACCTTTAGCTCGAAATGTCACGTGTTAATAATGTGTTACTGCCAGTTGACCCCATTCACCGATTTATTTCCACATCGACGTGCATTCACTCTCGCGGAAGCGTATGTTTGTTAACTGTTAATGTGTCACCGTTCCCGCCACTCGCGACAAAGTGATGCTGTATAATGCCCGGAGTAGTATGTCGTCCAACTTAACCGTGCGTGCAGATGACAGCTGTCATTAACCCTAATCTCTGATTGCCAACTCTATAACTGGTAAATGGATCTTCTCGTTATCGAATTCGTCCAGTTATCTACTAGTCGGGAACTTAATCGATCACAATGGAAAGACACTTCCAGGCTCATCGATTGGACGAACAAATGATTGAAGACTCCTTAGAAAAAACGCTGATAGTGCCAAAATGAAAATATTGAAACCGCGATATATCGAAATCGAGTTAAATTGACACCGGGTTATATCGAAACCGCGTTATATCGAAACCGCGTTAAATTCAAACCGCGTTAAATCGAAACCTAGGTAAATTGAAACCGCGTTAAATTGAATCCGGGTTATATCGAAACCGCGTTAAATTGAAACCGGGTTATATCGAAACCGAGTTAAATTGAAACCGCGTTAAATTGAAACCGCGTTAAATAGAAACCGCGTTAAATTGAAACCGAGTTAAATTGGAATCGCGTTAAATTGAAAGCGCGTAAAATTGAAACCGCGTAAAATTGAAACCGCGTTAAATAGAAACCGCGTTAAATAGAAACCGCGTTAAATTGAAACCGAGTTAATTGAAACCGCGTAAAATTGAAACCGCGTTAAATAGAAACCGCGTTAAATAGAAACCGCGTTAAATTGAAACCGAGTTAATTGAAATCGCGTTAAATTGAAACCGCGTTAAATTGAAACCGAGTTAAATTGAAACCGCGTTCAATCGAAACCGCGTAAAATTGAAAGCGTGTTAAATTGAAACCGCATAAAATTGAAAGCGCGTAAAATTGAAACCGCGTTACATTGAAGCCGCGTTACATCGAAACCGCGTTGAATAAGCACCTATATATAATTTCCCTACATTATTTTATATTCAAAATATACGGTGTGTCCTTCATAAATCTCTGAGCAAGAATACACGAGGATACACGAAGATACCCGATGATACCCGATGATACAGAAGGTCAGAGAAGAAAAAATTTCGGCGAAACTTCGAGGCACATATCGCCGTTCAGATGTCGACGTAATAGTTGTAAAGTTCCGTGGTCCGCATTCACGACATGTAACAAAGTTCGGGACAGGAGTGTACTCGGTTTCCAGAACAAATATTCCGTACACGAAGGTGGTACATTGTTTGGAAACAAACTGGTCGTCACGCTAAAGAGCTTGCGGACGATAGTGCTAGGACAACCTTGCACTACCGACACACGTTAGATAGTTACAATCTTATTCTACCTTTCTTACAACGCTTCTCGTCTCTTGTGCATTACGATACAATGGCGAACTTCTTCTCCAGGTTTAAAACCGAAGAAGCTTTTTGCAGGTAACGACACTTGCTTTATGTTACCGTAAAATTGTATTCAAAGAAATAGAATACGTTTGATGGGAATGTATTCTCCTGTATTCGTTTCTACCATATTTAATATTTAACATTGATTATGATCTAAATTTCCTCTCTCCAAATTAATTTTCAAATGTAGTTCCTTCGAAAATTATCCAACAGAATATTCGAAACGACCAAGAATAACTGTTGTGCGTAAATATGTATTTTTATTGGTTCGTAAAATAATAGAATGTACTTACAGAGTGGAAATTTATTCGGATACGTTTCTTCCATGAGTAAGAATATACGACGAGCGTATATATACGTCCAGTAAATTTGCTCCATGGAACATACCGTCACATGTCACACAACTACCAATCAAATAACTAAATCTCAATAACTCCTCCCGCTTTCTTATTTTTATCGACAGAATTTCTTGTCACGCAAATATCACATCGTACGATGTTAATGGTTTTTTATTAAAACACGGCGCAGTCAAAGGGTTCATACATTTGCATGTACCCCGAGATGCCGGGATATATAAAATGATAATTCATAACCGAAACCGCTAACGGCAATAATAAATTTCACTTGGTGGCAATAATGATTTGCGCCAGTGAATCATAAAGTAGCTTTTCAAACTGGAGCGCTTATTAAAAAGAGTATAAAAACAGCATTTTAAACTGCAGAGATTAATACGATATTAATAGGTGCCGATTAGCGGGATCGATTTCTCGAAAGGCTATTATCAAAATTCACTTTGACGTGAAATAAATCAAAGCAGCTTCCTCGCGGTACGGCAGCCGGTTTCGTTCGAGAATCAAAGGATGACGGGGAATAAATTTTCATACGAATATTATATTAATATCGAGTTGACTTTTCCAATATTGCCGTTCGCAAGCTTATCACGTTCCAGCTACTCCCAGTTGAAATTTCGATGGGAAGCTAATTAATCACCACGCGAATATAACTTGGGTGTCCCTTTTAAAATCCACTCGCTACGAGATTAATCCGTTTCTTTTTCCCTCTATTCGCGTGTGTCGAGATGATCCCGGGAAACGATTAGGATTATCTAATTTTCTTAAGAACCCTGAGAGCAAGGTTGATGGATGATTTCGTCGTGTTTCCGGCGTTCGGTAATCGTTCGTTGGATCGGTAATGTTTCCCCTTTCGGTCTTCTTGCTTTCACCCTTATCATAGTTTAATCCGTCGTCTCCTCGCCCTTTTACTATCCTTTGCTATCCTACGTTATCCTTCGTTATCCTTCGTTATCCATCGCTATTCTTCTTATATTCCCTCGCGTTCTACATCTGTCTATCGTTGTGTACGAAACGAGGGTGAAATCCACGCGTAATGGAGTGGAAGAGAATAATTTTAAGCAAACACCGCTTCTAAGACTCCTCTTCGAGGATCCCCTCCGGTAATCGCATCCTTCAAGTTTCTTAATCGACGAATATTTTCCTCGCACGAGCTTACCACGCACTTTTCTCTCCTCCGGGAGCCAAGCATTTTTCTTAACCCTTCACCGAACATAAGAATGATTACCGACAAAGAAATTGATAAGTTTTGTATGATAACATCATTCTGTTTGATTTATTTTGTAAGATAATTGCGTATGAATGTAAGCGTGATTTAACGTGGGGTGATTTGGATTCGGGTTTAAATGGTAAAATATGAAATTAATATTAGTTTTATGAAATATTAACTCTTTGCGCTTGAGAGACGACTATCTTTTGGAACTCAGTTGATTGAGGTAATTCGAGTGGCGACTCTGAAGAAATCTTATCAATTGGCGGAAATTTTAATGTCGGATCTTGGAAAATCAAATTTTTATTCATTTTTGTTGACATTTCCTGATCGAAATTTCATATACATAAAATGTATAAAGATATTATTAGATGGCTATGAATATGATAGCCACCTAATCGTGTCTTTTAATACCAAGAATAAGAAAAATGTTTCATAACTTCGAACGTATTCCAACTAGATAATCGAATCAATCATATCGATCGACCTACGACTTCGAAAGGAACATTTTTCGTTATCATAATTCATAATTCATAATTCATAATTTATAATTCATAATTCTTCATAAATCTGCCTGGAATTCATCGTGATATACATAATTGTTATATCGAATTCTAAACACCGAACAATAATTTCGGTTTCATCGAAACGACTCAATTAAAGAGCATCACGAAAGCCACGTGTAGTTTTCACGAGGGATTTCATTCCAACAACTTCAGGGTACGAAAAGTCAGATGAGAAACGTACAGTTTCACGTCGGTTCCTCTTCGTTCCATTCCATTCTTTCTTTTAAAGTAGCCCAGAAAAGATATCCGCGAAACGATCCCCCGTTTCTTCGCATTTATTCTCGACCCTTCGCTTTTTATGCCCTGTAAACATTTATTCGCGGTGTTTTAATGCCGACTTGTAAACATCGTATACGAAAGATGCCTCGATACGAAGTGTAATCATACTTCTTTCAGTCTCGAAGAAATTTATGATATTCATCGCGCGACGTTATCTTTGTAATTAATTGTATTCAATCGTGCATCGCAAATAGTGCGAGTGTTTATTTTCCTGGACTTTGGGCAAAGAACTTTTTCTCGCAAACAAAACAGGGAGCGATGAAATCGGCTGACATCCGGCTACCGATCGACACACGGTGTGTTCCTGCATCGGATATACAAAGAGAGAAAGAAAATGAGAAAGAGAAAGAGAAAGAGAGAGAGAGAGAGAGATGTTAGAGTTCGATTGGAAATAGCCAGCATACGAAAGTTTTGATGAAAGGTAGGTTTTTGTGTTCTCTGGATCCCTTTCATCTCGAACGGTTTCCATCCGCGACCAACTGATCTTTAAAAAAGAGGTAGGGCCCTTGCAAAGGCTCTATCGTTGAAAAGGACGGCCGGATCAAAGAGTCGTCTATCTTATCGATCTCGAAAGAGAGAATAGCTCTCTGCATTTGACTTGGACCATTTCTCTGATTTTTACTTCGTTCCACCGTGGCGGCTGATTTTTTTTGTCAAACCCTACTTGTTCCCGTTGATTACATCCGATATGGTTGATGAAAATATATCATACTCGGAAGAGAATTCATTTTCTTGCCCATCTAATTTGATAAGACATTGTGATAACTAGTATACTCGTAATGTTGGATTATTTTGATTTTTTGTAGCGGATATATGGACCCTTTATTTTGAAAGTGGTGTAAGTCCATTTTCTCTTGTTCCGAGAAAATTAAAGGTTAGCATATTTCTCAATGAAAAAATATAGGTTAATTATATCAAGTTTGGCAATGTTTTTACTGATTTATCGATATGTAATTTGATTATAGAAATTTGTTTTAGGCGAATTTAACTAATATAATGTATATTTACGGGCTGCAAATGGACTTACACCACTTTCAAAATAAACGGTCCATATCATGAAGATAATGAAGTGAATCTTGTTGCTCAGAATAAATGATGACTGAGAGTCAAAGGGTTAATATATAAGAAAAGGCATGTAATTAGAAATTATACAGTGAAATATGCGCGGGGCTTGTTTATGTAAACGATTTAATAAGTGTACGGAATCATCAGTTTCCGGGTTATCAGGTTTATCAGTGTCTCGCGGCACGGCTCGGAAATTTTCGTCGGTTTAATGCAGCTTATAAGTAAGCAGCTGCGGTAACGAGTTCGTGATTGTTTGCAAATGCGTGCATATCCGCGTTATACGGATGCTGCGGCGCCAGCAGAAACCGGGAAATTCTATTTAAACTTCCGACAATGATGCTGGCCGGCACCCACTTAGTTCCACTGGAAATATTAGTTTCCTCTTTAAAACGGAAAAACGCTCGCGAATGCAAATTCCAACCTCACCTTTATCCCGCGCTATGCTATTTTTTATAATATTTTGAACACTCGATATTTCGGTGTTTTTGAAGCATCGATTCCTTTTACTGAAACTAACTCGAATAATAGTTTATATTGTTAGAACCTTATTTTAATCTCCAGAGATTTCCAATTTGGTTTTTATTTTTGGCAGATCGCTGTGCGACATAAAAATGGTTGGATTCATGGCGAACATAAAATTGATCGATTAAAACTAGATACTGCGAGCGTGATATTGTAAAATATACTTGTCATTTATGAATCATGGATATTACTTGGTGCCTAGCACGAAGGTAGCCAAGAATCAGGGCGATAAATTCTCGAAAGGGTCCAATAAAAAGGACTCGATTCCCGACTACTCACATAGTGACCCATAAAATATAAAAAAGGGAGGAAAAGAGGAAGGAAGGGTGATCGAAGAGAGACGAGTGAAAAGATGCGACTTTCCTGACAAGGTCGACAGTTTTTATTGATAATCAAGGAGTTATTCGAGAATGATACAGCGGAAACAGGGTGGTTGGAGAGAAAAAGAAGCATCAAGGAAAAACAAAGGACCTCGGGTGATTCTTGATTCGTTTCCACGTGTTGGAAACAAGTGTCCCGAGGCAAAACTATTCCAATTATTAAACGCCATCCGGCTGCGCGAATGTCCCGGCAACTGTGATTGCCAATCTCGTGGTTTTTCCCGGGAAAACTCTTCCCGAAAATCAGGAAATTTCGGCGACGGAAACTTTCGCGTCGCGTGTTTATTCTTTTGCACCGTGAAGCGCTTCTTCTTCGACTTCTTCCGCTTTCGAATGCGTACTCAAAGTTCGAGGGATGCCGATCCTCGAAATAAGCGGAATTTATCTGCGAAATTTATACTTGAAATTTATTTACGAAAATCTATACGCGAATTTTATTTGCGAATTTTATCCACGATTTCGACCCACAATTTAATGAAAGTAATACAATATTTTAATGCAATATCAAGGTCTCCACTTTCTAACTTCGGAGGAAACCTTTTGAAAGACGGCACAATTTTTGACTCAAAATATATTTCACAAAGAAACTCTACAAACCACGATTCCAATATAAATAAATCGATAGATTAGTCGCTCTTCGATCTCGACAGGGGAATACATTAGTTTACACCATTTATTGCAATTCATTAACCTCTTCTTCTAGTTTTTATTTCACGATACGTCTTCCGCGAAGGTTCGATTCCTTCCCTCGAAATTTCGGCAGGGCGAGATGCATCTCCTTTGGCAGAAACAAGTCGGCAAATATTTGCCGGTAGGCTTCGTTGCTCACGTATTTTCGGTACTAAAACTTACCTTCCGCAAAAAGAGGTCAAAGATAAGGACGGTGCCCCCCCCCCCCCCTCCACCTACTCCCAGGAATCTCTTATTTATTTCTGCAATCTTATTGACTCTTCGTAGCAGTCTTTCGATCGTTCCCCGTTTATTCGTACGGTGTTCTTTATTTCAGTGGAAGTTCGTGCTTTGTTTACATACCGGCGCCTTAACGCGTTGATAAATAAATGTCCTTATCGGCGAATCGGTACTTCCTCTTCGGCATCGTTGAATAAACATTTCGCAGGAAGTCTCGTTTATATCGCGAATAAATAGACATCTTTGTAAACACTTTTATATACCCCCTTCAATTTTAATGACACTCGATGAAGTAAGGAATATATCAATTAGTGTCGGAAGTTGGAAATATGTTTTAAATTGTATTGATATGTAAAAGAATTTCTCTTTAATGATATTGGCGAAGCGAAGTCATTTGTACAATGTTTAAAACATTTTCCGTGTTATAGCGATTAAAGGAGATAATTAGGTGGCTTGTTTCATACAAAACATCCTGTAGATATTTGGAAGGAAGAAATTTGGAAAAAATAGATTTAGAACGAAATAAATATGCGAAAGAAATATCGAAAAAGTAAACTTACACGAAAAGACATATTTAGAAAAAATACTGACTGAAGAAACATATCGGGAAAAAGTGTTTCCCAGTCAGAGGGTTTAACCTGTTAGCTACTGTACGCCACTATAGTGGCTTTCGCGTATATTATCTTATTACGTTTTTGTTCAAACTCTTTACATGAAAATGTATAAAGAAATTCTAATTTATTCATCTCTAACTCTATTCGAATGTAGTTTCGTAGTGGAAAGCACCACCAGACACAAATCGCAGTGCTGTTTACATTATTTGATGCGCGCAGTCGGCGTCGAATATTGCCGTACAAAGATACAGCGCCACGGAAAGTCTAGCCGTAGCTAAGGTTAAGCTGTGCACGTGTTTGACGGTCAACGAGCAGACTGTTTTCTAGTCGCAAACTTATCGTCGGTAGTCGATGATTCTCGTTTAACTTGCGTGCCAAGCGATGAAGAATACCTTCTTTCGACTGTCCAGTTTTATGACGAAACGACATTGGGTCGCGTACAAAGTGTACGTAACACATGTGCAAGGAATACAAGGAGCCGTTCGATCATTCCGTCGAATGATTTCCTCCAGGAAGCCTGAAGGAGAATCGTCCTTTGGAATGAATCCTGGGCACTCGGCCAACTGTTTCTTCTTTATTGCTCCGACACTCCGAGATACGACGATGTTCCTGGCAAGGATTTATTGCTTCTTAAGACACCGCCATTTCTTGACTGTTTCGTGAGTTCAAAAATAATTCGACTCTTTATTTTATTACCCGGAGTGCCGTATAAATAATATTCTTGCCGGCAATGAATTTGATTTATTTGTCTCGATAAATATTTATGTAAGAAGTCACTGGATTTTATTTAACTATTTTTCACGCAAGTAAAATAAGCCACCTAATTATACAACTATATTCGTTTCTGTATACAAGATATGGGTGATCAGGAAAATTCTGTAAAAAGACGAGGATGAGAACATTCTTTTTCGGAATATTGGTCGTTCGAAGCCATTCGTATAGCACGTAAAATATTTTTCGTATTATTGGAAGAAACAAATGTGAAAAAATAAATATTGAAGAAACTAACAAGGAAAGAACTAATTTCCTCGCTGGATATAATTTCGGATGGAAATAAATATGGAAATAAATTTAGAACGAACAAATTTGTAAAAATAAATATTGAAGAAACAGATGTTGAGAGAATCAATTTTCCACATCGTACATATTATTATTTCTTTGAATATAATTATGAAAGGAACTAAATTTGGGAAGAAAACAAAATTAAGTGTGTTTGTAACATTAGTTGTTAGACGAAGTCGCGGTAGTAAAATATATCGATGGTTTCATAGAAATATGACATCAAGCTATCGGAAAATATGTGGATCACAAAATATTCCTAGGCGTCGTCGGAGTGGCACTCAGCCCGATGAAACTTCGACGCCTGTCATTATTGGCGTCCCCTGCCCCCTGACCCCCCTCAAAGATATCCCTATTTGCCTCGTAGATTTTTCACGGACGAAACGAACGTTTCCTTATCATCGCGCGAATGCAATAAAACGCGGCGTTCCGTCAAAAGAGAAACCTATCCCATCGTTTCCCTCCAACGAAAGACTCTTTTCCGGGCACGCGGCTTTCGTCGAGTTTCCTTAAACGACAAATATAGGACTTCTTGAACGAACTCCACCGGGAATTATTTATCGTAAAGTTTAGTACACGTTCGAAGTGTTTCGGACGATTTCGAGAGGTATCTCGGTACGTTTGTCACTTAAATGGCTACTAACTATTTTACGAGGGGAGTCGTTTTTTTATGAACGAATAGCGGATCGCTATTCAGGGGGAAAATAAAATGCAGACTCAGAAGTGTGGTATTAACTGATAACCCTCGAAAGATATTCCCATGAATTGATTTTCCGCAGGAATTTCCTGCAGCAAAAAGGAACTGATTCCTGTAATCATTTATTTTTACAGTCAATCGTCGAGTGAAACAAGATGGAGATGATTTACAAGAATAAATAACTTTGTACGGTTTATTTATGAGAAACTGCTACATAAATATCACTCTTCCGGTTAGTCCGATTTCACGGAAGGCGCTTACGTTTCCTGCTTTATTTATTACCCCTTTTAAAAGCACTTTGCATATTTCTAAATACCCACTTCTTTACTTGCTTTTTAGTATGTATTTTTAAATTGTTATTGTCTGAAATAATCCGCACAAAGGCAGGGTTTATAATCTCGCTTTTTAATATCGTTTAAAGTTATATTAATAATTGCGATGCAGTGCGATGGGAGGTCATATTGAAATTATTTACTTGACATAAATATAATGTCGAGAGTGTTCCTGAAAAGATGGGACTTCTTTTTTGAGAGTGTAAACGACGTGTTAAGAGTAGGAAACATTCTAATTAGCCTGTATTATGGAAATTAATTAGCTATGTTCCTGACTTCCCTCCGCTCGTAAAACTTGTATAAGAGGGCAGTTTATTCTCTCCGGAAGACGGTTCGTTTGAGAAAGAATTTTTAAAGTAATTAACGAGCTTCGACGATAATTATCGCGGGTCGTGATATACTGATTAAACTACGGGTACGCTTGTGTACTTCAATTATTTTTTAACAACACTCTCCTTCATATACATGTATGTTTCAATTTATTTCGGGACAGGCCCTTTAATACAAATACAAAATGAAATACAGTTTGTAATACAATATAAGCTTACAATTAAAATTATTAAAAGGCGATCATCAAAATGGAATATTCAATTTGTAATCATTTAAGAAAAGGAGATTATCAAGAAAGAACGTTAAATTTCTAATAACTTAAAAAAAAGGAGGTTATCAACACGAAACTGTAAATTCGTAATAATTTAAGAAAAGGAGATTATCGAAATGAAACAGTAAATTTTAAATATTTTAAGAAAAGAAGATTATCAAGAAAGAACGTTAAATTTCAAATAACTTAAAAAAAGGAGGTTATCAACACGAAACTGTAAATTCTTAATAATTTAAGAAAAGGAGATTATCGAAATGGAACAGTAAATTTTAAATATTTTAAGAAAAGCAGGTTATCAAAATGGAAACTGAACTTTATATAATTTACAATTTTATAATTTCATAACTTATGATATATATTATGATAATCCTGATGTTATAATTAATAGAAATATAAAATTGTAAATTCTAATGCATACTATAATGATAATCCAGACGCAATTCGTAAAAGACGTAATTCGACGCAAAGCATGTTCAGATACTAGACTCGCGATGAAGTATCTCGACGAGTACATTGAATGTTGGAATTGAATAGCAAAAGATCAATTACAATAAAGCAATATAGTTTTACGGGCGGTTGAATGATCTCGGGGAAGAAGGAAGTGATGCGTCGAAGGTAATTTCGTAGAATGCGCTTTGATGCATCGAAATGAGGTTTCTAGCTGAGCGAGCAAGGAATATTCTGAGCGTGGAATCGGTACGAAGTACACGTTAGAAGTTGGTGCGCTCAGCTGATCCTGCATTATCTCCTCGATCTTCCTAATTTTCGATCACGCGTTCCTACCATTAAAGGGCATTTCAATTTAGTGATCGCTTTATGCCTCCTCCGAAGCACGTATTCGCACGTTCTTTATTCTCATACTCGCGAATTATACAGGGCCTCCAACGTAAAATAAGCGGGACACCCCGTAAATCAACTTATCACTCGAATCAGCCAAACGCGAGAATTATTTTTATCTTCGAGACGTAACTTCGCTGACATCTTATTCCCCAAGTTTCTGGGTAACCTTAATGACTTCGTAACGAGGATTTCGCGGTGTCGTTTTTCGATTCGGGTCAATTCGTGCCCGTGGCGATATTAAACTGTGGCTGCTCTTAATTGAAAGGTTACTCTTCGGTTATTATTAATAATCAGGCCTCGCCCTGAGAAAACTTGAATATCGGTATCATTTTTCAATTAATGTCACGGAATAACTTGGTCAGTCGACTCCGTCGAATTATACGTTTATGATTATCGATTACCGATTATGATACTATAAATGAAACTAACAATTTGCAAGTCTCCTCGTCTCGAAATCATCGAATTATCGAATTCACCCCGATTATTTAAATAATACTAACTTGATTATTTATGGAATAACGAGTTAACTCGTCATTTGAATCTACACTTATCTCGAAGGCAATGAATTAAATTACAATTATGCTTTCTGTAATTTTCACATTTTTATGCGTATAAATTTCAATAATAAACTTTCAAACCCATACATATATCACAATTATAAATACATATATCGTACGAATTTATTTTATTACATAATTAAAAGTACTCCGTGACATAATATTTTTAAAGAACTTCCGGGTTAAAATGTTAAAGAAATCGCAAATGCAGTTGATTCAGTCGATATGATTATAATTCGCGGTTGAAATGTTTTTCTCCGATAATTGAATTTTATTAAAAAGAGTTCGATGAATATATTATAATAATTATCGCGTGAACTTTGACTGAGAATTTATTCCCGCGATTACGTTAATTCGAATCGCCTATTAGAAACGTGGCCAATTAATTTATTATCGGGGACAATAACACTTCATTTAGGGGGTGCTTCCCGTTGTTTGCTTTTGGCGTTGCGGGAAGTTTAACTACCGATCAATGGACCAAAACCAACCAATTGCCTGTAAGTGTTTCACAGTTTAACACCGCTCGATCCGGAAACCGAACTTTCGGTAGTTTCGTTTCACTAATCGCCATTGAAAACCACGTGCCACCAACTCTGATTTTTTTACTACCGGATTATCACGTTGTATTCCATAAATCAGGGTTTTTTTAACCGTTTTTATCTCATGGCATACTAATCAATATTATCTACCGGTTTTTAAATAAAATTAGGAGAAAGTATGCGAATGGACCAAATCGAGATTGTTCCTTGAATTTAAATAGTTACCACCTAAATGTATATTAATAATTAATATTCCTACCAATTAAAAATCTGATGACTAATCATAGCACCGTGCCATAAATAATAGACTCCGTGTTATACGGGAGTCTACTGTGACCCGGGAAAAGGCGGGAAAAAAGAAAGATAGAAAAATTTCCCATCCTTATTGTAAGCAAAGATTTTCTACGGATCCGCGAAGGATTAATCGTTTCCCACGGGACGGAAAGAAGGACGTGGCAGATCCGGAAGAATCCATGGAAGAAAAAAGGAGAACCGCGGACGAGGATGAAGAGGACTTTGGGGAATTAAAGTTCCGTTCTCCACGGGAATTCGTGGCGTTGTCTCTTGAATAGTGCCGATTAAAAGTGCCAGCAAAAAGTGTAAGATAGGAGATAACGAAAGAACGGAGATTATACCGGACAGTAACTTTATACCCCTAGAACGGGTGTCTGTCTTTTCATCCTTTTCCACTAAAAAATGAAACGACTAAAGAACATGGGTCGTAACGAGGCGTCGTCTTTCGACGGTCTCCGGAAGAAGACTTCCGACTTTCTTCGAATATCTTTCGAGATTCGCGAATAACACGTCATCGTTTTTAACTTGATTCTCCTTTTTACGATGAGAAACGAGGTACTATTTTTTAACATTAAAACTACTGAACGTACAATTTTATACCTTTATTTATACATAAATCATGACTGGGGGAAGTAAGTTAATTAATGGATTTAATTATGCGCGTTATGTACTTTATGATAAAACGAAGGTATTTGAAGTCTTAAATTATATTAATAATTAAATGCCAGCCATTTGAATTGCTTTAGTTCTAGATTTAAAAGGTACCTAAGAGAATTCTCTGATAATATAATTGATTGTTTTACGGTGCACGATATGAAATATATTATTTCGGTTTATAAAGAAATTTTATACGAAACGATAACAAGGTACTTTGATAAAAACTCCGGATATCTTTCATTGAATTTCTTTTGGTCGCGATTATTATTCACTTTGAGTCGAAATGGAAAGGAATGGAAAGGAATGGAAAGGGACAGTTAATGTTACTGGCTGATAAGACTGAAGTTTACTTCGGCGAGAAGGTATTTAGGACGACAGCTGCTTGCAAAAGTAGAGAGCACTTATTCATACTTCAATTATTCCTACTTCACTTTATTGCCACTCGAGGAATTCCTGTCCTGAATAAAATTACGATTGCCTTCGGACGAACGTCTTCGAATGTGATTCCGCGTTGATCCAACATTGTGTTCCGTTTGAATTATTATCTCATGTCATTGTTATTCCGTAACACTAGAATTATCGAAGCAGTCGGAACGATAACGCGCATAATTAAATCCATTAATTAACTTACATCCACCAGTTATAATTGATTATAAATCAATGTGTAAGTTCGACTGATTATCTGTTCGGTAGTTCTACTGTTAATGTTAATGTTAATGTTAATGTTAACATTGCCTTATAATATAATATATTTCTAATATATAATAATATTTGCAGAAATGTTGCCTAATATATTCCCAAATAGTGTTAAACACATATAATATAATATATTCGTAGATAATCAAATACACTTGTTATATATCTTTCGCGGCATAAATCCGAGCTCGTTAAATCGCAGATCATTTTGTGGACAAAATTATTGCGACAAACCTCGGAATCGTGTCAACCACTGGAATCCTACGCTAATAAATACAGTATTCAATTTATAGCTTATGGATTATAAGCTCTAAACTCCTCTTCGCCGAGGAATTTCAAAGCCGATTTCGAATAAAATTCCCATTTCGTGCTGAATCATCGATCCTTCGACTTTAAAGACTCCGAAGGCATCTTTTAGCCGCCTATTCGGAGGACTTGGGTTAATTAGCCGAGTTCGGCCAATTCGCCGGGAAGGTAGACCGCGAAAATAATTTATCGTTACTAGGGTACTTATCCCCATTAAGGGTGGAAGATTTAGTCCTCGGGGCTGCGAACCCCGTGAAACCGAGGTTAGATGTACCTTCCGAGCCACTTCTTCTCTTAGTTTCTTCTACCCTTATTGTCTTCGTCTTTTCATCCCTTCTTCTCTTCTGTTCTGATCGTTTCATTCCTTATTCTCTTCCTCCCTTATTTCCTTTATCTCGTATTCGTTTGATCCCTTACTCGCTTCATCCCAAATTCTCTTCCTCCCTTATTCGCTTTATCTCTTTTCCGTTTCATCCCTTATCCGCTTGATCTCTTCTTCGTTCGATCCCTTATTCGCCGGATCTCTTCCGCGTCTCGTCCCTTATTCGCTCTATCTCTTCTTCGTTCCATCCCTTATTCGCTTTATCGCTTCTTCGTTTGATCCCTTACTCCCTTCATCCCTACTTCTTATCCTCCCTTATTCACTTCATCCCGTTTTCTCCGACCAACGATCCCCAATCTTCATTCACATCCACCATTTTCACTCACAAACCCCCTTAATGAAGATAAAGATCCATGGCATTTTTTCTGCATCCCTGTTCCCATTCGCCGACACAATTCCGCGCCCGGATTTCCTCGAAAATTTTAAACCCGCCGGGCCAAAGGGGGGTTGTTTGGTTCACCGGTGCGAGTAACGAACCCAATAATTTATGGTGACATCTTGAGAATTATTACACTTCGATCTTCAATTATTATTTTCACGGTAATTCCCCCGTCGGTCGTCTAGAAAATATATTACCGTTGAAAGTAATTTATCGCATATTTTAATGCAATGCCTACCAGAATTATGGGAAGAAGTTGCTGGATAAAAAAATTTTTTCACAGCGGATGCCCCGCGTGAAACAAGCCACTCAATTTCCTTATTTCGCAATATCTGAAAACATTATGCAAATGAAAACTTGGCAATGTTTTCATTGGTTTCATCCTAATTTTTATTTGCATCGCATAATTTTTTGAGTGGACAAATTTTAGTCGCTATAATATACATCATATTTTATCCTTTATATTAATAGTTTCAAAGGGCCAATATCCCGGAAGAAAATTTTGTCGAGTCGTTCCTTTTTACAGACTTTCCGAGATTTCCATAATTCTTCCACCGAAACCAACATAGTATAATCAGGTGTTCCATTTCACGTAGACCACCCCGTACTAGACTCTCATAACGCGGTTAATACGTTACGCGTAATCTGAAATCGCGTTATCTGGGAATTCCCGCATTCTATTATATACCGCGTTGTATGAGATATGTTAGTCATCGCAATATTTTGTGCGCATTCTAGAAACTCACGTTAGACCGGAGTTTACTGTACATCATAATAAAGTCATATTTTTGATAAGCAACCTACTGGAACTTAATGGCTCCATTCTGGAGACATCCCTATTACGGGATCATATATTAATCATAAACAGCGCCGTCATTTCTCGGAGAAGATCCGAAGGATAGTCTCATGGGGTTATCAAGAAGGTATCCGTGAACCGGACTTGACCGTAGTGGATGTTAATTAAGAGCCGTTCGTTTCGCGGTTGAGACGTGAACGCAAAGAAACGATTCGTCTCTGTCCCTCCCCCGTAATACCCGGTGATAAATGTACCCTGTTACCCGTATTACCCTTCAGCCTTCGAAGATCGCCTGAAAACCAGAAAAGGAACCTGTCTTTGTAACTTTAATGCCAGGCCTACATAGCCGATCCCAGGAAACCTTTCACTCGGCTCACTTTGTTTGGAGGATCTCGGATTTTTCACCTTTAAGGGCGATTTTTGGAAAAACGCGTGGCTATATACGCCTAAAATTTTAGCATCGTAATCTACGCACTGAGACCTACAATTTGAGCTATCGCACGTTAAAAAAACAGAAATACAAACCAGGTCCTCCCCTTGTGAGACGAGTTTGCGGTAACTTTTATATATAATATACTTTTATATAATAATAGTATTACTTTATGGTTGTATGCAATATATATTTCTTAACAATATATGTATAGCCTTCGTAATACTTTAATTACTTTCTTGAAAACCATGACATATTTATCGGAATTGGAAACAAGCAATTTACGTAAACAAGCAAAGTTCGGTCCGTTCGCGTCACAAAAAAGAGACAAGAAATAAAAAATAATAAAGTACTCCAAGCGAGTACTTCGGATGCGTTAAGTTCAGAGGCAGCAACAAACACAGAAATGGATAGATAAAATAGTAAAAACACTTTTCCAAGGAAGATGGAAGTTTACTTCGTTCCCGAGAGCTTGGAATATATTTCTTAGATTTCTTTTTTAGTTAACGTAAACGGCGATACTTTGGAAGCTCCTTTGGAAGATGATTTACATCGGCGACACTGTGACAGAACGGCCTGTTTATGTACACCGCGTTCCCGTTTCCCGGGGAACCTTTTCGTCTCTGCAAAGTAGTTTCCATTGCGAAATCATCCCTCTCGAAACTTTTCCTTTTATTCCGGCAATTTTATTCCTCCCTCTTTCAAATACATCCACCTCCCCCCTCCCCCTCCCCCCTCTCCACTTGTATCTTCTACGACGATCGAAGTATTTCACGTACATTGCTCCAATTTCATCGTAGAATGGTTCCGGTACTCTTCGATGCCTGTAACACGCGTTTTATACGAAAGTCATTTCGATTTCGGCATAAAACTCGCGCATTTTCAGCGAAATAAGACATTCTCTCGTAAATGAAGGATATAATCATTCTTGCAAGGAACGCGTAAATATTATACAGTTCCTTTATTGACATTTGTATAAAGTCACCACGCTTTTTGCTATTATTTTATAAATAGTTGATACTTATGATAAGTTTGTGTATTATTTTAGGAATATTAAAAATACATATTTGTCGGTTGAAGTAATCGAAATAATATTTATTTGAAAGAGGAAACGTAAATATATAATTTGACGTATAATACAGTGGGAAATTTCTATAAAGCCACAGGATTTTTGGAGGAAATATATCAAAATTGATAGTAATTTATTTTTCGCAGAATCTTCAGCGTGTTATAGGAATTCGCGTTGCAGAAACTCGCGTTATACGGGTGTTTACTGTGAACGGTATAAAATTGAACATGTCTTTTTATTAATTACCCTGTCATCTTAATCGCTTCGGTAATTCCATTAATAAAGTCATCATCGAGTTCAAATTATGAATAGAATATCATTGTCCTTCATCCAACGTTTCAATCTTTCAAATATTCTTTTCCCATGTAATTTTTATCGTTGAGTTTCCGGGAACCAACTCATAAAATATTCGCGAAAACATCCAATGGAAACGAGGGAACATAGTAGCTGGCATTAATCAAACAGGTTCCGTTTAGCGCAAAAAAATATTTCAAATGGAAGGTAGTATTTCTCATACGAGAGACTGGAGTGGTGAGAGGCGGAGGGTGGGGTGGCCGGGGGGTGGGAGAAGGGAGATTGTAATTTGTCCCGGTCTGTGTCTATATAATTTTCTTTGAAAGACACGGTTTGCGAGCGTCGCACAATGCTTCCTGGCTGCACCCGCGTTTTTAAATTTGAGTTTGATACGACAAAGAAAGAGACAGAGAGTGAGTGAGAGAGAGAGAAAAAAGTGAACAACCACAAGCAGCTACAATACACGCATTCCCGCGGAATAGATGGACGTCACGATTGCAGGAATTAAAGTAGAAATACGGTGCACGGTATGTGGATGCGGGAAAATGGAAACGCTGCAGCGATATCTAGATTCCGAAATTAACAAGTGTTCCGAACTTATACTCCCTTTTTCCGCGAACACTATTCCGTTACTGTAAATATTTCAACATTTGTTTGTGAAGCATCATTTTTTCGATTAACGTACTGGCGAGTACTGCACAATAATGGAACATGAAATATATCATGGAACATAATAGTTATTAATTAATTCTCTTGAAATATCTCAAATTGACAAGTGCTCTGACTGCATCATATTCAAATATAATTTTTAATATGTAAACATCGCAAATATAATTTTCAAGAGCATTATTTTTCGATGAACAACATTATTACCGATTACCAGAAAATAATGGAAAACGAAATTTATTATGAAACATAATATTTATTAATTAATTCTCTTGAAATATCTCAAATTAAAAAGTGCTTAGACCTCATCAAATTCAAATATAATTTTTAATTTGTAAACATCGCAAATATAATTTTAAAAAGCATCAATTTGCGATGAACAATATTATTGCCGATTAGTATAAAATAATGGAAAATGAAATATATCATGAATCATAATATTATGTATTAATTAATTCTCTTCAAATATCCAAAATTAACAAGTGCTCTGACCTCATCAAATTCAAATATAATTTTTAATTTGCAAACATCGCAAGTACAATTTTCAAAAGCATCCCTTTTCGATGAACAACATTATTACCAATTACCACAAAATAATGGAATACGAAAAGCATTCATAAAACATAGTAATAATTAATTAATTCAAACCAATTGACATAAACCAGAATATACGAATCCACATATTTACATTCCTCGGATTCCTTTCGCATTATTTCCATCGAAATAAACACAGACACGAGAACCTATCGAGATCCAATAGTGCCAACAAACAGTGTTGCAGAATCGTTTCTGTTATCGGAAGCGAGTCGTGAGTCACGCGGTTACTTTGTATTTATTACCTCCGCAATTAGAGCTCGCAAAAAGAGCCACTGCCAGTTGGCGTCTGGTTATTAATATTCCAGCAAGATTGCATAACTTGGATGTTCTTGCAGGAAGGTTTGCAACGTCGGAAGGTTTAGAGTCGCGGCATATGGCAGGACCATAAGGAACAATCCGGTTGTTGGGTCGGCCCAATAAATTCGATCGACCTTAAAGACCTTAAGGTCGTAAAACCCTCCGGCTGGAAAAGCCTCGCTGTTTAAGTAATCTGCCGGTGTAAAGCAGTTTCCAGCACTGCGAATTAAAGGGCATATCACCGTAGATTCAGAAGTAATAAAAAGTGATAACGATAATCTTCATTGATTACGCTGGAGAAAATATAATTATAATTAACACTGGAACCACCCAAATATATACCTCGTTATATATCCACATATATTTATATAAATAATAGCTGGAGGACGTAAATTAATCGTTTTAATTAGCTGCTTTACATATTATACATAAAAGAAGGATATTCAAAATCTCGAAAAATGCACAGTTTGGTAAAGCATTTTTCAAAAGTAATAAAAAAGTGATAACGATAATCTTCATCGATTACGCTGGAGAAAATATAATTATAATTAATACTAGGACCACCCAAGTATATACTTGGTTATACATCCACATATATTTATATAAATAATAGCTGGAGGATGTAAATTAATCGTTTTAATTCGCTGGTTTACATATTATACATAAAATAAGGGTATCCAAAATCTTGAAAATGCACCGTTTTGAATAGCATTTATTAAGAATCGTAAGCACTTTATTAACACTAAAGCTACCAAATCGGTGAAAATGACCGCTCTACACTTTTTACTAATATTATTCCAATATTCAACGGCAGGTTGTTTGCGATTTAATAAATTTTACTTTTATACACGTGACGCATGTAATTCGATCCATCCATAATTTCTGTACTATTAAATTTGTAAATATAACCGAGTATAAGTTCGGTAGTTTTAATGTTAAAAATAGCAAAACCATCATTTTGATTGCTTTCGTAGTTCCAGCGTTAAAGCTGAGCTTAGATTCGCAAAAATTCCGATCGTGGAATCCATTTTTCCACGCTCGATTTATTTGTGGTACTCCGGGAATCGTTGGTGGATGTAAGGGTATGATAATTGGGTTGTATTGAATTTTTCGGTGTATATGGTTCACGTTCGATGCCTTTGGAAGCGGTGGTTCCTTAAAGATGTTACTTTTACGAGTTTACGGAATTTAGGCATCGACAGGGTTATCTTGGTGATTTATGGTCACGCGGAAATTGAAATTTCGTTATGACTTTCCTTCGGAGTGGGTATTAGCATAATATTATACTTCGTACGAGGTACAAGGTATTCGAGTGCGCTACACATTTTACGGATTCTCGTACCTCCGGCTTGATACTAGTTTCATAATCGTAAAACTCATGGCACACGATAGTACCGTTTCGATCCTCGACTATGATACCTTGGGATTCGCGTTCTTTGATAACTTGAAACATTCATGAATGGTACTTGGAATACCGGAAAGAGCACTCAATTTGAAACACCAATTTTTCTCCGTTCCACCACAAGTATCTTAATACCACGATATGTATTCCTGTGATTTGAACGTAATGATTTTACTAATTATGATCAATTTTAAGAGCTATTGTTTTCTACTTACAATGCAGTCGTGGGATTCAAAGGTCGGTGCTTACACGATGAAGTGAACTTCGTCGATGATGGTATTTTAATATCGCGAAATTCCTATAATATTAACACGTTAATAATTTTATAGAAATTAGAATCAATTTGAGGACTCATTATATGTTTTTCCTCGAGAACCAACCGTGGAATTACAAAATTGGTGCTTAAAGGATGAAGTGAACTTCCGTCGATGATGGTATTTTAATATCGGGAAATTCCTATAATATTAACACGTTAATAATTTTATAGAAATTAGAATATATTTGAGGACTCATTATATGTTTTTCCTCGAGAACCAACCGCGGAATAAAAAAATTTGTGCTTAAAAGACGAATTGGAATTCGTCAACGGTGGTATTTTATATCGCGAAATTCCTATAATATTAACACGGTAATAATTTTATGAAAACTAGAATAAATTTAAGGAGCCATTATATAATATTATTGTCCTCGAGAGCCAACCGTAGAGTTAAAAAATCGGTGCTTACACGACGGAGTGGAATTTGTCGGCGGCGGTTTCCCCGGGAAAATTACAGGTATTTTTCTCGGCACGTTCACCGTGTCATTTTCCACTTATCCTTTATTGCACCGAGTGGCAGAAAGAGTGGGTGAGCTATCTGGTAGGAGCGTGACAAATCGCGAGGCCTCGTTTGTAAGAGGTGTGAGTATGCATAGAAAAGTTTCCTGAGGGCGCATTAAGGGAATGGATTCGTCGTGGAAGGGAAAGGGTTTCGTAGTAAATAGGCCAGGATAAGAGGAAAACCCTCCGATTTTACCATGACATCTCACTCGGTACGTTAACGCTAGAACTACCGACAATATATTCAACAATATTTATATATTCACCTGTACATAAAAAAACAAGGTTAAATGGAAGAAATGAATTTAATCGATTCAATTACATCCATTGTGCAACTTGAGCCACGAAAGATAGAAAATGGAACCTTATCAATTTCAACGTTTTTATCAAATTAAGCGAACCCGACATTTTAACTGCTTCGGTAGTTCCAGTGTTAACACTTCGAGTGCTTTTTTTACCATCAATCTTTATTTTTAAAATACTATGTATATTATAATTACGTAATTTTATATAACTGTAAAAATATAGCTGAGTATATTGGCGGTAGTTATAATGTTAATAATGTTAGTAACACATTTCGATGATGCTTTGACTCCCGAAGCGCTTCGAGCATTCTGTGAAATAAAATATTGTAAATATTGAATTCCATATTAATTATAATATTAATTATAGAAATTTATTACGTATATTTCGGCGAAGAAGGAATTCCAAAGACGACTTTGTTTTAATCCCTTTCGTTGATTGCATTTATAATTCTATTTCATTTTAATGAATCGAATTCAATCAGAATAAAATCATCAGCATCAACATTTTTCATAAATTTTCAAATAATAACGTGTTTTAACGGTAACCACTTTAAACAGTTATTAAACAAATAGGTGAATATAAATTGAATATAAACTGAATATAAACTTGATGTAATAAACATTAAATTCATATACGAAAGAAGATTTTCAATTTTACGAAACAAATTTTGTAAAATAAAATTCAATGTCGAGCATGTCGCGATAAAAGTGCCGCAAGTACCAACTAGTCAAAACTTAACACAGAATAACGCAGGAATAGCAAAATCTGCTCTCGCCGTGGCGAGTTCAATTTTCCCGGAAAAAGTGCACGGTTTCCCGATCCCGTTGTATTTTTTATAGCCACGGAAAGGAAATAGCCGGATATGTTTCATCCGTGAAGGATTAAATTTTTTTATTGGCTCCCCGGAAGTTACCCTCGTCATGACAACGCGAAAGGTGGACGTTCCGGGAAGATTAGTCGAAGATACGAGCCATAAAGTCGAACGCGTGACTAAGCAAGAAATTGCTTTCAGAATTGAAGACTTCTTGTAGAAAACACAGAAAGTACCAAAATCCAACAATTTCCCGTGGTAATATTATAATATAAAATCTGAGTGCAATTCCATTTGTAAATAATTAATAACAACGCCAAATAATCAAATCAATTCCGACACTGCTTTTGCAATTACTGCATTTGCTTTTAAAATTTAATAAAAGCTGAAGTTAAATTCTTTTTATTTCACAAATAATAAAATACTAAATTCTATAGTTTTTTTACACGAATTTGTTTACATTTATTCTTCGTGAACGTATTTATTGTGTAAAAAACACAGTTTCTTTCGTTCGACTGCTTTTTTTTATTTTGAGCGAAATCTGTTTCCCGCGTGAATCTGCGATTTCAAGTTTTCAAGAAAAAGAAATGAACTCCATGAAACAAGAAGTGAAGAAAATGAATAATTATGAAAAGTTGAGCAGCAATTATAAGCTTTGGTATTAAAATTGAAATATTTCCGAAAGTGGATTTAATAGCTTTGCCATATTTCCTTGTTTTACGATAGTCGTGTCTCGATTGGCCAGCGCGGTGGACGAAGAAAAATTCATTCCACATTTCCAGCTTCCTTTATGAACTTTCCAGGCCATTACTTAACGTCATATTTATTATACTCTTTGCGTACCTCGTGTCTTCATTTCTTCAGAGAGAAAATTATTCCTTCTACAAGATTTAAAATGTTTACCGTGACTTAGTTTGGAGAGACATTCCGTTAATTAACCGGAATACCATGGTAGAAGAAAAGTATGTCCTCTCTGACGTCCCTGTGTCCCGTTTTTTGTCGCTTCTAAGGTTCTTTGCGCGTTTAATATACTTTTCAAATATTCTGAAACGATGAAAGTAGCTTTTCCTTTTGTATTTTAAATTACTTGTAACAAAATATATTCGTAATGCAGTCATAAGCGCTTTAAATTCTCTAAAGTTAATATTGAATTAATTCTAGATTTTATTCGAATTTAATTTAATTTATTATTTCTTCGAAATTCATTTTGCATCTTCTTTAAAAAAAAGAGCCATTTTGTTTCTAAAAAATTCAGTAGCGTCGTGGAGTTCTTCGGAAAATAAGGGTGAACATAATATCTTAATAGGATTATGAAAATATGGATGGAAATAATATCCTGAATTCCTGGTTGCGCGTTAAATAGTTAGATAAACTGATAACAGTTTTGCCGGGGAGTTTATGCGACGGTGACTTCCTGGAAGACACTGGGTTTAATCACCGAACGAACGTACACGTCACGGATTTTCTATTCGAAACAACCGGAAACGGTGTTTGATAATTTAAACAATGGGTTCGCCGAGTCGAGAAAGGCACAATGGTATGATTCGATAGGATCTTTAATGTTAGAACTATTCTGTTGCCGCCCTGTGGGACCGGGTAGAGAATAGGTCCACGGTATCCCCTGCCTGTCGTAAGAGCCGACTAATAGGGGTTGACTTACGAGATGATTCTTTTTTTTCAATTAACATTAGAATTATGAAAACTATTAAGAGAAATGTTTTACGATTTTATTGTATAAATGATATTGTCGGGCGTATGCTTATGTATCTTCGTCTTTGAATCTTTACAAAATTCTTTGTTGTAATGTCGATCTGAAATCCGGGCGATTTGAAACCGTGACGATGTGAAATATTGGCGATTTGAGATCTTGGCGATCTAAGATCTGGACGATCTGAAACCTTGGCGTCCTGAAATTTGAGCGATCTGAAATTTGAGCGATCTGAAATCTGGGCCATTTTAGATCTGGGCGCTCTGAAATCTTGGCGTCCTGAAGTTTGGGCGATCTGAGATCTTAGCGATCTGAAATCTGGGCGATTTGAAACCTTCGCGATCTGAAATCTTGGCGATCTGAGATTTGGACCATCTGAGATCTGGGCGCTCTGAAATCTTGGCGTCCTGAAGTTTGGGCGATCTGAGATCTGGGCGATCTGAAATCTTGGCGTCCTGAAATTTTGACGATCTGAAATCTAGGCGATCTGAATTCTTAGCGATCTGAAATCTGGGCGATTTGAAACCTTCGCGATCTGAAATCTTGGCGATCTGAGATTTGAACCATCTGAGATCTGGGCGATCTGAAATCTGGGCCATTTTAGATCTGGGCGATCTGAAATCTTGGCGTCCTGAAGTTTGGGCGATCTGAAATTTTTGCGTCCTGAACTTTTGGCGATCTGAAATCTGGGCGATTTGAACCTTCGCGATCTGAAATCTTGGCGATCTAAGATCTGAGCCATTTGAGATCTGGTCGATCTGAATTCTAAGCGATCTAAAATCTGGGCGATTAAAAATCACCAAGAATCTAAGATCTTACAAGTTACTGATCCGTAATCTAGGTTACCCGCAATCTTAGTGATCCGAAATCTCGCTTGTTTGAAATCGTATCATCTAGGAAGCTCGGTTATCGATGTAACATATTACTTTGCTCAGTGGCACCCCAGAAGTCCGAATACAGACGTATCGAGTACCGCGCACTACGATCCACTGATTCACCCCTTCGAGGAGGGTAAATCCAAGACAAGGAACACCTAGAATTCCCTCGATATTCCCACTGTTTCAGTGCTCTTCCACACGAAACACATACATCCGTGAGATCCAGTAATACACATACCAAACCCTGCTACTCGGCGAACCATGTTACAGTTTTCATTCGAGATCCCCGCGAGTACTCGAACAAGTATGGAACTAACAACCCTGTATTACCTCGATCGAAGGAACATCGAACAATATCGTGTAATTCAAAAATCGACTCTAACGAAAACAACGGATTGCAACGTCCCAACGATTTCAGGTACATTAAAGTCGCGTGTTATTTAGGATTCCTTTAAATATAATTCTTCAATTGTGTACGTTTATCTACGACATGAATACCAACAAAGTAACAATGGCACAATGAAGGACACATAGAGAGCACTATTCAGCTATATTTCTGTGTTTATGTGTACGTCCTTAAAACAAGGATGGATGGAAGATATAAATTAATCGATTTATTTATGTCAATTACTTTGATTTTAATTTTAATTGACTTTAATTTAATTCTACGGGTAAATACACTTTAGTGGACATATAATAGGTGACAATAATCTCATAATAGTATGTCTATAATTAGAATATGAACAGAAAAAGATCTAACGAATCGAAATATTCACTAACAGTCATCATAATTCTATTAATGCAATTAAATTTTCCATATGTCGTACGGTGAAATTCTTGATGTAAAAGAACACAGTTCCTCCTGGAATAAAGCACTGTGTTTAATTTGAAATATGACAATATTTCAATATTATGCAGCGCGAACCGTGAAAAGTCTCAGAAAATGAAACGTTGTTTGAACATTTTTATCCAATTCCGAGAACCCGTCATTTTGATTGCTTCGGTAATCAGTGTTTATTATCGACCTTCAATTCGTCATTCAATTATTTACGTGGAAGAAGTGCAGATTTTTTGGGCGCGGTGCATCATCGAGTGGAAACAACCGAAATGAATCATCGCGGTAGATGAGTCAGGAATGATAATAGAAACTGTTAGGAAATGAATCGACCGAATTGATCAAACCGGTGACTTGCGAGACCAACGAAACACACGTACATGTCACAAGATCAATATCCTCTCGAACCACCTCCCATGTTATAGACCGACTATTACTTCCCTGTCCCACCCCCCACCGTCTCTATCCACCACCCCTTTTATTCCTTTTGGCAAAACCCGCTTGCGGTTTCTAAGAGGGTTTCCTAGACTCGCCGGGAGCAGCCCTTTCCCGCAGAACCGCAAAGTGACGCCCTTCGCAAAGTAGCCTACAGAATCGAATATTCGATGTCGTTTCATGTCGAAATGAAAATAATTAAAAGCTGGCACCGAAGAAGAATTTTGTGAAATTTGGATTATGTGATTATGTTATTTGATTATGTGAATGGTAGGTTTATTTGTTGATCAAAGGACTCGAGTTTAATGTTTGGCTGCAATAAAGTGAAGAAATTTTTATCAATTCTGCTGATAGTAGAATATCATTCTTGTTGCAAGAATTGTTTTATTATATTTTGTACGAACTGGATTTTTTTAGTGGTTATTAGGAAATTGTCTCTCGGTCGAGATTTAAGTTGAACTGTCTCGTTTGCAATTTTATTGACGAATGAAGTTTAGTTGAACAAACGGAACCTATTTATGACTCAATCCAATCTGAGAAGTTCTGGGGGAATGTAATCTTCAAATTGCGTGAAAAATGGGGAAAAGTAGGGGAAACAAAACGGTGCATACATAATTGAATAAATATATATAAAAATGTTGCCTTCGAATTTTCCTCAAAAATCGACATCAACTTTTCGGACAACTCAAATACATCGAGATTTATATCAAGTTATACTTTAACACTAAATTATTTTATTACATTAATATTCGTCGAATTCATTCGCGGAATTGAAGTACATACTCGAGCGAGTACACTCTTTGGTTCTTCCGTAATTCAGAAATGTCTATCAACCCTTAATTATAGCACATCGAAAAGGGGTTGATCCGCGGAACGTATTCGTGAATAAATAATCGCACGAGGAATTACCAAGGAATAATTTCTAATTAGTGTCCACGCTGAAGTTACAACGCGAAGTTCCCCGTTTAACTTGTAAATAAACACATAAATTATCGCGCAAGGGGTGATTATCTCTTCCCATAGTTGGGACACGTGGCGAGTCGAGTTTACTCCAACACGCGACACCCCTGGAATCGTTGTTCTACCACCTACCTCCCTTTCCACTGTTAGTAGACGAGGTGTTTCCCATCTAGTTTTCCATCCGATATACAAAGATCTCGACAGGGGGTGAGTCGCCGATTGCCGGGAGTCACGTGATACGCGTCATCCGCGAAAGTCGAAGTGCCGATAACGACGTCTGAAAAGAGTTACGAGCGTTTCTGACGATTCTAATGGGGGTCGTCGACGACGAACTAATAATAGAGGAGATCGATATCCACCGCTAGTTCCAACCACCCCTCCTCCACCCCTTTCAACCCCCTTCACCCCCTCCACCTTCGAACCAGCGATCCCCAACTATTTATTAGACTCCACTCTATTTATTAGAAAATCAAACGACAATTGTCTCTTATCAGACATCCCCTAATCCGAATAATCCAAATATTTCAACCCCCTTTGTCGACTTCCGAAGTTTGTACTTCGTTTTTACCCCTTTGATTGACTGGATAATATTATTATATGGTTTGTGTCGGAAGTGGTGTTTAAAAAAAGCAAATGTCTTTTTCACTAAACGATAATTGCCCCTTATCAGACATCCCCTAATCCGAATAATGCAAATGCTTCAACCCCTTTGTCGACTTCCGAACTTCGTACTTTGTTGTCGCCCCGTTGATTGACAGGGTAATATTATTGTATGGTTTGTTTCTGAAGTATTGTTTAAAAAAGGCAAATATGGTACGTTTGAAGATCATTGATACTAATATTGTCTAGTGTCATTCACACTCTAATTATTTAATCAGTCATTAATTAATAAGTGAACTTTGTTCGAGTAAACTTAGTGATGTCTTATTGCTTGTTATGAAAGAGGTGGTGATTAATTAATAACGCGGATACTGGTTAAACAAATACGAGAAAGGTTGACGATCACTGTACAAGGGTTTCCGGAAGCAAAACGAGACAGGGGTTTAGCGGGCTCAGCGAATAAGCGAACGCGATGTTAAAATATTCAACGCGTGCCGGTCACAGAACCTTGCCTTTCTCTTTCTCTGGAAAAGTAACCTTCCAATCAGGGAAGTATAATGCGAAGTATACAAAAAGTGTAACGAAAGTATAAAAAAATATAACGCGGTTCGCCGATCGAAATTATGCCGATCCCTTCATTCGTTAATTGCCATAGAAAAGGACCGTTTTATAATGCGTTAATCGGTATTACAAACGTCTTACAATTAGAATAAGTCCTCGATTATAACCGTAATATTCTTCGAGTGCAAAGGGTTAATTCCGGATTTTCCTAAGGTTATCTGCATTTCGAAAACGTATTCCAAATCTATGAAAATGATTTATGTAGGACATATTCAGAGGTGTAAATCGTGGCACGTAATGGAAGTTGTTTTACGGAGAAACATAGGAGACAGTTGAATTACAGTCCCTTTACGGGAGATAGTCGACAACGTGGACTGCAGTGGGTGCCTTATTTCCATGAAAGTACACAGCAGCGATCCGTAATTTTCGGAGTTTCTCAAGCACGCTTTTCGCCAGGATAACTCGTGTTTCCGAGACCGCTTGCTTTCAGTTGGAAAGCTGGTAATGCGTTTTCCAGTGGCGAGCGATGTGGAAGCCTTGAAAATGTTCGTTTGGAAGAGCGCTGAAATACTGACACAGTCGGGTTAAGTTTTACGCGCGAGAGAATCGGCTAAAAAAAGATGGGGTGAAGTGGGAGAAAATAAATGAGAAAGGCGTTAAAAGAGAGAAACCTACCCTCCCCTTCATTTTCCTCAGAAAGTTATTTATTTATATACATATTTCTCGTACAATAATCGTCCCGTATAATATTATATTTATTATTGTATTATCGTATTTGAATACGATAGAATCGCAAGTAATATTAATCTATAAAACGTGACAAGGCTAGTCGAATTTAATTATGATTCTAATTTATTCAGTTTTATCCATATATTTCCTATACAATGATCGCTTCATAGAATATTTATTTTCATACCGCGTCGGATGAAGATTGCGAGTATGATATCACAAATTTAATAACAGTGCCATATAAAAGCGATACAATTGCAAACAGCAGTAACATACAAAACACGATAAAGCTAATCTAATTTAATTATGCTACGAATTTATTCAGTTTCATCACTCATTCATATCTCCCCTATACAATAATCGGTTCATAGAATATTTATCATCATACTGCTTTGGAGGCAGTTTGCGAACATGGTATCACAAATTTACTAATAGCACCATATAAAATGCGATACAATTACAAACGGCAGTAACATACGAAACGCGATAAAGCCAGTGCGATTTAATCTCTCATCCTATTTTATCCAGTTTCACGATGCAAAGTAACGAAGCGGTTGTAAATATTTTCTACAGGAATGTTCTCTGAATGCGGAGCTTTGAAACGTTTCGTAGCTCTTCGAGGCTTGTGTTCCCTCTGCGAATACTGGGTGCTTCTCTCCCCATAAAGAGAGAGAGAGAGAGAAGAAATACGCAGAGATAGATCCAGTCACAAAAGATATCCCCATTCCAATCGCGATTCACGAAATGCGCGATTCTTCGTAGGCGAAAGGAAAGAAAGAGAATTGTATGGGCGAAGAGAAACGAGGCGGTCGTTAGGTCGAAATAGGAATGCCAGTGTAGTATCGGGAGGACGTTTCTCGGGGATGTTTCATTGGAACAAATCGTACTCGATCTTTCCTACGATCTCTAATATCGGGAGTGCAACCTTTAATAATTCTCTGTTTCGTGCGAAATCGTCTCTACTTTCTTCTCCGGGTTTACTCTCCTTCTTTAACCGGCGCGTTGCCAACCCACCGACGCGCAGGACGTCTGCCGGGGGGGAATCTTCGAATGGAACGCTCCGAAGAGAAAACGAACCTAATGCATCTTTCGCTTCTTTTTCCTTCTCTCTTTTCTACTCTTTTTACTCCCGTATTTGACTATCCCTCTCTCCATTTATCTTCTTTTATCCGGTACCTTTTTTCACTGGTACGTTTATTCTCTTCCAATGCTTCTTTAAAGTGCTAAACTATAATTATAAATATTGATTAAAGTAAGTAAACTATGCCATACAATACTATCATTCTAATTTATAACGAAAATTGCGATACAGATTCTACATGTGTTTTTAATAAATAAAAAATTCCATTTTTGTCTTTTATCCATTTTGGAAATAAATTCATCGATTCGTTGATGCTTTTTTTCGTCGGAAATCTTAAAACAGGATTTCTTTTCTCACGCGTCTTCAAAATCCTATACCATAAAATTCTATAATTAATAAATTCGAATCATTCATCAGTGAAATAAAGGATACAGATTAAATAAAAAAATAAACATTCCATAATTATCTCGCATCTATTTCGGAAGTATGTTCATTGGTTCGTCGGTGGTTTTTAAACGGAAATATGAGAATTGTCGGAGGAATTAACTCGATGTATCGCGAACCATTTAAGAGTGGTTTTTTTCGGCCAGGATTATTCTGTGAGTAGAAATAAAGCGTCATTTCCAAGAGGTTCAAAAATACAGTCTCTCTGCTATCAGCGCGTATTCCAAGGAACGCAAAAAATATCTGTCAAACGATAAAAAAAGGAACGGTACCATTGTACCTCGTAAAACCTTTACAACTGCACACACGTTCTCCACTCGTACGTGGAACTAAAATTTCATTTTTTTTTAAGTACGTATGTACACTCCGTTTCTGTCGAGTTTCTCTTATTTTATCTGTCACGAGAATTGGGAATCCTTTATATTCGCTCGCTCCATTAAAACTTGTTTCCAGCAGGAAAAACCCTGCCTTTTTCGCTAAGTAATGTAATTATAATTATCTCGGGTTACGTAATTATAATTATCTCGTATTCTCAAAGGTTTTGATCCGTCGAAACGTTGAATCTTCCACCGGAAATCATACGTGGTTTCGTTAATCCTCTATAACCCAATTCTTTTCGTGTCTCAAGGAGACTTTTTTCGTTCTCAGGAAGAAATTTGGAAAAAATACCACTCTGTATATTCCGTGTCTTTGAATATAATTTTAGAAGGAATTCGATTTGAAAATAAATTTGGACGAACCAACCTTCGAAAAGACATATTTAGAAAAAATGTGACTTAAAAGATACATGGAGCTACAGTGGGTTAAAGCGTCGGAGTTTAATTAATGATAGATCGGAAGAAAAGCGTCGATAAAAATTCACCGCGAATAATAAATATTTAATCGCAGCGAAGGGGGGAGGGGAGAGGCGGAGGAAAACACGGGGCTCGATTTGTGGCATTAATATGGAAGAGAATCAAACGTAGAACTGCTATTCAACATCGATTCCTATCATCGCTCTGGTAATTCGATACGGTTGGTTAGCTACCGGTTAATTAATCACTCTGAGGTATTAAGTCGCACGAAACGCCGCGGCACTTTTCTTCGTTCTTTATTCTTCGTTGTTCCTTGCAGGAATTTCCGTATTCTTCTTCTTCACGATTGCCGATTATAAAATTGTTTTTAATTTTCGCTGGAAATGGAATCATTGCAAGTTTTATGTTACGCTGAGAATGTATTATATTATCTTGAAGTGTTTTATATCATCCGGAAACATTTTATATTATATACATTTGGTAAAAGTATTATTATTACAGGAAACCTAAATTCGGAGTATTTTATATTATTTAGAAATATTTTATATGATAAATGTTTTGTAAAAACATGTTTTTCAAATAGTTTCCACAACACAAAAGTTGGTAAAAGATCATACCACGTAATAGCGCTTTAAAGATGGAAGTTGGCGAGTGGAATAAGTGACTTTTCAGCTTTTAAAGGGGTAGTTAATTCAGGGTGGCTGGTGGCTGGTTACGAAATGGTTATTACGCACTTCTCACTCTCCCTTACATCACTTCTGTAACCACCTCGTATTTCGAATGATTATTACATTTACGATAGATTCTATTCGAGAAATATACATCAGAAGTCGATGCCGTGTCTTGATTAATAATTCCATTAATGTCCTTCATTAAAATAACTCTTTACAATCGCTTATAATTACTATTCAAGAAGAGTTCTAATTATAATTGCACAAATTTATCGTCTACCGAAACCAAATCCATAATTGAATATGTGAATATTTTTCATAATCGCAGAATACAATTGTACACCAAAACCAAATCCATAATTGAACATATGGATATTTTTGATAATCGTAGAACATTATTGTACACCGAAACGAAACCCATAATTGAATGTATTAATATTTTCGATAATCGCAGAATATAATTGCACACCAAAACCAAACCCATAATTGAATATATGGGTATTTTTGATAATCGCATAAAATAATTGTACACCGAAACCAAACCCATAATTGAATATATGGGTATTGTTAATACACTGCCAAGTTAATGTTGACAGTAAACAATAAGTATAATTCGCGTCTGATGATATCTGATGGATGACTCGATTGTCTTGATGGATCACCAAGTTACACGACTTCTTACTTACCTCCGGATGTCCAAATTACAGCGGGATCGCGTATCCATATTTGCTCCGTGAGTTAACTGGAAACTTGATCTTGATCGAGCACCGAAGTAATCGGTTATCAATTTTGCAAGAAGAACTTCGAGTCGCAAAGATTTATTTCCGCGAGTCTCACAATGGCGAATCGATTTGCGAAAGATTTAATTGCTGGTTTCGTAGGAAGAGATATCGAAGAGACTCTCCGGAGTTTTCTGACGATTCATCGATAGATAACGGAGGAAGAAAGGAATGGAAAATAAAAAATGGCGACGGTGGATGTAGAGACGTGTACTTATGCGGTAGCGTGGTGCAATTGACGTACCACGATTGTCCTGGAATTTCTGCTCGTTTACGTCAAGAGCACTCCTTTCCTGCTTTTTCTGGAATTTTCTGTTCAAGTAGAGAGAGAGAGAGAGAGAGAGAGAGAGAGAGAGAGAGAGAGAGAGAGAGAGAGAGAGAGAGAGAGAGAGAGAGAAACGAATATGGAGAGGGAGACGAATAGGGAGAAAGAAGTAAATACAGTTACTCTCACTCCCGTATAACGCGAGTTCTTACAACGCGAATTCCTATAACCCACCAAAGATATTGCGACTACTGTTTCCATATAACGCGATTCTTCGTACAACGCGGCAAATAATAAAACACAGGAATTACCTGATTTAAGAATAAAATTTACTTTAGTTGAGCATTCGATTGTTTTCTTTATCGTATATATGCCATTTATTTGTCAAATACTGTCCTATTTGATAAAACATAGAAAATCAAAGTTGGCGTAGCAATAATCATTTCAAACACGTTACTTTAGATTATGCGCGTTATACGAGACAAATTCCCGTACAGCACGATTTCCTGTCACGCGAATTCATATAGCGTGTAACGTATTAACAGTGTTATGCGGGAGTCTAGTGTACAGATATGGCGGAGGAAGTTCCGGAAGGGATGCTAAAAAGTTGATATACCGCGAAGAGGAATTACATTGAGAATAGAAGAGCGGGTGGGTGTGTATTATCATTTCCGAACGTGAGTCGATATTCGATATTCACGATGAGGTTAACGATATCGGTAATCCAGTATCGCGAGATACCCATCGGTATCCGAACACGAGAACGACGTATCCTGGAACTGGAGTATCGCGTTGGATCATTTCCGAAACTAAAACTTCATTATTTTTAATACGTCGAACGCCGGCCCGAAATCTATGTTACATGATACTTCATGATATGCGTCTGTAACGTTTGGAAATAATGCTATTTAAATGCTCTACGATACATCGGGTAGTTTACATCGTTATTCTAATGTTAATAATGTCGGTAATTTTACGAATATTAACGGTGAAATAAATTATCGTAACGTTAAAAATGTCGACAATTTTACGAATATTAACGGTAAAATAAATGATTGTAATGTTGAAAATGTCGGCAATCTTACGTATATTAAAAATAAAATAAATTATCGTAACGTTAAAAATGTCGACAATTTTACGAATATTAACGGTAAAATAAATGATTGTAATGTTGAAAATGTCGGCAATCTTACGTATATTAAAAATAAAATAAATTATCGTAACGTTAAAAATGTCGACAATTTTACGAATATTAACGGTAAAATAAATGATTGTAATGTTAAAAATGTCGGCAATCTTACGTATATTAAAAATAAAATAAATTATCGTAACGTTAAAAATGTCGACAATTTTACGAATATTAACGGTAAAATAAATGATTGTAATGTTGAAAATGTCGGCAATCTTACGTATATTAAAAATAAAATAAATTATCGTAACGTTAAAAATGTCGACAATTTTACGAATATTAACGGTAAAATAAATGATTGTAATGTTAAAAATGTCGGCAATCTTACGTATATTAAAAATAAAATAAATTATCGTAACGTTATAAATGTCGACAATTTTATGAATATTAACGGTAAAATAAATTATTGTAACGTTAAAAATGTCGGCAATTTTACGTATATTAACGATAAAATAAATTACATTATTTTAAAGATGTAAATAGTAACATTCTTTTCGTCCACTTAAATTTTTTGTAAACATTCCTGAACCAGCACAGATTAAAGAATTTATTGGCGGTCCAAATTCAGTAACCTTCCCCTATATTTGATTCGAGTTTAAGTAGTATTGGTATCAGCGGTGTGACACCCGCACCGTTCAACGCGTTAACCCTTTGCGGTCGAGTGTCACCACACATGTGACAAAAAGTTTGTCTTTCCACAAATACATTTCGTATTTTATAAATACTTGACATTTCACTGTATAATCTCGCTTTGTACATCAAACATATTCGACCCGGCGAGAAGTATTATCGGGAAAGTTCTCGATCCAAAGTTGTCAATAAAATATTATTTTTAAGAAATATTATTTAAAAAAATATTTTTTAATGCCATCGTTCCCGGGAATGTATTAACGTTAATCGGACGTCGAATTCATCGAAGACGATAATTCGACGAGAATCGAAATAAGAAAAGAATGAAGGCGGAGAAGAGCGAAGGATGAAACGGGCCGTGAGAAAAAGGACGAAAATACCTTAAGATATTTCGAGGGATATTATTTTCTCGTAATCAGTTTCCGTGCCAATACAATATGTCCAATCACTCGAGAAGGATATCCGAGAGACGGATGACGAGCCACTTTGCTGGAAACGCAGAAAAAAACAGGAGAATAAGAGAGAAACTGGCTTACAGAAATATCTCGAAAGGTGGATGCGCGAAATGATTGCCAATTTCAAGGTGCCTCGTTATTGGACTTCATCGTGCAATCTCAATTTAGTTACCTAACAAATAAGATCCAGTTCTGCCTTTCCGGCTTCTGTCTCACAGTTTTCTTCCCCGTACTTCTTTAAGCTTGTTTTTTTTTCTATGAGATTTTATACTACATCCGTTTTTCACGGATTTCTCGTCGAAGGAAATTAGTAGTGTCAATTACGGTGTTCATTGAACAAGCTAATATTGCTCCTAGAAATTGTTGTTGTGCCTTTATTAATATTTGAAATATTTCCACGTAGAATTTTCAATTGAATTAAAATTGAATATTAAATAGAATATTTTATCGGAGATGAATATTGCTCCAATTTCTTTACGGATTTTCCATCGAAACTAATTATTATGAGCAACTTATTTCGGAGTAATATTTCAAAGGAAATATTTCAAAGATTTTCACTCCGAATTTTAATTTCAATTCGAGTGAATATTAAATAGAATTATTTATCGAGAATACTGCATCAATCCTTTTACGAGCAACATATACTGCTTCAAAAAATGGTTGTTAAACTGTGCTTAATATTTGAAAGAAATTCACCCAGAATGTTCAAGTTGAATTAAAGTCGAACATTAAGTAGAATAATTGATCGAGGAGGTCAATCATCCGTTAGAAAATTTGATAATGTAGAAATTAGTGGTTACGGTGGTTCAAAGGAAGCCAGGTTATTTTCTTTGGTTCTTGGTCCGCATTATTTCTGGCGGCGTGACAAATTTCGCGTAATTTTCCACGGGGGAATCCGGCTGCGCGAAATTAATTAAAGGGACAGGAATCGTGGCTGGTTTACGGGACATTTAGTCTCCTCTCCCTCTCCCTCTCCCTCTCCCTCTCCCTTCGCTCGAAGTACGAGGACCTCTTTTATGGCGAAAAAGAGGGTTCCTCGAAGCTTGTGGAAGGAGGATCGACATTCGGATAATTATTTTTCTCTCCTCGTTCTATCGCATTATCTGGCAGCTTTCCTCTTCGGGTTTCCCACGTTTTTCCGGCTCGTCTTTTCTCTCGATGGTTTCACTGGGGAGGTTTTCCCGCGAGAATGGGACCCGAATGTTCGGACGTTCGTGGCATTTGACGATCCAAAGGAACGAGGATTTTACGAAGTGGACCGTAATGGAATCAATTTCGTCCTAATTACTTTATTGTTCCTTTTCTATAAATATCACCCTCTCGTTTCTTTCTCCCCGATTCTTCATCGCTCCTTCCTCCTTTTCTTCTATTTCGAGCGAACTCTTTGACGGCCGCGGAAAACTGGCCTGAACTTTTAACCTGGATACTCGTTATTTGGAGTGCCGAAATGATATTTCCAGATGAATCCGCTATTTTTATAGGAGATTAGAAATTCTACTCGATGCTCCTTCAAGAATTCATTTATTCGGATTACATTCATGCGTGCTATCAAAATCGTATTATATATGTGCTGCGTTATACGAGGATCGCCAGAATTTGTGAACCGCGTTATAACAAAGTCGCGTTGTATAAGTGCCGCGTTATGCAAGTATCGCCGTTGTTTATGAACCGCGCTGCACATGTATCGCGTTACACAAACAGCACGTTGCATAAGTACCGCGTTGTACGAGGCATACCTGTATCAACTACCTCGCTATCTTAATGGGATAATGTTATCATAGTAATTCAGTGGAAAGGGTTCCGTAAGGAATCTTGAATTAGGTTCGATCGAAGCATTCCACCCTCCCTCGTCGAGGAGAAATCCTGGAGTACACGTAGACGCACTTCTGCAGGGATTTTTGTTTACGTTAAAGGGAGGCTTTTACAATGGTACATCACGTTCGAAAACACTGCCGTGAGTTCCTTTCTTCCGCGACTTTCACCCTGATTCTCTTCCCCCTTTCTTCCCCTCCCCTTCGGAAGAAAAGACTCCAGAAGGTATTCGATACGTTTCAACGTCAAACAGTCACGGCACACTTCCGGCATTCTTAATTTTCTGAAAAACCTTGCTCCACCAAGCGTCACGTTCGACCTCGTTCCTCCATCGAGTCGCGATCACGTACATAGCTTCCTCTAAACGGCTGCCATTTTGGATCTGACATTACCGCGAGATTCCACCACGTTCCGATCTTATTGGGGACATGCCGGTGAATCGCGGAAATTCTTTTATTAATCCTCGGAATTTTCCCTGGTTCGATCAATCCCTAACTCATGATGGAGGATAAATAAAGGAAGATTAATCCACAGATCGAAGGAGATTTTTCGAATCCGGAAAAGAAATCATTTATTGTTCAAATAGACAGAAACAGAAGAAGAGAATCCAAGAAATCTAATCATTCTGGAGTGCAAGGAAATTATATGGAATAAGCCTGAGTGCGGATGATGAAAATGGTCCTTTCGATCTAAATGAAATAATTAAAACCCATTTCCCGAAGAGAAGTCATTTGATAACGGATTCTTAGAGCAGCCTCGCAGGACTAAGAAGAGGACAACTGGCAGAAGTAGGGAGAGAGACATTCAGGTCTTTGATAGTCGGTGACATTTTGTGCTACGAGAGAAGTTTTCGAGTCGTTTGGCAACTCGGAGATGAGAGAAGAGGTCCTCACATCCTGGAGGAGGGTCGGCTCGTTAGAGAAACGACGACCTAGACACCCTGCCACGAGTCCTTGATCCTGTGCTCTAATTAAACGGAGTAAAGGCCAGCATTTGCAGGTTGGACTTTTGCTGTGAAAATTCCACTCGAAGACAGAGGAAAGGCGTCGTGAACGAGGTCTGTTAGCGTCGACGGAAGGTTTCGTCCTGACGCTGATCTTCAGGATCTTCAGGATCTTCAGGATCTTCAGTAGCCACTCGGTCTCCGAAAGAGTGATATTTATGTGGCAACCACGTTTTTAACATTCTTATTCCTTCGTGACGGCTTTAAGAATTCGTTATCAAATGACTTCCTTCGGGAGATGGGTTTTAATTATTTCATTTAGATTGCAAGGGCCATCTTCGTCTTCAGCAATTAGGATTATTCCACACAATTTTCTTGCACTCCAAAACTTGTTATATAAAGTGCTACTTGTGAATGTATGTCTTGGAACTAATTGGAACCCTGGAAAGTATTAATATTAATTAAATGGATAAAGTTAATTGGAGAATTTGTTAGGAGTCGAATACTTTGTCCAGTTTCCACTTCGATCCTTCGAATGAATGTCTTTATATTAATTTGAGACCCTGGAAAGTATTAAGATTAATCAGAAATATGGAAGTAATGGTGGATTTGTTAGGAGTCGTATTCTTCGTCCAGTTTCCACGTCGATCATGTTGAACCTATATCTTTAAATTAATTGGCATCCTCAAAGATGTTAATATCAATTAAATGGATAAAATTAATGGAGAATTTGTCACAGGTCGAACAATTCGTTTAGTTTCCGCGTCGATACTTTTCCATTTCCCAGACTGGGTTAGGTCTGGGTTATGTCTGACATGTACTTACGTATACTCCTGAAAAGCATTGTTCTTACGTTTCGCGTCTCGATACCGTCTCTCCTTCGATATCGTTTCAGTTTGTTTTCCGTCACTTTCACGCTTCTATTACTTTAAGTCCATTTCACTCTAGGATAGGATTTCTGCACACAACGATCCAGCTTTCTCTTCTCGCGGGACGAGTTTGCAAAGATTTTATCGAAACTCGATATGGTTTGATACCTTTAATACTTCATCAAGTGACAACGTTTTCCATCATTAAAATTGTTCGTTATTATTATTAATCGAATACCTCGAATCTTTGTTGCAAACATTGTATGAAAATAAAATATACTATTATATATTATATGACAATGTTTGTTAATGAATAAAAATGTGGATAATCAGGGAAAAACTGGATCGCATTTAAGCGATTAATACTTTCGGTATTTCATCAAGTGACAACATTATCGATCATTAACAGTATTTATTATTATCATTATTGTTATTAATCAAATCTTTGTCTCTTTGTTGCAAATATAATACATTATATAATATGAAAATGTTTCTTAACAAATAAAAATATGGATAACCATGGAGGCACATTTAATACTTCATCAAGTGACAACATTATCCATCATTAAAATTGTTTAATCATTATTATTAATCGAATACCTCGAATGCTGTCTCTTTCTTGCAAACATAATATGAAAATCAAATATATTATATGAAAATGTTTCTTAACAAATAAAAATATGGATAACCATGTAGGCACTTTTAATACTTCATCAAGTGACAACATTATCCATCATTAAAATTGTTTAATCATTATTATTAATCGAATACCTCGAATGTTGTCTCTTTCTTGCAAACATAATATGAAAATAAAATATATTATATGAAAATGTTTCTTAACAAATAAAAATATGAATAACCATGTAGGCACTTTTAATACTTCATCAAGTGACAACATTATCCATCATTAAAATTGTTTAATCATTATTATTAATCGAATACCTCGAATGTTGTCTCTTTCTTGCAAACATAATATGAAAATAAAATATATTATATGAAAATGTTTCTTAACAAATAAAAATATGAATAACCATGTAGGCACTTTTAATACTTCATCAAGTGACAACATTATCCATCATTAAAATTGTTTAATCATTATTATTAATCGAATACCTCGAATGTTGTCTCTTTCTTGCAAACATAATATGAAAATAAAATATATTATATGAAAATGTTTCTTAACAAATAAAAATATGAATAACCATGTAGGCACTTTTAATACTTCATCAAGTGACAACATTATCCATCATTAAAATTGTTTAATCATTATTATTAATCGAATACCTCGAATGTTGTCTCTTTCTTGCAAACATAATATGAAAATAAAATATATTATATAAAACGGTTTCTTAACAAATAAAACTATATAAGATCGTCAACATTAATCGTCCCTCGAATAAAGAACATCTTTATCGTTAAGTCTTCTCCATAACTACCTCGTTTTTTTTGGTTTTCCCTGAACATAAAGGAAGAAGGAAGGAAATAAAAAAACACAGCGTATCATGGTGAAGCAAAGCGGCCATCTTCACCATTGTCGCGGGGGGATAAAGTTGTCGCGTGTTGTTGGAAAATCACGAGGAAATCAGGGCGCAGAAGGGAGGAGGCGCCGAGACGTCTGGACGCCGGTTTACCGTCGGTTTATCGGCGTCGTCTTTCCCGCAGCCTCCGCAACACTTTGTCCTCCGCTTCTTTTTCTCTCTATATTTATCTCCTGCTTTTCATTCTCCCCTCTCTCCCCCCCCCCCCCCTTTGCTATTCCTACGATAGACCACGTCGTTCTCCTGTTTTCCTATTGATCCTTTTACCCACCAGTCTGTCTACAAGACGACTACAAAACCACTCTGCTTTAACCGTTTCCAGAATTCTTCCCGAATAGAGTTGCCTTACTTCGCGAATACACTTCCTCTATTAGGATATAATCTATAGATATAGTCCTCTTTCAATGAAGAATGTGTCTTCAAAGTGTTTTTTTTGGTTTTTTTAATGTCAAGCAGTACTTTGATAGCTTGGAATATTTCGAAAATTTGAATACACAGAATATTATTCAAAAAACCACTATACTGGTGTACCGTTCAGAAAGATGACGTAAGCGAAGGCCACTATAGTGACTTATAGTAGCTAACAGGTTAACACTGACGTGATTTATAATAATAGTTAGAAGAAGGATGAAAGGAGTCTCGATAATATGGGACACGTTATTTATGTGGAATTATAGAGTCGGAGGGTGGGAATCGCGTTAGTGGCATAACGCATTTTATTCCCCTAACAATTCCAGTTTTCTCAAAGTACAAGGTTGGTATGAACACATTGCCGGGGAAGAAAATGAAGAAAATGAAATTCCATCTGCCACCCAGTTGTAGTGCTCCGTGGTACGCTCTATGGTAACCCACGTGTGCATCATGCCAGAATGCTTCCGCACGCTATATGCTCGACAAATGTGAAATTTCATTCGAATTCGCATACCAACCTTGCGCAATTCGCATATCATATTAACACCCCTGGATAACTTCAAATATATACCAGACTTAATACTTTCGAATAATAAGAAGAAACTGTGTTCTACCGTGTTTCTGTTTCATCCGTCCTCTTGCGTGAGGAAGCGTATCTTTAATGTATGTTTATTAATATAGAACTAACGATAGTATACTCGGTTATATTTTTATGTTTGTGTATGTTTCATTAAAAATGTGGTTGAATCGGGTTGAATGGGATTGGATGCCAGATATAAATGAATTGAATTAATTGTGTCCATTATGCAACGTGAATCGCGGAAGGTTTCAATAAATTGAAGGTTGAACATCACAATAAATAGAATGTTGAAAATCTTCATAAATAGAACGTTGAAAATTTCAATAAATAGAACGTTGAGAATTTCAATAAATGGAACGTTAAAAATCTCAATAAATAGAACGTTGGAAATCTCAATAAATGGAATTTGAGTATCTCAACAAATGGAACGTTGAAAATTTCAATAAATGGAACGTTAAAAATCTCAATAAATAGATCGTTGAAAATCTCAATAAATAGAATGTTAAAAATCTCAACAAATGTAACGCTGAAAATTTTAATAAATGGAATGTTGAGAATCTCAATAAATAGAGCGTTGAAAATCTCAATAAAAGGAATGTTGAAAGTCTTAAAAGATGGAACGTTGAAAATTTAAATATTTATATTAAATACCATGGACCTACAATTTTGACCGCAGTAATAATTCTAATGTTAAGTTCCCCCACAAATATAACAAAAATGTGTCCATCAAGAATTTCAGTACCATATCGTCGAAATTAATTTCAAGCAAAAACTAACACGTGTCACTATTCGATACTAAAAAATAAACAAATATTAAAGAAAGACTTTCTCACGTAAAAAGCTGTACAAAATAGAAACACGACAGATCACAGTTCGTTCTTATTATTCCAAAGGCAAGAACCCTGTCTTCTTGAAATTCATTTATTCGCCGTCCCGTTCCGTTTGCGATTCAACGAATGCCATTTCCATCCGCGTCGTTATATTTCTTGTTTCCCCACATTTTTGCGGAACCGGTGACCGGTATGCGAAACACGAATCTGCTCGGTTGGTTGCCACGTCATGACTTCCGCGACGTGTGAACAACACACGGTGAGATTAAAATACTTTTCATCGCCGGCATATCAAGGAGTAGGACGCCGACGCCGACGCCGACGTCGTCCTCGTCCCTCGAGAAACGTATTTCATTTCCATACCAAACCGGAAACCCGGAAACGCGAAGAGGTCTCGGGATGAAAGAAAGAATGCGGGGGCAGATAGATGAGAGCGGTAAGAAGGATGAGATCGTGGTAGACGTGGAGATAAAAAATGGAGGACGATAACAATGGCGGATAAAGTAACTGATTAGAAAAAAAGCGTAGCCGAATAAACTGAACTAACGAAACAGAATAAAACAATTTGATTTTATTTTATATTACTATTTAAAGTTGTAATAATTTCAATATCTGTGCTGGCATGTTTAACTCTTTCCACTCAACAGGCGACTCTCGGTCGCCATCCGAGTTGCCGCGATAAGTGAAATTAATAATAAAGAATTGCGAGTGCAAAGGGTTAAAGAGTCGATGGATGTAAAAGTTATTATTTTTAATATTTATCGCGGTGGTTGTAAAAGAACAGTATTGAAACTCGGGATTGTTTGTTGCAGGTTTAAAGGACTTCGGTTTCTCGACGATAACAGGAGAGTACCAAGATGGCGGCTTTCGTGGCGAAACAGATGGTCGGAAACAAGCTCAATGCGGTTAAAGGTAAGGATTTCACATAAATGTTTTACCTCCGAGGTATTAATAATTCTAACGCGCCATGAGATTACATCGTATTTGAAAAAAACTTCTTTTTACCTCGCTGCAAAAATGAACTTTCAAATTTCAGTCCGGAGACTTTATTGTCTCTTGGAGTTTAGGAACTAGTTAAAGTTCTACACTTATTATCACTTTTGAGAATCTAGGATTATATCCTTATCGTTAGTCGAATTTTATAGTGGCTGCAGTTTTTATGTAATTTAAATTAAACTTCCTGAAAGGCAGAAATTAAATATAAAAGTTGTATTAAATATGATAGAGTCAATTACTAGAATTAAATAGCTCGATTATTAATTACAAACTCAATTTTATTTATGTGACTCTTTGGAACGCTGGAATCATGGAGCCACGTAAATTAAGAGCATTGAGTTGGATCGATTATTAATTACAAATTAAATTTCATTTATGTAATTCTTTAGAGTGCCGATGCATCGAGCCACGTAAATTGCGAGAATTAATTTTGATCGATTATTAATTATAAATTCAATTCTATTTGTGTAATTCTTTCGAATACTGGTTTCCATGTTGCTCATGTTTCGAGTCACATAAATGAAAGTAATTAAATTCGGGCGATCAGTAATGATGAATTAAATTTAGATTATGTAATTCTACGGAATGGTGGTGTATCGAATCAAGTATATTAAACATTAACATTAAATATTATATATTAATATTAAATATTAAAAGATTAAGTTTGATTGATTGGATTTTACGGAGGGATTCAGAATGTATAATTTCCGAATAGATGTTTCTCATGGAAGCCTTTATGGTTAATAGGACTTTACAAGGGAAGGGAAGATTTAATAATCGGCTGGCCAATTCGGGGATATCATTGCGAGGGAAACTTCGATAATAACAATAAACAGGGAATCCGGTAGTTTGCCGGGGTTATTTGGAATTTGCAATTCTCCGGGTATCCGATCGTTATCGCGATCACGAGGAACGGAAAATCGTGAAAAAGAAACTAATCTGAAAACGTCCGTGGAATTTCTTTTCTGAGTTACATGCTTTACGTACAGGGTGATTCACTAATAGTGCTTAAAAGATTCCCAGAATGATCAAAGTCAAATATAAATCTGTATCTAACTACAAATAGATTCCTTCGAACTTCATTAGTATATTCACCGGGTAATAATCGATCTATATCATCAGTTTAATCGAATACAATTACATCTTACTTTGTTGGAATTAATTATTAACGCTTACCACTCCCAACACTCCAGTCATTCTCTTATTTATTTCGTAATTTCAGGCAACTTTTACTGAATCACCCTGTACATGTTTCCGTGCCTTCCTTTCGGCGAAGCTTGTTTCGCGAAGACGTGACTCGTTGCGAATTTGTTTCGATCGGATACCTTCTTCTTTTCCGCTCGATTGCCTCGGAATGAAACGTTTCTTCGTTAATTCCTTTTCTTCCTTCGACTTCCACTGAAATGCCCCGGCTATCACGTGAATTAGTAAATTGTCCGTCAAGCTTGATAGTTCCTCTTATCGTGATTACACGTTCCAAGGAACTACGGAGTCATTTAAATGCGCAGTTTTTTACTTCCAACCACAGAGACTTAATTGATCTGTATTCTATCGAATCCTTTGAAACGTCGTGTTTCATGCCTGATGTTACTCGTGCTATTTTCAAAGTTCGATAAGTGGGAATAATAATCAGTGGAACGAGGGAAGGAATAATGTCGGATCATGTTTCCTCAGCGATTCCGGCATCATGAATTAATGGAATAGATACGGTTTTACGAAGCGCATTATCATCGTCGTTAAAAAGATCGATGAGAAAATGTGCCTCTCACGATGTCTTAATATTTCGTTTCTTTTATCAAGGCTTCTTCCTTTTTTTCCTGGCGATGATTTATGCAAACGAATAACAGGGAGAGCCAAAAGAATAAGTGACTGGGCTACGTTTTGACTTTCGACTTTTTTAAGGATTACTTCGCGGAACCTTCATTTCGCGGAGGGGACAAAATATCTCAATAATTCATCTACTTAATCTCAATATAGATAATGAACTCCATCTTCTGGTTCTCGTTGAGAAAGTAAATCTATATGAATTTATTATCAGATTATTGTACCGCGGAGGGTTCTAATTAGACGAGGCAAATTAGGAGGACCTTGAAAGTATATGACGAAATTATCGATCACCAGTATATTAGTGGGTCAAGAATAAATGTTTCAGTGGATCCTTCTTAGCTCCTCCCTTCAGAATTTACCGAATGGTATCAGCGGAAAGTTTACGGGCTAAAAACTTGAGTGATCCATTAATTACGTTCCATCTATCTACGTTCCTTTTTCCGCAATTAGTATACATTTCTAAAAAGCCTGGAACGTATGAGTATAACTCAAGGTAATTCGATTTTTTGCTACTAATTCGAGTGCATGAAAAGGGACGAATTGAAAATGAATTTGGTTCTTTGAATCTTTGTGTCCGAAACGAGTCTGGAATTTGAAATAATCCAATTTTTTCGGATTAATTTGAACGGAATAAAAATGGCATGAATTTGGGTCTTCGCGTCCGAAATGACTTCGAGTTGTCTTCCAAACTTTGGGATGAAAAATGCAAGGAGAAATTGCGAAAAGAAAGGCGGGTTGAACCCGTAGTTAGGTCCACGTGTCTCCGGTTGGCTCCGCAACCCGGTGGCAGGTTGAACGATGGGCCGCAATAAAACTTGTGTCATTAAGCGAGAGTTTTAGCTTCCGAGTGAAGCGGAAGGAGTCGGGGAAACGGGGGACCGATATCGCGGGGAATCCTAAATGGGAAAACGCGGGAAATGGGGACCTTCGTCAAACCGAGGGCTTCGACCTCGAATCTTTCCATGGTCCAACTGGCCGAGGGCCGTCACACGAAGGGAGGAAAGAAAAAGGGAGAAGATACAACTTAACTCGGTTGGACTCCATCAATCCATTCTCTTCCACGTTCGAGTACTTTCCCTTCCCGACGATACGATTCAAAAGCTAAATTCTTGCCCGTCTTTCGTTCCAAAAGTGGAATTCTTCTCCGACTTCCGTTCCAAAAGTGGAATTCTTCTCCGACTTCCGTTCCAAAAGTGGAATTCTTCTCCGACTTGCGTTCCAAACGTGGAATTCTTCTCCGACTTCCGTTCCAAAAGTAGAATTCTTCTCAGTCTTTCGTTCCAAAACTTGTCTTCTTCTCCATCTTTCATTTCAAAACTTGAATGCCTCTCCGCCTCTAAAGTCGTTCCTCTTCCCGACGTTCTCCACCTTGCCCTCTCCCTCCACCAATCATCTTCAAATCTTCCACTAATATTCCATCCTCGGCATTCCGCCATTTTAAAATATCCACTTTCCTGCCTTTCAATACGAGAAGTCGTATCAATCCGAAGTGCATCTTTCGAGCGATAGTGATCAATCTCGAAAATGCCATGGAAATGGATGAAATCCCTGAAAGCTTGCAAACAAATTCTAACGGAAACAATTCGTAAATTGGATGAACTGCATGGCCGAAACAACTAATCATTCCTTTACGTATCGCGCGAACTAATTCCGCAGGGAACAGTTAGCGAAATGATGATGGTTTGCCAGCGTTGACGTAAGTAAATGGGAAACGAGAAGTCGAAGTTTCCGAGTGGCACGGAAACCATTTGGTTTGTTCCTGGGTGTGCAATGGTTTCGGTAGGAAATGCGGTGGGTAACTTTCGTCAGGTTCCAAAAGGGCTTGGACGAATCGGGTAGCAATTAGTCGATGACCTCGATATGTTCCGTCTCTGTTCATCCCCGTCGCACATCCATTTATCTATCCTTCTCCCACTTCCTCCACGTGGCAACCATATTTATATACGTAGAACGAGAGCGCGTGTAAACAAAAGGACCAATACGTGCGGAAGGTTGAAAGAAAGTTGCAGCACGGTTTGCCGAGAGTCATCCTATTCATCGAACTTCTCTCGCCTCTGTGTAAGTGATGGGCTTTGTATGTGCACGTAAGTGTGTGCGAATGTGTGCGAATGTGTGCAGGTGTGTCCTCGAAGGCACGCGTGGGAGTAGAAAAGATAGGAGAATCCATCCAAGGATAGAAATTAAAGAGACAGAGGCCATGTTGTGGAAAAGCGAAGGGAGATAGATCCAGAGAGAGAGAGAGAGAGAGAGGAGTTCAGAGACTCGATTGAAACCGGCAACCGTTCAATGAAAGCTCACGGAGGTTTTGCAAACCGAGTCGCATTTAGAACTTCGACTTCTATCTTTGTCTTCCTTCCGCTTCCCGTTTCCCTTCGTTTTTTTTTCAACTCGCGTCCTCGAGAATCCCTGATTTTTCGTTGGTGCGGCCGGTTAATTGAAATCCTACGGATCGATCGACCACGACCTATGCCACTGTGCGGTCACCCACTGGGACGTAATGGCTTCGCTCTTCATCGGCTTTAAATCTAATCCTACTCTGTTTTCCCAGTTTCTTTGTTTACTTGCGGTTCCTGTGTACTTGGTGGAAGAACCTCTGTGTATTATGAAAGGTATTTTCATCCACGTAATTCGAAAGCTGAGGAAATTATTGTTTACTAGCGGTTTGTGTAGATTTAGAGGAGTCGGTGTCTATTGTGAAGGGAATTTTGAGCCATGGAATATGAGAGAGGAAGAAATTGTTAGAATTTCGAAGTCGCCAATTGTGGTCCTAGTGGTCCAAATCGATGGTATATGATGCCTAATGATGTTCTAGGACCGATTTGGGTCGAAAGAAGTGGATTAAAAATTTTTTCGGTCGAAAAACTGGTCGACCCAAAATCGCAAAAATGTGAAGGGGTATACCTTCAAAAATTGTCAAAAATTAAAAGTCGCCAAAATCGCTCCTACGTGGCCCAAATCGATGGTATATGATGCCTAATGATGTTCTATGACCGATTTGGGTCGAAAGAAGTGGATTAAAAAAATTTTCGGTCGAAAAATGGGTCGACCGAAAATCGCAAAAATGTGAAGGGGTATACCTTCAAAAATTGTAAAAAAATCAAAGTCGCTAATTTCACTCCTGAATGGCCTAAATCGATGGTATATGATGCCTAATGATGTCGTAGGACCGATTTGGGTCGAAAGAAGTGGATTAAAAAATTTTTCGGTCGAAAAACTGGTCGACCCCAAATCGTAAAAATGTGAAGGGGTATACCTTCAAAAATTCTAAAAAATTGAAAGTCGCCAAAATCGCTCCTAGACCATCCAAATCGATGGTATATGATGTATAAACATATTCTAGGACGATTTCTGGTGGGAAGAAGTGGTTAAAAAATTTTTTTTAGCCAAAAATGGGTCATTTCCAAATCGCAAAAATGTGAAGGGGTATACCTTCAAAAATTCTCAAAAATTAAAAGTCGCCAAAATAAATTCTAGACCGTCCAAATCGATGGTATATGATGTATAAACATATTCTATGTTGATTTTGGGTCGGAAGAAGTGGTTAAAAAATTTGTTTGAGCCAAAAATGGGTCATTTCCAAATCGCAAAAATGTGAAGGGGTATACCTTCAAAAATTGTCAAAAAATGAAAGTCGCCAAAATCACTCCTACATGGCCCAAATCGATGGTATATGATGCCTAATGATGTTCTAGGACCGAATTGGGTCGAAAGAAGTGGTTTAAAAATTTTTTCGGGCGAAAAATGGGTCGACCAAAAATCGCAAAAATCTGAAGGGGTATACCTTCAAAAATTGTCAAAAAATCAAAGTCGCCAAAATCGCTCCTACATGGCCTAAATCGATGGTATATGATGCCTAATGATGTTCTAGAATGATTTTGGGTCGAAAGAAGTGGATTAAAAATTTTGTTGGTCGAAAAACTGGTCGACCAAAAATCGCAAAAATGTGAAACCGATAGAAACATACAGAAAGCTATATCAATACTCGAATCTGTGCCTATTAGGAAATAAATTTTCAGTCACACAATTCTAAATCGGAAAAAATCATTGTGGAAATATCTATCGTCACTTGCTCGTTACCCACGCGATATGGACTCACAGTGGTCAAATAATGGTTAACTCGTGTACGTACATGTTATTAAAACATGATTTTGATTTATTTCCTATACACTCGTTGATGTTCCCGACTACAGAATGACGTTTAATTATTTCATTCGGTTTTCTGCTCGCGTCAGACATGTCAGGATTTAATTTACCGAATTCACGAGGATGTATTCCGCTGTGATCTGGCATTGACGGTAAATTGAAAAATCATATACGCGCTTCGAAACGTAATGTGTTAGCCAAATAAATAGTAATCGGGCTGCTTTTAATCATCGATTTCCATCTGTTTCCCGGAAAACGAGTTCCATCGGTTTTCCGTGGAAGTTACTCTACAAACGGAGATTGCATTCTATGACTACCAGTTGTATTACACCTTTCTGAATTCTCATAGAGCGCATAGTCATTTATTTACAAATAACTCACCCCTTTACTACAGGAAGTGTGCCAAATAAAGATAGAACAAATATAATTACTAGTCTTTACAAAACGTGTTGAATTCGCACAGATTTAATATTGATATCCACGTAAAAGTAATCCTTGTGCAGCGCGGTTTCGATATAACGCGTTTCTTGTACAACGCGGATTCTATATAACGCGGATCTTCTGCAACGCGGCTTCGATATAACGCGGTTCTTCTACCACTTGGTTTCGATATAACGCGGTTCTTCTACCACTTGGTTTCGATATAACGCGGTTCTTGTAGACCGCGGCTTCGATATAACACGGTTCACAAATTGTGGCGATCCTCCTATAACGCGGCACTTATACAATGCGACTTCGATATAACACGTGTATGTAATCCGAGTCCTATATAACGCGATTTTTATACAGCAATCTTTCTTTAGAACCTAATTCCCGCGTTGTACGAGAGTTACCTGTATTTGATTTTAATTTTTGATCGACGCATTTGTTATTCATTGTTACGTATTCAGATACATCTGTTAGCCGTAGAGTCGAATAACGAGCGCGTAATGTAATCGCATTTTAATTCGATAACATTTAATTCCTCTCTCGACGTATCTCTTGTGCGACCGAGAACACGTCCTCTATTTCATCATTTTTCATTGAGCCGCAATTTTCATTCTTGCAAATGACGTGCCGCTGACAATGTTGTTTTACGAATGATTAATCACTCGATCCCACTCGACGAATACATTATTCTTCGATACTCGGCCCTACCGGAATAATTCTATCGAATCACTCGAACGTGTCGGACAATCTCGTTGACGCAATTAATATTGGAACTAACGAACATATACTTGGTTATATTTATACCTTTATTTATATATAAATTATGGCTAAAGGATGTTAGTTGATTAATGGAATCAATTATGCGCATTATGTATATAAAGTAAAGTATAATATATCTTGAACAACGCACCCTTGTATATTCGTATAATTTTAGTAAAAATTGGAGACCAGTCGTTTCGACTGCTTTGGTAGTTCTAGTGTTAAAGTTTACAAATATTAATTAAATCACAGTGGTTTGAGGAATTACTTTAATTTGATATACAATATAATATTCTCAATTAAAGTGGAAAAATATTGATTCTACGGGAAAAATATTTCGAAAATAGCAGTGAACTTCGAAATTGGTTTAATTCGATATGCGATGTAATACAATATTTGTAATTCAATATTCGATTAAAGTAGGGCAATATCAGTTCTAGTATTATTGGCTCTACTGGACAAATATATATTTAATTTAATATATATAATTATACAATAATTATATAATATAATAATACATAATTTAATTTAATTTATTAACGGGTATTCAACCTTGACGATATAATATATTCGATTAAATTAGGGAAATATTGATTCTAATATTAGTTTAAAAATATGAATAAAATCGCAGTGGTCTTCGGAATTGCTTTAACTCAGTATATACAAACACATAACGACATAATATATTCGATTAAAGTAGGGAAATATTGATTCGCGCGAACAATGACACGAACAACGTAGTCCGATAGGAGAACATGGATATCAACGCGCAACGAGGAGATTAGCATTTAGTCGACAAACCTGGTTGTTCATCGATATTGCCGCGTGACAAACAATCCTCCCAATTAATTATGCAGCTCGTGATTTATTTGAGGGGCGGTTTAGGCATTTCAACGAGCTGCCATGACACCGCAGCTGGTTCCCTGTCGTCGACAGGAATGTACTTTGCTAAACAATATACGATTCCAAATCTCCTTGCGTCTCGTTCTAATAAATCACTCCGATTTTTATTGAATTCCCTCCCATTTTTAATCAACCCCCTTATAACTCCATATAACTTTGAAGTCACATACTCATCTATTCATATCGTTCATTTCATTTCATTCTTTCGTTGCAATAATAATTATAAAAGTATTATAATTTTATGTACATAACGTAAATAATTCAATCCATTAATTACTTTAATTCCTCCAGGCATGATTAATATATAAATAAATGTGTAAGCATAACTGAGTATATCGGTAGTTCGAGGGTTAAGAAAGCTTTTACGGAAGATATTTTTCAAGATTTGTTTGCGTTGATCAAAATAGATCGAAAAGTGAGAGTAATGGCGGGCGGAAGGGAGTTGACGCGGAAGTTAATTTAAATCAGAGGAAGATCAGTCATTCGGTGAGGTCGCGGTATCACAGGAACAGGACTGAACAGAATGGAACAGAATGGAACAGAACGGAACAGAACGGAACAGAACGGAACAGAACGGAACAGAACGGAACCGGTATTGCGGCACCGTTGCAGCTCTGGCCAATTTCGACCGCACGCTGGATGCGCCATAGTTTGGGTTTTGGTGCAGCCGAAATCCAATCTCGAGTTCACCGAGGATAATTGATGTAATGATGTCAAACTCCCTGGTGTAGAATCTGCAGCAGGCTTTCGGGTTTCTGGACTGCTAATTACTTTTTTCATCGCTTAATCCCACTGGCCTATTTACCACCAAATTATTACGCGCTTCGGCACCGCCATCACATTCCCGTATTTGTACAAGTATGCTAATGAATTAAACGACCCGAGTACCACCGAAATATTCACGATAATTATCGTGATTTACTTCCGGACACACGAGTCACTGAAACGCGTAGACTTTAACTGTTATTATTATTTACTTATTACAAGTAACTCATTAGAATCGCCATCTTATCAGTTTGCAGACTTCCTGACAGTAATTTTGACACATGAAAACCGCCATTGATATCGATACTCTTCTTTTCGCGATAATCGCAAGGTGGTCTGTTAAGTATTCTATCTCTCACGAAAGCATCTTTCTAAAAAACTTGAAAAAGTGATTTTTGGAAATATTTATCGTGTCGAAAGTAAACGAGGAGGTAAAGTAATAATTGCCAAATTTGTAATTCGACCGATGAACGCAGATAGCTCTTCTTCTTTCTTTCTTACAGAAAGGTCGGTGTCCCTTGAAATCCAATTAATTGCGAGTTCTATTATTCGCTATTACCACGGAACGTTTTGTATTAGAATTCAGCGAATCCCGTGTATCGCGGCGATCACGCGCGAAATATGATACATAAATCATCGTGCGAGTTATCGTCGGGAAGTTAGGGGTAGATGGGGGTAGATGGGCGAGTAGATATAAGGGCTAGTTACAAGGATGTTTAGGGGCTGATTCGGCAAACCCCGATGCGGTGGTCGCCTTAACCCTGCCACAGATCCTTTAAGCTCCATTAGCGACTTTGTGGCCTAACCCTCGGCTAAACGCACGTGCATGCGCCCGAATGTCATCTAAATTGGAAACACCGCCGATCTGATCTTCGTTACGTGACCAGGTTGCAAAACCCGCCGCCATATTCGCCATATTGCCAACGAAACCAAAATGGATTTACTTTACTTCGACGTGGGGAACTTCCCCAAAGAAAGAAATAAGTTCGTAAATCGTGTAAAGAATACCTGACGTAGAACCGCTTGGTTTGGAATTTAATCGATGACAACGTGAGCCATAAAAGTATATATCATTTTTGAGTAATTAATTGTGGACAATCTTTGAGAAATAAAATACAGGTAACCCCTTTGACGTTTCTATAACGCGGGAGTTAGATTCCAGAGAAAGTGCGCGTTAATGAAAATCGCGTTATAAAAATCGTGTTGTTTGAGACTAGGATTATATACACGCGTATATCGAAGTCGCGTTGTATCAGTGCGGCGTTATACGAGGATCGACAGAATTTGTGAACCGAGTTATATCGAAACCACGTTGTATGAGTACCGCGGTGTACGAGGATCGCCACAATTTGTGAATCGCGTTATGTCGAAACCACTTTTTATAAGTACGGCGTTGTACGAGGATCGCCACAAATTGTGAACCGCGTTATATCGAAACTGCGTTGTACGAGGATCGCCACAATTTGTGAATCTCGTTATATCGAAACCGGGTTGTACGAGGATCGCTACAATTGGTGAACCGCGTTGTACAAAGTTTATCTGTACAATAAGATAACCAGTGACGTCCACTAGTTACACCAATAGCATCGATGCACGCAACGTTGGCTACACTGAACTGAATCATTAATAATACCCATCGTATTGTATTCCGCATTTGTTGCTGGAATCGAAACAATGCAGGGAAATTTGCGTATCATTTCAGTGATTTATAATACACGCGATAATTATCTTCGTAACACGCCGCTGTAAAATATTACATTATCGGCCATATATTTCGATGTCCTTCCTTCCTCCCAACAGCTATTTTATTGTTAACATCCTATTATGCGAGTGTTTATACCGCGTCGTAATCGACGTTTGTCACATTTGCCTCCCTTCTTTGTTTAATTTATTGGGACGCATTTTGATGCGTTCACCAAATGTTTCTTGACCGGAATAGATCGGGAATGATTTCCTTTTAATGCCGGCCGCCATTGGCGGAAAGTAAATACTCAGTTTACATTGTCTTCGTATTTACTTTATGGCCGAATGCGAAACATGCTTCTGGCACTACGATAATTCCAGATTTTTTATTTGGACGCGATATTTATTTATAATAGTTGCATTATAAATTATAAATATCGGAGGGTTTTCAAATTAATCACCGATTCGAAGAAACCTTTTCGAGGATCTTCGAATTGTTTCGCAAGGGATAGAAACCTCGCGATCCTCTTTTTTTCGTAGACATAATTAAGCAAGTTTCGGTTTAATTACAGGTCTGTACAGTTGTCCGATTTCGCTCGTTTCATCCTGTTATTAAACTCCCTTCTTAATTCTTTAATTCGGACTCGTGCTTTTCTTTCCGGATACTCGGTGATCTTTCTTAGAATCTAATTAATTACGAGTTCAATTACTCACCATTTCAAAGAAATTTTTCGTGAAAAATCTTCTCGGTAAAGAATTAAATTATTCGTCGTATTTCTTAAATAATTCAATATACACCCAATTCTGTGTTTACACGAAATTTGTACCAAAATATATCAAAAGTTAAAGTAAAATTCTTTTTTTTAACAAATAATAAAATGGAATTTCTAAAATTACCAAAGAGGCAGTTTAATTTTTTACACGTATTCTTTGAGAACATGTCTATCTTGTAAAAACAAAATTGGATGTATTCAAGAATATACAAATAAATAATCATATAAACAGAATACTAGAATAAATATATATATATATATATATATATATATATATATATCAATTTAATAAATAATACAAATCACAGAATAATATAACTCGATCGGCAGCAATTGTTCTCTCTCGAATGGATTTACAACGTTTGCATTAAAGTTTGTCCCCCGTTTGAAATATTAAGGTTCAAAGCATTATTCCGATGAATTCCGGTTCTTTGCTCGGTGCAGCAAAAATTGCATCGATTCCGAGCTTTTAATGGAATCCGTATGGATTCACAAACCGAGGAGAAAAATTCTCGAGGGTGGCCTAAAAAACTGGCCCAGTATTTCGGGCTCGAGGTTTTTTCGCGGTCGGACGCGCTCTCTGAACATATTGATCGAGCTTCGGGGCTTTAAACTACCTAGAAAACACAGATTCATTCCACAGCGTATTGTCGATTAAATAGAAATAATTGCATTGCAATTAACGAGTAGAATTACAAGAAAACAAATATTCGAGTGATGTGCACGGTACAATAAATATAAAAAGCACAGTTTTCCCGCTAATTTTGCAAATGATCTATGACACTGTTTATCTATGCACCTTGCAATTAAAATTAAGTTATAGTAATCAGTAGTTTATTAATTGGTCCAATAATAATTTCTAGGTGAAACACATAGAAATTAAAATTAAAATTAAAATCTGACATGGATATTGAAAGGTGTTGACAATAAATAGATTTTCCATGAGAAGACTACATCAATTTCTAACCTAAAAATCGGTTAATTGCAGTTTTCGAAACGGAGAGGTAGATGCGCGGTCGCGCTGCGCGGCAGGCGATCGGTGGAGCGCGAGAATAATTATCATAAATTATCGAAAATACAGGATTAACGTCGTCGGATTATATGTGACTAAATTATATTCACTTGCTAAACACGCGAAAGGATTAAACCCTTGCATTATCTATCGACGCAATTAACATACCAGTAATACTACGATCGTTAATCTACGATAGTCGATCACCATAAAATTCATTTAATTAAATTCGCCCGGCTAGAACGAAATCGTCGGGTAATCGCGATCGCTGTAATTCGTTTAATGCCAAAATCTAGTTATGGATTAGCATAATCTGTATTCACCGTCTATAGAAATTCGGAATAATCAATGTTTCTCATCCTTCCGCGAATTTCATTCCCACCGTTTTAATACCGCCAATTACCGGCAGTTGTAAGCGTAAGCCTTTTAAACATGAATCGAAACATTTTATACAGCGCTGTTCAGCTTCCGCCGGAAAGTAGAGTATTTTATTCGCGATGGAAATTCGTCGGAAGTCCGATGAAATATGCAACGAATTATGAAAATAATAATTGCGACACCGTCGGTGATTAACCATATATTAAACATGGTGATGCTCATTTGGGGAGTTTTTTGCGCGGGAAGTTGGGCGCCATCTTTAGGTTGGTAGTCATGCTTATTCTTCGTCGCTGCTGTCCGAGGTCTGGAGGTGTGAAGCTTGTGCATCAGTGTTAACAGTTAATTGTTACTTGTTGTTAATTAATTGAGTTATTGTGTACAATTTCGTGTGAAAACAGAAGATATGTCAGGTTTCCAACATCTGATTATATGAAAACGCAGTAAGTTATAGAAATAAGTATATAATTTCCAATTCTATTCTACTGTTTTCTTTCAATGTCTTCGGAGAATATTGAATGGCTTTTTATCGTCAAGATTGGTTTTATTTTGCCAAAAAGACGATGGTATTATATATTACATAATTCGTATATTATTCATAAATCTGTTTAATGTACCTCGCTCAAAGTTTGCTCCAAATTCGGAATCACGGCAAATATTCTGGGCACCGGAAAGTAATAAATTATTTTCCACATACTTTACGAAACTCCATTTACTTCCTCATATTAAACATTATTCTATTAGATAACCCCCATCGTTATCTATGAATCTTGACACAGATCCACCAGTAGTATAATTCCCGTTTCGAAAAAATCAAATCTCGAACTTTCGATGCGAGAAAAATTCTCCACTCTCGAAATGATTACTCTTTTCATTCTCTGTATTGGTCAATAAACTTAAAAAATAGCCGTGGATTGTAAAAAATCTGTTAGTTAATAGGTTAATGTAGTTCGTCGAACAAATGATCTATTCGGTAGTCGGGGAAGGAAAAGTTTTGGACAAAGCGAAGAATGGGTGATCTCGTTTTCCGACGTCCGAGTTATGCTCGAATATTTCCTTGTAACGAGCCGAGGGCGCATTATGGCCGAGCCGCGTACCCGTTTCACGTTATTTAATTAAATCCCGGTTCGTGGCTCGAGGAACTTCCCTCGATAGTTCGAAACAGTTTGTAACCACGTTTACCGTCTACCATCGGACATTTCGCGGCTAGGAACGATCCACGTGCCGCGTTTCCCAGCATTCGTAACGGCACCGAAATGTTCGAGGAACCGATCTCATCGGAGAAATGCGATTAACCGATTGATTTTACATCGTACGCTGCCAACCAGGTTTCCCACCCTGTAAAAAAGTCATACATTTACGAGCACCGAGAAAGAAACTTTCATTCGTGCCGTGAATTGTCGAACGAATAGAATACAAACATGTATCCCTAGATGGAATAATCACCTTTCTACTTTCTACTTTTACCGGCTTTTCTGTATTAATATACTCGAATCCGAAAAATAGGTTCGCGGGTTTTTGTATCGCAGTTTACGACAGTTTTCTATGAATTTCAAAAAATAGCAGGAGATGAAAAAGATATATTTTTTAATGGACTCGAATCAACTCGAAGTTGTCAGATCTCGTGAAAAGGTAATCGGATTTTCGGATTCCAGTTTACGGCACTGTTCTATGAATTCGATAAAATGTTATTAGATAAAAAAATATATTTTTTTTAATAGACTCGAATCAAGTCGAATTTATCAGATTTCGTGAAAAGCTCCGGGGATTTTGGCGTCGTAGTTTACGGCACTGTTCCATGAATTAAAAAGAAATACTAGTTAAAAAAATATTACTAGATAAATCGTATCGAGTCCAATGCGAGATACACAAACATTCGCTCAAAGAATTTCGCTCGTTTTTGGAAAAAAATTCTCTTTGACCGCGCTATTTTCTCGCGCCGACCACGGAACGAGTTTTATTTCAGTATCCTTGAAATACATTATTTTTTGTATTTCGGTGGAACGCGGATACCGTTTAAGACGAATTACGCTAATTATTCCGGCGGTATTACTTTGATAAGAATAAGTTCCCGATAAAGTTTTCCAATGCATCGGTAAGCGGAGAGTGGTTTAAATGGCGGCGGCAAACGAATGGAAATTACGTTAAAGTTAAATTGGAAAATAAGGAGAATTAAAATGGGGCAAATTCGGGGATGAAATTACGGTGAGAAATGTTAATGAAAGCCGTCCCGTTCGCGATGAGGGTGGAACTTTTTCAGGTTTTATTCGTCACCCTTAACAAACGGCAACGAACGTCCCTTGGTCTTCCTCTCGCCTTTCCTGGAATTGTGGAATTTACTAAATTAGTTCCGCGCCATCGCCAAAAGAATGTCGAACATTAGACGGAATTTAACCTCGAAGGAAGATAAATTTCCTTTGCGCTTTTTTCAAGCTTTCTCTCCGCCAGCTTGTTTAAATCATTTGATTCGTTCAACTGGCATGAAACTAACAAACTATGAATAATTTCAAGGAAACTCGTTTAATATAATCAGCTGCTTTCTCTCGAATTAAAAACATTACGAGATAATATTCGTAGAATTAAACGATACAATATTATTCATTGTGAGATAAGAATTTCAAACACCATTTATTTCAACAAATATGTTTTAGCCAGCTTGTTTAAACAATTTGAACCGTTCAACTGGCATGAAACTAACAAAATATGAATAACTTCAAGGAAACTCGTTTAATATAATCAGCTGCTTTCTCTTGAATTAAAAAAATGACGAGATAATATTCGTAGAATTAAAGAATAAAATATTATTCATTGTGACATAAGAATTTCAAACATCATTTCTTTCAGCAAGTATTATTAATTAGTTTATAAAACGAACAAACAACAATTCATAGTCTGAATTAATTACTAAATTGATTACTGTGGATTAAAATACATATTTTGTATAAGCTTTATTTTTACGAATCGCGATCAGACTAATTTCAATGTTTTATTGAACTAGTTTGAAGTAGTCCGGAAATTAATTTTCTCGATCATAATGAGACAAACGAGTCCGTGAACTAATAAACGCATTAAACCGCTTATTCTTTATTGTCCCTTTGCGAGAGTCGATCGGTTGGCGGCCATTAATGTTACAAAGCTAACTCGTAAAATAATTGTAAATGTTCATGCCGTTGCTTGCGTGTACTGCACTTGTAATTAGGCTAATTGCAGTAACTACAATTATCTCCCTGAAATTCAATACTGACACGATCGATAGCTTCGAGTGCTTTAGTTACAGATATGTTCAGTGATAGGTTGGAAGTAGTGAACGACGAAACTGATAAACAATAAATAAGAATCCAGGATTTAGATGTATATTTATTATTTCAAGTTGTATACATAATATACATTTTCTCGATGCGCTCGTTTTATATTTAAATATGTTATATTATAAATCCGTATTACAGTTAAATATAAAATTCACTTTATATTTAAATATAAGAAATTCGCATTATATTTGAGTATAAAAGTTCACTTTATATTTAAATGTGAAAATCCGTGTAATGTTTGAATCCAGGATAATTATTTGAAGTTACAGATTAAATTTGACCTGCATTCGCTTAATTTGTTTCTTTCGCAGCCTTCGAAATTCAAAATCTAAAATTCAAACTGTTGGTTTGCCGATCGAAGTTGAATATTCGCCGATCGAAGTAGAATATTTACCGATCAAAGTAAAATATACACCGCTCGAAGTAGAATATTCGCCGATCGAAGTAGAATATTTACCGATCAAAGTAAAATATTCACCGATCGAAGTAGAAATAATTTGCACGTCCGGTTGGTTGTACATATGTTTAAGTGGAACAGCCACGATTATGCTAATTGCCGTAGCTGCAATCACTCTCTCAGTGACAGTGTTCTCTCCGGCGAATCGATCGGCAAAGTTCCGCAGCTGCGGAGCTACTACGAACGAGCTAGCATTAATTAATCGCTCGCTGCTAATTCGCCCGGCTCATTTGCATGGCGATATAATTGCGAACACGAGAACACGAGATCGCCCAATAAAATGTCGAATTTGGATAACATCGCGATCATATTTGCATCTTCTTTTACGCGAGTCAATATTAATTACTTTATTTATCGAGTTTGAGTGATGCACGTTATTTTGGAAGTCAATTCGGCCAGTAGATTTAAATACGTAAATAGTCGGCACAAGAAACTGATTTTTCTCGAATGCTTTAACTCAAACAGGAACATGAATAATTATTTATTTTCATAGATAATTATTTGTTCCTGTATTAATAGTTAGTAAACAATTAATAAAGAACTAGGGCTATATTTGCATAGGTGAATTATTATTGGTTAATCGAACGAGAGTGAAAGTGCATGTGGGCTTGTGATGTAAGAATAAACGGTATTCTCGTCGACGAGGGTCTACGAAAATTGATTTAGTGGCGGGATAGTAACAAACTGTCGACAGATTTTGAGTTAAATAGTTCATCGTTGCGTAAATTGCCTCGACCACATATCCCGGGGCACCGTATGTTGGTTTAACCGACGAGTCGGCCGGAACTTCCTTTCTCCCTTAACGGGTCAATGAACCAACGTCGAGTAAGGATCCCGTGCATGCATAATCTCCATTTCTAACCTCGATTCCTCTGCTAATAGCGATTGCCTCTAGATTAAGCGCTCGATCGAGCTAGATTCGTCGATGAGAAAGACAAACCGAGTTCGATCAAACGATACATCGGCATCGATTATGTAGGGATCGTGGTGGATTTTGATCGTTGAGTGAAACGAGATGGGTTTACGCGGTTTACGTGAATGAATTTATGGGTATGGTTTGTTTACGAGTATAGAACTACAACTGTGGAACGCTCCGACTGTAGAACGCTCCGACTGTAAAACGCTAGGACTGTAAAACGCTGCGACTGTAGAAATATGACTGTAGAACGCTCCGATTATAGAACGCTCCGACTATAGAACGCTCCGACTATAGAACGCTCCGACTATAGAACGCTCCGACTGTAAAACGCTACGACAGTAAAACGTTAGGACTGTAGAACTATGACTGTAGAACGCTAGGACTATAGAACGCTCCGACTGTAGAACGCTAGGACTGTAAAACGTTGCGACTGTAAAACGCTGCGACTGTAAAACGCTGCGACTGTAGAACTATGACTGTAGAACGCTAGGACTATAGAACGCTCCGATTATAGAACGCTCCGACTATAGAACGCTCCGACTATAGAACGCTCCGATTATAGAACGCTCCGACTGTAAAACGCTACGACAGTAAAACGTTAGGACTGTAGAACTATGACTGTAGAACGCTAGGACTATAGAACGCTCCCACTATAGAACGCTCCGACTGTAGAACGCTAGGACTGTAAAACGTTGCGACTGTAAACCGCTACGACTGTGGAACTACGATTGTAGAACATTCAATTACATCGTTCCTCGATGCACCCCAAAGAAACGAATGCCATTCTTCGGCCACATAATTCTACCCGAAGAAAATGAATCCACCAACGATAAGATCTTTCGTTTACTCCACGTCTGGAGTTTCTCAGGGTACAACGATTCGTATCGTCAAGTCTTATTGCATCACAAGTTCCATATTCGTAAGATGAAAAACACGATCCAGTACTGGCGATGCCCGCCTCCCTGGTTTCCCGATGTCTATTTATCCCGGTTATATCATACCGGGAACGTAATTTTGGTCCTCGGTGAAATATCATCTCTTTCGCGTGCCATTCTCACCCTTTCGCCTTGAAGCCCTCTTTCCACGGGTTTCCATGAACTATATTAAGGATTCCAGGGGTGAAGGAGACCAGAGGACTGGATATGTCCTTTCTCCTTTCACCGGGAAAATTCTATCCCTCCATCCACCGTTGCGGCTTCCAACGACTCGGCAAATGCACTGTCCTCGCGTTAAATGAGCATTCAACGCATTCAATTCCATCGTCTTTCTGCGCCGGCCGGAAAAATGCCCTCGTTTCCGGCGTTCCAACCACTCGACGGTGTGTGTGCATGACGCTTTATTAACTTTGAATTGGCACCGTGGAATAGAATTTCTGGCAGGCCTCTTTGCTCGGGCGAATTAAAACCAGCCAGGGATTTCGAATCGTTCTTAGAAAATAAGGAAATAAGGAAACGAGGTAGACGAAAGGTGGCCGGTTCGAGAAGTGGTCTTCTGGCAAATTGCTTCGACCCCTTCGTCTGTCTGTCTGTCTCGCGGAGAACAATTACTTCCGTGTCATGGATCCTTGCCGATCGTGAATAGTCCTTGCTATCCCATTTCTCCTTTAGGAATACCAACGAATACCTTAGAACCTTAAAGAATTAGATTGAACCAATAAAAAATATTCCTCCAGTTTCCTTTAGTGTCTAAAAGAATAAAAATTTTGATTAGTAAACTGTTTATTTCAATTAAAAAGCTAGTTTTTCTTTCTCTTTGAATAATCCGAAATATTCATATTACTCGATCTAATAATATTGAGCTCATAAAATATAAAGGTTCAAACAACATATTTATTGTATCTTGTGGGAATCCTTTTTTCTGAAATAAGTAAATAAACAAATAAATAAAGACACGGCGCTTATCGTTTGTTCAAAGTCCGCGTAAAAATACGGCCCATCATAATCCATCGAATTATATTAAAATCAAGAGCAGTCGGCAGAAGAGAAAGGAACGGAGAACAAACACGGAACTCATGACTTTAAAGTGGCAGGTGGTTTCGGAGATTCATAGACATCGTTTCTGAGAATTTCCACTCGGGATAAAAAAACCGCTTGAAAATGGAAATCCATTCGTCAACATGGTAATTCTTCTAAGAGAGGTTTCCTCGTTTGGAATACCGTGGTGGCTAATAGACTATCGTTTGCAGACACCCCTTCGCCGAGGTTTCAACCCTTATTTTCCAACCACTTCGTCTTCCACGTACTACGAGTGTCAATATTTAATTCTTTACTACCGCCCGTAATTAAAACCGACTACCACTAATTTCATAATCCCCTTTTCCGTCCTCTTCAAAAATATCATCCGAAATAATATTCTCGCCGGGGCAGGCGAGAATTAAAACATCTTTGTCCACGCGATTTCGGAGTATTTTAATAAAAGTTATTCGGGAATTATTAGCGACAAACTTTATCGAATTCGATACTCCAAGTTTCCAAGTGCTTCCATTATTTCTTTCATTCCTTTATGTTCCACCAACACGGTAATATTATAAAATATTTCTCGGCAAAGTAGAAAAGAAAGTTTCCCGGAGGACTGCATTAGCGAGAGTCTGATTATTTTCTTTCGGTGAACGAGTTTTTCGAAGTGGAATTTTTTCGCCCAGCCAACTCGAGTTTTTGGTATTGTTGCCTTATTAATGCATCGGATCGACTTCCTGCCATCGAGATACTTCCTTCTTCCTCCATTCTCGATTAATGTTTGCGTTTCTTCGTTTCGCACAAAGTTTGCGCGGGGAACAATGCATGAAATGCTTCCGTTACTCGTTGTATTACGAGCCATGAGATTCGCGAGAATTTGGTTCCGGCTGAATCATCCCTAACTTTTCCAACCCCCTTTCCTCGCCTTTCCTTCTTATTTCCCTCTCGAAGCCCCCCTTTTGTTTCTTCTTCCTCTCGTGACTCTCTTCTCCCTTATCACTCTTATCTCGCACGCGATAGAAACTTTTCTAACGGACTACAATCGGGATTTTATTATCGGGATTAAAGAGTATATTATAATTAGGTGGCTTATTTTGTACGGGACATAATGTATTATTAATTATTAGAATGATTAGAATAATAATAAATGTATTGTTCGGTCGATATCATCATAAATAATAACTATTGACGGAGGTAATTATCGTGTACCACGTACACATGACAAAGGTTAGTTGAGCAATCAGGATTGGATAGCGGAGCCTAATTAATCGTATCCGTATTTGGAATTGCTTTGATTGGGTTTCAAAGCACAATATTTGCAGCGAGATGGTGGATAATCGTATCTTGTCAAATTGAATAATTATATTCGGTTACATTGTAAAGATCAATATTGTTTCACTATACTTGTAATTATATCTAATCATGGTTTGCGCTGTGATTGTTACATACATTGTTATATTATCGAGTGTTACGTGATTTCGGAACATCCCAAATGAAGTAGCAATGTTCAAACGAATTAACAATATTACAATCGTGATAATTACTCGACGATGTGCCAATATTACGCTATTCTGAAAATGATTGCTTTGAACCGGCGAATAGTATATTTGATAATTATATTTGATAATAAATGTTACATTTGAATATTATATTTGTTAATAAAAGTAATATTCGAATACTGTATTTGAAAATTATATTTGGTAATGAAAGTTACATTTGAATATTATATTTCGTAATAAAAGTAATATTCGAATACTGTATTTGAAAATTATATTTGGTAATGAAAGTTACATTTGAATATTATATTTGGTAATAAAAGTAATATTCGAATACTGTATTTGAAAATTATATTTGGTAATGAAAGCTACATTTGAATATTATATTTCGTAATAAAAGTAATACTCGAATATTATATTTGAAAATTATATTTGATAATGAAAGTTACATTTGAATATTACATTTGGTAATAAAAGTAATATTCGAAAACTATATTTGAAAATTCGTAAAATTGAAAATAGCAGGAAATATTGTACATTAATTTCTAAAGTAAATCAGATAATTCCGAGTAGAGTATCTCGAATGGTAAATATGAAATATAATATGATATATTGATTTCTAAAATAAATTCGATAATTCCGAGGCGAGTATCTCCAGTGGGAACCAGGGAATATTATATATTAATTTCTAAAGTAAATCAGATCATTCCAAGCCGAGTATCTCGAATGGAAACCTTTGCACGAACATTTCCATTCGTTCAACCTTTTTTTCATTACATCATGAGCCAGGATTACCAGAAAAGCGCGGATGATACGCATTATGCTAAGTTGATCTTAAAAAGATATTTGAAATAATCCGACGTGCCACCGCATGAATTTTAATGTCGGATTTTTGTCATTTTATTCCTACTTCGTTAAGGTCTCCAGAGACAAGTATTCAAATCTCGATTGAATTATAATGTCGTCTTGAAAGTGTAATCAATTATGCTTGACATTATTTTACAAACTGATATTGATATAAAATAATGCATTTTATTTCTGCGACAAATATGTATCTGTTATTTATGATGGAAGCCAATTTTTACATCACAATATTTTGTTGGCAAATAATTCAATATTAATATTAAACTATACGGTAATTTAACGCGAGGTAAATTGTTGTTAAATAAAAATCACTCGAACTATGACTGACTACCAATAACCAATAAATTGTTATTAAACAAAAATCGGTGTAATTATAATGCCGCTATTATCAGGAAAGGCAAGGAAGCCGATTTCACGGTATTTCCTATTTAACGTTCCGCGGACAAATTTTTGGAGTACCGGCGTTATTAAATATCCGATATCGGCGTGACTTCAGTGATATAGTATCGGATAAAGTACACCTACGTACTCGTACATCTATGTGTCTAGAATTAAAAAATCCGCGCGTGGAATTCGCCGGGAGTGTGTCGGTTCCGATGTAATTTCTAGACGTAAAACTCTCGGACATATTTTCGATAACAAAATCCCTTTTACTGGCAGCGCGCGATATCAGATCGAATCCGGCAAAACAGACACGAAACCTTAGTGGATTTAATCTTCGGTAACCTAATTTCGATGCTGTGTCAACACTAATACTACTGGAATTGTTTTTGTGAACTAATAACTAATAAATTCTTATTACGACCAAAATTGGCTACTAATAACTAATAAATTCGTATGACAAAAAATTGGCCCATCTATAATTGCCACTAATAATAATTAATAAATTCGTATCAAACAAAAGTTGGTCCAACTATGAATGGCAGCTATAACTGGCAACTAATAAATCATTATTAAAGAAAAGTATATTCCACAACTATATTCATCGGACTCTCTTGGTAATATTAAATTCAAGAAAGTCTTTACTACGTAAGATAAACTTTTTTACCGCGAATTAAATAATAAAGCTCCATTTTCTCTGGCTGCCATTTAACACATAAAACTAACGCGAGGAGATGACGTCGAAGGTGGGAAACTTAAGTGATACGTTTCTATATAAATAAATCAAATAAATTTCATATATGAGGGTTGGAGATAGCCGGAGGGTGGAAGCGGTGAACTCAGCATCGTTACATCGGGAGGTATTTCCGGTGGTGGGACGATAATCGATGTCGCCGAAGCTGGCTATAAACGTGCTATAAACCCAACACGGAATGACCTTGCGATAATGAGATGCTTCGGATCGTAGCACCCCTAATGGCCTGCATTTACCTCTGACCTACTATTGTATCAGCCAAAACCCCATGGTGAATGCACCCCTGAATTTTCATCGACCCTGTTGACGTCTCAATAAAAGCAGAACAGTAGTAGTCAGAAGAATCGGTGTGTATTCGGTTTCCGCGAATTGGCTGTTTTATGAGACGCGTCCGAATGTTGTTGCGAGGCGCGAAACTAAAACCAACTCCTACAGTTTTAATGTATGAATTATAGGAGAATAATTTCATGCGGATAAAATTCGCGTAGTAATATATTCGTGCGATATATTTTAGAAATTATATTAAATATTAAAATTATAGGAGAACATATTTGATATAATAATAATTTATATATTAAAATTATAGGAGAACATATTTGATATAATTTCTGAAATATATCGCACGAATATATTCCTACGTGAATTTTATCCGCATTAAATAATATATTCGTGCGATATATTTCAGGAATTATATCAAATATATTCTCCTATAATTTATATATTAAAATTAAAGGAGAATAATTTAATGAGGATACAATTCGTGCAGCAATATATTCGTGCGATATAATTGACGAATTATATAAAATATATTCTCCTATGATTTCCATATATTTCAATATAAGTTATGGGGGAATTTCGGCCGTTTACGTTAATAAATAAATAAACGAATTCGATATTCACGTTTTCACGAAGTCAAGCTCCATCGATGATATTGTTTCATCGTCGAAGAACAAAGAAGTTTAACGGCACAATAATGGCTTTAATATTCGAGACTCCAGCGACGGGCTAAATTTATCCGCAGATTCAATACGAAACGTCTAGTCTGGTATAACAGATAGCAGTAACAGAGCACGAGCTATTGATTTCGGATTGTGGTCTGCGCTGGTGGCTTTTGTTGAGAAGATTATAACGTGAGCCAGCCTCTCTGACCGGTCAGTGTGTCTCCTCCAACAGCTCTCATCCCTTCACCCTTCACCCTTCACCCTTCAACCCTCATCCCTCGCCAACATCAGTCCCTCGGTTAGACGTTACTTGTTTATCCTTTGACTCCCTCGAGCCCCTATTCTGTATTCTGATTTATCTTAAAGGATAGACACTTCCGTAAGATCCTTCAGAATCCTCCTCCAGCAATGAATATCGCGACAAATTTTGATACCCTTGTCAGTGGGCCCATTTTTTCGAGGATTAAGTTTGACCCAATTTCATCCGGGTCATCCAAAATTGGAGAATTAAGCACCCAAAAATTTCAGATTCGAATCTTGGATTATATTGCATCTACGGAATTATTTGTGCCACGCAATTATTCGAAAAAATTGGAAAATTGTAAAATCTTCATCTTATAATGTTTCAGATTCAAATATTTTGAATCGTGAATTAAATTGAATTTACGGAATTATTTGTGCCAAGCAATAATTCGTAGAAATTGGAAAATCTTCGTCTTATAATAATTCAGATTCAAATATTTGGAATCCTAAATTACGTTGAATTTACACAATTATTCATGCCATGCAATTATTTGTAATTACTCGAGATTGTTCTGCGAATAAGCAAGTAACTTTCACTTAACCTCCGTTCGAGTTGACAGTAAGAAAGTTGGGGGCAAAAAGCGGGAGTTAGGCTGACGGTGCACAGTGAATATTCCCTCGTACGTTGCGGGGGTGGAAGTGCAACTCGTGTGGAGATTACAATGGGGAAAGTAAGGACAATGGACCCGCGTTATATAATATCGGAGGTGGTTTCTATAGAATAAGTTTAACTGTTGAATTTGCGGAGTAATTGGGGAATATATTCCTGAACGGGAAACGAGTAGACTATCTCGTCTGACTTATGACTGCTTTATCTACTTGAAGACTTCCCGAAGATATTCCAGTTTTGTGTTCGTAACGCATTGAAAATAGATTTTTTACAAAAATTCATATCACGTGATACTTCATAGTCATAATTTTCTTACGACTAACACAAAATTAAGTTACAAAATTAATTCCACGAATATTTGTTGAATTAAATTGAATTTTATGAGCATTCCTTGGTCCACGTAAACTTAGAAATTCGAGGGGATGGAAATAATCCTTGAGAAACAAAATTGAAACAGTAACCCTTAAATTCGAAAGGTTCCTGCAAACAGGAAGGACCCTTTTCAGGTACGGCTGTTCCCGGAAGTTCTGAAAGCAGCTACTTCCGGTTGGAAGGGTTTGCTTGACAGAAACAACAACCTGATATGCAGACATGCCAATCTATCGTCGGAAACTTTTATCCTTCGCGTTTACGTTAACCAATTTCAGTCTTTCCTCAAATTTATCTTGAAAATTTGTGAAACGAATTGAGAAAAAAGTATATTCTGACTTCCATATTTTCCTATAATTTTAATATATAAATTACAGGGCACTAATTTAAAGCGGTTAAATATTGGAACGATATAATAGTGTAATTACATAAAATATATTCTCTTATTATTTTAATATTTTAATTATATGGGAATAATTAAATGCGGATAAATATTCGTTTGATATAATTGATTATCGCGCGTCATATAATTCAGTATCGGGTTTGTATGATTTATGGCAAAAATGTGAGAGTTTCAAATTGAGAATTTGAAACGCGCCAGTGGTTTATATTTCATGGCGAAAGTCTGTTCCGTGCAGAAATTTACGAGCATTCACGGGGGAGAGATAAGACATTTTAATGGTAACATTAACTCGACATCCTAGAAGTTGGTCATCAAACGTTGCAGGAGACTCAGGGTGCATGTATTATGTACCTTATCACCCGAAGTAGCTGCCCTTATCGAGTCTCGTATCACGGAGAAACTATCGAAAGTCTCTTCTTTGATAATGAAACTGAATTATAATATTATCTAACTCTCGTTATGAACTTCCTTCAAAAATTTAACTTCACTTATTACATCCAACTTCCCTAACTTCGTTTCCTACTCATATCAATTACTCCTATGAATTTTATTTCTTCTCGAATATAATCCCATACTTAAATAATTATTATATTTGATATAATTTAATAATATAACGCAAATGGAGGTTTATATAAATTACTTATATGAATAATTCGTATAAATTTGATTTCTTCTCGAATATAATCCCATACTTAAATAATTATTATATTTGATATAATTTAATAATGTGACGCAAATAGAGGTTTATATAAATTACTTATATAAATAACTCGTATAAATTTTGTTTCTTCCCAAACACGATCTCGAATATTTCCAAGCAAATATGTTTGAACTGGAAGGACTTATAAATTCTCCAGGAAAAAGTGGAGCAAGGAAGGACGAATTAAAAGCTTCGGTGGAATCACAGAAGTAAAACAATCAGAGAGATCGAGATTCGTGGAGCAATAAATAAACCCGTTTCACGCAACACGAGCTCGTCACCACAAATCCGTGTAAACGAACACCCGGAGAGAGCAAACAGAACGCGTGTCCGCTCTCCGCATACAACCCCTTGTTCCACGCACCCTCCTTAATGTTTGCCGACGTTCTTGATAAATATCCTTCACAAGGATCCTCCTCGATTCATCCTTAAACTTATTTCTGATCCTTTGGATACATCGTGTTTCCACTTCCACAAGTTTGCGTTACATTATTAAATTATATTCAATACAATAATACTACATTCCCCAAAAGATTCTCATTTTTATCCCTTCGTATTTCTGACTTGATATAATTCAATTCTTTATTACATTAAACTTATTTTCCTTTGGATACATCGTGTTTCCATTTTCACAAGTTTGCGTTACATTATTAAATTGTATTAAATATAATAATAATACTTTCTCCCAAAGGATCATCTGACACGATATCATTTAATTAATTAGATCAATTCAGTCAGACATAAAATTGATTACCCTGTAATTTTAATATTTCGTTCTCTTACTTTAATTAGGGCATTCATTTGTTATACTTTATATTCCCTTATTTCTAATAATATATCAGATATATTGAATGAAATAAAATAATCGGAGAAAATGGTGTACTCGGGAATTATAGAAGAAATCTTTGAGATATCGAATCAAGTGTTTGGTATCAATTGATTATCATGGCGATGCATTTTACATGGCGATTTCGTGGATGATCGATCGTCGTGGTTCGCTCCTTTCGTTCGACGGCCGATTCCCACGGGAACCGGGAGAAACAACGGGATGATTGATCGGGTTCAGCTTGAATTATTCGAGTAGGATATGTCGATTGCCAAATAACATTATCAGACCACTCGTACTGCCGTATCATCGGGATTATCTATGATCAAGCGGATCGAGTGTCCGCCGATGCGTTGGAAAATGAGGTCGAGATAACACGAAATTAACTGCAAACACGTTCGACGAGATTCTCGTAATTGACGGATGTTAATTTATTCCAATTAATAATACTATTATTGGGCCACCTACTTGTGCTTCACATGAATCGATGGTCGAAAATATTTTTTATGGCAATTTTTATGTGTCGATCCTGGAAATAATTAATAATAATACAAGTCCAATTAATAATTGTACATTATTGGTCTCCTCAGGCTTTGCATCAATCGATGATCATCGAAAGTCGGAAACATTTTTTATGGCAATTTTTATGTGTCGATCCTGGAAATAATTAATAATAATACAAATCCGATTAATAATTGTACATTATTGGTCTCCTCAGGCTTTGCATCAATCGATGATCAGCGATCGACAAAAATATTTATCATTGAGCTTTCTCTGCTTCGATCCAGAAGATAAAAAAAAGTCGATTGAATCGCAAAGAAACCTTCGCGCGAGGATCCGATCATCTTCGATTTTCATTTGTACCCTTTTTCCGGTCGATCTCTCTACTCCGGAAATTAAGAACGTTCGGCTCGCGTTCGATTCGATCGACAGCGTATCGGGGAATCTGATGAACCGTGAAAAGCCTGTCAGATTCGTACGTGTTATCATTAGTTTTGTTTCCATTTCCCTGTTCATTGAATCAGGATTCGGGATAAAAAGTTTTATTCGCACCCCGTTCGATTTAAGTCTCGCGTTCAAAAATACCAGTCTTGTGACAGTCGACGTGTCATTGTTTCATCGTCGCTGCACTTTAAGCGTTAAAAATATCTCCGCGAATTAAGTAGCCTGTTCTTTCCGCCAGAACGTAAAATTCCGGTAAAAACTAAATGAAATTTCATCAGGATAGGATGAAGATAATAGGACTTACATGTGAGTCACGAAAAAACATTGGTTTTGAATGGCGTGGTAACAGCAAAAGTGTGAAAACGAGATTTTCAGAAAATAATCGTAGAGTTGGTAGTCTCGTTAGCACTTACGTTAGTGGAACGATACGAGAATGCAGGGTTTATGCAACGCTGTGAAACGAGACACGGGCAATTTGGTTGGTACGGATAAATAGAGGATGACCGCGTAGCCCGAGTCGCGTTTCCCTGGTGTACGTACACCCTATTAACCGTATTGCATCGCCTGACACCCCCTGCAACCCCTGCAACCCCTGCAACCCCTGGAACCCCCTTGCGACCCATGCGGAGAGCACACGCCGACCTATCGGCATTAACGAACCGGCATTTATACCGGGTGATACCACTGCGAACCGTATCGCGTTAGAAATGTCCCGTCGACAGGATGGCAAAACCACCCGTGAATCCAATTGCGGATACACCGATAAATTCCAAGCTTTCGTCAAACCTATGATGTCGCCTCGAATGCTTTTCTATATCGTGATTTAAGGAAAATATTAATTTATATCTATATTTTTGAGCATTTATTTTAATGGCACAAATTGCGTGACTTAGTTGGATTCCATAAACTTATTTAGTGATTCAATTTTGTTGCAGTTGCCTCAACTGTGTTTCTATTCAGTGATTTATGGAAAATATTATTTTGCTTTCATATTTTTGAGGATTTATTTTAATCTCATAAACTACGCGATTTAGGTTAGTTGGCTTCCATAAATTCATTTAGGGATTCGGTTTCTTTGTAGTCGACTCGATTGCCTTTCTCTGATTTATGAAAAAAATTATTTTGCGTTCATATTTTGGAGGATTTATTTTAATGGCACAAACTCCGCGACTTACTTTAGTCGCGTTCCATAAATTCATTTAGTGATTCGGTTTCTTTGTAGTCGACTCGATTGCCTTTCTGTGATTTATGAAAAAAATTATTTTGCGTTCATACTTTTGAGGATTTATTTTAATGGCACAAACTCCGCGACTTACTTTAGTTGGGTACCATAAATTCATTTAGCGATTCGGTTTGTTTTTAGCGAAAAGTAGACGTTGCTTGGAACAGCACACTGTAATGGTATAAAGAGAAATCTTTATGGTCCCCCTTAGTCGGGGAATGAGATTTATCGTTACTCCTTGTGTCTAACTATTTCTGCGCGTGACAGGAACTCGATAAAATACTTTTGCGATCAACAAGGTAAACGCGAAATTATATGAAATAAGATTCACTCGTGTGGCTAGATTCTGTGTTACGTTAACGCCGTCTACTTTGTGGTAGTTTTTCCAAGTTGATTGGTGTATTAAAACATAACTGTATGGACACGGTGTTAGCGATTGTCTGTTTTATGTTGTCGCAATTGTGGATAACATATGATGATAATAAATTATTGAGATAACATGTTGCATAGGTAAAATATTATAGAGATAAATCATTATACAGATAACATATTATACGGGTAGCATGTTATACAGGTAATATATTATACGGGTAACATATTATATATAACATATTATGCGGGTAACATATTATACAGAAAACATATTATATATATAATATATTATACGGCAACATATTACACAGCATAAACGTAAAGAATATATTACAACTAAAATCCTCGGAAAATAAAGAGCCATAAAACAGATTTACATGCTTTCACGCGTACGTATTGGAAGCTGCAGTGATATCGACAACGGGATTTATCGGCGATGTCGTTTCTCACGATAGGATCCATTCGTCTACCGTTTACTTCGATAACGATTAATATGGTCAAGCACGAAACCGACCGTGGCAACAAATATTTCTTGTGCTTCCATGGAAACCAGAGAAATCGTTCTCGCCCGAGAGACTCATAATTGTTCCATCTATATTTCCCAAAAACATAGAATTCCAACTACGATGTAATTAGCAATTTAATTAAAATAAATAAGTCATATTTGTGAGAACGAATTCTAGAGTAGCAAGATTGTGGAAACCGCTCTCAAAAATGATGAAAATGATAATATTACGCTTTTAATTCTCTTTAATTCTAGTAAATAAATCGTGTACAGTTATTCATTCTTGTAAATCACCTCCATCTTGTTTCACTCGACGATCAAAATCTACCACGATTCCTACACTGTTAATAAATGTAACAAGACGTATATCTTCCTTGCAATTTCACGGAGAGAGCGATGCCGGAGGGTGACAATCTTTCTTGCAGATTTCCCAAATTATGCGGGGAGAATTGTGACTTAAAGGTCGCGGCGGTGAGTCGATCGTTAAAAGTTTCACTCCTCTCCCTGGTTCTTACCTTATCACCGAGGGAAATCTTTAACGATGTACTCTTTTCGAGTGAAAAATCACGGAGAATTGGAACGAGGAGATTCCGGGCAGAGGCCGAATTACGGAAACGACACGGATGCCGATCTTAAAGTTGCATGCGTCGTGATTTTAACCGGTTGCCGTGCATTATCCTTATCCCTGGGAACAGTCGTGCCGCGAGAAACGATCTGCCACTTTTCCTTCATTTTCACGGCGACTCGTGACTTTATCTTCGCGAACTTTTCTCACGGAATCTGCATTCGTTACGCGGAATAACGAATTTGATTCGCGAGTTCGCGCGATTTGCGAGGCTTTAAGAATACCGGACGACGATTCGCGTGACGAAGCCAATATTGTTCGAACGATTTATTGGAACTTTCTTGAAAAGGACTCCGTGGAACGGTATTTTATTTTCCGTAGAATCCAAGGAATCTAAAGCTATATTATTTGTTACATTTTTAATGAGTCTCCTATTTATATTATTTACGATTTCAATCGCTCTAATTATCGAGTAAAAATATATTTTCGAGAATTAGCAAATATATTTTTGCTTGATAATTAGGCAAAGTGAAATGGTAAATAAAATAAATTGGAGACTCATTAAAAGCTTAACAAATAATACAGCGTTGGATTCCTTTGATTTGATGGAAAATGAAATGATGAAAAACTTAGGAAATATATTTTTGTTCATTTTGTTAATTAGGCAGATCGAAGTCGTAAAGAATTACTGACTTTTATGATAATAGAAACATTCGTCGTAATTTCGGCAATGACTCGTGCCAATATTCTTATCTATTATCTCGAATTATATCGAACACTTTTCACGAAGGCACCCACTGAAACTTTCGTGCCTCGTCGTTTTAACTTTAACACTTCATTAATTTCGCGACGATAAGCCGTCCTTCCGCCCTCGAAGATACGAACTTCGCTTCATTAGTCAGGCAAATAATTAGCGGACGAATGAAACTCTCGAATTAAGTCCGCCAAATTGTTCGGCAATTCACTCGGATTTCATAAACTCTCGCTAATTCCAATTAATATACGATACAAAAGGAGGGTTCATATTATGTTCCTTAGTAATATTCGAAAATTGGAATTCTTCTTAACACATTGCAAATGACGAAATATCTCGCGCTTTCTGTCCATTAATTCAGAGTAATTATCTCCTTCGAACTATAAAAAAACCGTATACAACTTAACTGGTTAATCGGGGATGACGAGTTAACTCGTCGTTCGAATTTCAGCTTATCCCAAAGGTTAAGAATTAATTTACAATTATCTTTTCCATAATTGAGTAAAGCTTAACCCTTTCCACTCGAAAGGCGACTCTCAGTCACCACTCACGTTCTTGCCGTAATTCGAGTGGCGATTGAGAGGCGACATTAAAATTTACTCCATTTATTATACTTTATCTTATTGAGTTTGAAATCACCGACAATTGGAATCAATTTTAATGTTGCTATTTTAATCGCCGTCGAGTTGTCGCGAGAAACTGAATGGCGACTGAGAGTCGCCCCCAGTGTAAAGGGTTCACCCTTCGAATTTTAAATCACCGACAACTGGTGTAAATATTAATATTGCCACCGAGTGCAAAGAGTTAACCGTTCGAACCTTAAATCACCGACAACTGGTTTAAATATTAATATGGCCATCTTAATTTCCGTTCGAGATGTCGCAAGGTAACTCAGTGGCGACTGAGAGTCGCCTCCGAGTGGAAAGGGTTCACCCTTCGAATTTTAAATCACCGACAACTGGTGTAAATATTAATATTGCCACCGAGTGCAAAGAATTAACCCTTCGAATCTTAAATCACCGACAACTGGTTTAAATATTAATATCGCCATCCTAATTTCCGTTCGAGTTATCGCAAGGTAACTCAGTGGCGACTGAGAGTCGCCTCCTAGTGGAAAGGGTTAATATTCGAATATACGGCGTACACTAATAGGTGGATTTTGGACTTCCGAGATATCAGAAGGAATTTATTGTTCGAATAATTAGGTTCTCGAAGCTCGTAATAATTAACATTCATTTACTGTCTGGGAAATCGTAAAAGGGAATATTCCGCTGGAAGACGACTGAGAAAAGCAGGGTAATTGTCCCTGGGGTGGGTGATGCGCGGAATGAATAGAACGTAAACTTGTGTAGCTCACAATGAAACGTCCTCGTAAAGCACGTATATTCCAAGCTACCCACACAATTAACTAAAAGAAACTATAATAAACCCATGCCACGATAACACTTATCACGGATACTATGTTCCTCTGGCCAACTAAACCACGATAAACTCCACCGGGAGAACCCTGTTTCACGAATTTCGTACCAACTTTCCATTCCCGGGATTGTTACACCACTGTTGAATGAAACAAAAGAATTTCATAATTTATTTCTAATTAACTCGCCGTATTTTCAGCAAATTCGGGGGCTTTAAATGAATATTATAATATGAAAGGTCGGTCTGAAGGTGTTGCAAAGGGTGAAATATTTGTCTTGTTGGTCCGAAGTCATAAATGATTTAATTAACTGGAAGTATTTTCTGCAAATTCGAAAATCCGAGATTAATGATTTATTTGAAATAAATATGATGTCATGAAAGGTTGACGAGAAGATGTTTCAAAGGGTGAAATCTTTGTCTGGTCATTCCACGATCCAGCTTCACATATTTTCACTTTCACATATCAGCGGATTCCTATTTGGTGTCGTATCTTAATCCAGATGGAAGAATCTTCTTCTTTCTGGAGAGCGTGACGTGGAACAGACAGAACCTCCGGGTTTATCGGGAAAGAAGTTAAGCCGATTTCTAAGCGAGAACCCGCATGAGTCGTCATACTGGGAAATCCGTGGAACCACCCTAGGAAAACGTGGAAACGTTTTCTCTCAAGGTCGATGAAGTTTGACTTTAAAGACTGATATCTCTTTAACCCGTTGAACTCCATCCCGGTGACCGGTGACCGGTGACCACCGATGCCAATATTACTAAATATTGGCATCGAATCAAATATATCGCTGTTTTTAATATTTTTAACGTTACGATAACAATGTAAAGTAACTGATGCAATGTAGAGCGAATTAAAACGTTAAACGCCATGGCGGTCACCGGTGACAATATTACTAAACTCGAATCAAATATATCGCAAATATTCGTCAAATTTTTAATATTTTTAACATTGTAATAACGAAGTAACGAACGGGTATCGCCAAGTATTGTATAACACTAATTTCATAAAAATACCACTTAAACATTGTCACTTATTGGAATTAAATTACACGGGTAATCGTGTCAAGGTTCACCGAAGTACTCAGTTTACTTGTTCCATGAAAAATCGTTGATTTCAGAATGATTTAAGTCGTCTATGAGTCTTGAATTTTGAGATAAGTCCGAGTATGATTTTCTAGCGAAATCGTCGTAAAGTGAGAGCACGATATTCGTATTCAAAAAAGATTTTCTCGAGGGCAAAGTCAGCCGGGTCTGGCAAGAAGAGTCTGCAAAGTTTCGTTTCACGGAAACGAAGAAAATCTAGGGAACTTTCGGTAACCACCAGCGACTCGATGCTCGTTTCGGTAACTTTCCATCGCGGCCTGTCGGACAACGGTGTTAAACTTCCTCGATCGCGTATTCGAGTTTTAATCTTCCCCTCGTACATGGCCCGAGGAAGAAAGTAACTTTCTCTGGGAATTTTACAAGAAGAAATACTTTAAAAATGGGATTAATAGCGAACTCACGCGTGATATCTCTTAACAGAGTCATACTAAAACATGATCACCCTGTAAATTTTCTTTTAATATTATCAAGGAAAATGGAAACGTAAAAACATAAATGAAGAATCCGTGAATCCGTGAAGATCGTCAAGTCTCTTTATCGGTGCTTTCGAGTCACGTAAAAAAGGGTTGTTACTTCGCAGAAATGTCTGACGTGGACGAAGGAAGACTAGGCATAAAAGTCAGCCCTTAAAACGCCGGTGCTTTAAACGGTTCCTATAAATCTGCCGATAAAAGTAAAATCATTCCACTGTCATACGGAAAGAGACTCGTGGTAGATCATTCGTTCGTGGCAGCCATTTTTTTCGGATGCCTGGGAAAGGCAAAGGAATAAAAATATATATTCCAAGTTTCCTCGGATTCGCTGATATCAAATATTCAGAGGGGCATACATCACGCGCGTGTCTCTCGGAGATTGCTGTTTCATCGAAAAACTTACTTCGGGAATAACTTGGAAAAAATCGGAAGGACTTCGGGAACAGCCGAAGAATCGCAAAGTATCGAATCGATCCGGGCGAAGTTTAACAATTTACGGAACCATTTCTTCAGGGGTCGAGGAAGACATAATCGATCTTCGCAAGGAGAATATAAAATCGGTCCGTTTATAAATTAACTCGATTACGTTATTACATGAAAAATGCATTCCATAACAGCCTTGATAACGATTCTATTTATTTGGCCGTTTCATAGGAAATTGAGTTAACTCGGTGAAAACGAAGATAAAGGGATTAACGAGTGGGTTCAGTGTCACGGTAAAAAGTTAGTTTCGCTGGATATCTAACTCAGACCTTTATAGACTTACTGGTTTATATTTTTAGGTGAAAAATTCCATTCGATAACAGCCTGGATAACGATTCTATTTATTTATCCTTTCATGGGAAATCGACTTAACTCGGTGAACACGGAAATTGTTTTTCAGGGAACCTAACTCAGACTTAACCCAGACTTAACTCAAACTTTCATAACTTAACTCGATTACATTATTAGATAAAAAATTCCATTCGATAACAGCTTAGATAACGATTCTATTTATTTATCTATTTCACAGGAAATAGACTTAAACTTAACCCAGAACTAATTCAAACTTTCATAACTTAACTCGATTATACTATTATATAAAAAAATTCCATTCGATAACATACTAGATAACGATTCTATTTATTTATCTATTTCACAGGAAATAGACTTAAACCTAACCCAGACCTAATTCAAACTTTCATAACTTAACTCGATTACATTATTATATAAAAAAATTCCATTCGATAACAGCTTAGATAACGATTCTATTTATTTATTTACTTCACAGGAAATAGACTTAAACCTAACCCAAACTTGCATAACTTAACTCGATTATACCATTACAAAAATAACCCAGACCTAACCCAAACTTTCATAACTTAACTCGATGATACTATTACATAAAAAAATTCCAATCGATAACATCCTAGATAACGATTCCTTCTATTTATCCATTTCATAGGAAATAGACTTAACCATTGATGAAAAACGGATCTAGAGGAATTAACGAATAGGTTCCAGTGTCACGGTGAAATTGTTAGTTTTTCAGGAAACGATCGCTTTATGTCGGACATCGCGTGGCCCAATTACGAAAGTATCGAGCACCGATGCCTTTTGAGTTGCAAATATGGAATATGTCGAGCGAGCACGTAGCCATCGGTTCTCTCTCGTAAAATTTTAACGATTCTCATAGTATCGCTGCGTCCACCGGAAGTAGTTATAAGCGGGACATGCACGAGTATACATTCGCCCAGTGAAATGTCCGAGGTATTAAAGGACCGTTCTTTCACCAACGAGTTCTCCCGTAATTGAGAATCCAATTATTCCTCGCACATTCTTCCGATCCTTTTGTTTCTCGTTCTCGGCAAGCATCACGGAAAATATGCATTGCTCGTTTGCCCTTGGATCGCATATTTTACTTAAAACATCATACATTCTATTCATCGTTCACAAGAGTCGTTATTAATAACACCATTACTGCGAATCCACTCATAACCGTATATCCATATTTCCCGAAATAATTCGAAACCAGTCAAGGAAAACAGCCGTACAATTTGTCATTCTCTTCTCCCGGAGAAGATGGATCTCGCTGGAATACGAAGTTACATAATCCAGCAGGTTTCATTTTCTACTGGAATTATATTTTCCTGTAATATACGCGAGTTGCGAGAGAAGGTTTTGCCGCAAGATATCGGTAATGAAATTCTTCCAGTGGCGCCACATTTTCCGCGAGGTTACCACGGAACAAGGAAAGCGGAAACTGGAGATAATCGAATTCGCGGGGAGAGATAATCGGCGTGGTTAACGCGTGTAATATTAGCAATATTATCAGCGTTCCTCGGGAGATGTAATTAGAGGGAATCGTTAAACTCGATGGGACTGCCTTAACAGTTTATTATACGAATTTACATATCTGATAGACTCCAGGTGATCTTACTTGTTATCAGGAGATTTTGATACCCGTTTTCCAACTATGTAATTGAATCCTGAGCCACGTGTAATTCCTGTAAATCACCGTATTTTCTCCTGGAACTTCATCTTCATCTTCTCGTTGCATCTCGCAAGCCACTCCATACTTTCCGAATATCGAATCATTCCAATAAATCCGAGAGCTCGGAGATTCGATAACTCATCGCTTTATTCAGGATACTCTTCAGTTACAGTATTACTGCATTATTTAAACTGCATTATTAGTATATAATTACAATTTTCCATGCATACAATTAATTGAGATTAATATATCGATAACACAGAATTATCCACGTATGTAATCCATTTCAAATTATATTGTATATCCACGCTGTAATATTTCAACAGTGATCAATATTTTAATAAATATTTATTCAGCATTATAAACAACAACAACGTTAAGAACATACCGAATCATTAATATAATTATACCGCGAATTCTAACAACGCGTTACAAATATTGCAACGATTTTCTTTATATAACACGATTCTCGTTCAACGCGCTATACAATAAAATGCTCGCATTCCCCCGATAACGCGATTTCATACAACGCGTAACATATTAGTGCAATAAACTCCGTTATAACGCGAGTTCCTGCAACCGTGGTAAAAATATCGCAAACACTTTTGTATATAACACGATTCTCGTATAACTCGTTATATAATAAAATGCGGGAATTATAATAAATTCTCGTATAACGCGTAAGAAATGAACCGCGTTGTACGAGAATCTACTGTAAAATGAATTGTAACGAGAACGACGTTGTCTCGCAGATAGTCGAAAAGTGGATCACCGGCATAGTTTTGGGTGGTTGACATTCTCAAAAGTGGCGTGGTTTTCGGCAGACCGCAGCTGATATTTTCCAGTATCCTGGTAGTTAGGCGTCGTCGTTAAAGAGCACAGGAATTTCGTGGGACACATTTACAGGCGGAAGGACCCGGAGAAGCGTACATGTTGGATCAATATCCATTCGGATGCTATCCAGAAACCACGAACACGAATCCACGATGGATATAGTAGACATCGGCGTGGCTGTGGCTGTGGCTGCCGAACTTCACCAGGTCTGCTTGCGAACCTCGTCGAACTAGACGATGTGGTTCGCACAAAGGACGATATCCACGAAGTTACTCTGTCATACTTCATTTGCAATATTACACTGGATTCGTAAATATTAACATATCGCGAACCAAGCATACTGTAGATAACTCTATCGAGAAGCCAGCCATTTTCTTGTAGAAAGTATTTTTAAGTTACTTATGGTTTGTTTGCAGTTGGTAGAATGTGCGAGATACTTCGTTATCCGCGTCGAATGGCGGAATGCGAAACGCGAGATATTTCGTCAGTTATCCGTCAGTTATCAGTGTGTTAACGCGTCTTTGTTGAATCCTGGAACCCAGCTTTCTTAAATTCTTGAATTCTTGAATGTTGTTAAGCGTTCCTTGAATTCTTGAATGCTGTTAAGCGTTCCTTGAATTGTTGAATTCTTGAATGCTATTAAGCGTTCCTTGAATTTTTGAATTCTTGAATGCTGTTAAGCGTGCCTTGAATTTTTGAATTCTTGAATGCTGTTAAGCGTTCCTTGAATTGTTGAATTCTTGAATCCTGTTAAGCGTTCCTTGAATTGTTGAATTCTTGAATCCTGTTAAGCGTTCCTTGAATTGTTGAATTCTTGAATCCTGTTAAGCGTTCCTTGAATTGTTGAATTCTTGAATGCTGTTAAGCGTTCCTTGAATTCTTGAATCCTGTTAAGCGTTCCTTGAATTCTTGAATGCTGTTAAGCGTTCCTTGAAATCTTGAATTCTTGAATGCACCTTCGTTGAATCCTTGGATCCGTGAATTCTTGAACGCACCTTCGTTAAATCCTTGAATTTTTAAATTCTTAAAAGCACCTTCCTTAAATATTTGAATCCTTAACCATCGAGTGCCTTCTTGAATTGATATTTGATTATCTTTGAATTGCTGGTTTACGACATTCAACGACATTGTAATGCAATGGAATTACTATTACAATGTCTGCTCCATCTGTATAATTGTAACGTAATGGAATTACTATTACAATGTCGTTGAACAAAGTCAAGTTAGACAAAGTAGGAAGCCGAGATGTCGAAAACACAAAGTTCCCAGGGAGCGCACAGGATTCGTTGGCAGGACATTCCCGAACCACGAACAGGAATTCTACAACCAGCTTGTCCAGGATATCGCTGTTGCGGAGAGAAAGTTGAGCGTCAGCTGGCGAATCGAGATATAATAAGAGTTAGGATCTTACGGATAAAGGATAGCCAGATGGATATCAAAGGAGTAGTTTCTACCGTTAATGTCGGACATTTTCAAGGATCGATTGAACTCCTGTTTACTCCAATACTAATCGGTGGATCATTTTTAAAACACTCGCAAATATGCCTATATTTATGCATTGCAAAGTATTTGGCAAAAGGAACATCATTCCCGAAATAATTCTTGAACCTATATCTCCGTTGAATCCTTAAAGGACCGTCCTAAAATCCTTGAATTCTTGAACGCACCTTCCTTAAATCATTAAATCTTGTTAAACGTTCGTTGAAACCTTAAATTCTCGAACGCACCTTTCTTGAATTCTTGAACTGTTGAACGCACCTTCCTTGAATTCTTGAATGCTTGAACACACCTTCCTTAAATTATTGAATCCCTAAATGTCGTTTACCGTTCCTTGAATTCTTGAATGCACCATCCTTGAATCTTTAAATTCTTGAATATACGTTCCGTAAATCCTCGAATTCTTAAATATTGTTAAACGTCCCCTTAATTTTTGAATGCACTGTCCTTAAATCCTCGAATCTTGAAATATTGTTGAACGTTCCTTGAATTCTTGAATGCACCATCCTTGAATCCTTGAATGCCGTTAAACGTTGCACCGATACCCTTGGTTATCTCGTTAAACGTGAGTTTCGCACTCTAAACCATGAACAAGGATCTGCTCCTGGATATCCTGGAATTTCCAGCGTGGGCCGTTTCGGATCGGTTCAAAGGACGCTTCCGACGGAAGGACACGTTCTCCGGATCGCGAAAAGAGACATGAGAACCACCCTCATGAATAAGGAATGAGGGAGGACACGTCGCGAATAAGAGTGCCACTGAAAGGCTTTATCAACCACGAAATTTTTTATTACGATATGAAAAAGATTGCTGGATACTCCGGAAGAATTTTTAAAGCCACGTTATACGTCGCGTGTGTCTTTCCCGTGACTCGGAATAAAATCATTTCCTTGTTTCCGGAAAGTGGACGTAAATCAACTGCGAGAACGAGAGGAGAATCGGCAGGAGATTTATTAAGATGAACATAAAACCTGAATTAAATTATATCAATGTAAATCAAGTTACATAACATTAATTAGAAACAAGATTTAATGCAAGTAACCCTTGCACAACACGGTTTTTGTACCGTGACATTTTTCCGGAAATAAATTCCCGCGTTATTCAAATTCGCAGGTCACTTTTCGATATTCTCACACGATTAATTATTATATTCTTCATATTCACATTTGTACAAATCATTGTATTATTAATGATTACAAGTAATTCCTAATTGCGATATTAACGCCACTTTTATACCGAAACATTTTCCTGGAATTTAATTCCCGCGTTATACGAGGGTTACTTGCAATTTTGATTATACATTGCACGAAGAGGAACGTGTTTGTTCGATGTCTTATAAACGCCTCTTTCAACGAAGTATCTTCGTCCTTGTTGACAGCAATCGAGGCTCGATCGTTCTTGTCGCACTTTCGCTCGGCGAAGTAATCCACGGCGCGTTAGTGTTTTGTTTGCGCTCGCCGTGAGTACGTCGTCGTGGCTCGACTTCGTCTTTGCTCTCTCTTTCCTATCGAATCGGGAATTTCTACGCCATGGAAGTGTTTGCTCGCGTCCTCCGTACACATACTAACCTCTTAGATTGACATTTTTGTTAGCTCGCAATTAGATTTGTGTAATTTACGGGAGTCGAGTGGATAAAGAATTAAAGACGCTCCACCATGGCTTCGATTTTACGAGGCATTGCCGAACAGCGTCGACAGACTTCTTTGTATCGAGTGTATCTCTTCGATTACGCGTTAAACTAATTAATTGGGACAATAAATAAAAGTTGCAACGACTTTAACTTCCACTTCGTCTTCAATTGCCGAGTGCCGAGGAGGTTGTCGAAGTTGTCGCATCCTGTTTGAAAGACAACGACGAGGTAGCTATCTTTGGAATCCTCGGACTTTGGCAACGCAGAGATCGCTTCACGTAATTTAGGTACATATGACTTGTTTTCTGTCAGGAACCAGATGTCTGATACTTTTTCAACAATATTAATAATATTTCTTCCAACGAAGATATTTACAATACATACATATATATATATATATATATATATATATATATATATATATATATATATATCGGTGTCATCGATTTGTTAATACGTAGATTGATCTGAAAGTTTGTAAGACCACGAGTCAATGGATCGCAAAAACAAAACTGTCGATTCGCGGAACGAGCTCGGTACTTTATCCAAACGATTACCTTGGCCCACTTTGGCTGACCGGTAAATCGAGTAGATCGTTCGTGGATGACAGCACTCGATATCGTGCTCGATAAATTTACGAGGGCCTCGCGTAACCCCCAGCCACCCCTACCCCCTTCCCCCACACTCGTCGAAAAGCTTGGGGTAAAAAGCCCCGAGAAAAAAAGCTCGAGTATCCCCCAGGGGATGTAGTGCCGACGGATGCACTCGGTCCTTCACCGAAATCGAAGATCCTCGATCGTTTTGAATCGCGATGTCCGGCCGGGTTCACGATTTCAATCCGTTGACAGGATATTTCCAGAATAATTCAATCTGGGACTCCCGTCAAAATCAATCGCTTACTCAATCAATTTCATAACTAAGCCCAGCGCGCTTCTTTCTTTTTTTATCGCACCAGATTTATTCGTTTATTTCACTCCGCGTCGTTCCGACGAGTGTGGAACGATAATCGATATCGCTGGAGATTCTATTATGCTTTTTTATAATATATTCTTGCAATGCAATATAATAGTCTTTTGTTGGAATTCGTTATGAAACGAAACGCATTATTTGTTTTATGATTACAGGTAAATCTTGTAAACGCGGTTTCGTTATAACGCGTCTATGTAATCCGAGCCTCGCACAACGCGATTTTTATCACACGATCTTCCTATGGAACATTCCCGTGTTGTACGAGGGTTACCTGTAACTGGTTTATAATGTTCTACGTGGAATTTGGATGATAAGAATTGAATTATTAATGGTTCTGCAGCATTTTATTTTACACGAGAGATATCAATGTATATTTTCAGAATCGTATTTAAACCACTGATATATAATAGTACATCTGTTGTAATAATAAGTGTATTTCTGTCGCATTATTCCGCTTCAGTGACTCTTACTTAACGAGCTTGGTTTCTCGGAATCGGCTGTACCTCCGTTATCATTGTTGACATACAAGTGAGATACCAAAACAGAGTCGCACGCTTCTTAGAAGTCCCCTGCCAGGAATGTTTGAAAATAGCCCAATTAATTATATGTTGTATGTTCGCGAATTTATTCTTACTAGCTATTTGAAATTAGACGAATATGAAGATGCATATTTTGCATCTCGGCGGAACCGAATGCTAAAGCCGCCTTTTTTTAATTATATTATGTACAATAATTTAATTTAATTTTCTGGCTAATTTAAATCAAATGAATATGAAAATCCATAATTCGTATCTAAATTCCGAAAGTCGAATTATTTTATTGCGTGCAATAATTTAATTTAATTTTGTCGCTAATTTAGATCAAACGAATATAAAAGTGCATTATTCGTTTCTAAATTTCGAAAGTCGAATTATTTTATTGCGTCCAATAATTTAATTTAATTTAATTTTCTCGCTAATTTAGATCAAACGAATATAAAAGTGCATTATTCGTTTCTAAATTTCGAAAGTCGAATTATTTTATTGCGTCCAATAATTTAATTTCATTTAATTTACTCGCTATTTTAGATCAAACGAATTTTCGAAAGTCGAATTATTGAATTGCGTGCAATAATTTAATTCAATATACTCGTTACTTTAAATCAAACGAATATGAAACTCCATAATTCGTTTCTAAATTTCTAAAATCGAATTCTATTACTGCGTACAATGATTGTACTCAGAATAGTCAGGGAATCATCAGATGTTTTATTAACGTTCATTCGAGTGGAGAACAGCGTAGATAATACTGCAAATTGATTAATCCTGGGAAGAAAAAGGTACGGATGCAAAAAAAGGAAAAACGACAGAGTAAAGAGCAGTAATAACGAAGGATTTCCCTATCGTGTAGTTCGGAGGGTAATCTGAAAAATTGGAGCGCATTTACGTGCCTCGATAAAAAACATTTTCACGCCATAAAGGTATCCTACTCTCCTCCCCTTTCCTCTCCTATTCACCGAAATACGTCTACCAACCCTACGCATCCACCGTGAAAATTGCGATCTCCAGTAGAATGAGACTACCATGTTCCACTATCTACGTTAACTTTCACGCATCGTTGCGAAGAGTCCAGTTTATTGAAAAATTCAGATTTTTAATTGATGAACTGCCAATTAATAATCACACTCTCTGGTTCTATTTTCAATTTTGAAAATGAATTATTTTTGTGATTGACAATGAATTTCTTGCAGTAGAAAATGAAATAAATAATAGTAAATGACAAATAAATTGGTATTAATTAATTTAACACTTTGCACTCGAAGATAATTTCGATTATAAACGAGAACTTTTTACAACAAAAAAACCCTAGATGGCCGCGTCCGATTTTTTTCATTCTCACATATGTGTTAGTACTCAAGAAACTAAGTGACACGTATTTTTTTATATTTGCGGGATTTCAGTTTAAAGGGGTGAAACCGCCGCTCAAAGATTTGACGTGTGTCAAGAATAATTGGAACTTTTTATAGAAAATTTTTATAGAAAAGTATTTTCTTTTGAATTCTAGTGGATGGAAAATATTTTTATTCATAAATAACCTAAGATGGAATTTTAATTTCTCTGATGGGTTTATTTTTTAAGAGTAAATTACAGCCATGTTGAATTTTTCTTTTTTTCATAAAAAATCCGTTTCAACCGAAATCCCACAAATATAAAAAACACGCATCGTTTAGTTTTTGAGTACTACAACATATGTATATGAAAACGAAAAAATTAGAAGCCTCCTTTTTTATAACAATTGAGGAATGAATCTTGTAATATAAATCATATATGTTTATTTTATGAATTCAGTTTGTGTGAAAAACAGACAAATTGAATTTGGAATTAATTCATCAAAACAGAAGGCTGAAGAAGCTTGCAATTATCCCATCCTTCGTTATTACAATTATATTAATTGTCTTCTTCGAAGGAAGAATGTTTCGATAATTCCACGGTGTAATTAAGAAAAGTTTGATTTAAGAAGAAAATAAAAGTAGAATGAAATTCCATGGCGTTGATGCGCGGATGTTGAAATAACGAAGCTTCCACGTAGATGGATGGAGGAATGAAGAGTCCACTCGATAAACCGTGAATTTCTCGAGATGTATCCCTAAAGAGGGACTTCACTGATCCTTTTTTCTCTCGTTTTCTTTACTTTTCTTTCATTTTCCCACGTTTCCTTCAATTTCCCTCCTTCCTTCACGTTATTTGCCGGGTCCCGTTTTCCCTGGCACCTCGGATGAGGCTTGGATTTAATGGATATCGCCAGGAAAAAATGTTTCTGGTGATGGTAGGATTAAGAGAAACGAAGGTTGACGAGGACGATGGAGAAGTCGGGGTGAAGACGCAATAAGAGATCCACGGTATTATTTATCGTCGTTGTCTACCACCCTCGCGATATTAATTATCGTCCTTTATTTTTCATCACCGAGTAATTAACACTCACCGTTATTTGCCCTGGAATTTTTAATATCTAACTCTCGTTCGACCCTTTGGTGCTCGTAAAATTTTTTTCCTGAGAAGGAAGCCATTTTATGTGACTCCTCTTCTTCGATACGAATTAAATATAATTTCTGGTGCTTTTCGTCAGTTTTTATTGTTTGATATTATGAATACGTTTTACGAAACCGACTGTAATTAATTGCAACCTTAAACTGGAATAATAATAATTTTATATAATATTATTTAATTATACTATAATTAATTGATACCTCAAATTAGAGTTATCATTACTTTATTTAATATTATATAAGTAATTACATCTATTCTGATATCTACTATAATTATTACCATAGGATAATATACATTATATTATATTTTCATAATTATTTTGTAAACATACTACGATGCTAAGGAAAAGATTACACGTTTTATAATATAATTATGTTCCGCATCGGCAACTTTTGAAGCCGGTACACCAAGCGCACAAAGGAAACATTCTTATTGGCTGGAAGCAAAAGTTCGGTAGTAGAAAAGAAGACTGACATTTCGTAGTTAAATACGGTCCCGTTGGCAGGATACTTCTAAGCAATAAATTGTTCAAACTTCGGATGAAGTTCGCGTTCACGGCGCCTCGAAGATTTCGCCACGGGGATGTAACTCCGAGTGTTAAACGTGAAAAGTAACTCCCGCGAAACTTCGTCCCAAGACTTTCTGTTTTCCGATGTACTTACTCGCCTCGAGGAAACACGAAAATTGAATACATTAACTACGGCTGGCCGGGTGTTAATTCCACAACTTTTCGATGGATGCATCGCTGAATTTAAAAACTGCTTTGTTTCGCGTTACTCGAGATAATACTCCGAGTAAACTCGAGGAGTCTTAAAGTGCATTAAAAATTTAATCATACATGCACATTATATTTAATAGAATTTATATATTTAATAGAATAAAAATATTCATTTAATAGCGGAATTCATGAGAGAACATTAATTGAATCGATTTATATGTGTCTCACGTAAAATCAACTACATAATTATCTCCAAGTTGCGACGATGCGAAGAATTATTTGATGAATTATTATGAATTATTATGAATTATTCAAAAAGTCAACACCCTGAAATAAACTTTCTTTCTTGCTGCCATGTTTTACAATAATGTTTCCACATAAATTATACATATTTTTTCCACTAAAACAAATAATTGCCTCTTTTCCATTAATATGTGGTCAGTTTTCTGTGGAATATCATATATAATATTATACAAATATATTCAATTAGCGTTAAATCTAATAACAATATTTAGCATAGAAATAATAAATGGCTTCCTTACATTTCAAAAGAAAATTTTCCCAGCATTTTTAATATGCATTCCGAGAACTCGGAAATGATAAGAGTGAACAGAAATGATATAAAACCTCGATAAATTTGGTTGGCGGCCTCCCGGAGATCTCGCGACTGGGTTTCCCGAGTTAGATCCAAGTCGTTTCGCGTTGTATGACGACGCCGACGCCGACGCCGACGTCGACGTCCTCGTCATTCCGGAGGCTTCCTTCGATCCACGAGAACATTAAACCGGGACGCCATGCTGGCTAGCATTTGGCAACCAGCCAGGTGTACCACACTTACAACCGGTGCATACTTCGATGAGACTTTACGAGTCAACTTTCTGCTTTATACTTATCTTCGAGAAATGCCGAAGAAACTGTAGAAAATGGCGGTAAGAAAAAATTAGCAATGATTTTGTGTAATCATATGCGTGTGCATTTCAATTATGCATTAATTAATGTACAGGGTGTGTTATCTAAGAGTGGAAGTTGCAATATTTTCGAAAGTGTGAATTATAACGAAAAATGTGCCCCTCGAAACCATTCGGGTTTTGTCTGAAACATTTTTTGATATAATTAACAGTTTCGCAAAATATTACCATTTCCCGTCTTCGGTGACTCGCCTTTTATATTAGTCATGCGATGTTAATCTTTCAATATTTATTCGTTGAATTTAATCCTCTTTGTGGATTTGAAACGCATAATATCCGCTTTTAAAACCCATAATATTCATATGAATGCATAATATTCGTGTGAATTTAATTTGACTTTGAATCAGCATTTATCCCAAAGTGATGTTGAAATAGAGTTGGAGTAATTGATATAAACATGTTTGAATCGATTATTGCCGCTGATTTTAATCTGCGGAATATTTTGAAACACAATTATTTGATGTTATTATATATCATACAGGTGTCCCATATAAAACAATCCACCCAGTTATCTCCTTTAATTGCAATATTACGAAAAGTATTTTAAACATTATATTAACTATTTTTTCCGTTGTCGCATCTTCTTAGAATTTTCCGGATCACCCATACTTTTACGTTAAAACGAATATCGTTGTGTAGTCATATAATTGTAATACTTTGCGGTATGTTAAATATTAATATAATACATTATTTTACAATATATTAGAGTATTAATGTAATATTTGTAGTCTCGAATACCATTATAATTATGGAATTAATTACTACATTTAGATCGCAAACACAAATCAGGGTCTCAGAGAATATTCGTGTGGCTCGCGTGAATACAAGCATTCATCTAGCAATGCAGCTAATTACGTGCATCATATAGATACTATAATCCGTGTCTCCATAGGGAGTAATGCATAATACACTTATGCACGTGCTTATGCATTTATGGGCATACCACTCAGCTATGCATTTATTCGAAGAAGGTTCCATTCACGTGAAGCTTGTCAACTACTAATATCAAATGCAAAACTTAGCGTTACCTGCGATACGTTGTTGATACTCTTACGTTTACGGAAATCTCGAATATTTAGTTGAACGAAATATTAGTCGCATTTTTGCATTCTTTAATATACTTCGCAAGTATATCCAACATAAGTGAAGAATATTTGCATAAAATGTTGAATACGATAAGAATACAGTTTTCTGTCTGATTATGTATTATTCGATCGGAAATGGACGGCGAAGGGTAGGCGAGAGGAAAACTTGTTCGCCTCTAAGTCCTGTCGAAGAAATAGAATAACGTGTTACGGAAAATGGGTCGCTCCACATCTGCCAAACTGTCAACATTTCATCGAGAAGTCCAACCCAGCCTAACCCGGAATCAATAGTTCCAAAGTATTCTCGCAGACACCCACGTTTTCGAACCACCGTGCAAATAGTTGCTTTCTTACGTTTCCTACGATTTTGGAGATTCTTTGCTACGTTTTCTACGTTTTGCGAGATTCTTTCCTACGATTTTGGAGATTTTGGAGATTCTTTGATACGGTTTCTACGTTCTTCGAGATTCTTTCCTACGTTTTCTATGATTTTGGAGATTCTTACAATTTGTAGATTCTTTCCTACGTTTCCTACGTTTTTGGAGATTCTTTGCTACGGTTTCTACGTTTTTCGAGATTCTTTCGTACGCTTTCTACGATTTTGGAGATTCTTTGACACGGTTTCTACGTTTTTCGAAATTCTTTCCTACGTTTTCTATGATTTTGGAGATTCTTACAATTTGTAGATTCTTTCCTACGTTTCCTACGTTTTTGGAAATTCTTTCCTACGTGTCCTAATTTTATGTAGGTTGTTTCCTGCACTTTCTACGGTCTGTTTCCTTCGTTTCTCACACATTCTACGTTTTCTAGTTTTTTTTCCTACGTTTCCTACATTTCTCCGGATCTAAGAATACTCGTTTAAACATGTCCGAGATTCCATCCACTCGGATTTCGTCTTTTTCTCGAAATAACACGATACGAACCAATGAAATAATAGAATGAAAACACGAGTTACCTCTTTCGGTATTCCACCTTGATTTCCTGTTAAACCGTGGAACAGGAAACTAGACATTCGAAAACGATGTTCGCCACATTCGAATCTCCATGAATCTTTTCGAAAGAATTGAGTGATTCGTACGAAATAATTCATCCCCATTAATGGAGCGTATCCGAACTTATTTATTGATTTATCGAGGCAACAAAATGCATTGTTTTCATGGGTTGGAAAAAATGAAATTATCAAACATATGTGGCGGCGATTATTTTAACGATGTTACCTCCGGGATATCGCACAATTTTTCGGCGAAAGAGGTTTATGTTTAATTCATTTGCAACGATGTAAAAGCTCGCTGGATTAAACTTTCAACAATCAACCACAGTGCAACGATAAGCGCCTTTATCATTCTATTATGAATTTATCTAACTCATAATTGGAATAATAATAATAATAATACTAATAATAATAATAATCAATTGTATTACCTGCCAGATAGAATTATATATAACACCGAATATTCTTCCGTAAATTTTGGAAAATTGCTGGCGCATGATTTTTGATTTTCAACTTATAACATCATGAATTTTCGCGGAGAAATATTTGCGCATTTCAGTCAGGTTTTACTACGAATTCTCGTTCGAGCGGATGAAAGCGAACCTTCGATTTTATAGCATCTTCACGGCTGGACTTTTGTGAAGTCTCTAGAGTCAATATTGGAATATCACCGATGTTTCGAATTTTTAGAGCTCGCTTAGATATACGACATACTTGCGTAGCAAACGATACTGGAATCTTGAAAATTTGGAAATTCGATTGGACTTGAAAAATTGACTTTCTATAAAACAAGTCAGCTTTTCTGTAAAAAGTCTGCGAAAAATGTGAATGATGAGAAACTCGGCGATAGTTAATTATGTTAATTCTGATCTTCAAAATTATAACGTATTCCACGTGAAATAAGCCACCTGAAGAGACGACATCGTCGAAAACATTAAATAAACAGTTTATAGAAAGTTTCATTACTTATGAAAATTAATGGTCAGTATAATTGTGAAAAATAGTCAGCGAATCAATTAGTAACATTCGAATTGATAGAAAATAGTCAGCGGATTGACTAGCAACACTCGAATGGATAGAATATGGTAGCGGAATCGTTACACGAGATTCCATTGAAAATTATAAACTATAAAATGTCGAGTCGGAAAAACACACGAAAAAGAACTGCGGGAGAATTGAATTTCGAAGCATATCGGTGCTCCAGATTGGTCGTTCTGGGTTAATCTCTTGGCTGAACTCCATCCAGGCGACTCGATATATAACTATATCGATATAATCGACAATATTTAGTCTCTCGAATTTAATGAAGCGATTTTTCCAATGAAAATTGTTCACTGACAAATTTTTACCACAAATTTCCAGGAACAATATAATCGTATTAGGTAGGTAAAGGATTAAAAACATACGTATAAAAATATGGTACTACGAAGTGCCATTATACATTTTGATACATAAAAGAAATTCAAACACGTATTACAACATATTATTATTATTATTATAATTACGAGTTACATAAACTCGTATTAAAACATCATTCGCCGAGAAAAGTTTAGTAAATTTTATTGAAACCGTATAGTTATAATTTTGCACTAGGAAAGTATACTATTTTGTAAAATGATATGTTTATTGAACATTATTATATATTAACCCTTTGCACTCGAAGAATATTTCGGTTATAAACGTAGATTTATGCTAACATTATAATATAAAGTCTTAGTCTTATAATATAAATCTTCTATGTTTATTTTGTTAATTCTGTTTGTGTGGCAAATGGAAGACTTGAATTTGGAATTAATTGAAGGTTTAAGTGACGTTAAATTTATAATATTATTAACCCATTTGCACCATTGACGCTCAATTTTTGCATAATTTTTATTACATTTTTGTTTCTATTTTTTTTGGACAGAGCTCTGAACTTTTATGTAGTCGACATAGAAAGTATGTATAAAATACTGAAATATGAAGTTTTTTTTACTCTGGGATTTGTCTACTTAAGTATAGTATTATAAAAGAAAAATTGGTGATAAAGGCATCTTTTCTCATTCTTCCTTGTGATGCAAATGGGTTGAAATGACATATTTGTAAATGTAGTTGAGAGAGGGCAGTTAACGGTAGCCAACCTTAGAAAATCGTGTCTACGAGTATGCGAACAAAGAGGGAGGTAACACGAACGTCGTTCCGGGCAGAGATATTTCTTGGCCTCCACCGTGAATCGCATTTACATATCAGTTACGTCCTAGTAAAGTGTCCCGCCTTACAACCCCCTTCCAACCCCTTCCAACCCCCGTTCCATTACGTTACAACGCTCCTTCAACCCCTTCAACCCCTTCAACCCCTGCTCAAAGCAATAGTACAACCCTTTCTTCGGTGACACCCTTGACACCGTTTCTGTCATTAAAATATGAGCGGGAATTTCTGGCGCCCCTAATATATCTGTTTCGCCGAATATTTTCCGACTATTATTTTCCGGAATTTTTCGGAATTTTTGACAGCGCGGAATTATCGAACTCGATTGGTTTATGAATATGAAGTATTTTGCGACAATTATTTAACGGAATTTTGGACAGCGCCACATTTTCGAACTCTATTATTACTTTATGGATACGAGTTATTTTTGGAAATTATTTTAATGCCTTTCGAATAAAACTCGAATATTCGATCGTACCCCTAGTCACGAGATAAAATATTAGGATTCCCGTTGAAATTTCGAGTTTATTTATAATTGGCTCGGATAATTGGCAGGATTTAATTGGTTACCTATGTGATCATCGTAACGTCGCGTTCTTGTGATATTATATAAATCATTAAAACGCGAGCTGGCATCCCTGCTACTGTCATTTTCATTTACAATTATCACGAATGTAAAGTATCATATATAAGTATATATGAGTACATTAATCGTACCATTCCTTAAAATCGAAAAATATCAATTTTGTTATAATAGATATATATTTTCTATCGAAATTGTATTCAGCGTTTTTTACAAAATAATCGGTCTACTATCTGTAAGAAATTCAAATAATAAGAAGATAATAAGAAATGACTTACGAAAAAGGTCGAGTAATAAGAGAATAATGAGAATGAACTATTAAGAACGTTCGAATAATAAGAAATGTCGAATAAAGAAAGTGAAAGAATAAGAATTAACTAATAAAGAGGATCGAATAATAGGAAATACCGAATGAAGAATGTCGAGTAATAAGCAGTAACGAATAAAGAAGATCGAATAGTAAGGAAACAATAAGAAATAAGGAAGAAGAAGAGAATCGAGACTGTTTCGAGACTGTTTCGAGACTGTTTCGAGACGGGACTTCTGTTGCGGAGTACTAAAACGAATGGTCCGAAACGTATATATCGAGAGAAGGCGGCTGCTATTAAGTATCCGCTTCCTACGTCGTGGTTAAGGGTAGCTAGATATCCGGCGATAGAGATAAAGGGGTGGAATAGAAATAGGTAGACTAAACGGCTGGTTTCTACGTTCGTCTAGGATGCGTTCAACATCGGAACGGAACACCGAGTAACGATAAATCTAAGCTGCAGCGTCCGTGTTTTGCGCATTCGCTTGGCTACCATCCATAAATTCCACAGCTATCATCCTATATCTCGAACAACCGACTTAAAGCCGCACTCGCGACTTTACGCTCGATTGCCAGCGATACCCTCCTCCATTATATTGAACCTATCGAACCTATCGAACCTATCGAACCTATCGAACTTATCGAACCTTTCGGACCAGTTGTCCGGAAATCGCTACTTCGTTCTTCGAAATGTAATTTTCTAATGGATTTTAATCGTGAATTTATACCCTGGCTGTTCTTTCTTTAATTCGAAGAATTACCGTGTTTCCCCATTGTTTATTCCGAACGAATTCGATCGGTTTATATTTATATTTATATTTTGATCGTTTATTCCGTTCGAATTTGATCGGTTTCGCGAGAAGACAATATAGTCAATACGTGCGTTTACTTGTTTATGTTTTGATTAACGCTAGATTAATTCCTCTACCGATTTTAATTATGAATTTATATCGCGGATGTTTCTTCTTTAATCAAAACAATTTTCATATTTCATTGTCAATATTTCCATCGTTTATTCCCAACGAATTCGATCGGTTTATATTAATATTTCCATCGTTTATTCCGCGCGAATTCGATCGGTTTCGCGGGAAGACAGACTTCATTTCTGCGTTGAATCGCCCGGCAAGTCAATACAGAATCGTGAAAGGCGTCAAAGCGGGATATCATCGGAATATTAAAACGTCGGGTATTCCGAGGATTTTCAAGGGTGGTTTTTCTTTTCTCGCGGGAAAACGTGGCGAGGGAAGTAAGGGGGCCGATTCTTTTCAGCGGGATCCTATAATTTTACACGGCCCTCGTAATAGGTTCGGCCGTTTGAAAGGAGAATGTCGTAGGAGGTATCCGGGGGAGCATTAAGCGTATTACTCTAACAAGGGACGCGTCATTTTCAGTGAAAAGCACGGTTTTAGCGTCGCGAACCTTCTGGATTAATAATTTCTCGCTGTTTGCCTGCCATCTTCTTCTTCTTCTTCTTCTTCTTCTTCTTCGTTTTTCTCTCCTTCCGTTTCCTGCCACATCTTTTCGACTATACACGGAACCGAGGCAAAAGCATCGTCTTAACACGGTATTACTCGGCTCTTCGTCGACGGGGGATGGTTAAGCTCTTGGTATCGGCGCCGCCTCGCATTTAGAAGAAACCACCCTCCCGCCATCTTGTAATCCCCCAACCCCGTCTCAAAGTCCACACGCAAATGTGAATCTTTTTCACGCAGGACAATCGTTTTCCTCCTCGTTATCCTCAACTCCTTCTCTTCTTTAAATGCATCACCAAACACGCAAATATATCCCGGTCACCCGTGACTTTCCAGCAAATATTAATTAAAGACATATTCATATTCCAAGAATATTTAATCATATATTAATACATAATTTCGAGGTGATCTTAAGCTTAAATTAACACCAGTACGAAGACATTAATACATTCATAATATTGATACATTTAACAATGTCACCGGTGACCACTGATACCAATATTACTAAAACTCTACAAAAATATATCTCTAATATTCGTCAAATTGTTAATATTTCTAACGTTACCATAACAATTTAAAGTAACCAACGTAACCGTTCCGGGTGCGTATCGCGCGGTATCGTATAACACGGATTTCCGTGTAGCGCGCAAAGTATTCAGGGCTGAAGTATCCGATAATGAAATGGATCGCTAACGAAGATGGAGGAGTCCTTAACCGGAGGATCCAGCAATCGCGTTAATTCTGTTAATTCAATTAAGGTGGACGTTTCATTATTTTAAAAGTATACTCGTCCGTGTGTCGGCTCGAGGTTTTCTCCATCTCTCCCACGATCTATCGGTAGAGTAGGTGGAACACGATCGTTTATATCGGTAACATTTTCCGGGCCGTTTAATCCCGGTAATGCGAAACAGTACGGGGAGCCACCAGTGGGAAACGTTGCGTCGACAATTTTATGGTGTCGGTCCTTTCTCGTTCGATCTCGAGGACACGGATGCGAAAGGAATTGCATTTGAAATTGTAATACTGTCCTTTTTTTATGTCCCCCTCCCTCCCTCCCTCCCCCGGGGAGGTGGGAGGAGAAGGGGGGTGAGAGGTGCGGTATGTTTTCCACTGCTCTTCCACCTTCGGAATTCCACGAATTACGCACCCCGTTTCCCTGAGATCTCTTTTTCCGGCCCTTCAACTTCAATCTCTTACGAGGACCGACGCCATGACATCTTGGTAGCTCGATTATTGAATGCAATGTTTAACCCTTTGACTACGAGAGACGTATATATATATATACGCTCTCATATGTTCGTGAATATATACGAAAGGTCAAGGGTTTGGGAACACTTGCTTCGTCTTCATCTCTAACGTTTACCTTAAACGTTATAATCAACGTTAAAAGTAAATTAAATGTAAAAACTTTGTTCATTCGTGAATTATTCTCCCAGACATTTCCGGAAGGTAACCCATTTAGCGGAAGTAACGCGCTGTATAGGTATCACTTGACACGGTTGAAACTATGTAATTTATTAATTTTTATAAATGCAATAATAAATCATTTCCTTTTACAGAAAAGATAATATTTGTTTTATCTGGTCTGACTTTTCACCTGAAATTCGTTTAAGTTACACACAGCAGAGTCTAAATATTATTCTGTTATAAATTAATTGTCACGTCTCGTCGACGCTAAGCGCAACGCAAATGTCGGCCGAGTGGCTTGAGTAAGATTAATGTTTTCCCCGGATAAAAAATTCATTCGCCGCGGTAAAAGGATGTCTTCCTTCTGGCAGATCTCCGACATTATTTACGTAGCTCAAGATCGAGCAGGTTGTCGCGTGGTCGTTGCTTAATCGTCCTTCCTAATCCACCATGATCGTGGCTGCTGATCAGGCGCCACCGGGATTAACAGAGGAGATTAATCGATCGGTAGCACGCGACGCCCGACATCCCGACGCTATCCGACGCTTTCGAGTCTAACGAGATTCCCTTGAAAAAGGACATTTTTCAAGACGCCAATTATCATCATCATCCTGCGACCACCTCACAATTCTTTCGAACAAGCTTTCTTATTATATTATTTATAATATATCGTATTTTATTATATCTATATTATGATTTAACAGATCCAGTATTAATTATGCGATTCTTAGACGTTCTTTCTTTAATTGGAAAAGACTTAATTGACTGAGACTTGCAATTATTAATTTGATCACGCTTTTACTTTAAAATTATTTCGATCAACCATTCGTATTATATTAATTACACGTTCAATTCTCTTTTTACGCGATTCTTGGATAAAAATGTCATAAAAGTCGAAATAAAATTCGATTTACCTTGAAAATAATAAAATGGAAATTCTAAGATTTCCATAGATACAGTATATTTTTCTACACGAATGTTTTCACACGTATTCTTCGGGAAGCTGTTTATATTATATTATATTATATTGTAATATTATATCGTACTATGCTTTTGACACGGCATATTAATACCAATTAAAACACCATATAAAATTCACGGCTATTATCGTAATCCAATAAAAGGAGCACTCGAAGTCGGGTAACAAAATTATACGAGGAGCACTGTAAGTAGTAAGACACGAAAGTTAATTTCCGTCACTTTACGTCTCTGAACTTTGAACGTTTAATAACCCGCCGAGTCTTCCTCCCTGCTTTATTGCTGCCAATTTCTTTTACGTTGGCACGAATGAAAGATAGAAGATATCTAAGGGGTGTAGTAAGGGTTGATAGGTGTCTAACGGGGGTAGCAGGGTTGATAGATATCGAAAGAGGTCGAAGAAGCGAAGTAATATTCAAAAGCTTACGAGCGCATTCGAACCAAACTTTAACTGACAAGATATTAGACTTTTTTATTCGCCTTAACAAAAGCTACAAGGACCTGAAAGTTCTTTTTTTCCGTTAGAAGACTTCGAAATTTTGACCTTTGAACCCGATTTTTGGGAGCAAGGTCATTCAACTACACTCAAATTGTATTGCGTTGTAAAACACTCGTCGAAACTTACAATTTGAGCTGTGATTCGTTCAAAAAATAAGATCTGAAAAAATCTTCAACCTTATCGTTATGTCTTCTCGGATTGTCACCTTTTGCGCGCCGGCGATTAACATTTTTTTACTTGTCTTACTGTAATAAAATAAAAATGGTATCCTGTGTGAAGAAAGTCGAATTATCTTCTTTGTTCATTCATACATTTATTTATCGATTTATTTTAAAATATAGTACATATATTAAATATAGAAGCAAGTTAAAAAAATTGAAAAAAATTACAATGCGGACGCATACAGAAAGTATTATTATAATAAAACTAATAAAACGAAGCAAGTAAAAGGCTGTATAAAATTCATGGAAATTGACATGGAAAGGAAAAACGAGGAAAACAGATAAAGCATTTTTTCGATCAAGTCACGGCAAGATAAAAATATTATATGCTTTAAACGAATAATTTGTTACCATTTTTCTATAGAATTTTCGAAACCAAAATAACCTAACATTTATTACACAGAAACAAACATTGTTGTATAATTCTGCCTTATTTCGTACATATTTTATTATCATTTCTCCTCTGTCTTCTTCCATGGAGATCATTAATTTCTGAGTGATGTAATATCGTCGATATTTATTTGTTATTTCCATACATGCTTGTCAGACTTTATTTTCGATGATTAATCGAGGGAATACATCGCATCGCGAGTATCGCCAGGATATATTTATTCCCGAAGGACTCCACGGTCCGTTTGACAAAGAGATGGTACTCGTATAATTGACACTCCTGTCGATTCGTTGAAGGACCAACCGCGGAAAAATATCTAGGACATTCGACGAGTGCCGATGCACGGATGGACTTCGTTTTATTCGAACGAAGTGTCACTCGATCGAATCCGCTAATTAACACGATAATTCCGTTTGGTCACCATTTCGAACGATCATTGTTAACGAGCATCCACGCAAACATTTTCGAGTGAATTTTCTCTCTCTCTCTCTCTCTCTCTCTCTCTCTCTCTCTTTCTCTCTGAAAGAGATTTAATTGCTTTAGCAGAGAAAAGAAGTTTCGATACGACGATTAACTCTTCCCTCCGTTTGTTCGCCGGAGCTCGTTAAATTCAAAGCCATTCGGGAGTTTCGAATTACTTTTCGAGAATGGCCGAGGTTTTCTACGAGATTCCAAGGAAGACTTAAGTTTCCGCGTGGAACTTGGAGTTCCTTGCAACATTTGTTATCGGGGAGTTTTTTTTTTTTTCAGGAATAGCTTTGCGACAATATAAATTTTAAGTTCAATTTTCTTCGACCCAGTATGCTGTTCGAGGAAGCTTTATTTGTATTTTATTACTGAGAAGACGGTTTTATTTTCATTTGTTTATGAAATTAGGGAACCACGAGATCCTAGAATATGTTTGTACAGTATTTACCATCGATTTGGGTGGTTTAGGAGCAAAATTGGCGACTTTGATTTTTTGACGATTTTGGGTCGACCAGTTTTTCGACCGAAAAAAATTATTAATCCACTTCTTTCGACCCAGAACGGCCCTAGAACATGTTTATACATCATATATCATCGATTTGGGTCATTGAGGATCGAAATTGGCGACTTTGATTTTTTGACAATTTTTGAAGGTATACCCCTTCACATTTTTGCGATTACGGATCGACACATTTTTGAGCAATAAAAATTGTTTAACCACTTCTTTCGACCCAAAATCATCCTAGAACATGTTTATACATCATATATCATCGATTTGGGTCATTGAGGATCGAAATTGGTGACTTTGATTTTTTGAGAATTTTTGAAGGTATACCCCTTCACATTTTTTCGACTTGGGTTCGACCCATTTTTGACCAATTAAAATGTTTTAACCGCTTCTTTCGACCAGAAATCGTCCTAGAATAGGTTTATACATCACCCACCATCGATTTTGGTCGTTTAGAATTGATTTTGGCGACTTTGATTTTTTGAGAATTTTTGAAGGTGTACCCCTTTACATTTTTTGACTTGGATTCGACCCATTTTTGACCAATAAAAATTTTTTAACCACTTCTTTCGACCAGAAATCATCCTAGAATATGTTTATACATCATATACTATCGATTTGGGCCATTTAGAATTGATTTTGGCGACTTTGATTTTTTGACAATTTTTGAAGGTATACCCCTTCACATTTTTGCGATTTTGGGTCGACCAGTTTTCGACCGAAAAAAATTTTTAATCCACTTCTTTCGACCCAAAATCATCCTAGAACATGTTTATACATCATATACCATCGATTTGGGTCATTTAGGACCGAAATTGGCGACTCTGACATTTCCACGATTCTTGAAGGTATACCTCGTTGTTTTTTATTTCGAAGAGACTTATCGTTAGCTGGACCGCCCCGTGTATTCTAATATCTCATTTCTAATCGTGGACCAGTTATCTTATCATACATTAGGTCGGTTAGTGTATGGCGAAGTATTTGCATAACTGCATCCATTTGTTGAAATCGCGGTTGCATTTATGCATATTTGGTTTCGGGTAGCGGCGATATTGCGGAACGCGAGGCGAAGCAGCGTGGGCCACGCCTATTCGGAGTTCTGCCGGGAAATGCCATTACCAAATTTACGAGCGGCTGACGTGCCCGAAATAATGCTACTTACCACTAAGAATATATTACTCCCATGCTGCCGCGCCCATAAATACTCACGAGATTCTACCTACCCTGATTACCCTCATTTTTTATTCCAGAAACTACCGAATCCCGGTCTCTACGCTGGTTGTGCTCTGAAAACGAATTTATGTACTCAGCCATGATTTATTAAAATCATATTTTCAAGTAAATACAAGTCACCCTCGTACAACGCGGGATATAGCCTCCAAAAAAAGTTCTCGTTATAAATGCCACGTTACATGCACGCGTAATATCGAAATCGTAATATATGTGTCGTGTTATACGAGGATCGCCTCAATTTGTGTACCGCGTATAAATCGAAACCGCGTTGTACGAAAGTTACCTGTATTTTACAGTAAAACATGATTTGCTGCTGAATTAAAATTACGATTATTATTACATCTAATATTAACATTAATTATTGAATTATAATATGAATTATTATAATCCTGAACTGAGGTTAGGATTAAAATTATGATTTGAATGAATTAAATTTAATACATCTAATATTAATATTAATTGCAGGATAATAAAACGGAATAATAGTTGAACTGTTGGCGAGTAGTGACTGTGAAGTATTATAATAGTTAATATTTAATAGTTACATTTTAATGAATTAAATTCACTGAATTAAACGGTGCATAAACTCGATTTCCTAGATTACTCGGATTTAATGTAATCCAGCGGAATTTATTCCGGGCGGAATTCACTGATAAAAGAGTTCAGAGTCACGTAGAGTTCATGAATCCGATGTAAAAAATGTACCAAAATAATGGTCCCGAAAGCCGAACGAAAACCTTATCCCGAAGGTACAATCGCGACTCGAAACTAAATTACCGCAATGCGGTGGGACAATTCCTTTGTCCTCTTTATGATTCAAACGTGCTTCACATAATCTGCAGGCTGCAATTAGGATCGTATATCTCCCGAGAATTATCTGCCTTTCCCCGTTTAAACTAACCGCTTCGAAACTATCGATTAACAAACATTATCGCGTAAAAACATTACCACATTGATTTCTGATCAGTGTCAAACTTCCTTGCAAATAGCAGCTTCAAAAATGGTGCCAAAAAGAAATTAACAATTCATTCATTCTTTACAAGTATTATAAAACAGCAGATTTAATAAAAATAAATAAATACTGGCTACTTCGACGAATCAAATTATTTTCTAAAATGGCTGGAGTATTAACGTTGGAACTACCGAACATATACTCAGTTATGTTTACACATTTATTTATATATAAATTATGTCTGAAGGATTCAAGTTAATTAATGAATTCAATTATTTGCGTTACATAGATCAAATAAAAGTATATCAAGTTTCAAGCAATGCGCCGTGATTATTCACATAATTTAACTAAAAATGGCAGACAAGTCGTTTTGGTAACACTACTCCTTTGGTAGTTTCAGTGTTAAGTTTTTATTTCAAAATTCCCACGAACTGTTTCCGGTACCTAATACAATACCTAGTCTCAAGACAAATCATTTTGACTCTTATGCGTCAAACAATGCGTCGTGGTGTATTAAAATAATTTAATTAAAAATGGCAGACAAATCATTTTGACTGCTTCGGTAGTTCTAGTGTTAAATTTCGATTGAAAACTCCGCACGAATTTATTTCCTCTGTAACTAATACTAAAAATGCAGGATAAAGATTTGCAGAGGTTAAGACAAGCTCGTCACACACCGCGCGGTTTCTTGATATACCGGGTGGAATACCAATAAGATTCTCTCCTCTTACTTTTAACCACCCAGCCGTTAGCGTGCACGGCTCAAGATGAACCGAATCGCTTTTGCATTTATATTGGTTCGTACCAACCGAACCGACTTTTCTTCCTCTCTTCTAACCAACCACCTTCTTCACCCCTTTTCTCTTCGAATCAGCCTCGTTCCAGCTTCGAAATGCGTGGTCTACTTCCCCCCCTGATTTTAAAGGGAACAACGAAAGTTCGCTGCTGGCACAACGGGTCGAGGTTTCCTCCGCGGAATTTCGATGACGTTGAATCGTTACAACGAGTTGTACCGAATTCCAAAAAATTCTTTAGCTTTTCTCTCACGATGGATGGTTTCCCGGAAACTCGATATATGAACGACGCGTGTGCTCGGGGAACAAATTCATCCCTTAACGCTTTGAGTGCCGCGCCAATTTTGTGCGACTTTTTGTGGTGGATATTATTGCATTTATTTTATATCATTATAAATATGATTTATAATATTATGATTGATAATATTTATAATGAATAACATGGTGAACGAATTTATGCTTGCCCCGTTTGCTTTCAAAAGTTTCTTGTAATCTTCGAATATATTCGAGTATATATTTGTGTATCCGCGTCCAAGGTTGACAAATCTATTTCGCGGAAGTTCGGTGGTTTTATCTCGCGGGACCATCTGGGGACATGGAACACGTAGTTCCAGCCTGGAGACAAAGTTCCAGCGACATAATACAGTCGTAGGATTTTTTCGAATTTATGGTAACTAGCATTGAGATAACGCAGGAACGTGCTTATCCTTCGGGAACCAGCTGCACTTTTGCTTGCAACGTACGGGCCAATCTGTTTAACTCATCTCGCGGTATGCTTTACTGTCTTTGCTTTAAACAACTCGAATAGAAACCACACGAAACATAGACAAATCGGCAAGGAAGAATTATCGGCAAATGTTTCATTTACTTTCTAATTGCAACGTAACGATAAAGTGAAAAATGAATCTTCCTAGCTTTGCCAAGTTATAAATAGTTTCCACGGAAGACGAGCAAAGGACGCGCAGAATTTTTCAGATGCCTCCACCGATTCTGCTGCGATTTGCCATTAATTCAACAGGGACTAATTATCAGCCGGCAATAAATTGCCTCGGTGTGTCTGGCAAGCACTTTTCCCGCAATCACAAAAACCACCGTTGTGGACAGAATAATTTCCTTGATTTCCCCGATGGTTTTCCACGAGCTTATACCCCTGGAATTATAGTGTTTCCGGCCATTAATCATCCAGCATGTCTATCCTTTCGCCTTAATGAAGGGAACTTAAAAGATCGGTTTCGTCTTCGGACAAATAAACGATCGCCGTTTCCACTTCCGAACTAAAATCGTTCGAATCAAGTAGAAATACCCTTTGATTCATTGCACTTATGGTACAACCGCCATTCTTCCAATTATATTATGCATCGTATTATTGCTACGCCATTTTTATGCATCGTATTATTTCTACGATTTGGCCAAAAAGTTTGTGCAGTTTACGTTAGTTTTATGCGAGGAAATCGCGGATTATTTTTATGACTCGCGTGTTTACAAAATTGTCGAAAGATAATAGATTATTATAAGCCAAAACAGCTAATATATTATTGAATAATCAGAATACAAAGAATATATAAAACTGAATAAAAATCGTTTTCCAATACGCAACGGCGCGTTGTCTTGGATTTTATATATTTCGATTTGATATATGTGACGCAATATAATTCGATCCATTAATTAACTCGTCTCCTCCACCCACAATTTCTACGTAATTAAACGTGTAAATATATTCGAGTACAAGTTCGGTAGTTTTAGTATTAATTATTGAGTTCCGATATCAGCCAAGTTTCATTTGAGTATCGCGGGGAGAACGGGTCACTCGGAATCCTTTTGGTATCCGGACGACAGGACTACTGATATCGAGTGGACAGGATTTCGGTTTGACCTCGAAAAAGCAAATTAATCACCGGCCCGTGGAACCTTCCACCCTTTTCCACCGACGTGGAGGGGTTTTATTTTGAAATTTTTGAACGCGGAAGAGAAATGTTACGAGGGTAGTGTGGCTTCCTGGCACGGTCAACGACTACGCATTTATACGTCGCTGCACGATGACAAATTACCCTGCCAAAATTACGAGCCCTCCCTAACGAACGCCCAAATTTCACCCGTGGAATTTTTATCTTTTTACCCTCCTCCTCTCCCTCTCCCTCTCTTTATCTCCTTTGCTGACTTGAGATTGCTTCCACTTCCGACATTCCCTATTTTCCTTCGAGCTCCATCAACGACGAGTGATGAATATCAATTCATATTCTTACCGATATATCAGGTCTACCAACAAATTCTCTCCGTTTCTTAGTAAAGGAAACTATCCGAATCTTATGATGTTTATTAATATTGAATTAATTTAATTTCTTGGCCTTATTAATAGACGCTAAAAAAACTACATATTACATATTAACAATATTACGTCCAACTTTAACCTTCAAGAAAATTAATTATTGAATTAACAATATGATTTCCATTCACGATGATAACTTCTTCGTAAAGACTGGGTCTACTTAAAAAAATCTTGCCAAGAATATCATCATCTATTAGGTGCCCAACTAAGTTCGTGCGCTTTTCGTTGTCCAAAAACGAGACGAAATTTGGTACCGAATGAGTAACTTTTAATTTGGTAAATAATCTCCTCCATATTCTATGACCCTTTCCCAACGTGACACAAATGTCAAAATCCCATTTTTATAAAAATCTACGCTTTTATTATTAAAAAACTCAGACACTGTCCTCTTTACTTCCTCTCCGTTTATGAAGTTCCTATTTGTTATATAATTTTGTAATGCTAAAACAAGGTGGTAATCTGTTGGGGAAAGGTCCGGTGAATATGGAGGATGAATTTCACGGAAGGTCTTACAAAGTCTTACGAAGGGCGTGTAAAACAAGTCGATTACTTTTTCTTACTAAAATTGGATTCTCAGTAGGATGACAAGACATGTCGATCATTTGACAACGAATGGCCGAAATCGACGAGCTACAGGCACAGATAGGGCGGCGGTATCGGATCGTGTAGACGATTATGGAACACGGATAGTCAGGTGAAATGCGGGAAAGTTCCGGGTAGGTGCGGTCGGAAATGGCATTGGAGCGTTTCGCGTGGATGGTTTTGCCATTGGACATAACATTACGAGACATTTCGTCCTTGTGAAACCAGGGTGAGAGAGGGGGAGAGCATTGTATCTCACGGCTGATAAACTACGAACCCGCAGGTTGCCGCTAGAAATCACTGACCGTGTCGTGGCTCCACTTCAATTATCAAAACCGGAGACGCCAGTCTGTCATTCCGACGCGTGCATCAAATTACTGCATCGCAAAATATTGGATTGAGTTAGAAATAACTTCCGGTTCGTCCAGGAATTTCTTTTATTTAAAGCCGTCAGTGTTTTACGTAAGGGAATCGACAAGTTTATTTATTCTGTAGGAGAAAATCCATTTAGCAACAAAAAACGTACTTCGCAATATATTCGATGAATCCGCTAATTGAATCGAAAATATGCGGGCGAATAAAAGGTGTATAATAATGTAGTCGTTTAACGTGTCGCACATTTATGAAATATTAAAATCAACCCAATTATATGATTTGCAGATGAAATATGTGGGTGTGAAACACGGTACTGATATAATCTCCTGGTTTTTTTGTACTTGCAAATTAACGAGATTTTCATAATAAATAACCGGCAAAGCACGTAACGCGAGGGAGTCGGAATGCACTGGAATTCTGGCCGGTTATGAAATTTAATTTACCTTTAAATATTGATGATCGACCGACGACAATCGACCATCATATTTGACTGTTCTACCGTGTAAATACTGCAGCGAAAATGTTTTCATTCCGCGCTGCCTCTTGCGTTGATTAATGCGCTCGATGCCGTGAGTTTTATCGTGTAATGGCATCTGTACTCGCCATTAAATCTTCTTCCGAAAGGGTTGTGATATCGTGATTTATGCCGACAAAAATATTCGAAGATTTACTCGACCGTTTTCGAATCACTATGGCGAATAAACGAATCGAGTTTCGTACTTAAATTCAGTGCGTCATCTCTGGATTTATTTGTCTTCGACAGTGTACTTGTTTCCGTGGAAAAGATATGGGTGATTTTGAAAATAATGTAGAACGACAACGAAAGGATTCGTTGCACTTGCAACTGCCATTTTTCTGAATGTGTTTATCATTTTATTATTTTTACAGATTCTGGTTAGATAATATTTTAATACTTTTTCTGCAGGTGATGCGAAGAGGTAGAATATTAATATTTATTTATTTGTTATTGATATTAGGTTTTTATTAATATTTCGAGGATTCCTTTTGGAATCGTCTCCCGAAAGCATGGCATTATTTATAATATCAGTAATTTATTTTTTTACGAGAAAAAATTAGTTTTCCTGATGGTCCGAAATTGACCTTAAACTACGTGGGTTTTATTCTTAGGTATTTTTCATTTCTTAAAATATTGAAAAGGTACGCCAATTTAATGACAGGACGAATCGGCGGGGAGTAAAGTTTTCCTAAAAAGAAAATGAATTTTGGCGATGACTCTATGTATATTATTTTGAGTAACAATCGCGGTGAAAATAAAATATCGAAAAGATATGCGAATTTAATTACAGTACGAATCGTCGGGAATAAAAGTGTTCCTAAAATAAAAAATGAATTTTAGCGATGACATCATGTACATTTTTTCGAGTAACAATCGTGGCGGAAATAAAATATCGAAAAGATGTGGGAACTTAATTATATTACGAATCATCGGGGGGTAAAGTTTCCATAAGAAAAATGAATATCCGCGATGACACCGGGCCACGTTCGACTCGTCTGTCCGCCAGGTCACGGACTTAATAACGCGATAATGGAGTATAGAGGGGTTCATGGTGTTCTATTAAAAGTACCATCACGGCGTTCCAACAGTCTATAGAGCGAAGCATATCGCTCGATTTTCGTGGAACATCCTCGAACGACGAGTTGGGAGCTCCCAGAGCAATTTTCGCGAAATTAGCGCGACGTAGAATTCGCGAACCGTCGCTCGTTCATCTTACCAGCAATAAACCTTCGCAACGTTTTGATCTCACGGGATCGATGCCTCCGAACGTGCACGCGTTGCTCCGCCAAAATAACCCATCGCTGTTTTTTTAACATCCGACCTTTCTCTCGCTAAATGAGAATTTATTATCCGCGATTCTCCATACATTGTCCTGTGTGGTCCATTAAGAGTGTTTGTTTTGAAATGGTATTATTTATAATATTAATGGTATGGTTGGTATTATTTATAATAATAATCCACATGTGTGCCAAATCCTATGTGAACCAGAATGAATATTCTTTTTGGAAAATTTTGCATTATTTTAGAAAGGATAACATTATTTATAATCCTGTGTAATCCAGTACGTGTATTCGTTTAGGAAAACTTCGTGAAACAATGGTATTAGTTGTAATAATAACCTGTGTTTTAATATAAAACAAGGTGCTAATTGAATTCAGAGCACGTAGAATATGACGGGTCTAGTATGCTTCGACTATGAACTTGTACTTTGAATAATTGAATCGTGCAACGAGTCATAATAATTATTTCAAACAACACCCTTCGAACTTGAACTTTTAATAATTTAATCGCGCAACGAGTCATCATAATTATTTCTAACAATAACCTTCGAACTTAATACTTCTTAAACTTTGAATAATTGAATCGCGCAACGAGTCATAATAATGATATATAACAATAACCTTCGAACTTGAACTTTAATGAATTGAATCGCGCAACCAGTCATAATAATTATTTCAAACAACACCCTTCGAACTTCAACTTTGAATAATTGAATCGCGCAACGAGTCATAATAATGATATATACCAACAACCTTCGAACTTGAACTTTAATGAATTGAATCGCGCAACGAGTCATAATAATTATTTCAAACAACACCCTTCGAACTTCAACTTTGAATAATTGAATCGCGCAACGAGTCATAATAATGATTTATAACTATAACCTTCGAACATGAACTTTTAATAATTGAATCGCGCAACGATTCATAATAATGATATATAACAATAACCTTCGAACTTGAACTTTAAAGAATTGAATCGCGCAACGAGTCAGATGTTGATTCCGGTAATCCATATTGAAATAGGAAAAGTCAATGGACAAGATAGCCAGTTATTTAGTGGTGAAAGAAGTGGATGAGAAGGAAGTTAGCGCGATGGAAGTGGTGCAGCGACTTGATCGAGAAATGAGGCAGAAAGAGTTCCGATCCCATGGAGCTGTTCCGCGTTCTCGGCGATTGGGCAGTGGCCTGATTTTCATGGTCGACTAGTTGCAAGGTAGATTAAGTATTACCCTCGTACACCTCTCAGGAACCTCTATATATTTCTACCTCGCACAGGGTTTATCTATATAGAAAGGGCCTGCGCCAAAGAGATACGTCGACGAATTTCACGTCTGCCTGAATTCGAGTGCTCCTCCCGCTCCCCCCGCCTCACCGCTACATTAATCCTCTGACCCCCGTCCTAAACGCTTTACTATTTCGTTATTACAGAGAATTAGACAGAAAATCTTCTCCTCCTTATTTTCGCAATTTTATGGATCACCCATATTTCTTTATGTCAACGAATATCGCTGTGCAATTCGGTGACCTGTTTCACGTGGGACACCTTGTATAACTGCAAGTTGAAATGCGGAAAGTTGATGTCGAGTTTTGAGGGAAATACGTGGGCAACATTTTTATATGTTGATGTGTATTTATTCAAGTATGTATAAAGTCTTTTGTTCCAGAACTGGTTTGCATTTTTTTATGGAAATTTGGAGATTTCATCTTCTTGGAAATTGTCTTCTTTACTATTTCGTTATTACAGAGAATTAGAAGGAAATTGTTGTCCGTTGTTCTTTTTACACCGTTTTGTGGATCACTCATATTTTTACGTGGGACACCCTGTATATTATATATTACTGTTACTATTACTAATTACACCTTTCTTAATATTTCCAAGAATTCTGTGTATTTTAATAGCCATAATTATGGAATAATTGCGACTTCGATATAACACGTGCATGTAATCCCAGTCTCCATAACGCGATTTTTATAACGCGACCTTTCTTTAATCTAACTCCCACGTTATACGAGGTTTACCTGTATTTAATTAATTTTGTTTAATGGACTATTATTACACTTTCTTAATGTTGCATTAAAAAGGCGGAATTGCTGGCTGTTGGCACATTGCTGTAAAATATTTTTTCGTCGTGGCAACTTCTAATCCTCGGCGAAACAATTCTCTGTACGATCCAGCGGGAGGAGGGGGAGGCGAAAGGGGTTGGCGGAGAAGCCGGAAAAAGTGTAAATTAATTCCACGGCTAGCGGCACGGACGATGCCACATTCGTGTAAAAAAAAAAACAACAGTTAATCCACGCCGGTACGTGGCTATGTCCCATTAAAAACGGAATTTTGTCGGCTCTCCGTATGTTGGATTCTCTGGGTCACCGTGTTAAAACAGAAAATGAAACTGAAACTTCTCGGCTCGTGAAGTAATCGCATTCTAAAAAATGTCCTTCCGCAACACCGACATTTCAACTTTTCGATACTGCAGTTGAAATACGCGCCGTTACTTATTTATCTGTTGATTAACGCTACAGTAATTCCTCGACGATTTTTATCGCGGATTTATATCGTCGATGTTTTTTCTTTAATCACTAATATTGTTGTATTTCTATAGCAATATTTTCGTTGTTTATTTCGCATGAATTTGATCGGTTTCGCTAAGAAAACAAAGTTAATTGCTGTCCTCTAATTTATATCCTGAATATTTGTTCTTTAATTAGAAAAATTATTATGTTTCGTTCGCAATATTTCCGTTGTTTATTTCGCATGAATTTGATCGGTTTCGCAAAGAAAAACAAAGTTAATTTCTGCCCTCTAATTTACATCGTGAATATTTTTTCTTCATTTAGAAAAATTATCATATTTCGTTATCAATATTTTCGTTGTTTATTCCGCATGAATTTGATCGTTTACGCAAAAAGACAAACTTAATTCCCGCTCTCTAATTTGCATCGCGGATATATTTTGTTTCATGAGAAAAATTATCGTATTTCATTGTCAGTGTTTCAATCGACGCAATTCCGGTGAAAATTCAATCGGTAGTTGAACACGCGTTATTTATCGGCAACAAACCATCCCATCGACTTCGGTAAATTCTGATTTACGATTAAGTTCCTCAACGATTTATCAGGGAAGTAATAGAACTCGTCTTCGAAGGGTTCAGTTGTTTCTATCTGGATTCCGCTAAAATATTCGTCTGTCTGTCTGCTCGTTCGACCAAACCTACTGCGAGAGTGGCAACATGCTAAACCACCGAGGCAGTTCTCTGTTAGTTGAGTCTGCTTTAGACGTAACACGGATAGAATCATTTATTACAAGTTTACTGTTACCTCGATATTCTCGGTGCTCCGTTCAATGTAAATAATAACGCGATAATAATATTCTGGATTTAACTCGAGCCAAGTCGGCTGTTTAATTTTCAGAGAATAGAACACTTTAGCTATGATATTTTTTCGTCGATGCGTCGATGCATCGATGCATCGATGCGAAATCAGAGTACTAAGGCGATTTAATAATGATATTTTTAAATATAAATCGCTCGTAAATATTTAAAGTCGCGATGCACCAACAGTGACAATCGAAACGAAAGCAGGTGAGTTGGTTAAATATCAGGCACATCGCGTTTGTTACGATATCCGCGATATTGCCTCGACTCGGAAGGACCGAGCACTTTGGCTGGCAGCAGGCACGACCTCGAAATAATTCAAAGATACAAATTGCTCGCGAAACGAGAGCCCGGCACTCGCGCGTTCGTCAGATCGATATCCCGTGGCTGCAGGTTACTGCCGGCTCCAATATATCGCGAATATATTTCGCTTCCTGTACCCTTTACATATATATACAATATACATGCATATATACATCGATATATGTATAGATATATTTATTCAGCAGTCGTTCCACTATCGGCTGAAACAGCACCCGGAAAATGCGCATACTTGATCCAGGTATAGATTTCTTGGATAACGGAAACTTGGACTTTGGTTTCCGTCGATTTCCGATTCTCTTTTCCTTGGATTGGATGCTTTCTTCCTTCCGCTCGCGCGTGCCTCGAATCCTTACTTCCGTTAAGATCATACCTCGTTACTTCCTGCCTTGCCTCGGTTAGTTAGCTAATTTTATTTTCTTATCATTTTCAAATCCACTTCGTTATGCCGCGAAGGTTTACTTTAACACCGGAACTACTGAACCAGACGAAACGACTCGTCCGCGATTTTTAATATAATTATTTAATTGTACTACGGCGAAGTTTTTGAGATTTTATATAACGTTGTTTTATGTACGTAATGAGTATAATTAAATTCATTGATTAACTTACGTCCTTCGACCTTGGTTTTTATATAAATAAATATAGATTGGTGTACATTGTACATATTAGGTAGATGTAACGTTGACATGGTTTGTTAGTTTATTTTAATACGTCGTGTTATGAAGATCAGGTTGTGTGAGACTTGGATTACGTACACGTGTTATAACGAAATCGCATTGTGTAAGTACCGCGTTATATGAGGATGTGCACAATTTGTGAACCGTGATATATTGAAACGGCGTTATATCGCAATCGCTTTAACACCGAAACCGCGACATGTCGAAACCGCGTTATATCGAAATCGCATTACATCGAAACCGCTTTAACACCGAAACCGCGTTATATCGAAATCGCGTTACATCGAAATCGCGTCATACCGAAACCCCGTTATATCAAAACGCGTTACATCGGAACCGCGTTACATAAAAATCGCGTTAAATCGACACCGCGTTATATCGAAATCGCATTACATCGAAACCGCTTTAACACCGAAACCGCGTTATATCGAAATCGCGTTACATCGAAACCGCGTTATATCGAAATCGCGTTATATCGAAATCGCATTACATCGAAACCGCTTTAACACCGAAACCGCGTTACATCGAAATCGCGTTACATCGAAATCGCGTTATTCCGAAACCGCGTTATATCGAAACGCGTTACATCGGAACCGCGTAACATCGAAATCGCGTAACATCGAAATCGCGTTACATCGAAACCGCGTTATGCTGAAACCAGTTACCTGTAATATATAATATTCGATATACTACATAATATAAGAAATTCATTTCGTATACAAATACCAAATGTATCTTTTAACGATGAGTTATGTCGAGTGATTAATTCGTGGAACGATAACCACGTTAATTAAACTCTAATTCAAATAATTACACGGAGAATGGATAATGGGTAATAATTCCGTGTCTGTATCGAGGTTAAAATAGGGAACGAGGTGTTTTTTATCGAATTACCTTGATAAGCAGAACTGGCGAGTAATTTGGTTCGGTCGCTGTAAAAGCACGCTTATCAGCTATCGTTATATCGTGTATTCAAATTACGAGGGTTATTGTGCGAAATCAAATCTGATGGCCAACATGGAAATCTGTCAATGAAAGTATTCTCTCCGTTATACTTCCGATACTTTCATGTTAAACAAATATTTTTCGTCATTATAAATTACATATTCATTGATAAAGTGATCAGTGTTCCGTGGTACGCTAAAAAAGCTTCTAGCGAGTTATATTCTTCGGCTGCATCCGAAAGCTCTGAGGAAGTTCGAAGAAGAAGAAAAAGACGGTCCTAGTAGGTCTTCTCGGGTGGAGATTATAGCATAGTTACATCGTAAGAGCATTAAAAGTGGGGCTTCCATCTGAACATTGACCGAACTTGCTTACGTTCTCGTTTCACCCCGTGGAAAAATACTAGCCGGGTTATAATAGAGAAATAAACGTAGAATATATACAGTACGTGTAGAAAGTATTCGTATAACACCCAGTTTTAACACGTTGAACGCCATGGCGGTCATCGGTTGCCTCCGATGCGAATAATACTAAAATTCGAATCAAATATATCGCTAATATTTGGATAATTTTCAATATTTTTAACGTTACGAGAACAATGTGAAGTTACTATGTATATATCGTAGAGTGGTTAAAAAGTATTATATTTGGAAAATATAATATTATTGGCACCAATATTAAGTCAAGTTTTCAATATTTTTAATTACAAATTTAAGTTATAATTTTGGTGAAAATCCGCTGCTGTAAAAACTTGTTACACTCACTGTATAAAGAAATAGACATGAAATAGAGAGAAGGCAGTGGGTCGGGTCTGGTTCGATAAAAAAGAATAATTAAAAAATATTTCACGTAAGTAGTCTCGGAAATGAAACAGGATTCTTTGAAGGATTTAATTAAATTATAACTTCGTTACCTGCAAATTATTATTCATCGTTTCCGATGTTATTATCATCTTGTTAACAAAGGGAGTTTAACGAGGTAATAATAAAGTTGCCAGTAATAGGAAAAACTGGGTCAAAATTGTTGTGGAACTCGTTGAGATTTGACGAAAGCAGTGAAGGTCGTGGAGGTGGAGAGGGGGATGGTTCGATGCCAAAAATCGGTTCTTCAAAGTCGTCGAGAATTCGGAATTTTGTCTGAAGGCAAGTGAAATAGGTGTAGTGTCAGCAAGTTGTTAAAAGAGCTTGCGAGCTTTCGACATGAAAGTTCCTCGAGTATCGACATTACGTATTCGTGTACCGAGTCGAGCCTCCATGTTTGCGTGAGACTAAGATTAATGGTCGTCGAGTTTGACGTCCGAGGTTTTTGATACCAGCTTTTCCTACTACTAGTTTGAACTGCAAACCCAAACCGACCCTGCTTTCCGCATCGTCTTATCAATATCGTAAACCACCACACTTCATCCCATGAAATTGATAGCTTTTGACAGAAAAAATTATTAATCCCCTTGTTTCGACTTAAAATGATCCTAAAACATGTTTAGGCATCATTTACCATCGATTTAGACCACCTAGGAGCGAAATTGGCGGCTTTGATTTTTTGATAATTTTTGAAGGTATACCCCTTCATATTTTTGTGATTTTGGGTCGACCAGTTTTCGACCGAAACAAATTTTTAATCCACTTCTTTCGACCCAAAATCATCCTAGAACATGTTTATACATCATATACCATCGATTTGGGCCAGTTGGGAGCGAATTTGGCGACTTTGATTTTTTGATAATTTTTGAAGGTATACCCCTTCATATTTTTGTGATTTTGGGTCGACCAGTTTTCGACCGAAAAAAATTTTTAATCCACTTCTTTCGACCCAAAATCATCCTAGAACATGTTTATACATCATATACCATCGATTTGGGTCATTTAGGACCGAAATTGGCGACTTTGATTTTTTGACAATTTTTGAAGGTATACAGATCAGCCAGTTTTCTGTGGAGAGAAATATTTTAATGCACTTGTTTCAACCCAAAATGTACTACTAGCATTTAAATTCCATATTATTAATTAAATATTATTAATCATCGGTCTTTAAACTTGCATAGTGTCTTGATTTAAAGAAAGCGATAAAGAGATATTATCGCGCGATACATCTGCATGAATACTTAATAAAGCTCCTCGTTAATCATAATTCGATCAGATCGAAAGGGGATATTTAGCTGGACGGTTTTTTGTAGTGGAATTACTCGCGAAATATCGCTGCACCGTGTTCATCTTTATTCAATTCCGAGGGTGTGACAATTGCACCAATTCTGAAAATCAATGTTGACACATTTTAATTTCATCCCGAACGCTGAGTGGTCCTCGCCGCAAAATGAATGACAAATGCCGGCCACTTTCGTGCCACCCGCAAATCAATTTCAACGGGAATATTTTTTCTTCCCCTGCATAATTAAATCTTGAAAATTCTTAACATACTACCCGCCTAATAATTAATATTACGTACGCCAATTATTAATATCGCACACGCCACTCATTAATATTACAGAACTTAATTATTGATATCTCATACTGTAATCATTAATATTGCATATGCTAATAATTAATACAGCAGAATTTAATCATTAATATTTAAGATGCTACACATAAAAAGATAAAAACGAAGATTGGATCTAACAGAAATATTGACAAGCTTCCAAATAATACTTATATATTCACGGACATAAAACCATTTATAAGTAAAAATCCTTCGAAGTATTCTAACTATAAAATCGTATATTTCATGTGAAACGACCTATTAATTGACGGAGCATAAAACGGTTGACCTCTTTATTCACCTTTAACCCGTGGCATGCATTAGATATTCGGAATAAGTGGCATCGAGTTGCGCGAGTGCGAGTTTACAGTTGATTTAAGCGCAGTAAAGCAGAAGCAAGTGGCGAGGCACGAATTCGTATATAAATGGTGGTTGCAGCATCAGGCACGTAGCAGCAATCAAGCAGTCAATAATGCTCGCCACTATGCAGCCGGCTATTATGCCACGCTACAATTCAGAATGTTCGATGTGCCACTCCATCGAATTCCTGCGCCTCCGCCTACCAGGAGAATGCGATTCTGAGGTTGCACCTTTGGTTCCCTTTACTTCCCTTTACTCCCCTTTACTCCTCATTGGTCCCCGTTCGTCCCCGTTGGTTCCCTTCGGGGACCAAAGATCACCGCAATCTTATATACATATATATATATATATATATATATATATATATATATATATATATATATAAATAAATGTAATTGCTAGATGATAACAGTCTGAATATAATTTAATTTGAATTTAATTATATTAAGATAATTATCCTGCAGCGATTACATCCATAATTAATATAAGAACGTTGGCGAACGAACCTTTCATTTAATCTCGTAATTCAAAGCAGGGAAAATAACCGAAAGAATAGCCATTCAGAGACTGAATCGAATTCCATAAAGTGATTCGTTTGAGTGATTTCCTTTTCTTCACATAAATATATACAACAGTGGAGAAATAAATTCTGGCCCGATAAATCCACTCTCCGGATTCATCGTCCCTTCGTTTTAGCTTGTATTCTCTGGCTCCCCGTATTTCGAGCTTCTTCCATATCAATTATCAAGTACCTTGATTGTGAATGCTTGTTGGAAACCAGTCCAATAATAACCATCGTTTATATTATTTTTTATTCCCTCGTATTTCGGCTTTTCACCCCGCAAAAGAAAACATGCCAAATAAAGGGCGCCCTTTTACCAATCACACGCCTCGTTTATATTTTGCCCGAGTAATGGCGGCGTGTAACGCTGGAAATTCAACAACGAGATAAATTACATTCGCGAGGCCGCGCCGAGTTCGGGCGAATAAAATCTCTGCATTAAATCACGATGAGAAGAGATAACGATCTTCGTGTCCCATTGCGATCCTTCGTTTCGCGTGGATTTCGATCATTTATTTATTCGACTCTATTTATTTATTTAGTTTATCCGCGCGATGCTTTAGAATCTATTTTATTGGCGTTCAAAATAATGGAGTTTCACGTATGAAGAAATATTGACAAGAAAAAATATCCCTGTTTGAACCTCCGGTTGCCTTAAAAGAGTTAAACATCATCCTTTCATCGGAATTCAAATTTCATTTCATGTAAAGAACCGACAGCCGAAGAAATGATTTCGAATTTTTCGAATTTCGTATTAACTCGTTAACCGGTGAATTCTCCCAAAAAACGATAATACTTGAGTACCTTCGATTTAGTGATAAAAGAAATCCCAACGAAAAATATTCGCACAGCATCGAAATTTAACAAAAATTTAAGAAAAACTCATAGAACTTTCTTTCCGCGTGAAACAAGTTATAAATGTTTCCATAAAAAATATAAATAAATAATACTTTCCTTTTCAATTTCATTGCGAAGATCTCGATTCATATATACATACCATTTGTTTCTTAAAATCTTTCAAACAAAGTTGTTCAAACAAAAATAACTTCATTCGTAACCTTCGAGACAAGCGTAGATTCGAATGTCGAGTTAACTCGTCATCTAGTTAACGAGTTAACGGCGCGATATCCGGAAATACTTCCGATTCGTAATCCACGTTTTCTTTGTACCACGCGTTGATGTCTCCGTAATTATGATGGTTGTACTTACTTCCTTCTTTTTCCCCCGTTTTTTATCTTTAAAAAAAAATACTTTTTTCCTCTCCTGGCGTGCCGTGATTTATTTCTGAAAAACAGTGCTTAGTGAAACCGACGAGTGGATGTCCAGCTTTGTATCGAAAGGATACCGCGGCTTTTACGTGTCCTTTCGTCCTTTCGTCCTGGCGTTCTTCTTTCCCTGCTTTCCCGGGAGAATAAATTTCATTCTAAATTGCGAGGGGAAACGATATACGCGTTGTCTGACCATCAAAGTAACTTCCTACATATTCCACTCGCCATCTTAGTCGTCCCTTTTTCCTTACTTATATCACTTATATTTTCTTTCAATTGCAACTGCCATTCTTCCAACTACCTTAGCCATTACATTATTTCTACGTATTCTGATTGGTTAATATTTCAACAACTTTCTTCCACGCGGTTCATAAAAATCCACTTATTCTCTCGAAAACCCCGATTCAAACAGCGTCAACTTTCCGACCAACCAAATACAACCAACAAAATTATTCTCGGCAAAAGTAGACGTCACTTACGAAGCACCACTACGGAAGGGTTGAAACATACTTTCCGTGAGCTGTCAGGTATTAAATACATTAAAAACATAAACAAGAAGGATCAAACATTCCGCCTCCGCTAGCATTACTCTTTTCACGTGAAAAGTGGGGGGTGGAACTTCCGCAAGAACAAAAGAGACACGAGGGCTCGTAATACGTAGAAGGCAATCCGAAGCAACCCCTCTTTTCTGTAACAGAACCGACTCCGTACGAATGCTAACGAGGCGACCGACGTGGTTTTCCACGAAACTCAGGGAAAAGTGCAACCCCTCGTCGTCCTCCTCGGTGCATCGAGGAAGAAAACGAAATTGCAATCTCCCTCTCGAGTGTAATGTAAATGTCGAGATTCCTCTTACACGGTTTTACGAAACCCCTGGAATTCTGCTTGTCTACCAAGTCCGCTTGTTTCGGCCTCGTCAGGATCCCGCGTAAAACTCATACCGGGGTTAATTTGATTTTTATCTCGCGTAATATCCGCTCGGAAAAAAACCCTTCTCCCTTCTACGACATCTGACCCTCTCTCTTTTCCCGGATTTTTCTCCTGTATTTTTATCTCTCTTTTAATCCCTGCTTTTATGGGATTACAACTTCTGTCACAGTTTCGCGCTACGGTGTTACCCCTTTGAATTATTTCCATGGAGATTATTTTATTCGCATTGAATAACAATTGTTTTTAACCTCTGTTTTTATCCGCTGAATATTATTTGCGAATTTTATTTACTGGGCATGTAATATTATTGACGCTAATATTCGGCCAATCTTTAATATTTTGAACGTTTTAATTTTAACCAGAATATGATTTGTAAAAGAACTAATTTGATTTGCAAAGGTGTGAATATGATCTGCAAAGGGTTAATTTTGTGTGCAAAAAGGTGAGCACGATTTGAAAAAGGTTTAATTTGGAATGCAAAGAGATGAATATGATCTGCAAAAGGATTAATTTGGAATGCAAAAATGTGAATACGATCTGCGAAAGGCTTAATTTAGAGTGCAAAACGAGTAAAGGTCAGCTAGTGAAAAGGAAGAGTAACCGTTTTACGGTATAATGGGGTAAAAAAAGATCCTAATGTTATTGTAACGCGATATCCATTCCAGCAACACCGAGACTTATTTCTCCGAGGGTTAATCGCTTTTATAATGGGGATGAAACGGTTTCCGGGGATTCCCACCATCTTCTCGAAGGGTTTTAGAAAAGTCCAACCCCGGATCTCCTTTCCCTTCGCCGACGGATTAATTTCAAGCTCACCGTTCTCCCGCACCTGCTATCCAAATTTTTATTTCCTTTCTTGCCACCAATCCGCCTCTTCTATTCGCGTTTTTTGTCAACGTGATATCACGCCGGTCGGCGAACAGAAAAAAAAAACACCGCTCGCGAGTCGACCGAAGGCTTCCGTCGGTGTCAACGTTGACGCGTCCCGATGCCGTTGTTTCCCTGCCTTTTTTTTTCCTTTTTTTTGATTCCACAGAAAGAAAAACCCAGGAAAAATCGTGCGCCAGTAGAATACTCGCGCGTTATTCGTACGTCAGCCATGGATGAAAATATCAAAATTGAAAATAACCGATGTGCCGGAAGCACCAAAGGAAGAATGCGGAGACAACTGAAATTGTCTGCTCCATTGTCTGCTAGATAGTTTTAATCGAAGTGCTGCTGTTTGGCAGACATCCGTTTCCGGATTCGTGAAATCGTAAAATTCGAAAATCGCCAAGTGATTTTAGACCGTTGCCCTATTTTTTTGTTAAATGCCAGGGTTATAAGTGATAACATATCGTATGTGCATCCTTCGTTATTATGAGGCTTATTTGTGTTATTTGTTTGATGGCGTGTATTCGCTGAATGCTATGGAACGAGCCAGTTACATTATTATAATTATTAGGTTATGCGGAATATTGATTGCGCTGTTTCATAATACGGGCTTGCGTAACATGCATGTTCGCGTTGCGCTGGATATAATTTAGAATACCTACGTGTGCTGTATATACGGTGGCTAATAAATATGTTTATTGAGTATAATAATAAATATGTATATTTGGTTGGGAGGTTAAGATTCGGACCATTCTGGTGAACACGGTTTTTGATAAGAAAACATTTTATGGACTTGTTTCGACTCAAAATTGTCGTAGAATATGTTTAGGTACGATTTAAAATCGATTTGGGATATTTAGGAACGAAATTGGCGACTTTGATTTTTTGACGATTTTGGGTCGACCAGTTTTCGACCGAAATAAATTTTTAATACGCTTCTTTCGACCCAAAATCGTCCTAGAATATGTTTATACATCATATACCATCGATTTAGGCCATTTAGGAGCGAAATTGGCGACTTTAATTTTTTGACAATTTTTGAAGGTATACCCCTTTACATTTTTTCGACTTGAATTCGACCCATTTTTGACCAATAAAAATTTTTTAACCGCTTCTTTCGACCAGAAATCGTCCTAGAATATGTTTATACATCACCCACCATCGATTTGGGTCGTTTAGAAGTGATTTTGGCGACTTTGATTTTTTGACAATTTTTGAAGGTGTACCCCTTCACATTTTTGCGATTTTGAATCGACCCATTTTTGGCTCAAAAAATGTTTTAACCGCTTCTTCCGACCCAAAATCGTTCTAGAATATGTTTATACATCATATACCATCGATTTGAACCATCTAGGAGCGATTTTGGAGACTTTCAATTTTTGAGAATTTTTGAAGGTATACCCCTTCACATTTTTGCGATTTCGGATCGACCCATTTTTGACCAATAAAAATTTTTTAACCACTTCTTTCGACCAGAAATCGTCCTAGAATATGTTTATACATCACCCACCATCGATTTGGGTCGTTTAGAAGTGATTTTGGCGACTTTAAATTTTTGACAATTTTTGAAGGTGTACCCCTTCACATTTTTGCGATTTTGGGTCCAAACTTTTTTTCGCAGGAAACTACTTTAATCCACTTATTTCGCCCCAAAATGATCCTGAAACATGTTCAATTACCCTCCACTATTGAATATAACACTTCAAAATAAAAATTGTCGACTATCATTGTATATTAAATATTGTAACCCAAACCATAACCGGCACAAATCGCACCGATACAACATATTACAATATAACTCAGATTCAGCCGATCTTAATATTCTCTAACACATTACAATACCCGAAGGAGTGTTTGCGAATGAAAGGGCTTTCTTTCTGTTCCAGGTGAGCGACCTCAACGTATGCATTAGCGTGCCACGGTGCAAGGAAATAGTAAGTAAAGAATAGGAAACGTATGTCAGCTGGAAGAAGAATTCCGGCCGGCGGGCGCATTTGAAAATAGTCGAAATAAATCCGGGGGGTTAACGGGAGGGTTAGCTGAGGGAGAAAAGTAGGCTAAGCCTTTGAATTTGAGATCGCTGGTTAGAAAGATCTCTTCGCGCGAATCCACGGAATAATACTGGCGTAAACCTTCCGGCGCCACGTATTTTCGGGATCGATGGAAGACCTCCGCCATTGCGAATGCAGATTAAGTAATCTACTAATGAAATCTCGTCCCCCACCCGTTTATATACGACTCCTTTCACGGAAGGAGAACAGAAATCCTTTAATCATGCACGATGAATGGCCGCGATCGGACACCTTTTGTGGGAAACAACAAATTCCACAACTTCCGTCGCGCCGTGAAAACCAAACCAGGCCAACGCGATAGGCGGAGCTTACTACGCGTGTAACAAGTAATAAAGTAATTACCAACAAACAATTATCAGCTTTTTATAGTATTAAATTCGTAATGATTTTCATGCTCATTTTGATTAACACTAGAACTACCTGCGATATATTCACCTATATTTCTATATTTACGTAAACGTCTTTAAAAAAAGGATGGATGAGCGAAATTAATTAATCGATAATCAAACGCGAAAAATCTCACAAAATTAAACTTTTAAATTTGATCATTTTTATTTAATACTGTGGGCTCGCCATTTTTAATGGGCAACTTTGGTAGTTCTAGTGTTAAATGATTTCAATATTAATTTACAGTAATTAGACTTCCGACGATGCCGTTGTAATTAGTTACGTAATTAGGCTGATTTATTTGACTTCGTGGGTTAATGTGGATTTATTAGCAATTAGAGAATATTGGTAAAAGATGCGGTGCTTCTTAAATTGTTTTGATCGAGTGGATGGTATTCGTTTTATCGATGGGGGAATATGATTACTTAAGTTACAGGTTACGATAAGAAATTCCTAGTATGGATATGGATTCGGTATCCATTTCGGGATGCGGGGAGTAAGATACAAACGATAAGGGGACGTTTCGTAAATACTTTGACCCAGTTTGGGTCCAAACGGGAATGGAAAGTGGAAGCTATTTTTGCTTATGGATCTGTAAATAAGGCACTTTATTCCGAGGGAGATGAAACCGGTATTTTCGCGATGTATCTGCCATTTGTAGTACGATGATAATTTGCAATATTTATCAGCGATCACAATCTTGAAAGGGGTTTATTTAATTTCTTATCATATTTTTTCAGGTATTATACGTAATATTTCTAAAATTAACATGACGAGTTTGAAAGTATCGACGCTTCCTTTTTAATAATAATCCGAAGATTATGTCACGGCTGAAATTATACCGTAACCCCTTACGAAACCATTCTAAATGGCGACCCTCGTGTTTCAGTACGCGTAATCATAATTCCAACCAACCAAGCAGGGGTAATATATCACTCGTATAACACTGTAATTAATGATGACTTACGGAGTAGATCTCGTGACGGGTTTACACGCGTAATACAAAGTAATTATTAGGGAGCGCCATCGATTGTTGTACACCTTGCAATATTCATTTCCAATACATATTTATTAATATCAACGTAGTAAATATGAATTATAGATATGAAGTATCACGTATATAATTAACCCCTTGGCATACAAATAAAACGGAATTCAATGCGTCCCAAATATACTACAAGTAACCCTCGTATATCGCGGGAATTAGATTCCAAAGAAAGGTCGCGTTATAAAAATCGCGTAATGCGAAACGTGAATCGCTACAATTTGTGAACCGCGTTATATCGAAGTCTCATTGCATAACTGTCGCGTTATACAAGGAGCTCCAGAATTTGCGAACCGCGTTATATCGAAACCGCGTTGTACGAGAGGTTACCTGCACTTAATTTGGCTCAACTGAACATTTATGTAAGCTTAAAAACAGAGTGGAATATTTACATTGCAAAATATCATTTAATAACAATAATAGACAATAATTAAGTAACATTATTAAATCATACATTAATAGTCCTCTAAAGTATGATATCTTTGCTATCCACCGGTGACAGTTCTCACGTCTCGGAGACGTCTCCTTCAACGTCAACAACGACACGTGTGCCGGACGTCCCCCAGACGTCACCATGCGTCAAGGGGTTAACGTCTTTAATGTCAGACTTCCAAGCAGCACAAAAACCTAATAAAATCGCAGGAAACATTTTGCGATTTCATCAGTGTTTATCACACACCGTGCATCAGAAGTAAATTAATATAAATCTTGTCTCCCGATTCATGAATATTTATTTAGCCCGGACGCGTGATTGCGGCGCGGAGGCAAATATAAAGTTCGGTGTCGCGGTGCGTTTTAATTCGGTAAAATATACGTGACACCATAAAACACTGCGGGGGTGTTGCTGGACCGTCCTCGTTCGAATGTTGCGTAACTGTGTGACGCAGCTGCATGAAGATCGGGGGGGGGGGCGAAACTGTATGGGGTGGAATACAGGTTTTGGTTCCGGGGATGGAGAAGGGGGTGGGAGCAGAAAAGAGATCGAGAAACCCCTGGCTTCCGGGACGATCCGATATTGCACTTTTTCTCTCACGCGGCTGCACTTTATGGCACCCAATCTCTTTGCGCGACCGACAGAAATTAAAACAATAATGCCGCGACGTAATACTGAATTTACAGATTCACTTTATTCCTGCATACTTTTCTTGCGCCTTGTATTTTGCCCGGCTAAATCGGCTGCATAAAATAATAGTCGGGACGGTTGCGCTTTATTGAGGGTTTAATGAAAAGTTTAAATCTCTGTTGTTACCACGGCACGCGCAGTGACAAATATTCAACGACAGTTTAAGTGATAATTGATTGTGGCTGGGTCTGTTTGATACTTTCTTATATTTTCCTGTGTTTAACAGTAAAACGAGGATGCAGCTTTGCAATCGTTATCAGAGTGATCAATATTAATATTATTCGCGATACGTATGGATCCAGCAGATTCGACTATTATGATGCACCGTAATTCTGGAGTAAGCGTACGGCGCATGCGTGCCGTTCGTATGTCGCCAAGGGGAAACAGCCCCAAGAGTGGTCGCCATAATGCAAATCCCAATTTCATCTCGCATAATCAGCCCTTAATTCGCTGGTTCGGGTTATGATATTTTTGAATTTATTTATTTTTGAATTTCGGTCGTAAAATATGGTATCTGACATTGTTTGCAAAATTGAGGTATTGGCATCAATGGATTCCTTACAGCTGACTTCATAGATTTTTGAGAGTATTTCTAAACAATTTTCATTTTTTAAAAGAAAAAGTTTGCTATTAATTTGCGGTAACTGACTGCTGATTTCACTCAAAACATTGCAATTGATTTCCGGAAAGTATACTTTTTGTTGATTACTATGTTTTACGACCGAATTGCATAAGTATATTAATAATTATAATTCGCATTACCGGCTTTCACGAAATTCGATGAAAATGCATGTCAAACGGACGTAAAAAATCCCCGACATTTTTTACAAACGAGAATATTAATCATTCTTCGGAGCATAAATTTTCACGAAGGAACGAATGCGATACGCCGAGCAAGCAGTTTCCTTGGTGTTCGGAAGGAAAATCTAGGCCAAATCGGAAGTTTCCGTCTTCCCTCGCTTTTCGTGGTGGTTTTTCGCGGTGCGAGAACAAAGGAAGGGATGACAGGGGAGAGTGGATAGGGGTTGGATAAAGAGGAAGGAAGGAAGGAAGTGGAAGTTAGCGATGTCTCTGGGAAAGGGGTGGATTGGCTGGCCCACATCCAAAAATCCGTTCGACCCTAGGTAACCGCAACAAAACGACTACGACATTTGTTTCCCTGCATTCTATTTCGCGTACGTCTACGATTCACAACGAATCGCGTTTGAAATTCCCGCTGAAACCATTCCAAGTGGTGTCACAGACCGGTAACAATATTACGAGAGTCCCACTTTTGTTTTACACTCGCGAAAATATGAAATATAAATTCATAATGACGTCTGACGATCGATCGCGTTTGAAATTCCCGCTGAAACCATTCCAAATGGTGTCAGAGACCGGTAACAACATTACGAGAGTCACACTTTTGTTTTACACTCGAGAAAATATGAAATATAAATTCATAATCACGTCTGAAAATCGATGTCGATGAAGAAATGCCTCCTTTTCGTAAACTTACTAGCGAAACACCTAGAAAGTTATTAATTATTATTAATTTACTAGGAAAAAATTAATGAAGCGACTGCAAGTAGATTTGTTCTAAAAGCCAGACCTTGGAACGTTTTTGACGTTAATTTAACTATATTAAAATATGAAATGGAGGGCGCTTGAAATTCGGACTGAAAACATTCCAAGTGGTGTCACAAATCAGTATCAATATTTCGAGAGTCGTTATGAATTAATATTTCATAATGAAGAAACACTTTACTTTCTTGAACTTAGCAGCGAAACTTACTAAGTAACCAGGCGAGAATTCCTGGAAAGGCGGCAAGTGGATTCGTTCTAAAAGCCGAGTCTTTGAACGATTTTCACCATTAATTCTGATATCGTAACGCGTACGAAAGAAAAATGTGAAAAGCGCCGAGTGAAATCGAGGCCAACGGTTCCGCAAAAACGATATGACGGAGCACGCAAGAACGTAAAACGCTGGAAGAAAGTAGAAGCTTTTGGCCCACATTCAGAAGGATTTCGTTCCGTGGAAAACCGGGCCGAATTACGTTGGTATTCGCCTACCCGGAGAGGAATTACCATCCATTAAAAACTTGAAACCTTGTTTGTCCCCAAATATTAATGTAGACCAGATACGCCACTTTCCACTTAGCTGAATCGTTTCGTGTTCGCGCGAACATGATTAATAATTCGTAATTGCACCAAGTAAACCGTGAACACTTTATGATATTCTCAACGTAAACCTTAAAGTTAATACAGTAGAGTCTCGTATAACGCGGTTAATACTTTACGCGTGGTACGAGTATCGTGTTATATAAAAGAAAGTCATACGAAAATCGCATTATAAATGTAAAAAAAGTCTTCGCAATATTTTTAGCGCGTTGTACGAGAATCGCGTTGTATAAAAAAAATTCGTTACAATATTTTTAGCGCGTTGTACGAGAATCGTGTTATATAAAAAAATTCGTCTCAATATTTTTAACGCGTTCTACGAGAATCGCGTTATATAAAAAAGTCGTCGCCATATTTTTAACGCGTTCTACAAGAATCGCGTTATATAAAAAAGTCGTCGCACTATTTTTAGCGCGTTGTAGGAATTCGCGTTGTAGGAACTCGAATTATACGGGAAGTCAGAGTACTTGAACTCGCTTCTAAGACACCTAAGAAATAAACGTGAATCGAATGGGTTAAATTGCACACGCGGAAGTACAAGGTTCAATTAAATCCCACCTCCTAGTTTCAATGAGGCAAGGTAGATCGGCGTGCACCTTTGTCGGAAATTAATTTCTTGGATAATAATCGGATGAACTTAGACGAGCAAAATCGAATCTGGGATTCGGCTAAGTTTGGCGCGGTGCGTCTCGGGAGAAGGAACCAATGGCGGGTGGAGCTTGCAACGATGAACTTCTGTAATCCGCGAATGCAATTTCGACGGGGCCCTATCCGACCCCCAGAAACTTCCTAACTGGAATACCATGTTGACCGAAGGGTTACTGGGTTGCCGATTCTGGCCCAGACAAACTGCACCCACGCTCTGACTAGTTTGTATCGTGATATGGAAACCATTTCGGAAGTTCGGCTTTTGCTAATCAGAAGTGTATTCATTGGCATCCTGCCATGATTGCTCTTCGATAGTTAATTAATGTGGAATTCAATGGTGGGAATTGCAAAAATGTCGTTCCTCCTAACATTGAAACTACCAAAACCGTCGAAATGATGGGTTTGTGGAATTTAATAAAAATATTCGAATTTATTATTTCCGAGCTTTGCTAATCAGAAGTGCATTCATTGGCGTCCTGCCATGATTGCTCTTCGACAGTTAATTAATTTGGAATTCAATGGTGAGAATTATAAAAATGTCGTTCGTCTTAATATTGAAACTATCAACACCGTTAAAATAATAATTCCGCGAAGTAAATAAATATATTTCTGAAATTCATTTTGCATAATACATTGATATAAGTCAAAATAAAATGTAACTATAACATACCAATATAACTGCAATTAATACTGGAACTACCAAAGCAGTTAAAATGGCGGGTTTAATATTTAATAAAAATATTGCAATCTACAACGTTCCATTTTCGAAAGTTTTCAAAATTTATTTTTGCCATCCACCCTTATTTTAAAGACGTACAGGTAAATTAAAAAACAGCTAAATACATTGTCGGTAGTTCGTGTTATTAATCTTCGCTGAATATCTTAGTATTGTTTCAATGTTTATTCTACGTTTTTCAATGAACACATTGCGCAGAGTTAATCCTAGAATTCGCAAGAGTCGGTCTACGATGCGCCATTGAATTTTCCGCGTAAATACCAAGTCGAGCGAAAGGTTACCGGGTTGCCAAATTCCAGCGGTGGGAAGCCGTAGTTCGTCTTTATTACTTTGGCAAACTCGCATTATACTAGTTCATTTATCCCAAATATATTATTCGAAGAATTTTACTACCAACTTTGCTAGCGTTTCATTGGATATCGCGTTTCCAACTTGGAAAATATATCCTCAAACACTGCGGTGGTTTCCGGCGTGCAAACTGCGATTGGAAACTTCGTCTGATCAATGACGGATTATATCACTTAGAATTAATATCAGTCAATTCTACCACTTTATCATTCTGTGATCGAATAATTTTTTAATGGTTATATAATCATCTAATTATTCCGGATTCTATCAACCAAATTGCAATTGTTATTATTTTTAATTATTAATTACTTTTCAATATTCTACTATTCATGATCTTGCAAAGAGACGTGAATTACTTCCACTACTTCGTCATTCTATAATCGAATAACATTGTTAATGATTATTTTGGATTATTTCAGTTTTATCTATCAAACTAGAATTAATATTATCTTTTTTTTTAATTACTTCCCAATACTTCGTTATTCTCGATCTTTGCAAAACAAATGTTAATTACCTCATCTTTTTATAATCCAATAATTTTTCTAGAATTTTTTACTGGCACGTGCCAAATAATAATAAATATTATCTCGAATATTAATTACTTCTCAATGCTCCATTATTCTCGATTTCGCAAAAAAGACGTTAATTAATTCCACCACTTCATTTTTCTGTAATCCAATAATTTGTTTCTAGAATTTTTTACTGGCACGTGCCAAATAATAATGAATATTATCTCCAATATTAATTACTTCTCAATTCTCAATTATTCTCGATTTCGCAAAAAGATGTTAATTACTTCCACCACTTCATCTTTTTATAATCCAACAATTTGTTTCTAGAATTTTTTACTGGCACGTGCCAAGTAATAATGAATATTATCTCGAATATTAATTACTTCTCAATTCTCAATTATTCTCGATTTCGCAAAAAGATGTTAATTACTTCCACCACTTCATCTTTTTATAATCCAACAATTTGTTTCTAGAATTTTCACGTGGCACGTGCCAAATAATAATGAATATGATCTCGAATATTAATTACTTCTCAATGCTCCATTATTCTCGATTTCGCAAAAAAGACGTTAATTACTTCCACCACTTCATCTTTTTATAATCCAACAATTTGTTTCTAGAATTTTCACGTGGCACGTGCCAAATAATAATGAATATTATCTCGAATATTAATTACTTCTCAATGCTCCATTATTCTCGATTTCGCAAAAAAGACGTTAATTACTTCCACCACTTCATCTTTCTGTAATCCAACACTTTGTTTCTAGAATTTTCACGTGGCACGTGCCAAACTAGAATGAATATGATCTCCAATATTAATTGCTTCCCAATACTCCATTATTCTCGATCTCCGCGAAGAAGATATCACGTACACACAACACGGAAGGCACAAATCATCGAAGTGTTTAGTAAGTGAACGATCAACATCGTGTTTCGTTTAATTAAACGGTAACAAACTATTGTGCGGAGAAAATGAAGGATGGTATTTACGGTGGAAGAGATTTATGCGATTTATGCGATCCGTGCGCGAATAAACGTATATCTTATGGCGCGGCGTAAGGTATAACCTCGCGGTGCATATATCATGCGTTATCGGTGCATACGCGACGCGTTATAAATTACGAATAATACGTGGGAACCCCGTGAAATCCTGGGGAAATATCAGCGCGGGGATCTACAATCCATACGACGAAATCAATTGTAACGAATTTATTTATAGATAACCACGTATGCTCGCATATTAAATCGATTCTGCAACCTTGCAAATCTCCTCGTAGATTGCGAACCTTTCGGAAATATCCGTGGAACATCGAATGAATAAAATACCGCTGTGTCATGGAAAACATTGAGCTCATTGGTTCCCCGAACGGAATTATATTACGTTTATGAATTATTCCCTTATGGCGACTAACAGGCTTGTTTTGGGATTCAGCAATTCCTCGAGGATTTATGATATATCATAATAAAAGACATCATGTTCTATCATTCCATAACTTGAAAAGTAACTTAAATATATATAATTTCAACAATATTTTGTTACTTCTATTTCTTCATATTGAAATCTTTAATTACAGAGTTTCCTTGTAAACCACGTTTCGAGTTAAAATTCTATAGTATTTTAAAAGGTTTCGGAACGAATTCACGGTTTTCGAATTTTATATGAAAATATTTTTACACTTCAAAAGCGACCAAACAAAAAAAACAAATTTCATCTCGAACAAAAACAGTAGGATTTTCTATATTAGAGAATTTCATATTATTATAATATAACAAAGATTATACTTCGAATACTCTTATTACACTAATTCTATGCAATAGAAATATTAGTATAGTAGTTTCTAATCCCTCGATCGCGAGCTTATTGGCCGATGAGATTTCCCCGGTTCTCGTGATTCGTCGAAGTTCATTTTGCACTCGAAGGCTTAATCAATTACACGTCGGAATGTAATTAATATTCCGGAGACACGTGGAAGATCCAACGTCGGATCGTGGATGCGCGCGTAAGACATTGTCAGGAAAGTTTGGGGATCCCCTTTCCCCGCCGTGACTGGAGGTTAAAGGCGCTAATTCATTGTAAATTTATACAATTAACTTGGCCAACCTGGTTTCCTCGCGATATACGTGCTACGTCAGCCCCGATTTACTTCCTCCTAGATCCTCTTTCGAGTCGGTGTTACTCACCCTTCCCTCCGACGTGCCTGACCTAACCTAACCTGAACCCAAACCCGAATACCTAGCACTCGAGACCACTAGCCAATCGCTACGTAACACGGTTATTTAAATAATTTTCATAACGGTTATTTATAGCCCGGTAACAACGAAGATCCTATATTCATGTCGGAAAACTGTGACTTTAAGCTGGAACTATCAAAGCCATCAAAATGGCGGGTCTAAAGAGTTGGATAAAAATATTTCAATTTATAATATTCGAGCTTCTCAGACTTTTTGAGGTGAATTTATTTCATACGGGACAGCCTGTATTATTAATATTATTAATAGTGTGCATGGATGTAGTTACATAAATTCAAATATGAAATATAATTATATGAATACAGTTAATACTGGAACTATCAAAACCTTCAAAATGGCGGGTTTAAAGAGTTTGATAAAAATATTTCAATTTATAATATTCGATCTTCTTCGACTTTTTGAAGTCAATTTATTTCATACGGGATACTCTATATTTTTAATATTATTAATAGTGCGCATGGATATATTTACATAAATTCAAATATGAAATATAATTATATGAATACAGTTAATACTGGAACTATCAAAATCTTCAAAATGGCGGGTCTAAAGAGTTTGATAAAAATATTTGAATTTATAATATTCGATCTTCTCAGACTTTTTGGGGTGAATTTATTTCATACGGGACACTCTATATTTTTAATATTATTAATAGTACGTATTAATATATTTAAAAAAGTCAAGATATAAAATATAATTATATAAGTACTTTAATACTGGAACTACCAAAGCGGTCAAAATGGCGAGTCTAATACTTAACAAAAAATGTCAAATCTATAACATTCCAATTCCGAGATCATCCGAAACTGATTAATACATATTTTCCCACGCATCCTTAATGTTTAAAGACGTACACGTAAACCTAGAAACACAACAACATTTCTGGTCAATAGTTCCATTCTAAGAATACCGAATAAAATAATAAACAATAAATAGAATAAAAACTTCATAAAAATGGTATCAACAAGCCAAGCAATTCTGATCTGAGGATCCTCCGAGTAGATAAATCATTTTTTCTCCCCGAATTCAATTACCCCAGAGACTGCTAATAATAACGCTTCAGAATTATTCTATTCCGGGATATTAAATTATCGAAGTTCCGGGAAACTCGAATCTGTTTCAATCTGCGAAAGTTCGCGGATAGTTAGCTACGTCGTGCGTTACTCGTCTTCGAAGATAAGAGCCTCGTAATTGGTATCTTGTGTTACACGATTGAATCAAAACCGGAGACATTTTGTGTGAAAGGCAAGCAATGGCTCCGTTCGTTCGTTATGCATCATTTCTCGGTGTATCGTCGATGTATTCTCCTCCTACAAACCGGTATTGTTTTCAATCCAATCAGAACGAAGTTCGCGGAACAACGTCGTAAAATCCTTCTCATTTCCGCCAGTTTCCTATGCTATTGTTTACAATTATCATTTTCCACCTACCAACATAAATGTTGTGCTTCCGTTGATCTAACAATATATCAAGATTACCGAATAAAACAAGTAACATAATAAAATTTCATAAATGTTTTAATAACATTATTAAATGTGAGGTAAATTTATATCTCGGAAGAATAACCGAAAGTTGATGACGTATTCGCGGAGTTCATGAAGTATTAAAAATAAGGATGTTTGACAGAAATAAATAAATTAAGTCACAGAATGGAAACGTGAAGTTGAATATTTTAATTAACCCTTTGCACTCCAGTCTCCACTTGGTAATTAATGCTACTTTGAGGTAAATTAAAGGAATGGCGATGTTTGATCTCGAGTGCAAAGGGTTAATAAAAGTATTCGAATTCATAATGTTCCATTTTCGAAGAATTCTCTCGGGTCACGTTGCATTATGGACATCGTTAAGTCGATTAATTTATTCTTGCCGAATATCCTTACTTTTAATATTTTATCAATGTCAATAATTTCAATATTTCAAGTAGTGCAATGATCTTAAAGTGTTTTACGCATCAGGATTCAATCGGCGAATGATGGAAAAGAGAAACACGATCGAGTCGATCACGCAAACCGTGAATTTACCTCGAAGATCGTGTCTGACGTCGAGGGTTTCGAATCGTCCATTGCGTGACTCTAACAACAGTTCTAGTTAGCATAACTGAATTTTGACGGTCGATTCGTGGCTAACAGTCGGAATCCAGAAACTCGACGTTTGCTTGTCCAATGTCCATCTCTGGACATCGTGTATATTCTCCGTACACGTATGATTTCATATTCGAAGAGAAGGAAGTCAAACATTCCCACCTATCATTTATTTCGATACCTTTTTATATGCAAATTTGCATGCATTTATTTACCCATATTTTCTCGGTGAATTAGCATTACATGCGAAGTGTATGTATAATTTATCATATATTATATATGAAGTACATATTATTATGCCGAACTATTATAAAGGGGATTCGAAATTCTAGTATTACAAAATTTTTGGATATATGACGATTCGCAATTTCAGAATTTCAGAATTTGGAGATATGATATAATATTATAATTGCGAATTCCAGAATCCAAGAATTTAGGGATATTACATAATAATTCCGAATTCCAAAACTTGAGGATATTATTATATATAATGATTCCAAGTTTGAAAATTACATCATTTGGGGATATTATATAATAATTCCGAATTCCAGAATTCCAAAACTTGAGGATGTTATACAATAATTCCAACATTTGGACATATTCCATAATAATTCCGGATACTAGTATTCCAAGGTTTAAGATATTCCATAATAATTCCAATTTCCAGAGTTCCGGAATATTTTATATATAGCCGATTGGAGATTGGAATTCCACGTGACCCCAATTTCTTGATCCTTTGTGGCTCCGCCGATCTCGATCGTTTCCAGTTCACGAGATTTTCAATGATCACGTGACACTCTCCGACCGAAGATCTCGTAATCGTAGATTCCAGCGTCTAAAGTGGTAGACAAGTAGAATCGGAACGTTTAATTCGGACTATCATCCGGAATTGTCCGGAACGGTTGTCGTGAGTACCATAGCTGGTTTAGTAGCGCGAGATTAGCGTGTAACGAGTGGTTCCGCAGCGTATAGAAACGGTATTAAAGAGGATAGAGTTTCGGAATGCAAGAAATGGAATTTAATCCGACGCGTGTGCGGGAACATTTATATCCGAGCACTTCTTAGAATCTCAGTGGCTTTTATCTTCCATTCGTATGGAAATTTCTAAAGTAATTGTATCCTTGTTTGGTGCGGTGACACCCGGTTATCTCGGGTAACTCAGAAAATGTTGTTTTCCAAGTTTTCAACGGGGGGAGAGAGATGTAAATCCTTGAGTGTTAAACCAACGGCGACACGATTCGACGGTCGATCTCGCGTGTTACCAATCAAAATAATCTCGCGGAAAAGAAGACTCCTCGTCGAATTTGTTCCGAAGGTTTTTGAAAGGATTCCAGATTGGTGAAAGAACCACCTGAAATCTCCGGCTAGCCATTCAACGAACGACAAAAGGATTCCTTCTCGGATTGGATTTTCCATACGACTATCTAACCAGACCCATGTCGAGGACATCAGGATTTTTTCCAATTCGTCCCAAACGACAGATCCAACGAACCGCGTCATAAAAGAATTTCTTCTAAAAAATCTCCAAGTGAATTCACCTTAATTCGGGGTACTTGCAGCTGTAAAAATCGTCCTAAAACCGGGCAAGTTTTGTGGGAAGAAAATCGTGAGTTGAAATAACTGAAATGGTTAAAATCAGGGTGCAGGAACTGTGGAATATGGGTGAACGATCGAACCCACTTAAACCCGGTCATCTTCGTTTCTTCGCTTACTCCGTTTACTTTCTTTTCTCTCCGACGCGATGGCCGTGGACCGTGGACCGTGGAGTTAAGAGCACTCGATGATTTTCGATTTTTCAGCCGAGAGAACCTCAAATAGCCGTTTGATGGTCTCGCGGCCCGCGAAACATGCATGCACCTTACGGTCTCCGAGGTAATTCCTTTGGAGTGCTTCTTAATCGGCTCGGCTACTTTGCCTACCTGCCAAGTCGATTTTTCTTCCTTCGTCTACTTTCGGTGACACGAAATAATCGTTTGGATGTCCTTCGATCCCCTTCGATTATAAACTGTGATATTATTAAAATGATGGTAAAATATTAAGTGTAATAACGGCTGAAACGTCGACCATATTCTACTTTGGAATATTACATAGTAATCACAACATTCAAAATTTAGGAATATTATATAATAGTCTTATGTTGATTCCTCCTTCGATCCACTTCGATTATAAACCGTGATATTATTAAAATGATGATAAAATATTAAGTGAAATAACGGCTGAAACGTCGACCATATTCTACTTTGGAATATTACATAGTAATCCCAGATGGCAGAATTTCAAATTTTAGAATTATTATTTAATAGTCTCACGTCGATTCCTTCTACTTCGACTACTTTCGGTTATACGAAATAATTGTTTGGACGTCCTTCGACCCACTTCGATTATAAATAATGATATTATTAAACTGATGGTAAAATATTAAAATTGCAAAATTCCGGAATATTACATAATAATTCCAAGTTCCAAAATCTCAAAGTTTAGAAATATTACATAAAAATCCCTAATCCCACAAGTTCAAAATTTATGAATATTATATTATATTATAACAATCCCAAATCCCAAAACTTGAGAATATCAATATATTAAATATCAACATTCTTTTTCTACGGACCCAAACCTTCGAAATACCTTGAAATACTACACTTATTCCAAGAGACTTATTGTTAGATCCTTAAACTACTCGTTCCTGAAACCAGCCGCACCGATTTCTCCTGCATCAACTACTTCCAGTGGCCCCAAATAATCCTTTCAACCCCCTTCGATTATAAACCATCAGCGATCTTAAATCAATACTATTAAAATCCTCCATAAAATATTCAATAAAACACCGATTCAAACACCAGCCATGTTCGTCGAGACACGAGCGTGTCGATAATAAATCACAAAATAACTCGCCACTCGTTTCTCATCGATTCCGTGACTAATCGCTGGTTGAAGGGTGCACGACAAAATGGGATTTTCGTTTTAGAATCACTGATCCGTGCAGGATTCCCATAAGTGTCTGGTACTCGTAGGTGAGTTTATGGCCTATCGTGTTTCCGCAGGAATGCACGACGCCGGGGTTTAACGCGAGCGCAACGAAAACGCGTCGACGGCACGAGCCAGTTTACGGAAGATACAGAGAACGTATGTTTACCGTAGATTCGGTAATACGTTAACCAAACGCCGAGAAGTAAATGTAGCGGCAATCGCGGTGGAAACGCGACGCTTTGCCACCTGATAGGTTACCATCGGTTCGAACCACCAAAAGATACCATATTGTTGTCTGAAAGTCTGCATCCACGGAGATAAGCCGATCCTTCGACCAAATCCACTGCTCACCTAAAGCATCAGGGATTTTTCATTTTCTTACGTTGCCGTTGGAAAAATGCTTTTCCATGCGTGCCGCGATACGCCTCGGGAAACCGCGAATCAAAGCCTAATCTTCTTCTTCTACTTTTTAATCGAACCCTCTGCGCACCGCGATATTTCTTCAATTCGGTCTTCAATAATCTTTCCAACCGGTTTACGCTGCCTTGATTATTGTCATTTACTTTGCCGTTGTTTCAATATTTTAGCAACTTATTAACATAACAAGATATTGATGGATGCATATATTTATATCAGGTACAGTTTTAATGTTTAAATAACATTGTCTGTTATTGTTCACGACTTATAATTTCCGTCGAAATAACTCGACGTTGTGTCGTATTTCTGATGCTGCGTTTTGTTCATCTTTTATTTGTTTCTTTGTTGCCTGTTCTTGGTCCATTTATAGAGCAGATGCTGTACAGTTATTTTCCTCGTGGCAGGCATTGTAGATGGGTTTCATTGTCTTCCAAATTTGTTTCCAATTCTTAGTGGAAACCTAACCTCAATGCGGGTTTTATTCGACGAGAAGCAAACATGGCGACGACGGTGGCGCGAATTCGTGCGGTCGGAATATTATCGGACTAATTTCGGCTCGTAAAATGCTGCTCGTCGTTCTCCATGTATTCGTAAAAGGTGGCGGGGGTGGAGAAAAAAAGGAAGCACGCGTGATCCAATTGCGAGGAGTCCGGATTATCAGAAGCTCACTTTGTGCCGAGCGAAATATGTAAATGAGCCTGCCTTGTCATGGAAATTCCGACGATACAGAGGTAACACCTTCGGTCCCCCTCCCCCTGGCCCTGTTCCTCCCTCCTGCCCCCTTCGGACCCCCTCGGCCCTCTTCGCTTCTCTTTTTCCTGGTACCAGTGAAATCCAGAACGAAATCGTTATTCCAACCTTGGACCGAAAAACTTTGCCGTCGCAAAAATCCTCGACCGATCGACGAAAACTGCCGAGCTGCTTTTCCTGGCTAAGTGGGTGACATTGGAAATTATTTATAACCCGTTGAATGCAGTGTCAGCCACCGACGACTATCGATGCCAATATTACTAAAACTTCGATCAAATATATCGCCAATATTCGTTTAATTTTTAATATTTTTACTGTTACGATAACAGTGTAAAGTAATCAATGTATCGTAGAGCGCTTAAACAGTTTTATTTACTGGAGATTGTAATATTATCGACGCTAATATTCGTCAAAGTTTCAATATTAATAACGTTACCGAAACCGGTGACCGACGATGTCAATATTACTAAAACTTCGATCAAATATATCGCCAATATTCGTTACATTTTTAATATTTTTAATGTTACGATAACAGTGTAAAGTAATCAATGTATCATAGAACGCTTAAACAGTTTTATTTACTGGAGATTGTAATATTATTGACGCTAATATTCGTCAAAGTTTCAATATTAATAACGTTACCGAAACCGGTGACCGACGATGTCAGTATTACTAAAACTCGAATCAAATATATCGCTAATTCATAAAACCGCGAGGTATCGTATAACACGGATTTCGGGCCGACACTCTCCGTGTTAATTCACGGAGACCGAAGTGGTTCCACTTTCACGTTTTTTTAAGCTACCTTGGAACCTCATATTTTCCTCCCTCGATCTTTCCTTTTCTCGTTTTTTTTCCTTTTTCTTTCAAACTTGGTACAATCCTCGCGGTACATTTTTCACCGGGATTCAGAAGAGAAACGTTCTCCCCGGATATCTCGGCCCTGACACTCCGTGAAAAAAAGAGAAAGGATCGAGAACGGCAGAAAGATCGGTATTAAAAAAGAACGATAGGAAAACCGGGAAAGGGTGGAAGGAGATAACGGTGGACGAGGAAAGACGGATTGATAGAGAAACTTAAAAAGAAAATATCGGATAAGGTCGGGAAAAAAACGGACCGGGAATAGATAAATGGTTTTTGGGAACGCTTGTCTTGCTTTCGGGTCGTTTTTCATTCGTGACAATGATTTTTAAGGGTGCATTCTTAATAGAATTACCGACGAAACTGGGAAAGAAAGTTCGGTGTTTAATGGTAGAACCATCGAAAATATACTCGGTTATACTTATAAGTTTATTTCTATATTAATATGGCTGGATGATGCAAGTTAAACAATGGATTTAATTATACACGATACGTACATAAAATAAAATTGTATAAAATCTCAAAAAATACACCGTTGCATATTCGAATGATTTTATAAAAAATCGCGGAGTAGTCGTTTTAAATGTTTTAGCAATTTTAGTATTAATAATGAACTTATATCCTGGTTCTTCTTTAATTATTGAAATTAACATATTTCATTATCAATATTTCCATGCATTTCGTAATGAAATTATTAACAAAACTTGTAGATAATATTTCCGTGTTTAACAATGATTTTTTCGTAGCAATAATTAATAGCACTTTCCATGAAAAAATTCTTTTATACTATTATTCGTTTATACTCGATTATGTCTGCCAAAGTGTCCTAATTCTACTTGATTTTCGGACGCAACTCTTTCTATTTCTCGGCTACGAATGCAATTCACGGGAAACAATCTCTTCCCTGTTTTATTTGTTAACGATCGCTGGGAATGAAGCTGGATCCTTCGGGAGCTTAAGTTCCAGTAATTCGGGATATTACGTTGTAACTATTCTGCTCGAAATCTGCTTACGTCGACAACAAAAAATGGTGAAAAACAGGTGAAAGCAAGTCGTGTCTTCCACCTGAATGATATACAATTAAATCAAAACTAATCCTAGAGTCTTCGTGTTTAGTGCGAAATAGTTGGAGGACATTCGCGATTAATGTTAAGAATAATCGGGAAATGAAGGTTATCGGAATAACGGGGGAAATAATAGAAATCATTACCCGCGGGAAACCAAGAGGGAAAATCGAATAAATATGCAAAAGGGAAGGCGAGATTCCGTGTCTTTCCTTTTTTCGAGGCCGTTCCCTGAATATTCATGAATTCACGCAGAAAAATCCCGTGTAATTTCCAGCACACGTTCGAATTGCACCCAAACAAATTCAGAAAACTTAATGGCCGATGTACGCTTTAAAGGTCCACGCGGAATTACGTGAAATCTACTTCCGTCTCGTTACTAACTGATTAGCCTCGTTATGTTAGGGTTACCGGAAACCAATCAATTTGGGAATGAAAAATGTTGACGCATCGAAGGTCTGGAATTTTGTTTTTTCAAAAAGAGAATTATGGCATTAATGGGTAGTCAGTCAAGAATAATAAATCACAATATTATCTAATAGAATAATGTTTAATATGAACAAATAAATGGGGTTTCATAAAGTATGCTGAAAAATGATCGATTACTTTCCGATACCCCTAATATTTATTTCAACTTTATTTTTTTACTCGGTGTATACGAATTATATTGTATTAAATTGAGAAATTTGAGTATATTATATAATTGCAAATTCCAGAATTTCGGAATATTATAATATTGTAAAAATTCCAAGTTACAAAATCCCAAAATTTCGATATATTGTATTATGATTTCAATTTCTGCAGTTTTGGAATATTATATAATAATCTCAAATTCCCAAAGTCCAACATTTTTAAATATATTATAATAATCTCAAATTCCCAAAGTCAAAAATGTTGAAATATATTCTAATAATCTCAAATTCCCAAAGTCAAAAATTTTGAAATATATGATATAATTTCAGAATATTATATACTATTATTGTATTGAATATCAAAATTCCTTTTCCCGAGACTTAGATTTTTGAAACACTATATATCTCCCTAAGACTTCACTTTTTTCAGAACTTCTTTCGTTCCGTTAATTAAACATTGATTAAACATCTACAGACCCCTACATAAAACCCACTGCAGTAGAACACACATAGCCACCGGCGATTAATCCATTTAATCCGATTAATCGATTCGTTTCCTTCCTAAGCTATCCGGGGAAGCTTTAATCGTACCTGCGGTTAGATAAAAGTAGGAAATTTCGGTAGTGAACGTTTCGGAAGAAAATGCAGACGCGATCCTTTGGAATTATGGAATTACAGTAAAGGTATTCGTACATACAGAAATTTGATTTAATGGTGGAAACGCCTGAGCAAAACCGAAAGTAAATATTAGCCAGCATATGGAATTTAATAAAGTGTATCTACCACGGTGTAGTTTGGAATACCAGTTTCCATCCCGATCTTATGTTTACATTATTTCCAGGCCACCAAAACGCCGCACGATTTTTACGCAATCCATAAAAAGCACAAGATATGCGTAACAAAGTATTATACAATTAAATGATAGTCATTTAAATCGAACGAAATTGGAATCTCATTTTCCCAACCGCGTTTGAATTATAAATAATCACATTACATCGATGCAATGTACACAGAGTATTAATTAAATTCGGCAAGATTAATAACGGATGTTATTCAATTTATATTTACTCGGTATTGCAAATATTTTCCCACGGAATTATTGTAATTTTCCTTAAGAGTGCCGTTAATGGGGAAATTAAATGGATGGAAATAAACTGGCACTAATTTGGAAAATTATATCGAAACTGCGTTGTATAAGTGCCGCGTTGTACGAGGATCGCCATAATTTTGGAACCGCGATATATCGAAACCGGGTTGTATAAATGCCGCGTTATACGAAGATCGCCAGAATTTCTGAACCGCGTTGTATAAGTGCCGCGTTATTCGAGGATCGCCACAATTTGTGAACCGTGTTATATCGAAGTCGCATTATATAAGTGCCACGTTATACGAGGATTGCCACAGTTTGTAAACCGCGTTGTGTAAGCACCGCACTATAAGAGGATCGCCACATTTCTGAACCGCGTTATATAGAAACCGCGTTGTACGAAGGTTACCTGTATATAAAATCTTGAACAACGCGACCTTTTATATTCAAATAACTTTATTAAAAATCGCGGACCAGTCGTTTCGATTACTTTTGTATTAAAAAATAGTTCCAGTGTTAAACTTCGGTCCGCTCGGAACGTCGCTGCGAAATTGAGTTGTTTTTACGTGAAAAAGTTGCTCTTCCGCGGCTGTGTTGGTGGTGACAGGCCGATTTCGTGTTCATTACACGGCTCGTTTGAACCACCGACCCCTTCTGGCCCCCTTTTACCCCCGTTTTGCCACCATTTTGCCCCCTTTTGCCTCTATTTGACCCACTGAACTTTTCACCCTGCCACGGGATTTCGATACGTTCCTGTATCTATCCTTTCTATGGTGTTGGCTTTTAGTTGGCTAACAGTTGGCTCCACTGGGTTCAGTTGGGCCTCCCTTTCGAGGTACGAAGCCACCTTTGAGGGTGGATTCAACTTTGTCCCGCTTCGATGGAAAGGATCCCTTAATTATCATATTTCCTATAATTATAATCCAATAATTATTGATTGTATGCCGGCATTTTGTATTAAACCCTTCGGCACTGAAACAAATCTTGGTTTATAAATGTCACTATACTATATGTGGCGGTAATTATGAAAGATTATCTTTTTTAGATTATAAATATCAGGGGTACCGGAAAGTAATCAATTATTTGTCGCATGCTTTATAAAACTACATTCATTTTTTCATATTAAATATTATTCTATTATATATTCTACATATATTTATATATTTATATATTTATAAATATATTTATTTTAGGGAACCCAATTAAAAAGTGATGTTTACTTTTCACTTTCACAATTATCCGCATAATTATTTTAGCACTCGGTGGATTCATATTTCATCGAAGAATTCCGCAAAATTGTTCGAACATCTTCGAAAGAAACTCACGGATAATGCAATTTATATTAATAACGATGGAAAAAGAAACAAGAACGTAATTTTGACAGGCGTGCCATCGTTGCAGAACACCGTACACGAAAATTGTCCGGTCGAATTTGTAAGAACGATGCCCCACCACTCCTCGCGTCACCATCGACATCCGCAGTGCCGTTGTTGGATACCAGCCAAAATCCTGCACATGCAACCCTTCCGCAACCCTTCCACAGCACACCCCCGTACTACCCCTACCACAACCCCTTTCGTGCTTAGTAAATCGGGGTTACCAGGCTTTCCACCGAAAGACGCGTCTTTATCGCACGGATTTTCGGAGCATGGTCCGAATGGTCAGGTTACTCTCTCTATTTCTCTACTTCTCTCCTTCTCTCCTCCTCTCGTTCTCTATTTCTGTCCTTCTCCAGCCGATGATTATTAAAAGGGGATTTCGTTAAAGTACTCCTGGAAATCTGGCTATTTTCGAGGGAAAGACTCGCCGTAAAGATTTCAAAGGAGAGTAGAAAGTTTCATGCTGCTCGGCACCCGAAAAGGGAATTCCCTCCGTTTTTCGGGAAAATTACGTAAATGGGAAATATGTTTCGAAATCACTTTGCGAGGGTTGTTTGGGGTGGAATATGTTGGAAAGCGCCGGTGATATTGTTTGTCCGTCAAGGATTAAGCGGTTAGTTATTGTTAAAGGTGAATAAACGATCGAGAAAATAGTGAGAAAACAGAAAAGGAATCAGAAGTATTCGGTGGGAAGGAAACAGAGTGTTGCGGGAGGAATGCTTTTCTACGTTGCGGTACCTTTGATTCGCACCGCGAAAAGGAAGAAATGCAAAAACTTGGAAACAATTTCTAAGTTCAGCGAGTACCGGGAAGGTAAATAACTTTCGAAATATTTCGGTCTGCCGTGTTTCGCCGGAAACTTCTTCCCCCGCGTTCGTGCCTCGACGAAAGAATCTTCATTTTTAATGGACACGTAAATCGTATCGATCTTTGACCCTGTAACTTCCATATTTTCTTTTCACATCAACTATTATTCCAAGTTGTCCGATTTTTTAATATTATACAATATTAATATGTTAAATCCTGAAACTCTTATTCTAGACATTTGGTTCTTTGAAATGTTAGAATATATTTCTTCCTAAAAATGTGGATCTTTAAAATATATTTTTCTGGAAATCTATAGATCATTCGAAATATATTTTCTAGAAATATAGATGTAGATTTCTATATTTTCTAGAAATATAGATGTAGATTTCTATATTTTCTAGAAATATAGATGTAGATTTCTATATTTTCTAGAAATATGAATATACATTTCTATACTTCCTAGAAATATGAATATAGATTTCTATATTTTCTAGAAATATAGGTATAGATTTCCATAGTTTTTAGAAATATGAATATAGATTTCCATATTTTCTAGAAATATAGATGTTTCAAAATACTCATCGAACCCACCTAACGTCTTATTGGTGAGAAACGTGCGTCGATGCATTCCAAGTCCGAACCAATTTCCTCTCGGAGTATTCATTAAAAAGGAATGCAGGGCATAGTGCCATCGGTACGACGTTCACAATTTACATAAATTCCAGGGCGACGATCAATTGATCGGAGAAAAATGTCGACCACAGCGAGTCAATAAACCAGTCGAGAAACTCAGTTATTCTCACACAGTTATTTGCATATAAATGATTACTAAAAAACGTAAATTATAATACGTAAATCGTATAAAAAAAGTACGCGTCGCTTAATTCTTTGAAAACAAAAATGATCGGAGGCGAACATCTGCCTAGGGTTCCTTGTTAGAGGACACAGTTGCGTAAGTCGCACGAGAATGATTTTGTTGGTTAAAGAGTAATTAGTAAGTGGGACAGGGAATTAAATTCGCTGGGAGTTTATTCGGAAATAGTGGGAAGATTCGATGGCAGGTTGGCTACCAATTAGACCTTTCTAATCTAGATCATTGCACCCTCGAGCGTATTCCATTTAAGCTCGTATAGCCCTCAAAACGGCTCCCTTCTAATCCCGGTTATCATGTCCGACCGGTGAATCCTTCTGCGATCGAGTCATATGGAAATTCACGATAACGCGTCGAAATTAATCTTGTTAACCTTGGATCCTACAGATTTATATGAAAATTATCCTTCAACCTGACACCTCCAAACTGGGACACAACTGAGATCCACTGAACACTCGCGAAGAAACAATTGTTTTGCTTAGAAATGGCGCACAATGAATGCTCCTTAATATCCTCGGGAATATTTAATATATGGTCGCATAGAAATGCGCGTTAAGAGTACTGGAAATAAAATTGAAATTCTATAAAATATTTCATATATAATCGCATAGAAATGCTCCGGAAAAATATTCGAAAATATTTAATACATGGTGGAATAATATTTCATAATATTCTCTAGAGTGTTTAGTATATTGATGCGTGTGAAGGCTTCTTAAAAATTCTGAAAAATTCTGAAAAATTCTTGAAAATTATGGATATAGAATACTAATTTTCCTGTCGGTCTTCAAGTTGTTCTTTATGCATCCAAGATTACTTTCTTGAATAATCTACTTAGTTTCTTTAAGATGAAACGTGTTGCATGTTTCAGTGCCGAATACAGTCGAGTTATTCGAAAGAGAAGGAGTTTATTTTCTTGATGAAAGACAACCTTTGACCAAAATTTCGTCGCTTTTAAGCGCGACTTTCTAAAGCGGAAGTGGTGACTTTCACGGGGACATCGGTGAAAGCAATTATGAATTTTCAACGTTGGTAATTTACCACGTGATCATTACTGGGAAGCCAACGTGTCGTAATGTTCGCGATTTAAAACACTGCTTTTCTTTTTTTTACGCGTATACTAATTTTTTCGACAAAATTGCCAACGTTTGTCTACCGACGTTCTTAACTCGGTATATAATAAATTATTCCAAATTCCAGAATTCAAAAATTTTGAAATTTTATGTAATAATTACAATATCTAAAGTTTGGGAATATTATATAATTCCAAGTTTCAAAATTTCAATATATTGAGATATTTTACAATATAATGACTCTAAATATTAATATTCCAAGATTTGGGAATATTATACAGCAATTCAGAAATGCTTGAATATATAATAATTGGGAATTCCAAAATCTTGGAATATGTAATAAATTTCAGGAAAATTGTATAATAATATTGAAATATATAATAATTCGAAATTCTAAAATTGTTCGATATTATATAGCAATTCCAAGTTCCACAATTCCAGAATTCCAAAATTTCGGAATATTTAATATTACGATAACATTATTATGTCGAATATTGAAATTCTTTTTCTACAAATTTCGATCTTTTGAAATATAATATTTCTTTCTAGTAACCTAGATCCCTCAAAATTGTTATCCCGCTGCATACTTCATTTTGCAAATGTACCTACGCACACATATCATAATTCACAGTTCCGAATTCCAAGGGAATATTAGTGGAAACAGTAAATTCCCTGGTATAATTTACGAAGTTCGCACGGCCTTGTTCCCCAGACCTTATCTACTGGGACTTTCTAGTTGAACCAACAAAAGTAATAATCGTTCGGAAAGCAAGCGAATGGACAGGAAACAAAGCAACTTGAAAATGACGTATCGCCGAGTGTTTATTCAGCCATCATTTTCCATCGATGTAACATAAACTTACAGAAACCCTTAATCCATTATTAATCCAACGTTAAAGTTCAATCGTCGGAAGTAGTTCTGGAATCGGATACACAATGATATTCCCATTTCCATTGAAATCCCAGCAGGACGAAGGTTCATTGAAATTTCACAGTCGGTTCTACGACGGTCATAAAGCGGAAGTAACGTGGAATCGTGGAAAAGAGCGATTTAACGGATTCTAACGTATGGCAGCGCATTTAAGGCGACTTCCATTAGAGTCTCGCGCGCGACGACCTTTTTCGGCGGTATATTACGAATGTCCTTTCTACTCTCCCCGTCTCTCTCTCTCTCTCTCTCTCTCTCTCTCTTTATATATACATTTCAGTGGAGAAGAGAGAGAGGGGGGGTGGGGTGGGGGAAATAAGAATAAGGAAAAGTAAGAGAGAGATGTGGTAAGAACGACTTGAAGTAGATACGCGTGTGCTTTATGATCAGACGGATATATTCCACTTTCGTCTTTAGCCACTTTATCCGTCTGGTTGGAAGGTTCTCTAAGTAGGTTTGATTGTAAGCTGCCCAGCCTGGTTTAAGACTGATTTACAGTAAAATGCTGGTGGCGTGGTTAAAGCGCACGTGAGTGGACTTCCATGGTTCTATCCCGAGTGCTAAGCTACTGTTAGTTCCGCCCTTACTCTATTTCACTCTTCCTCTTATTTCCAACGTTGCCCTTCTTCTTCGACGGACCAGTGGTCTTCAGGGTCTGCGTTTTACAACTACACTATCGGTCAAAAGTTTGGGATCATTTGCTTCGTCTTCATTCTAAGGTTTACTTTCGACGTTAGAATGAACGTTAAAAGTAAATGGAATATGACACCATTGTCCATTTTATCATTTTACCATTAGTATTACACTATTTTAATATTAAATGTTAAACTATTAATATTAAAATCGGTTGTGTCCTTTTATTGCTATCGGTCGGTTTTTAGTTTACCCGCAAGAAATTACTTCCATTTCCAATTAATTCCATTTTATTGACAAGATATTTTATAATTTGCTTAACGATAATAAGTGATCCCAAACTTATGGCTGGTAGTGTACATCAAAGCCTGTCATGATCCAATAATTTTTATATACAATTATAATGTCTTCAAGTGAAAATAGGTAGGGGTCAAGTAGAATATGCCGTTTCAGGTCAGACATATATATTTTTTGTTCTCCTCCGATAGAATTGTGATCTTTAGAGTCTGCGTTTTACGACTACATCCGAGCTCGGTGTAACTTAATAATTTTTATATAGATTAGAAGTCGTGTTTACGAGAGAACGCTTTTATTTTAGATTTTGTTTAGAAAAAACAACGCGCGCCTCGAAAAAAAGCCTCCGCTTGTTGTCACAATGCACCGTGATTTACATTGGAAATATTGATCTTGTTGCACGAAAATGTTTATATTGCCATGCGATATATATACATTGTTTTAATACAATTTAATATAAGGAAGTACAACGAATTTTGAGCAGCGATGTCGCGAGTCCTGTCGAAGGATAAAGGTTGAAGATCACTGCGGCAAAGGAACCGACTCGTTCCGTCTTCTTTATCTTCTTCATCTTCTTTATCCTTCACGGATAGATACGGTAAACCTTTCCCACTGGATTTTTACTAGCGTTTCTCTCGTCATTCCCGCTTCTACTTTTCTTCCTTTTATTCCTTTTCTTCCTTTTATTTACGTTTCGATCTACCATTTCTCTTCCTTCCTTCCTTCCTTCCTTCGGATTTCCTCCCTACCCATGTGCTCTTCATGCAATTAGAAAGAATTCTAATTCACCTCTAATTCCGTCTTTAATGGTGGCAGTGGAGTAATTAAAATTCCTCGTGTATCAAACTCTCGGTACGCCAAACGAAAAGAGTTTATTTTGTTTTGTTTTAGAACGGCATGTTTTTGTATATTTTCCATGGCCAGGTACTTGAAAAAAAGCCTCCGCTTGTGTTCACTGTGCAACGTGATTTTTGGACTGGAAATATTTATCTTGTTCCATGAAAATGTTTATATCACCATGGGGATTGTGTATTTGTTTGAAAACAATTCTGGAGAGTTAAATCCTCCGCCGACTCAGACGTCGAAATATTGTGTAATAATTTCAGATCCAAATGTTTTTAAATATTATGTAATTGCAGATTCTAAAATTTTAGAATATTATATAATAACGCCAAATTCCGAAATTAAGGAATATTATATAATAACTCCAAACTCCGAAATTAGGGAATATTAAATTTGCAAATATGTCTATAGGAGGTTCCACATTCACATTTTCCTTATCACTATTTTCTTATCAGAGAATCAATTTTTAACTATATTCGAAAGCGAGTCGTATAGCATCCTTAGGCGAAAATTAGAAGAAACGGCAATTTAATTTGAGCATAATCTATGATGGAATTAGGCCCTCCTCTCTTTTGCCAGAACGTGTATCGCAATATCCATTCCACGGGACGACACGCTCCGAATCGATTTACGAGAAATCGTAAGCGACAAACGAAGTGGCCGAAGGCATTACGAGTCGACGTGAATGCAGAATAATGGGATTCTTTGAAAATAACGTGTTTATCCATAAAAGGGATACGCCTGGCCTATCTTGCTAGTTGAATTGCCAAGAATACATTCTCGTACGACTATCAACGCACGATTCCATGCATGGAGAAACCATGTTTTTTACTCAAACTCTCGTTTTACAATCTCGTAGATTCTCGCTCGAATTTAATTTGCCAATATTAATGGCACGGATCCTGAAGAATTTCTCTAAATAAAAAGAGATAGGGTACAAGTAGAATAAGACGTTCGTAGTCAGACAAGTGTTGTTTATTGTTTTCGTACGTTACGTGTTACGGACTTAACCATTTCCATTATAATTGAATACTTATTATAAAATGTTTGTGATACCGCTTAACAAATTACAAACGTTCCTTTCCTGTAACAATTGACGAACGAATCTTGGAATATAAATTCTACACGTTAATTTTAGTTAATTTTCAAATAAAACAGAGCAGGTGCTCTACGATATATGAGTTACTTTACATTCTTATCACAACGTTAAAAATATTGCAAGTTTTACGAATATTTGCGATATATTTGATTCGATTGTTAGTAATACTGGCATCGTTGATCACCGGTGACCTCCACGGCATACAACGTGATAAATAAAACAGTCCCCTCAATTCGACTGCTTCGGTAGTTCCAGCGTTAAATCGAAGTGGATTAAGTCGTTCTAAGTGGAGAGCCAGGAAGAAGGAAGTAAAGAAGGCGGAGAAGGCGGAGAAGGCGGAGAAGCATCCGAATGATCCGAATTGAGGCGAGTCGGCCAGTATAAAGTTGTTGTTAAAGTATTCCCATATCGGGTGGCCGTTGGTATGCCAATATACTCCGAGGGTTTGTCGCCCCATCTCATTCCCGTGGGTCGAGAAATTGGTCCTCTGGTTCGCTCCTAGTATTCCCTCTCGGTAGGAAGTCCCGGCATACCCGGTTTCGCACGTGCTGCTATGTCTGCATGCCAGTCAGATAATGATTGGCAGCGGGATCTCTGCCAATATGCCTCTTCCTACGTCCTCATCCTTCATCCTCCTGTTTCGTCCTCCTCCTTCGTCCTCTTACTTTGTCCTCCTCCTTCGTCCTCTTACTTTCTCCTCCTATTTCGTCCTCTTACTTCGTCTTCCTATTTCGTCCTCTTACTTCGTCCTCATTCTTCGCCGTCCTACTTTGTCCTTCTACTTCGTCGTCATCCTTCAACCCCATCCTTTGTCCTTATTCTTCATCCTCATCCTTCGACCACCAGGACTACAATCCTCCGCAATTCGTCCCGAAGCTTCCAATCTTCCTTCTTCCTTCCTCCTTCAGATATTAAGCCGAATTACTCACCGATTCTCGTCCCAACCATCCAACTTAGGAATCCATGATAGACATAGGGAACGAGTGCCACGAAAGTAGAATTAATCGTTGATCTTATTGGAACAGGCACAGCTTGAATCTCGATGTACATCGAATGGTGTTATTCAATTCTTATTATTCCATTTTTATTACTCCAACAGAACATGTACATCCAACAAAGATATTCAATTATTATTACTCCAACAGAACATGTACATCCAACAGAGTTATTCAATTCTTGTTACTCCGTTTTTATTAGTCCGACAAAACATGTATTACCAACGGAGTTTTTCAATTATTATTACTCAATTATTATTACTCGAGCTTGATCCCCCTGTGGGTGGGGGGTTGTAGAATTCCCCCACGGTATCCCTGCCTGTCGTAAGAGCCGACTAATAGGGTTTGCGTTTGTCACCGGATATTCGTACTCGCCATATTAATTCTTTATCGATTCAAACACCTCTTTGTATCCTGAGGCTCCCCGGAAAAGGATCGCTACATCGGCGATTGTTGAACCGGCTAACATTCCGGTAAACTCAAACACCGTTGTTATTTGAAGAACGCTTTGATAGCGTGCCACGATCGCCCGACTAAAACTCGGCGTTTCCACTGCGCGAATATACGGCTGGAACTACCGGAGATTTCCAAACGAATTCATTTCGCACGATTCTACTCAAATACTGCGAATAGATGGTGTTTACCGAGTATTGCGTTTATTCTATGAAATCGCCTTATTGGAAATCGTGCTATACGAGAATTTCCCCCGTTTAACACGAATAATATACGTTTAAAAATTATGAAAGAGAAGAAATCGAAAGCGATGGAGATAACAAACCATGCTATACATTAAAATCTATTAAAATAAATAATGAATTCCCTTGCAATTTATTATGCAGCACGTTGTACGGGAATCGCGTTATAAAAACATCGTCGCAGTATCTTTTCCGCGTTGTAGGAGATTCGCTTTATATAAAAAAAGTCGTCGCAGCGCTTTCTAAGGAAGTTTACTTTAATTGAAATATTAATTTTATTACGCGAGTATCAGTGTTCGTACGATTTTAAGAAATCGTTATTAATGCTTGTTAATCGGTAAATGTTAATAAGCACAGTTATTTCTCGGGCAGAAATAATCGGAGATACATATTATGGAAACTGTTTCGTTATTAAAACTCATCGGAAAACCATTGTTTCCCGGTTAATAGTTTAAAATATATTACAAGCCAGCGTTCGTATTTCCTCCTACGTTTGTGTTTCGTTTCACATTATTTCACGGATAATCCATTCCAGACTGCTTCCATAAATTCATTTTCCATACTGCAAGTGCAGCGAATTTCTATCGCCGGCGTCCCTTCTATTTTCAGAGATTAATTCCGAACTTTCGAATATTCGATACTCGTTCTACTTGTTTTGTACAGAATTACTCCTCTAATGACACTCCTCGCAGTGGCAAGAGTTTCAATTTTGATAACCGCGAATCGATATCACCGTGCTGTCGTGTCGCATTGTTAACCCCTTGTTTATTTATATGGCATTTATTTCTGCCAATGTTTCGACGATTGACAGACGCCCCTTGGAAAAATTCTGAAGTACCAACTCGATGGAACATCAAACGTAGAGGATTGATTTACGTGAATCGTTATCATCAGAGTCTCTCGGACATCCGTGGATATCCGGGAATCGTTATCACTATGGTAACAAAACACGTTGCAAAGTCTCGCGTGGACATTCCGGAAGTGATTTCACGTAATTTTTCCAAGGCGAATCAACGCGAATCTGAAAAGTTACAGTGACAAGTCGAAGGAACAAAAGTGTAGGATTTAGGTGAATCGGTATCACCATGGTGCCAAGCTACGGTGTCAGGTTGCTTGTTTGCCCGTGAGTAGAACGGTGAGGAAGCGAAGGGAAGGGGTTCGTGCATTATTCAAGAGCCGGTTGTATTTATCAAGCCGATAGCCAACCACCCTCCAACAATGTTTGTAGTATACAAGAGACACACGCACAAGGAAGGTTGTAACACACTGCCTTAAACAGGTGAGGAATCACTGTGTTCCTTGATCCAGGGAGAGCAAGTGGATTGCCGATGTTTATGGATTTCATGCTTTCCATTCTCTTTCGTTACTTTCCTCGGACCCTTCGACATCCCTTTTCGCTCCGTTTGCTTGATCAGGTGAAGATGGGATGCTTCGAATCATACGTATTATTTCCTCGAGTCATTCCGAGAAGTGTTCTTCGTTAAACCAAGTACTCCAGCCGGGGGATGAAAAAGGTGTCGTGATACACCGGACAAAAATCCGTGGAATATCCATGGATGCGTGAGAAGCTTGATAAATCTTCGCGAACTCGCTGGATGGAAGATGAAGGGTTCGTTTTACCGAGTGTGTCTATCAATTCACGTGCCTTTCTATTGGAGGAAGCAGTGAACGTTGTTTCATGGGAGCGAATGAGACCGAGGGTTGGAGAAGTGGTAGACAATGAACCAGAGTGCAGACAATAGGAGAGTGAATAGAGGAAGAAGGAAAAGGGAAGGAGGTCGTGGATACCACGGCAAAGGGTTGCGAATGGGTGGAGGGACAAGTTAGATAGCGGATACCACGGAGACGAGCTAGTCGAAATAACGCAGAGTCTAAAGACTGATGAAGTCCTTGGAGTCTGCACTGCATTATTTTATAATATTGTATTAATATACAGGTTTTGCCCACCAAATTAACCCTTTTACAGATCAGATTCACCTCTTTGCAGTCCAAATTAATCAGTTTGCGGATCACGTTCACCTATTTGCAAATCAACTTTACTCTTTCGCTTTGCATTGGATTTTATTTTTATTTATATAACTTAAGAAAACAAATTTGTGGAAAAGTTTGATTTGCAAGTTTCGAGTGTAAAACCTGTTTATTATGGTTTCACTGAAACATGTAAATTCAAGGACCGATTGGCAATATGAAATGTAACTAGAAATTTTCTAGGGTGAATTGCAGTTAATTTTATTTCTTTATTTTGCTGCGTTATATAACACGGGGATAAAAGGAATATTTGGGGCACATTATATCGGGATTTTGGGGTGAAAATTTCTAGTGGCATGCAATAATGTATAGTAATAAATAATAATGTTCCATAATGATCAGAGTGTCCAGGAGGAGTAGTGGCACCTTTCATTCGGGACACCGAAGTTAATGGGTCGGAGGTCGCAGGCCCTATTAACCAGCAACCGCAACTAGACCGGCTTCTAAGTAGACCCAATAAATTATATCGCTCATTAAGTATGCCCTGCGCGTGGGAATATTCCTTAATGGCTTCCCAACACCACGCGGAATGCGTGCGTCCTCAAGACGCTTTCGCGTTTGCTAATTGCAATTTCGCTTGAGTGCAAGAATCGCGGACCCACCCCGACCCCCCCGCCACTCTCTCCTCTTCCGCAATCTACATTTACTTAAATGCAAAATTTAATCGCGACACGTACTTATGTTTCTCGGAAATCTCCCGCGATGGAAACATCGGTTGGACTGCCGGGGTACAATCGAACGCATTAAATTATACATTGTTTAACTTAATAATATATTGCTTCCACTTCACAATTCTCGGGAATATCGCTCTCGTTTCAGTCTGAGATTCGTTACACAATTATTTCCATACAATGTCAGAAGATGAGGCTAAGAATACTCCGTAAACCTCGTAACACTATTAGCTCCTAATGAAATGGCTCCAACCTCGTCGCCAGAAATATCATAGTTCATCGTTCCAGCAGGTTTTCATCTTAAAAGCTCGTACTAGAAAAAAAAGCCAAGTCCTATTCACCAGGGAAACTTGGCTTTTGAATTCAGATTTAAGGCCAACAAAGGGGACAATTAACAACCACTCCCCACCCCGAAATCCATGTCGAGGATCCAGTTCATCGCGGAAGCGCGTATAAACCAACACTTACTCGAAAGCCGAATCGTGTCAGCATCAGGGACCAGTAAAAAATATTGCGTGCAGGGTACGCGCGGGTAGGTTAGCGAGGTTCTCCGCAGCTAGGGATGGTTGGAGAACCCACGGCGCTTGGGGTGGATACCAACATTTTTCTAGGGATCTTTCTCCGTTGCTCTCGATCTGGTCGCGCAGGCCATCTCTTACCATCGTGGAAGCACGCCCACCGTTTGGCACACTGGTGGGGAAGACGGTTCTTGATAGGGGTTGCCGTCGATTCTGATACCAGTCTAGGGGGTTGGTGGTGGAAAATAATAGTGGTGGTGGAAGTAGCGGTGGTGGTGGACGTCGTCGTCGGCGTCGTTCTTGGTGCTGGCGAGCCAAGTCCGACCGAAACGGCGCCAGTACTACTGTCGCCATCATCACGAGCGCAGCCACGAGACCAAGTCATGGACATACTGGGTATGTCCGTCGAAACTCAAGCATGCACTACTTAACCTCTTTAACTTATAACGTCTTGTTCCATTTGGCATCGAACCCTGCGTCGAATACTGCGTCGAGTATCGCGTCGAGTCCATTCGAATGGACCAATCACGTCGCGGATTTTCGGTTCTGCGATCGACAACATTCGTTTTGTTTCATCTCCGATCGGGAAAATCGTGAATACTGAAGCTGGTCCCACATTATATCATTGTTTTATGGGCGTGTTTTAATGCGGGAATCTTTCTTATCCAACTTGGTCAGCTGTTTTATAGTCCACCAATAAGCTTGGTTTTTAAGCTGGTTTTCAATTGTATCCGTGAAATTTGTATACCTTTTTGTACCTCGGTTTTAAATAAGGAATAATGTTAGAAGTTGAACTCAGAAGTCTGTCAGACTTTGTTCAACTAATTGATCTGGAATTCGTGAACTTGGGATAGCGAGATATTCGGATGGAATTGAGATTAACGTTGCATGGAATTCAATTGATAGAAAATTCGCGGAATATTATAGAAGAATAGATCGATTATTAAGATATTATTAGAGTGGGACTAGCTTCAGAAGTGTAATTCGTTACGTGTTTTACCGTGAGACTTCAAGCATCTTCAGCGTCCGCTTCAGGATTCACTAAGATAAGGTAATCTATAATTCTATATTAATATCACTTATGTTTCTTTGTAATATAAATCGTCACCAATCCTTTTCGAAGTAAGAACTATAATTCGTCAAATATTGATCAGTGACATTAATCTCAATGTCGAAAATTGGGGCGATTCAATCTCGTTTTATATTTATGTATTTATGTGGTTCATCATTTATATCGTTAGTGTTGAATGTGCATTGTTTCCGCCATGTTAATTCATATTCTATTACGGTATTCAAATTGAATATATGCTAAATATAATTAGGGTAAGCCTTAGGAAAGTGTAAAGTACACTGTACGGTGTTAGATTTTCAACCAAAATCTTCCTTGAGCTTCTTGGTTGAAACCAATAAGCGTCAAGCCGTAACTAGGCTAATTCTTGTCTCGACACTGGAAGTATAATCGAATTTAACCCCATCGACTTAACGTGCGCCAAACAACCCGACTCTTCTTTCCATGCAACCCATTATTTGATCTTTATACACCCTCCACTCGTTTTACATGAATCGAACAAAATCGACATAAATAATATCCTCTTCGAACACGCAAAGCTATAGATATATATTATATATGAATATATCAAAGTACTCAGAGAGTGCATTCGATCAATTTTGGACTTTTTTATTACATTTCTGTTCAACTCATCCTACGTGAATCAAACAAAATCGAAATAAATAATATTCTCTTCGAACACGCAAGGCTATAGATATATATTATATATGAATATATCAAAGTACTCGGAAAGTGCATTCGATCGATTTTGGAGTTTTTTATTACATTTCTGTTTAACTCATCCTACGTGAATCAAGCAAAATTGAAATAAATGGTATTCTCTTCAAATATGCAAGGTTATGGATATATATAAAAATATATCAAATATATATATGTATATAAAAAGAAATATCAAAGAACTAAGAAAGTGTAGTCGACAAATTCTCGACTTTTTCATCACACCTTTATTAGAAACTTCTCATGACACCTTTTACATCTTCTTTCCTCGAGTTCATACTTTCTTCTGTAAATATATTTCATTATTTCCCGGACACTTTTGAGCCACGTTTTATCAACCTTCCAAGAAAACCAATATTCCTTGTCAAAGGAAAAAGGAAGCAAGTCTCATCCATCGGAAGATAAAGAACTAAAGGGTTCCCGAAAACGAATCTATTACGCAAACATCCTGTTTCCTAATCGAGTCTACCGCAAACCAGGTCTCCCTTCGTTTCCTTATTCCGCGAAATTCCGCGGATAACCGAAGGCTTCTAAAACAAACCGAGCTCGAATCTTCAAATCGAGGAAAGCAATGCAATGATTTGTCGGTAAATTCGCAAAAGAAAAGTGGAGAATGAAAGAGGATGAAAGGAATGAAGCGGTAGCACGACTTTGCGTTCGTAGTAGACGTAGAGCTTCGTGTTTACATATTCAATCGCTTGTCAAATCTCGCCAGTGTTTACGTACTCGTCCGTGCCGTTTGCTCCGGAATCATCGATGTACTACGACGCACTTGTTTTTCCGTTGAATGGAGAGACAAGCACGTTTACTGCTTCCACCGATGCCTCGTAAATACACAGCAATTCTCCCTATTCATCGGAATAAACTTCCTTCAGTTTACTGTGGTTCTCCGTGCTGGCAACAACTGTGCGTGGTAAGCGTATAACGTTTCCTTCTTACATTCTTTGCCAAGAATACTTGTGTCTCTTTCAATATTGTATGATAATTATTTATTACCACTAATTGATAATATTGTATAATATGAAGTATAGCGTTTCCTTGATATATTCTCCGGGAAGAATATTTGTGTCCTGTTTAATGTCGTACAATAATAATTTAATACCATTTATTAATAATCGAAGTGTAACGTTTCCTTGATGTATATTATCCGCGAAGAATACTTGTGTCTCTTTCAATATTGTATGATAATTATTTATTACCACTAATTGATAATATTGTATAATATGAAGTATAGCGTTTCCTTGATATATTCTCCGGGAAGAATATTTGTGTCCTGTTTAATGTCGTACAATAATAATTTAATACCATTTATTAATAATCGAAGTGTAACGTTTCCTTGATGTATATTATCCGCGAAGAATACTTGTGTCTCTTTCATTATTGTATGATAATTATTTATTACCACTAATTGATAATATTGTATAATATGAAGTATAGCGTTTCCTTGATATATTCTCCGGGAAGAATATTTGTGTCCTGTTTAATGTCGTACAATAATAATTTAATACCATTTATTAATAATCGAAGTGTAACGTTTCCTTGATGTATATTATCCGCGAAGAATACTTGTGTCTCTTTCAATATTGTATGATAATTATTTATTACCACTAATTGATAATATTGTATAATATAACGTATAGGATTTCCTTGATATATTCTCCGGGAAGAATATTTGTGTCCTGTTTAATGTCGTATAATAATAATTTAATATCATTTATTAATAATCTAAGTGTAACGTTTCCTTGATATATTATCCGCGAAGAATACTTGTGTCTCTTTCAATATTGTATAATAATTATTTATTACCACTAATTGATAATATTGTATAATATAACGTATAGGATTTCCTTGATATATTCTCCGGGAAGAATATCTGTGTCCTGTTTAATGTCGTATAATAATAATTTAATATCATTTATTAATAATCTAAGTGTAACGTTTCCTTGATATATTATCCGCGAAGAATACTTGTGTCTCTTTCAATATTGTATAATAATTATTTATTACCACTAATTGATAATATTGTATAATATAACGTATAGGATTTCCTTGATATATTCTCCGGGAAGAATATTTGTGTCCTGTTTAATGTCGTATAATAATAATTTAATATCATTTATTAATAATCTAAGTGTAACGTTTCCTTGATATATTATCCGCGAGGAATATCTGTGTCCCTTTTAATATCGTACGGTAATTATTCAGTATTAATTTATAATATAAGTGTAACGTTTCCTTGATGTATATTATCCGCGAAGAATATTTGTGTCCCTTTTAATATCGTATAATAATTATTTCAAACCATCAAGAGACAATATAATGCGAAATATGTTTCCTTGATATATTCTTCGAGAAGAATATTTGCATTCCGTTTAATATAATGTTATAACAATTTAGTATCACTAATTAATAGTACGACACGAGGTATATCGCTTTAATGTAGTAATATAAATAATATTTAGCAATATAAGCTGCTAAAATATTGAAATAACAGCAATTTTTAGTTTCATTATTTTATAATTCAATAATAATTGTAATATTATTTATATTACTAAATAATTAGAGATAACTAAAATACGTAGTACTTTTATATAGTCTAGTACACATAATATACTTGTTACATATAATACTGACTTAATAACGGTAATAATTAACGCGAAAGAAAATATCGAGGAAGACTTTCTCCGTCATCCCAAAATGACATCGTAACAAGAAGAACGTTTCTCGCATTTGCAATTTTCATATCGCAAAGAGTTTTATCTCGGTACAAAGTGCCCTCATAAATTATGTATTGATCTCGATCAATTGGCAGATTCGAGGGCGCGCGGGGGGGGTGTTTCATCGAAATAAATAGATAAGGGCAAATTTGTATTCGCATATTTGTCGTTCCTGGGTAAAATGTAAAAATCACAGTGGTTCGATCGTCAATCGAGGGAAATCGGCAAACCCGATCCCACGATTCAATATTCGCGGTGACCGATCGCTGAATAAATCCCGAATTCGGAATGTGCCGATAAAATGGCGATCGCCAGGAAAATAAGTGTGGCACGTGCCAAAGTGTAATACACTTCCGGCGCGGTGAGTTTTCGCACACGCGTGGAAAAGAAATATCGTTGCCAATAAAGCGGCGAACGAAAGGAACAAGAAAAAAGGAGAAGGAAAGAGGAGGAGAAAGATGGATTTATCTTGATCAAGGTACAAATTGCGAAACGAGGCTTCAATGTAGACAGTAACAAAGGAAATTACTCTTAAACGATGGATCGTGCCGCGAGTTATCGAAGATCAAGGAAAATATCTCGTGCCAATCACAGTACAGTGAACTCCCGTATAACGCGAATTCCTACAACGCCCTAAAGATATTCTGACGGCTGTTTATATGAAACGCGATCCTCGTACAACGCGCTATATAATAAAATACGTGAATTCCCCGTTTACTTTAGTCGAGCATAGCATACCTTATCTACAATTTCCTGCAACGCGATTTCATACAACGCGTAACATAGTAACCGCGTTATACGGGCGTCTACTGTACAGGTAACTCTCGTATACCGCGGGGGTTACGTTCCGGAAAAGTTTCAACGTACTAAAAGTGTGTCTATTCGAAAAACGATTCTTTTAAATAAATTATAAACTCTGTGTATCGAGATGAAAAAAATCAGAGTTCCATTTCATTCAAAAAATTTCATTTAACGAAATGAAAAGAAAAAATTATTAAAATTGTAAGAACTTCAAAGATGAAGCAACGTTCACGTCAAATTAATAAATAAAAATGAAAAGGAATAAATAAGATAGTATAATACTGAAATGTTATATAATAATAAAATTCGTGGAAACAATTGAAATAAAGCATTAAAGGTGATTCCAACGTATAAATGTAATTAAATTCTTATCAAAGTCGTGGCTCCACAAAAAAGGAAAAATATCGAATAAGTAATACGCAAGTTTATTTGGCGTCGAGATAAAAAAGGAGAATCGAGAGGGGTAAATAAACGAGTGGGAAGAAACGCTCGCAGGGATGCATTATTCGTTGGTGTTGGAGCACCGAGAAGAGAGTTCAGCATCTTTTTACGCTTATTCGACAAAGCGTGCCACGTAGACGGAGCAGTAAAGATTCTATGGAACTAGAATCGCGAGAATATTCTTCCTTAAGTTGGCAGTACAGTCACTGCGATGTCAAGGGACTTTTAATACGGGATATCAAATTATTCGTCTTAAATGAAAGTCGTACGAATGAAGTTTATATGAATCCCTATAAACTCTAGTAATTCTCTAAGTTCTTTGCAACCCAATTTTTCACCAGTTAGCTGTGATTGACGAGTATACTTGCAATGAAGAAATATGACGAGTATACTCGTCCTAGCGTCATTCAGTATCATTTCGCAGCACAATTTAAGTACAACTTTTCAAAGAGGTCGCCAGAGTTAACTGGTTAGGGGTTAAGTCAAGAAGCACTTCTTTCTCTCAAAGTTAATCTCGAAGGGTTATGCGCGAATGTCACGATTTAAAGTCGCAATTCTTCCTCGAAATATTGAGTTCTAATTAAAACTGCCTTAAACTTTAAATTCTACAACTACGTTACTCCAAAAAATATATACAGTTTCTTATTGAGAAGGGTGCCTATTGGTTGCTTATTGGTTCCGCGTAGTTCTCGAAGATACGGGAAAGTGTGCCCGGTGTAAACAAGGCTCATTCTCAAGTTGCTAAGCTTAAAATGTTACAACTACGTTACTCCTTGAAATATATATTTCTTATGGAGAAGGGTGGCTATTGGTTGCTTATTGGTCCCCTATTGGTTCCGCGTAGTTATCGAAGATACGCGATGGTTTGCCCGGTGTAAACAAGGCTCGTTTGCGCGGAGGATTAATTTCCGGAGGGATCCTTCGTGGAAGCACCCTTCGAAAATCAACTTCTCGTTATCTACGGTCGAACAGCTCAAGGGTCGTGCCTATGGAACGATTTTCACTCGCGCCTTTTCTGCGACGAGTAAAACGCACGTTCTCCCGCACCTTCAAACGCGAGGGTAACCATGGAAATTAATTAGGGCCAGTTTTTTTCGGGACGTATTATGGATTACTGTCGACTTGTCCAGGTTAGTTTGAACCTTTGTATCTAAATTGTCGTACCGCGACGTTTCAATTAAAAACGGGGGATTTGACAAAAGAAAAATGCAGTTTCCAACAAAGGTATTTTTCGATAGTGTTTAACATCAATTTAACACATTCCGTTCCAACGGGTCCCGCATCGAATGAATTCGACATAAATTATAAGCTGTAATCAATTAAAAATAATGTTGTTTTAAATATTAAAGTACTTGATATAAATATATCCGTACATAAGTATACTGATATATCAGTAAGCTGCTAAAATATTGAAATAACAGCAATTCTAAGTTTCATAATTTTATAATTAAAAATCATATTACAGCATTCTTTATTGACTTCCAACCCCGGACATCAAATCTTGTATTAATTATAAATAATATAACACGTTATAATAATTTTACCGTATAATCAGAACGTCCCGTATAAAATGAGTCATTCTCATTATTTTACTTCCTAATTATTTTCTTTAATTACGACAATGCAGAGACTACAATAATATATTGAAATATAATTATATAATAATACAGAAACGACCAATACACTGAAAGAGAATTTTTTATCCTTTCTCGTCTTTTATTAGCTAACCTATTTTATGTGGGACATACCGATTAATAATAATTCTGTTATCTTGTGGTGCATAATTAATAGTTGCATAATAATTAATGATTGCGCTATAGCAACCATTGTTATATATTTATCCTATATATATATCGAACTACTATCACCACGGTAGTTCGATATACCTAGCCTTAACTGTCTCGAAACGGGAAGAATGTTATCCAGCCCCGATTTAATTGGAATCGTGCCGAAGATCGGCGACCGCTTTAAACCGTAAAACGTTTCTATGAATGCACTGGAAGGATAATAAACTGCAATCACATTCGTTCTCCAAATCGTTTCTACGTTGCAGACGTTTACGTGCCGCTTTACGACTCCGCGTTATTTTTATCGGAATGGCCTCAAATTGCCCGTCATATTTTCCCACGTCGTTCCTTCGTGTATTATAATATACACGCGCATACATATCTGGACGTAATGCCGCGAATCAATGGCTGACATTAATTGCAAGGAATGATACGCTGCATAAATAAATCCATAGTTTACGGTGTATAATCAGGAATGAAATAAAACGATGTTACTGGGGTTTCGTTCTGAAAGAGACGATGTGGCTTTTCGATTGTTTATTTCGTATTTGGCGTAATGTTTAATTTGGTTATTGTTTCATATTTTAGATGATATTTCAGTTGAATGTTATTCCGTATGTTATATGATATCTGATTTGACTGTGGGTTCATATTTTATATGCCACTACGTTTGATTATTATTCTATATTTTGTATGATATTTAAATTGAGTATTATTGCAAATTTGATGGGATATTTAACTTGATTATCATTTCGAATTTTATATGATATTTAATTTGGCTGTTTTATATTCATTTACGTATTATTATGTATATTCTATGCTATTTAATTTGACTATTATGTCCTATTTAATTTGCCACTACATTTGACTATTATTCCATATTTCAGGTGACATCTAAATCGACTATTATTTCATATTTCAAATTACATTTAAATCGACTATTACCTCAAATTTCGTACGATATTTCATTTGATTATCATTCCATATTTGATATGATAATTAATTTGACTATAATGCCATATATTATTTGAATTTCTGTATTGGCAACCAGTGAAACAAACTTCTTCAACATCGACCCCTTTCGACCGAAACCAGAGATTTAAAAGTTACTACGTCACATGAAACTGGAATAATTCCCGAGATAATAAGTGGATGATTTTATCGTAATTAGTATTCAGAATGGATCGAGTAACGGTATCTACGTGAATATTAATAACATTAACGTTATAAATATAAAGCGTTCGAAACGAAGAATAGAAGTTAACATTTAAAGTATTCATGTCACGGAGCAACTAACAATCAACGTTATTCACCGATCAACGACAGAAATAATTGCGTAGTGAAAATTAAAGGAAAAAGTATTTTTCAACGAAACATTCCGTCGATGAAATAACGAGTGGCATTTCAAGTGATATTTCCGTTCGGAAAAAAACTTATTAAACCGTTTTGCGGATGATTGAAAATTGCAATTGTCGAAAGACCACAACCGGTGATCAAACTATGGCGCCGGCTAACAAAAATTCTATTTAACAAGCAAATCGCTTCAAGCGCAAACAATTTAATTCAATTAACGTACATCCGAGCAGAAGCGAGATTCGATATTAATTTGACTCTCATTCATCGAACGCCGACTGCCGGGAGTCCCATTAATTACTTAATAAAAGTTACTCGAGAATCCTTAATTAACGCATCATTCGACGTAACATTTTCATACCGAAATATCCACCACGAGTTTAATCGATGACGTTTACAAGATTAATATCAATTATGATCTCCATTACACCTCATGATATTAAAAAATATTAAATATCATGCATTCGTAATTGTCGGACGATCATCGTGGCCAGTTAAAAATTTCAACCAAAAATTCCACGCAGCTTGCACCGCTTAAATTTGTTGATAATCAATAATTCATAGAATAAATATTTTGCGTATCGATTGATATAAACTGTTGAAAATATGCGATGTATAAGCTTGAGCAATTAGCCGGGTTAATGAGGGAACGGGAATTCATAGAGCGCGGGGCGGGGAGGGGGAGGTGGTGGATGGTTTACTGCATTACACGGATAACGGAACCCGATGCGTTTCCAAGGGCTGTTTCATCCCCCCCGCCCTTCGGCGCCGACCTACGCTACACCGATACGTAGACTGGGACATTTGATATCATTCAACAAATTAACGTGTATGATAGTCTATGGAACTGTTTATCTACTTCTTATTATACTACATTATACTATCTACTTTCTGTTATACTACTAGTATTATATATTCGTTCGTCAAGCACCACGGACGATTAAGGTTTGAAGGACACTCTCGTACTTCTTACTTATTTATACTGAAATGTTTGGTTATGTAGTTTCCTTATGAAGTATGTTGCGAGTATAAATTCTATCATCTTTTAAAAGGTTTCCCCGGCGTCTTCGAATAATGGGAAGCCTGATATCGTTTCGAGGTTTAGATTAAAATATTTCCGCGAATTAAGGAGCCTGTTCTTTGCGGCAGAACTTAAAGGACAACGAAACAAAGTTGCATGCAGATCGGAGAGAAATTGTGGGAGTTATGGGGAAACCACGTATAAACACGTTGATATTGAGTTTTATGTTATAGTAATATTCTGTTATTTACTTACGTTGTCCGTCGAGGAAGATACTCGTTGTCCGATCATTTATATCAAAACGAACGATCACTCGAGATAAAAAGAAGTATTCCATCGTCGAGGTAGTTCCCGAAGAAGTTCGTAATCGCGAAGTTCACTTAAGTAAAGTGGTAAATTGTAAGTTCATTGAGAGGAGACAGGGGGCGCAAAGTTCGGCGCGCGAAGTGGACGCGTAAAGTTGTCATAATCCGGTGAGAAAGTTTGCGGATCGTAAAGAAAACTCATGGAAACCAATCGAATTTCGTCGAATAAGGGCAAGGAGTTGGAAGGACGATGGTGGGGAAAGGTGGAGACAGTGTATTCGGACATTTTATCGAGCGATAGTTTCCCAAGGAAAGGAAATACAATTGGCGCGAAGAGTGCGAATTGGAATCGACGTTACGCGTTCTGTGAACTGGCGACTCGAGTGAAGTTGGCGCCTTTCGACGGCTGAATTTCGCGCAAGGCAATAAGCATCTTCAAAGAGACGATACACCGGTTTTGTTTCTTCCTTTTCTCCTCGCAATTCCTGACATTCACGAACCTGCATCACCGGAAGTTCTTCGAACCTGCGCAACTTCCACGAGAATAACGTGCACCTGCATCAACCAACGAACTACCGTAGGGATCACAGTGGAGTTTCAAGAATTTCCGCTTTGGTATCTCAGGTATTTGAATACCACGTACTCGATGCGATCAACAACTTTCCCCTCGTTCATCCCTTCTTCAACCCTCCTTCATCCCTGCACCTACCATTATCTTTATTCCAACCCCGAAATGTCTATTTTTCGAAAGAAGTCTCCCTTTCGTTTGTGTCTGTATGTATGAATACCTGAGTTATTAATATAATTCAAGTATTTATTAATACTAAAACCTACCCTCATCTTTATTCCAACCTCAAAATATCTATTCTTCGAAAGAAATCTTCCTTTCGTTTTGAATTGCATGAATACTTGTGTTATTAATATCATTCATGCATTCATTGATATATAAGAGTTATTTTTGTGATTAAATGATCGAGAAGGATATAATACTTCGTACATGAAATTATAGCTATAAACAACAACGCATTTAGAACGCACTACGAGCCATGAATATTTCAGATTATTGTTTCCATAAATCGCTTGATAAATATTTAATGAACGCCGCGAAATTCATTCTGGCCATTTACAGGTTATGTTTATGGTTTCTAACGAACGAATGCTATCGCTGCGTGCCATTATGCTATCAGAGCACTGCGAATTTATTTATCGTAATCTGTTGATTGTTTTAATTGGAATTACGGCTTGTATAGTGGGATTCGAAAGTAACTGGTAAAATAGTGAAATATTCTGTTTAAATATTCGATTACCGTAAATGTTAGAAATATTACCGTAAAATATCCGATTACGACCAATGTTAGAAATATTACGATAAAATATTAGATTACGGCCAATATTAGGAATATTGCGGTGAAATATTAGATTACGGCCAATATTAGAAATATTACGATAAAATATTAGATTACGGCCAATATTAGGAATATTACGGTGAAATATTAGATTACGACCAATATTATAAGTATTGCCGTAAACTATTAGATTACAGCCAATATAAGGAATATAACGGTCAAATATTATATTACGTTCAATATTACGATTATATTCAACATTAGAAATGTTAGGGTAAAATGTTAGATTACGGCCAATATTGGAAATGTTACGGTAAAATATTCGAATATTGAAATATTAGTTTCGGTTAACGTCTGGTTTTGGGTGGTTCGTCGAACCCAGGTTGGATTTACAAGGTTCGTAACGCCCAGCTGCGTGTTAGAAGGTACAATTAGAATCGTTCTAATCGGTAGATAGAAGTTACTTGATAACGTTCACGCGACCGAACTCGGAACTATACAATTAATCCTCGAACCTCGGGATTATCCTTATCCCGACAAGTAGCAATAATTCTTACCGTATTTTCCACGAGTTACTCGGCTCCTATCGCTTATCAGTTCTCGCGGGTTGAACGCTTTCGGAATAATTTAAGCTGGCTATCTATTAATTGCCTCTTAGAAAAACCGGCTCCTGGATCTCCCCAAAAATCCAACCTCGTCATTATCCAGAAGTAATTCCTCTGATTAATGTGATAATCAATTCAATTATTCAGATCAATGATAACATTCTATCTCATGTTTGTGGTTCTGTTGTACGATTATGTCTAATGACTCCCGTGATAAACGAGGATGCGGTAGTGAAGTATAACTTTGTTAAACTTATAGAAACCTTGACGTTAATCATTTTGAATCAACTTCTTTCGACCTTAAATGGTCCTAGAACATGTTTATACATCATCTACAATCGATTTGGACCATTTGGAAGCGAAATTGGCGACTTTTAATTTTTGACAATTTTTGAAGGCATACCCCTTCACATTTTTGCGATTTTGGGTCGACCAGTTTTTCGACCGAAAAAATTTTTTAATCCACTTCTTTCGACCCAAATCGGTCCTAGAACATCATTAGGCATCATATACCATCGATTTGGGTCATGTAGGAGCGATTTTGGCGACTTTTAATTTTTCACAATTTTTGAAGGTATACCCCTTCACATTTTTGCGATTTTGGGTCGACCCATTTTTGACCGAAATAAATTTTTAAACCGCTTCTTTCGACCCAAATCGGTCCTAGAACATCATTAGGCATCATATACCATCGATTTGGGTCATGTAGGTGCGAATTTGGCGACTTTTAATTTTTGACAATTTTTGAAGGTATACCCCTTCACATTTTTGCGATTTTAGGTCAACCCATTTTTTGACCAAACAAATTTTTAATCCACTTCTTTCGACCAGAAATTGTCCTAGAATATGTTTATACACCATATACCATCGATTTGGGTCATTTAGGAGCGATTTTGGCGACTTTTAATTTTTGACAATTTTTGAAGGTATACCCCTTCACATTTTTGCGATTTTAGGTCGACCAGTTTTTCGACCGAAACAATTTTTTAATCCACTTCTTTCGACCCAAAATGATCCTAGAACATAGTTATACATCATCTACCATCGATTCGTACACCTTAGGACCAAAATCAAATATTAAAAGAATTTTCTTAAAAGTGGCAGACTAGTCAATCTTTCCTAAATCCCGCCAAACGACATTCTAATATACACATAGATTAAACTCGCCATGAATCGTCAGCATTTAATCGTCTGATTATAATGCTAATAGACGAGTAGTTCAAACACCAATCAGATAATCGACAATTAATCGTGCGAGTTAAGCTCGGAGCTTTCATCGAAGAGACACATCGACTTACCAAAGTTTCTCGTGATACGAAAACCGAGATTTTCCCGGCAGAAAAAGCAGAGGGTTTACGTGTGGAAGGTGGCCTACTTCCTCTTCTATCCGGTTAGAAGTCGAGGCATTCATCGTTTCTCGGAAAAGAGAAAATCCCTCCACGTCAGCGGTTCCCAAGTCACGTTACGGTCAACGACGAAAGAAGCTTCGCGTGGTTTCAAATAATTCCCAAATGATTTTGCTGCGCTGAACATTTTCAAAATAACCCAGCATGAAGCCACATTGCTGTTTCCGCCACCACGATAGCCTATCAGCGTTAAAAGTTTCCCGGCTAATCCAGAATTTCAGAAACATTTTTAACCTTAATTCCCACCCCTCGAATCTGCCGAACGATATTACGCGCGATATTAAAATTCGTCATATAACTTTCCAACTAAAAGCCTGCTCTAATTAAACTAATTAAACTCATCATTCAAATTCTCCCGCGCAGCTGCAGGGATTTTTGTGGAATCGAATTCACCGGGTTTTGAATGTTTTTTGGAGATCGCTCTAATGGAGGATGACACGGTACCAATTAAGTTGTAGTTGTTTAAAAAATGTGAGAACCACTGGGTCAGAGTGTGACCTGTATTTTTTAACGATGCCTGCGGAAACGAGCCTTCGGCATCGTGGAAAGTACCACCTGCATGGATACAGCGTGATTCTTTCGTCTCGCGAATAAAAAAAAACCCCGCGAATATGTTAGAACTCCTTTTCGCGGCATAATAGACTTCTAATCCTGCTGGCGCTATTTAACCCGAGAACCGAAGCTCCAACCGTTAAAAAACACTTCGCGTAATCGTTGACTTTCAAACGGATGCATTTATGTGAATATTTTTATCTTGAAAATAATACGTGGATTTTTTATTTCCCTTCTATCCTCAAAGATATTAGAGCCGTTCTTTGCGCACGATACTCTTTTAATCTTCCTTTTTGCGGATGAATTTCAGTGGGGTTTTAGTTACGTTGAAAGTTGAGTAAAAAATTGAATTTCAATGCAATTTATTTTAGTAAGAATAATAATGACTGTGATAGAAGTCTTCGAAAAGCGGATGATAGGATTAATGAATTCGATATAATAATTAATTTGATTTTCTTAGTCAACTTTCCTGGTTTGTTTCCTTATATTTTTACGTCATCTAAGCAATCATTATTCGCCCTTTTATTCTCATTCACTTTACGATTATCGTTTATGATTTTATTTAATTTTTTTATTTCACTTTAATTTATAATTTGGATGACTAAAGACATTACGAACATATATTTGTTCACATTAGTCCTTTAGGAGCACTTTATATTATTATACGATTTATATTATTAATTATATTGTATATATACATGCTCTATCATCATCATTATTATTAATATAAATGGAATCGAATTAAAGCTCCACGGTACACATTTTCCATAATATATAATATATAAATACATTTTCTGAATATATTTATTTCTAAATGGATACATCTCGCTGGGAATCGGAATTTATTCCACGGCAATATTCCACGGTAACTCCTCGTTATATTTGTAATTTAAATGCTGAGTGGAGGCAGGTTTATAAGGGTTGTTTCGTGGAAAAACTAAAACCAACTTCCCCATTCCCCGGGAAGATATGAAAAGAATACTCTCACCCGCCACCCCCGCCCTTCTCCGCGGAGGTCCTTACCATCGAGTGGACGTCCAATCGCAATCGACTTCGTATCTTATATTTTCATTCTATTATCGGATACCGAAAATTTCCATAACACAATATTCCCGCGGAGAGTTTCCGGCCAATTTTTAAACAAAGCGAGGTATTCGGGACACGTCGATGCGAAAGGTGTGCCAAGAGTTCGTTCGGAATATAGTTAACGAATCTTGGTGAAAAAATATTATCGATGTGCATCACAGAAATGCATTATTTTGTGGGAACTTTCCGTGGAAGGAAAATAATTATTTCTTTAATAAAATAATCCACCGTCAAACACAACGGATTACTGAGATTCGAGAGAAACATTTTTGTACTTTTATTCCTTTATTCGAGATCATTTAAATTTAGTTTACATGGAGTTCTATAAATTCTATAAAACTCCTTGTAAACTACATCTCGAGATGATTGAAATTTCGTTTAAAAGGAAATATGTAGAATTTATGACGGAACTTTGGCAATGGAATTTATTTTATATAAACCTTTACTTTAACGTTTTTATAATAAACCGATCGAATAGAGAGACTTTAGAATACGGATCAGTTAGGCAGATTATTATTATATTACAGTTTAATATTATAGAAATTTATATTAATGAATTAATAAGATCAAATTTATCCATGTTCGAAAGTCTCACTGTTTGATCAGTTGATTATAAATACGTTAAAACAAACGTTTATATCAAATAAATTCCACTGCCAAAGTTCTGTCAGTGAAATACAAAATTTTCGTTTGACATTTTCGCGAAAAACGCAAGAATATGGTGACAAAAGTGGAACATATAACTAGCAGTAACAGTAACATAGCAGCCTACTTTATGTAGATTTATAAAAAATAAATTCGTTCTTTCTTCTCTAAATAATATAAAAAAAAATGAAATAAACATATATGAAAAGCAGAATAAGTAATAAAATGAGATGTATAAACAAATATACAGCATAGAATAATATAAAATAAATTCCACTGTTAAAGTTCTATCAGTGAAATTCCTAGTAAAAGTTTACGTTTGAAGTTTCTGCGAAGAGCGTAAGAATATGGTGACAAAAGTTGAACGCAAGTAGCAGTAACATAGCAGCCTACTTTATGTTAATTATGCGAGATACATCCAGTCTTTGATGTCGAGTCTCGAGGCTAAGATTCTTTGTAGAAGATATTCTCCTCGTTGGTCATCCGGATACTTGACCTACTGCCGCTTTGAGCTTCTCCACTCGAGCTTTATCGGTGACAAGGTCATCCGGTATGTCGACAATCCCCTTCACGTGATAACCGACTATTAATTAACGGCCTATTCCTCTAAAAGGGGGATCACTAATTTTACTTTCATATTTACCCGATCCTCTTATCCCCCCCAGGGGGTCCAACCAATTAATTCAGCGGAATTAATTCGATGGATATGGGTACGGCGAACCCAGGGCCCCGATGCCAGAATTATTCATTTATTCCATAGATATACAGATTTATTTTATTAATATTGCGGGTTATTATGTTTTTATGGATGATTATGAAAACTCGATGATTCTTGAGGAATAAGTAGTATTATTCATTTGTTTCTTAAAATCGATACTTATTTTATTAATATCTAGGATGATTATGAAGATCCGATAATTCTTGAGAAATAACTAGAATTATATATATATTCCATAAAATCGATATAATTTAATTACTTAAAATACCCTAACATCAACAAATTTCATATGAAATTATCTCTGCGAATTAATTTGCAACCAAACAAAAAAGTATCATTCGAATCAACCAAAAATAGTAGGAATTGTAGGAAAATGACAAACGAACACGTAGATTTAAAATTTTACATTAAATGATCTCTGCAAATAAAGTTGCAACCAAACACAGTATCATTCGAATCAACCAAAAACAGTAGGAATTGTAAGAAAATCATAAACAAACACATACATTTTCAATTTTATATTAATATAATAATATCCAATCAAAAACATCTCTAACACTGTGACCAGACACTTTCACTCGGGAACAGAACACGAAACAAGTAGTCTGATCTTCCCGAATCTAACTCTGCAAGGTAGAGATATCGTGTAGCTCTTCTCACGGAGAAGAAGTAGCAGCAACAGAAATTATCCCTTCATTGTTGGGAGATCCAAAGCGAGCTCGAACCTGAAGACGAGGATGATCTTCGTAGTTCCTGTCTTCGCGAAGTTATCGCACGGCTAACTAGAACCTAGGAATCAATAGGACTAATTCTACGACGTGTCCCGAATAGGTACCCAAACTAACTTCGGGGACACTTGCTATTTTCTGTAGCGTTTCTACTCCTAATTACCTGCTATCCACGACGATCCACCTCGAACTAAAACCGCGCCGGATACTTCTAATTGAACCACTCCACTCCTCGTTTTACTTCACGAAGAATCAGCAAACTTTGAACGAGATTCTCGGGTTAAATGATAACTCTTTAAATGAGCCAATTTAGTTTGTTTCTTAACCCGTCCACGACTACCGTGCTACATAATACTCCTCCATTACTGTCCAATCGTACTTTTCTACTTGAATTATATTTTATAACCAGTCGGAGTTTAAATGCAAAATGTATATCTGGTGTATTCTGGTTATTTTGATCTGGGAATTTATTCGTTTTTGGAGGATACGGAACGGAATTCGATGGATACGTTCTTCGTGTTTAATAGTCCATTTGTATTCAATTGGAAAATCGCAAGCTTTAAAGCTTCGTAATATTATAATATAAAGAGTTTTGAAGAAATACTTTCTACGTTTGTGATGAATGTAATTAGAGCGAAGAAATAGCATCGAAAAGGTTCGATGAATCAGGGCAAGAAGAAGAGAGAAATTGATTATATTAATATATACGCGTCCCTGAATCAGCAGGATTGCTATTTTTGGGTAGATTTCGAAATCTCAGGGATAGATTTCCATACGATGGAACCGGAACAATCAACCTCCCAGGGCGAAGACCCTCGATGTCCTTTCACGACACTTCCGCCTAGAAAAAAGATCTGATATATCTTTCCCGATATTCGTACGGGAAATGAATAACCGAGAATCGCCCCGGGCGAACCACGCAAAAACCTGATTTTCGTGGAAAGTTTGTCGGAAAATCATTTTCCCAGCTGTCTCGTCGAAGATGTTCCTCGTATAATAAATCTCCAGATATACACTTCGCAAAAAAAAGCTTTTCCACAAACATCGATATCTCATCCCCCAAATGTGATTAACAATGAAACTGCAAAAACAGACAAGAAGACGGATTGCTGTTTAATAAAAATATTCAAATCATAACTTTCGGTTTTTAACACAATTAAATTAGTTAATTTATTTTTTCTATTATTTTTCTATTATTCGATTATTGATTTAATTTACAATAATATTACGAACCTTTAAAGTTTAAATAATCAAATCCGAGTTGATTCAATTAATTGCGTTCAACTTAAGATGATCAAACCGAAAGGATCTCGAGAATAATTTAATTAGTTACCCCCTTTTAATATTAGTTCTAGACGCAGCATAATGAAATTAATCGGATAATTAAAGTTCTCTTGAAAACGTAATATATTCTTATTAATTCAAGGTTCATGTAATAATAACAATAACAGTAATAGGAATATTTATATTCCATTAAAATTCATCCATATTTATGGAAGTCATTGAGATCAGGACGAGCAACCATCGCAGCGGAAGCTGCATTCGAATTCGATGGCACTCGAAGTCCTTCGGCACGAGAGTTCCTTGAAAACGAATGTGTTCGTAGATATAAAGCAATTAAGGCTAATATCCTGATGACGTAACGAGTAAATAGAGAAAGGGACGGAACCCCTTATGGGGGAATCGGATTGGGTGGACATTAACGAGCGATGCTTATGGAACTGAGAATCAAAGCGGAGCAACGGTAGAAGCAGGTGGCATCGATCGGTTCTCGAGCAAATTCTGGAGATGCTGTTAATTATGTCGGAGTGGCTTAATCAAGACTACTTGACTCGAGCTTATGGCAACCATACGCTCGTTACTCCCGCATAAGCCTGTAAACGTGTCCCGTCAATGTCAGATTACACGCTCCGATCACCCATCGATCGCTGATTATATCGCCCTCGTTAATTCCGCAATGACCACCCTTTCGTGTCTATTATAAAATGTTTCGACGTTGGAACTTTTGTTTCGATTTTCTTTGTGGGTATTATTTGAATATTGTTAGAATATGTTGGTACGTTATGACTATAACGCTGTAACGCTATAAGTGGTATACGCTGTAACGCTATAAGTAGTATACGCTGTAACGCTATAACTATTCGACGCTAGAACGCTATAACTATTGTACTCTATAACGCTACAATTATTCTACGCTATAACGCTACAATTATTCTACGCTATAACGCGACAATTATTCTACGCTATAACTATATAACGCTACAGTTATTCTACGCTATAACTATATAACGCTACAGTTATTCTACGCTATAACTCTATAACGCTACAATTATTCTACGCTATAACGCTATAACGCTATAACGCTATAACGCTACAATTATTCTACGCTATAACGGTATAACGCTACAATTATTCTACGCTATAACGGTATAACGCTACAATTATTCTACGCTATAACTATATAACGCTACAATTATTCTACGCTATAACGTTACAATTACTCTACGCTATAACGCTATAAGTATTCTCGCCATAACGCTACAATTAGTCTACGCTATAACGCTATAAGTATTATCGCCATAACACTACAATTATTATCTCTACAACTCTATAAGTATAATCGCTATAACGTTGCAATTATTGTACACTATAACGTTACAATTATTCTACGCTTTAACACTATAAGTAAGAAACATTAAATCGCAAATAGTTTCTAATTAATATTACGCGGATACTTAACCAATATTTCATAATTATACCACTTATCTTCGGATCTTTAATCCAATCGATTAATTTAATCCAAGAACAAGTAATTCATATCGAAGATCGAAAACAGTTGACATAATATTTATCGAGCAGGGGAATTCGGGATACAAAATATACATATATACATTTTATAAATAAATAAATAAATACATAATATACATATAAATAGAGGGAAGTCCTAGGGTTCCGATTTGCGAAGCAAATCCAAGGTAAAGGTGGAAGAAACGGTGACAAGACGTCGGCCGATAAAACCGGGTTAAAATTTATCGGGGGAAAAAGGCGGGAAGGAATGGAATATATATCGTGCAGGGGTGAAGGAGGGTGAGCCGGGTCTAGTTAATAAGATTGATGCTGCGAAAGAGGGAGGGGGGGTTACACCTTCGGGGGTGGCGGATCTCGGATCTCGAGCGGCCCTAGGAACCAACAAGTTCGATGTCTGTTTGCATTAACGTCCGACAACGAATTCATGTTTTATGCATGAACAGAAAAACGTCCAGACAATTTGTTCTTACCCCGGAACCCACTTCCAGGAGGAGCGAGGGCTCCTTTTGTCCGTTTTTCTCCTTATCCTTCCACCCCCTATCACCCCTTATCACCCCCGTGATTTAACTTCTTATCGCTCGTCGAGATTCGACGTGGCGGTTGATCGAGAAGGATCGACGTCGCGTTAAAAGTTAGGGGTTCCGTGAAATTAAATCGCATCTATTAATTGTTTCCTTGGGGTGTCGCCTATTATTTATTATCAGAGATCACTTATTGCATTATTAAGTGCCGATTATTATTTCTTATCAAACATCACTTATGATTTATTGTTACAGATCGTAACTATCAAAGATAACAGCAGATACTACTAGTATTATTATTATATAAAGTTAAGAATCAATAATGACTATCGGCTTTTAATTAATTGATTAAATTTTATACTACACTACCAAACATACTCGGTAATGTTTACACATTTATTTATATATAAATTATGCTTGCGGAGACAAGCTAATTAATGGATTTAATTATGCGCGTGACGTACATAAAATAGAGGTACATAAAACTTGAAATGCTTTCGCATATTCCAATAATATCATTAATAATCGGGGACCAATCATGTCGACCATTTTGGTAACTCCAATGTTAAAAATACACTCTCGAGAATAATTCCCGAAAAGGAATTCCAAATATTTAATTACCTTCGTTTTTCGGTAGAATTAAATATTTTGCATAAAATAAAATGCGGGATCAGGTTGCGTCGGAAATTTATTCACCGACGTGTGGACAACGCGGAATACCACATTCGCGAGGCGGGAAACAAACGGAGTTTTTTTTTTAAATAACCAGTAATAGTAGCCAACGAAACTTTTCGAAACAACTTGGAAACTGTAACCGCAATTGCACGTGCGGTACTCGGAGACCGGAGATAAAATATCTCTTCGAAGCGAAAACGCGTATAGCAGTTGCATTTTGCGGTACCCTTTCTCCCGGAACTATCGGAGTTACGAAGCAAAGTTCGTACCAGCCGAGATAATCATAGGGGTTGATATACTCCGACACCCACCGTGAATGTTGTATTTTCTATCTATACAAAGGACGAACACGGAAATATACAAGAAACGGGGAAAGAGTGGTACGTGTACGGATTACGATACTTGAGCCGCTCGAGTGGAAATTGTATGATAAAGAAAATCGGTGTAATAACGAGTAGAACGTTCTCCATTACTTCTATCTTCGCGATACTACTTTTCCGATTGCACCTTTCAATTATTTCTATCGGATATCTACTTTCAACCTACTTGGAATTATTGTGCACTGTTAAATGGATGTACTATTTTTTTACTTTTCCAATTGCACCGTTGCATTTGGAATAATTAAAATATGCATTGGTGTAATAATAAGTAGAACGTTCTCCATTACTTCTATCTTCGCGATACTACTTTTCCGATTGCACCTTTCAATTATTTCTATCGGATATCTACTTTCAGCCTACTTGGAATTATTGTGTGCAGTTAAATGGATTGACTATTTTTGTTTCTACTTTTTCAATTGCACCGTTGCATTTGGAGTAATTAAAATATGTATTGGTATAATAATAAGTAGAACGTTCTCCATTACTTCTATCTGCGCAACGCTACTTTTGCAATTGCACTTTTCAATTATTTTTACTGGATATCTACTTGGAATTATTGTGTGCAGTTAAATGGATTTACTATTTTTGTTTCTACTTTTTCAATTGCACCGTTGCATTTGGAATAATTAAAATATGCATTGGTGTAATAATAAGTAGAACGTTCTCCATTACTTCTATCTTCGCGATACTACTTTTCCAATTGCACCTTTCAATTATTTCTACCGGGTATCTACTTGGAATTATTCTGTACTTTTCAATAGATTAACTATTTTTTTATTGCTGTTTCAATTGAACCGTTGCATTTGCAATAATTGAATGATATATTGATATATTTTAACGAGTAAATCATTCTGCTCTATTTTTATCTTCGTGAACCACTTTTTCAATTGCACCGCTGCAATCGCAATAATTGGATTATCGTTTACGATTAAAATGATTTCCACTAAATTATTTCCACCATTCTTAAAATAATCGCGCACCGTTGAACGAATACCGAATGCTTTTCAGAAATATATTTTCCCTTGTAAACAGAATTACTCACCGAATACGTTCGCGCGATTTAATGAAACTTGATAAAACGTTCGTAAAACTGGCGGGCGTTTAATAGAATTCAGTGAAATAATTAAATAAAACGATCAACGCAATATTCCTTTTATTGCCGGTGGGGAACGTAAACGTCATAAAAATCTCCGAGTTTCAAATGCCGTTGAAAAGAATTCCAACGATTCGATGCACATCCGGTCGGCGAAAAAAAAATTCCAACAATTCGATGCACATCCGGTCGGCGAGAAAAAAAAAGTTCCACGATTCGAAGTGCGCATATATTAGATCAGCGGAAAAAAGATCGTTTCGTTGACGATTTCGTGCGGCTAGGTTTCGTTAACGGAGTACCTTGTTGATCGGATCTGCATTTTAACTGGATTTTACAAGACTTAACTGTCTCGTTTTGAAACGCGATGCGCGAAACTCGGTAACCAATGGGAAAAGAGACAGAGAAGATCGTCAAAGAGACGGAAAAGGGTTGGAGGAGATGCAGATGCGAATCCTCGGTTGAGCGGCGAACAATCTGCACATTCAATCAGCAGGTTGTAGATGTTGCACCTGGAACCGATTTACAAGCGATTTCAAAGGAACCGTTCCGTTCCTTGTTCAGAACCCAGAACCGAAATAACCCTCCTCGCGAGCTTCTTTTCGTATGCATTGCCAGGGAACACGGATTAACCGATACACTTCCGGTAAACTGGCTGGACTTCGTGGAAACGAACCGATTATCCCTTCGCCAAGTGAATTTTCTGGCCATCTAGGAACCTCGAATTGCGAATGATTCGTCGAAGGATGTTACAAATTGATAGAGGAGTTTTTTATCGGTTTGTGTCGCATCGGCAAGTTTGTTCTTTTCGAACAATAATTTCCGTTAATTTCCATTTCCAATCTGGAATTATTTCCGTTCTTAAAGTTTCCCAATTTCAAATATTAAGGACATAAATATTTAAAAATTGGAGTTCAAATTCCAACTTCCAGAATAGAAATGAAAAAGTATCGTTTACAATCGAAATTCCACATTTTAGAATATTAAGTACATAAACATTTAATATTCGCAATAATAGTAAATAATTCCAAAATTGGAATTAAATGTCAACTTCCAGAATGTAAATTGAAAGATCATTGTGTGGAAGTTAAAATCCAAATTTCACAATATTAGAATATTAAATATGTCAATACTTAATATTTCATATTTTTCATCTTTTTTCCAATAGATTTAACAATCCAATAGCTTATAAAGAGATTCCAATAGCTTTGAATAGATTTAAGTTTCGAATTTTAAAATATTCATACATTTAATATTCCGTAATATTTAAATATGAACCAGATTGGAAATGCAACATTAAATCCTTTTTATCGTAAATTCAGCGCACGAAGAAATTAGAGACATTCATCGAACGTTTATCGAAATAAATCGCTTCACTTTGAGATCAGACGTTTAACACATTTTTTGACGGATTCTTGGCGGGACTCGTTAAACGTCCCGATTATTCTGACCGATCTATCCGCGTACTTAATTCAGCATGAATGATATAACCGATAATGCGGTCCGAGGAAATCGGATCGATTTAATCCGAGGGATTTGTTCGTGGAGACGATATTATTAGGTTCCCAGGAAGATAGATTCCAGATTCTTCGATTCTACTTTCGGAATAGTAGAAGAATCTTACGGGTGATCGATGAAACCTATAATATCCTAGATAAGACTATCCCAGAGTTCCAACCAATCGAATCAATTTTCCATGTCGCGGTAAATTGGCGAATATTCATTGGAACAAGCGAATCTCTTTTTCGCGATTAAAATGCATTACCGATTACTCGATTATCGATACGAATATATTTTTTTCATTATTACGCACTGGTATAGTAATTGATGAGAAATCCGATTATAATAAAGTCTTATAAAAAATGGAATTATTTATGTTCCAAAGATGGAGTCATTTTGGTCATATTTTTATAATATTTGTATTGTATATTAAGTTCAATGAAAATATTGTGCACAAAACTTATGAATAACTTCGGAATGTTTTCAATTTCTTCACCTAATTATTCACAAGCCTTTATCATAAATAATAAATATTAAATACATTAGATTAATAATTTGTAACTACAACATCGCTTCTATTTTTTATTTTTTACTCGCGATACGTTAAAATACTGACTGCAAATGTGTCGATTATAAAATGACAAACCTTTTACATTTTTCGAGTCCTTTATTGCTCGGCAAAAACATAGTTTGCAAAAATCGGGCTTTTTCGAGCTCGATAATTTCATTAGTACGAAACACAGCGAGTACAAAAACGCGTAAACTCGCAAAACAGCGTTTCAAACGAAAAAAAAAACATTTCAGTTTAAAAAACCTGGTCGCGAATTCAAAGGTCCGGAATATTTTACTTTTTATGGAAAAGTAATGCATTTTACAAACGTTCTTTACGAATTCATATTCCTGTAGTTCGTTCGTAAAAATCGCAGTGTCGTATACTTTTTCGTCGCGGCTCATAATTATTACTTAATTATTATAAGCGGCATTGAATTAAAGCATTTTTAGGGAAAGACCCCGCGAGAGAAATTTCATGTCTCGTTGGAATAATAATACATTTTATAAACGTTCTCTAAAAGTTAATATCATAGTAGAACATTTTATTAATGCATTAATTAACATCCTTTGATATTCTATTCTTTTAAGAAATAATACATTTTGTAAAGGTTCTTTACAAGTTAATATTATGACAGTATATTCCACTGAGGAATATAATAATCATATCCATAACGTCGTTATTATAAAGGTAAAAATCACTAATTACAATTTCGCCATTTTCGTCTACGAATATAATAATTTAACAAACCCAATTTGACTAAAAAGTGCCTGCAATATATAATATAAATGCCTTGCTGTATTAAAATATTTAATTCCTTGAAAATTGAAATTTTTATTATTAAAAGAATATATATATAAAAACATATACATATATATATATATATAGTACTGCTTTCCGTCACATCGAAAAGGAAGAGGAAAAGTATGAAATAAAAGCAGATGAAATTATTCCTGGCTTAGATATTCCTATACTATAACTTGCTTGCATGAAAATGTTAGTTAATGAATTTTACTTTTATAGCGATATAGTAATTAATATTCCGGAAGCTCGTCCTTAAGAAATCGCGGAGTCGCATATTTTTTTAGTCGCCGGTTTTAAATGGACGGCATGGAATTAAATTGTTATTACGCGAAGAAAAGGCTCTGCGAGAGAACTTTGCTGTCTCATTGAACGTTTCGTTAAAAGCTCTCCTTATTGTTCTCCTAATTATTCCGTCTTAATTGATAGGAAGTAACATTGTTTAGCACTCTCAGTCTCCGTTAATATTCTTCGCGGAACAACCCGACGACGCCCGAAGAACTACGAACTCCGTTCGGATTACTAATGATACAAATTGTAAACTACTTTACAACCACCCGCCATCTTACCTTGGAACTTCATTCCAAAGGATTTACTCGGAATCTTAATTATTTATGCGTGTCTTCATTCAAATTAAACACGTTTAATAGCAGAACTGTGAATAATATATTCAGCTATATTTATAACATTTATGTATGCGTCCTAAAAACTAGATTAATCGATTTTATAATCTCAGAAAGTGGAACCTTATTAATTTGAACGTTTTTATTATATTCCGGGGATCTCATAATAACATTTATATATTAATATTAATAATGCTACTGTTAATGTTAGTAATTAATTAACGAATTAATTGATTTCCTTCGGTAATCATATATCAAAATTATGGGAATTTTCTATTTTTTTATGGAGATATTTATGTAGATATTTATGCACTTAATTATGTAGATAATTATGCAGATATTTATACAGATATTTGCGCACATATTTATGCAGATATTTATACAGATACTTATTTAGATATTTATGTAGATATTTATTTAGATATTTATTTAGATATTTATGAAGATATTTGTGCAGATATTTATGTAGATATTTATGTAGATATTTATGTAGACATTTATGCAAATATTTATGTAGATATTTACGCAGATATTTATGCAGATAACTAAAGCGACACGCGGAAACATTGTTGAGAAAAAAAACCGTGATTACTTGTCCCCCGTTTCATTTTTTTTTAACCTATGATAGCTGACACACGGATGACGACTATCGAGACATAGCTGTTCTTTCTTTCATGTTGCAATTTTTAATACACCGCGCTCGAGTTGTCTCCATATTTCAATGCCCGCGGCGGAAAACTGTGGAAGAAAATGATTTTTCCTTCCGCCTGCTTCCATTTGCGCTTTCATATTTGCCATTCTTGCATAACAGTAAGAACAGAAATGTTATAATTCCATATTTATCGTGATTCAATGGAACCACAGAGTTAATACTGATCATCTTTGAATGACGGTGAATATGAAATTGCAACGTTTGTTTTATTAACGTTATGCAAGAATAACAAATATGAAAGCGCAGATATGAATCCTTGTGTAATAACAGGAGCAAGAAACGTTATAATTTCATATTCAGCGTCCGTCAATGATGACAAGTATTGATTCAATGATTCGAATCAATTTAAATGCATTGAGATATAATTGCAAGTCTATATTTTTAATGGTACGAGATAAAGTACGAGCAACATTTACGAACCAAAATGGCGGCCAGCGTGTTAAGTTTGAATTCATCCTGGAAATCGTGGACCGCATTAGAGATGCATTCGAAGTGGTGCTTAATCATTAATATTACTGGAAAATATTCTGAAGTGAGTGGGATCTAGCTGGGACGTCATTTGGTCGTAATGATTCGTATCGTGGAAACGAAAAGCTCGGCGGTCGACTCTTGGCCTATTTGCTAGAATAAAACCTCGAAAGAAATGGCTCGCTTTCTAAGCTCTCTCCGCTTCGAAGGTGAAAATATCAACGATACTGGAATATTGTGCTTTTAAATTCTGCCCGTATATGCAAAGAACGAGGCCTCGAAAGCAAGGTTTCGAAGTACGGTATATATGAATATATCGATAGATATTTTCATGGGTCTTCGGAAATGGTCAAATTTTTATGTCGCCGATTTTGGGTATACATGGCCCAAATCGATGGTAAATGATGTAGAAACATATTCTAGGGCCATTTTAGGTCGAAAGAAACGGTTAAAAAATTTTTATTGGTCAAAAATGGGTCGACCCAAAATCGCAAAAATGTGAAGGGGTATACCTTCAAAAATTCTCAAAAAATCAAAGTCGCCAATTTCGTTCCTAAATGGTCCAAATCGATGGTATATGATGCCTAATGATGTTCTAGGACCAATTTGGGTCGAAAGAAGCGGTTTAAAAATTTGTTTCGCTCAAAAATGGGTCGACCCAAAATCGCAAAAATGTGAAGGGGTATACCTTCAAAAATTGTCAAAAAATCAAAGTCGCCAATTTCGCTCCTACATGACCTAAATCGATGGTATATGATGCCTAATGATGTTCTAGAACCGTTTTGGGTCGAAAGAAGCGGATTAAAAATTTATTTCGGTCAAAAATGGGTCGACCCAAATCGCAAAAATCTGGAGGGGTATACCTTAAAAAATTCTCAAAAATCAAAGCCGCTAATTTCGCTCCTATATGGTCCAAATCGATAGTAAATAATATATAAACATATTCTAGTACCATTTTAGGTCGAAACAAGTGTATTCAAAATTCCAGTCAAGAATAGGTCGACTCTATATCATATAATATCACGTCACTGACATAGTAAGAAGTTTTAAGCACCCATTCTCATCAATGGAAATTAAGATCATAAAAGCAACGTTTTCCGTAAAGCCCCGAGGAATCCTCGAGTGATAATAATCGAGGGTGCGAAAAGATAGGGATGCTGGAAAATGGTGCAAATGGTGATCGTTTCGGTGGCTCCATTCCTAGCGGAGACAATTGTCCCGTTTATACGTTGTTATCGTTATTTCTACGACGTTAGGACACAGGACTCGTGTGCCCAAGAACCAGCAAGGACCTTTTATTTTCCCAGGTTATCGAAGAAGGTGTAACAATAATCACTAACGAAATACATCGAAATGATCGGCGTTAATTCATCCGATAAAATACAGTTTAACATGCAATGAATTACCCAATATTCGATAACAAAAAGATGGCCGCATTATCTCTATTCGAAACTAAACATTCCTTGAAACCAAATTCGTTAGCCCGTTTAACCCCTTCAGGAACGAATTTTATTACCACTACTTCAACTATGATATTAAAAACTATATAAGAAGTGTTTTTATTTATCTTACGACAATTGGGAATTATTTAATGGTTAGGAAATTTAATAAATACTAGACATTTATTTAAGTTATAATGTCGCGAATAAAAGTATTATTAGTATTCCAATACGTTTGCATCAGTATCTACTTGCCTTTATACTTTTCATTAATCAGACACAGGTTTATATTCTTTTAATTAACCTCTCTATTTTATACAAGCACATTGTTTACACATCATACAACACGAGATAGCGCCGTGAACAACACAGGAACTATTTCTAACAAATATCTTTTCTGTAAGACGTAAACGAGTGAAGAAAGTAATATGCCAGACATATCTCTACTTTCCATCGAAAATATCCAGCTGCAAAGTTTTCGTTAGCCGGGGAACTTAATGCATTCTTAAAGAGTGGTATCCCTGGAAGCGTTTCATCAGGATGATGATGAAACCGATGAAAGGTATGAACGAAACTGACCACTTCCGTCTCGATAAAACGAAGTAGGCCAGGTCAGTTCGCGAACGAAGTGGCGGGATGAAGAGTCCGAGTGGTTGGGGGATGCTGGGACGAAATAAGTAAATTTAATTAAAGCCCAGATGATGGATGAACCGACGAACGAACGAATGCCTCGGCAGGATGGATAGATGGATGGATAAATGGATAGCTGGATGGATGGTTAAGTGAATTTTATTTTCCGCTGCAACGGATACTCAAAGGTGCTCCTGCCAATGATATCGACGATGTGATCAACCTGGTATTTCCAATGCGAAATACTACGAAATGATCCGCGGGTAATTTGCTCGATAAAAGACAGTTTAATTTATAAAGCAGACCCGCGCATCACTTGGTTCTTGCATAAAATGCGTTCATATAACGCTATGAAATGATAATGATTATTATTGTTATTAAATAATAATTATAAGTAATAATAATGGAGATGATAACGATTCGAAAGATTATGGATGCGATGCAATGCTGTATTTGGCGAATTTGCAATTTATACTGTTCTTTTTTGACGTTTTGGATCGACATGTTTTATGACGGGTATTAATCGTTATTGTATTATTATTATTGTTTAATTAAATACTTCAAGATGATCCGCGGTGATTTATCTGATTAAAAATACTTTAATTGATAAAGCAGTTCCAATCGTCATTTGATACTCGCAAAAAGCGTGTTCATAAAACGCTATAAAATAATAATAATCATAATCATAATCATAATCATAATCATAATCATAATCATAATCATAATAATAATAATAATAATAAAGCAAATACTTCGAAATGAACCGCGGTAATTTTTTCGGTAAAACACAGTTTAATTTATAATTTATTATAATTTATAAAACTGTTCCAAGCATCACTCGGTGCTCGCATAAAACGAGTTCGTATAACGCTATAAAATGATAAAAATAAATTATTGAAATGCTACAACTTTACAATAAGTACTGTAATGATCGAAGAACAACGATGGAGTAAATTGATAATTGTTACTAAAATAATAATAATAATAAATGATCGGAGTGTTATAACTCTATAATCAGCTTTATAATGATCGAAGAACAACATGGAGTCAATTGATAATTGTTACTAAAATAATAATAATAATAAATGATCGCAGTGTTATAACTCTATAATAAGCTTTATAATTATCGAAGAATAACAATGGAGTCAATTGATCATTGTTACTAAAATAATAATAATAAATGATCGGAGTGTTATAACTCTGTAATAAGCCTTATAATGATCGAAGGACAACAATGGAGTAAATTGATAATTGTTAATAAACCAGAGATAACAAGTTTCTCGGAGAACTTTTTTCATTGCTATAAGGCAGAACATAGATATTGGAAGGGTGGAGGGTAGAATGAAAACAGTGGGGAAGAAAAAGAATGGTTGTCGACTCTGGCTCGGACTTCAAAGTACCTTTCCAGCCGGTGGAAAGCAGTGCTGCGGGAAACAGTGAAAATAGAAAAAGGAGAAACGAGAGAATGAAACAAAGAAAGGAGGAGAAAATGGTAGGACGTGGTAGGACGTGGTAGGACAGAAGTAGTATTAATTTCCTCGAGCCCGGAGGTCCTGGCACATCATTCTCCGGCAGACGCCAGGAAAGACGAGTCCTTTTTGTCTCCCTTGAACCGAGCGTGTCTACCCCGTCGACTTCGATATTGCCGACACCCTCCATGCTTGAATTTACAACCCCCAAGGACTAGCCAAAACTACCATTTTTAAATGTAAAGGATCTTCCTTGAAATATATTATATAATTAAGTACTCACCTAATATTTATCTTCGAAGAAATATTTCGTAAGGCTGTATACTTACTATTTAATGTCATTTCTTTCGAGGTATATGTAATATATTAAGAGATGATACAAGAAATTGTATACCCTTCTGGATAAAGTTTTTGGAGGTTATAACGATTCGAAAGATTATGGATCAGATATAATCCTGTATTTGGCGAATTCGCAATTTAAACTGTTTTTTGGACGTTTTGGATCGACACGTTTTATGAGAGGAATAAGTTTTTAATCCACTTCTTTCGAACCAAAACTGTTCTAGAACATCATTAGGCATTATATACCATCGATTTGGGTCATGTAGGAGCGATTTTGGCGACTTTGATTTTTTGACAATTTTTGAAGGTATACCCCTTCACATTTTTGCGATTTTGGGTTGACCTATTTTTGACCGAAATAAATTTTTAAACCGCTTCTTTCGACCCAAATCGGTCCTAGAACATCAGTAGGCATCATATACCATCGATTTGGGTCATGTAGGAGCGATTTTGGCGACTTTTAATTTTTGACAATTTTTGAAGGTATACCCCTTCACATTTTTGCGATTTTGGGTCGACCAATTTTTGACCGAAATAAATTTTTAAACCGCTTCTTTCGACCCAAATCGGTCCTAGAACATCATTAGGCATCATATACCATCGATTTGGGTCATGTAGGAGCGATTTTGGCGACTTTTAATTTTTGACAATTTTTGAAGGTATACCCCTTAACATTTTTGCGATTTTGGGTCGACCAATTTTTGACCGAAATAAATTTTTAAACCGCTTCTTTCGACCCAAATCGGTCCTAGAACATCATTAGGCATCATATACCATCGATTTGGGTCATGTAGGAGCGATTTTGGCGACTTTTAATTTTTGACAATTTTTGAAGGTATACCCCTTAACATTTTTGCGATTTTGGGTCGACCAATTTTTGACCGAAATAAATTTTTAAACCGCTTCTTTCGACCCAAATCGGTCCTAGAACATCATTAGGCATCATATACCATCGATTTGGGTCATGTAGGAGCGATTTTGGCGACTTTTAATTTTTGACAATTTTTGAAGGTATACCCCTTCACATTTTCGCGATTTTGTGTCAACATATTCTTTTACTCGAAAACTATTCTAAACCACTTGTATCGATCCAAAATGACCTTAAAACATGTTTAAGGGTGTCGGACGAAATTCTAAATAACCGAAGAGAAGAAGCGAACAATTCAACAAGGGGATAATAGATGAAATAATCAGTTAACTATTTTGATTCGGTGTGAGCCAGAGGGACGAATGAAAAGCACTTAGGTAACGGAGAGGCAAACAGTTTGCTCGTTTCTCGAGGAGAAAAAGGATATCGTGACGGAAGGAAAAAGGAACCGGGGTTGGATTGTGTTTTCGTCGTAAACACGATTTTTTCCGAGAACACTCGCCAAGGATTCCGGCCCTCTTCGAGGGCTCCGGGAAAATCCTGACGGCGACGGACGCCGAGGGGACGCGGAGGGGAAACTGGCCGCGAATCCACTTAATCTTTCCGCAAACTAATAAAACTTCGTTAAGCTCGCCGAAGCTCTGCTTATTTCCATCGGCAGAATGCGACCGCGATGAAAGAAGTCCACCGGTTCGTGCTTTTTCTTATCGCAATTACCAAGTCAAAAGTGAACGTTAAACTTCACCTGCTCGACAACATCCTCGGTGTTTATAAACAAAATAATTCTCCATGCAAATCCACTCGATGGAAAATTCTTGTACTTTATATTAGCTTCGCCAAAAAGCTCGCAAGCTCTGCATAAATTCTTGCGGGGACACTTTGCGAGGATTTTTATGAATACAGGATTATGAAGCTATGCAAAAGATAAGGGAATATGGTAACCCTCTTTGCTTAACCACTTCGAACTCTTTAGAACCGGTTCGGACCAATCAGGACTGATCTTGTAATTCACTTAGTGCCGTGATACCTTTGTTTCTTATTCCTCGGGCTAATTCCACCCCTGTTTTTCACCCTGCATTCTCAGTCTCGCCATAATCGCCGAGTTACATCTAGCAAGCGAGTGTCTGGCGATTATCCGCCATAATGGTAGACGCGAAAGGAACGTCGGGTCGAATAAAGCCGGTAAATGGTTCAGTTTAATGTCAACACGAGCCTCTTTAGCGTGCAGATAACATTTGTTCGACGACGTTCAAATGAAGGGATTTACGCGGAGGTCCTTTAGGAGTCCCGCGGGTATCAGGACGAGTCCTGCGATCCTCGGGATTCCACCCCAAAGGTTATGTGCGCTTAATTTTATTTAGTGGATACTTACTTATTTATTCCCCTCGCCAAACATTATCCTTACGATGTATCCTGCAGGATCATTGTTTAACGTTCCTCCGGGTCCTCTTCCGTCCAAACGTCGCGAATATTTGATGAAACTTTTGACGACTGTGGAAAGTAATTAACACTGGAACTACCGAACGTATACTCGGTTATATTTATATTATTATTTATATATAAATTGTGGCTGGACGATGTAACTTTATTAATGGATTCAATTGTTTGCGTTATGCATATCAAATGAAAGTATATCAAATCGCAAACAATGCGCCGTGGTGTATTCGAATAATTAAACTAAAAATGGCGGACAAGTCATGTTGACCACTTAATTCTTCCAGCCATAATTTATATTTAAATAAATGATTTAATTATGCACTTTAGCTATATAAAATAAAGCAACACCCGTTTTTACACAAATTCCGGCAAATTACAGCAATTCCGTTTTTACACAAATCTTTGGCAGGAATTTAATAAAAGTTGAAATAAAATTCGTTTTATTTTACAAATAATAAAATAGACATTCTAAGGTTTCCATAGATACAGTATATTTTTCTACACGAATTTCTTACTCGTTTTCTTCAAAATCTTGGAAACCTCCAACATCGCGTTTTTGTATATCCAAAATAATTTTACTAAAAATGTCAGACCAGTTATTTCGACTGCTTTGATAGCTCTAGTGTTGAATACCATTAATTCGACCCAGGATATACTTTATCGATATTTTTAGGCAAAAATGCTTTTACTTATCACACTAATCAATGATTGGCTTACATCTTACAGGTGCCGTAGGTGGAGAAGGTGGAGACGAAGATGACAAGGAGAAGGAAGAGGAAGCTGAGAGGGAGAGGCAGGAGGCCATCAGGGAAGCTGAGGAGAGGAGGAAGGAAAAGCACCGTAAAATGGAGGAGGAACGAGAGAAGATGCGACAGGAGATCAGAGATAAGGTCAGACACTATAACTTTATCACATGCTTTCCTAGCACGTTGAACACCACACCGAAATCCGCGTTATACGATACTTCGCGCACATAAACATAAAACGTCCAAAATATTTTGATTCAAGTGTGAATAATAATGCCACTTACAAGGAATCTCCATTTTTGATTATTTTATTATATTCCTGTAAAGTAGCTTCGTTAGATTTGCATTTAACACGTTGAATGCCGTGCCGTTTTCCAGTATCTGTCTTCCAACACCGCGTGTACCAAAAATGGTACACGTAGAATTTGGCAAATATAGCAATTTGGCAAAGTAGAAGAATGGGATTCGTAGAATCGAGGCGGATATCGTTTACCCGAATCAGGGACGCGGTACTTCATTTACGAAGACGTAAAGTCGATCCTCTAACGGCATCGTGGAATATAAAGTTCGAGATCGAAAAGTTCCGTGACTGTTTCGCGTCTGTTGCGATTTGCATTCGAAAATCGAAATTCCCCGAGCGGTGAAGATATGTATCGTGTACCGTCCTGGGAACCAGAAAACGTTTGGAAATTTTCAAAGCTTTTCCTCCTCGCTACCACAAAAGGAACCGGTTAAAGTGGATCCTCGTCGAGGCTGTGTACCTGCCAGCTTACAAGATTCGAACTTTGTAGTTCGACGTAAAACATTTTCTTTCCCCTCGAGTGGTACTTTAAGGCAATTTAACGATGCGAATAGTTCTGGCGTATCAACGATTATTTTCATCTACTTCTTTATCTCGAAATATGGAGCTCCGTATATTACTTTCGGAAATGTAAGAAAATTATTCTACTAGATATTCATTATAACATAAATCTTGCCACTTATATTCGAGCTCGGAAATATTCATTCATAATACAAATATATTCTTATCTTTCATTATTTGATATTTTATATTCATATTATTTCTTATCTTTCATTATTTGATATTTTATATTCATATTATTTCTTATCTTTCATTATTTGATATTTTATATTCATATTATTTCTTATCTTTCATTATTTGATATTTTATATTCATATTATTTCTTATCTTTCATTATTGTTATATTAAAGTTCTGTCCGTTTTTTCCTGTCTAACAAAAAATTTCTCGACTGAAGGGGGTAACGAATGTGTTACTGAAACGTTTCGTCGACATATTTAAATAAAGAAGTTTTCATTTAATTTTTTGGTCTGATCAATAGCCGCAGAAAATATATAAAATATATATTAACAAATAAATATTAGGTATGTGCATAAGTTCTCGCCGTTTTATGCCATCAAATTAACTTCATCTCTTTTTAAGATAAGTAATTTTTATTCCAAACAATATTCTCTATTATTTTCCATAACCTTCCTTCGTCGATCTACAAGCTGCTTAACCTGTTACCTACAGCTGCGCGCGCAAGATAATGTAAACAGCACTGCGAGTTGTGTCCGGTGTTACTTTCCACTATGAAATTACATTATAATAGAGTTAGAGATGAATATATTAGAATTGCTTTATACATTTTCATGTAAAGAGTTTGAAAAAGAACGTAACAAGATAACATACGGGAAAGCCACTATACTGGCGTACCGTTCAAAAAGATGACATACTAAAAGCCACTATAGTGGCTTACAGTAACTAAGAGGTTAATTGCATTTGAATTTTCTGAACTGCATATGTTTCCTTTCAAAGAAAGTACACAAATAAACTGTGTCACCTAAAAACGGCGAGAACTTATGCGAGAAATAATAAACACTGTGAGAACCAAGTTATTCCTCGACGTATTGTCACATAGTTAGTTTTGATTAAAACACTGGGTTTATAAAATGATTCAACGGGAATCGAGCAGTGAATAAAAGTGTTAATTCGAGAGGTGTACTCGTCACTCGGCACATGCGCGCGTCGCTCGACGGCAAGGAGTCAGAATGCAAATTTAATAATGAATTCAAGCATGTGTTACGACGGATGGTCCGTCACGTTCAGAAACTAAAGCTCCATACATAGAAATATATTCCCGGAAGCTCACGTATGCGGTGCGCTTTTCGTGCGCGAAATAACGGCAAGAGTTTATTACCGGATTGCACGAACTGTGGGATAATTTTCGTCGAAATATTACGACATATAATACGTGAATTCTACCCGGTGAAAAGCGATGTATACTACAATATTTATCGCGGAGAATCGTTCGCATCTAGGAAAATATCTTGCAATGATTATTATCCGATTGTAATCTTTGAAATTGCGAGAAGACCACTCGGATTTATGAGCGATATATTTTTATTTAGTTCATGATAAACGAACACATTGAACGACCTGGAATTGTCGAGTTCCACTGATTGTATTAATTAAGGGATTCGATTAAACGTGGATTTTTTTTTTACTTGTTTAATTGCTTGGCCTGAACTGTTAGAAAATTGTAATTCTAGGATTATTCTTTATTTGTGTAATTCGTTGGTCTGGACTATTAGAACATTCTAATTCTAGCGTTAATTATTTGCGAAATGATTTCTCGTCTCGGTCAATTAGAAAATTCTAATTCTAGGGTTATTTCTTATTTGTTTAATTCCTTAGCCTGGACTTTGAAAAAATTCTAATTCTAGGGTTATTTATTATGTGTTTAATTCCTTGGCCTGGACTTTGAGAAAATTCTAATTCTAGCGTTAATTATTTGCAAAGTCGAAAATCGCGATTTCTCGACTCGAGCTGTTAGAAAATTCTAATTTCGTGCAGGTACACCGTGTAATTAGCATACACGTTCGTGCGCTGTCATTAAGTCGGCCAGTTCGACACGCTATCGGTCGAACCGCCTACGAAAGAGTTTACATATAATGCAATAATAACGCGATTACGATCTGAGTTAAGAAGAACTTAAAATCTCCATGCTGAAATGAAAACGTGCTTCACGTTTTACCGCGAAACTATACGATACGTGCCAATAATTAACAACACTTGAGCGTGTCCTTTCGAGGAATGGGATGGTTATCAATATTTCATTGTTTATTTTCAAGATGAATTCATTTTTATGAGGTCGAATATAAGCTACAAGATTTATATACTTAATATAATAAATTCCTGCTAGAATAATATTCTTAATATAATAAATTCCTGCTAGAATAATATTCTTAACTTTCTAAAAATAATATAATGCATTGATGCATAATTTCGTAGCGTTTTCTTTCTAACAGTTCGTCAAAGAAACAAAGAAGTTTCATAATATTTTATACATCATTTTGAAGCCCAAGTCTTGCTCTTTCAGATGGTCATCGAATATTTTTAATTAAATAATTTGTTTTAGTTATAGATTAACAATTATTCAGTTCTAATTGAGCAAAAAGAACATTTCCCTACGAAATTATACATCAACCCAACATAAAACATAAAACATAAAACAAAAAACATAAAACAAAAAACATAATTCGTTTAATACAAAAGGATCTTATATCCGCCGCAGGAACATTGTACTTCCGGTGAAGCAGGAAGCTTGTATTAACGCGGGCAAACCGAGCGGATTAATCGCGGAACGACTTACGGAATAATGTTTCTGTCAGACGCAGTTGAAATCGGGAAATATTTTCGAGTGGATGACAGCGTAGAAATGGCACGCCATTACCGGTCATTGTTCGCGATCGGCGACAAGATTTCGCATCCGCGAAATAATCGGCCGAGTGAAAATGTGTGGGGGTGGGTGGAATTATTCGTTAGTGTCATTCTCGGGGTGCGATTACGAAAACCACCAACGCATAGCGAATGGGAACAATGCGGCTCGTTGATCAAACGGTCACGTATCTTCCTCAACCGACGCCTACTAATTAGCATGATTGCGATCGGTAAAAAACCACGTATTATTAAATCCATGCCGTTAGATAATTACACTTCATTTGATATTTACGAATCCGAATATACGCGAGAAATTGAAGTGCTCTGAATTATTTGATTATTTTCGAAGCCGTTGATTCCGACGAGACCTACTAATTAAACTAATTACAATCGGTAAAACACCGGGAATAATTAAACCTACGTCCGTTAGATAATTACGTTCCATTTGATATTTACGATTCCGAAATTATGCGAGAAATTGAAGTGCTATGAATTATTTGATTATTTTATCAGCCGCTGATTCTGATGAGGCTTACTAATTAGACTAATTACAATCGGTAAAACATCGGGAATAATTAAACCTACGTCCGTTAGATAATTACGTTCCATTTGATATTTACGATTCCGAAATTATGCGAGAAATTGAAGTGCTATGAATTATTTGATTATTTTATAAGCCGCTGATTCTGATGAGTCCTACTAATTAAACTAATTACAATCGGTAGAACACCGGGAATAATTAAACCTACGTCCGTTAGATAATTACGGATAATTACACCTCACTCGATATTTACGATTCCGAAATCATGCGAGAAATCGAACTGCACTAAATTATCCGATTATTTTTTCGATTATTAAAACATGCAATTCTACTAATCCCAGAATCGTCCAGCTAAAGCAATTATAATTAATCAACTCGATTAATCTCGGATATAAATTTCTTTATTTAATAACGAACACCTAGAACGACCGAAAAGCGCCGAGTTCCAGCGATTATAATTAACTAACTCGATTAATCGTGGGCGTTAAAATCGGGAAACAAGGAAAACAATAAGCCCCCCGGTATTTCCGGTATCCAGGAGGGAAAACAGGAAGCGAAAGGGAAGTTAATCGCGTGGAGATTAGAGTCGTTCCCTAATCAAACGTACTTAAGAAGTAATCCATCTTTGGGAGTGTCATTCTTACCGAACGAGATTTCATGGGATTGGAAACATTGATGGTGCATGGTGTCCATGGTGGAAATTATGGAAAGGGGTGGTTAAGGTGGAGGAAGATGGTTGGAAACCGGTAGGAATCTAAACCAGTAACGAGATATCCAGATGGGGTTCGGTTCGGTTTAACGAGGGAGTGATATTTCAGGAACGGAACGGAACGGAACGGTTAACGTAGTGGTTTGCGTGTCCTGGCATCCCGGTACAAAGCGGTTTCGATTTTCGTCATCTATATTCCGCGGTGGATTTCCGTGGAAATCGAGTCCGATTACGCGCAAAGTCCCGCGGGACGTAAACCGAGTTGTGGTTCCCGTATCCTGGACATCCTTCGAGTGTAGTCGAACGGGACAAAGAGTAGCGAATTAGCAAAATCAAACCAGTAATGAATGATTATTGGAGTCTCCTGATTAATGGTGTCAATGATAGTGTGCGGTGGGGAAATATTAACTGTTAGGGAAATGGTTTAAGTATCGGTTTTATGGAAACCTTAGAATTTTTGGTGTAAGTGGGTGGAGAAAGGATTATTAATTAAACTGTTGTAATATTCTGATATTCTAATATTCCAATATTCTGATATTTGGTATCCCAATTGTCCAATATTTTAATATTATAATAGTTGAAATTTCTAAGATTTCAACATTCTAATAGTCGACAATTCTAATATTCCAATATTCTACTAGTCGAAAATTGTAATAGTCGATAATTCTAATATTCGAATATTCTAATAGTCGACAGTTTTAATATTCCAATATTCTAATAGTCGACGATTCTAATATTCCAATATTCTAATAGTCGACGATTCTAATATTCCAATATTCTAATAGCCGACAATTCTAATATTCCAATATTATAATAATCGACAATTCTAATATTCCAATATTCTAATAGTCGACCATTCTAATATTCCAATATTCTAATAGTCGACAATTCTAATATTCCAATATTCTAATAGTCGACATTTCTAATATTCCAATATTCTAATAGTCGACAATTTTAAGATTCCAATATTCTAATAGTCGACAATTCTAAGATTCCAATATTCTAATAGTCGACAATTCTAAGATTCCAATATTCTAATAGTCGACATTTCTAATATTCCAATATTCTAATAGTCCAAAATTCTAATAGTCGACAATTCTAAGATTCCAATATTCTAATAGTCGACAATTCTAAGATTCCAATATTCTAATACCCGAAAATCCCAACATTCCAATACTTTAACATTGTAATATTCCAATATTATAATTACCTCTTATTTATTAAACCGCAAGTCAAGAGTCGATTCACGATTTCCATGCTCACGGAAATAAATCGAGTCAGCAAAAAGATATTGGAACCAACCGAGAATACAATTCCCGATATCGGCGATCCAAGTGAAAAAACTACAAAAGTACCGACAGCTCGGTATTCGCAAAAATTCGCCAAAAAAGGGTTTCGAACACAGGCGATTTACGGTGAGTGGATAGGAAAAAGAGGGTTGGTATCCACTCACGTTGGGTCCGGAGAGACGGAAAAGGACAAACAAATGTCAGTCGAGATCGTAGCATTGTCAATCCTGATGTATTGTCCTGTCAGCCATGCTAGTCAACGGTGCGCTGACACGACCCAGATGGAATATCGAGAGCTCTTCCATGAAATCGAGAAAAATACCTGCCGATATGCGTTCCACCGAACGAATAACCCTGCGGTCCGCGTCGCGTATTCGCACAATTAAATCTTCGCGCGTTTATTCACTGAGAGACCACCGAATAAATCCGATTTTCGCGAATGCGGGTAGCAAATATATTTGCGAGGTTCCTGCGCCTTTGAACGACGCGTTCATCGGCAAAAGGATCCCTTAATTGCTTCGACGACAAAGCTTGATCGAATGCAATGTTAATATTCCCACGCCGCTGGATTATTTACAATTTACATCGTTAATTACGGTACTCTGGTAATAATTGATTACTGGCTTGATTTTTACGTTAATTAACCGGGAAAAAATCTCGCATTTAATTAGACGAATTACCGGCGAAATGAAGAAGACTGGTTAAGATAGGTGGAATTGTTAACAAAGGACAAACAAAGGCCAACTTCGTCCTTCCGTTCACCGTTAAATAATTCCCTTTCACGGTGCCACCGTAAATGTTTTACGGTGTTTGCAGCGTCATCGTGGAAAGTTGGTGTTCACCAACGACTGCACGAAGGGCGAAGGGACGAAAGGACGAAAGGACGAAGGGACGAAGGGACTCAAGGTCCCAGAGAAACGTAGGAGTTTTCACGGAAAAGGGAGCCCTCCTAAATAATGGAGACTCCTTCCGCCCTGATTACGTAATATAAAGAGACATGGTAGAAGTCCACGGTGACGATAACCTCTGTTTTATTTCGCGTGGAACGCACTGCTTTTAAATATAACTTTGGGAAAAGTGATATGCTTGAAAAGACGCTTATCTTTCGTGGAATATAATGCTGTTTATTCTATCCAATATAGTATATCTGTGTCTAATATATTTCTACTTGTATTTCTATATATTAAGAGTGAAAGTAACGAAAAAGTGAAGCGCTTAAAATTGAGCCAAGAAACCTTGAATATGATACTCTTTATTATATCAAATATAATATATTTCAAGTTAATATATTTCTACCTGTATTTTGCTATATTAATAATGAAAAATAACGGAAAAGTGAAGCACTGAAAAAGAGCCAAGAAACCTTGAATACGATACTTTTTATTATATCAAATATAGTATATTTGCGTCTGATATATCAACTTCGAAAAATAACGAAAAAGTGAGGCATTCAAAGAGGACTGATATTTATCGGATATAATACTGTTTATTACATGAAATCAACAATATTTGCATCTAATATATTTCCACGTACGTTGCGATATATCCATGTTAAAAAAATACCGGAAAAGGCGAGGAAAATTTGCCATCACTCAAGCGAAAGAAGTGGAAGAAGTGGAAGAAGTGGAGGAAGTGGAAGCCGGGGTTAATAGGCATCGCAAAGGAGGGAAAATAGAGTTTGAGGGGCTTCATTATGACCCCGTGACAAGGAATAAAAGACGTTTAATACGCTTGGCCGACTTACGGCTAGGAATCCGTTTATCTTCTCTGAATTTCGTTTCATAAAGATTCTGTGTGTAGCACGATGGCATGGCTACCGAATTAACAAAAATTGGTACTTCCTTAGAATGAATTCCGAACAAAAGAGGTCGACTTTAAACCTCCCGTAAAACCCATCCGTCTTTCCCTTCCTCTTCTCCTTGTACTTCATTCCTCTTCCTGGAAGATTCCTCTTTCGTCTTTTTCTTTTTTTTCCTTGGAATCGCCGGAAGACGATTCACTTTTACAGTGATAACGAGTAGGATACCGTAGGGTATAATAATATCGTCCCGGCTTTCCCGCGGGAACAAGAGATATCGCGAATTCTTAAGCGAGTAGCTATGCCAAGATGGCAAGGAGCTTTTCTTCGGTAATCGGGACTTGGAAAATCCGATTATATTCCACGGCTAATGATCATCGGCCAACCAGAGATTCCGTTGCAAGCTCCGCGTCCAGGAAATTCCAGTAAAGCCGTGCTTTCACGAAATTAAGAATACGTCTCTTTCCAGGATAATTAAAATCGCGATACCAAAAGAATCCCGCGGGAGACTCGTAATATAATAAGCTACCGTGAGCTTATTATCGGTCCACTCGAGCGAAATCATTTTTCTGCGAGGAACGAATAGCGCGGACGTAATTATGTCTTCTTATTTTCTTATTAAAATGCTGGCGGGGATCAATGGATGGTAATTGATTTCATATCCCAAGTCAATTCTTTCGTGGAATTTATTTCGCGGTGGTAAAATAACGGAATTTTTACTGGAACGAAGATAAGAAGCTTCGGGCGGAACTGATAATGAAAGAGGATTTTTTATATCCTTCGTGGAAGAATTTCTATGCGATATTTTCAGACCCAGAAATTGATTTCTGATATTAGAACAATATTGTTTAATCTTCGGATTAAAACTGATAATGAAAGCTGATTTTTTATGTCCCTTGGAGAACAATTTCTTTCTGATATTCTGAGAGCAAGAAATTTATTTCTGATATTGAAACAGTACAGCTGATGGTCTTTTCTAATTAAACATTTTCTACAACCCTTTCATTCACCTCTGAAAACCCACCCAACTAATATTATCCCTGATATTATAATCCTCCAATTACTCGTAAAGAGTGAAGAATAAATACAATACTTATAATCCTCCTTTAAATAATCATAATTTCAAATCAAAATACTTTCGAGAGCCATGAAAATTTGATTTAAAATTTCCCACGAACCTTTTCCGGTGGCAATTATTTATTCGGATATAATTTATGACGAAGAATCGAGGATGGGATTAATAATAAGATATTTCATAGAATATTTCTTATTGCCACGTATTACTTAGTCGATTCAGTGCTCGGAGGACTGTAGATAAACACGCAGAGGCTACCTTGGGATATCAACGTGTTGTGTTTACATCGAATAATAATCGCGCGCTGTTCATTCGGCTGTGAGTAGTATAAGGCGTTGGCCAGCCATCCTGCGTCGTGCGTTAACTCTTTGGGGCAACGTGGGATTAAAAGTGTCCCACCTTTTTGATGTACTTCACGGCATGGTGGGACATTTTTAGTCCCACCTCGAAATCTTGCAGTAGCTGCTTGTGCATAGGTTTATATTTCGACTTATTTACGTAAAGCAGTTGGTAATATCTTCAAATAATGTTACAAATGTATTCTTTGTGTTGGCAACATTCAACACGCAATTACAGGTTGATCAATTGTTATAAGCGGAAGGTTTATTGCACTAACATTTTTTCGTAGTTTCATGTAAAAAATCGCATGTTATACCTTTATTAATAAAAATATACCAATTTTGTTTCATTTAAAACCCGCTAAAATTCCTGTGCAACATGGGTCTATTTTTGATCTGAAATCCTGTGCCTTAAAGAGTTAAGCAGTAGTTGTGAGTCTACCATTCATTTATATTATATATTACGTTGCACGGAATGTTCAACGAGTTAATTGTCATGCATTTGATAATAATACTTCAGCGAGTTATAATAATAAAACTAAGGTTGAGTAACTGACAGAATTCTCGCGGACGAAAACAGCCGTCGCTGATGTCGCATTGTTGTTATTCAAACAAAAAGCCGAGATTAAAATGCTGCATTCGCACGCCAGCTGCATTCCGAATTCCGACCGAGTACCAGCTAAAAAGTACAGCCGGTTTTGTGTCGTTGGAAATTCACGCAAAGTCGAATAATCGTTTTAACCCACTTTCCGACTGGGAATAAACGGGGAGAACCCACGGTGCGAGGTAATTCGTTGATTGACTTGATTTCATGCATTGTTTATAATTATATCGATTGTTCTCCGGCGAATGCAAGTATTTGTACCGCCTTCGAATCGCATTTTCCTGCGAAGAAATCGAGCGTGAAAATATATGTCTCGCCGAAGGAAATTCGGAAGAATGGTCAAATTTAATGGGAAATTTTTGATCGAGTTGAATACTTAGTTGAGTGGACAATCGGAACTTTTATAAAATTCGTTTTAATGTGTTGTTGATATGGTTTCAATATTTTGATCTTAAAAGAAATTTGATTTTATTCTTATTAAATTTTATTTCATTTTTATTTTCGATTGATCTTTATTTGAGTGGACTTGATTGTGATTATTACGATCATTATTAGACAATTAATTATATTGGATTATCATAGTATATTTATTATATTTATTTATGAGATCGATGATAAATATAATTGAGAAAAAATAACTTAACTGAAATTCCACTTAACAATTTTGTATAATATAACAAATACGACTGAATTATTATCATTTAAATAACTGCTTTAATTATTTAGTAATTCATTTTTATTAGTGATTTTATTTGTGACATATTATTTCATACATCATCTGCATTATGATATTTATTCGACGCTTTCTTTCACTTTATATCTTGATGTGAAAAAGCGATTAACGATTGGCTCGATACATTCGTTCTTTCTCGAAGGGAAGTCTATTTTTCTTTCGACTTAGTAATTTGATTGTCGTTGGATTCCCTGGGTTTTGACGTGAATGAAATTTGAATGTAACGTCCGAGCGCGTGTAAACAGAAATAGAAGAGAAATAGGTAATCGATGGAATAAGTTGGCCATCGACAAAAGAAGCAGGTTTGCCAATGCAATTTTAATGGGGTCTGCGCTCCGAGAACCGGCAAAACGGAACGCTCGATAAAAACCTTCTCTATTTAACATCAAACGACTCTCCAACGACCTCGATTGAAATTCGATCACGACATTTCGATGTCCCGCCTTCGTTTCGCTATTAAAAACTCCTTCGTTATCTTTCACTTTCCATTTCTCGAATCCCGAATAATTCGATCTCATTGGAAATCATTATTTCATAATTATATCACCGGACAGTGAACGGTAATTTATTTAGCGTTCTAATTTCGCGGTAGATATTACTAATAATAATAGTAGTGATCAAAATTGGTAGTAAAATATTACTGTTAGGTATTATTATATTATTGGATACAAATCACGTTATGCGAGACTCGGATTACATATATGCGTTATATCGTAGTCGCATTGTGTAAGTACCGAGTTATACGAGGATGTCCACAATTTCTCAACCGCGTTATATCGAAACTGCGTTGTACGCAAGGTACCTGTACTAATATTTGAACTGTGGGTCGCATTGTGTAAGTATCGCGTTTTACGAGGATGTCCACAGTTTGTGAACAGCGTTAAATCGAAATCGCGTTAAAACGAAATCGCGTTAAATCGAACCCGCGTTATATCGAACCCGCGTTAAATCGAACCCGCGTTAAATCGAACACGCTTTAAATCGAAACCGCATTATACCGAAACCGCGTTAAATCGAAACCGCGTTAAATCGAAATCGCGTTAAATCGAAATCGCGTTATATCGAACCCGCGTTAAATCGAACCCGCGTTATATCGAACCCGCGTTAAATCGAACCCGCGTTAAATCGAACACGCTTTAAATCGAAACCGCATTATACCGAAACCGCGTTAAATCGAAACCGCGTTAAATCGAAATCGCGTTAAATCGAAATCGCGTTAAACCGAACCCGCGTTAAATCGAACCCGCGTTAAATCGAACCCGCGTTAAATCGAACCCGCTTTAAATCGAAACCGCATTATACCGAAACCGCGTTACATCAAAACCGCGTCAAATTGAAACCGTGTTAAATCGAAACCGCGTTATACCGAACCCGCGTTGTACGAGAGTTACCCATACCAATATCCCCACTACAGGTAACCCTCGTACAACGCGAAACTCTCATAACGCAACCTTTCTCTGGAATCTACCTATTGCGTTATACGAGGGTTACTTGTATAAGGGAGAGTGAGGGTTGAAGGGATGGGAATTAAGGGAAATAAGGGAATAAGGCATTCGGAGGAAGTTAAGGAAATGGAGAACCGCTGTCACCGAAATCGAATGCCTAACTGAACAGCCATAAATTTCGGGAGAAATGGACAGCATGAAATAGGAATATCCTGGAACGAGGATTCTAATATGATACGCTGAGATTTATCGCGGTGATATATCACACTTTTTCGGCAGAATCGTCTGAAAAAAAATGTTCCTTTCGTCTCCTTTCGAAATAATCGATATAGAATCTCCATACGGAGATATAGATAAGGAACGAACTTTATGTTAATTTTATATCATTTTATATTATGTTTAAGTAATATCACACATGTGCACAGATTTATACCCATCATACTTCAATCATAAATCAACATCTTTTATAATTTTAACTCGTGCATGCAATAAACCTTGTATTTCGGAACAATAACTTTACATTGAATTTGACTTTTATTATATAATAATAACTTAAGAAAGCAAATTTGTAGAGAACTGATTTGCAAACAGGTGAATTTGATTTGCAGAAAGGTTAATTTGAAGTACAAAAGAGTTCAATATGATCCGCAAAAAAATTAATTTATAGTACAAAAGAGTTAAATATGATCCGCAAAAGAATGAATTTATACTACAAAAGAGTTAAACATGATCTGCAAAAGAATTAATTTATAGTACAAAAGAGTTAAGTATGATCTGCGAAAGAATTAATTTATAGTACAAAAGAGTTCAATATGATCCGCAAAAGAATTAATTTATAGTACAAAAGAGTTCAATATGATCCGCAAAAGAATTAATTTATAGTACAAAAGAGTTAAATATGATCTGCTAGAGGATTAATTTGGAACGCAAAAGTTCCACTATAATACGTAATATTTTCAAGTAATACACTTAACGATGCGATTCTCGTAATTCGGTTATGCAATTTGACGAGAGAGTTGATTACGATGGGAAGATAAGTGGTGTCGTTAATGCACTGCCAGGATGATGCATTAGGTTTATGCGGTGTTTCCCGAAGTCAATCACCTGATTATACGTCGTTCTCGAACGTACCGGGGATTGGTTGTTTCGTGTGCGCCATGTTCGTGAGTGCATTTACCTATTTTCTAAAACGAAATTCGATAGTCTGAGAAGGTAACCTGGTAGCCTTTTACGAGGTTCCGTTTTCACAACGAACGTAAAGGTTGCCATTTTTTTGCATCGTGATTGCACGACAGTCGCGTGCTCGCGTGTAATCTATGCACGAAGTAGTTCCCCCGATTATCGTTCCATTGAAACGCGGAATAACCACCCCCTTATCTCGCGTATTCGCGATTTAGAATTATTCTATTCTCGGCGCGACTTTAATCAATGTCCGCTCGTGACGTCACGGCGAGAATGTACCACTTTCGATGTGTATGTGTGTATTAGGTTAGTTGTAGTATTTTTAGTCGGTAGTTTTACAAATAAGATTAATTTAATCCTTCGACGTATAATTTAATTGCGATATGTAATCTGAATATATTTTCGGAGATTTTTCTGCGATCTGATAATATTTTTACAGGTGGATATTTTGGAATTGTATTGTTGTTGTCATCCTCCGATGTACAATTTAATTTCGATATATTATATAATCTGAATATATTTTCGGAGAATATTCTTGTGCGATCTGATAATATTTTTGCAGGTGGACATTTTGGAATTAAATTATTATTGTCATACTCTAACGTACAATTTAATTTCGATATATTATACAATCTGAATATATTTTCTGAGAATACTTTTCTGCGATCCGATATTTTGGAATTATATTATTATATATAATCTGAATATAATTCCGGCGAATATTTTTCTGCGATCCGATATTTTGTAATTAAATTATTATTGTCATACTCCATCGTAAAATTTAATTTCGATATATTACACAATCTGAATATATTTTCTGAGAATACTTTTCTGCGATCCGATATTTTGGAATTATATTATTATATATAATCTGAATATATTTTCGGCGAATATTTTTCTGCGATCCGATATTTTGGAATTAAATTATTGTTGTCATACTCCATCGTACAATTTAATATCGATATATTATATGATCTGAATATATTTTCGGCGAATATTTGTCTGCGATCCGATATTTTGTAATTAAATTATTATTGTCATACTCCAACGTACAATTTAATATCGATATATTATATTATACAATCTGAATATATTTTCTAATAATATTTGCGCCCCGATAATATTTTCGCACATCGATATTTTGCAATTAAAACATTGCCGTCACTCTTACAATAATATTACGAGTCACGTTTGTCAACTTTGATTGAAGGGTTCAAAAGCATAATAAAAATTCAGAGATCCGACTTTTCAAAGTCGCACTATTTTATATTATGGAAATAAGTAATAGTCTGATATATAATATAAACTTGTACACCGTCAAGATTTCCGATATCCAAAAGTCTCTTATCTTTCTGAGAGACATCCGAGTATATAAACACAGATGGAGCATGTGTTGGTGTTTGTGTGTAAATGTCTAGGTGAGAAGAATAAAAGGAGGAGAGAAACAGACAGGTTTCCAATTTCAGGAATCCATGATCCACGGAAACTCCGGTGTCTCCTCGGAAAAGTTGAGACTGGTGTCAATAAAATAATATGGAAATTTCCCGATGTTTTAGCGGCGTGTATCGAACTCCGGATAACTTAGTTTCGCGAATCAATCGACCGAGTCTTCGCCTTACTTCCTCGTCGTGTACTTCGTTCTACAATTTCTTCTCATTTTGCTTTAATCAACTGGCATTTGTTCCTTTGACTTCGTTTCATGGAAGAAAACTTTGATTGGCTCAGCATCGGAATATTTTATTCGAAATAAAATTGTAGTTTGCTACACGAATCGAAGAAAACATGGCGAAGCAAATTACTCCTGGAATTACTTGGAACTCGTATTTTATATGTTTCAATTACGAGTGAATTTTTGCAATAATAATATATTTCATTATAATATGCAATCATAAAAAGTTCGATTAAATGAAATCGCCGTCGAAACAAACTCGTATTTAAAACACCCGGAATTTTAAGGGTTGAAATATTCCAGTGAATCAAATCAATATTTCCATGTTTCAATTACGAGTGAATTTTTGCAATAATAATATATTTCATAATAATATGCAATCATAAAAAGTTCGATTAAATGAAATCGCCGTCGAAACAAACTCGTATTTAAAACACCCGGAATTTTAAGGGTTGAAATATTCCAGTGAATAAAATCAATATTTCCACCCCGTAAATTCCCGGCGAGGTTACAAACTCCAATGAATTTAATTTCCAGAATTAATTATTACCCGCTCACGATTAAAATATATTACATAAAATATCGTTAAGCTTGTAACAAATTAAGGGTTGAAATATCGCGGTCGACATTTGTCGAACATCCACGTTAACATTTACATTGAATACTTTCAATATACGATACACATTTCAACCCTTAAATTGCCCCGACATTCGACGGAGATCGATTTATCAATAAATCAATCAATTGCATCAATTATATTTAATACGAAGCCGTAACATAACGAAAATAAATTGACGGCTAAGTCTCTCAGGATTGTAAGATATCGACGTTACATCGTGATAAAATTCATGTAAAATATGGTTGGATTGATCGACGAGGGGGTGCGGAGGGGGGGGGGGGTGGAGGGGGGGTAGGACACGTCCTCGTACGTGTCAAGATGACAAAGTTGAGGGGTCCAATAATTAAAATCTCGAGAATCGGTCGATAAACCGATTCGTGTTTAACATCGAATATCCTCGTCGAGGGTGAAAGGTGATGGTTTCGGGTAGAGTTGCGGGGGTGGGTTGGGGGGTGGATGAGGGTTAAGACACCGCAAAGAGAGACGAGGTGAAAGAGAGGGAGAGAGAGAGAGAAAAGGGAGGAAAAAGGAAAAGTCGAAGAGGAAAGAAGGAAAGGAAGGACACGAAGAGAGAAGATTGAACTTAACTGGGGTCAAATTGACTCTAGTAGGGAGTCCCTGCATTCAATATGGCGACTTCCTAATAGAGTCAGTCTGACTCCTTTTAAGACGTTCGCCGGACCATCCTCGGAGTACTTAAGGACTACGAGACTTCGACTTAACGCCACTTGTAACACTAAGTCTTAGTTAATTTAATAGGACTCCAAAGATTCCCTCTCCTATTTATACCTCCGCCATTTCCTCCGGCATTATTTTCTCCCCGAATGGTATTTATTTCAGGCACTTTTCGTTCCAATGTGACTCAAGGTATTGGGTTGGCAAGAAAGTAATTTCGGTTTGCACAAATATATAGCGTTATGTTTGTTGTAAAGCACTTCTGTTAGTGTTATGATTGTTTTCCTTTTGATATTTAAGAGATGTCGCTTTTAGTTGACAAAATGGAAAATATGTGCTTGATTGAAGTTCATTCTTTGTTTAAAAGAAATTGAGTTTGATTTCACGCTACAAAACCGAAATTACTTTCTTGCCAACCCAATACTTTATGAGGTTAGGTTGCAAATAACTATACTAGAATAAGATTAGAATAACTATGTAAAATATGATAAGATATAAGTAAAGATAAAATGAAGTGTTAGTTGTAAGTACAATTCCGATTTTACACGAACTTATTTTACATAGATTTCGTACAAAAATGTAATGAAAGTTAAAGTAACATTCTTTTTATTTATTGTATATATTTATATATGTATTTCTCGGGAACGTGTCTATCGTGTAAAAACAGAATTCGGTGTATTTATAAGTTATTTAAATTGTATCCGACGTAATTATTGAAATAATATCTTCGTGGGAAATTGACTTGAACGATGTATTTTCGAATAACATATACGCATTGCGCGAGGCGTGGAATGAGTGTCCGCCATTTTCTATATTGGTTCTCAGCTTCGCAAGCAGTTGATTATTATCGTAGAATATTAATCGTATTATATTAAATTATATTATAAAGTTACGAAGTAACTCGATATAATATTCGAAGTATTAATTAATGATTACACTTAGGCCATGGAAGAGCAAAGGTAACATTCGCAAAACCACCCTGCAGGCGTACCAATTTAGGCTAATGAAATTCGCTTTGAATTACTGGTCTTCGTACACTAGATTTTAATTGTTAATATTATTCGGCGCGCGGTACTATTTTATTTTAATAACCATGGAATATTTAAAGTAAACCTTTGAAATCGTAAGGCGGCTCGTTAAAATACACGCCGCGAGCCAATACCGTGCATCGGTTGGAAAGCGAAATATTGCATTCCGTGGACATCGAACGGGATTTCGTTTACTTCAAAAGCGTGTTTGAAATTCCAGATTTTAATGGAGCGGGAGAACGCCGGTATGCTTCGTAACATGGAAATTAAATTGCATAATGCGTCTAATTGGAATATTAACTTGAATTTAATTAAACGACGTTGATTACATTCGACTAATTAATCAAATATTGGAAACCACCCGCTTCGGTGCCGTTGCAACGACGTATCCTTGTCAAAAGCCACTGTTTTAAAGTCAATCTCACATTGTATCGAGCACAGCGAAAGTCGTTCAAGGTTCCTCTTTTAATTAATGCATTTCGGAACAATGGAACTCGAGCGTGGAAATATTTGCTGATCCAGAAAAACAGTCCCGATACCTTTACAACGTGAAATCGAATGCTGACTGCACGATCATCAATTTTAAGTGTCACTCGGAAACAATGTCCGCGATTTTCTAATGAATTTTTTCACTGAGAAATGAAATTTATTTCCCATAAATCTTGGTCCGAAATTGATCTTAAACTATGTCGATTTTATTCTTAGCTATTTGTTCATTTCTATTTATTTATGTATCATTTATTTTTGCCGTTAATAAGAATTGCTTTTCCGTCGATTTTGGTACGAAATTGACCTTAAAATATAACTGATTTTTTGCCGTTATAAAAAATTGGTTTCCCGTCAATTTTTGTCCGAAATTGACCTTAAACTACGTAGGTTCTATTTCGTACATTATATATTTATAACAATGATATTTATTCATTTGATTGTACTTCGACAATTAACAATACAATGTCGCTTAAATAAGTGAATCGGTGCACAGTATTTGTAAGTGTTCACAGTATGCTAATGAGTTTTTGTTTATCCGACTTTGTTTATCGGATTCACAAAATGTATCCGTTTGTTCTCGCGCACAAGGATCCTCCCACCGTGTTGGTTGATTAAGCTGATTGTAACAGAGAGGGAAACCCCGCGAATACTAATGAGGTAACAAGACCATGGATGAACAATGTCGATACGCGAAACGTGTGCATATGCAAATAAGGACATTCGCGAAAATTTGGATTTTTAAATAACAGAACACGGAAAATTCAAATTACCAGGGAAATTAGATACTCTTCGTGTGACATTATTACAGTATTCCTTGACTTCCATCAAAGTGGTTACATTTCATAATTAATTAATAATATTATATTAAATATTAAGGTCGACTAAAAACCTCGTGCAGTTTGCATCAGTTTTTCGAGGGATTTTGATGAACACGGAATGATAAAGTTGTTTAAAACACGGAGAAATGTTATAAAATGAATATATTATTGAATGAATAAAATGAAAGAAATATACAGAATTGAATAAAACTCGCTTTCCATTTATATGTTAAATACTGCACGAACTTTTTGGCCAACCGAATATCAGATTAAAATCAGTATCACACGTTAAACTAATTTTTATCTGTCAACTGATTTTATTTCCGAATATTGTTTATTATTTTTTAGGCGAAATGTACTTTAAATATTCTCTGTGATATATTGGTGTAATTATGATTATTGTGATTCATATTCAGAACAATTATTACTTATAAAGTATATATATATTCGTGGAATTCGCATTTTATGAATTCCAAGTGAAAATGTGAAAGGACTCGAAAGGATGATATCCTGAAAAATGACGCATTGCGACGTGTCCTGCGGATGTAACGCGGCGAAAACGTTATGCGGGCTTTTATCCTTCGACTATTTTTTTTCATATCTTTAATAAAGCTCCTGAATGTTTACCAATGAAATATTATCATATCGTAAGAACAGTCTTCGAATATGCCAAAGAAAAGTAATAACGCATAATATTCAGTTTCCACCGATTCCTTATGAAAATGAAATACTCGAAATGATATATTTTATCTAATGAAATTAGTTCCATTAATTTTCCATAAGCTTCGATAATTTTCACTAATTAAATTGGTTAAAAACAAACTAACAAAATTAGTTAAAATTATTACAAATATTATCAAATTATTATAAATAGCCTTTGCCACTTTTCACTCTACAATTTTTAACTTATAACTTAAACGAAATCATTTAAATCAGACAATTCAAGAACCTTATGAAAGAGCCAAACTAGAACTTCAAAATGATGCATAAAACATTACGAAAATTCTGTTTTTCTTGGACAAACTTCTGTTAGAAAGAAAACACCACGAAATAATGCACCAACCCATCAGATGAAGTTAATAAAAATTAGTTAAATTAGTAAAAAGTTATCAGATCGAGGATCTACACATTTCGATGTTAATTTTGAACGAGAATAAAATTTATTTTCACCGACATCTCTGACAAGAAAAATTCTAAGCGCATAGCAAAACGCGCGGTACTCGGATTCCACGGTTGGTCCAGTAACGAGATAATTATGTCATAATTTGGAGAATACGAAGGGGGAAGAAGCGAGGAGGGGGTGGAAGGGGTGGCCGTGGAGTACCGTATACGAGACTAGTGTACGTTTCGAGGAACATTAATTAACGTCAGGATCATGGCGTCACGTTTGACATCCCCGTTAGCTAGAAGCCTCCTGCTCTTCTTCGTCCTCACGCAACTCTACTCTCCTGCTTTACGCGTTGCAAACGCGCCTTAATGACTCACTACATTTGGACAGTCGTGATAAATTAGGACGAAGATCGATATCTCAAATGACAGAGGTATTATAATGTCACACTCCTCCTCCTTTTAAAGATATGTTGTTACCTTATTGAGTATGAAATCCATTTGAACCGTTATTTTTGAAAATCGTGTAAGTTCCGTTTTTATGAAAACGGAAGTAAATATAATGTTTCCGCTGCAGATTGATATCTTCTTTTTGTTAGTCAGATATTAGAGTGAAAAGAAGAGATCTCCTGTTAAAATTTTAATTACGAAACCATTCTGCCTTTAAGTGTAAGAACCATTATATTTATTGGCTATCCATATTCCAATTAATTCATTAAATATTGTCTTGTATATTCAATATAATTATATCGTATTCCAAAACGATTTCAAACCAACGAATTCTAGAGGATACAAGATTAATATGGCGGATATATTGATTTATAAAAATGCAATTAATTCGTTAAATATTGTCTTGCATATTCAATATAATTATATCGTATTCCAAAACGATTTCAAACCAACGAATTCTAGAAGATACAAGATTAATATGGCGGATATATTGATTTATAAAAATGCAATTAATTCGTTAAATATTGTCTTGCATATTCAATATAATTATATCGTATTCCAAAACGATTTCAAACCAACGAATTCTAGAAGATACAAGATTAATATGGCGGATATATTGATTTATAAAAATGCAATTAATTCGTTAAATATTGTCTTGCATATTCAATATAATTATATCGTATTCCAAAACGACTTCAAACCAACGAATTCTAGAGGATACAAGATTAATATGGCGGATATATTGATTTATAAAAATGCAATTAATTCGTTAAATATTGTCTTGCATATTCAATATAATTATATCGTATTCCAAAACGATTTCAAACCAACGAATTCTAGAGGATACAAGATTAATATGCCGGCACAAGCAAAGACGTGGCATAGGTCAGATAATAATACAACATTGTATGTTCGTTGAATACACACAACGTGTCGGAAAATTCGGATAATAGATGACAATGAGTCGCGCGTAATCGGGGCGATTGTCTAGTTTGCGGAGTATGGAGGGGGTAGAGGGGCATAGTGCAGTATAGAGCAGTGTATAGAGACACAGTCGTAGTCGAACCAGGGAAGGAGGAAGGTGTCGTTACAACAGGATGGAAACTATACAATCCAATGTAAATAGAGAAGCACGGCGCAGCGTGCGTGGAACGTTGTTACGAGTCGGTCTCACGTTTCCAAGCTGGAAATCATGGGAAATTCGATGATACGAGTACCGAGATTGAAATTATTCGAACGACCGGTTAATACGATTACGAGGCTTCGCGTGTGCAGAGTACGAGTTGCGGTTGCATATTGCGCTTTTCAATTATGTACCGGCACGTTGCGGGACCTTATCTATTAGAGATAACGAAAAGTAATTATTTTTCCACGTATCTTGCGAACTCGATTTGTTTTTTTTCATACTAAATATTATTCCATTAGATAATCCCCACCATTATCTACGTTCCTTAACCGACGATTCTCGAATGAATCCCGTTTTTGAACAAATCAAATTCCCAAATTTCGATCCGGATAAATTTGCCCCTCGAATTAATTACTTTCCGGGAATAATGTACTTTTTACTTAGTTATTTATTTATGCCACGTTTATATATTTATTAGTATTTTTCGATCACAACATCGAACACATTCGTCCCGAGGTCTAATTGTTAGAATAATATTATTTTACATTGATATTTTTATAAAATATTGATCTTCATTTTTATCTTAAATATTGGAACTGTTTCCCTATCTCGATTCTCATGTTCTAAAAAAGTAGGTAATTTTCTATAAAACGCGCGAAAGTCCTTAGACGAAAATGCTTTGAAACCGAGATGGGTTTCGTAAAAATGCGGATTTCCGGTGCAGCCCTTGTTCTCCGTTTACTTCCGGTGTATTTACCGTCCGATTAAGCAGAAAGTTTTAAACGCTCCGCCGAAAACTATTATTTCCGATCGACAGGTGGTTTAACGAAGCATATTAAATATGAATTTCAATGGCGGTATCGAGGAGAAAAAAAACAGAGGGAGGAGAAGGAAAAACGCGGAGAGTAGGTTGGAAGCCCGAATTACTGGATTTAACGGGGATTTTTGAAGTTTAAAGGAAAATCCTTGCCGCGGAAGAAAAAAGATATATCGTTTTACGTGAAAATCTTGGATCGCGATATCAACCAGCGAATAAACTTTACTCGTTCGAGGACGATTATACAGTTTCTTTTTCTTTTTCTGTGTGAATTCCATATTTAATGCAAGTGTATTTAATTTTGGATTCGCTTACCTGTTGCAGTATAACATAAAGAAGCGAGAGGAAATTCAAGAGATGCCCCAAGAAGAGCCCAATCCTCTGATGCGCAAGAAGAAGACGCCCGAGGAGTTGGCCGCTGAAGCTGAAGCGGAGGACGAGGATGAATTCACCAGTATGTGTGAAATAATAAGTTTCTTATATATTTTATAAACCTATATTCCTCCATTATCGATGAAATAATTTTATAAGAAATAATTTCGTTAGCAATCATTTTTCACATCGATAATAAAGTAACGTATTTCAAGTACATTATAAACCCCAACCTAACCAGACCTAACCCTTTGCACATTCAGTTACCACTCAGTTTCTAGATGTAATTCGATTGGCGCCTAAGAAACGGCATTAAAGTTTACTCCGCTAATTTTTGGTTAATGAATTTCAAAGCACCGACAACTGAAATCAATATTAATATCGTATCTTATTTGCCCTTCGAATTGTCGCAATAAACTGAGTGACTGAGTCAGAGTCGCCTCCGAGTGCAAAGGGTTAAGTTATTGTCGTAAATCAATTTCCAATGAATCTGGTTACCGAGATCAATGAACAGTATTTTCTTCTTAACACTTTCCCCGCGGAAGACACGTTTTCGTGTCTGTTTACATTATTCTGCGCGCGCAGTCTGCACCGAACATTGGCGTACAAAGATACAGTGACGCGGAAGTTCAGTCGTAGCTAATTGTAAGAGGTTAACGCAATGAATAGATTGAATAAGTCCGCGGGGAAAGTGTTGATTTCAAAGTATATTCGCAGAGGTAGGAGTTGGACATTATTTCCGTTTCAGAATTGAAGAACACACTGGAGACGCAGATGAACGAGTTCAAGTCGCAAATCGAAAGTAAGTGCAGCCTCCAATGAGCCTATCCCAGTGCGCGGTCGGCGAATACCTTGGCGACACCGTGTGCCATCAAAATCGCCTCCGCCTTTCACCCGCAAAGACCAGAAGCACGAGAAACCCATGGAAATAACGAAGAACAAGAAACAGGGATCACGAAGAACATCACAAAGAGAGGACGAAAGAGAAGGATACAAAAAAACAACATCATCGTCGTCGTCTTCGTTGCATCATCCGAAAGTAGTTCGACTCGAGATCGAAATTGGCCGGTGGTCGCTTAAATCATCGATTATCGATGATTATAGAAAACGATCTCGTAAAGAATATTCTATGGTGGCATATAAAATATGACGGAGAACCTGAGGAAAGAAGATATTCAACGGAATATGATGCAACTGGATGGAATTATGGATCAATATTTATAATAACAGCCATTCGGGAATTCTATTGTTTCGATGCTAGGAGGCTATCGGCGATTAAATCGAATCTTACGATGGTTAACTATGTTGAAGATTTTCACTGATCCTTGAAATTGATTGGTGCAGAGATTATGATAAGGAAGGATCGTTGTCGATGTTACCGTAGTGATATTTAGATGCAACGAAGATTTAGTAACCTCTAGATCGATAAATTAAGTAATTTTAATTCCGGCAAGATCTTTGATGGAAGATCATTTGTTGACGTGTAATCGGAGACTATCTTTCTGTGGAATGGAAAACATGGACGGGGGAGGTTGGATTCATAGAGAAATATCTTCAATGCCTGCATCGAAGTATGTAGACAAATAAGGTCACTGAAGACGAAGAAAAATGGAAACACCATGGTGAAATTTTGAAGAACATCCTATCAAACTTTGTGGTTACAATCTCGGGAGACCACGGCGATAAAGAATGAAAGATGTAGAGGATCTATCCGTGTGATCGATTTTATTGATAAAGAAGCTTGTAGAGGAAAATTGGTGGAGGAAAGTGGATATTCCATTGACATTCGTTGGTCTACGAGGACCTCCGCGTGTTCGCGAAATATTTTACGAGGCGGCACGGTCGAAAAAGTTCATCATAGTGAAACCAAAAATCCACTAGGAAATTGGAAAGGAAAATTGAAGGTGAAACGAACGAAATAAATGATGGATGACGATCGACGGTTGCCTCTTTCGGAGACGATAGAATTTAAAAAACACGTGTAAAAGACGAGATGCGTGTTTCCGAAGAAAAGAAAGAAGACGATGATGAAGAAAATGATCGAGCAGATGATGTTCAAGAAGAATACCAAGAGAAAGGATTTAGAATGCATGGTTAATGAAAATCCAAGATGGCGGGGTACGGAATCGTCAGCTAAGAATTCGTTTACGCCATATGATTCGAGAGCGGAAGAAAGACGAAGCGATTATAAAAAAATAGAAGAATTCTTTTTACCAGTGGAAGATGTTTACGTGGATGTTGAGCTTTGCTTGGAAGAAGAATAAATCGGATGAACATCGAAGATAAGTAAGAGAAGAGAATCGATGTCGAAGACACGGAAAGGATGCCGAAGACTGCCGAAGTAAAACAAAATATATATATATATATAATCTTGATTAGAACGAAGTCGATCGACGATGGGAGATGATAAGGGATGATGAAAGATGATAATTCCATTGGAAACAAATGAAAACGGAAAATATGTCGGTCCGTCTCTCTTCGGGTCGTTACGAATGTTACGGCGTATCCCGGATGCGGCAAGCGGTCGAAGGGCGCGTGCATATAATATACATACATATACATATATATATTTACATACATAAATATATATAAATAAGAAAAAATATGAAAGAAGATACAAAAAAAAGAGACGTAAAAAAGCAGAGGTTTAGCGGTTAAGTTTCTAGCGAATTTTCAGATAGCGTATTAAAAACACGGTGAACCAACGGGGAAACCTTAACCGGTAGCAATGAGAGTTTACGTAGTTGATTAGAAATTCGTTCGACGGCTGTTTCGAAGGCAAATAATTGATAACTAAGGAGATCAGGAAGCGGGAAGCCATTGTTTTTCTATGATTGCAATTCAATTGACAATTATTACTCACGCGATTAATTGTAACGTCATTCATGATTCCATTCCGATTATCGTTACCGAGAACAGTGAGAATTTCGTAACTAGAAACAAATTAAGCCGAGGATCGAGGGCCACGAGAATGCCAAAGAGTCGAATCGAATCGAATCGAATCGATTAGAATCGAGAACGAGTGGTAGATGTTCGAGATCGAATATCGAACGACAGGGAAGAATCGATTGTGGAACGCAACGATACGAATCGAAGGTTATGTTGGATATACCGGCGGCCCTTGCTCTTCCTTCCGTCCAAAATTCGAACTTTTTCAAATTGATCTCGGCTTTCAAATCGATCGTGATCGATCGTAGTAGACGCGTAACACCTGACCGGTTCCTTAGTAATTAGTTAGGACGTGTTAAATGGCGAAATGAAAAAATTACAAAAGAAAATCTTACGCCTAACGTTGTCGTGCGTGTTTCGTAAATAAAATTTGCTCGCCAAAAATCGAGCGCAGTACTGAATATCTCGTAATCGATGCAAGTGAAAAAGTAACACATAACAAATGCCTTTCTTTCACGTTTATATCGTGCGTTTCTATCGAGTGCATTATATTGAAATTGTATAGCGAATATATCGTAAGACGGGGAAAATGTTTATCGCTCGTTCCGACGTTCGAATCTCGCGGGGTTTTACAGGTTTAAGGAGTGTATCGATACCTCGCAAAGACTTTCAGGTGTTACCGCCGGAAACGTTCGAGTCGGGTAGCCATTGTTGCATTTATTGTTGATTCAAAGAAGGATTCGTTAGAATCACATCACGATTACGCGTCCTGTTTGTGTTAGGTGATAGTGTTATCGTGAAACGACGCGTGAAAAATGGCGGACGGATTGGAAAAGAGCATCGACTGCCGGATGGAGAAGTATGCCTTACTGATATGCTTATCAAAAAAGTAATATTCGATAAAAATACCGAAAACAAAAATTGGCATCAATTAATGCAGCAGAATAATTCCGATTATCTGCATTACTTCGAATTTATATTTGCCATCTTTTTATTATAATTATGTTGCCATCCATTTTGACTTTAACTCTAACGAATTAATTGTTACACTTTCCCATGTTGAATTGATCCATGAAAAACGAAAATGCAATTGGAATTGTTAATAAAAATAAGTATATTAGTAAGGCAACCAAAGAAACACTGATTCGAGGAAGAATAAAAGGGGGAATAAAAGGCGTGACGAATGAGGATATTAAAGAAGGGAATATAAAATGTAAAGCTGTTTTTTGTACGATCGACGGAGGTACAAAGTGTATTTTTTTATGTTCGATATCGTTCCTTATTCTATTAATCTGTCCTCGTGTCTTTTTGAAGGAAACTAACTTCACAATGCATTCTATCTTAAAGAAAAGGTTTAAACTTAATCGATCTTTTTAACCAAATCGGCAGCTATCCTTTCGATTCTAACGATTTCTCTGAAAACTCGGAATTCTAACGCACGCTTATCTACCACGTTCGACCATCCACAATATATTTCGCGACGTAGGATGTTTATATCACAAATGTTTATTGCTTTTTTTACGTAAACGAAGGATGATTTACAATGTAATCAACCGAATATCGATATATTCGACATGTTGCCATGTTTCGGTTCTGGTTTAAATTGATAGTTTAATGCAAGAGGTAGTAATTGTGTTGATAATTAATCGACAAATGAAAAGTCGGAAGGCCTTCTATCCAAAGGTTTCGCTCTATCTACGGAAACACGCATGTCAGCTTTACGTGCTTCTCTCAACTAGCTCTATTTTAACTCTCTCGATGTACATTTCTGCACGACTTCCATATTGGCGAGTTCTCATCATCGCGATTCTCTGTGCACGTAATTTGCCGCGAAAGAAATGCTTTCTCAGCAATCATATTCAATTCATTTTATATGTTTATATTTAAAGAATTAGTAACCTGTTACTTCTACAACATGATATTTACCATATATTTGTCAGACATTTTTCATAAATTGATTTAGGATATTCTTTTGATATGTTTTTGATATTTTTCGTTCTTGAATCTGTCTTGGACATAAAGTTTAAAGTCGGTGCGAAGTATTAATTTGAATTCTAAGCAGTGATTGCTATGATTAGTGTCAGTGATAGAAAGAGTGATAATTATGATCAGTAATCGTCGATTAATAATTATTCGCAATAATTATTATTCCTCCAGAACTGAAGAAGTTGTGGAATTTCTGTCCTGTTCTAGGTAGACGGAATCCAAGGAGAGTCATCGAAAAGTTTCATTCCAATTTTTCTCTCCTTTTTGTTTCTATTATTTCCGTTACTCCTATCTTCCCTTAGCATTCACTAGCACCGGCTACAACTCGGCAGCTGTTTGTTCGCGTAAAACAAACCGAGAACTTTTCCAACCTCGGAAACTTCCGACTTTATATCTTTCCATTGAGTCGGATGTCCATCCAACCGGTTCTCTCGAACTATCGAACTTTCCGCCGAGTCTTAAGTCACCGCCGCCATTTTATTTCACTGACTAAACGCGATAATTTCATTCTCAGTTTTCTACCGTCTCATTGAACAATTAAATAAAATTAAAATTAGTTTCAACCACCAGTGAATTAATTGTGAAGGAATAATGTACAGATATAATATCCGACATCGATGTTCTTCTCGTCAAAATAAGTTCCTTTGATGAGTTACCGTTGGAAAATGATTTGTTTGTACTTTTTCGGTGGAATTACGTGGCCAGTTAATTTGACGGCAAACAATGTATGAAGTTACATGAATGAAAAGGAAGATGGAACCCGTTAAATGTGCTTCGTGTCCGATTCTATTGGACGTAGTCTCTCTGGTATCTTAATGTGCATGCTTCACAGTCTCTCTTCTCTATCAGAGTCAATGTCGTACGCTGTACTTCTTTGCTCGGCTCAACGATCTTCGAAAGTAATCCGACGCATTCTCGTCAAATTAATAAAGAATTGAGTAATTAAAAGGATCATCGATCCAAAACAGAACCAAGTGTAACGTTATAAAGAGATTATTCCATGAAATCATCGCAGGAAGTATCAGTAGTATCAGTAATGAAGAAGAACGAGATCATTTTCGAAGGTCTGAAGTTAGCCACGTTCCGTGCTCTTTCTCTCTATATGATCAATTCTCAATCGTCCAGTTGTCGCTAGTTGGAAATGCTTTAAAAGTACCTTAGAGAAAGTCAGAACGGGAAGACTCGCGAAAGAAGGATTCCTCTCACCGATTCCCCCCCGAAAATATAATACCCTGCCCCCCCCCCCCGTCCAATTATCGCGAATTTCACCCTCCGACAACACTTGTCCTTATCACCGCAGCCCCGAACAACTACTCCACCGAACGACACTTATATTTCTCCGCAAATATCGAATACATACTCGAAGTCAATTACTCAATTAAACCCGAAAACTGTATTATTGATTTAGCCAGGGAAAAGTACATGTACACTCACACCTTTTTCTCGGTATTCTTTCGATATAACTATATATTAATGGATATCAAAGTATTATACATAATATACATACTAAAGTCTACGTAAAACATTGATTATAATATCTGTACTTACGATTGCGCGTTTGCGAGGTTATGTGAAACACTTTCGAGGCGGAGTATAAAGGCGAATGGGAATACGGATATACTTCCGGTAGGAAGTGTGCAGCCACGAGAAACGAATTGTTAATTAATCGAACCAGAGTGCTGACGATTTGCAACGGTCGTTTTAATCGCCACTGAGATTTATGGTTTGTTCAATTGTAACTCTTTAATGGTCCTCTCGTTCAGAACCCGTCTCCCTTTGTATCTACAGCCCCTGTGTTTTTGTTTTCTTCTCGAATTTTTTATATCGCGTCCATAAAATTCAGGCGAATATTTTCGTTCACATGAAAATTGGCTGCACTTGATGTAAAAGAGAAATTCAGTGGAACAACGACATGTATATATATATACGTCAATGTTTAACTTCTTGTACACCCCGGATTGAATTACTTTATTGAATCCACCGTGGGTTAATTGAGTTCTCTTAGAAAGTTAAGCTTGCAAATATTTTCTTTGGGGCTGAGATCATTTCCAGTTACGAGGGTGCAGAGGGTTAAGGTCGTTTTAAGGTCGTTTGACATCCCTTAATTATTCGTGCATGTACTCTTTTCGATTTTCCCTTCGCAATTTCTCTCTCTCACTCTCTCTCTTTCTTTGTTTTCTTCTCCTATTCTCTCTCTCTCTCTTTCTCTCTCATCACACCCTCGCTCTCACTCTTGATACATATATATTTAATAGAACGCGAAGGTAAAGCTTTGCGAGACGCGTCACTGTCAACATTTCCTTCGAGGAGCCTCGACTCCTGGATTATCCAAGATTATTTTCATCCGGCCGATCGAAACTTTTAATAACCTCGGGATCCCCTTGAAAATAAGGAAGGAACCTGGAGGGGATTTAAAGGTGACTGCCTTCCGATATATTATTCTTATATATTGCAATTCAATATAATTAATCAAATATTTCTTTGAATACGTCCTACGAACGGATGAAACTATCTCGTCAAATTATAAAGAATTTCATTATTCATATATTATACTGAGTCATAAATAAGTTCCGTTCGTCCAGGAGTTTGTTTTATTCAAAACCGCCGGTTATTAATACAAATTATTAATAATGACGGCGAATATATTAGATTGAAATCCGACGTAGTTTGTTTCATTGACGAACAAACTTTATTTTGAAAAACTTATTCGTGTTTCGATTTCGAAATGATTAAACGATCGAAGAAAATGTTGCATCGACGCGCGCATAAAAATATTCTTCTCTGAATTTCCTCATTGGTACTCGATTATGAAATTATTCATAAATCGAGACCAATGGCGTCTTCGACTATTCTTCTTCTTCTCTCTCTCTCTCTCTCCCTCTCTCTGTTAGCTGAACAGCAATGTTTCTCTCTGTAATTATGTACAATTGTCGTGTAAATTGTTGTATAAATATCTGTGCTTCTATTGGCGACTGCGAGTCGCGTCGTTGTTCGCGTTTACTCGTTCTCCGTGAACAAGATTCAAGCTGTTACAGGTTTCGCATCTCGAAATTCACCGTTTTGGAAATCAATTTCAACCTTTTGCCAATCAAATTCAACCATTTGCAAATCAATTTCAATCTTTTGCAAATCAAATTCAATCTTTTGCAAATCAAATTCAATCTTTTGCAAATCAAATTCAATCTTTTACAAATCAAATTCAATCTTTTGCAAATCAAATTCAACCTTGTGCAACTTGGAAGTAGATGTATTCGACTTGCAAAAAGTTGAATTTGATATGTGAAAAGTTGAACTTTGTGTGGAAAAGTTGAACTTTGTGTGGAAAAGTTGTGTTATTAATATCAAGCAAAAAGAAACTGATTGGATGTCGTCGCTAACCTTACTGCTGATTAATGTTGTGTCGTTGTTGTTTCTTAATAATCAGCATGAACAATCGCTCGCCACGCTGTATATTCGATGTGCCAATTAACTCCGACAGTGATGAAGTTTATCAGAGAATACAATAAATAAAAGGAGGGGAAATTGGCTAAGAAAAAGCCGATTCCTAAGAATCACTCTAAATTGACTAGGAACTTTCGAATAATATTCTAATATTCACAGAATAACTATACATTGTTTACTTTAATATTCTCCCTGGAAATCGAATAACTAATATTCGAGGATTTAAGTTAATTAATGGATTCAATTATTTGCGTTATGCATATCAATTAAAATACCGGACAAGTCACTTGGACTCCCGAATTAACTGAGTTAATATTACTTCATTAAACAATAAAGAAATGAAGTAAATTTATATTACTTCGAAAGAGAGAGATATTCAAATTGCTTTATTTTTAACGAAGGAATCCTGAAAGTCTCATCATTGAACTTTGCCTCCTTTGGTAGTTCCAGTGTTAACATAATAATTAACTGATTAACTGATGAAATTAACGAAGATAATAAAGAAATGAACAGAGCTAATATTTAATGAAATAATAAAGGAACGAAGTGAATGAATATTACTTCGAAAGAGGGAGATATTCAAATTGCTTTCTTTTTCGAAGAAGAATCTTTAAAGTCCCATAATTGAATGGTGTTTGCCGGAACTACTTTTCGTACTCTTTTGAGCCGGCAACAATTAACTTTGTAATCGTGGAGAGGTACTGGTGGGGCTAATTTAAATTTCAAATTAATTGAAGGAGCAATCTTCTTTGTAATTTGATTTACGAGTGCAAACACTGTCGGGGTTAATCCGCGGACTTTCTCTCACTTTCTCTGGGAAGAAGGAATTTCCCCGTGCGTGCTTAAATTGGATAAGCCTCGGAAATTTGGGTAAGCGGGCCATTAGCCGACGATCATTCTACGTTAAAGAAGTACACGAAAATCCTACGTCCCTATTCTATTCTATTTCTCCTCTATTCTCTTCTCTTCTCTTCTCCTAATTATCACATTCCAAGAGAAAGAGAACGCTCGAATGCCAAAAGAAACGATATCAATTCGCTAGCAATTCGTTTCGTCACCGTCAATCTTTAATGGCGGAAAGCAATTCGTCGAGTTTCGTTACTCGAACATTAAGTTCTACGAGATTCTGTTTGAAGTGAATGAAATAATTTCGTAAATGATTTTCAGACGAAAATACGAATAATGGAATATGAAATTCACTTTGAAAAATGTTTAATATTTGATATTTAATATTCGAGGTTTTCATGATCGCTTGGAAAATATTTTCGGTTATGATTTAAATATCAAATTATGAATTCGACTTAATAGAGCTTCTAATACTCCCAGATATTTCGTGAGAAAAATGTATTATTGACTATCGTAATATTCGATTGAAAATTATTTCAAAAGAGCATAAGTTATAATGCCATAATTGCACCAGTAATTTTTCGATTACCGTTTAATCTGGGATTCTAATAAATTAATTAATTACATTGTTCTTTTACTTCACTCTCATCTTTCTACCGTCATCGTAAGATCGGCTTTTTCTCGAAACCCCGATTCTAATTTTCAAAATAAACATGATTTAAAAATCTCGATTACGAAAAAACACTCTCGATTCTCTTCTATTTCCATGTATTCTTTCGCGCAGCATTTGACGTAGAGTGCTATCGATGAGCGATCTTCGATCTCCTTAATGAAAATAATCTTTAGGGCTGTTTCGCAAGCACGCTGCGAGCCGCCTTGATCTCTTTTACTTCACTTCTCCCTTTACCTTCCCCCTCTCCCTTTAAGCCACCCTAAGCCTACGCGTGGCACGTGGCACGTGATATGAACAAAAAAATACTTAAGCCTATTTGATTCGTGTTTCATAGACTTTTGGTCGAAAAAGCAGGTAAATTAGCAAAAAAAAAAGGAGCAGGAAATGTATCCGTGATTCGTGTCTCCTTTCGACGAATTCACCGTGAAATCCAATGCAAAGTGTGCGAAGACTTTGCACTCATGAGGCGACTCTCAGTCGCCACTCGAATTAACGCAGAAAACTGAGTGGTAACTGAGAGTCGCCTTTCCAGTGAAAAGGGATTCCTGAAACTTGGATTTCTCTACTTCAACCCTTCGCACTCGAGAGGCGACCGAGTTGTAGTAAAGTTGTCTTAATTACTGAGTGGCGACTGAGAGTCGCCTTCGGAATGCAAAGGAATCCTTCATTACTTGCCCGGAATAAAAATATTACTTCGTTCGATTAATACCGAGATTTTATTAAAAAACAGAAGTTTTAATTACCGCTTAATTATCGCAATTAATGCGAAGAGAGGATGTGGATTCGATCGTTTAATTGAAAGTCTGTTTTAATATTTTTGCAAACTTAAATGCGAATCTAATACTTTCGAATATTGGAGAAAGCAAGTTTGTGAAAAGCTGGAAAAGCTTTTAAGTGAAAATTCGTAAACTATAAGGAAAAAAGATTTCCACGGTATTCGAAATTCCTCGAAAGGAGACATGGCGCGAGTTAACGTATAAACGACATTTAATGGACCTTACACTTAGATACTTAATTAATCGAATATCCAATGGGAGGCGAAAACAATACGCAAGCGATAACCCTCTATAACCCGATTTTTCCGTGTCTAATAGAAAGTCGTATAACGAAACTAGTTAAACGCGAATCTAACCAAGCTACGTTACACGAAAGCGGTAACAAAATTATTACTTAAACTCGCCGAAAATGGTGACTATTGTTGCGCGTACTTTTATAATTATTACGATAACAAAAATGATATGAAATGAATGATACGGATAGATGAGTATGTAACTTCAAAGTTACACGACGTTATGGAGGGTTAAATGTCCCAAATGCGCCGAAGTGTTAAGAGTTTACGGCGAAGTGTAACGTTCTTTTTTCCATGTAAATAGTCCCTGTGAGAAGAAATCTACGTTTAGAGTTAGCAGTTTTTGCAATGGTTTCATTATATATATATATATATATATTAATATATAGTGGCATCAAGTTAACAAAATGGAGTGAAGCGAGAGACGAGGAATAATCGTGTTCCCTTGTAACCCAAGATTCTTCTTCGGTCTATCATCGATTTATTATCGAATGATTCTCGATACTTTCGCGTTCGAGATCTATCGATACGATCGATAGTGGAGCGAGGAAGTTAACCGGATCTCGTGGGTTCCGGGGATTATTGTACCCGCGTAATTCGATGGGAAATGTTGAAGTACCGATTTGACTATTCAGAGACAACGACACAACGCATTATAAAGTAATAATGATAAACTTAACGTTAATCGACAGTACGTATTATTACGATGACGTATTGTTACGTTGGATCGATGATGAAAAGCTTTCGATTCTCTGGGATCTAAGTGAATGTCAGATATTAATATTCTATTTTTAATTAATACTGTTGAGTCCTCCAAATAAAAATAAATTGGATTAAGTGGGTGAATGAATTTAATTTAACTGATCTCTGATATTTTTGAAGGTTATCCGAAATTCTAATATTTTCTAATATTAGAGGGTATCAGTTTAAGGAAATATTAGAGAAGTTTTAATATTCTTCGACCCTGAATAATAATAAATAATTTCGAGTGCAAAGGATTTATATGAAATTGTATTCGCAGAAAACAAATTCTTTGTGAAATCCTCTAAAAATCGAAAACTTTAAAGAAATCGGTTGAACTTATATCGGTGGAAATCGAAAACTTTAAAGTAATCGGTTGAACTTAAATCAGGGGAAATCGGAAACTTTAAAGTAATCGGTTGAACTTAAATCAGTGGAAATCGAAAACTTTAAAGAAGTCGGTTGAACTTAAATCAGTGGAAATCGAAATCTTTTAAGAAATCGGTTGAACTTAAATCAGTGGATATCCAAAACTTTAAAGAAATCGATTGAACTTAAATCAGTGGAAATCGAAATCTTTAAAGAAATCGATTGAACTTAAATCAGTGGAAATCGAAATCTTTCAAGAAATCGGTTGAACTTAAATCCCTGAAAATCGAGATTTCTTTCGTCATCGATGCAACCCAATGCGAGGGTAAAACATTGATGATGATCAATGATGCATAGACGTAAACACGGAACTTTTACCCCCAAAAAAATTTCTGTGCATCGGTAAAATATACATATATACATAGCCTCGTATTAGCGTTGTACCGTCGGGTTTAAGCGATAAGCGAGAGACGCGTCGTTAAAAAAGAGGGGGGGTGACGCGAAGCGCGGGAGGCGAAAAAAGCGACGATGTTAAAAAAATAAGTAGGCTTTAGCTTTATACATACACCCACACATAAACCCGGGAAAGAGGAGAGGAAAGGAGATTCGACGAGAGAACGAGAGAGTAAGAGAGTAAGAGAGTAAGAGAGTAAGAGACCCGATGATAACGATAACACAAGACAGTTAAAAAACACTGTTTTTCGACTGCCATTTTAAAGTCAGAACATCTTCGAGCGGACTTGTGCGATTTTTCGGACGATGGTTGTCGTCCATGTAACCCGCGCTGTCGTTGAAATAACAACATTCTAGTTATTTATTTCTTCGTCCAATTGTATGTTGATTTAATGGCGAAGTCCTCTGCGATGTAATTTAACTAATCAGTGTCACCAATTTAACTAGCTAAACTTATTACAACGATGTAATAAGAATGCAAAGTGAATCGGTATTTTATTCAAAGGGGACTCGAATATTTACTGGCATTCTTTGTAACGTTGCGAGAGTTACTTCGAATGGAACTTAGCCGAGTAATTAATATTTATTGGAAATTTACGTTGCGGTATAATAGTTAATTTAAAGTTAACGCGAACGAGGGTTTCGCGGAGCTCCATTTCAGAAGAACTTAAAGTTACTTAAAACCGCCGCCAGAGGGATATGAATAATTTACTCGAAGAACGCCCCCCTCGAATTGATCCACGGAATCACTTAAGAAAGAAGTCACTTTAAACTCTTTCGAAACTCAACAAACGAAGAAAATATGGTTCCAACAATTCCTCGTAAGCATGATATTATTATTATATATTATTATATATTATTATATAACGCAGGATGTCCCACGTGAACGTTTCTAAATCATTAACAAACTTGCTATCCCGAAACAGAATTCTTTCCGAGTATTCTTTTAGTGAGCTCCCGAGTTCCGCCATGTTTGTTGCGAGCACGTACTGAATTTCGTTGCATAACCAAGTGTCCTACTTTACGTTGGACACCCTGCATATTGTATAACTCGTGTAATTTATTTCTTAATTAACCCGTTAATCGGTAAGTTTCGCGCAAAACCATCCTGGATCGAAAATAAAATCTGATGGAAATTCAGTCCTGTTTAATAACTCACTTTTAATTATGTATCTAACAATAATCATTATTATTACGAATATCATTCCGAATAATAATGAAGGTAGTCAGAGATGGAAGTTCCAAGGATTATTATAATATAATTTATGTATTACTGAGTGGAAAATATATTAAATAACGAACTAACGCTGGAACTATCGAATACATATTCACTTATATTTACACATTTTTTTATGAAAGTTAATTAGTGGATTTAATTACGTGGATTTAACTTGCAAAAGATACACCGTTTTGTATTCGAATAGTTTTCTTAAAACTCGCAGATCCGCCATTTTGATTGCTTTGATAGATCCAGTATTAATTCGACCACTGATTGGCGGGTTAATACGACAGCAATTATGAATATGAAGCGACCAATAGCACGACGCCGTGGCCAGGTATCCTCGTGAATTCTTTCAACCGAGAAGCAATACTGTCGATGCCTATAATTATTATTATACGTGTCTTTTACAGTAAAAAAAAAACATTAGAAACATATACACCGATTAAGCATCGTACGAATTATTCTGGCGGGAATTTCGAAATTCCATCTCGTAGATACCAAACGAAGTACGAAACAGAAAAGTATAATCTACGCCCGTATAACGCGGTTAATACGTTACTGTGTTGTATGAAATCGTGTTACAGGAAATGGGAGATAACAAGTTATGCTATGCTGGAATAAAATAAACGGGAAATCCCCGCATTTTATTCTATAACACGTTTTGTGAAAATCGCGTTATATGAAAATGTCGTCGCAATATTTGCTGCGCGTTGTAGAAATTCGCGTTACACGGGAGTTTATTGTAAATGGCGATCGCTGCGGCGGAATTTAAATATAGAATTACGTAATTCGTGGAATAAAATTCCGGGAAATTTATCATTTTCCGGAGTGATATTTCCTCGGAATTTTACCTGCCGAGTATTTGCGTACCGCGGTTAGTGAATTAATGAGTAGCAGAGTTAATTAATTTCGTATTTAAATTGTCCACTCGTCGATCGCAAGAGGAAGTTTTCTACTTCGATGTTCGAAGATGCTTATCAATTTTTTATCCAAATGTGACGACCAATTATCGTAAATGTTATCGTAAACGAAGCTGAGGGCGCAGGATTAGATGTTCGGGTATTTACGAGATAAGGAATCGTTAATTAAAAACCGTAAAAATAGACGTTAAGTAACGTTGAGTACTTAGATCGATATGATTCCCTTGAATCAATGGGGAATAAAGCTATAAAGGACAACAATTTTAATGTTTTATCTGCGAGCCATTTAAATGCAATTCAATTAATACTCCTCCAATATTTTTATTATTCGATTTTTAATTAAATTAACCGGTCTGTTTGATTGAAATTCATCGTTTCCATAAATAAATACAAGTTCAAATATTCTATTTGAACATACTATTTTGCGATTCATTTTAATGTTGATATTAAGGCAATAATTATTTTATCATTAATACTATTTTATTCGAATACATATTATATATTGATTTCGATAAATTGGTACCATTTTGGTTCCACTAATTTTCCCTCGAAATGCATTGAATTTGAGATCATTACTTGCGTGAAAATGATGAAGTAATAAATACCGATAATATTTATTACTAATAGTATTCATTAAAAGTAATAAACAATGCTGTAGCCTCGCAGATAAATTGTTAAGGGCCCTTCATTCCCAAAAATCGCACGACGCTTGCTCGGTAGATTGGAAAAGGGATAGAATCGAAGTAAACGTCTCGAAAAGAAAAATACCGGGTGGAAATCAAAAAAAGAACATGGCGACACGAGAGGACGAGGAAAGTGAAAAAATGGAAAACCGAAAACGCTGGAAAAGAATAAAATCCCTTGTATAAAGTAGAGCGCGTAGTGGCTAAAAAAACACCTATCGGTAAAAGGAACACGAACGAGTTTGTTGTTGAACATAATAATATATTATGTAACATTTAAAAAACAAGGTGACGCTGGGAGAGTCGATGATAATATTATATTGTTGTTAGATATATATATATAATATATTATATATATATTGATATAAAAAATGAAGTAATCTAGACTTTAAGCGACTCACACGACACACGTTGATCAAACGGCACGTTTGACAGGGCACCAGATATAACCCTTTCTTTGATAAGGTAATAAAGAATTCCGTTAAAGTTAGTTCCCCGGAAAAGAAGTGTTTTATCACGTTTCAATATGTGTGTCATTTATTTCCTTTTCATTCGAATATATCTAACAATAAGATCATAATAAATTTATATGTAACGCGTAGCGCCAGTAATCTTTCGATAAAATAAATGTAAACCGATGTTTTGTGGTTAACATTACCAAATAAAGGGTTATTAGTTAAAGACACATACATTCCAGGAAATATCTAACATTGAATCCCAACATTTTCGGGTGTAATTTATGGTTGGCAATTATCAGAATGTCTTTAAAAAATGGAGTTCTCTTCAGCTATGTACGTTTCGAGGTTAAGTGATAATAACTTACTTGAACACGAATGAGGAGGACTTAAAATGAGACAATACAGCGATGATTGTCTTCTATAAAGTATACCTCGACATTCTTCGATCATACTTTAGATCTTTCCTACACATGCGATGGCGGATGACACGAGACACCACGCAACAAAACTCGAGAAACAAACAAACACAAGAGAAAACACGCGATTTTGTAGCTGTGCCCGTGCGTAGAGAAGGGGCGCAAATCCCCCAAGAAACCAACCTAACCTTTGGGCACGTGATGCGATGCCCAGATAAGGTCTCGACTCATGTTTGGAGACGTGAAAGATGCAAAGAGAGTCCTACTTTTTTCGCGCTTTCCTCCACTCGACTCTCCAAACGAAAAGAAACGAGAACAAACGAAGCTGGATGAAGGCCAAGGAGAAGATCTCGTGTTTTATTTCATTATTAACCCTTTGACTAAAGCGTGATCTAAGAGAAAGCGATTAACATTCTACTGCGCGATATTCAAGTGGCAGTAGCTGCCACTAAACTGCGCCATATTCGATGAATTTCACGAAAAATTGCAAATCAGCCATTTCGACTACTTCGGTAGTTCTACTGTTAAATTTAAATAATTAAAATTTACTATCACTGTTATCATTAAAATATAGAATCTATTAAAATTGAGTGGTATCCATATTCGAGGATAATGCGAATTAAATGATTAACGGATTAATCGAGATAGATTAATAAAGATATTAAAGAAGGAAACAATGAAAGTCGTTTGGAGCGTCGAGGAGGAAGGAATCGTAAGAAAATCGGAGACTGAAAGCTGATTAAAAAGAGGAACGTTTCTGTTCCGCGGAGGCGGAATTCAAGGAGTTCGGGGGACAAAATCAAAAAGAGAACGAAAAATCGAGCTTTCCTCTTCCTGCGTTGTTCGGAAGGCTCAAAAAGCTTCTTGTTTTTGGAGGCTTCCGGGACGCGAGGAATGGAATATTCTAGGAAACGAAGTAAGAGGGTGCTGTGTGAGGACACTATATATGAACACGATTTTTTGGGGCGCGCCTCATCGTTATAGCTCTTAATACGATAGTAATACCTACCGAGTAATAATAAACAAAAGTGAATTAACAAGAATATGCGTTTATGTTATTTAGTTCTAACCACTGACAACAAAAAAATGTAATAAAAAATCAATCATGTTACCAAACCCGATCGTCTACTCATTCTTTGCATCCTGTAATGACGATTCATTTTTTTACGGAAATTTTTTAATTATTAGTGGAAAATGTTGATTTTGAATTTATTTGAAATGTTCATGATTTATCAATTTTAAGGATATCTTAATTTCTGTGCGATTATTGGTAACCTTTGAATGGACATCGATTATTATTGGCTTTATTTAATTATTTAATTAACTTCTAATTTATGAATTTATTAATTAATTCGCTGTTACGTTCTCGAACTGAATATTTATTATTCGAGATATCGCTTGATATGGAATATGTTTTATTTCATTTTATCATCGACTTAATTGATTAATGCTTGACTTTAATTACGGATATAAATCAATTAAAAATATTTTCATCGCTGTTATTAAAAAGAGATTTTTCAGCGGACTTTCTGTTAAATAATATTCGTCCACGATATACAAACTATTTCCGATGATAAAGGAACCTTTAGGATGATAAAAAAAAATCGCTTTGCAGAATTCCAAAAAATACGCGCAGTTGTCAGAATGAAAGATTCCAGTTTGCGGTTGCGTAGAAAAAATTGAATGCAAAACAAACCACCGACGTTAATTAGCACAGATTTCGACAATTCTCAACGCGTATTTCGCTGTGCGTTGCAAATCGCGTCGCTTCCATTAGTTTACGCAACGATTGGCACCGCCATTTCGAAATGTCGCGAATGCCGAGCGATTTCGTTTCAAGAAGTGTGACACGATTTTTCGAGTTATCATCAGTTCGATTAAAAACCTCTGTGCGAAACGTTCCGCGGAAGAACTATAATATCGACTTCACACGAAGAAGTTACCGTAAAGAAGTTCGTACGGAGAAGTTACCATAAAGAAGTTCATATAGAGTAGATAAGGTAGAATTAAAGTGGAATTATAACGTCGAGCATTTAATACAAAAAGGTTAACTTAGAATTCACGTGGAATTATAACATTAAGTACTTAACGCGAAGAAGTTAACATACAGATGTTAAGGTAGAACTAACGGGGAATTATAATATGAAGTATTTAACACAAAGAAGTTAACAAAAAGCGGTTAAAGTAGAATTAACTTGGAATTGTAATATAAACTATTTAACATGAGGAAGTTAACATAGAGTTATACTATCAAATATTTAACATAAAGAAGTTAACGCAGAATTAACGTGGAATTATAATATCGAATATTTAACACGAAGAAGTTAACGTAGAATTAACGTGGAATTATAATATCGAATATTTAACACAGAGAAGTTAACGTAGAATTAACGTGCAATTATAATATCGAATATTTAACACAGAGAAGTTAACGTAGAATTAACGTGCAATTATAATATCGAATATTTAACACAGAGAAGTTAACGTAGAATTAACGTGCAATTATAATATCGAATATTTAACACAAAGAAGTTAACGTAGAATTAACGTGGAATTATAATATCGAATATTTAACACAGGGAAGTTAACGCAGAATTAACGTGGAATTATAATATCGAATATTTAACACAGAGAAGTTAACGTAGAATTAACGTGGAATTATAATATCGAATATTTAACACGAAGAAGTTAACGTAGAATTATCGTGGAATTATAATATCGAATATTTAACACGAAGAAGTTAACGTAGAATTAACGTGGAATTATAATATCGAATATTTAACACAGAGAAGTTAACGTAGAATTAACGTGGAATTATAATATCGAATATTTAACACAAAGAAGTTAACGTAGAATTAACGTGGAATTATAATATCGAATATTTAACACGAAGAAGTTAACGTAGAATTAACGTGGAATTATAATATCGAATATTTAACACGAAGAAGTTAACACAGAATTAACGTAGAATTACAATATCGAGTACTCGACATAAAGAAGTTAATTCATCGCATGTTATATCTAGAATTAATTTCGTGAGATGGAAAGTGTATCGCATTAAAGAAGGGATGAAGAAAACGACCGTCAAAATGGAACCCCGGAAGTGCCGGAAGTACCGGCTCGAATTACTCGTAATTTTAATTCTTTATCCGCTGTGCTTTGCTGAGAATCTTTTTCTCAGTGTGGACTTCGATAAACCTATTTCGGTGACTAATGAAAAATTCCTTAGTCTCACCATTGATCCAGCGACACTTCTAAGAAGTAATGCATTAAGGTATGTTTATTAAATTGAAATCTTATTAAATTGAAAAATAACTTTTCTCCGCGATGAACGAAGAAACGAAGATATTAGAAACTGTAATAGAAGGGAAAAGTAAAGGAATGAAGTTATTACGAAATACAGCGAGTTTCGAATGATTTGTGTGAACGTGAATGGAAGAGCGAAAAAGATCTACAGAATAGCATGATATAGTAAATAAATAAATATTATATAATAAATAATAATATAATAAACACATAAATACAGTTAGCAAGATCATAGAATATTATTATATTAATATCATTAGCTTGGAATTAATCAAAATATGAACGCTTAATAAAGTCCTCCGGAAAAGAACTATAAATAAATAATTAGATAAATCAAAAAATTCTGCAGAAATTAAGTTGCAATAAACAACGAAGTATAATACTTGCTCTCGCATCTAATTGGATGTATAAAATAATATCGAAGTAAAGTCGGGTAATTAAAAATTGCATCGGCAGCCGGAAATTTAATCTGCCGAAGAAGAAATAGATGAAAGAAGTTACAGATTTCGATGCAAAAACGATAGTTTTGTAGATGAATCTTTTGAGGCAGTGCCTTTGTGGTATCGAAATAAAATCGCCGGAAAAGAATATTAAAAATTTCCTGGAAAACGCGTTGATATTTAACTGATAGTTGGAGATGTAAATCAATCCGGATGCAATCGATAAAAGCAAGACTGGCAGAGTTTTGCACACGTTGCGGTCATCATATATTGGTATATCGAATGAAATGCAATCCAATCTCGGCCCGATCAAATCAAACGCGTCTCCTCTGTGTCTCCGTGTGTGTGTGCGTGTGTGTGCGTGTGTGTGTTTTAATTTAAATTTCAACTACCTTCCGCGATTCGCTACATCGCCGATACTTCGTGAAATATTCGGCCTAAAAAAAGAATACGAATTACGAAGGATCTGCACCAATTTTCATAGTTTTGGGTAACCCTCGTACAACGCGGAACTTATACGATCCGGTTTCGATATTGCGCGGTACTTATACAACGCGGTTTCGATGTAACGCGGTACTTTATACAAGCCGGTTTCGATATAACGCGACACTTACACAAGCCGGTTTCGATATAACGCGGCACTTGCATACCGCGGTTTCGATATAACACGGTACTTGTACAAGCCGGTTTCGATATAACGCGGTACTTATACAACGCGGTGTCGATATAACGCGGTACTTAGACAACGCGGTTCCGAAATAACGCGGTACTTATACAATACGGTGTCGATATAACGCGGTACTTATACAACGCGGTTCCGATATAACGCGGTACTTATACAATACTGTTTCTATATAACGCGGTAATTTATAGAACGCGGTTTCGATATAACGCGGCACTTGTACAACGCATTTTTTATACCGCAACCTTCCTCTGGAACCTAATTCCCTGTATTACACGAGGGTTACCTATATTTCATAATCATTTTCATAACTCTTTCACCGCGATTTTCCATTCCTTAATAAACCATTTTATTTTGATATAATTCCAGCACGAATTTTGAGAAAAGCACAAACATGGCGAAAGCCTTGGCCCCGGCGTATCTTCGAATCGGGGGACCACAAAGTAATTCGTTTATCCCAGAAGATCCTCCACAGCCTCCGAATAAAGAGAAAGATTCTAATTTACTTTTCTCTGGTAAGACAATCATTTACATATATTTCAACCACCTAACATTTCATAAGAATAATATCAACATATTTTAATTCCCCATACATTCATACATTCTCTCCTCGATTCATAAACGACCACTCAATAAACGAACAATTAACTACCACGACGCGAAACAAACGCCGAGATAAATCTGTACCTGGCATATTCAAAACGTTCCGTCCGTTATCATTCCCAACATGTTTATTTCACTGTGATAACAAGGCGCGAGGGGAAACGTGCAATTGGGAGATGCACGGCGGCCGACGCTCGAAAGTTGCATTAATGCATAAACACGAATACATCTTCCTCGAGCAATTTCGCGAGCGATGCGCCATTACGGCTGGCTAACTGCGGAAACTCCACGAATTAAGCCAAACAATGCTTCCCATAGGTTTACACTACGAATACCCAGAGATACTTTGGAAAGAGAAACGAGAAGGTTTCCATGGCTTACATTTTCGTGCATCCAGCATCCACCACAGCTCTGCTTCCACCATGAATTTACCTTGTGTTCCATCACCCTTCTTCACCTTCACCCTCTCACGCTAATTACGCGCAAATGTTACACCCTTACATCGCGAACGAGTATTAATTTACTACGCTAACGAGCTTAGTAATTTAAGTAACTATCTTTACAATGTTAATTTATGTTGATGGAATTCGTTGCCGCGAAGAACGTTCGCCTCCTTTCGATAGCCCAGGAATTATTTCTAACCTATTCTTTTCATTGATTTTTTCAAGTTTTCTAGAAACTCTGTCTAAAACGAACAAATTTGTCAAAATGAATAAACGATTCGTTTAGATTTTGACGCGCTGAAAACGAATCGGCAACCGATTTTTCTGCAATCTAGAAAAACTGTCTAACTTTTATACTTGCGTCACAAATCTTGTTTAAAGGATAGAGAAGACTCTTTTCTTCAAAACTGATTTTTTCGAAAACTAAAACTGCTGGAGAAAAACAGTTTGCAGATTCGGTTTCAACACTCAATATCTATAAGAATCGATAACTAACTAATAATAATAACCTACTGTTATAATAATGATATTAAATAACAAGAATACTCTCATTATTATTCATAATAATACTTGTCGATTAACCTCCAAAATCCATCACATTGCTTTCCACCAAAATAAGGAACATTAATATTGTTATTAAAGATATCTGTGTAATGATAATTAATTACTATGATATTATTGATATAATTTGCACAATCCCAGAAACGTATTGGATAAGAATGCACCAATGGGCTGAGAGGGCGGAGTTGGACGTGATTGCATGCATCGCACCGGAATATATTCAAAGTGGACAAAACAAGGATTTCTGGAATTCGAAAACTCCACCGGAAATTATTTCGTTCAGTGACTTAATGGGTTACAATATGAGCTGGCAATTAGGATACGGTAAACAAAATCTTCTTTCATCCACACGGAATTAATATTTAACACGTTCGCCAGCCAAACCCGGCCATGCTTTATTTTTCGAATTCCTGCAAAATATAATACAAATTTATTCTAATAATCGATTTCAATTTAATTAGATTCCACTTTTCCAGTGTCTTACAAATACGTAATGCTGCTTTATGCGACAGATAGCGTTATTATTTATTTAACAATAAACGAAATAAGGCTATTGTCATATATTCGTGACGCTGGTTGAGAACGTGTTATTCTAATTATGTATTCAAATGTGTTACAAATGAAAAATGCTTTCGTAGAGTGTCAAACGAGATGCGACAAATCCGCGAACAACATTGGAAAGCGCGTTTTAAATTTGCGAAAAATATTGAACGAAATCCCACGATATTCTGGCAGCATTATTTCCGGGCCGGATATCGTTGCGTTTAAAACTACTCGACAACAGGAATACTTGCGGAATTATTTTAGTGTCGGCGCGCCTGCGCACTCCGCTGTCACTTGGCATCCGTAAGTATGATTTCATTAACCTCTGAAATGTATTGCATTAATATTGTGATATAAATAGATGCAATCTACGGTGAGATATGTGTAGTCGAGTTTCTTTTTACGCGCATCTTTTTAATGCGGTTTTGACGTTATGCGATGAAGCAACAAAGCAAGAAAATAGAAGTAATTCAAGAAATCTAGGAAGTTTTAACGGAGTAACGTGATAATCTATTTATTTCCGTTCTTTTTATCTTTTCTGTTGGCAATTCAGAAAAAAGAAAATCATTCCCGCACACAAATAAAACTTTTCTCTTTCGAATTGAAAATCTTTTTATGCATAAACAAAACAAAGCAACTGAATGTGTTAATTATTGATTATTTAACATATAATTGATCTGATAAAAATATAATAATAATAAATTGACCTAATTTACGTATTTTAACTTAATAATTTAACTTATTTATAATTAACTTTATTATAATTTAAATTATCCCTAATTTTACCAGGAAAGTAATATCTTTTCGTTTGCGAAAAAAGAGACTCGACTGGATAATTATACATAATTCTGTATAAAAATTAGAATTCATAGTAATGCAAGGTAAATGCAAATTCCGATGCAGCCACGAACCGCGGCCATTATCCACATAAATGACTTCATAATTAGAAATTAATATACGCCGGCCAATCAATAACCACTATGTGGAATTTACACAAATATTGCATTCGGGAGCTTCGTTAAACAAATATTATATAATGAACCTCCGATAGCTCTCTATTAAAGATCGATGTAAATTAACCCGCTGAATGCAATTGTACTTCTGCATTTGAAAGAAATTTTTTCGTTAAAAACAATGAAAGTGCCAGAATGAAGAAATTAATACTCAAGTTTATAATTTGAGTACAATTTCCTTCTGTAAATTGTTAATAATAATTTAATTTGGAGTGTAAAACCTGTATATATATATATATAAAACTTTATTATTATAGCAATCTGCCAAATATTCAATTAAATATTGATGGAGTATCCATGGTGGATAATAATTTGGCAACTGATAAGGAAGAGTTGTATAAAGTCATTGGACACTTTGTCGCAGGGCGGCCATTGTGGATTGGTAAGAAATAAATAGTAAAATTTAGGTGCAATTATTTCTTTGTCAATTTATATTTCAAGTTATATATTTTATATATTTATAGCGGAGTCTAAGGAAAACGAGTATAGAAATGCATTCACTGATGCACTGATTTGGACGAGGAGACTCGGAAGTGCAGCGAAACTGAGGGCGGAAGTTATCCTGCGGCACCCCTCGGATTTAACGAAACCAACCCCTGTATGACTGCTGAATTGAATTTCAATAATAGTTATTTATTCTTATATATTAGTTAATATAATAATTTACATTAAATTGAATGCAGGATTTCTGGGTTTCGTTGCTGCACAAAAATCTCGTCGATCGAGAAGTCTTCGACGCAAAGACTTCGTTTGAAAATGAAGATAAATTGCAATTTTATTGTCAGTGCACTAAATCTTCCTCCCGATATGAAAAGGGATCCATTACGATTTTTGGTATCAATTTAACACCTGATAAGGTGCTGGTTAATTTGAAAGACGCCAAAATGACGACAATTCACGAATACATTCTTCAACCTGGATTCGACTCGCCTGATTGGATGTTTTCGAAGTAAGCATTCGAGAATATAAATATTAATATAAATATTATTTTTGTATATCTTCTTTGACTTCACTCAACCTTGAAATTGATTTCATTCGGCTGCAAAGTTGACTTTATTTGACCTCTAAGTTGACTTTATTTGACATCGAATTTGGCTTTATTCGACCTCGAAGTTGACTTTCACTCAACCTCGAAGTTGATTTCATTCGATCTCGAAGGTGGTTTCATTCAATCTCGAAGATGACTTCACCCAACCTCGAAGTTGATCTCATTCGATCTCGAACTCGATTTCATTCGACTTCGAAGTTGACTTCACGCAACCTCGAAGTTGATCTTATTCGATCTCGAACTCGATTTCATTCGACTTCGAAGTTGATCTCATTCGATCTCGAAGATGATTTCAATCGTCTTCGAAGTTAATTTCACTCAACCTCGAAGCAGACTTAACAGAACCCCAAAATGTTTCCATCAATTTTTAACTCAACCCCAAACTCTTCACCTGCAAAACTTATCACTTCCAATTTTCCTATTAATATTCCGATTAATATTTTCAGAAGCGTTAAGTTGAACAATAAAACGCTGAATTTAATTAACGACACGTACGTTCCTGATATCAAGCCTCTGATATTGACCAATCCAAATGGAGTCCAAATTAATCTGCCACCAGGTGCCATTGGTTTCTGGGTTCTACCCGATTTCAAGGTAGTTTCAATTGAACTTAATCATCCTTCGCAATAAAAATTAATTTTCCCCAATCAAATGCCTTACAAAAAACATAATAAAAATTAATTATAATTCCTACGATTTAATTACTCTACTCACAGATTAAATCCTGCACGGAAGACTACGAACTCCCAACAGAAAGATACAAAAAGCCAAGAAAAAGAATGATTCACGATAACACTTCCGAAAGCAGCGAAGAGAGCGAAGACAAACAAAATCGAAGACACAAAACCAGGAGTTCCCAACCGACTAACAAACGAAGCAACAAACTTAGAAAAAACGACGTCCGAAAGGAGCTCAGAAGACTCCGACGATTCTTGAAGAAGAATTTCGTCAGCCATGAAACCAACGAAGACATGCAAAACCTTTTAAAATTCGAGGAAGAAATATGGTCGAAATTGAAAGAATTCAAAGAACGTTTATTAAACAACGAAAACCATGGCGCAGTAATCGACACACAAAATGTCCGCAACATGGCGGCTAAAAAGACATTAGTTTTAATATGTAAAATAGGAGACGCTTTGGAAAATCTCAGACAGGAATCAACCGCGAGTTCATCTCCGTCATCAACAAATCCAGTGGATGACGAAATGATGAGAAATACGTTGACAAAAGTGAAGGATTACATGTCGTCACTTTATGAACTCTTAAAACGAGAGGATTTAGAGGACCCATCCGATACCGTGTTATCCGGGGACACAAGTATCAAGGATAATTCAAGATCCAAGCGTGACTTAGGATCAAGGTTGATAAGGGATGACACGGCGTTGACAAAAAAGGACGCACCGACCTTAAGAAAGGACGGGCAAAGAAAACGATCCAGGAACGAGGAACTGAAAGAACGCAGAGGCGAACGGAAGAACAAAAGGAAAGAAGAAATCAGAAAGGAAGTGCAACCGAGTCCTCTCGATCCAAAACTCACCGATAGCGGAGAGAATAACTTCTATGGATTCCTCAGAAGAGAACCCAAAAAAGACTTCCCGGAAGGCGATGTCTTCTTCGACACCGGAGACTCTGCGCAGGATGCGGACTACGATTACGTGAAGGATGAAGATGTCTCGGAGGAAGAAGGATCAAGGAAGAAGATTCCTGATCGTCGTACTGACCAGGGTAACTCGGAACTCGAAGATGTTTGGATTGAAGATGCAAGCGATTATGAAAATTATGCGCCAAATGAATTCTTTGAAAATATGAAGTTACATGATATTCGAATCCTTGAGAATCTGAAGGATCCGGAACTCCTGGAAGTCGAAGATCTTGGACACAATATGGAGGCCGGTGATCAACAAGACAGGACACTTCCGGTTCATACGTCTCATTTGGACCAGGATGTTACTACCAGTCAACAAAATATGGAACAAGTATCTGGTTATTATAAAGATTTTAATAATGCAGAGAAATCAAGAGTTAATCGTGATGAGAATTATGGGACGATGAACCTAGATTTGGAAAGGAAGATGGAAAACCCAAAGATGGCGCAGGATTCTGTGATGCGAGAAAGGCATCAAGGAAAGAGATCAAAAACTGAAGCAGGAACCGGAAACGATCAATTTCTTAATTACTATGGTACTCAGTTTTATCAGATACCTAGCTTTCCGGTGGAAGATTATGATAATTCTCGCGAAGGAAAACGGAGGAAAAGAGATCAGGAAGACTTGAATAAGATCTTCGATCAGGAGATGATTAACGAGGATACAGATAATAATAAAGATTGTAATTGTAGAGTAATTCGAGATGATGAGATAATTCGTCATCGAACGAGAAGGGAAGTTGAAGAACAGAAAGAAGTTGAAGATATCGTTGAAGTACCTGAAGTTCTTGAAGAAGAATTATCTACCGAAATAATTGATGTTCATCCTGAAGTTGCGTACGCAACAGAGTCGTATGTCGAGGAAACCACCGAAGACAATGCTGAAGAAGTTAGCAACGGAGAAGTTTCGAAGGAAATAATTCGACGTGTTAGAAATCAGGAAGATGTTGTGGAAGACGAAGATGAAGAGACCGGAAGTGCTGTTACGGAAATAGTTGAAGTAACAACTGATTCAAGTATTACTTTGTCGTTGGATTCTGAGAAGAGTTCAATTATCGATGAAGAAAAGACTGAAGAGTCTTATGATCATTATCATCCTGATAATCAGGAATTAATTAAAGAAAATTATCCCGAGTCTCCTAGAAATATTAGGCAACTGAGTCATCATAAAAGTGACGAAGAGGTGACGGAAAAAAATGATAATCATCGAATGCATGATTTATCTGCCGGGGAAACCCTGAAGCTTTTTCGTGGCCAAGAAGAGACCCCACAAAAGATCATTGCTATCTCTGCCGGCAATTTTTCTACACTTAATTCACACTTTGGGAAACGCACTGAAACTATTGCGGGATCGGACACTCGGGAAAATAGCGTACCGACTAAGGCAAAGGAAGTTGAAGATAACCCAGGAACTTCGTCGAAGACAGAAGATCAAGGAAAGAGAGATGAGAAAGAAGAAGAAGCTGAAGAATTAAACAATAAACATAATCAAAATCTTGCAAAAATTTTAGAGAAGATTGATTCCAAGGATGGAAATATTCCAAGTTCTGAATCCCATCAGTTAACACCTGCAAGAAACGAGACCGTAGAAACACCGGCGGAAGATAAGTCTAATAAAACCAACCAATCAAATGCGAGAAATAAGAGGCCAAGATCATCAAGTTCCTCGAAATCAAGATCCAAATCACGTCAGAGAACAACAAACTCCATCGATCGAAGATGCACCACTAAAGTAGCCAAATTAAAAGCTCTAATAGCCTTGAAGAAAGAAATGGAAAGAAAGAAGGGTGAAAAACTGCCGCACTTCCCCATTGGCTCCCACCAAACCAATGAGAACAGGAACCAGCGCCATTTTGAAGGTCAGGCGGAGGAAATCGACAAACTAAAGCGGAAATACCGCGAGAAACGCGACCGGATATTGGAAGAATACCAGGAACGGATGATTGACGTAATGGCGAAGATGAGCGATGAAGACAAGAGAAGTTTGAGGAGATCGTTAAACTGGGAGAAGATCAAAGCAGGCGATCTCAGCGATGTAATCGATCGTGATAAGCTTGATTATATTTTGATGTACAAACCGATCGATTATAATGCGGCGAAGAGAGAAGAGAAGAAAGAAGAGAAACAAGATGGCGGATCGAATGGCGAGAAAAGTTTTCCATCAGCTGAAATTACGAGGTCGATGAATATTCGTCAGAGAAGATTCCATCCAAGGCATCATTCATATTTTAATGATCCGAGTATCCTGAGTTATTTCAATCCTTATTCGTCGATCAATAATATTCTCCGATTAAAGAACTTGTATGCGGATGACGGTGAAGTAAACGAAGACAAGCAAGGCGCAGACAAACTTCGAAGTAAATCTTATTACGCTTTAGTTGAGAATCTACAAAATCCGCGAATATTTCAACATCGTGATAAGCCGGGTGACGAAGAGATAAGAGATGCGAAGGTACATATTTGACGTTTTAATAATGGCGCTTATATTAATATATTTTAATGTGTTGCAGTAAGAATATAATAATATAACGTATTATATTATATGTTATTATGATACATATTGCTAATGTATATAATATGTAATAATATAATAATAAACTAACGTATTAAGATGGCAACTAAGTTCGCGAACTTCATTATAAATTTCAATTGAACAAACTTAGTTAATAAATAATAATTGAATGTATAAAAATAATCGCACAATTGAGCGCTTTTGAATAATATTACCGATCAACAAAAATAATCTACAAATATTGTTCTTATAAACGAAAAAAGAAGGCACGAAAGATAAAGTCGCGAATTTAGTTGCCAATCTATTATTATTATAATAATAATAAGAATATAATTGATAGGTGAGCCTTCCATCATCGCATTTCTATAACAACGGATATCCGGTGAATTATAATTCGCCGCAGTATAAACAATTAGAAAATTATAATCGCTATGATAAAATTGTTGACGAAAATGGATATTCGAAGGATCGATCTTCCGGGCGCAAAGTTTACGTGATCGATCCTTCGACTTACAAAGGTGGAGAACCGATTTTGGAAGAACCTGAAGAGGAAGTGACTAAAGCGGAAGTGAAGAACAAACCCATGGATTATTACAAAACTATTTTGAAGTCCGAGATAAATAAATTGTATAAATCGGTTTGGAATAATCCCGAAAGAAGAGTTCCGATATTAAATACCGGGAAAACTGGAGAACGGATTCCAACGCTAACCTCCTCAAGAAATATGAATAATAATAAATTCCCCATTGATAAATCGTATGGTTATCCGGAAATCAAAAACGTCAGACAATTCTATAAAATGTTTATCAACCCACATTTACGTGAAAATAAAAACAATCTTGTTCGACGTCCGACAAAGATGGAGGACAAAAAGGAAGATAAACACCAAGAAGATAAAGATTCGATTTTGAGCGCAACAACGGAAACGGAAAAAGAAGATGAAGTAACACAAAATATTCAAAACGCAGCGGATGAAAGTAAAATGGACGTTCAAAGAAACTCAGGGTTCGTCAAAATTCCTAAAGAATGTATCGAAGAGGAGCAAAATGAAGAGCAAGAAGAAGTCATCGAAGAAGAAGCAAATGAAGAGAAAGAAGCAACCACTGGAATTATGGAACTATTATCGGAAGTAGCTCAACCAACGGAGAATTACGGAACTATTTTAAAAGAAGCACAAAAGGAAGTAGAAGAAAACACTGATTACAATATTCATCCACAAACACCAATCGAAACTGATCCCGAAGAGGCGACCAATCAGGAAACAGGCGCGAATAATTCGGGAATTCAAAATTCACGAAGTCGAAGGGAAACCAGGGGTGCAAAAAGAACCGCGAATTTCAAATGTCCTCTTCCGCTTTTATTAAACCGAGCACCAAGAGGAAAAAGAAGAACCGGAAGACAACATTATATTTGTTTAAAGGAAGACTCCTCGGAGTCCTCGGAGGAAGATTCAACGGAAGTCTTCAAACTTATTAAAAAGAATAATCATTACAAAGCAGTGCCTGTTGGAAGCGATGAGGATAATCAACACGAATCGAATCCTGACTTCAATTATCTTCGATTAATGCAATTAACGAATAATAATCCACTAATCAGCGCGGGGAATCCATATTCCAGGAGGAGTTTAATGAAGAATGACGAATATGAAGATGTTTTAAGATCGCTACGGGAATCTTTACAAAATGAAGGCCCCGAGAATTATTCCACGCAGGATTTAATTGATGTCAATTATAATGCCGATGATTCGCCGGCATCGGAGGAGGAAGACAAAGATAAAGATAACGTTAGCGATAGCGATAGCAGTTTCGAATCCAATTCGAGTTCCGAGGGAAGTGCATCCGAAAGCAGCGGCGAAGAAAGCGACGAAGAATTGAATTTGGAAGACTTAATTAATTCTGATAAAGAAATCGTTATGGTGCTGCCATGGGGAAATGAAAACTATCACAGATTCCGAAGATACGTTAAAAATCAAGATCAAACAGATGATGGTTTAAATGTTGACGAGGTAAATATTCATAATAAAAATATTAGATTTATTTAGATACATCAAGTGTCCTGTGGAAATATTGAATTATTGTATTCTCATAGTTTACAACCCAATGTTTTTCACGAATGTTTCACAAACATTTAATAAAAGTTGAAACGAAATTCTTTTTATCTTGCAAATAATAAAACCGAGATTCTAAAGATTCATGCAATATATTTTTCACGTGAATTTGTTTGCTTTTTGTTTTCTTCGGGAACGTATTTATAGTGTAAAAACAGAATTGGGTGAATATTATTTATCTCTTGATTTATATCAGACTATATCGTAACATATTATATTATCATTGTATTATTTCTATTCGTTTAACATTCTAATATGCTTATCACCGTATCATTTTATTGCATTCATTATATTAATCTCATAATAATTATTTTCTTAAGAATCTGTCCGCAGAAATCGAAGATCTGGAATCGTTGGAATTGTATCCCGAATTTATTACGTCAAATAAAATCGATTCGCAAGAAACGACGCCTAAAGCTGGCAAGAAGCAGTCGGAAAAGAAGGAAGCTTATATCAGCAATGAAAAAAATAAGATCTCCAAGAAACAATTGGATGATAAACACTTTGGTTTACCGTCGCTAATCGAAGGCACGATTCCCGGAATAGAAAATGTAATATTAGGTGGATTTAAGAAAGCGCGAAATATCAGCGGAGAGGTGGAACAATTGATTGGAAGTATTGATAACGATTATAATGAGACCCTGAAGACTGACGACGAAAATTCTGCGGATGATAATGTTGCTAGTGTAACGAATGGAGTCTTTCATACAGCGATAACAAATATAAAAAAATTTTTCACGGTGCTCGGTGGCCTCACCAAAATTCTTCATAATTGATGTATGATTCGCGAATATAAATTTTCTACGTTTAGGGTTAAGTATTTTAATTATTATTATCATGTAATATTTATTCTCTACGAAGTAGAATGTCTGAACAATTAATTTATGATTCATGTAACGTGATGATATCGTTATTACGCAGATGCTATTTATATGTTGTCCTTAATAAATTAATGTAATTAATGTATTGTGAGCGAGACTTTGACCACTGACCGCGTTTAGGGGTCATCTGCTGTTTGCGATTTTAGGACGACCCATTCTCGATAGGACCAAATTTTTAATCCTTGTTTCGACCCAAAATGGTCCTAGAACATCATTAGGCATCATATACCATCGATTTAGGCCATGTAGGAGCGAAATTGGCGACTTTGATTTTTTGACAATTTTTGAAGGTATACCCCTTCACATTTTTGCGATTTTCGGTCGACCCATTTTTTGACCAAAAAAATTTTTAAACCCCTTCTTTCGACCCAAAATGGTCCTAGAACATCATTAGGCATCATATACCATCGATTTAGGTCATTTAGGAGCGAAATTGGCGACTTTGATTTTTTGAGAATTTTTGAAGGTATACCCCTTCACATTTTTTCGATTCTGGGTCGGCCATTTTTTGGCCAAAAAAATTTTTAAACCACTTCTTTCGACCCAAAATGGTCCTAGAACATCATTAGGCATCATATACCATCGATTTAGGTCATTTAGGAGCGAAATTGGAGACTATGATTTTTTGAGAATTTTTGAAGGTATACCCCTTCACATTTTCTCGATTTTGGTTCGACCCATTTTTGACCGGAATAAATTTTTAAACCACTTCTTTCGACCCAAAATGGTCCTAGAACATCATTAGGCATCATATACCATCGATTTGGGTCATTTAGGAGCGATTTTGGCGACTTTTAATTTTTGACAATTTTTGAAGGTATACCCCTTCACATTTTTTCGATTTGGGTCGACCCATTTTTGGGCCAAAAAAAGTTTTAAGCCACTTCTTTCGACCCAAAATCGTCCTAGAATATGTTTATACATCATTTACCATCGATTTGGGTCATTTAGAATTGATTTTGGCGACTTTGATTTTTTGAGAATTTTTGAAGGTTACCCCCTTCACATTTTTGCGATTTTGGGTCGACCCATTTTTTGACCAAAACAATTTTTAAACTGCTTCTTTCGACCCAAAATTATCCTAGAACATCTTTAGGCGCCATGTACAACCTCACTCTTAACATATCAGACATATTACTCTTTGCAAAGATCAACGATTCAGTTTGAATCATAATTAACCTAATTACATGAATAAATATAAAACAACCCCTTGCGCATTATATTTATACAAGAGATTATACAATGTTTTACATCATCTTAATATGATAATATCCATTGAGAATAATACTTTAATTATTAATCATTTCCACCGGTGTTTCGTCAATCGAAAAGCTTCCGACGAGCGTGTACTCATATAATATTATTACGACATTAAATCGCCGTTTAACGAGGATTTCGTAATCGACAAATAAAAACACTCGTTTGCAACTTCCATTAAGCGCACCTGTTAAATACTACATCGAACAGTGCTCGCTTAATCCTCGCGCTATTCGCTTCGGCCCTCCATTTTGTTCTCGGGCATTTAAGAATTATTAAGAAATTAATTAACACCGGTGTTCACAGTCGGTTATTAATCGAGGAATCATTTTCTATTCTTATCCGAACACCGCGATTTATTAAGAATTATTAAAATATCGATTAACCCGGGTATTCATAAATGGTTATTATATTATAATAATTATTATATTATTATATTATAATCATAAATTAACCTGCGAAATTATTTCTTATTTCTTACGTGAATAACTGGAATTTTAATTAAATGTCTTGGATTAGTGAAACAAAGTAGAGATTGGTGTCAGTGAGTGCAGTCTGTGACCAGAATGCATTGTTGCATTTCAATTTGTATAATATTCGTGACAATCGTCACGATAACATTTGCTAGTAATGTTGAAGTTCATAATGGCGGAGATATAATAATCGCTGATGATGAAAGGTAATTAATGTTTTATGTTGTATTAGCGTAGAAAATAAATCGGAAAAGAATAAATGAAATGAAAAGTGACGATCGGAAATTGATTTTAAATATTGCACCTTAATATATCGTTCTGTTATTAATATTCAATCATATGAATTGAAATTTATATTATTACTAATATGTTTATGGATTCTTATATTTCTTAATTTTCTTATATTTGAAGGTTCTGATATTTCTTATTTTTCTTATATTTGAAGGTTCTTATATTTCTTATTTTTCTTATATTTGACGATTCTTATATTTCTTATTTTTCTTATATTTGAAGGTTCTTATATTTCTTATTTTTCTTATATTTGACGATTCTTATATTTCTTATTTTTCTTATATTTGAAGATTCTGATATTTCTTATTTTTCTTATATTTGGCGATTCTGATATTTCTTATTTTTCTTATATTTCTTATTTTTCTTATATTTGAAGATTCTGATATTTCTTATTTTTCTTATATTTGATGATTCTTATATTTCTTATTTTTCTTACATTTAAAGATTCTTATATTCCTTATTTCATAGAAATGTACATAATTACTATGTTCACAAACCAACTATTCATTTAATTACCGCAAAGATGGTATACTTTGAGAAATACAAAATAAATATTGAACTTGTTATAAATAGATCCAGAAATAAAGGCGACACATTTCGTGGGCACACGGAATGTGTAAGCGCCATTTATATTTATAAGAGATATTTTAAAACGTTCACCTTGAAAGATGTCTCCGAGACGTAATGCGCGATCCGGTTTTCCCTCATAAATTTCCGTTATCCACCGACATTTATCTAGCTTCCTAGGAAACTGCATCGGAAGATTCGAGCGATTTTTCAAAATGAAATTCACCCTGGACGAATTCCGGATTAAGTTCGAATCTGCTGGATTGCAAATGCAACAAAAGTATGTTAGTCGCTCGAGGCCGGTGAAATTGTTTGCGTCAGCATTCTATATTTTATTCGAACATTCCGAATCAATTACTACTTCGGCAAGTTAAGATTTGTGTATCGATATCGGGAACTTAATTAACCCGCTACAGTTCCATGGAACTTTAAAGTCACACACTTGTTTATCCGTTTCTTTTGTTTCATTTCATTGTTTCGTTGTAATAATAATTAAAAAGTACGCACAATCATCACCTTTTTCGATGCGGTTAAGTAATAATTTCGTTACCATCTGAAGATATACGATTTCCTTTTAGAGATGAAAAAATTAGACTAGAGAGTCCAGCACAACACGATTTTTATAACGCGACCTTTCTCTGGAACCTAACCCCCGCGTTATACGAGGATTACCTGTATTCGCTAATTACTCAATTTATATTTTAATATATAGGGAAAAGTATAATATAGGAAATCAAATATATGAATTTATAAATTTAACAAATTAAGGAATAGGAATTTAATGAAATATTAATAGAATATGTTTTATATTCGTAGATCTCCGGATTTATTAGATGCAACATCGATCGAAAGCGATACGAAATTAAAAACAGGACATTCGAGAAGGAGGAATCTACTGCTACTGATGCCGGTACCGGAAGAAGACACGGGGGCCGGAAGTGACGAGGCGGACGAAACAACTCGCAGAAGTCAGAAGACAAAACGTTGCAAATCGCCTCTCCGCAAAGTCCGTGTCTCTCTTCCAATAAATAAAGACGAGTTAGGAAAAATAACTCAAGAATTCTACGACGAGGAAAGGATTAAAAAATACATTAAAGATTTGGGGCCCAACGTGCGAATCCTTCCACTTAAAACTACCAGAAATATCCTGAGAAGCATCCACGAATCGCAGACACCGGAAGAGGAAGATGATGAACAACTCAACGACAAAGTTGCTCTTTTAAATGCCGTCAGGGAACAACTGAAATCAAAGAATTATGAATCGCTTAATAAAAAGTCACAGAAAAGGTCGAATAAGAACGACGTCAAATACGTTTGCTATTGCGAAGAAGAAAAAAGCAATCCTCTCGAAGCGAGGTTAGGTTCGTCTCGAACTAATAATTTCAAGCAAGAAAATCCTCCGCGCAGAGACAAAGTAGTCAAAAACAATAATCCCAAGAAATTAATTCCGTACGAGGAACCACTTAGAAGGCCAATTTATTTAAACAATCCTAATCACCGATATATCCCGCGGCATTATCCACTTCCTTATCCAAGGATTCATAATGATCCATATAATTATCCGCATAATTATAAACCAGGAAGAGACGGACCAACTTTGCAGCAATCTCGGAAGAATATTCAAGACTTTCCTTATCTGCGTCATTTTTATCATTTGCCACCGGAACTCGCCATGATTCCTGACGACGTGGATGACGAAGAGGAACCTGTTAAAATTAATATACCTTTTAATGCCGATAATGATCCATCGAAATATTTTACTGGAATTCATTCACCGGGTGACAAAGAGTTTGATGATGATCCGCTTTCATCAAATGATGAAGAAAATGGCGTGGTTGGTGCTCCGCAGGTAAATGAAAATGTTGCAAATGAAGAAAATAACGTTGTTGGCGCAGCGCAAGAAGAAGAAGAAGATGATGACGGATTACGGACTTCCATTTTGTATTCCAACGACTTCGAAACCACAACGGAAGTTCCTTCTTGGGCCATAAAGAATACAAGGCCTTTCGGAGAAACATCGAAGGATATCGAAGAGTGTATAAGATTGTATGGTAAAGAATTCTGTGTGATTTCTGGGACTTCTTCGGGGCCCGTTGACCTGAAGGACGATGCAGAGGAGGATAATTATCGCGTTCATTCCGTGAGACACAGTAAAGAAGATGAAGATGAAGATGAAGAGGAGGTGGTTCATGAAGACCCGAATTATGTCTCGCACGATGCACCTGTTTATTATAATCCAGATGAAAATGATCATTTAATTTCTACTAATGAGCAATATGAAAATCCATTAATTAATCAACATGGAATAACATCGATGGAAGACGACGAAGAAGAAAACAAAGGCGAAGAGGTAGACGAAGATCACAACGGTTACGAAATCTCACAGGATGCACCTGTTTATGTCGATAATAAAGATTCTACGAATCAAGTTCCTGTTTTATTACATAAAAGTAACGAGGAAGATATAATTGGCAAACCAATCACGGATCTGGGAAGCCATCTTCCGGATACTTCGGAAGTAATGGAAAATAAACCTTTCGATTCTTCTGATATAAAGGAAGTAACGAACGCTTACTTCACTTCGAAGGCTTACGACAATGAAACCAATCAAAGGAATCCATATTTGCTGAACAGTGGACCTTCGAGTTTCGACGAATTTTACATCACCAGTCCTGGTCCTGCGGAAGTTGACAAGGAAGTTGAAGACGATGTTAAAATTGGAGACCCATTACTTCCCGAGGAAAATGAATCCGAAGTAATTATGAATGGTAACGAAGATGAAGTTAATCGGCAGAATGATGTACCGCGTGTAGAAGACGATGAAGAAATTAATCGGGAAGTTGATGGGGAAGTTGATGAGGAAGTTGAAGAAGAGGATGAAGAATCAATGCCAGGGAAAGAAACGGATGTTTCGGCGCAGGATTCAAACTTGGAACATCATATTTCAGGAAAAGGCGAAGCAAAGGAAATTGAAGATATATTTAGAAATGGCGATGTAAATCAGGACGAAGATGGCGGTACAAGTTCGGAGGACGCAAGTCAAGATGAAGTAGGGGACGAAGAGATTTCTGAAAATGATGACTCTCCAGTTTTGGGATCAGGATTTCCGTCATCGGATGTTGATGATGATGATGAAGATTCTATAAACGAACCGATTCTAGATAACATAAATGTTGATGACACTGGAACAATTAATGATGATCTCGGAAGTCAGTTCATCACGGAAGATCAAGAAGTTGATGATGAAGATGAAGACTTAGGAAATTGTGAACCCGTAGAAGATGAACGTCCAGCACCGAATTCTTCAAACGAAGACGAAGATTTCGTAGGAAACCCAGAAGAAGTAGTAGATTCTAACGAAGTCATAAATGAAGAACCAGAAAACGAGTCCAATTATGAAACCCAAACTGATTCTTCTTCCGAATCCAGTATGAAATCAGACCCAAATTTGAGTCCACCACAGAACCTAACCCCACTCGAAACTGATAAAACTGCAGAAATCGATCAGGCGATTAAAGAAAAATTACCATTTTGCGACAATACGTTGCTTCAAAATACCATAAAAGCGGTAATTAATAATTTCGCAAAATCCAATTCACTGCCAGCGGACCAAAAGCTGGATTCCGATATAGTTGGTGACACTGGTCAATCTTTGTTACCGGAAATTCAAAATATTCCGAATTTAGGTGGCGTCTTATCAGTGCCACAAATAGAGCACACAATTATGCAGAAAGTCAAAGATACCTTATCAAAAATCACAGGTGTCTCACCGGATGTGATGCGAAATAATTGGGCCACCGATGCGATTAGAAATAGTTTGCAACATATGACAGCAGCGGTGCCAGTTCCGGAAGAAAGACTTCCGCCAATGACAGTGAAGGAGCGCCAGTTCACAAATGGAAAGTGGTCTACCAACTTAATAACGTTGTCACCTGATCCCGAAGAGCCGGAAGCGGAAGAACCGCGAACTACTGGCGGTGATTTGAATAATTATATTTCTAATATTCTTCGTCATCCAAATGTGGGCTTGCAAGCTGCAAGGCATCCTGCGGTGCAAAATATGGTCGTTCAAAGTGTCAGACATAATTACCAACCTAAAAATGACGAGTCGTTCGATGACTCGATGGCAGAAGGAGTTTTTGGTAACGTCGTAGGAGAAATGGAACAAGGCACGAGTAATGATTATTCTAATGACGGTGAAAATGATGAGGCGAATTTGGGAATTGTGCGCGAAGTGGAAGACAATGATGGCGGATCATCAATTAAACCAACAACTGATGATGAAACTAATAATAATTATAATACTTTTTCCGAAGAGTCTATTTTGTCGGCAACAAATGCAGATGTAACTCAGGTTGAACATGAACGTGTTACGGAATACGTGAATGATAAGTTTGATGAAACTTCGAGAAATACGGAAGAATATTATGAACAACATACAGATATTCCTATTTTGGGGACGACATTAGAATCATCGACGTTGGAAGAAGAAGAAGAAGAAGAAGATGAAGACATTGTTGGAAGTATCAAAGGAGACAAACTGGATAAAGATCCCCGAAACGCGGGAAAGTTTAAAAACCCGTATCAAAAAGCAGTATCACTGGGAAACAAATTGAAAGATGGAAAAATGTCCGTTCCACCGGAAATAACTTCCGTGCTGGGAGCCAATAAAGATCCAATATTAAAAAATACTTCTAAAACATTAGATATAAATAAAGCAAGTAAAACGAATTCTTATGTTACTTCCACTGTAAGAAATACAAACAAACAAACGTCTTCGTCAGCTATGGAATCGGGAACTAGAAGCATAGATCCGGAAGTGACGTCACCGAAGCAGGTTGAAGAGGCGCTCGTCGGAAGTCCGTTAAAAAATTCAAAACCCGAACCGAATCCTAGGAATCAAGGAACTTTATCGACACGTGATAAGAATAATATCTCCACGACTCACCGATACTCCAAAATTCACGAAATTACCACGGAAGTTCAGAGAAAGATCACGAAAAAGACGAAGTATTACCAACACACGAAAAATGACGACGATGATGTCGATAATGAAGATTTTACGACAAGTTTCAACTCAGATGAAAATCAGTTTACAAGCACGGAAGCCATCTTAGGGGCAGCTCGAGGGGAAACCGGAAGCAGGGGATCATCGGAAGATACTTCACCGGAAAGCGACTATACTTATTTAGGCAAAATATCAAAGGAAAATGGCAAGAATAATCGCAAAGATCTCGTGGGTTCAGATTTATTTTATATCGGCGATGGCGTGAAGTTGCCGTTAGAAATTAGGAGATTAAAAGATGGCACCTTTGCTTTATCTTTGTCGAGAAAAGTCTGCGAGCATATTTTGAATCGCGAATGTCCTTGCTGCGTTCCTTTGAAGGGCAATGTCGTTCGTTCTCCAAGAAAAAATACGAATTACGATAAAAAGGAAATAAAAGGTTCCGACGAAGTAATTAATGCGCAGAGAAAAAAATTGCGAACGAATTCGAGGCAAATTAAAAGAACGTCGAGGAAGCAAAGATCGTCGTCAAACGAGTTCAATGAATTCGAGGAATCTGACTCGTTCGAAAAAGTAGTGGAAAGTATTTCGATGCCTGTGGAAAAGTTTGCGGAAAAATATAACTTGACTTTGAATTTGGAGACTGTACAAACACCGTGGAACATGGAGGCGAAACTTTCTGACAAAATAAATTGCGAGTCTGGGACTAATTGCAACTCGAATTCGTTAAAGAATTTATTATCTGTTCATGATATTCCCGATGTTGAAGACTCGAAACTAAAATCGCGAGAAAATAATCCGATTTTTAATAGAATGAAATTTGTTAAGGATAAACAAAATTCGCAGTTGTATAGATATCAACGCAACGTAAATGATACAACTCGGAAAAGAGTAGAAATCTTAGAAAGCATGTTGATTTGGTTGAAGGGACTTATGTTGGGCGTTAATAACGCAGTTTCGAAAAGTAGATAATCGTACTTTTGATAACACGTATTTTCTACTGCCTTTTTTACATTCGTCCTTTATATACTTTGTATTAATTTTATTTGCTAATCGTCTGTTTTATTCAATTTGGTTTCATTTGTAGAACATATGTGTACGTTCACGAACTTCGTCCAAATAAAATAAACCTGAATTATTTGTCAACTTCTTCCTATCCACAACGTTTAAATTACAACAATTTAGTAATAATACTAACCATATGTAGTTCGGGGAACTTGTTTCGATAATAATTTAATAATTTAATAATTTATATATTGCGTATATTAATATTGTACTACATTTTTTCTAATTCGCGTGGAACCGGAAGTTATGTTCACCGAAGAGCGATGTAAGAGATAATATAACTGTTGTGTACGTTGAATATACTTGTTTCTTTCGTATCAGCCAATTGTCCGAATATAATTTTAATCTTATCGCTATATTTTCCGTGTCTTTAACTAAACGTGGATTGATGATTCACCTTCAACAATGACGTAATTCGTGGAGTTAGGTAGGATTGTTCCAACTCGAGATCGATGAAAAAGATGGTTTGGTTATGTTGAGCAGGTGTGAAGGGCGAATAGGCGTACTGTTTTTGACGTTTCTGTCAACACAACAGAGAACATGGGCTTATTTGGCAAATCCCAGGAAAAGAATCCAAAGGAAATGGTCAGCAGAATAAAAGAAGTCGCCTAATTATTTACTACTTAGATGAAATATTATTTCAGGTGCAAGAATGGACACATAAACTGAGGAAGGAGGGTTATCAATTAGACAGACAAGTCAGAGGTGAGTTAGTCAACGATATTCTAAGCTAGAAGATAAGAACTCGACGATGACACGTCCACCATATTCAGCGATACAACGAGAGGAGGAAAAAGTGAAGAGGTCTCTAAAAGAAGCAGCCAAAAAGGGAGACAAGGATGTCTGCAAAATTCTTGCTAAGGAAATCATACGAGCGCGAAAAACGTATAGCAAGCTTTATACATCGAAAGCACACATGAACTCAGTCTCCTTACAAATGAAAAATCAATTAGCAACCATCAGGGTAGCTGGTTCCCTTTCTAAGTCGACCGAAGTCATGCAAGCAATGCAGTCCTTAGTAAGAGTACCAGAAGTCGCTGCGACTATGAGAGAATTATCCAAAGAAATGATGAAAGCTGGTATCATCGAGGAGATGCTAGATGAAACAATGGATTCGATAGAGGATTCCGAGGATGTAGAGGATGAAGCTGACGAGGAAGTCGACAAAGTAATCTACGTTATCATCACAGAAAACAGAATTTATATTCGTGGTGCTTCACACAGAATGCTTTACAGATATTATGGGAGGTTACTGCTGGACAGTTGGGTACCGCACCTGCAGTTGTTACAGAAACACCAGGTGCGATCGGAGCATCTACTTCCGCGGAGGAGGAGGTCGAGGAAGCAGATGACAAGGAACTGGAGGAGATGAAAATGAGGCTACAAAGTCTCCGTAGCTAGGTTGCAATGTGTAAATAATTTATTCACATTGACTTTCACTATTAAAACACAGCTCCCACTTTGCAGATCAGACATAGGTCTATGCAAGAAATTTGGCAAAAAAGCAAAGGAACAGCAATTCCATAACACTTTACAATAAATAATATTAACACTTTGCTTTCGTACAGGATAACCAGAAAAAGTTGGGGACATTTAGAAAAAATAAAATCAGATTTCTTCTCGGCATTTTTATAACGATGTTATATAATCTTCGAGTATTTCGCTGTGTATATTATGGCTTGACTTTGTTGTCTTTGAAACATATATACACGAAGAAGCAGGCTTCTTAATTATATTAACTTAAACATTTATTTACAGTAACGAGTTTGGCTGCAACTTCGTTGCAATAAAAAGAAACAAAGGCAGCAACTGCAATTATTAAGTTCTGTTGATATTTATCGCACGATTTATGACTGAATATATTTTATGCCAACTTGTATTACTACTTTTTCAATTCTCAACATCGTGATATACAATAATCGTTCGACACACTCGCGGTTTAGATTAAAAATATAGTTGCAACGTTCTCGACGCCTGCATAAACATTTCTCAGGTGTACGAAGACTATAAACAATTTGTAAATATTTTAGTGTACGCCGGCTTTGTAGGACGAAATGAAAAATTTCAATGATTCATATTTCGATATCGTGTGCATTTTTCTAAAGCTTCCCGGCCATTGCAACTTCATGAATTACAAACGTTTACGATTACTTCAGTCTTACGGATATATTCAATTCTCTTAGTTCCTTACTTCACATAGTTTTTAATGTCACATTAACTAGCAACGAATAATTTCGTAATATTTAAAATTATGCAATCGTTCTCGGATATGAAATGTTTGGAACACCATCTTGGTTTATTGTGTCGATGTACCGAGTATCAAAATATAGCAGATCAATTTACGGCATACAACATCGGTACTCAACATAATTTTTTACCAAAAATAGAAATTGGTAAGCCAAATCAAAAATATAAGATTGATTAGAACGTTGCAATAAAGCAATTTTGCAGAACCATTTGCATCTGCACAAGTTTCCTGGGTGAACAGCAGGATGAAAATAGATCGCGACATTTCAAGCCCGATAATTCATTATCGAAAAATAACGACGGAAGATATTAATATTAACAGTATTGATAAGATATGGATGCCAGTAATACCAGATCTAACATCATTAAAATATATAAAAAGCGTCAGATTTCCATAAAAGCTTGTATTATTTGAATTAAGTTGAACGAATACAATAAACGCGAAACTTGCAGGTATATTGAAAAGATTTTGGGTTGAAATATTCCTTAAATAAAATGATCACACTAAAAATGAATGAAACCTTTTTATCTTATATTTCAATATCTTCCCCGAAACGTATCTATACAATAAACAATTTTTACACTTCCCTTAATTGCAACATAATTATAATTACGTGCATATTCCTACACGCATATGTATAGCAAAATATAAATACATATTTATACGCGTGAACGTACTCTCATCGTTACTGGCTCTGAGTGCGCATATTAAAATCATATATCTTTCGATTAAAAACCATTGGCAATATACAATGTAACGAGTACCAGAAATAACTCAAGTGGTACAGTTACAAGAATTCACTAACAAATATTGATTTGTACTCTACGTAAATTTTCCGCCGCCCTTCGACCACAATTATCATCATTATTATCTGCTCAATCATCACGTTTTTATAAATATATAATAAAAATAATGTATCTTAACTAGTGATGTTCGACGAGTATATACCTGGTCGATTTTAATGTACAAATAGTCCTGTGTGTATCCGCATATGTGTATAACTTTATCAGGTTTATTGTTGCCTCGTATATTATGCATGAAAAATGTTACTCTACTTGCGTGTACCACGGAAAACTTTACAAACGATCAATTACCATATTGACAATTGAAAGTTTAATCTGTGCTCGGGCTTTTTTAGGAAGTCTGTGCATGTGCGGCGCGATGTTCCGCAAGAAGTTTTTAACTTCGTTTCTAATTGGTATACTCGATCTACGGAGTGTACCAGAGACTCGTTTACGTCTTAATGGCTTTTGTTCTCTCGTAGACAAGGTTTGAACATCCTCGAAATCATCGTAATAATTCTCTTCTTTTATGTGTACAGCTTCCTCATCCAATACTTCTATGCTATGAGGTAAATCATTATCTTCATGCATCTCGAGATCTTCGGAATTAATTCTCTGCACAGAATCATCGGAAGGAATGGATAAAAATTCAACTAAATTCTTATGTTCGTCTTCCTTTAATGGTTTCATTACCGGTAAAGTTACGGTTTCACCGTTCTTCATCCATACTTGTTGCCTGATATCAATTTCATTGGATGTTGTAGCCATTTGTTCGATCCTCATTTTATGCTGTTTTTTATTCGATTTCACCGGCTTTTGTAACTCTTGTTCCGGGAGATTGATTTTAATTAATAAACCTGGAGGAATGCTTGATAGGCTGTGAACTGGAATAGGTGCTCCTAAGTTTGATATGTCTCCAGGAAATGGTAGTATGACTTTTTTAATATTCCCTTGAATATTGTTTGTAAGACTCGGGGAAATATTGTTCGCTAATGTAATCGGTTGATACTGATCAGCGAATTGTATTTTCCAATTAGGAGTCGGAGGGAGCGGTAATTTACGGACCATACGGTTTTCTATATTATTGGGATCGGGTTTGGGAATGTTGATTAATGTCGGTCTTTTAGATTTACCACGTTTCTTGGCGAGAGGTGTAGGCTTATTATCTACCTTTGGTTTTTTACTAGATACTAGCGGTCTCGATAATCCATGCTTTCTGATACCTTTATTGGTATTCGTACAATTGGTTTCTTCTATAATATCTTGTTCATCCTCGATTTGTTGAGATGGGGTGATAGTATTTACTTCCGAGATATCTTTTATAGTTGGCACAGCGTCGCAAGGTCCAACCTTATGAAAATTCTGACCAGTTTGAAAATGTTTCGAACAAAGTACAAGCTTCCTGATTTGATTCGGAGACATTTTTAGCAAGTCCTCTCTACCCAGAAATTGACACCACCTCAAACATCTTCCGATTTCATAAGCAGGAAATGGATGAAACTTGTATTTCTCTATTTTATTCCTAGGATCAGATCTTGATCTGCCACATGCTGCGCACGCTTGGCTTTCTAAGACTGCTGTTGGCAGTGGTTCCAATTTTTTGGGTTTCTCCGATAAGACATAAGGTTTAGGGTCCGTTACAAATTGTATGATATATTCGGATTCATCCAATTGATCTGGGTTTCTAATATTTGGAACAGCATTATCTACCAATCTACTCTTATAAGCAGGCATAAATTGCGAATGATCAAAGTGCTTGGAACAAATGTAACAGAATAGTATCTCCTTTCGTGTCAATCTATAATAAGAATCTACCCCAACAAAATCCAACCATTTCAGGCACCGGAATTCCTCTCCAGGAAAATGATGAAAAGTAGCACCATCGTAGTCTAAACCAGGTGGATCTCGTCGAGATCGACCACACAAAACGCAAGTTATGTTATATAAACTTTGTTTGGGGTCATAAATTGTTGGTACCGCGGTACAATTTAATCGATCGAGATATTCGTTAAGAAAATCCTTTTGCTCGAAGTGCTTGGAGCATACCATTCGTTGCAAAAGTTGCTTCTTCGTAAGTTTATACAAATCTTCCCGACAACAGAACTCCAGCCACTTCCTGCACCTGTCTTCGTCGTTAACCGGGAATCCGAAGAACATGTATTCTTCTTCCCGATTGTTAGGATTCATACGAGAACGACCACAAACCACACACGGATGTGGCATTTTATTCGAATCTTTTTAAAGTCTTTGCACTTCATCAAATAAACAGTTCCATTTTTCCTTACAATATACTACACCTGAGGTTAATCTCAATGTCGTACAAGAGATTGCATTACTTTCTTATACGACATATTTTCTCATTATACAAGATTCAAATAATCTTCTCGTGAACATTTTTTCCACGGTATGATATTAAAATGTTTAAGCAATGAAATTCAATGAAGAAATTGAAAAGTTTCTTCATCTCCCTTGGTCCCCCAGAAATCAAAGCATTCAACGGTTTACGTGAAACGCAATATTATCGATGATTCTCGGAGTCCGAGAAGTCTAATCGAACTTTTTATATCTTTTAAAAGACAAATAAAAAATATTGTTTATTACACTTGTTGCTCTTTGCTCATGATTCACAGCAGGTTATGTTGCCTTCAAAAGCGTCTTTTACCTAACCTTTTTTAGAGACGTTTTGCTCCCTGCTGATCCCTATCTTGGCAATAAATTAAGGCTAACCTAGAGTTGTTATTGTCAAACATTAAACATACTTCTTGCTGTCAAAACATTGGCCGATTACAGTAGGAAAAAGATATTAACAATGGCCGAGAATTTGAACAATCCATATGACATTAATGGTCAACACTTTAATCCTGATATGTACTTTCAAAAATTATTAAAAGTAAGTCTCCTGATTAATAAAAACGATACGTTATTCTTTTATATTCAAATTATATTTACAATTCCGCACCAAAAAAATATTCCCCCCAGGAATGTACCTTGAAGCAGATAATGGATCATGAAGCAGAAATAATACAAAATACTCAGGTCTTACACTCAGATATGCAAACTTTAGTGTATGAAAACTATAATAAATTTATATCTGCCACTGATACTATCAGAAAGGTAATTTAGGTATCTTATCAATGTGTCTGATCTGATAAGGTATGACTTTTCTTGTTTACTTGCTTTGTAGATGAAGACTGATTTTAAAGAAATGGAAGAAAGTATGGATTTACTGGCTAAAAATATGGATAGTATTACCTCATTCTCAGAACAGATTTCTTCAACATTGCAAGGCACCAGACAGCAAATTGCCAAACTATCTTCGGTTCATGCACTCTTGAGGAAACTGCAATTTTTGTTTAAGTTGCCTGGCAATCTAAAAGATAGAATGAATGAAGAAAATTATACACAGGTATACGTCGTTTAAACCTAATCAATTATTTCGAAAAAAATAGAATAACTTCCTTAAAAAATATTGTATGCGTTTGGACCGAAACTGGATTGTGTATATTGTCTTAGGCAGTGCAAGATTATATTCATGCACAGCGGGTATTGAATCAATATGGCAATATGCCTTCGTTCCAAGGGATACAGAAAGATTGCGAAGAGATATTAGAAGAACTTAAGTCAAGACTCAGAGCACAGTTCCATAAAAGAGACGCAACGACTAAATCCTTAGCCGAAAATGTTGATCTATTATTGCAATTGAAAGAACCGGCCGATTCTTTATGTGCTGAATTTTTACTGCACGCGGAAGGCAGATTATCGGAGCAATTAGATACCCTAAAAGACATGTGCGAAAATGATATAATAGAATTTGTGGATACAGCCAGTTCTGGATTTCTCAGTGACTTGTGCCTAATTGTTGCATCGTACAATGATATGTTTATAAATAGACCGACTCTAGACGATACTGAATTCTCCGACGATTTTGATACAAAGGCACTCGCTCGCGTGAATAATTTCATTATGATGAATATGAAAAAATACTTTGATTTGATCGGGAAAAGAGTCGAGGATGTTGCCGATACAGCGATATTAGTAAGAGCTCTCGATCGGTTTCACAGAAGACTTCAGGCAATGAATATGCTCTGTAAAGACACCGATTTTGCGAGGTAAAAAAATCGCGATTGAAGAAACATTAAACGGACATCACGATATATAATAATAACAATTTTTTTTATATAGAACGGGGACAGATATTGTTATAAACGCGGGTAGAAAACAATGTCGCAATCATTTACATAGTCTGAAACAACATTTAAGCGAAGCGCTAGTAAAAGTACGACAAACATTAGCAACCAAAGTCACCCAGGATGGTGATGGAGGTTTAGCGGAACTCCAGGCATCGCTTATCATGCCGACTATCGAGAAAGTTAAAGGAATTTTGCAAGATTTACTGGTTCGTTTTTCATCCCGATCTTATCTACTAAGTTCATATCCAGCTTCCACTGAAATATATAAATTAATTCTTTTCCACAGGTATTTTTGCAACCAGATTTATCGTTTAGTTTAAAAACCCAATTTTTACAAAGCTTTTGCGTAGACGAAGTAAGGGAGGGATTAGTTGTCGGATTTTTACATCACTTAACGGCAACCGCAAGCGGCTTTTGCACGGGTTCCGATGTTCCAAAATTTCCACCCACACTTCTACTTTTATTAAGCAAAATGTGTATCGAATATAAAGAAACTAATGTCAGATACTTGGTAAGATAATCGAAGATCACTAAATCATCGTGAATCAATCATATATCCAATAACATAGCTTATTCTTTCCAGCTTACAACGACCGACGATTTATTCAATATCGATCAACATACGTCGTCCGAAAATATTATTACTCCCGATTCCGAAATATCCGAGAATTTCCAAGACGCGGCTCAGAATTTATTAAACCATTACGTTCGTATTCAAGGTTTAGCAGTATCGCAAATGTTACGAAAATCCGTGGAAACCCGTGATTGGTTGCATACTATAGAACCAAGAACTGTTAGAGCTGTAATGAAAAGAGTCGTGGAAGATATAACCGCGATTGACGTTCAAGTTGCCGCTTTATACGATGATTCAGACGGACAAGTTGATAGAAGTAGTGATAGTAGTCGAAAAACACATAGGTAATAAAACTGCCATTACCATTATTCTAATATTTTCATTGTAGAATAACGATCATATACTTAAGTGATGACGTTAATACCGGGTTTATTGCAGCGTTAGCGTATCCCGACATCACTACCGGTCCAATTGGTCGTCGTATACTCCAAGTCACCTAGATTCTTCTTTAGTAACGAATATTCATAAGTTATTTTCGGAACGCATTGAAATATTCTCCTCGGTTGAATTCAACAAAGCATCCATTCTAACAGGGATCATCAAGATAAGTTTAAAGGTAAAAAAAAAGAGAATACTTTTAGCAGGAAGAGTACAGTAATGGATACAGGTGCTGGTGAGCAGTAACAATGATAAAATAGCACAGCCATTATCCACTTTGCATCAGGAGGAACCTTGTTCTCCCGCGAGCTCTCTGTGCCACGCTACGCAACATGTTTCGCGTATTTAATTCAACACTCAATCTTCTCCTCATCAGATTAACTACATTCATTTCTACTTCTATTTCAGACCTTCTTAGAATGCGTGAGATTGCGGACGTTCAGTAAATACGGATTGCAGCAAATACAAGTCGACACTCATTATCTGCAACTTTATTTGTGGAGATTTGTTGCGAACGAGAAGTAAGTGACCGTCGTCATTGTCATCGTCGGACGTTATTCGTTCAGATTACGCAATGAGTTAGCCAAAAAGTTCATGCATTTTTTAACATATGAATCGAAATCGATTTTTATGTAATTTTGTACAACTTTTCAATTTTCTTCATTCAATAATGTATTACTCGTTTTTGGCTCATAACATTTTCCTATCGTTCGGATATGTTCATAATTTCATGCTCATAAAAATCCTTCCATCTCTCCGCAAGAAACCCATGCAAACCGCACGTACTTTCTGACCAATCCGATAATTCAATTTCATTCCTGATTCTTTTCAGTGTCGTCCATTTTTTGTTGGACGAAATTCTCGGAAGCGCTGTGCATAGATGTTTGGAATCAGTTCTGATGGAACCAAGCGTCGTTGACATTATCTGCGAAAGAGGATAAATATCGCGCACTATCGGCTTTGGGTATTTTTCATGTCTCACGAGATGACTCATGACAGTCTTTCGAACTATGAATACCATAATGTATTATATATGAATATTAAGGAATATTAATAGTACTACTTGACCCACTTGTAAAGACAGATTGATCCTTACCTGGGAATCTCCGTTATTATAATAATTTATTGTCTAAGCTAATTTATAATACCTGTATATTTATATCGCGTGGAGTAATTTGTTGGTAGCCACATTCCGGAAATAAATTTGTTATAATGAATGTTTTTTTTCACAGTCAATTATAGGCGAGATAAAAGAATATTCTCCTGAGGCCGACTTATCTCTTCTTTCATTCATTTCGTTGGATCGCCCACACAGATCGAACAGTGCAGGACTTGACCGTAGTGTCAGAGTACTACAATTTAAGTATCGCGATGTATGACATACTTTTTTCTCTTTCTTCCTCTATGCTCTTTATTCTCTTGATCTTTTCTCTCTTCTCCTCACTCATCCGGGATAAAATAAACCCATCAAAGCCTCGGTAAGCTATAAGAAGCAGGGTCAAATGATTCTAATAAGTCTTAATTCTCTACTACATTCTGCACTTTCGAACTTTATTATCGTGTAAATTTCAATTATTTCCCTCTCCCTCCCTTCTACGTATAAATAGTTTCAATATCATTTCCCGATAATCGGTACGCGATTGTTAGAGGATAATATAAAAGAAACTACTCTCGCGGTAAAAGCGCGACACAATTAATCAAGGTATTTAATTTAATTTTAATTTAATCTATTAACGCGATATAATTAGTTTTACAAAGAATAGTGGCGCAGTTCATGCCGTAATAAAATGACACCATGTATAATAAAAAAAATAAGAACGATAAAAACATGTAACTAATAACAATTTCACACAGTTAGCTCAATAAATAAGATTAGTAACCAAATAAAAATAGAACTACCAAAGCAGTCAAAATGGCGGGTTCACGGAATATAATAAAAATGTTTCAATTCACACGTTTCATTTCTTGAGATTTTTCACGGTTCACGTTGTACAATGGACACAAATCAAGCGATTAATTTAATTTTAATTGTTCCATCCATTCTCTTTTAAGGACGCACACATAAATAGACAAATATATGTAGCTAAATATATCGCCGGTAGTTCTAGTGTTGGAACAATATTTTATAATAATACAATTTCTGATGGAGTATTTTTATCGTTACCTTATTTGCCCGATTATAGTGTTATACAGGACGCATACAAATATGCAAAGAATAAATAGGACAAGAGTTTATATGGGGTTCTACCGTACCCCCTTGGCAGTGGCTCGAGTTAATTCGAACTTCCTCTCGTTGGATGAGATTCATTCTCCGAGTATCCGGCGTAGGCCTACGCACCGCATTCTACCCAATTTAATAAACTCTTCTAAATTACTCAACCAGCCAGCCATTCCCTGGTTCAATCATGAATTTCCCTGGAAATCCAAGAAAAATTCGTTAAATCCAACTACGAACTGATATCATTATATAGGGGTACCCATAACTAGTCGGTTTTTCTTCAAATTGAATAAACAGCGTCAACATTTTCGTAGATGTAATTTGTTATTACATAACCTAGATACTCATTCAACTTATACATTAGGGAATTCAGTCTCCCAGAGAGATGGAAGATTATCAATAAATGTTAAATGAAATAGAATTTTGTATAAGTAACAAAAACGACGTTATTTATGGGTACCTCTAATAAACATCTTAATTAACACTAGAACTATGGATAATATATTCAGTTATATTTATATATTCACGTATACGTCCGTAAAAATAAGAATGGATGGTAAAAACGAATTGAGCCGTTTATTTTGAAATGGCCTAAATCCTTTTTTTAAAATCAGGTTAACGTTTATAATAGTTACACAAAGTTACTTTGTAACGTTTTAAACGTTAACTTGATAACTTGATTATTGTGAAAAATTGACTCTTAGGCCACTTTCAATATAAACGACCTAATTAATCGAGTTAATTACGTTCATTATGCAACGTGAGCCGCAAAGAATCTCAAAAATTGGAACTTTATGAAATCGAACGTTTTCATGAAATTTCGTAGATCCGTCATTTTTACGGCTTCCGTCAACCATTTTCTATCAGATATATATTATACATCATTCGATAGCTTTTGTTTTATTCTTTCATGTGATTCTTAAGTAATAACAGAAAATACATTGTAGCTTAATTTGTATGAAATATTTGAAACAAACAGAATTTTTCATATTCGACAAAACCGCGCCAATTTATGGAACATAAACATATTACAATTTCGGTCATTGAATACATTCACTGTAAATAATCATAAATAATCATAAATAATTATATAACAAATGATATATCATCTTAATCCTCTACAGTCCAATTTATTGTCGTCTATAAAAGAAAATCGTGTAACGTAAATCTAGTTAAACGCGATTCTAACGAAGTTACATTACGTAAAAATAGTAACGAAATTATTACTTAAATGCCCCGAAAAAGTCATTCGTTGCGCGTACTTTTATAATTATTATTATAACGAAAAATCAAATGAAATTGAAGGTACGGATGGACGAGTATGTGAGTTGAAAGTTACATAGAGCTGTAGAGGGTTAAATTAATAAAAGAGTGAAATTGTTTGGTAACTGTGACGCGGTATATCGAATACACCGAAGATGCTACAGCTTTCGGCGTAAGAATATTCCTGTTTGTATAAGTCCAAAGTAACTCGGAAAAGTGATATCGTTACAGACAGACATATGTGGCACACGTGATCACAGAAAACACCTGTGCATGTGTGACTTCTATACGTTATGAAGAGGTGAACTTCCGATGGCATACTCCATTCCAGCTTAAACTGCTGCCACATAGATACCCGCGATAACGTAATTGTTTCACTGTCGTTCTTTCTTCCCTCACGTTTAATTGGATTACTCGTGCTTCCCTAAAAAACTACTCGCTTTCAGGACAGAAGAGGAATCCGTAACCAAAGAAAACGCAGCATGGAATAGACACGTAAGTGATTAAAAATCTCTCAGTTTTTCATGCGTTTACGGTGTGTACAAAGAAACATATGTGAAATTTCGAAATTGAATCAAGCAAAACCATCGACTGCCACTCGGAATGAAGAAATCGGAACTTGATATTCATTCTTTTTAATATAACTAGGATTAAAATGATTACTGAAAATGTTTACCGCAAGAATGTTTGGTGTAAAATAAAAATATATATTGAATATAAACATAAATAACGCGAGAAGGATACCCCGTTTTATGTATATCCGAGGTGAACCAATCGAAAGCAAGTATTCCAGTAATAACTTTAATTACTACTAGAGATTCGAATATGAATATGATATGAATTGGATTATAAAACTGATTATAAATACAATGCTAATAAGAAACGTAAAGAACGGAAGAATATTCTTCAAGCATGGCCTCGCAGAGTGGAACCAATAAATTCATATTTCCTAACCCTGCTGTGCTCGAAATTAAATTAAAAAAGAATTTTAAACCCGAACCGACATAAATTCGATTATAATACCAAAGCTATCGATACAAGAAAAGACAGCCGAACAGGGATTGTCGTGTAATAAAAAAGGAGCATGGATTAAAGTGTATTAAAATGGACCCGCATGGGAAAACCGAGGGTGGACCCAGCGCAGGGGCACACGATTATCACAAAATGACCAAACCATTTCGGATGGCATGGGGGCGTTCTATATGCCGTGTATGCATTAATCAGCAAGCTGTCTTTTCTTCCTGTTCTGTTTGTTAAGCCACGCAACTACCACCATTCTTTGCCAATTTGCACGACCGACTCACCAAACAATATTTCGTCCAACTATTTGCTCTATGAATGACTCCGTTTCAACTACCGAGATCTTTGCTCCGACGATGAGAACGATGACCACGGAAAAACACCGAAAAACTTTACCATCGGTGATTCACACGGAAACCAAATGTTTTTGTTTCTCGTAGATTACCATAAACTGATACGACTGTTTACCAGTTTTTGGATTACTTTAACTTGAAAGTACCACTTAACACTAGAACTACCGACGATATTCAGCTACATTTTTATACTTGTTTATTACACCAGTTAATATTAATTTAATAGGTGGTCAAAATAAATTCATCTGTTTATATTATGTTTATTATGCAACAACTATACTGCAACAGCAGGGAATCTCAGAAAATGGAAGATTATGAAGTTGAAGATGCTTTTTAAATACCGTGGATCCGTCATTTTGATTGCTTTCGTAGTTCTAGTGTTAATTTGGAGATATCGGAAACATATTTATGCAGCTTGCCTTCTGAAACAGATTATAATTTCTTATAAATAAATAATATTATAGTACGGTAATATAATTATTCTCGCATGAATATCATTGCTAGATGCAATGTATTAAACATATATCTCTTAACCCTTTGACTGCGATGTACTCTAACAAAAATCCATTAACACCGTGCGATACGATATTCGCGTGACAGTAGTTGACATTAAATTGCGTCGATAAAAGTAAGAAAAATCAAGGAGTTATTGAGATTTGCTAAAAAAAGTAAATGCGTGGTACCGAGTAAAATTTATTGGTCGTATATATACGCGTTCCGCACATATTCATGGACATATGAGACGTATATATACGTATTTCGCAGTCAAAGGGTTAATTAAGTTCGTGGTATCGCCGCATCGCATGAATTTTATAATGTATTTTACATCATACATTTATGTTCAATGCAGTTATATATTGTTTAATAATGCTGTATTATTATACGTTAACTTTGTCTTCCCACACTGGGCAACTTAATTTAATATGTAACCGAACAATGCCTCGGCTATTCGTTATTTAATAATTCACAAATTCATGTTTATTATTACAGATACATTCAATGGGATAATCGGCCGTGATACCAATGAAGATATTTCGATTTGTGACCGTAACAATGGGCGGGAATAGTACACGCTCATTGGTGCGTTCACAAATTAAACTATCTTCTCAACGATTATTATTGCAATAACCTGCAATAATGAAATATTTCTGGAATTCATGAATCCAGATATATTAAGAAAGAAGTCTTTCGTGGAAAGTACTTGTTTGGAAATTATACTCACGAGTCACGTGATGATGGAGTCACTTGAACTTATCAGTGAAATCCGAACCCAAAATGTGAACTTTAATCCCGAAACTAGGTATATAATTCGGAGTCCTGTAGGATATAGTCATTAAGTTTCTGGAAGTCAGTAAGTGAAGCAAGAAAGACTCGTAAAAAGGAAGGATATTAATTGTTCTTGCTAATTTGTTTGGTAAGTAGTAGTGCCGTAGGTGATGATCTGAAAATTCACCTCGGCACAATTACTTTTCATGCAGAATAGCACTCGCAACTAGAATTCTTATCTCGGCGACTAAAAATCAAAGAACAGTTCTGCAAGTAAAAGTTGTGAAACTAAATTTTGGTTGTTTAAAATTCGTACTCGAGTTTCGTCGTATTTTGAAATCCACTTACATGGTTGTCTTACAGATTTACCAGTTTTGGAAAATGGTGAGGAAGGAGGACAATTAATAGTATAATTCCTTGAAATATAATTGGCCGTTGATAAATAAATGCACTTCGAAACACTTAATAATGATCTTCCGTTTAATGTCACTTTCTAAAAGGATAAATCAATTTCAACGCGCAACTATTATAACTTATGTCGTCCACTTCAGGAAATATATTCGTTGAACCGGAAGCGAATCTCACGACCAATCAAGAGTGTCGTGTCGTCTGATTTGAATTAGTGATCCTCAACTTGGTAGGTGCGAACTGGCTATTGGTCCTACATAAATTCTCATTTCTCGTTCACGTTCCAGTTAAAAAATATACTTGTTCTGATTAATAATCATCACAAACTTGCTGTCCATAACTACATTAGCAAATTCCTCGAAATATATATCCACGAATACTGCAATATTACGAAAGTATTAACATTTAATTTCAAATAGAACGCGGCTTCCGGTTAGCTTCCACCTAAAACTTTCATCCAATGATCATCCAGCTTTCAAGTCGTATTTCCTCTAGCGCCGAGATACACGGAGTGCACTGGAAATATGACTTTACGTTATAACTATTAAAAAACGATATAAATATCCTCGGATAGATGAAATTGTATTGTTAAGCGGGCGATTCAAAACATGCGCCAAGGCGATAAGGAAAGAGCCGGTGAATGGTTTGATAACAAGCTGCGTGGCTTGACTTTGCAGAAGGGGAGTCTCGCATATTGGCCGCCGGTTGGTCGGCCATTCAGTGACGCGATTCCTCATCGCCCGGCACTGATTTCAATTGGTAAATTGATTTGGAACGACGGCTAAGAGAGAAAAAAATGGGAGAAGAAAGAGGAGGTTAGTTGGTGGCGAGATGCAGGGGGGTAGGAGGTTCGCGAGGGAGGGACGAAAGGATTTAGAGTGTGCAAAAGACGATAAAGAAAGAGTAGTAGATCGCACAACGACGTCGCAGAAAACGACGGCGGTGGCAGTGCCAGAAGGCTCCTCTTGCGAACCGTTAATAGGTACTGAACGCCGGTTGAATGCTTAATGCACCGTGCTTCTAGGATTAAATTGACCAATCATTTCCCGCGCGGCAAGGAGCGGCCAATTACAGCGCTCGTCGGACTATATTAACCCAATCAAGAGCAGTTTAACGCTCAGTCGTCGCGCCGCTCCCGTGCCGCGAGTGTCTCGTGTGTGTTTGTTGTTTTCATTTCACGTTCTCGTATAAACAGTAAGTTGTTTTCGCGTTAAATAAATTCAATGCATAGAACGAGGATATAAAAAGACATTTACCTGTCGCCATTCATACGTAATATTCTTCGAACTCGATAATTATTCAGTGAATAGATACAGTTCTCGATAACTAAATCACACTCGTCGGGAGTCTGCTGTAAAGGTTTTAATTGTCGTTCCTTTCGACTGATATTTTACAGTTTTATAAAATACTCTCAGTTCGTATAGCGTACAACGTTTCAGTGACGGTTCGCAACATACAAAGTTTTCAAGATTATCATCCACGTGGATCTTCGTGCGTCTCGATTTCCAATATTTGGTATCACTTTTAAGTAACCGTATAATCGTTCTTGTAATGCCGATGGATCGAACAAGTGGTGCGTTGCTTGGATCATTTATATCTTTAAAGTTATCAATAATCTTCACACTGCATCGATGCCGAAAATACATCCACTTTGGTTTAATGTGTGCGAAAAGAAACGCATCGATATATAGCAGTGCCGAATAGAAGTTAAAGGTCATGAGATTTCCTCCGATTGTTTAATCGAACATTTCAAATACCATCTGAAATATCACGAGTACTCCTATAACACGTAACATTTCTTACCTCGTTATCATATTGTCACCCTAGATTTGCCGTAAAAAGGTCGAAAAATGCATTCCATAAAACATGGATATTAATACATCTGATTTAAATTCTCGTAATTAAGTCTAAGAAGTTAAAATTAAGATAAAAATTGATACCAAGAAGTCAATATTCCCTTTCGCCTGATATCGCTCGTAGGATCTTCATATCACAGAAAAATATGCATAAAAATCATAATTAAAATTGATTACCTATAAAGTACGTAGAAAATTCCGGATTGATGCCACTGTTTTACAATAATTAGTCAGAACGAGTCTATCATGCTTGATTATATGCTTTTACAAGAAACAGGCGAATAAAGTCAGATTCACATTGGCGTAGTGGATGCATTTCTAATTGTGTAAACAAGATTAATTCTTTGTCATTAAGCAAGCTAACGATAATGATATTACTATTTGTGGTAGTACATTTTACGAAGAAGGCGAAAGAGAGTATCGGGGCGAAAGAGATGAACGTCTATGGGTAGGGATACCAGGACATTTTGTTATTCTGAAAATATAACGGTTTCCTCTGTGGTTGCTCTTTATCTTGGCGACTTCTTGACCTCGCGCGACGATAGTATTGAAACACGAGAAGCGTTATACGTCGCTGAGGAGGAAGAGTTATGACTGGCGAGGGTCAAAATACCAATAGTTAACCTGAGTCATTTATCTTTTCGGTTTTAACGATACACTGTGCATCGCGAGGTTAAAAAGAAATCTCGGAAATCCGAGCACGTTGCACGGCTACCTGAAGAAAAGCATGGAATCACGAAAGAATCCTCTTGGCATCGTTCGGCACGACGTTATTTAACAATGACGCAATGTTTGTGCATCAATTCCTAGTCCGCGAACGAGGCGCAGATAACTCGTACTCTCTCCGCGACATGAATTATGTTTTAAATCATGGACGTGCATTCCATCTTAGTTAATGAATTTCGCACGACTGAACGAGATATTTCCGTCAATTAGTAAGCACGTCAACCTGTAAGTTTAACGTCCGAACATTTATTGAATACATGTAAAGAACTTGATAACTCGTTGCGCAACGTAATTGCAATCTAAATTATGCCAACTCAAGTATTACAATATTATTTGATTGAACGATATAAAAGTGCTTGTCAGGTTGTAGTCGACGAGTCACAAAATATAATGCTAAACGAAGAATTTTGAAATTGTAGAGCAGACAATTTCACGAGCACCGAGGGGAGAGCCAACATTAACAGAAATTAACGTTAATTGGTGCACTCCCTCCTCCACCGTCTATCGTCTCATCCTTTTTTGTCGCTCTCGTTTCTTTCCTTTTTCCTATTCATTCTCTCTTCCTCTTCGCAAATGTATGCCGTTTCTCTTGTTCTCACATGGATCCTTACGTCTCTTTAGTATGTTATCTCGTTTTGACTTTAGCTCCCTACTGCCTCCATCTTTCTATGGCTCACGAAGTTTTTCTTACGTTCTTGACCGTCGAAAAAACCGACGCATTATATTGTGCGCAAGACGCGTGTATATAAGTCACGCTATACGTCCAGCTGAATCTGCAAACCCTGCAGCTTCTTCTAATCCTCTTTGGCTTACGCAGCTTTACATTTTAAAACTGTTTTAATGCGACATCTTCGACGACTCGCCATTCGTATACTTCGTTTCGTTTCCATACAACTGCTTCTTAGCTTGTTTTCTCAATTTTCGAAATAATCAAATATATCCACAAACTATACGCTACACAGAACGTATGCGCAATGAATAATGTTCTTGCATCGTTATTAGCTTAAAGTTAAAGTTTACTCGTCAATCAAATGAACTACATTGGATATTAATTTCATATATATTCGCCGTCGTTATTGAAATAATTTCTTACCATTCTTGAAGCAACTTGTCGACCCCGTAAAACACGTTGAATTTTAAAATGTTCAACTCTTCTCGATTCCGTAAAACTCTGGCGGTTTTGAATAAAACAAGTTCCGGGACGAACGGAACTTATATATGACTCAACCGAATAATTCCAAAGAATTGCACGTGAAAGTATAGGTTCCTATTAACGTATGAATGATGAATGCAGTGTTTGAAGGGGGGAGATGCGTTAAACGAGGAGGCAGAGTAAAGAAATGAAAGATTCGATTGTAGAGTTCCTCTCTATCTCCCATAAACGAGCTTCCGTGCGCAATATTTATGAATGTCCGATTTTCCTCTCTCGTCCCCCTGTTATTTCTCTCGTTAGATGCATATTACTTTCTGGAATGACATCGTCGTATCAGGAACCAGCTTCAAACAAAGGTAAATATACAAAACATATCAACATTTATATTGTTAATACATCATAAACCTATAAATAGCTACCTCGGCAAAATATACATTTATATTAGCATCCATAGTTCAAAGGATAAGTGTTCCATTGATGCAAGTTATTTCAATACAACTCGGTGATAAAACCGGATACACTTGATTCCTTTCTTGACAACACATTTCTCGAAGTTCTAAAAAATATCGAACACTCGCGTGACTTTATTTCAATAAATTCACATCGTATTCAATCTCTATATTACTTGAATACATTGATCTTTTCTGAAGTACATCGATAATTTTAAACATTCGATACCACGATTGTAGCATCGATATCGATGTCGATATCGACGTTCGATATCGATATCCGATAGAACAGCGGCAAATCAAGATGGAGTAGGTTCATAAGTTTTCGAGAGCAGCAACAGGTTTTAATATGCAACGACGGCGTTGGTGAGTTTGGAAGCTCTCGGAAAGATAAAAAGATAAAAAGAGGAGAGAAGAACGTAGACTGGCTGCGGTTGTGGGCGACTTTAATGACTTCTCGAGGTCGCTTCAATGAGTACCACTGTCTGTCATTGCATCATTATATAGCGTGTACATTGTGTGTCCCATACAGCTATGTTCGAACTAATAATTATTACGTGCATCCTGCTACTTCTACCGCTACCTATTTTTTTATTAGATTGTTTTTTAACACTATCTTCGCATGTTCCAGTATGCATCTATCTCTGGATGCCGACATTTTTATTATCTTCCCGGAAAAGAGCTAAATGCTTGCTGAAATTAATACGACTTCCACTGCTCTTATTTGTTGAATGATTCATAATGTTCTCTAATACTGTTATTACACTATATATACTAATATTTCATGTATAAATAACCTTGTTCAATGTTTTTAACGTTCGCCTAGAATATTTGCATGTTACCATGGCGACTAAAGCACCAGAATAATCCATAACCCGCGGACAATCAACGGAATTCGAAATACGGATTATCTCGCGGTCCGCTGACAAAGTATTCATTGAAAACAGTGCGAATTCCAGAGTTACGTAATATTGAAATTTCGAGACGTAGGTCTTTCATTGTCGTAGGTTTGTCGTTTCTTTGCATAATTCATAATGATATACTTCATGAGAACCCATATATACGTGTGTGCAGATATACTGGTAATCCCGATACAACGCGGTTCACAAATTGTGGCGATCTTCGTGGAAGGCGGAACTTAGTACAATCTGACTTCGATATAACGCGTGTATGTAATCCGAGTCTCCCATACCACGATTTCTATAACGCGACCTTTCTTTTGAACCTAACCCCCGCGTTATACTACGGTTGCCTGCAATATATACAAGAAGAAATTTATAACGATGATTATTTATTAAATATAGATGTTTGCAGTTATAAATCCTGCCAGTCGCTTGAATAGTCTTACTACGTTCTGCACGCATAAATGCATACTACAAATCCCGGTTCTGGTTCATTGATAATGATCAGATAACGAGAGATTAATTTTAGAATTAGTTCACGATGCAACCGATCTAGCGGAGTGCTAATATCACAAAGGAATCTGCACCCGGGATTACTATAAGTTTCCAGCATAACTTAGATTCTTAACAAGTTGAATGCCGTGGGAATCACCGGTGACCGTGAATACTAATATTACTCAAATTCGAATCAAATATGTCGCTAATATTCGTAAGATTGTCAATATTTTTAACGTTATGATAACAATGTAAAGTAACTAATGTTTCATAGAGTATTGAACTGTGTTTGGATATTATACAAGTTACGAATGCGCATCGCAAGGTATCACAACAACACGAATTTCGCCCGACAATCAACGTGTTAATAAACGTTATCGTGTAGTAAGTTTAACTCGATTGACTTAAGACTTGAATTTATTTCGTATAACACGGCACGGAGACTCTGTCACGCAATACATCACCGTACGCTTCTACCAATTATCTAATCTCGAGTTCAACTACGGTAATAGGTGGGCGAGTTATATTAGGACTTCCTTTGTCTACTTAATTCTTTATTAATCGTTATACTTTATGATTGTTTCGTACTAAAACTTTTTATATCGCCATCCACCAAGTCACCTATTGCAAGTAACAGAATTAGTTAACACGTTGAACACCATGGCGACCACTGATACCAATATTACTAAAACTCGAATCAAATATATCGCTAATATTCTTTAAATTGTCAATATTTTTAACGTTACGATAAAAATCTAAAGTAACTGCTTCAACGTAGAGCGCTTAAACAGTTTTACTTTTAAACGTTACATAGATCCTTACGAATGAGTATCGCGAGGTATCGTACAACACGAATTCCAGCATGGCGCTCAACGTGTTAATAAAACCACTGTGATTTCTGGAATAAGTACAGTAACTGCTTTTTAGTAGACCAACATTTCTCAGGGACCTGTATGAGAAAATTGTATCAATAAATCGTGTCATTAACACTTTCATTGATCTATTCAGCCCAGTAGCAACAAAGCCTCTCATTGTAAGTTGTGAAAGAATGAGTTTAGTGTAATACGGGTACTCGTCCGTGAGAGAAGGACAAATTGGTCGCTTCGATGTGGAGCAACATTTATGTACGTCTTAATACATTTGCCGCAAGTAAAAATTAATTGCACCCTTTAATTATATCACAATTAGAAGATATTAAAACATCGGTGATCAAAGAGTAACATTTATAATTCTCTTTAAGATGAATCAAGTAAACCTGATCTAATAAACTGATCAGAATGCATGGTTCAAAAGAGGATGATTTTAGAAACAAGTTCTCTCATATTAATTACGCGGGAACATTTATGCATGTTTTGATATATTTGCCGCAAGTTAATATTAATTGCATACTTTAGTTATGTCATAATTGGAAGATATTATAATATATTGGGTTGGCAAGAAAGTAATGTCGGTTTCACAAATATATAACGTTATGTTTGTTGTAAAGGACTTCTGTTAGTGTTATGATGTTTTTCCTTTTGATATTTAATAGATGTCGCTTTTAGTTTACAAAATGGAAAATATGTGCTTGATTAAAGCTCGTTCTTTGTTTAAAAGAAATTGAGTTTTATTTCACGCTACAAAACCGAAATTACTTTCTTGCCAACCCAATAGATGAGTAGAGAGTAGCAGTTATAATTGTATTGGAAAGGAATCATGCAAATCTGGTTTGAGGAATAATGTCTTGTTTCAGGATTCGAGTGAGTGAGGTGGTCAGAATGCAAGGGTCAAAGAAAGATGCTGGGGATGTTTTTGGGGGAAAAAATCCTGTCCTGTTCCTAAGTACTAGTGCCGCAGGAGTGATTAGGTTGGGCTAGAAATTACCATATCTCCTGCTGCTCAAGTGCTTATCAATGGGTCGGGACGCACATCTACTTTTGTAGTATTAGTTTATCCTATTATCGTTTTATCGAATTATTTTTAGATTGTATTTGTATGTGAATTGTGAACAAATTACTGTAGTACATGTGACGCATTTAATGTTCGAATATTCCTTTCCTATTTCTCCCATCACTGTGATGTTGATTTTAATTTTGTAGGTTATAAATCATCATTTATTATGCTATATTGTATGGATTAGATGGTGATGGACGAAGTACTGTGTTCTTATATTTATTTTATACGGTAAGATTAATAATAAATATTGTATACGTCGATAAATAATTATCTTTGTTAAAATTATCAATATACTATTCATCCAATTTTCTTTTTACACGATAGATACGTTCCCGAATAATACGCGTAAAGAAATAAACTGCGTCTATCGAAACTTTAGAATTATCGTTTGATTATTTGTAAAATAAGAAGAATTTTACCTTGACTTTGATGAAATTTTTGTGCACAATTCGTGTAAAATAATTGCGCGCAAAAACAGAATTGAGTGTACTAGTTTCGTGTTCCACTATCATCGCCATGACTTTATTAATTCTCAGATACTTTTTTAACACCGCAAGTAAGAAATTAAATGACTTTATTAATTCTCAGATACTTTTTTAACACCGCTCAAATTCGTATTTAAAATGACGAAGATCAAATTCCAAATACAACTCGTGTCAATATTTATAATTTATATATTCGAATCATGAATCAATAAAATAAAATGTTATCAGTCCGTATCTTCACTCGAAAATGTATTCAATTATTGATACATTGTCCAAGATATTTTGGGAAAATTCTTCGCGCACATACCATTGCATTTACTGATACAAGCACTTATAATTTTAGATAAAAATTAGGGTAGATTAATATAAAAATAAATAAACAATTAATAGTACTCCAGAAATTATAGCATTCTCTAGTTGAAGTACCAAAATACTTACAAAGATACTCGAAGGTTAACCAAATTATGATAGTTTACGCAACAATTTTGTTCATAACTTTCTAGAATGTGATCAGAGAATGAAATTATTATCTGCAGTTATTAATTCATAATTGTGGAATACCGTGATACGATTTTCGTGAAAAATATTTTCAAAAGAATGAATTGGAGGAGCTGGGATTTGAACCCAGGACTTTCAGCATGCGAAGCAGACACTCTACCACTGAGTTACACCCCCTGATATTAATTCTTAACATAAACGACAACACGTTGGGGTCACAAAACTTTTTATAGACTTATGTTTCTTTTCCTAATACTATTTGAAATTCCGAACAACCGTTAATCTAGGATTCGTAAATTTCGATCCGCCTAAATAAATCTCGTAATGGAAAGATGCTTGGCAGCGGAGGAAGCATTTCGTAATACTGGAAACGGAGTCTGCCCTTATTTTTCTTCGATTCTAATAATAAAAAGGTTCAACCAACAATTATTTCTTCTTTTTCATATAAAACGTGATTATATATTGAACTATTTAAGTTCATATTATCTTAATGTATCTTAATTATCAAATTTGTAATAATTATTGTAGTAGAAATGATTAATATGCTGATGGCAGGCATTTTTGGGAGAAGCGTAAATTATGTGGTGGTTGAGGTTCATGTAATTCTTTATTTATTTATCCGCTTTACACAGAAATTATAACAATAATAATTGTACATCTTCGTAGAGAGTTGTGTTATAAATATTGATCTGTTTTATTCATAGGTTTGTACTCGTGTTCATGTAATATTAAACAGTACGAAATATGAGGTGCATTCAGTTCTCAGATAGGAACGGAAGATAATGTATGAATAAATAAACAATATTGGATGTATTCCAAAGAAAAAACTCAGTGGATACGCGAACTTGGTTCCGTTTTGGGTAAATAATTTAAAAAATTGTCTACTAGTTTAGTCGTCGGTCTTCGAAGGATTTAAAAAGCAAGTGAAGCTGTAATTGGTCGATGCCCAGCCGCGACTCGGCGGATTCATGGGACGGAACTTATATGAAATTTGTCTCGGTTTTTCAGAAAAAATGACAAAGGAAGAGACGGAGGTAGGCCTGTAACCTGTGACGAATCTCTCGATAAATTGACACTTGACAGCGACAGATCGAAGTGCTTCTGTATCACGGCAACTTCGCGACGGTGTTCGCTGATTTCCACGGGAGGGTTTTTGTTTTTCCGCGAGAATCCGCGGTGCGAGAAGCGGGGAATCTTTGTGGTTGATGTTGTCCCGTGAAACGTGTGCCCCCCCCGAAGAAGCGTATCAGGAACGTATTAACCTCTGTGATCGAAACCGTCTTTCGTGGTGTTCGCCTTCTTCTCTGTTTATTCGATTGTTTCGTTTGTTCGTAATCATTGAGTAAAGATAAGTCGAATCGTGTCTACTGGTGTCGTAACGATTTCGTACATAAGTTAGAGGAATATCTATCAGCGTCCTATACCTTGGAACTGTCAGTTGACTGTACGTCATCGAGCAAGCAACACTGTTAAGGTTATTCCTTGTATATGCCAACCTTGTATTAATTCCTTGATCGCACAGGTATGAATTTCGAGTTGCATCAACGAATGATTGGTATCGTGAAAGAATGAATTGAACGGTGTTTTGGTGTGTTCCTTTTGATTTTAGTGAGGTGGCTTTAACTCTGTCGTAACACATGGCTAAAAGATCGATGCTAGATGGTAAGTCATAAAAGTCCGAGTGCTTCCAAGTCGAGGATAAGAATAGTGTCTCTCGAGAAGAAAAGAGTGGAAGAGTTTTCGCCACGGCTTTCACAGAGATGGTTGGGTTGGCGGGCGGGGGAGGACATTTGTATCCCTCGCCCCCAATGCAGCCTAACCCAGAGTGTAAGTTGTCAATGTAACTATATGGTAGATCATTTATGTTACATAGAAATTGGTTTGCAAGAAATGACGAATGTCTCTTGTATGCAGTAAGAGAGATGACTGGGATCGCACCTAGTGCTCCGACTAGTGCTGATGCATGCTTGAGTATAGTCCACTCGCTGATGTGTCACAGACAAGGTGGTGAGAGCGAAGGTTTCAGTAAGCGTGCGATAGAATCACTGGTTAAGAAGTTGAAAGTAAGTGATTACCTTCCTCCTGATTCTCTTTGCTGCCAATAATATTGTAAGAGTATTATTGTTTATGGTATATATAACTAATACAGGAAAAGAGGGACGAATTAGATAGCTTGATCACAGCTATTACTACCAATGGAGCACATCCTAGTAAATGTGTTACAATACAAAGAACATTGGATGGTAGGCTGCAAGTCGCGGGCCGTAAGGGTTTCCCACATGTGATTTATGCAAGAATCTGGCGATGGCCGGACTTGCATAAAAACGAGTTGAAACATGTGAAATACTGCCAATTTGCTTTTGACCTAAAGTGTGATTCTGTGTGTGTGAATCCTTATCACTATGAGAGAGTTGTGTCACCCGGCATAGGTATGTTATGTTTATGTTAATAGCAAATGCACTTTTACTTGATTCAATCAGAAACAAACAGTTATATTTTTGCCTTGAATGATGTATTATTAAGTTCTGCTAATTCCTTAGCTTTCTTTTCTTTTGCAAAGCATTTTTTGTAACTTCATTTGTAGCACCATAAGTGTAAATGATTTATTGTTGTGGCATTGGTGTATGATGGAATGGGTTGGTTTCCCCCGCACAGACCCATTCTTTACAGACCTGTCGGGGTTAACTCTGCAATCTGGAGTGGGAGTAGGACCTGGTGGTAGATTGGTGAAAGATGAGTACACTGTCGGTGGTGGAGGAAGTGCAGCAGCTAGTACAGTTGCGACTGCCATGGATGTGGATGGAGAAATGAATCAAACCATACAACACCATCCACCTGCGCAAGCCCCTTCCTCTAATAACACCCAACAAACTCAACAGACTTTTATACCAGGCCTTGCACCACCCAATCCAAGTGAGTGCCATTCTTTATTTGTCTCCCTAATGTTTCACATACCACTGTTTCTCACATACTATGTCAATAAATGTACAACTATAATAAGTATATCTTAAGTATAATATATTCTCAATTATTTAATGATTTTCTTATCACATTTCCATAAATCAATTGGCAATCATTTCTTTTACAACAGGTGCATTGTTTGAATTTGAAACGACGCATGCATATATGTCTACGGAATTACGATGTATCAGAATGCACTTGAATATGGTGTTATAATGCTTTGCAATCGCTGTAGTATATTGGACAAAAGTGTTCACTCTCCTCTTGTACAATTATTCTCCCTTCATATTGCTTGATCGAATATTTATTTTGCGTAGCTAGTTCTATTTGATTTTAGCTTTATTGTTTCTTTTCCTTTTTGTTGTTTGGCGCAGCCAGTGGTGAGGGTATGTTTGGCAGTAGTGGGGGAGGGAATAGTGGCGGTAATCCCCACAGTAAACTGGAGGACAGTAATTGTCCCAGGCAAACCTGGATTCCCACACCTCATCATTCTACATCGCGTAATATTCATCATCGTACGTATACGATAGTTTGCTTGATTTCTTTTTGTTTTATATCCTTTTACTTATTCGCCATTTACCGCTGATTACTTTTACGTTCGCTGCCCGTTTAGTTAAAACCTGTAATAGTGTTCTTAGAATGATCCAAGTACTTCGTTTTCAGAACCGCGGGGCGAAACTTTGAGTAGCTATCGATATTTTGTGTTATGTTGCCTGTATTTGTGTAAGAGTTACATCTGATTTTACAGCAGTAGTACATCCAATGAGTCACACCGTAGGTAGCCAACAACAGTCGTTGAACACAACTAGTGGAACCAGTGGAGCACAAATATTAAGTCCCAGCCAGGGACAATCCACCGAACCGTTTTATGGGACTAACACACCACCGCAGGATCTTAATCAACCACCTACAGCTGTTGATGCATTAGCAGCTTCCTTGGGTACAAAAGCACTATTAGAACTTTGTATAAAAATATCCTAGCTTTGAGATACGCGTTTAAATGTATACGAAAATCTTCGTATTAGGTGAAGGTCAAAGTTCTCCAGTGTCACCTGTTCATCTGCATCATCCAAATGGATTTCCGGTCGGCACAGCTGCATACAATTCCGGTGCACCTCAATGGACCGGGGCCAATACTCTTACTTACACACAGAGTATGCAACCACCGGATCATCGACATCTTCATGCAACTTCATATTGTAAGTTACTTGCGACGATTGCATGTTTGCGAGATTCATTATTACTTTAGTCATATCTTGTATCAGGGGGTGGTCATGGGGGTGACGTGAGCGGAAACATTGGCGGATTATTATCCACGCAACCAGCACCCGAATATTGGTGTTCCGTCGGTTATTTCGAGTTAGACACTCAAGTCGGAGAAACGTTTAAAGTCAGTAGCGGTTGTCCTACCGTGACGGTTGACGGATACGTTGATCCCAGTGGTGGTAACAGATTTTGTTTGGGCGCATTGAGTAATGTGCACAGAACGGAACAAAGCGAAAAAGCGCGTCTTCACATAGGTATGGAAATATTGTTAGTATTTAATGTATAAGGATTAGGTCAGTAACCTCCAGTATTAAACCTTCCAGGAAAGGGTGTTGTATTAGATTTAAGGGGTGAAGGTGATGTTTGGTTGAGATGCCAAAGTGAACATAGTGTCTTTGTACAGTCCTATTATTTAGACAGAGAGGCGGGTCGCGCACCCGGTGATGCAGTACATAAAATTTATCCCTCGGCATATATTAAAGTATTCGATTTACGACAATGTCATAAACAAATGAGAGGACAAGCTGCTACAGCTCAGGCAGCGGCTGCTGCACAAGCTGCTGCTGTAGCAGGCCATTTAACACATGGAGCCCCTATCACTAAAAGTTAGTTCGTACTTCATTACTTGTATATTCGCAATTAACAGATTGTCGACGGTATCGACGGAAAGTTATATATTCCTCCCACAACGATTGTTTACAGGTCTTAGTGCCGCCGCCGGGATAGGTGTCGATGATCTCAGACGACTTTGTATTTTACGTTTAAGCTTTGTAAAAGGTTGGGGTCCGGATTATCCCCGACAAAGTATAAAGGAAACTCCGTGTTGGATCGAGGTATGATCATTTTGTATTCATTCCAAATATCGACCCCGAAAGTCGTTTATTGGGTAATCGTTATCATGCGTGCTGCCTATACGATACAGGTACATCTACATAGAGCACTTCAGTTATTGGACGAAGTGTTACATACTATGCCAATAGACGGACCACGCGGAATTGAATAAGTTTACTTAGCCATGGACGATGCATGTGTAAAGAAACGACATCACATTTCTACAAGCACTATGTCAAGTGTGCAAAATGTATAACGCTGAAATTCACCGGTTGTTTGTGCGGCTTTCTTTCTGAGAACAAAACGTGAGTGTGATTTTTGTTTAGAGATAAGGGTCGCAATAACGGATGTGCCGAACGATATCCGTTTATATGTTTTACACACGTGATAAGCCGTGCCGAGTAAAATGTGTGCCACGGCCTTGCGTTACCGTCATCGTACAAACGTTGTGCAAAAAGAAATATTTTTCTTTATGAAAAATTATTTTATTAAGGAAGCTCGCTCGCGTCTACGTGAACGGGCGCAGATAGGGTTAAAGACTTTTATTTTAATAGCCAGTCAGATATCCTGATACAAATCAGAAAAAGATAAAAGAAACGTATAGGAATCTCCACGGCATTGCCTTGGTGACCTAAACAAGATAGATGAGTAATGAAAAAAAACGTGATACTTTCGGAAACGTTAATAGTCATAATCCCGTTCATTGAGATTAGCTTTGTAAGATAGCTTAGTTGACGTACATACTGTCGTGAGGTGGTGAACAAATTTTATGCTCAACGTTTCTACCGAATGATTTCAACAATGAATTTGATTGTACGCGTGTGAACAATAGGAAGGTTATCTAAGGATGCAATACATTTTCAAGTATTGTCAAGTATAACAGGTTTTGTTAGTGGCAATGTTATACACAGCCCTCGAATTACGCGGCATTCGAATTTCACGATTTCGGTTCAACAAAACATGTTTCAACAAATATGAATTAATGAATTTTGATATAAAAATATGTTCTCTAATATCCGAAAAACTACGTAATACTGTTTCATATGGATTCGTTAAATTCATTACATATTTATATTCAATGTGAAGTGCGAATTCGAATTGCACGATTTCAATTTGCACGGCGTCTTCGGGGAACCAATTTACCGTGTAAATCGAGGGTCAGATGTATTCAGTAGTAATCGTGTAGTACACAAATAGAGGTAATTGGTAATTTAGAAAAAAGTCACTGTGAACAACAATACTTAAATTTGTATATTACATATTATATATTTAAGCATCTTGTTTTAGTATTTGTAGTAACTTGTTTCAGTAATTGTTGTGCTGCGCCATTAGAATAACCTTCTATATTGCCTATTTTATAACTTACAGCCAAAAAGTATCACTACATAAAATACTTGCGATTTGTGGTTATCAATTCTGTTTCAAGTCTTCTTTTTTTTACCATTTTTTTCCCCTATTAGGACATGAGTTTATTTTGTAGTTAGTATGATTATATTATTATTATTATATTATTATTATTATATTATTATTATTACTATTATTATTGTGACCGTTGGAGGAGAAACAACTCTGGAAGACTACTATTACGTCACGTTTACATTTTTAAGAAAGTTTAGAGAAGAAATTCGGGTTATGAAATCGGCCGGTCTAATTGCTCCTCCTCCAATTGGTCGCGAATGTTACTACTATTACCATGTAGTACTTGTTGAATAATTATACTTACTGTTTACCAACCATTTTATTATTCTATATTCGTACAAAATATTCTTATATACATAAATATGCTATATTTGATAATATTATCGTATAGAAAGAGAGAACGGGTGAGAGAGAAAGAGAGAGAAGGAACAAGTTGACCAAATTTTATACATAATACGTGCATATATATACATACAATCGCTGGTATGTATATATATGTACAAGGGATATTGACTTGATTTGATTTTAGACATCGGGAAGAGTTTACCGCTGGTTTTTTACCGAGTGATTGTACACTAAAGTATTCCGTACCCTCTTGCGTTCTTTGATACTTTTGAGCAGAGATTATTTAGCTGTTTGTGTTCACGTTGCTCCCAGCTTTCTTGCGCCATGTACACGCGAACTTAATTAATCGTCGATCCAATTTGAGACGCAAACGAGAAGAGAAGAATCCTTTTTTGTGTATATACATATATTATAAGCGTATACGTATACAGGTAACCCTCGTGTAACGCGGAAGTTAGGGTTCTAGAGAAAGGTTGCGTTAGAAGAATTGCATTATGCGGGACTCGAATTCAATGCGCGGCTTATACGAGGATCGGCACAATTTGTTAACCGCGTTATATCGAAACTGCGTTATATGAGGATTGCCACAATTTGTGAACCGCGTTATTTCGAAACTGCGTTATACGAGGATCGCTACAATTTGTGAACCGTGTTATTTCGAAACTATGTTACACCAGGATCGCCACAATTTGTGAACCGCGTTATTTCGAAACTGCGTTATACGAGGATCGCCACAATTTGTGAACCGTGTTATTTCGAAACTATGTTATACGAGGATCGCCACAATTTGTGAACCGCGTTATACGAGGATCGCTACAATTTGTGAACCGCGTTATGTCGAAACTGTGTTTCGTGAGGATCGCCATAATTTGTGAACCGCGTTATATCGAAACAGCGTTTTACGAGGATCGCCACAATTTGTGAACCGCGTTTCATAAGGATCGCCATAATTTGTGAACCGCGTTATATCGAACAGCGTTGTACGAGGGTTACCTGTAATTGAGGATTGTATCACCAGTGAAATGTTAAATTACACTTAACGCGAGCAAGCATTCGGTTATTAGCAGATGCTTTGCTATTCTTATTATGTATAAAAGCAGAATGATGTATCTTGTATTACGGAAGCATGATTGAAGAGAGAAGTAGTAGTTTATCAGCACCATTAGAAAATGCTACGCAGTAAGCAAAGAGATAGTGACAGGGTTGGGATATTGTTAAGGAACGGAACAATGGGAAGAGTAATATATTACAGTACTAAATGAACTTTTACGAAGTTTGTATTTTAAGGCACAATTAATGGAAACATGGAGAAATAAGCCTTCATTCTGCGAACGTTTTACACATACCAAATAAGCAAAAAAAGAAAGATTGAAAGGGGGTTTACAAGCAGCTCAAGTAAAATCGAGAAATCTATTTCAAGAGTACTTACCGCCAAGATTCTTGTTAGGGATACAAAATATGTGCCATGATTTTCGTACATACAATGCACAGGAATAAAACTTAGAACAGGTGTAAGATTTTCTACGAGTTCTATATTTTTCATGAAAACCACGGATGCAACACACATGTTTTCGACTGTGGTGCTTCGGTACATCCTATAATATTAATACATATAGGTTTATAACAAAGCAACAGAGTAAGGAAGAAGAACAAATGAAGATTTTGTATATCCACGATTAAGCTTGAATCGAAATATAGTGGAATACGTGATTTTTATTGCGAGAAACAGAGAACAGAACGAAAGAAGTAACACGTTTTCAATCGAGACTTAGCATTTGCAGATATACATACATACATACATATAAATCTATACATATAACTATAAATATGTGACATAAGATTGGTATTTAAACCATCATCCAAAGCTCAGAGAAACTCGAATAACAGAGATCATTCTGTTTTACCGTGTTCATTATGATAATCTTAACAATCGCCTCCGAATCTTTGTTAATTTCGTACTGAATCTTAGAAAAATCGTAGACAAAGACAAAGTGCAATATCCCTGTCTCGTATCAGACACTAGTAGCGGATAGTTCTAAAAATTAAGGGAATACGCCTATGTAACTTATTTTACCGTTTCTACCAGAATAATTCATTGCGGTAATTTAATGAGTACGTACTGTAATCTCTACTACTGCTTTTTCCACTTTTAACAGGATAGTACGTAGAATATAACTTGCTGTTTAAGAATCTTACCAATCTCTTTATTCATGAGAAAAGAAAACGAAGCCTACGTTCTTAAACCGTTAGATTTTGCGTGAAATATACATATTTCTATGTTATCGAATATTTATGCGCAACAATCATTCGCGACAATATTTAAGATGATTTCATTTATTCCGTATCACTCCATTTAAGCAGCCATTTAGGTAATTCGTCATAAAATACAAAGCCTGAGACTCAAAGACTTGTTCTTGAATTATATAAATATATACTTGCGCACGTACAATAATATCAGACTAGAATGATACAATTATCATAATTAATCGTGTAGATCAAAGAATTCATTGTAAATTAATACGTCGACGAGTTTGTTTGCATGCTTCTTGGAATGTTCTTTTAACGAGTATTGCGTTAACTTTAAACAAGCTGGTAATCTGATTTATATTTTATTGTTCTCTGGAAATACTGATAAGAATGGATCTGATTGATTTTTAATTACCCACGTTGATTATGTACATTTAAACCAAAGATGTTTCCGACGAATATTATTACGACATACTATGTTACGAATATATACGAGACACAATGGTAAATATTCTCAACACGATACGTCGCGACGCATTATGCGAGTAGAGTTGCAAATAGAAATGTTTCTTTTTAGATAATGCATATGAAGACATAGTATCATAGAATCCGCGGTTATCTTGCAGCCGATTTTTATCGCGGAAACAAACCGCAGATACGAATTACGAATTAATGTCTGTGATTATCGTCGTTGCAGACCGAATTGTAAATGACTGGCGAACATTTGTAGAGAACAAGCAAGTGGAGAACAAAAACAAATCATATACGACGATAATGCATTATTAGATTGTTGAGATAAGATTTATCCGCATATGTGCCCTGCGAAAATTGTAATAATTTCGGTAAAACAGGCACTAATATTTACAAAGTCGATAAAAACAGTGTTTGGGAACTGTGTTGTGTGAAGCACATAGAGACATACACACGTATAAATACTGAACTCGAATGAATGTGTTTACAAAACTTTTTGTTATTGTATATTATAAATACATCGCATTATATATGATCATTTTCAATAAACATATTCTATGAATTAGGAAGATCCTTCAAATGAAGATTAATAGAGGTATTCCTATAGAACAGCATAAACCAGCTTTTTCATTTTAAAGGCATTTATTAAAGATTTATTAACAAATAGTATCTACTAAAACATTATTGCTTCACTGTTTCGCTTCCATTTTTTGACTTTCCACAGCAGTTTTTAAGCAATCGGGATACATTTTGCCATCGGAGGTAATAGCAAAATTATAATCCTTAATAGTCTCGAGTGCTTCCGCTAAAGCTTGGTCTATATTTTCCCGTGTGATAAACGTAGGAGCTACTTCCTTCGCTTTTCTTACGTTTTCTTCTACCATTTGCTGGATCCCTAAATCCCTCTGCTCCTTCTGCTCCAGTCTTTCCAAAATAAGTAATTTCTCTTCTTCTCTTTCTTTCGCTATTCTGATCTCTCTATTTTGAGCTATTTCTTTATTCCATTTGTCATTTAGTTCGCTGCACCTCGCGAAGTCTTCTTCTTCTTCTTGTTGAAGATAATTTTCGTCCAACTGTACAGTGCTCTTTTCCGCTTCCTCCTCAAAGTGTTGCCTGGAAGAATAGTGCTCATATTATTTTTTTGCAGCACAATACATATTCGGTGATAATGATTTTGACTTTTATCACTTTATTCCTTACACGAGGGATTTCATGTATGTTCTATAATTATTATACAATCGTTGGATTTCCAGTTTTTCTTCCAGTGGTATCACTGGTCGTTTCGGCACACGGAATACTTTGGTTTTCGCTGTCGGCAACCAAATTGCTTTTCTTTTCCATCGTATACTTTGCACGTAGGCTCCATTCGGTGCAAAACATTCGAGTGCATTTGCATTTCGTACTGCCAATGTACCGCTACCGATTATCGACGTAACTCGCATCATCTTCCGCGACTGTCAATCAACAACTTCTGTCAAGAACATATTTGATTTCATTAATATACGATCGTAGTAAAACACAAACAATAATGTTTTCATACCTGTGACTTCTTAATCTTTATGTTCTACTTTATGTGAAATGATTTAACATCTAAGAAACTTGACTACACTTATTTCATAAATTAATTGTGTTGCTGCTTGTCATAGCTATATATATTGTTATTTCTGTTCGCAAATCACATGCAGTTCAACATCGATATTCAGGTTAAATATTAACAATCTCGGAACAGAAATAACATCATTGATGAGATGGAGGTAGATTCAATTTCTTGTGGACCTTTTTGCGCCAGTCGGTGTCCAATCCACTTCAGTTACCGACGAGATATAAGTAGACCAAGCACTAAATGGGCTTTCGTGATTCCATTCAAAAATTACCGTCGCGGTAGAAATTAACACAACAGAAGGTGTCCCTTACAGAAACGAGTAAAAGAATTGTGTACTGCAACCATTCAACAGCACATCTTAAAAAAGACGTGGCGGACGAACTGCAGTAAATTCAGTAAATTGCTACAAACAAATGCAAATGCGTTGCGTGCATCTACGTATCTTATTCGCAAGTGTAAGCGGAGATGTATAATTTTTGATTGAAGTATAGTTATGAAGCAGCTATTAGCTCGGTTGTAATTGTAGGGAATTGTAATTCTAATTCTTTACAATTATTACCGACTACCAGGTCTCACCACGTGGAGGTTGTCGCTAACAGAAACCCTGGTGGGTGGCTGGATCGCGCACCCCGATCCGCGTGATGTAAAACAGCGATTTATATATTATATTTTTGATTAAGAAAGTGACTTTAGTGACCTAAGTATAAAAGTGAGACAATTTTTGTAATACATATCTACAACTGTAATACACAGCTATTGCATATATTTATGTATTTCTATTTGTTATATTATAATATTTATTAGTATACAATGCTGTATGTACATCGTTGTACGTTGTGAAATTTACATTTACAATAAATTACATTATTACGAACATTTCGTGTTATATTATCTATTTCCTCGACGTACCGAATATCCAGAATCCCATATGTCCTAAAAACATCCCCGAATTTCCCGGAATTCCGGGAAACGGTGGTCAATTTCCAGGAAATGTGCTATTCGAATACCTCCTCGCACATCATGTTCTCCTGATACATTTCCTCGATTTTACGGCGAAATTTCAGAATTTGGGAAGAACTTTCCGGTTCCAAGAAATTACGTCAAATTCCTGGAATTGTGCGAATCGAATACCTCCTCGCACATCATGTTCTCCTGATACATTTCCTCGATTTTACGGCAAAATTTCAGAATGCTCGAAAATTTCGCGGGTTCCAAGAAATGACGTCAAATTCCAGGAATTGTGCGAATCGAATACCTCCTCGCACATCATGTTCTCCTGATACATTTCCTCGATTTTACGGCAAAATTTCAGAATTTCTGAAGAACTTTCGGATTCCAAGAAATGACGTCAAATTCCTGGAATTGTGCGAATCGAATACCTCCTCGCACATCATGTTCTCCTGATACACTTCCTTAAATTTTCGGCGAAATTTCAGAATTTGGGAAGAACTTTCCGGTTCCAAGAAATGACGTCAAATTCCTGGAATTGTGCGAATCGAATACCTCCTCGCACATCATGTTCTCCTGATACATTTCCTTAAATTTTCGGCGAAATTTCAGAATTTGGGAAGAACTTTCCGGTTCCAAGAAATGACGTCAAATTCCTGGAATTGTGCGAATCGAATACCTCCTCGCACATCATGATCTCCTGATACATTTTCTCGATTTTACCGCAAAATTTCAGAATTTCTGAAGAACTTTCGGATTCCAAGAAATGACGTCAAATTCCAGGAAGTGCGCGAATCGAATACCTCCTCGCACATCATGTTCTCCTGATACATTTCCTCGATTTTACGGCAAAATTTCAGAATTTCCCGAAAAATCGAGAATTGGTATCAGGAGAACATGATGTGCGAGGAGGTATTCGATTCGCACATTTCCTGGAAATTGACCACCGTTTCTCGTACGTCGAGGAATTAGAAAATATAACACAATATATCCGTAATAAATTCATTTATTGTAAATGTAAATTTCACAAGGTACAACAATGTACATATAACATTGTATACTAATAAATATTATAATATAACAAAGATAAATATATAAATATATGCAATTGATAAACACGTGTAAATAAAACTCTTGACGATGGCCCTTCCTTCTTTTAACAAGGGGTGGCCACCCTGTAATCACGAATAATAAACCAGATTAATTAATAAATCTAATAAATTCATTAATAATCAATATTAGCCTTATCCGAAAGTGAAAATATTATTTCATTAAACTTGATTGTTCGAAATATTATTTCATTAAACTTAATTGTTCGAAATATTATTTCATTAAACTTAATTGTTCGAAATATTATTTCATTAAACTTAATTGTTCGAAATATGATTTCATTAAAACATGTTACATAAAATAATTCATGTCTTAAGTTAGAGTATGTCCGAGACATCTAATTTCTAATTAAAGTAATATATAAAGCAGTTATTAGCTCGGCTGTTATTGCAGAATAACTCTAATTCTAATCATCTACAATTATTAATGATGAATGCTAATAAATGTAAGAATGTTTAAAAAAATAATTCCATGTTTTATTTTTGCACTTCAGGTACTAAAAACATAAAAAATAGCTATTTTATGTGTCTTGTAGGTAACGTCACCAGTGACACGGAAAGCGTTACCGAGTCCTAGCACTATATATATATATATAGGTAACATATCGGTAACGGATATATATATATATATCTTCTGTACCAACAGGATGAAATCTTATCTGAAAGCTCTTCGGATTTATCTAGATAAATCTACTCCAACCTCGCGACATCTACTGCCTGGTCCAACCAGTTTTAATTTGACTTTCGCCGGTGCAGTTTCGGCCACCGCCAATGTTTTACAAAACTCTCGCTTTTTCGAAAATCCTGTGATTAACAATAACGGAATGGTTCTCCTGAAATAATTCAGAATGTTTCAAGCTTATAAACAATTAATTACAAGTTGAAACCTCTTTGGACGTCCACTTCTACTTAATCTGATTTCATAATCTGACTAATTTAATATCGATATTTCGAAGCAGTTTACGAATCGATATTTTCCAACCTTCATATTTGAAGTTTGGAGTCTTTTATTATTTTACTGCTTAAAATATATCAACGATAAGTGCATCGGAAATACATAAAAACAATTGCGCGAATTATTGTGCGAATAATTAATATTTCAAGTCCCGTGCAACGGTGGAGTACTGGAATATTGTTATCGATATTTTATATCGATATCGATATCGATATTCGAGAGTAACTTACGAATCGATATTTTCAACTTCCATATTTGAAGCTTGGTGCCGTTTACTACTTTATTGTTTAAAATATACAACGATAAGTGCATCGGAAATACATACAAATAATTCTGCGAATAATTAATATTTCAAGTTCCGTGCATCCGTGGAATACGTTTTAAATCGAGAATACATTTAACGGAGAACTTTTAGCGGGGCGTTAAGTGGTTCAGGTCACACCTTAAATATGAACGTTTCCGTGTAATTTACTTTTTTATGTTTTGTAACAGGTGTAGAACTAACGTGTGAACATATACTTATATATATATGTATCTACGCGGCAAGAAAAACACGCGAAAGGCAGGGTAAAATAATTAGTCCGAGATTTGGAGTACCTCATTAGATACACAGCGAATGCGCCACACCACTCACCGCATTGCTCCTACCGTTTTTCACTCTTTTAACGCAGTGCCGTCGTAGACGTTCCAACGGCGAGTTCCACTTTGTCTTTTTCACTTTTATTTCCACAACTGTACGCGGAACGACGTTAAAATAATTCTCTTCAAGTAAGTGGAACTACATGGACACTCTTTCAAATATTTCTACAGACTTTAACCCTTTCTGGCAATCCGAAAGGCGACTTTCAGTAGCTATTTATTCTAACAATTCGATTAGCGACTGATTCAGTTGTTGGTGATTTATCATCAAACAACAAAATATAACTGGAGAAAATATTAATGTCGCTTGTCAGTCGCCACTCAGTTTATTGTGGCGACTGAGGGTTGAGAATTGAGACACTCGAGTTGTCGCAATAAAGTGAGTGGCGACTGAGAGTCGCGTTCGAGTGGAAAGGGTGAAATCTACAAGTTTTTAACGAATATAAAGAGAATCGCGTGCAGAGGAATTACGTGAGAAATTGGAAGAGAAGAATCGCGAAAAATGCGTGGAATTCTTTTGAATAGGATACTCAAAGAGATCGTCAGATCTTTTGATCGTCGCCGGAAGATGTACAGCGTCCACGTGACACCCGGGCGATCATCGGAGAAGCAGAGCACTTCGAAGAATGTGGAAACCGAGATGGGAGTCTACAAAGCGCGGAGAAAAGAATCGATCCCCGTAAAAGTCTACAATTATATCAAGGGACAACTTCATCAAGATGAAGTATCAAGTAAGTTTCGTTTACACTGGATTCCGCGAATTATTAACACTAGCTGGAGAATTTCAGTTCGTTAATGGACTGAATTATTCGCGTTATGTATATAAAATAAAAGTATTAGGTCTAGTAATAATTAATGTCGTTTTCCAATACATTTTTAAACGAATTTATTTCAACAAAACAATTTAATCAACGCTCAGGTAGCATCTTAATCCGACGACTATATCGTTGATTAAATGGTTTTGTTTAAATAAATTAGTTTAAAAATGTATTGGACAACGACATTAATTATTACTAGACCCGATACATCGAATCTCAAATAATTTGACAATATTTCAATATTGAAATGTTTTGAAAAAGAATATTTCTACAAATATTTCTCGGAGAATAAACTATAAATACATTATTTTCTGAAAGTATTCCAGTTCGAAATTCGTTCTCGAATTATTGGAGTATATTGAAATAACTTCACTGAAAATGACGGCAACTTTCGTAGTCCTAGTGTTAATAATATTACATTTCACTGAATTGAGATGCTGAATTATATTCGCACAGAATGCACTGCTTTTATCTCCTCAATTTTCAAAGTTATGCGAATTCATTTGAGTTAGTGCTGCGATGGTGTGTTAGAGAAGCTTCCACGGTAGACATGAATTTTGATAATGCTTGCAATTTATTCATTTATAAAATATACAATACCCCGAATCTGATTTGTCGAGGACACAGAATGGATGAAAGCGAGGAACGTAGATGATGCACTCAAGAATGATTTCCCACGAGGTTCAAAACTTGAATACATTCCTTCTTTACAATAAGTTTCATCCTCGTTCCGTGATTCCTCCTCGATAAAAACTACTCTTTGCGACTTCTCGATCATTAAATATCAGAGATCACAATAAACAGCCTACGTCCAGGAATCAATTCGCGAATGTTTGTTAACTTTGCGAAAACCAAAATTAAATATACTTCGAGTAGGTATCATTACTCCATTACTACTTCGTTACCATTACCATACTCTTCGCACTACAATTATCACCGCCATTAATCCGCGGAAAATCTCAATTATTTACACTCAACCAAAGAACTAATTAACTACTTAATTAGCGCGTTAAATAACTCAACTTTTACTAGACATACATACGCGTGTAAAAAAATATCCAGAATTCATTGCGATACTTACAGTATCAGTACTATGTCTTACATAATCATTGAACTTATTTCTCCGAGATCGTTCAACATATCTGATTCTTATTATTAAATACATAAATATCATACTTTTAATCATCACTGTTCCGGCAGGCACGATCCTGGTATCTTAACCCTTTGCACTCGAGATTATTTATTATTATTTATAATCGTTTATATTAATTATAACTCGAATCACGACAAAGATGCGACATTAAAATGTACGACATTGTTGCTGATCATTTAAGATCCAATCACGAAACATAACTGGGGTAAGTTTTAACGTCGCTTCTCGATAGTCATGAACTAAGTAGTGACTGAGAGTGCCCTCTCGAGTGCGAAAGGGTTAATGTACTGCCTCGAATATAATAAGAAGAATATACCACTGGCAGTACATATTTCACGAGTACAGGAAATATGAGTTTAATGCGAATCATTTGCGCACATGTTTTCAGCCTGCGAGTCCAGTGGATCAGTATTAATTACGGAAAACAAACAATCCGTAACTTCGACGTTCAAATCCTCGCAGACATTGGAGTCTTTCTCCACCGTGGTTTCGTAGCTGGTACAATCCTGCGGCCACATTTCGATGGAGTCTTCCGTTTCCGGTATCGATTCCCGGATGTCGGAATTACTGTTACTCGACGTGTGGGTTCCTTGAGATTCCTCGGAAATACTTTCCACGAGATTCGTTTGTATGTTTGCCATACGTAGTCCGCAAGCAGTGTCATTGTAGAGTAACCAATAAGGTGAGAAAGAATGTTGCCGATATTCGGCGACGAATCGTTCTTTTTGAGAACAAGAAGAATTCGAGGAAACTGGGGTGTGAGTGACGATCGGTGCGATGTACGAATAAACGCAGGATGTTTGATCCAGTTTCGATAAGTCCACTCGTTTCGAGGTATAGAGATTCAGTAGGTTCTCCAAAATGGCGTCCGACGGGTTCTTGGCGAACCACTTAGGCCAGAACGGATCTAGGACTCCTGAAAATGTCTAATGAAAATTATTGGGTTCTTATTAACCCTTTATACTCAAGAGGCGAGTCTCAGTAGCTATTAAACTTATTGCGATAAATCGAGTAACGACTGAAGGACGACATTAAAATTCACTCAATTCGTCGATAATTTATCGTCTAATAATACAAAATACTTGGAAGAAGTTTTAATGTCCTCTCTCAGTTGCTACTAGTTTATTCCTGCAATTCGAATGGCGACTGAGAATCTCCTCGGAGTGCAAAGGGTTACAAACTAGAGATGAAAGTTTATTTCCATATCCGCTGGTATTTTGACTTGAAACAGGAGAAACGCGAGCGTGCTATCGGGCACTCAAACGGTTAAAGAATCATCCTCATAATTTAAGTAAAAGAATGGAAAGTATTTGATTAAAACCGAAAACATTAATTGGCATGAACGAACAAAATTCATAGTGGAGTGTATGCGACCCACGTGGCAAGGGATGTGCTAATGGCGAAAGATATGCATGATAAAACACACCGTTTGTAGTTTGCGGAGCTCTGTCCGGCACGGAATCCTTGAAGCCACTGGATTCGTGTCTCGTTATAGTACTATAACTTTGTTGTTGCTCCAAGTTTTCCGGCATCTGAGAACTGCCTTCTTGATTGCTATGCGCATACGGATATTCATATGAAACACCAGAATTATAGTGATTGTCATTCGAAAAGTTTTGTGACACCGGCGTCGAATAAGTCTCTTGTTCCACATTTGCATTCTGAAGTGAATGAATACCATGAAAATATTCCCCCGTATTTTCGCTGCTGTATTTAACTAAATTTTGCAGATAATACGTGTTCGACGACTCGGCCTGCACTCCGGACATCATATTTGGATCGTAATATTGATTCTCCTCGGACGAATTTAAATGAAACAGATTCTGGCCGGAACTGTACGAGTGCACGTTTTCAACCATCCGATACTGGCAATTTAAACTATCATTATTCGCGCCTTTATTCAGATTCTCGGGTACGGAATTATCGTAATACATGGTTTGAAAAATCTTTGTAGATTGGACATCCGATGTTAGGTTATTACTTCCTCCTGCTGCATCCGTGACGTTCGTGACGGTCCAGTTTTCGTAACTCTGACGCATTTCGGCACTCGCAGTTTGGTATCTATACTGAGTACTATTATCATTGGTTAATGCGTTCATCTGTGGAACGACGTCGTCTACGTTTCGGACGAAACTTGGTTCGTTCAGGAAGTATTCACCTTTTATGCCACCTAGGAGTCCATAACACTCCGGATTGTTATCAAAATTCCCTTCGTTATCTTGGGTCTCGGACTCGGCTGTTAACGTGTCGGAATTGTCCAATAAATTATCAGTCTGATATTGTTCCACTGGCCACAATCTGTATCCGCCAAATACAGGACTCGCTATTTCACCAAGATTCGCACCAACTGGTGCTTGCAGCATCTTCTTGAGAAGTATGGATCCCTGGGTATTTCCATTGGAGTCTTCCAACGTTTGATACTCCACGTGATCATTGGAATGATATATATAAGGGTCGACACTGTTCACGGAAATGATGTTAGCCTTTGTATAATTGTTTGCTTCGATTGGAATCGCTTGGAAGTTCGACGCTGCGGTTGCCGTTCTTAGATCCTCGATCATTGATTCTTGTATCTGATTATTATTCGTGTCGTACGTTTGAAACTCCCTTTGAATTTTTCTTAGTAGAAATTGCTTGAACTCCTCGTAATGTGGAATCCTACCGTCGTCTTCTCTACTTACGATTTCTTCTTCCGCTCCGACCTAGAAAAGAAAAGGAAATATATTTGAAATGTTGGAAATATGAGAAGAATTTCTTCCCTGACTGTTGTGATCATTAATGGAATTTACAATTATGCAATAGAATTAATGCAATATACTATTTATCTACAATAATTTGACAGAAGCGTGTGGAATTAATACTTCATTAATACAGTATTCTATATGATGTGGAATACAATAAAATATTCATGAAAATAAGTCAAAGGAATTCAATATATGGAATAATTATCGGGGACCGAATCGAGTTTATAGGATTTAGGGCACCGCCTTTTCGTTTTAAGTAGAATAAGCCGACTGATCCACTGATAAGACGGCTGCTGTTGCGGACAGTAATAATATTAGTCGGCCATAACGTAATGTTTCCATATATTTGAAGTATGAGAATAATTTATTCGACAAATGTGTTAATAATTAATGCGATTAAATTGTATGATCATACCGATGCCAGTCCGGCCGAGTCAACAATTGATCGTAACTTTGTGAAAAACGTACGGAAATGATATTTCATTAATATAAAATTCTATATATCGAGGTGTACAATAAAATATTCATAAAAATTAATCGAAAGACAATCACAATATATATTATATGATAAAAGTCAATTGAACGGAATAATTAACGGAGATTGAACCGCATTTATGGGACTTAGGGCCCAGCATCTACCGTTTTAAGTAGAATAAGCCGACTCACCCACTGATAAGGCGGCTGCTGTTGCGGACAGTAATAATCATCGGCCATAACGTAATTAGGACTATGCAATGGCGTGGAGGTTATACCGAGTTTCTGTGTTTTAATTTTCCGCACTCGTTTCTTACGATTTTGCTTAAGATCTTGCAACAGCCTGCCGACTTCGTTTTCATTTCCGCCCTTCGCGGCTTGCAATACTTTGACCAGCAGCTTCTTCTGCAACGTGAAATCATGATCATCTCGTACGAAACCGGTGACGACCGAATCAGCCGGTGATGATTACGAACTCGGGATAATCTCGATTATTATATCCGTTACTTTTAGTAATAATCAATGAATTACCTTTATATTACCGGGAACCCGATACCTCAGTGCTAATGCTTGTAGTTCCTTGTACGATAATCGCGAAATATCGTTGTTATTCATTTTCAAAAACCGAGGCACTTGCCCGAAAATTCTTTACGTCCTCCTAGATACATTTCTGAAATGGCCGATAGAAAAATTCGTCTGCTACTGGATTACATAGCTCGCCATATATCACTCATTAAATCCTGCTTTCATTAACTAGATTTTATTAAAAATATTATAATCGGATGCACTCATACATCTTTATTGCTGCTAATTTATTCATTTCAGGAGGAACGATATATTAATTATTTAATTAATTTGATTTTAACATAGAATCCATAGACTGGGCTAGTGGTCGATTCAAATATCGGTATCAATAATCTTTATTAACTAGTTATGGATTTAATTAAGTTGTGCGGGAAAGGAGTTTTGTAAGGCAGGGATTAAGTCTCATATTTAATGGTATTTGTTCATAATTTTATATGAATGCATTGTTTGATTATATGTAAAATATTTGAAGTATTGGTAGCCTATTATCGTGCCATCTAGAAATGATAATTGATAAGCGGTGATGGATCCATTGTTTTCAAATCGGATATCGATCGATAAGAGTGACATGATTGGTGTCATATCTATATTATATTCATGCTTTAACTAAAATTTCCAATTATATCCTGGTAGTCTAATAGACGGATTATTGTTAATTAATGTATGAGTATTCTATTAGAAATGATTTTGAATTAAACTATTAACCCTTAAAATAAAGACATTAAAATTGACTCTAATTGTCGATGAATTGACGCAATAAATTGAGTGGCGACTGAGAATCGCCTTTGAGTGCAAAAGGGGTAATATTCCATTTCAGATTATTATTAATCAAAATATTAATATTTTATTTCAGACTATTATTAATTAAAATATTAGTATTCTATTTCAAATTAATATGAATCAAAATATTAATATTCTATTTCAGACTATTATTAATCAAAATATTAATATTCTATTTCAAATTAATATTAATCAAAATATTAAGATTCGAATTAGGAGTATGGAGATATCCGTTCTTTAATTCTTCCTCGAGAAAAGGGTGGAATCATATCGGTTCTGCTTTTGAATTAATAAAATCGTCGCTATTTCCGTGGAACACAAACATTGATCAATCTCCTATTCTTCGTGGAGGATCAATGTGCGACATTCTACTTTCTTCCTTCGATTCCGAGTTCAAAAGGGTTGAAATCGGTTCAACAAAAATCCGATAATTAGTGGTGCATCTCAGCAGTAGGTTTGGCAGGTTTCCAATCGACAATGCTATAAATTCATGAACGTGTGCTGAAAAGATATCAAATAGGACAAGCGAGTTCCGGTAGATAAATCAACGTTTACGAATTAAAATGTATGTCGGATATCTTGAACGCATCAGTCACATTGATTTATCATGCTTTCTTGTACAGCTAACCCTCGTGCAACACTGTACTTGCACAGCGCGATCGTCATATAATGCAGTTTCGGTATAATTCGTTTTTGATATAATATTTCGTGTACAATTTCTAGACATAATATTAAACAAATATTATTTGTAATATTATTTGTCAATGATCCATTTTGTCTTACTGGGTGGCAATGTCTGATTTGAATTTTATTCATAACCCGGTTCCTCTATTTAAAGTAACTCGCGAACATTTGAAACAAAAATCTCTCCTTGTATTTGCTTGGCAGTGGATGACCGAAGAGAAAGACATTTGGCAACAAGTATTCTCGAGCGATGTTTTCGCTTTCCCGAGGGTAGCGTACTCCTTTCATCCTAAGGTAAACATCCGATACTATTCTCGGCACTAGAATTCTACTTCCTTTAATATTTTATTCTTGCGACTACAATTGCGCTTCCCTGAATGTTTCTTCTTGGAATTCTACTTCCACGTATCTTAACGCTTGCTCAGGGTGTCTTACATAGGTTAGAATGCAATTGGGGGTCTTTATATTTGATAAGAGAATAATATGTGGGTTGTAACGGTATAACGCGTTATATGGAAACCGCATTACATTGAAATCGCGGTATATCGACAGCGCGTTATATGGAAACCGCATTACATTGAAATCGGGGTATATCGACAGCGCGTTATATAGTCACCGCGTTATATGGAAACCGCATTACATTGAAATCGCGGTATATCGACAGCGCGTTATATGGAAATCGCATTACATTGAAATCGCGGTATATCGACAGCGCGTTATATGGAAACCGCATTACATTGAAATCGCGGTATATCGACAGCGCGTTATATGGAAATCGCATTACATTGAAATCGCGGTATATCGACAGCGCGTTATATGGAAACCGCATTACATTGAAATCGCGGTATATCGACAGCGCGTTATATAGTCACCGCGTTATATGGAAACCGCATTACATTGAAATCGCGGTATATCGACAGCGTGTTATATGGAAACCGCATTACATTGAAATCGCGGTATATCGACAGCGCCTTATATGGAAACCGCATTACATTGAAATTGCGGTATATCGACAGCGCGTTATATAGTCACCGCGTTATATGGAAACCGCATTACATTGAAATCACGGTATATCGGCAGCGCCTTATATAAACACCGCGTTATATGGAAACCGCATTACATTGAAATCACGGTATATCGACAGCGCCTTATATAAACACCGCGTTATATGGAAACCGCATTACATTGAAATCACGGTATATCGACAGCGCCTTATATGGAAACCGCATTACATTGAAATCACGGTGTATCGACAGCGCCTTATATAAACACCGCATTATATAGAAACCGCATTACATTGAAATCACGGTATATCGACAGCGCCTTATATAAACACCGCGTTATATGGAAACCGCATTACATTGAAATCACGGTATATCGACAGCGCCTTATATAGAAACCGAAGATATATGGAAACCGCATTATATCTAAAGCGCGCTAATCGACACCGCGATGTAAAAGTGCCTTCTTATCAAAGGAAAAAGAACAGTACAAAAATAATAAAACTAGGGGTGCATCAAAAGGAAAACGCACGGACGAAATCTACAACGAAGCCGCGGAAGTAAATGGCGACGAGGATCCGTTTAGGTCGGAGGATAGTAATTTCCTTAATTAACGAGTTTATTAGGCAGTTGATATAAGCGTTAGAAAAAGAGCTCGCACTTGCGCGGAAGCGAGTTAACCCCGTGCTTTTGCGTGGGCTCGTCTTTCAGTTCGTGACACAGCGAGGGCCGGGCACATCAACGTTCCCTCGGCTACTAACTTAACGTTAGTTCGTCGTGGACCATCGATTGGTCACTTCGGTGTGGAAGCACGTCGATTGGTTCGTGATCAGAAAACTACAAATTCCTACGATTTTTTCTAAGTCAACGTACACGTTTTCTACACGTACATTTTGGACTCTCAGAAGAGACAGTGTACATTAAGAACACGATAATTGCAATCACTAAACATCGAGTCGCGAGCAGACTAATATAGCGAAAGGAAATAGAATTCCCCGAGTAACCGGCAACAAAGCAAGGGTTACGAATGAAGGCACGTAAGAGTCGCGAGAAAAGTAAGTTGACGAATGATGTAGGACGACTGTAGTGCCGCTCGAGTTTTCTTCCCGGTTCGTAAATTCCGATGCGAAATTCACAAATCTAATCACCAAACATATATACATTCACCGTGGAAACCGTCCATTCAGAGAAAGCGAACGGAAATCAGGGCGAAAACGAGAAGACCAGGGGCCGAGCGATATCCGTCGAATCGTTGCGTTGAATTTCGGTGATTTCCGAGAGAAAGAGAAAGAGAGTGATAAAGAAAACTAGCAATGATGCAGCGGCAAGGTGCGAGACACGCTCGACATGGAATTCCCTTATCAGGAGTTCTATCTTCCTGTATTCGGACTTGACCTCTTTGAGATTCTTTCTTCTGTTTTCCCCCAGTAACTTCTTGGTATTTAGCTCGTTATACCGTGTTAGACGAGAGTGCTAGGGAACCGAGCGATTCGACGCGTTAAACCGTGTAATATCTCGGTAAATAATAAGATATTTCATTGGGAAATGCTTTGCCACTTAAGATAACGATGAATATTGCAAAGTGGGGTGGATTTACGGGGGGGTAGGAGCTATCTCGTTGCTATGGTGACCCCGGATGCCCGGGACCCGAGCTGCTAGTCGAACTTCGATACACAGCTGCGTGTTCTACGTATGCCGTCTCTACAAGATACTTTAACCCTTTGCACTCCGAGTGTTTTTTGACTCAAGAGTGTAGCAACTCCGTGACATTTTTGCGTTGGAGCATCTGAAAAATGAACTTCTGTTTTACTAAAAAAAAAGATCTGTTGTTATAAATTAAATATGCAATGAAAGCATATGGCGCAATAACGGCGCCTACGGAGTTAGTGCACTGATAGCACTGGCGCAATAGCGGCGCCTACACTCCGTAGGCAAAGGGTTAAAGTATCTCGACGGTACTTTAATCAATTTCTCTTCTTCTCAACGTCCTCTTGATTCATAGATATCTTGTTCAGGATGTAGAACACATCCCAGAGTAGTTATTATTATTTGGAATCATATTTAGCATGCTAGAAGTACAACGTTTATGACTTACGAGGAAATGTATTCGTCATTTGAATAGCATTCGGTAATTCTGACTTTGAAGGTTATGAAACCTTCATTCTTGAAGTAATTAGAAATCATTTCTTGAAATACTGTTCAACCCTTTTAGTAACTTAGAGCTGATTCGGCTTTCCATTTTTAATATAATTTAAACAGATGTAATGATATGCAAGAATGAATAAATACCTGAAATATCGCATATTTTTCAAGGTACGTTTGACGGTACGCGGAAAACTTATAAGGTATTATAAGTGTTAACAAAACAGAGAAGAACAGAATTATGGACACGCAATGTACTATTCATATTCATATTCACGTTGAGTTATTCCATTTTGAGTACCCAGTTTCCGGTGTTGACTGTTGAATCGTGTGGAGAACAACGGGAAGCTCTTACCCCATCTGAAACTTAGCCAAAAATATTAGACTCCGAAATATTTCATATTAAATTCCCACCGTGATGTAAAAGTGCTAGGTCTACAATTTTGTCTAAGGTTCAATTGGATTTGATTACTTTTGAAACGATTTATATAAGCACCGCTTAATTAACCCCCCACAATGTAAACCCGCAAATTCGGATCATTCGGAAAAACGTCGATTGAACGGTTCACCTGGTCGTACTTTATTAAAAGATTGCACATTTCGGAGGAATATCGAACGAAGCATGACGATGAATTATGCATGATAGGTAGGCATGTGCGAGATAGTCGTTAAACTGCAATATTATTATGGCAACGTTAATCAAATACCATGTAAATTAATTATGAAATTCTCGGAGGAAATAAAATTGTATTTTCAAATTTCAAACTCCAAGGAGTTATCATATAAAATATACTTTTGTTTCAGACACTCCTGAGTTTTTCGATGCTGTTGCGACAAATATTTTATACAAATGTTTTGTATAAATTATACAATCTTTGTCGCAAATAAATTATAAAATCTTTGTCGCAAATAAATTATAAAATTAATTATGAAATTCTCGGAGGGAATAAAATTGCATTTTCAAATTTTAAACTCCAACGAGTTACCATATAAAATATACTTTTGTTTCAGACATTCCTGAGTTTTTCGATGCTGTTGCGACAAATATTTTATACAAATGTTTTGTATAAATTATACAATCTTTGTCGCAAATAAATTTTAAAATCTTTGTGGCAAATAAGTTATAAAATCTTTGTCGCAAATAAATTATGAAATCTTTGTCGCAAATAAATTATAAAATCTTTGTGGAAAATAAATGATAAAATCTTTGTCGCAAATAAATAATAAAATCATTGTCGCAAATAAATTATAAATCTTTATCGCAAATAAATGATAAAATTCTCCGCGGAAGTGGAATTTTAGTTACAATTTTTCAGACTCCAAGGAGTTGCTATTTGAAATATAATTTGATTTTCAAGCTTTCCGAGTTCACATCTTCTTTATTATAACATAATTGTTATAAAATTCAATGAATTTTTCAATCAACTTATTAAAACATTAATAATACTCGCACATGTCTAATGTTAGGTAAACCGCGTGCAAAAGCGTGCACCGTCACGTAGAAATTTCCGTAATAATCCCGTAGGAATTTCTCTCTGTCGTAGAGTTCTGGAAACTCGTAGAATTAATCTCCGTAGATCGCGTCTGTTAGGTGAGAATTTTCCGATTAGGTGCATTTGAATAATAGAGGTGTACTATCACGACTACAGCCACTCTTATCACCCCTGCCGTTTATCAGTGTTGGGTTACGCTTTGATCTTGAATCCTATTTAGCCTCGGCCATCGTATTTTTAGTCCCGTATTAATAAATATCGATTTTTAATACTACATCGGATAATTAAGAACCGAGTTTGGAAGCATCGTAAGCTACTACGATGGCGTCGTTGATTACTTCTTTTTTACTAGTGATTATTAATAATAATTAATTAATTAAGTACTCCCAATTCTGTTTCGCACGATAAATACGTTCCCAAAGAATACGTGCAAACAAGAATTCGTGTAACAAAATATACTGTATCTGTGGAAACTTTAGAATGTCCATTTTATTATTTGTAAAATAAAAAGAATTTTATTTCAACCTTTATTAAATTTTCTTGAAGGTTGAGGTTGGCCGTAATATTATTAATATGTAGTGTAATTTTCTGCGGCTATTAATAAGGCAAAAAAAAATTAGAAGAAAACTTCTTTATTAAATTTGTAAAACTTGTTTTATTAAATTTGTATAGAAAAAGTTCGTGTAAAAATAGAATTGGGAATTAATCTATCTATTAATTGTTATTAATAATTACTAGTAAAAAAGAAGTAATCAACTGTATGACATGGATATGAAATGGACTTGCTGAATAATGATAATTAATAATAATAGTGTTTAATCACCCAACACTGGAATAATTGAAACTACCCGACTAGTAAATTAACGTAGTTTATAATTGCATTATAAAACCTTTTTATAATCGCATTATAAACTATTTCACAATGGATTCTCCCGCAACTTCTAACATCTATCTAGCGACTTCCCCTTCTATTAGCTCTACGCATGCTAACATCGTCGGGCGGATAACCAAGTATGTCGAAATATTGACGAAACACGACAATTAGGGGTGAGAATATTAAAATATAAAAATGCATTCTAAGCAGAAGTTCCAACTGCGAAAATATCATATAAAACAGAAGAATTGTTCATACAGAAATGACATAACTAATATTCAATTATACAAGAAAAGTATAGGCGTCAGAAAAATATCGAATCCGGTGAACATAAATTTAACATAAATTCTTGGCCTTATTTTTGATATTCAAGATAATTATTCCGAAATTCAAGAATATTATACGAGCAGGCTTATATTTCTGTGTATATCTTATATGAAACAGAATTTAATATCGAACAATATAGTATTTATTTTATATATTGAAACGAGGTGTGTAGAATTAAAGTGCACTTGCGTTAAACGCGCAACTTAATGTACTTTATATAAACGTATATCTAGTTTTCATCCAGTTTTGGAGTATACGTTCTACTAAACATAAAACACGTCGAATTACGTTGCTAATGATTCGCGTAATTAACGTGGTTATCATAAATTAATGAGTTCTCCGCCTGCAAGTCTCTGCACCAGTAAATCTCCAGGTATTTGCCTGCCTTGGCATAGCGCGCACTGTCTCCCGTAGAATCCTCTCACGGAAATGTTGCAAACGGGTCCGCCATTGAATACATCAAACATGGCGCCCGACGTACCTTCTCCCAGTAAAACCCCGACAAACGACAAGACATACCGAAACAAGACGTAAAGTATACGCTCGTTTGCACCCTGTTCTCGTAAGTAGAGAAAGCATTGCCAACCCCCCCTCTCCTGCCTGCTTAGTAAGAGAGGGGGCCCGGTGGTTCTCCTTCTTTGTTGCAACTCTTTAGCATTGAATATAGCTAAAAAAAAACAATGCACTCGGCGAAAAAGGTGAGAGGGGAGCATCTCGAACGCGTGATACAGTCTTAGAATTGTCAAGGCAGAAACTTGGAAAACTTGCAGAGGGAGAACTTGAAGAACTCGGGGGCGTTTTAGGGGGTTCGACCGCTGGTGCGCTTGCGCTTGGCGGCCGTCATAGACCGGAAGAACTAGCCACTCTTGCCGCTACCACGAGATTCTCCAGGAAAGAGATACAACTTATTTATCGTGGCTTTAAACAGGAATGTCCTACGGGACTTGTTGACGAGGAAGCTTTTAAGCAAATATTCTCGCAGTTCTTCCCGCAGGGAGGTAAAAATACTTTGAAGGTTAACCTTCTACATCAGGGCTGTCCAACCCGTGGCGCAACATAACATCGTAAACTTCCTTTCAACATTGGGATTTTTATGTACTTCTTTTTACTGTGCATTTCAGTGTTTAAAACTTCTTTACCTGCTTAATGATTTTAAACAACTTTTGAACGAAAGAAGTCAACGATTATTATGCTACGACATTTTGCTTATCTTTCATAGTGGATATCATATATTGTGTATCAGTTACTAATTCTTTTGTTAATTTTCTTGAAGGTTGAGGTTGGCCGTAATATTATTAATATGCAGTGTGTAATTTTCTGACGATTGACTTTATTTAAATATTCGTCGAAGTATTTAAATAAAGAAGTTTTCTTCTAATTCGTTGGCCTTATTAATAGCCGCAGAAAATTACACACTACATATTAATAATTCTTTTGTTTAACAACTATCGTCAGAATTAGTATATTAGAGTATTTTAAGGGACAATTTTATTCTTCCAATGTGGTACAAGGATGCCGAACGGTTGGACATCCCTGTTTGACACCATTCTTTGAAAAAACGTATACTTATATACAGCGATTGCAAAATATGTTGCAGATGCGAGTCAATACGCCCATTACGTTTTCAACACCATGAAGCGGAAGCCATCGGGGAAGATACGCTTCGAAGTAAGCATCCTCGAGGAACTTAAGATGTACACTTCGATTTCGAGGTTATCTAACTCGAATTCAAATTCTATTTCACAGGAATTCTTGACTATATTATCGAAGGTATCGCGGGGTTCCGTGGAGGAGAAACTTCAGTGGGTGTTCGAGCTCTACGATTTGGATGGCGATGGACTGATAAGTAAGGAAGAGATGTTGGATGTGGTTGGTTCAATTTACGAGATGTTAGGCCGCTACACCCAACCACAAATCGTCGAGCCACAATTGGCTGCTAGGGAACATGTCGATCGTATTTTCCACGTGAGTATCCCATCGATTTCCAGAATAACTCCAGAAACCGTGCGGAACTAATCTGATCGTAACTTACGCGTATCTGTTGCTGACAATATCATCGACTCGGAAATATATTCGAGAATTTATGATCACTTCTCCTCCACTCTGATTCCGTTATTAGATGGAAATATATTTGTACTTGTCGGTAAAAAATGTGGGTTACATCGATAGTGAAATAAATTAACACTGGAATTACCAAAGCAGTGAAATTGACGGGTCGCGGGATTTAATAAAAATGTTCAAATTTATAACGCTCCATTTTCTGCAATTTTTCGCGATTCAGGTTGCACATAAATAAAACGAATTAACTCGTGTTTGTACACGTATCAGCTATGCAATTATTAACATTAGAACTACGGAAGCCGCCAAATAACGAGTCCAGGATATTTAATAAAAGCGTTCAAACTTGTAAGCTTCCATTTTCTGAGATTTCTTGCGGCTCGCGTTGCGTAATGGATATAATTAAATCGATTAATTAATTTCTTCCACACATCCGTTTTTTAAGGACGTACACGTAAATATAAATATAGCCGAATATATCGCGGGTAGTTCTAGTCTTAAATATTGATAACTAAATGGTAATTGATAATTAAATACATTAATAATAATAAATTTAACGATGCAGATTGAAATCAGTTTATCTAGAAATGTTGTATTTATTGAAAATGTTATAATAAACTCGCGGCATAAGAAAACGATGTGAAAGAATAAGCATTGAATAAGATATTAATAGAAAGAAACAACGTGATATAAGTTCAGCGCGTAATAATATGAAATCCAACATTTCTTCCAGCTAATGGACGCGAATAAAGATGGCGTCGTAACAATAGAGGAATTAGTACAATGGTGTTCGAAAGACGAGCAATTATTGCGGAGTCTCGACACTCTCGACACCGTGTTATGAGATCTTTACATTGTTTGATCATTTTTATTCGATTCTTCGAGTCACACGGATTCCCTGAAAAGCGCTGACAGGACGTTTGAAGTTCTGCGCGATATTTTCGCGCGTGATCCATCGATGACGTTCATCGTACCTCGAAACGCGAACAATGACAATCTATTCGAATTCAATGTGCTCTATCATTTCACTCTTTGCGTTTTAAGGTTAATTGTTAATAACATTTCGGTGTCATAAATTCGACGCTGGGCGAGAATATCGCCGGAACTTTTCCAACGTTTATTTGTAAATATGTATTTACCCTACCTACCCAGTCTTTCAAGCGTGTAACGAAGCACGATGAATTTACAGTATTACGGAATTTTTATTCGACTGTTCTTGTCGTCTTGATTCGTTCGAATAACAGTATTATTTATAATATAGTAGAAGCAAGATGGCGGTGTGTGGTAATCAAACGTTGAATACGTTGAACACGTTCAACGTGTTAATACATTACTACGCTGAATCAGAATAGGTGATTTAACCCTTTGCAATCGAGAGGCGACCCTCAGTTGCCGCGATAAACTGAGTGGCGACTGAGAAGCGCCTTTATAGTACCGGGGAAAAATGAATGGCGACTGAGAATCGTCTCGAGAGTACCGCAGTAATCTGAGTGGCGCCTTAGCGGCGGTTTTTGAACTACCGTTATAAACTGCATGGTAATTGAGAGTCGCCTCTCGGTTATAAAGGGTTAATATGATACGTTTATGTCATCGTTTGATGAAAATGTTGATTCATTACGGAATCGAGTACTTAAGATTGCATTAGTAGTTAATTAATCACGATTGATTATTCAATCGGAGGCGGCATTCTCGATTCACTGAATAATTCCCGGCGGTCCAATCTCGTGAATATTAAAGGCGTGCCTGCTGACACATTGGAATGTAAATGACGTGCGATTAATAATTTCAAGTGATCCTTCGGGACTCACCCATTTACGGGATCGTTGGATTCCGATCGATACGACAAGAACTACGATTAAATTCTATTTTCACTTTCGCCTCGTTCTACACTGATTACATTCTAATCGAGCGTAACTTCCACTTCTGATATAACGAACCTTAGATTGTATAAGTTGCAATTGCAATGTCATCGTTATTAAAATTCTAATTATATTTTATTCTAATTATATTCTATGAAAATTCATTCTATCAGGGGTACCGGAAAGTAATCAAACTTTTTCATATTATAATGATATCTTTCGATTTTAACATTATTCTAGTAGATAATCCCCATCGTTATCTATTGATCCTTGACCAATGATCTATCCAAGCCATATCTCCCTTTTTGAAAAAATCAAATTCTCAAGTTTCGATGCGAACAAAACATTGCAATCTCGAATTGATTACTTTCCGGTACCCCTAATACTTCTATTAACCCTTTGCACTCCGTTGGCGGTTTTGGTTTTGTTTGTCAGACAAACTGAATTAACAAAATAAATATATAAGATTTATAATATAAGATTCATTCGTGAATTGCCATAGAAAAAGACTATTTATAATTCTTTAATTACAACAAAACTTCTTAGAATAAGTCCTCCATTATAACCGAAACATTCTTCGAGTGCAAAAGAGTTAAATTACTAAAATCTAAAATTCGAATTATTTCAAACTTTCGCCATAATCGTGATAATTAAATGCGATTAGAGATGAAAAGTCATCCTGCAAGTCTGCATTCTTTACATTTCGAGTAATAATAATAATATATTTCACAATATTATATATTATAACATATGAGTACACAATATATAATATTGTAAATACAGTGGCGTGCAAATGTTCTCGTCCAGATGGCGTTCAAACTATTAGCAAGCTACTGTATACAGTAGACTCCCGTATAACACGAGTTCTTACAACGCGAATTCCCATACTGCGCCAACGATATTACGACTACTGTTTCCATACAACGCGGTTCTTCGTACAACGCGGCAAATAATAAAGCACAGGAATTATTTGACTTAAGAATGAAATCTGCTTTAGTTGAGCATTGGATTGTTTTCTTCGTCGTATATATGCCATTTATTTTTAAAATGCTGTCCTATTTGATAAAACATAGAAAATCAAAGTTGGCGTAGCAATAATCATTTCAAACATGTTACTTTAGATTATGCGCTTTATACGAGACAAATTCCCGTACTGCACGATTGCCTGTAACGCGAATTCATGAAGCGCGTAACGTATTAACCACGTTATACAGGAGTCTACTGTATTTACATGAGATATATAAATATAATATTGATGGGCTAGCTTTATACTTAAAAATGCATCGATTCTTGCTATGAAATCTCGTATTTTTTCCTCCAAGATCGAAGACAGAAGGAACACTTTAGTGACTTAGAACTAGTTTACCTCGGTAGTTTCGACCAACTAAGAGAAACGTCGTCCTCCAAGGTCAACGCCTCGTGTGATTCTCTCGTACCTTACTACTTATTACTATTTAATATAAAAGATTATTGTTATACGAACGTAAATATTACCAGCCTCACAGAGATCAACTATTGCCAATCAGCTATCAATAACAGATGCTGGTAATGAAACTTGAAACTGTTAGTGAATATTTTCAAATACGTTTGCAACATGGGGAGCATGGAATTTGTTGAATTTCACAAGTTTATTCCGAAGATTATATTCTACGACACGAATATTCATTGTGTTCATCTTTATATCGTAAATGTAAGGAAATCGAGATACTCCGTATGGATATAAATACGCATGAACAAAGGTTAATGTTTAATCCTCTGCACTCGAGAGGCGACTCTCAGTCGCCATTCAGTATATTGCGGCACTCGAGTGGCGACTGAGAGGTAACATTAATATTGACTCTGGTTGTTGATGATTTAACGTCCAATAACAAAAGATAACCGGATAAAATATTAGTGGCGTCTTTTAGTCGCCACTCGAATTGCCGGAATAAACTGAGTGGTGACTGAGAGTCGCCTTGGAGTGAAAAGGGTTAAAATAATGGTCGACAATCTACGTCTACTGAAAGGACTTGAACGAATTTTCATTACTGGACACTGCGCGTGCGCAGTTTTCAGATTGAAAACGACTTGAAACTGCGAGAAGAAAGTTTATGAATGTTCGAAGCATGGCATGATTTTTGGACATAAATCAATACTAATATTTCGGCCATTTTCGTAGTTAGTTTAGTCGATAAAATTCGAGTCCTTGGAGATCGATTTCCTTGCGATTTATTCGAAAGAGTACGCAAATCTTTATAGATATTAATAGCGTAATGGAAATCATTTAAATAGCGCGGTAGAATAAACATTCTCGAGTACCTTTGTAAATCCTTTACCTCGTGTGTTATAATAAAAAGTTCATAGCGAATTAAGATTCTTATAGCGCATAAGGAATCACGATATCTCTGCGTTTCTTCTGCTCGTCCTCGACTTTGATTCCTCCGGAAACATGAAGTATTATGAAAGAAATAAGATGGAAGACGATTTATCACGTTAGAAGAGAATATTGTACCTTAAATATTCTAAATATTATTTTTAAGCGATATCAATATTGCGAACCCCCTCGCCAAAGATTATAGAAATAATATTGTACATTAAATAAATACTTTATTTATTATCATACCCGTGTGTTCCTTTCGTTTGCAAATATCAATCAGATAGCAATATATATTAAGTATATATTGTATTAATATCAATGCATGAATGAACGACACGCAGAGTAATAATAAATATTTAATCTTTATAGAACAACTATGTGCCTTATTATTATATATTATATTATTTATATATATATATTAATATAGTTAATTCACGTCAGTTAATTTGAATATTTCTGAGAATTGATTTCGATAATTAATGGTGAACTTCCTGGAATTCTTTAGTCGCAATTCAAGTTCTTCGAATTACCATGCGATCCACGACATTCCGGAAACTCAAATAACTTAAAAAATAACAGAATTAATTCGATTTGAATTCGAAGTTAACATGAAAATTCAAGGCATTTTAGAGTCATTTTAAGAGTTTCCTGGACATTTGTTATAAATAAATATAAAATAGGTAATTGCGATCGGTAACGTTGACCCCTTGTAGAAAACACGGAAAGTGCCAAAATTAAAAAATGTCAACGATCGATAAATGTTCTACACACTAGTAGTAATATTGTAGTACAGAATTTTATTGCAATTTCCTTTTGTAAATAGTTAATAATAACGTGCCTTCAACGCGGCTTCTTAGGAAGTTTTTTTCCTTTTCCCGTAAAACTTGACTTTTGGCAGTTACAGCGTTTTCTACAGTCTTAAAATATGAAACACGCATAAAAATGGTAAAAGAAAAATTCGGCGCTTTGAAATTAATGTCTTCTTTAGCACTCTTTCCGGCGAATTTCTAACTGCAGATGTCCCTTCCGGCAAAGCCCCGAATCGATCGAAACAATTCTATCATTCTATACTCGTTCGGTTCGCGCAGGAATGAATGTACGCGGAGATGTTGTCATGTAAAATAAAGCAGCTCGATTTCATATATAAATTCACGAGGGGCTATGTATCTTAAAGTCGTATACAATGTTAATTAAAAACATATCGTTAAAATACTGAATGTTAACTACGCGGTAGATCGAATCCAATGATGCGATGACGATATTTTAAAAGCTAGCATTAATAAATAGGTGTTATTCAAAATGGCAAGAATACAATGGTCCCTAACGAAAGCGCCGAAGATTCTTAGGCAAGTCGACAAGAATTCATACAATTATCTATTCTTCCGATTTCATAACGTTCTCGCCTTTTATTTGTAGCATCAATCTTAAGCGAAAATGGTGGCGCTTTCAAATTGGCCTTAAGTCCTTATTTTACAATGACTTTTTAAATTGGAGTTACGCCTGCGATATATTTATGGAACCAATGTTTTGGTTCGTAGAGAATTTCACTGCCTGTTTAGGACCGGTAAGTTCGAACTATTTCACCGTTTTTATTTACGGTTAAGTATATTAATATTCATATTAGATTATCGAGCACGTTCAACGAGTTCCGCTTGTACTGTATATGATTTTTGTTTATTCACAATATATTTACTAAGTAACACAGTCCTTAGGTATTTGTAGTTATGGTGAGTTTACTTACGGCTTGCATCGTATATATTGCGTATTACATTGGCCTTCCGTATTGGTGGGAAAAGAGTCCGACTGCAACTGTTATTCTTGTATTAGTTGGAAACTGGTTGCTAGTAAATGTGTGCTTTCATTATTATATGGGTGTAAATGTACCCGCTGGGTATCCACCTCAGGGTAGTCTCATACCGGAGGCTGTGAGCATTTGTAAGAAATGTATTAAGCCTAAGCCACCGAGAACTCATCATTGCTCGGTATGCAATAAATGCGTACTGAAGATGGATCATCACTGTCGTATCCTTTTATAAGTATTCTTTGCCTTCAGAGACCACAGTGTTTCTTCGTCTGAAGTTTCCTTATTAGTTTCATCGGTTACATTGCATTCAGAATAGAATCGGGGAGCAGAAACAGTATCAAAATCAAAAGAATTCAAATAATTCAATTATTATACCTAACACGACTGTTGATGCACTGGTTTCTTCCTTAACGAGGAATATATTAGGGCTACCAGAAAGTAATCAATGATTTATCACATACTTTATGAAACACCATTTCTTCTTTCATATTAAACATTATTTTATTAAATAATAATCGTCTTTATCTATGATCCTTGATTGTCGATTCGCCAATGCCATAATTCCCTTTTTGTAAAAAAACAAGTTCCCAACTTTCGATGCGAAAAAGTACTACACTATCGAATTGATTACTTTCCGGTACCCCTAATACAGTAGATTCCCGTATAACGCGGTTCATACGTCACGCGCTGTACGAAATCGCGTTATAGGAACTCGACTAAAGTAAACGGGGAATTCTCGCATTTTATTATACAGCGCGTTGTACGAGAATCGCTTTATATTAGAAAAGTCGTTGCAATATCTTTCGCGCGTTGTAGGAATTCCCGTTAACAGGAAGTTTACCATATATATGTATATCATATATTTCGTATTAAATTAATTTAAGTTAGCCGGTCGACGTCCGTTTTTTAGACATTTCTTGCGTTCCGTAGCTTAGAAGATTACCACACTGTATTATTCCTAATGAAAAATATAGCATGGTTGAATAACTGTGTAGGCCATTGTAATCACAGATACTTCTTCCAGTATATGGCATTCACAGTAGTCGGTATTTTATTCCTCATGATATTCGGGGTGGAGATTGCATATCAGGAATTCTTCCCTGCACAAGAACCAGAGTTAGATGGCCATCCAGTTCGAATTAATAATTCGGAAATAATTCCCGTGGTACAATAATTGATTGCAATGATATGTCACGCAAAATAATCCGTCAACTAAATATAAATATAAATATCTACGTTCAAACTTCTAGACTGAATCGTTGGACCATTTAAGTGAAGCAGAACTAGCTGAAATAGCGAAACAAGCTGCCGACATAAAGGATAAAGAATGGAGACGAAGACTTATACTATTCGCAGCGTTAATCTGCGTCGCAACTTTTGCATCTCTGGGTGCGTTAACTTGGTGGCATGCAGGACTTATAACGCGGGGAGAAACAAGTATAGAGGCACGAATAAATAGTACGGAAACACAGAAGTATAAAGCGCTCGATAAAATATATAAGAATCCTTTCGACTTTGGACCAAGGGAAAACTGGAAGTTATTCTTAGGCATAATAGGAAGGTAACACTTAATAATACTTTTATTTACCGATATGTATTCTTTAAATATACGATCGTTATATGTGTTTTCCATTGCCGTTTACCTTCGCAGAAGTTGGTGGCATATATTTTTCCCATCGAACCATGCACCGTATGGCGATGGATTAACATGGAAGACAATCCACGATACAAAAATATCTTAAATCTATAATCTCGGTGAATTCGAGTTTCTGACTCACTTCGAAGTCATGGTCACGTTGCTCCTAAAAATATCATCCCCAAACACGTCTAGTCCAATCGCGAATCGTTTTAGTCCGTACGCGTAACCAGCACAATTGCGCTCGTAAAAGAGTATTAAATATCCTAAAAGAATTTATTTTACACCTGTCAAGTTAAGAACATGTAAATACATACAATGTAACATCATTGGATCATCAAAGTGATGCTCCACGAAATATCCACAGAGAACAATCCGATATCATCAGTATACACGTGTTACCAAGCAATTATCGTTACTAAGTGTATTTCCAAAATCTTAATGTTTAAATGGTATAAATGGATCACGAAGAAAATAAAGAAAATTTTCTACCTTTTCAAATCGATTGTCGCTTATTTCTATGAAGTATCTGGCCAGACTGTATCCTCTATCCAACTGAGATAATGCGAGACGCGAGTATATACGCCTGGCGAATCAACGATCGCGCAACCTTCTCCGAAACTTGTTATTCCTATTACTTGAAAGAGACACAGATTTTTCGGATGTATTACTTGCAATGGTCCTCCGGAATCACCTTGGCAAGTATCCTTTCTCCAGCCACCGCGAGGATCACCCGCGCAAATCATACTCGGAGTTATTCCGTGAGGAACCGCGATTGATCTATTATGCCTTATCGTGCATGCTATGTTATCAACAATATCAAGCAGTGCTTTTTGCAACTGATCGCTTTCTTCGCCTCCTACAATTGCAGTTAATTCATGAATACGAGCCGCTTACTTCGAAAGTGCGCGAAGTCTATTTTTTAAAATATGGTATTCACATATGAGCCGTTTATTTTGAAAGTGGCCTAAGTCAATTTTTATAACAAAATCAAATTTGTTTTTTTTTAAATGCACATAATCCGCTTTCAAAATAAACAGCTCATATATATAATTACCATAGAATATTAGCCCTTTGCACGCGACGGCGATTCTCAGTCGCCACTCAGTTTATTGCGGCAAATCGAACGGCGATTAAGATGCGATATTAGGGTTTACTCTAGTTGTCGGTGATTTCAAATTCATTAACAAAAAATAAGAGTTATATAAGACGCTTTCCGAATGCAAAGGGTTAAAATATAAATATTACAAATTAATCTGGCACAATTAGTAGTACCGGCATATTTTCTGCTCACCGAATTCAGTAACGCCCCACCCACTAACCCAAGCTTTAGTAGGCACTGTGTCGTACTGTTGATAGAGGCATGCAGGCCTTATTAGTCTATTGAAGTTAACTATTGACTCCAATTTCAAAAGCGCTATATCTGCGTACATAGCAGGAGGCCTGTAAGAGGGATGCCGTACTATTCTGTTAATACCAATAACAATTCCAGCTTGATTACTACTTAAACTGTGAAATCCAATACGTGCAACCGTTGGACTTCCACTGCAAAGCAGAGAACGAACATCAAAATATTTCGCAACTTTATCCTACGCCAAGAATAAACTATACTTGAACAGAATTTTACTTTGGCCCGTAAGTACAATGTGCTGCTGTGAGCACCCACTCTGGAGAGATTAAAGTTCCACCGCAATAAAAAAGAAAGTTTCCATTTCCTGTCCTTCTACCTAACGCTACCATATGTGGAAATTCACCAGGTACTGCCAAGGTACCACCGACAACGAGTCTGTTAGCCTCTCTGCACTTCTCATTTTCCAACTTAATCACCTCAGTATTCGAGCCGACCAAAGATAATATTTCTGTTGTACCAGAAATCTGTCTTCCATATTCCTCACATTCTGTTATGATAATACTTGGTAAATGCTTCCAATCAATTTCCCCAGTATTCCCAATGAAAGTCAGTACTTACTGTATTCTGATTTTGTTTTGGTGCTTGCATCTACATTTGTTTGAACAGATAAATTGTCTGAAATTGATGGAATTTTGACTGGATCTCGTGCATTACTTGGATTAGTGGATGGTGTATTAGTGTACGCTGTATTCACAGGGCTCTGATCACTATTACTCGAAGTTTGTAAAAAGGGATTATTTATGAAAGTAACAATATGAGCGTCATTAGACTCGTTTACAATATTTGGATTACCATTGAGACCAGTAAGAGGCAAAGACTGACTATCATTCCCATTGCCAAACACCACTTGTGGTTTAGCAGTGACTGACAGGAAAGGATTCCCCTGATAATTCGCGGTCAAGCTCGTAGTTGTGATGCGATCTTTTAGGAAAGGGTTTACGTCGATATTCGCACTTAATTTCGGTGGTATAGGTTTCTTTTTAGATCTCGCATTTCCTGCGAATACATGGATATCTTATAATCCATAATTCATTGTAACTAAACAGTATTTAAAGTGCGCGTTATAAGATGATAATACGAGATCTTAAGAAATCGCATATTCCACGAACACCCGACTACTTTCAAACGATTTCGTACAAGTTCACGCAACATTTATTCGTTATAATACATCTATATAATAAATGGAAAATGTAATAATTAACCTGAGCCCTTCGAGGATTCTGTGCATGTTAATCCTGCGACGAGGAGGAGTAGTACCATGGAAATAAAAAAGTGCCGGGATGCCATTGTTAGAAGCGAGAGAAAACAATCTTCCCTTGGAGTTTGATTGGACGGGGATAAACAGAAGAGATCATCTGTCTCGATGTCAAGGCATTAGACTGATAAGATAGACGCGGATGGCATTGATTCTAAACTTCGATCTCTCTTACGATTTTGTATTCGAAGATTATTGCGGAAAAAAATCCTTCCTACTAAGGATATCTGCCGGATAACCCGGTTTCTTGGCACGGGAAGACTCTACGATCTTTCTGCGTGTGTTTGTACATGCAAAGATAAAAAGAGGGGCAACCACTGACTGGTCAAACGGGAATCTTTCCGATGAATTCGCGGAACCACGTGATATTTGCGATGACCCACGTCGATTCACAATAAGTTATTATTCTCTGACCGATCGTCTCAACGTAGCAGGATTTTTCCACTTCATATGACATATTTAGAGAATTGCACTGATCGAAGAGTTCTTTTACTTTCACCGAGGATCCTCGGACAAGCTGTACCAATGTTAGACCTAAATAAACAGATTTGTTTCACAAAGTAACCGTATGAATGTTATTTATTTAACACTGGAACTACCGAACATATACTCAGTTTTGTTTACCCATTTCTTTGCATACAAATTATGGCTGGAGGACTTAATTAATCGGTTCAATTATTCGCGATATATATATAAAACCTCCATGAATTCGAGGTATTATATTCAAAGAATTTAACTAAAAATGGCGGACAAGGAATTTTAACTCTTTTGGCAGTTCCAGTGTTAATCACACCTTTCAACCCTTTTCCAAAGGTATACACTTAGCCCCCGATTCACACGGTACTCGAATTGCACGATTTCGGTTTAACACGCTTGAAGAAATGCGGAAGAAAATACGTACTTTTGAATGAATGCATTTTGATTTAAAAATATGTACTCTAATTTTTGAAAAAAGTACATAATACTGTTTCATATGGATTTATCAAATGTATCACATATTTGTTTTCAACGTGGAATGTGGATTCGAATTGCACGATTTCAATTTACACGGCATTTTCGGGGAAGCAATCTACCGCGTAAATCGAGGCTGAACTTTTATTAAAGACAAGTCAATATGTAATTTCTAATTATGTTTAATCTTATGTTTAACCCGGCACGTTGTGTCACTGTGTTTATAAAGCAAGATTGATATGCTTGCCTTTCATAAAAATATATAGAAAACAAATACATAATAATTTTGTATATCTCTGATTTTTGCGAATAATAGTTCAAAGGGAGTTCAAGATCTCGGAATATAAATAAAAATGCAATTGATCATCGACACTTATTTTGTTTAAATAAAGATGCTATAATCAACGGCTCTTATCTTGCATTCATTATGTTCTAAAATATCGTCGTTTGTACAAAAATCTTATCAGTTTAGGAAGGCGATTATTAAAGAAAATTGTAAGCACAGTTTAATCGCGCTTAGTTACGTAATCGGAGAGTCATCGTGATCGCTATAAGAGGGCAAACGATGCTGCGTGGACACTAATAGTCTTTTAAAGATCATCTAGCGAATAGTGATCTCATTCGTGGTCCATATTCGCCGAAGATGCTGCGTTTTTACGTGCTAGCGATACTTTGTCTAATAAACGGGGCGATATCCGGTGGAACCGAGAAGCCCAGGGTCGTTATCGTTGGTGCCGGCGCTTCCGGTATCGCAGCGGCCTCCAAATTATTGGAGAACGGTTTCCAAAATGTCGTAATTCTGGAGGCCGAGGATAGAATCGGTGGCCGAGTTTGTACCGTTGAGTTTGGTGAGTAAAATCACGGTGAAGAGTATAATAATTTCAATATTTTATAATCCATTATATAATTTAATACTAGAAGTACCGAACATATACTCGGTTATGCTTGCACATTTATTTATATATAAATTATGAGCGGCGGATTTAAATTAATGAACGGATCGAATTATTTGCATTATGTATATGCAATAAAAGTGTTGAAAATCTGAAACAATTTGCCGTGATATGTTCGTATGATTTAATTAAAAATGGTTGACAAGTAATTTTTACCCTTTTCGTATTTCTAGTGTTAAATAAATAATATTGATCTGAATTGTTCATTGTTCTACGATCGTTTGTATTTGATAGTGTTTGGTGCACTGATATTCATAAATTGTGTGTTACGGAATATAATATTTTTACTACTAATATTTCTTGTAATCTGCGTCTAATATTTCCAATATTTCTACTAATCTTCAACTAATATTTCTACAATGATTAACAATATTTTTTTCAGACGATTACGTGGTGGATCTCGGTGGACAATGGGTCCACGGAGAAAAAGGAAATGTCGCCTACGATTTGGCAGCTCCCTTGAATTTAATAGAGCACGCTACCATGGAAAAGGGTTATTATAAGATGTACGAGTCAACAGGGAAACCGATTGACTCTACAATTTCAGAAAATGTGATCGAGTTTTATCGACGTTTCGAAAATGACTCAGAACCACTGACCAACTCTAATATTTCTTACGGTGAAACATTGGAAAACGAGTACGATATACTTATTCGTTTATAATATCTGAATTACTGAAATATCGGCATGATATGTTAACTGTATTGGAACTAAATTGTTTATAGATTGAAGAATTACTTTAAGGAACATCCAGAGATCAATGAAAAGTTGCAGAAGGAACTTTTATGGCATTATAATCTGGCATTGACTAGCATGGATCCCGCCGACAATTGGTACGATATTTCTACGAATGCCGGCACGTATGAAGACTGCGACGGGGATAAGCTGATGAATTGGAAAGAGCGTGGATACAGTACGATTCTGGACATATTAATGGTACTTCAATATAAAATACAATTTCCAAAATCGTAGTTTCAATATAATAATATCTAATCAATCAAAAATGTCTTAGAAAAAAATTCCGGATCCCGCGAAAGAGCTGCCGGTAATGAACAAGACGATTCTGAATACGGAAGTGGTAAAAGTTGATTATACTAATGAGGATGGTACCGTAAAAGTAACGACTCAAGATGGAAAAGAATACGTTGCCGACCATGTTATTATGACTCCATCTTTGGGCGTCCTTAAAGCGCAACACGAGACGCTGTTTGATCCTGCTTTGCCGGAATGCAAACTTAATTCTATTAAGGTATTGGTACTCGCAGTAGTAGTAGTACTAGTAGTAGTAGTGGTAACAGTAGTAGCGGTAGTAGTAGTGTAGTGGTGGCAGTAGTAGTAGTAATAGTAGCAGTGGTAGTGGTAGTGGTAGTAGTAGCAGTGGTGGTGGTAGTAGCGGTAGTAGCGGTAGTAGTGGTAGTAGTAGTAGTAGTGGTAGTAGTAGTACTAGTAATAGTAGTAGTAGTGGTATTAGTAGTAGTAGTGGTATTAGTACTAGCAGTAGTAGTAGTACTAGTAGTAGTAGCAGTAGTAGTAGTAATACTAGTAGTAGTAGTAGAAGCAGTAGTAGTAGTAATAGTAGTAGTAGTAGTAGTAGTAGTAGTAGTAGTAGTAGTAGTAGTAGTAGTAGTAATAGTAGTAGTAGTGGTATTAGTACTAGCAGTGGTAGTAGTACTAGTAGTAGTAGCAGTAGTAGTAGTAATACTAGTAGTAGTGGTATTAGTACTAGCAGTGGTAGTAGTACTAGTAGTAGTAGCAGTAGTAGTAGCAGTAGTAGTAGTAATAGTAGTAATAAAAAATGAAATACATACGATTATATCAAACATACCTTTGCACATTTAAGGGCCTAGCATTCGGAACAGCAGCAAAGATATTTGTAGCATTCGACGATACGTGGTTCTCAGAGAAGGAAGAAGAGAAAGACAACTTTGGGTTCGCATACTTATGGAGTGAAGATGAGAGGAAGGAATATGAGAGCGATGTAAGTGTCCTGATCGGTGTATGATTTCAACTGCAAACATTTAATAAATATTTATTAATATCTACTCATAATATCAACGCTTTTTAGCCGGAGAAGAAATGGATGCTCGGTACAATAGGAATGTTCCGTGTTCAACATAAACCGCGATTATTATTTAGTTGGGTTTCATCGGAAGGTGCACGCGTATTGGACACACTTCCGGATGACTTAGTGTTCAATCAAACAAAATCCATGTTAAACAAATTTTTATCGAAGGACTACAACGTCACTGAACCAACAAAAATGATAAGGTAAATTACATAACGCATGCATTACCTACACAAATATTTCCGTTCTTATTTTCATTCTATTATGACCGGTAATCATTAATTGTTTTATTTCCTTTTTCAGGAGTAAATGGACCACGAATAAACATTTCCTCGGTACATATAGTTTCCGAAATTTAGAAACCGAGAAAAGAAACGCATCAACGCAGGAATTATCGGAACCGATAATGCGCAACGAAAAACCAGTAGGTTTCATAATAAATCATCTCGGCAGTTCAAGTACCATGATTGAATAATATTACATAATTACCATAATCCATTAATAATTACAGGTGATTCTATTCGGCGGTGAAGCTACTAGCATAAAACACATGAGCACGGTGCACGGAGCGATCGATGCCGGTTGGAGGGAAGCGGAGAGGCTTATCAGTCTGTACAACGGAAATGCTAAAAATTCCGAGAGCTCTTAGAACAATATATATTTAATTGACCACAGATATCAAATATAGGGATCTCCTTACTTGCCGTACACTACGCACTTATATCTGTATATCTACATTATGTACAAGATATGTATGTACAAAGGTACAGCCGCACGTGAATCAACTACAAACGTGATGACGAAGAAATGTTTGAGCTTGTTTAACACCGGTATCGTAAGCACCGTGTGTAGTTGAGTAATAATTCTCGTGCGTCGCTTCCCCGGCAAACATTATAATAGGAACGTCCTAGAATAAACAATTTCCATAGACAAATCGCGCGTCTGATTATCAAGCATCATGTATTTCTTTCATACCTTTACGGAATTCGTTTCTGTTGTTATTTCACCCCAAACTGGTTCAGCCAGGGTGGCTGGAGTTATTCCAGCAGCGTCGCATTTCGTTGGAATATGGCTGTAGCCACCTCGTATATACTTATTCGAATTCCACTGAGTCCTAAAACACTTTCTAACAACCGGCATATTATCAAGCTTGAGATAATACTTGAGAAGATTCTCGCAATCGGTACCGATCTCTTTTTCCGATAACATTTCGACGGTATACGCTCCACGTCCTCCGACCCAACCAAGAAGAATACCAGGATGACCAGGAATGACATCGAATCCTGTAAGATCTCTCGTCCATGGTGCCAATATTTCATCCGCGAAGAACGCGGAACTATTCTTACTCCAAAGTAGTTGGAATCCCTTTGTATTAGAATCCCACCAAGGTGTATCAAAATCGAGGAAGATCTTATTAATTAAACCGAATCCAAGGTTCTCGATTCCTTGCCGTAAAGTTAACGGCAACGGTGGTGAGAACATCTTCTCATAATTGACTTTTAAGTAACCAAGGGAACAAGTGATTATGACACAGTCGCATAGAATTCGTGTGTTGTCCGACAAAGTTAACGCGATTGGTGCTTCGAGATCACCATTCACCGAATCTTGCCACTCGATGAAATCCACGGCGGTGTTCAAACGTAAGTTACGTTCGTTGATGCTATTGGCTATGAGATTAGTTAAGGAACTATATCCTGTTTTGAACGTGAGATGTTCCGGGCCACCGACGAACTGCAATGTTTATGTACGCATAACTTAATAAATATAATCCCATTAGTTTTATGATAACCAAGATGATTCTTCACCTTAAACTTGCCCCAGAACTTCGCGGACAATTGATTAAGTGTGAAACACGAATTATCGATCATCAGGAAGCGCACATTCCAATCAAAGATTTCTTCCTTGATATCCCGCATCGTTCCCGTATCGTTCTTCCGTCGCGAATGCTTTTTGTACCATGTTCTCAGCAGTGATCCAATGTTCTCGAAGTCTGCATGTTCATTTTGATTCTCGTAACTTTCACACTCATCCAAAGCAGTACGAGTCAGGTCATCTACCTCTTCCACTAAGTTCTGATCCACGATATCTCCGTTGTCGCGCAGGAAATGTCCCTCGCCATCTTTGTAATGAAGATTCAATAACAGATCGTGCCGGTAACACAATTCGGCTAATTTACTGCGATCGCCGTGCACGAACTGTGCCCCGCATTCTATCCAATTATGCTTCCACGGTATTGAATGGATTCTACCACCGACTTCTTTGTGAGCTGTTGATTAATATATGTATTATAATATTTTATTAACACCTTCCATTAAGACACTGTTGATTAATATATTTGTTAGAATATTTTATTAACACGTTCCATTAAGACACTGTTGATCGGCAAGTTTATGGAAAAAGTAACGCGAGCCTAAAACTTCGATGAAAAGGTTAAATATCCAGAGAAATAATTCATATTTTAATGAAATAAATACTGTTCAATACAATGAAGAATGCAGTAATGAAAACATACATTGTTGCGAGCTTTAACACTAGAACTATGAACAAGATACTCAGGTATATTTATATATTCATGTATACGTCCTTGAAAACAAGGCTGAATGGAAGAAATTAATTAATCGATTTAATTATATCCCTTACGCAACGCGAGCCGCAAGAAATCTTAGAAAATGGAAGCTTACAAGTTTGAACGCTTTTATTAAATTTCGTGGACTCGTTATTTGGCGGGTTCCGTATTTCTAATGTTAATAATTGCATAGCTGATACGTGTACAAACACGAGTTAATTCGTTACTAGTTAACAATGTGTTAATATTTACATAGATGTGGACATCTTTCAATTCTATTTTCTTTACTCTTTAATAATAAATAATCCTTAAAGTTCGCATCCTCGAAAATGTCGGAAAATGAAACTTAAAAATTTGAACGCTTTTTGAATTAAATTTCGTGGACTCGTTATTTGGCGAGTTCCGTAGTTCCGGTGTTAATAATTGCATAGCTGATACGTGTATAAACACGAGTTAACTCGTTAGTAGTAAAGAATGTCTTAATATTGAATATATCTATCTTTAATTATCTTGCTTACCCTCTAATAACAAATAATCCTTAAAGTTCGCATCCTCGAGAGTCTTGGCAGCCGCTAAACCAGCGATTCCTGCGCCAACTATAACAATCTTCGTTCTTCCCCTGACTTCCTTTTCCGTACTTCGAATCCGATCCAGTTTATTGTAGCTGTTAATCACTTGCCTTAACCAACCACGCGTTCTGCGTGATTCGAATCGTGATTCTTACATTAAAAAAACATCACTCGCCAGAATGCATTGATCGACGAAGATTAACTCCGCGTTAATAATGAAGCGTGGAGGAGTAACGGAGGATCGGTAATAAAAGAACGAACGAAACAGTGTCAATTAATCAGTAAACTGGGAGCTCGTTCGGATATCACACTTTTGCCACTGATAATAACGGTGCTTTATGAACAGTGTTGTTTATTGAAATAAAACTCGTCTCTACGACGTACCAGATTACATCTACTTCCGAATATAGCAGGTAATAATTGGTAGGTCATCAGAGATGACCTAGAGTTTACCGCGGTCCATTCGGAAGAATGTGGTTAGAGATGATTGATTAGAGATGAGTCTTTAACCGCCTAAGAAAAAGCATGCGAATCAATAGAAATAGAATAAATATACTGTGTGGAGAACATTCTAAGCATAAACCGGCTGGGCCTTTTCTCAGAATTGCTTTCAAAGACAAACAAGCTAGAAGACGAAAGAGTGAATGCCATATAAGAGAGGGCCAGGTACCATGCAAAATGTAGAATGCTGCGGTATAAGAAAAAAAAGAGAAAAAAAATCAATAAATTCAATCGTAAGAAGCAATCTTCGTATTAAGTCGTTTATGCTGATATTAAAGAAGCTGTTTGAAGCCATGCCACGTTATTTTGCCAGTTACCTCGTCATTGTACTGTACTGTGAATCTGTACTCCATTAATACATATGAAAGTGGGCTTCAAACAGTAGAAACGTGTGAAAAATTTTGTTGAATTTACCTTTGAAAATATACTATTCTATCTGCTTCCCGGAAACCCGATTCAACTGCGCCGTGCACCGTGGAATAGTAATGTTCGTGTGTCGCTTCGCCGGCGAAAAGGACAAGCTGATATGTAGAAAGAAATTCATTAAACTATTAAGAGAATCTATGTTTCAGTTTAGAATTGCATTAACCCTCTATACTTCCATGTAACTGCCAAGTCACATACTCGTCTATCCGTAATCTTTCGTTTCATTTCATTGTTTTCATTTTTTTCGTTGTAATACTCATTATCAAAGTAAGCGCAACGATTGTCGCCTTTCTCGGTGCGTTTTAATGGGTTTCATTACAATTTTCACGCAATGTATCTTCGCTGGAATCGCCTTTCACTGGATTTACGTTATACGATTTGCGTTCAGATACGACCGAAATTAGAAGGGGGAAGTACAGGAAAATATAGAGGGTTAACGTGTTGACTTGCGTACTAAAGTCCTTGTCATACAGTACCTCGCGATACGTATTTGTAACGCGTGTACAATATAGAGAAACAAAATTGTATAAGTACTCTACTTTACATTGTTATCGTAACGTTAGAAATATTGAAAATTTGACGATTAGCGATGTATTTGATTCGAATTTACGAATATCAACGATATATTTGATTCGAATTTGATGAATATCAGCGATATATTTGATTCGAATTTTACGAATATCAGCGATATATTTGATTCGAATTTTACGAATATCAGCGATATTTTTTATTCCAATTTGGAATATCAGCGATATATTTGAATCGAATTTTACGAATATCAGCGATATTTTGTATTCGAATTTTACGAATATCAGCGATATATTTGATTCGAATTTTACGAATATCAGCGATATTTTTTATTCCAATTTGGAATATCAGCGATATATTTGAATCGAATTTTGCGAATACCATCAATATATTTAATTCGAATTTTACGAATATGATTCAAATTTTAATAATATCGCCATCGGCAGCCACCGGTGACCGCCATGGCGTTCAACGTGTTAATGAATTCAATATAAAATGATTAACATACATCGTTAAGCAATTAACCAGGAGTTTGAATTTTGGAATCAAAACAACTAATACCATAACAATTAATGTAAAATCGATTAAAGAAGCATACAGGCTTGCCGTCGGCAGTTGTAATCGGCTCCGCCAAATCTTTTGGATCAACATTTAATTCTTCCGTCGTCATACTTTGGAAACTGTACGACCCTCGGAAATGTTCATCCGCGTACCACTTTGATCTAATAATAAAAATAAATGACATAAAAACATTGTTCAATCAATTCACAGGTTATCGGGAAGAACATCCGTGATTTGTTGATCTGTTAAATTTACCTGATAATTCGATCAGGTTTCACAACATTGTACGCTTTTCCGCAAAATGATTCTAGCAAAAGACACATTCCATCAGACACGGCGTTATCGCTTAGCGACTCCATGTGTCTCGCATTCTTCCCGACGATCCATCCGCACAACACTCGCGGTTGGTAATCCACGGTAAAAAACATAAAAACGTCGCACAACCATTCATTCTCCTAAAAATATAATCTCGTATAAAAAGATGCGAAGCTTTATCGCAAGCACAATCGTTTTTCTCGAGAACTATAATTTAAAGTAATAATACTTTTCCATGAGTTTTAAGGAACTCTTCCCTGTCCTCTTTCGGCCAAATCAAACAGAACCCTGCGGAGTCTTCTTTCCACCATCTTTGTGAGAATTCAAGGAAGATCTTGTTTGCGGTGCCGATTGTTAATCCCTGTATTAAATATATCGAAGTTCCTTCAAGCTTGTTACACGATTAACATCTTTTGTTAATGATTAACATTCATTTGCCAACGGACGTCGATTATTAAGAGGTTTATTTATACGATTAAGTACACCCAATCCTGTTTTACATGAATTTATTGGGTTGTTCGGAAAGTAATTTCGTTTTTTCCCGACAGAGGAAACAGTTTTTTGCCAGGAAAGAGTAAAAATTTTATGAGCGTGGAATCATGCTACTGCCGGAAAGATGGTAAAAAATATTGGAAAAGAATGGCCAATATATAATTGAATAAAATATTTATTTATTATACGAAAAATGTCTTTCATTTTCTCAACGAAACGAAATTACTTTCCGAACAACCCAATAGTACAAAAATGTAATAAACATCGAAATAGAATTCGTGTTATTTTTAAGAAAGTTCAAATAACATTCTTTTTGTTTGTTTAAAAGTCAAAATAGCATGCTTTTTATTTTTATAAAAGTCAAAATAGCATGCTTTTTATTTTTATAAAAGTTAAAATAGCATGCTTTTTATTTTTATAAAAGTCAAAATAGCATGCTTTTTATTTTTATAAAAGTCAAAATAACATTCGTCTCATTTTATAGCTGATAAAATTGCAATTCTAAAGTTTACACAGATACAGTATATCTTTTACAAGAACTTTTTTACACGTATTCTTCAAGAACGTATCTATCGTATAAAAACGGAATTGGTTGTACATGTCTCGAATGGAACTCGCGTCTGGATTCGTTAATTATCAAATATATTGCTCGTTGAGTTTTACCGTGCCTTTATGGCTCGTTGTTTCCTTTCCGGTAATGGCGGAACAAACATACTGTTGTGTCTTTCCTTCAACACCCCGAGGGATGTTGTAACTACAACATGATTGGCCGAATATTTGGCACCATCTTTGGTCTGAATTACGATATTATTCTCGGATGTATAATCGACACTGATAACATCTTTGTTAAATTCTACTTTTTCCATTGCGGGAATGTAATTCTGCGAATTCGGCATATTGCGCTGTAATTAAAATGGAATCATTTCGAAGCGCGGTTAAAATTCTGTAACTTAACTCCGTATTTATAGGGTTAAGTAATACGTAAGTTCCGTTCGTCCAGTTCTTTCATTCAAAGCCGCTAGAATTTAATGCAAGGGCAACCGACAAGTTGCCTACAAATGGCAAGAAGTGATTTATCATGGCGGCGAATGTATACATATATATGTTAGATTAAAGTCCATGGTAATACATTTTGTTGACGAATAAACTTGATTTTAAAACCCGGAACTTATTTATTACTCCACCGAATATTTGACCGTGAAATACGCACAGTTAATAAATCAAAGAGTGTTTTGTAACCGTTAGTTTTCCAATTTAACACGGGATCACCTTCGCACACCCAATAATTCGCGAGTCGCTTTGCGGAGACATCGAACCAACTATCGCTGCATTGAATAGAATTGTCCATTTTTTCTATCCAATCTAAAAATTGTTTCGCTCTGTCCCGGCTCGTGAATGGTTCATGCTCATATATTTTATAATATCTGTAATTACATTCACATTTATTCATCGTGTTGTGTTATATGCATGACAAGCAGATATTATGTATTTATTTAACACTAGAACTACGGACAATATATTTAGGATAATATTTAATACATTTTACGGCTTGTTGATAATATGACAATATATTTACGGATGGAAACAATAAATTAATCTATTTGATTACGTTCGTTATGCAACGTGTGCCGTAAAAAGATTCAGAAAACGGAACTTCATAAATTAGAACGTTTTTACGAAATTCCGTGGATCAGCCATTTTGATGGCTTCCGTAGTTATAGTGTTAAATATTAAATACAGAAGAATCGCAGATTCGAGGGAATACACGCGTTTTAACACGTTGAACGCTATGGCGGTCACCGGTTGAAAAAATTCGAATCAAATATATCGCGAATATTCATAAAATTGTCAATGTTTTTAATGTTCCGGTAACGATATGAAGTAACGAATGTATCGTAGAATGCTTAAACAGTTTTATTTTTAGACGTTATCTAGTCGTTACAGACACGTCTCGCGAGGTATCGTATAACACGGATTTCGGCGCGACGTTCAACGTGTTAAGCTGCTTTAAACGCGAGCGGTAAAACGAGAGAGATACGAATCATCAACCTTGAACGAATAAGTGGAGGGGAAACTTTGTATCTTGTAGCAGCTGTAGTATCATAATTCTGGAAATCACGCGAACATAAGATTCGCGACTTCAATAGCCAATCGCTGATATTATGCATTTTGCATTTAACTCGTGTCTGTTTATTGATTACAAATGCGCAACAATGTGCCACTATGACTTTCAAATTAATTCCGATGGAAGAATATAATATAAGATTGCTAAGCAGAGTATAGTAATTTCATGTTTCTACTCTTGCAAACATAGGAGATAAAGATGTATGCTAAAAGGTAGGCAATCTCTTTTATCTACTAATATTAATATGAATATTAAATGTAATATTGAAGTACATAATGACAAGTAATTGTATTGCACATAAACTTGCAGAAACATTGATCCAGAATTAGAGAAGCTGAGGAATGAAGTGGACAGTCCTCCAAATTTAGATACTGTCGCTCTTAATATACAAAGGACAACCGCAAGAATTCATGCTTCGTACTTATTCGAGCATGTCGGGAACTCTATGTTACAGAAATTATGTTTGCTGTTGAGTTCTACTGCGACAGGAAAAATGTACAGTGGCTGGCAGGAGTTTGCTGCGCACATGGACTTAACGATGGAGCAGATACGAGTATGCATTGGAATATACTGGGTGCCTTAATTATTTTCAATAACGACAGAGGTGTTCAGTATGATATTCTTATTGCAGTGTATAGACTATGATTTCAAAGGCCTGCAAGATCCAACTTACTACGTACTGCTAGCGTTTGTTCAAAAAATGGATGCGACAATGGATAAGATTTTACATGCTCTACAAAAGATGCAAAGATTCGATATCATCAATCAGATCAAAGATAACGTTCTTCAACTGGTTTGTGCCATCCCTCAAAGTGAAAACACAGAGGGTACGACACATATTATAAACCACAATTATTATTAACGCGAAAGTATTTCCTACAAGCAATTTTTGTTTGGTTAAAGAAACAACTATATTGAGACCGCAACATTTGCCGCGAGTACCGCTTGTGCTACGTCCGATAATCTCCACGCAGAATGAAATTGCAAGAACGAAAGAAGATACGAGTAGTAGTTTACAGGACAGTCCTCAAAAGGTCGAGAAATCGTAAAAAATATTATTAATTGTTAACCGTTTGAGTGCCGGACGGCACGATTGCGTCCTGTTCCACGTCGAAAAATGCCAGCGGATGTAGCAAGGAACTTTCATCTCAAGTTTTTAAATGGCGATAAAAACACATGCGTTTAATAAATATCATTGTTTGATACGTTAGTTTGAAGTGCGATCCTTCAAATCAAACGGGACGAGAAAGAAGTAAATGTACTCAACATGCGTAAAGATGAAGTAAATAAAGAGTACAATTACACGGAACACAACGTGCCGTCGTGCCGTCGGCCATTTTCCGACGGTATTTTTGCAAAGACCCGTGGCATTCAAACGGTTAAATAATATCTTACTTTACAAAATAATAACTCTGCTTTGTTAATAGACCAGACATTCTTACGGATGCACAGTTATGCTAACTTTTGCCGAAGATGGAACTGAATCTGCGTATCACATAGCGAAAATATTTCGCTCAAAGAAACCGAGAATCGGAGTGCTTATATTACAGGAACAAGATAATTACGTTTACAGTAGAGCGGAGGAATTCATCGACGATTGCTTTAAACAAGTAAGATCAATATATTTCTATGTTTTGTTAGAGTTTTAATACGATGGACCGCTTTCAGGTGAATTTTATTATACCGATATTAACGCGCGAATACATAGAAAGAATAAGCAACCCTAAAAGAACGGATGTCGATGTCCAAAATAAATTAGACACGAAATATATTATGTATATATATTCCTTGTTAAGATACGAATACGTAAGAAACCAATGCATCAACAATCGTGTCAGGTATATTATTAACTGAATTATTGGAATTCTTCCGATTCTGTTTGCTCCGTAATTTTGTTGTAAATAATTATTATTGCAATATTCTACCAGGTGCATCGTCCCCGACAAAGAAGTGCACACGGTTCTCGAAGCAAACATGCATCCAACATTTCAAGCTTGGTTCAGAGAAAGTGATATTGATGCATTTGTGGATAACATACTCTTACAAAAACATTCGCGATGAGAATATTCTCGAGACTTATTCTATTTTGTATAAATGCTTATTCAATAAAATCTTTTGATACGAAATATTGCAGATTTCCAACTTACTCGTTCGTAAAGTATTTCCCGTAAGATCCTTCCGCATTTTCAGTGCCGTTCTCAGATATCTCATGATAAATTCTTAACGCCTCCACACTTTCCTCCGTTGGAATGATTTCACCTTTTACTGTCGCGAAAGTGTATTTTGGAAAATCGTGAAGACGAGAGGAGGAGTCTAACAATTTGCGTGGGAATGCGTGATCAAAAACTACGTTCCCGCGTTCCCCGTGCACCCACTGCGCGCCCAATTCTACGTAGTGATCAGCTAGAAGTTGTAATAAATACAATAAAATCTGCACTAACTAATGTTATATAATATATGCATAATATTGTAATATCCATTCTGAATTTTTGAGAGAATCACAAGTAGTTATTTCGAAGTATTGAAGAATTTAAAGTTAACGGAGTATTCAAAAACTCTCGATTCGTGTTTGAAATATATCGATCTTGCGACCTACTCCAACATGGAATTAACTTCACAATACACCATCATCAACTACTATTCCTTTGAATTATAAAAGAATAAACACTAGTTAATCGCAAATAAAAGTTACCGAATGAAATATAATAATTCTATCTACAAATTTTGGATAATTAGGTTAAACGTTGTACTAAATGTACAACTCAATTTCTAGATGTACCTATCTTCAAGTCATTACCCCTTGAAATAAGAACCTAAGCTATTTTCCTGAGCAATTAATTATTAGAAATTACACAAAGAACGGTTCATTCAATTTTTTAATTCTTATTTATCTAAATAAATCTGAATTAAATGCTGAACTAGTGTACACAAAACCGGAAGTCGAAGGTTGGAGTTCTATACTTTACAATGAAAGAGAACTCACAGAATTCCGTGGTGCATATTCTCCCACCGATTCGATTCTTCGCCTCGAGGATGGTCACACTTTTTAAACCTTTTTCTATCAATCTAGCGGCGGCCGCGATTCCCGCTGCGCCAGCACCGACGATTAACACTTTCGGCTCGTTGAACATTTTTTTCTAGTTAAAACACACCACTTTGCCGGAGGTTTAATCGCTCAATCGCATCGCCGTTTTTCACACGAGTACTTTACGACAACGGAAGTCACATTTATGTCTTGTTTATGAAATACGATGTGAAAAGCTTCACAACTCGTCGTCTCTCTGATAACTGCACTTCTGCGCATGCCTATGTAGGGCTAAATATACCGAACATATGTTCATATACAGGGTGTCCTAAAAGTTCAGTGAACCTTGAGCTTTAAACTAGTTGCTGTTTACGTTATTACTTTCTAAAGCGAAGCATTTGAACAATATTGTTAATTATAATTCGTTATGACAAGTATAATCTTAATTCATCTATCGCTCCTAGATATAAATATGACGTCTCAATAATTTATTGTGTGAAATGCAACAAAGCTATTGATGCAATAAATAACCATTAACTTATTGTATGATATACTTGAGAATATAAGTTTCAAGATGGGGCAAGATAAGATCAAGGACGATCCTCCCAAGAGGGTATGTTTATTATATACTTCAAGAAGTAATAGCTCGTTTCGCGTAGAATTGAATCACTGAGTGCAATGAAAATATTTGTCTACGAGTATAGAAATGCAAAAAAGATGACAATGACAAGGACAGTCCCTTGGATACCGACGATGACTACGTTCCCTATGTACCTGTTAAAGAACGTAAAAAGCATCAGCTCTTAAAGCTTGGTAAGCTCGGTCAACTCAAGGAAGAAGGTGCAGGTCTTATGGGAAAAAGTAGTAGTGAAAATGAAAGAGACGATGGAGATGATGACGATGGACAGGTGTGGGGAAGAAAGTCCAACATTTCCCTACTCGATCAACATACAGAGTTAAAAAAGTTGGCGGAAGGTATATCAGTCAATCGTATACTATCGGTGAAACATAAAATGTGTGATTAAAACCACCGACATATTATTACAGCTAAGAAGGAAAGCGCCATGGAAAAACAATTAAAAGAGGAAGAGAAGATATTGGAAAGCGTGGCGGAGAACAAAGCTTTAATGGGTGTCGCTGAATTGGCCAAAGGTATCCAATATGAGGATCCAATAAAAACTAGTTGGAGACCTCCGAGAGCGGTGCTTGCCTTGAGCGAAGCAAGGCATGAAAGGATAAGAAGAAAACTTCGAATTCTGGTGGAAGGTGACGATGTTCCGCCGCCGTTAAAAAGCTTTAAGGAAATGAAATTTCATAGAGGAATCCTGAATGGATTGGATGAGAAAAGGATTACTAAGCCTACACCGATTCAAGTTCAGGGCATACCTACTGTGTTAGTATCTTTGTAACATCTAATATCATATTTAATATTACACAATTATGTAAATATAGATAACGCGTGTATTACAGATTAGCCGGACGGGATATGATCGGTATAGCTTTCACTGGCAGCGGAAAAACATTAGTATTTGTTCTTCCTCTTATAATGTTCTGCTTCGAACAGGAAGTAGCTATGCCCTTTGTACGAAATGAAGGACCTTATGGTATCAAATTTATTTATATTTTGATATAAAAATTCAAATATTAGGTTGGCCAAAAAGTTGCGATAATATGTTGTTCGTTTTGATTGATAATATTAGCCTATATTTTGCCCAGGCTTCGTAATTTCGTGTTAATAAAAATCCACCATTTCCCAGCAAACAAACGTGATGCGAACTGCACGAACTTCGTGGCCAACTCAATATACAAACTTAAATCCTATTTATCTTATTCAAGGATTAATAATTTGTCCATCGCGAGAATTGGCTAAACAAACTTACGACATTATTCGACATTATACGAATAGTTTAAGGCAAGCGGGTTGCCCGGAGATTCGTAGTTGCCTGGCAATTGGCGGTGTCCCCGTTTCAGAATCTTTAGAAATAATTAATAAGTGAGTACTTCTACTCAATACTTCGAAACTATTTTCCGAATATATTAACATACATTACGTATATTTATTTCGCATTTCTGATATACAGAGGAGTGCACATTATGGTAGCAACTCCTGGTCGATTAATGGACATGTTGGACAAAAAGATGGTGAAACTTAGCGTGTGCCGTTATTTATGTATGGACGAAGCAGATCGCATGATCGATATGGGTTTCGAGGAAGACGTGCGAACGATATTTTCCTTTTTTAGGGTATATATAAATATATCTAAATTCTTCCTTCGTATTTTTCTATATTGAAATTTTATGAAACATTTATTCCAGGGTCAAAGACAGACATTACTGTTCTCGGCTACAATGCCGAAAAAAATTCAAAACTTTGCGCGATCGGCTTTAGTTAAACCTGTTACGATAAACGTCGGCCGCGCAGGTGCAGCTTCGATGAATGTTATACAGGAAGTCGAATATGTTAAGCAGGAAGCTAAAATAGTGTATCTTTTGGAATGCTTACAAAAGACTACACCACCCGTACTGATCTTCGCTGAAAAGAAACAGGATGTTGATGCTATTCATGAATACTTGTTATTGAAAGGTGTGGAAGCAGTTGCGATACACGGTGGAAAAGGTATATTAATTATTAACTAAGACAATAACATTAACTTTACTTCCTGGTAAAACCAGTAAAATTAATATTCCTCGGCAGATCAAGAAGAAAGATCGCGATCTGTGGAAGCTTTCCGGGGTGGTCGGAAAGATGTGTTAGTCGCAACGGATGTTGCATCGAAGGGTCTTGATTTTGCGGATGTACAACACGTTATTAATTATGACATGCCTGACGACGTAGAAAACTATGGTAATTAATGTGAAAACTGCGCATTGATCTACGGAAATAATATTTTACTTAATAATAATTGTTCTTCATCGCAGTCCACAGGATTGGTAGAACTGGGCGTTCCGGGCGAACAGGAATCGCTACGACGTTTATTAACAAAGCGAACGACGAGTCTGTTCTTCTCGATCTTAAACATCTATTAATGGAAGCTAAGCAAAAAGTTCCGCCGTTTCTGTTGGAACTTTGTTCGGAGAACGAAAAGTACCTCAATTTGGGAGGTGAGCTGATAGTTTTTTACTGGCTGATCAAATCATTTTATCTCTTTGCTTTCGAAGGCAATTTTCAGTTACTGCTCTGTTTAATGCGGCAATTCGAGTGGTGACTGAGAGGCGATATTAAAATGTTCTCTATTTTGTTATTGCACGTTAAATCACTGTCAAGTGGAGTACATTTTAATGTCACCTCTTATTCGCCACTCGAATTGCCGTAATAGTGGCTACTGAGAGTCGCTTCTCGAACCGAGTGGCTACTGAGAGTCGCTTCTCAAACTGAGTGGCTACCGAGAGTTGCTTCTCGAACCGAGTGGCTACCGAGAGTCGCTTCTCGAACCGAATGGCTACTGAGAGTCGCTTCCTGAACCGAGTGGCTACCGAGAGTCGCTTCTCCATCCGAGTGGCTACTGAGAGTCGCTTCTCCAACTGAATGGCTACTGAGAGTCGCTTCCTGAACCGAGTGGCTACCGAGAGTCGCTTCTCCATCCGAGTGGCTACTGAGAGTCGCTTCTCGAACCGAATGGCTACTAAGAATCGCTTCTCGAACCGAGTGGCTACCGAGAGTCGCTTCTCCATCCGAGTGGCTACTGAGAGTCGCTTCTCGAACCGAATGGCTACTAAGAATCGCTTCTCGAACCGAGTGGCTACCGAGAGTGGCTTTTCGAACAGCCGCAATGAACTAAGTGGCTACCAAGAGTCGCCACTTGAGTGCAAAGCATTTAAAGTCTTTTTTCACAAATACAATTTTTTAATTTGTTTCAGACGAACGCGGTTGCAGCTATTGTGGAGGTCTCGGACACAGAATTACAGAGTGTCCCAAACTCGAGGCCATCCAAAACAAACAAGCTTCCAACATCGGACGACGAGATTATTTGGCTAGCAACGCGGCTGATTATTGAAACACGTTACATTACATCCTATATATCACGTATGACATTAATTTTTGATAAATAAACAACTCTATGAATAACGCAACTGTATTCATTTCCTTTATTGCTACCTTCCAAAAATATTACTGTTTTCATATAACGCGATTCTTCGTACAACGCGCAAAATAATAAAACACAGGAATTACCTGTTTCAAGAATGAATTCCCGTACAGCACGATTTCCTATAACGCAAATTCATATAGCGCGTAACGCGTTAACCGCGTTATACGGGAGCCTACTGTACTGAAATGTATCTCGTTTAAAAAGCCCGGTAGAAAATCGAATTCACTTGTTTTTTATTCTGTCAATAATTACGAAATCGTGGAAGACGGTTGATGCAAGATAAATGTACATCCACAGAAATTATTGAATTGCATGAAAATAAGAAATCAGAACCATGCTTCTAACAGACAATTGGAGGAGGATCGAAGAAGAGGAAAATGCTAAAGCTAAAAAAGCGGAGGAAATACACCACAGACAGGAAATAATGGTAAAAAGAACTGACAAAAAAATGGATATCCGGCGTTTGCATATCGAAAGACGTGAAGCTCTCGAGAAGAAGAAACGTTCGGAAATTCGAGAAACCTCGGAGAAGGGACTCCAAGAAATTAAAGAGACGTCCAAATTAGCGAGGGAAGTTTCCTGCCGCAAAAGTACAAACATTTTCTAATATTAATTATTATAATTACAGGAATGAATTAATTAGCACTGCTGCGTTAACACTAGAAGTACGAAAGCCATCAAACTGAGTTCGTGGAATTTAATAAAAACATTTAAATTTATATTTATATTATAAAGTTCCAGTTTCTGAGATGTTTTGCGACTTACGTTGCATAATGGACGTAATTAACTGGAACTCCTTTTTATTTAATATTTATATTTATTTATATTCATTTATTATTAAATTTCTTGAGTGTTGAAGTTGGCCGTAATATTATTAATATATAGTGTATAATTTTCTGCGGCTATTGATAAGGCCCAAAAATTAGATGCAAATTTTAAATGAATTTTCATCTAATTTGTTGGCCTTATCAATAGCCGCAGAAAATTATCTTCATTTATTAGTGTAAATTTATATTTATTTTCTCCATCCATTCTTAGTTTTAACGCTGGAACTACGGAGAATATATTCAGCCATATTTATATAATACATTCACGTAAATGTCCTTAAAAAAAGGATGGATGCAAAAAATAAATTCAACGATTTATTTTTAATATATCGAAATAATCGAGGAAAATGGAAACGTATTGATTTAAACGTTTTCATTAAATTCCACGGACCGTCAGTTTGACGGCTCCCCTATTTTTATTGTTCAATCTATAATTGTTTATTTAATACGCGGAAATAGAATCGCAAGAAAAATCGAAATTAAACAAACTGAAGTCCACCGTTCAGTTTCCGTCTAATTGTGCCTTGCAACTGGCAAGATCTGAAATCATTAAGAAAAAAATAGAACAAGATGTTCGAAGTGCAAAGTTAATTAACGAGTGGTACCAAGATGGCGGATCCGAAAAGAAACTGCAGGAAGAATCTGAAAGGAAGAAAGAAAACTGTCGCAGAGGATTGCAAGTACAAATAATCCAACATCTTCAAGAAGTTCGTAAAAAGGAAGAGGAGAAACATCGAGATCGGAAAATATTGGAAGAATCTCAAGATGTGATAAAACAGGAAACATTGGAGGAAGAAAAAAAGAGGAAAGAAGCTGCAAGCACTCAGAAAGCTGAAAGGGAAGGATTTCTTAAAGCGCGGCAATTATGGAAGGTTAAACGAAAAGAAATCTTGAAAAAGGAATACACGGAGCATGCGCGGCTTCAAGCTCTACGGGAAGAGAAAGAAAAACTGGAGGCTAATAAAGAAGTTAGAGAAACTTCGATAATAATGATCTTGAAGTAGCTAATTAGTAGCAATTCTGATTAATTATTACTAATTACGAATTTATTATTAACTCTGATTAATAATCAGGCTGAGATTCGTTTGCTGAAAAATGTAATGAAAGCAAGACTTGCGGAAGAATTGTTGCAGGAAGAACGCAGGAAACGAGAGAAGGAAAACTTGATAAATGAATTTCATTTGGAGGAAATGAAAAGCGAATGTAGCGATGAAAGAGTTACATCAGTGATGAAAAAGAAACAAGCTATAAACGAAGCTTTAATCGACGTGGTAAAGTAATTAGTTCGTTAACGTTAATTTATGCATATTACTAAATTAATTGCACATTAAGAGGGTGAAATACATGCGCGATAGATGAGACAACATAAAATGGCCGAAGAAAGAAAGGCGAAGGAGAATGCGATAGACACGGCTTTTGCAAAATATTTAATGGAGGAAAGTAGAATAGCGAACGAAAAGGAAAATCTGCAAAAAGAGGAACGTCGGAAGAAAAGTAATCATCTACTATTTTCTTATTTTAATTAAACTACTAATTAATCTTTGGTTTCTTAGATATTCAATATGGCGGTGATTTAAGGGACGCCATCAACGAGAACCGAATGAAACATGCTATGGAAATTCTAAAGAAACAGTCTGAAATTAATTCAAATTAAAATCAGCAATTAATTGATTGTAATGTGATTAATTAATTCGAAAGTATCGTGTAAACTGTTAATTAAATTACGATCAATTAATTGTTCGATGTATTATTGACATATTAAGGATGCTATTGCGCAACAAATTAGTTGTATTATTTATATCACTGCTTTACTTTGTTCGACATTAAATTATATCGCAGTGTTTATTACTGTAATATAATTTAATGCTGCATTAAATAAAGTTTATATCAAAATTACTTTAATTACTTAATTCCCAACAGAAAACATAAGAACTAGATTCCTTGGGTTACTTATTTTTTCTTACTTGTCTTGCTTCACTGCATAACCTCAAAATCGGATTAAAGAGATTCGACAGTACTTTGTTCAACATTAGATTATATCGCAGTGTTGATTAATTTAACACTAAAACTACGGGCAACATATTCAGCTTTATTTAAATATTCATGTGTACTTCCTAAAAAGTAAGGATGCATGTCAACAAATAAATTAATCGATTCAATTATATTCATTATGCAACGTGAGCCGCAACAAATCTCAGAAAATGTCCATTTAACTTATCAATTTATCAATCATATCACTTTGCTAATTTATCAATTTATCAATCATAATCACCTGATGAATTTAAATGTTTCCGTAGATCTAGTGTTAATAAACACTGTAATATAATTGAATCCTACATTAAGTAAAGTAGTTTATAGTGAAATTAATTTAATTAGCGTCTCAAATATCTCCTCTAAGGATTATCATTTGAAATATCTATATCTACGTATATTTATTGGTATACAGATATATACAACACCGCGCGAAAGGGATCCACTTCCGCGGCTCCAATTGTTTGTACAAAGTCCGTGTAAAAATACAGCAGCCCCATCTTATTATTGGTTATTAAGTACATGATAAATTAATTAACAGTCGTCGCCTCGGATTCGTCCAAGTTACGTGAAAAAATCGCACGCTAATTAATCCCACGGCGCGATTCTTTACTTGGCATTGCGAGGCAATCCTCGAGCGATTATTTCCACCTATTTAACCCCTTCGAATGCTAATTAATACTGCATGAAGTAATCATTAATCTACCTGACACCACTGGTTTTAAATTGGCGACGTAATCCGTAATCTTATTACGTTCTAATTAAATTCGATTTAATCGAAACAAAGTGATTTACCACGTTTTTTTCGCGAATAGTTTTATCGTAGACTTAACAGAAGGGATTAAGATGGCGGAACAAAGAGCACCCGAGTATTAGGAATGACTATAAGTACAAGCATTAATTATCCTCCTTTTCTGGCTAATTGCCGCACAGGTTTATGATTCATTAATGAATCAATTAATTATGGAAGTATATTAGAATTCATTTAATTCCTACACGACTTAAAAATATCACTACTTATATTATGAATCGTGGTTTTACTATTCGATCGTTCAATCGGATCGTAAAGCAACGATGTATGATATAAATAATTGGATGTCGACAAAGGAAGGAGAAGGATTATTAATAACTTAATACTAGCTAACATCCTGCAACCGGAAATATAGCTATAACAATGACACCTGAACACTGAATTCGCAATGAAATATTCCTGAGATCCGGTTAACAAATTCCTTCGCGTCCAACCCTCATCAAGAACTGGAATTATTTCAATAATCGAGAGTATTCTTGAGAAATTCGATATGCCACGAGTGTAACGCTACCATTTAATTGTAATACAGTACGGAAATCTGGGTGTACTAATTATCTAGTAGATCTAATTATCGCTCTAATTACGCCTTCATCTACAAAAATATTCTTACGTTCATCCTTCGACGGTATAATAAAATAATGCTTTCGAATTCGGCGAATATACTTCGCGACATGCTACTCAAAATTCACTTGAAACACGTCATTTAAATAAACACGAAAATAAATTCGTAAACAAACATTTACGGCACTTTCATCGTGCACTAAATCATTTTATAAGTCCGATGCATCATATAAGTTTAATCGACTACGTTATAATATTCTTAAGTCAAAAGAACTTAACTCGGGAACACAACTCACCGTTTAACAATCGAACTGTCACTTAACCTCTCAGCTACTTACGGCAGGACTTTCCGCGGCGCTATGACTTTGTACGGCAATGTCGACGCAGCTGCGCGCGCAAAAAAATGTAAATAGCACTGCGATTTGTGTCCGCTGGTGCTTTCCACTATGAAGTTACGTTAGAATAGAGTTAAAGATGAATAAAGTATAATTTCTTTATACATTTTCATGTAAAGAGTTTGAAAAAGAACATAATAAGATAATATACGGGAAAGCCACTGCAGTGGCATACAGTAGCTAAGAGATTAATATTATAATAAATAAGTTGAACCGTCAAAGGATCGAACGTAGACCTTAAGAACGAAGCGAAATACAGTGTCAACTTGGTACACCTGGAAATATCACAATTATAACAACGCAGTGAATTTAAGAAATACATATCGGAAACTCGGAAACTCGGTACGCGAACCGCTTGCCTGTAACACCTGCGACTGATAAGAACTCACTGAGGCGATAAACATTCGACACCTGCTATACGTGCGAATGTTACGTGCGACTGATTCGAGGACAGATGTACAGTTACTCCCAAAAGTATTCGAATACTAATAAAATTTGACTATAAAATTACGTATCGTTAATTATGCAAGAATTGGACTAAATCTTTTTCTTAATAAACGTCGTTTATTATACTTGACAATAATATATAATTTGAAATCACAGTAAACGACGTTTAATAAGAAAAAAGATGTAGTCCAATTCGTTGATAAATACAGATAATTAAACAAATTCTTGCACCTCGTACAAATTGTAGCAGTTATTAAAGTGCACTCTTTGATTTCGAATGATTAATCGACTATTGAAATAATTATTGAATTATTCATTGAACTTCCGTGGTAATAATTAATAATAGATCGATCAGACAAGCGGTCCACGATAATTAGGCACAGTGGAGTAATTAACAATGACCACTGATCTCTGACAGATTAAATTGGGACACTAAACGTAGATTGGTCTTAAAAGTAAAATCACATATCCTCACGGATTATTAAGTACGAGAACGCGCACAAGCGGTTCCTTCTTGCGGAATCAGACTTCCGGTACGAAACACCATTCGCGATAAGAAATACCAACAGATGTCGAAGTAATATTCTTCTGTCTTTTTAAATAAGTATCGCATGGGAGTATCAGCGAATGTAGTAGCATTATGATCAACACAAAACGGGGACCATTCTTGGAAACTCGAGTGTCTAATTAATTAATTCGGATTAATATCTATCGTGAAAATGATAGCACTTCGTCGCACACTGGATAATTCACAGATTATTTCCAGGAAATGATAATTATATTTGCATCACGTCTTCCTGTTATTTACTAATATATTACAAAATCCAATTTCATAGAATTATTTATTTCGGCTGGAATCAATGAGGTTATGTCTCCTATTTTTACGAAGCGAAAAGAATAATTTACCTGCTCATTGGTTCACAGTTCATTCAATTCCATTGTGAAATAACTATCTATAGATCTCGTTAAAACTTGTATTAATTACCGTGATAGAGATTGACGGCTTTTCTCCTAAATTCTTAATCGTTTCCGAAGATGCGACGAGAGTTTTTACTCCCCAATCATTCTCTAAAAGTCGCGAATTATTTCCTAGAAACCTATACGAATGCTTATGGATTCATTCCGTTAATCGGTGAACTATGAAATCGGAATTCATAATTGGAACACATCAAAAGTACATCTCGAGATTCATAAGTAATAAGTTAACCCTTTGCACTCGGAGGCGATTCACAGTCGCCATCCAATTTGTTACAGCAACTCGAGTGGCGACTGATAGGCAACATTAAGATTTTCTCCAGTTATATTTTGTTATATTTTGTTAAATCACCGACAACTGGAGTCAATATTTTAATGTCGCCTCTCGCGAGCCGCGAGCGAGAGGAACTTAAGTTCATTTCGGCAGACACGATATTCGGAGATGAAATCGGGAATCTTTTACGCTGTTTAAGGAAAATCTACGTCGAATACACCACGCAATCATACTCGATCATACTAACTAATAGCACCGCATTAAAGTGGTAAACTATTCCAATGGAACATTGGAGAAGCGACGTTGTCCCGTTAACCCTTTGATTACGAAAGTGTATATAACGCTCTCATATATACATGAATATATACGAAAGACGTATATCTATCAACAGTAAATTTTGCTTGTGTACCACGCATTTACTTTTTTAGTAAATTAATACCGTATGGAACATATTGTTATGTGTCACGCAATAACCGATCGTTTATCTGAATCTCAATAACTCCTTAATTTGTCTTATTTTTATCGATACAATTTAGTGTCAACTTATCATCAAAATGACGGGCCGCGGAATTTAATAAAAACCTTGAAATCCATAAGGTTCCATTTTCTAAGACTGCAGCACAAGTTGCATAATGGACGTAATTAAATCGATTAATTAATTTTTCCATTGCATCCTTATTTTAAGTAAATATGGCTGAATATATTGTCAGTAGTTCTAGTGTTAATGGTTTCTTCTTACAATACGTCGCAGTCAAAGAGTTAAGGAGCTCGTTTAATTGGTATCCTCTGTACAGTCTCAAAAATATAAATAGTGTATCGAAGCGCTTTATCATCGGCTTCTGAATTCACCGGAAAAATGCAAATAAACCGGCAAGACTTCCGTCGGATTGAATAGTTGCCGGGAATAGGAACCATGAGAATAGTAGTGTTAGATTTAGCGGTAATCACCAGATCTCCAATGATTCACGGAGATGGACGCCATGTTGAATCGTTAAAAGCGGGTTGATAAAATCTGAGTACTCGTCGGAGTCGTAACATTAAAGCGTTGAATTATTCTTGTTTAAAGGGCAATATAAATTTGTATGTCTTTTTTAACTGTGTCTTGCCATTCAAGAATATAGTAGGTAATGCTTTAAAGTATGACCTCTAAGGCGAAGCTTTAATAAGGCTGTTGAAAGTTAAAAAGATTATCTCGCCATCTTTCTCGCGGTTATTGTTTCGCGGAGAAACGGGTATCCTATTTTCTTATTGCGAGAGCTTTCTTCTCTCAAGTTTCAAAGAGCGGCGTACGATAGGCACGATTAAAGTTTCAGACAAAGCGTGAAAGTTTCGTTTTTCAATTTACAGTGGCATTTTCATTGAAATCATATAGGCAACGAGTAGAATAAGATATCCATCAATCTGTCGGGTTTCTTTTTTCCGAGAAGAATGCACGGAAGTTAGATTTCTTTCAATTCCCTATCGTTTCGTCTACGACTTGAAATATTTTGATTAGCAGGATTTGCGCTCCAAATTCAACTTTCTGCAAATCAAATTCATCCTTTCGCACTCCAAATTGAACTTTTTGCAAATCAAATTCATCCTTTCGCACTCCAAATTGAACTTTTTGCAAATCAATTTCATCCTTTCGCACTCCAAATTGAACTTTTTGCAAATCAAATACACCCGTTTCCACTTCAAATTTGTCTACGAAATTGTTTTCTTAAGCTTTCGTAATCAAAATAAAATCAAACTTATATTTATTGTTACGAAATTGCAAATTTAATTGTATGCAATATAAAGATGTACGTGAAACATTTATTTAATTGCTATTACGAATTCATTACATATGTAATTACTATTGGAGACGAGTGAATTTTATTTCCAAAAAGGGGGAATTTGATTACCACAGGTTCAATTTGACTCGCAAAAGAATGAATTTACAGTGCAAAACCTGTATTGCATCGAAATCAGTTGATACGTGTGGAACCCAGTCGAAACGTTGGCAGTTTTATGTGAATGTTTAATAGAACATTAACCCTTTGCACTCGAGAGGCGACTCTCAGTCGCCACTCAGTAATTAATGCAACTTGAGTGGCAACTGAGAAGCACCGATAAAATTAACTCCAATTATTCTTTATTATTGGACTTCAAATAATCGAAAACCGGAATGAATCCAAACATCGTCTCTCAGTCGTCGCTCGAATTACCACGACAAAGTGGCGACTCACGGTCGCCTTTCGAGTACAAAGAGTTAAATATCCTACGTCGAGCTGTATTTACAATAAATTCGAAGACGGAAATCCGACAGATTTCAAAGTATCATTATAACTTATAAATTTCAGATACCACAGCATTTCTAATAGGCAAATAGTTTCGAGGAATAAATTGACTCCTCGCGGCAAACACGTGTTTCTAATATCACGTATTCTCTGAAGTTCTTTAAAACTGGATTTGGCCCCTTTTCTTTGGAAGAAGGAAACTTGGCTTGAATCGTTCGACCTAGCACTGATACCACGTTCATGTTTGCCAACACCGCAAACATTCTTCCATACAACGATCGTCTCAGTGACCGACGTCACAACTGCAAACTTGATTACAAACACACGGCAGGCCCATCGTCTTATCGCTAGGAAGACACGGGGAAAGGTGATAAGCATTCGCAATATGTGTCTACACTCTCATCGTAACACATATCCGTTAAAAAAATAAATTTCAGCACAATAAACGGAAAAAGTTTACACCTAAAAGTTCTCATCGAGTAATATCTCCAAAAGTGATACTACTCTTTCGATACGTCTTGTTCATTGAAAATCGAAGTCCACTATAATTATCGAAGCCGGGTCTAAGATTTCGAACATCGTCTAAAACATTCGTTCGATTCTCCCGTAATTAAGTCGGACGGGTTTGTTTTAGTGCGCGAGGTAATTCCACGTTCGCACTGGAAACGGAATAAAACCAGAGTTTCTTGAACGAGACAATCCACTCGTTCAATCTAAACACGGAGGTCACGTATCGGAGAATAAGAATTCGCTTTCTGATAATAATACCTCCAAGTCCGATGGAACCGTGTGAAGATCCGAATTAGCTGGCTCCGGTAAATCACTCGCATTATTCCCGATGCCAGTCGGTGCTATTTGCCGTGCTCTACCGATGCGAACTCTATCTTTTCGTTTAGCTGTCCGTAAAAGAACACCGGTTCGCGGGAGTTTCGCGGTTCTGCCGTTACCGTGCGCCGTGGTAGGAACTGGTGCTGGAACTTGGGCCACCTTGTCAGATTTACGTAATTTCACACTAAATCTGAACGGCGGTTTATAAACTACTTGCAGTCTCGCGCGTTCCTTCCTTGTACTGGAACCCGACGAATTCTTTGTGTCTCTTGATTCCAATGGTCTCCTTAAAGTTGCAATCTGCCTTGCAACCGGTAATCTGTTGCCACCGCTCGAAGTTAAACCGACTGGCGTCGATTTACTTTTCGGTAATCCAGCGGCACTGATTCTTGCAGTTTCCGGTCTGCATTGAGAGGATGCTAACAGCCAGGAACGCACTTTACTCTTTGGATCAGCATTCGGTTCTGTTTCCTTTTCCGCTTGAATAGCTGAATAATCGATCACTTCCTTCTTATGTTGCTTCTTGCGTTTCCTCTTCTCGTTTTCCACGACACTTGTTACGTTTGTAGTTACATTTTGTTTATCACGACTCGACGGCACTTTTTTCCGTTTGTTATCTTGAATGATCGCCGCCGACATTTCTGCTGATCGTTTTCTATTGAAATCCTCCGCTGGGACGTTCGTCGTTCTTTTTACTTGCGCCTGTTGTTGTTGCTGCTGTTTCTTCTTCTTCTTTGCTGCCTCCTTTGAGAATAAATACAATCATGTGTATTATAACACCGAAGGATTGCACTTTTTGTATAGATTTTCTTCTTTCTTTATTTGTTTTGTTTACCTTGTTAGCTTTGTCTGCCGCTGTTCCGTGGGAATCTTTATGCTTTCGATGTCGTCTCTTCTCCCGGACTTTCCTGCTTAGGGGTAGCTTCGCTCGCACTGCTGGGGGATGTACCGTCACCCCCTCCGCACCTTCCGGCGGAAGTCGTACCGTTTCCGTCGTCGAGCTGTGTATTATCGTCACCGACTTGAGTTTCAAGTCTGGCCTCTTGCCCAGCAATCTCATGCTGCCCACCTGGACGCAAAGACATTTTCGTAAATAACTCGGAAAAATGATCTTTTAACTGATCATTAATATTTCTTAAGGTCAAATTTCAAATTGACAAAGATACTGTGAAACATACTCCTACAAGCTTGATGAGAATGATATTCTGATGTTTATTTAATGAGGGTAAATGAAGCTAGCGAGAAGCAAGGATTATTATACATATGAGAATTTAATATACTTATTAAAAATGCTAATCTTATAAAAGAAATGAATACTCGAGCAGCCTACTTCATCTCTCCGTAGACTTACTCTCGACACATTTTTTATCTGCCTTTTTCCTTGATCGTTTCTGGCATAAATGGTTACAAAATGTAAGAAATAAATATGGAATACAGTTCTTTAAAACAGACGAGTTCAAATAATATTTAAATTAATGTAGATTCAATAAAATTCGAATAAACGCATGAATATAAGTTGGCCAGTAAATTCGTGCAGTTTTAAGGTGATGTAAGACGATTTTTAGTTGATTTGGAATATTTATAAAATTATCTTTGTTCGTTTTGACTTATAACCTTTTTCTATTTTTTGATAAACTTCGTAAGCCGCGTTCTTAAAAACCCCTCGATTTCAGTGGAAAATAGTGACGCGAACCGCACGAACTTTCTGGAGAATTCAATAATATGAGAGGTAATATAATATTAAAAAATATAATGCGTACCAGTAATGAGATTGTTCCGAGGATAATTAACGCCGTGGCGTACCAATGTTCGACGAGCCAACGGCGGAAAGATGCCAGACTCTCGTCGGACAACAATAATTTCCTCAAAGTTGCCAAAGGTCCACTTGGATCCACCTGTGAAAGATATTTCTCAAGATTCACATTTTTTTCTCTCGCAAAGTTGTTTAACCCTTTGACTAGAAATATTGAAGTGGGACACAGACCTCTCGACATTTTTGAAAAACATCACAGTAACCGTTGTAGTCATTGCATGGCGTCCCTGGTTTCGAAAACATATCCGGGATATCGTAAGGAGGTGAATTCCAATCGAATGACGATCTAAAAATAAATATAAAGTCCTTGTAGAATTGGACGTCATTTGCGAGAGATATTATACTAATAGGAGTCATATACAGGAGACTTCTGTATAACGCGATTAATATGTTACGCGTTATATGAAATCACGTTATCGGGGAATCCCTGAATGTTATTATATAGCGCGTTGTACTAGAATCGCGTTATATAAAAAATATAAATATAAATCGTCGCAATACTTTAGCGCGTTGTTCGAATTCGCGTTGTAGGAACTCGCATTGATGGAATTCGAATTGTTGGAATTCGCGTGGTTGGAACTCGCTTTATTGGAACTCGCGTTGTTGGAACTCGCGCTGTTGGAACTCGCGTTGTTGGAATTCGCGTTGTTGGAACTCGCGTTGTTGGAATTCGCGTTGTTGGAATTCGCGTTGTTGGAATTCGCGTTGTTGGAAGTCGCGATATTGGAATTCGCGTTGTTGGAATTCGCGTTGTTGGAATTCGCATTATTGGAACTCGCGTTGTTGGAATTCCCATTGTTGAAACTCGCGCCGTAAGAACTCGCGTTGTAGGAACTCGCGTTGTTGGAATTCGCGTTTTAGGAACTCCATTGTGCGGAAGTTTACTGTAATTGCAAATGCTACGTCAACTTACAGGCAAGGTTGATTTTCACCAGGAACTCGGCAGCATAGTTCGCAAGCTTTCGTTGGTGGATCATTAGGTCCAGGAATACATTGACAAGATTCTAATCCATACGCAAGACATATACTACCAGTACATTCCTACATAAGATAGAAACGTGTTATACATGTGTCATATTTTAAAAGAAACAATGCAATTTCAAAACAGTATATCATTATACTTACTCCCATGAAGCATACAAATTCTCGATTACAGATTGTCTTATTAGGCTTATTAATAGATGGAGGGCAGTATGGAGTTCTACCATCACAGAAGCTCGCATCGCGGCATCCATTATCGTCCCTGCATTTATCCCCGAATCTTAAATTACACTCAGCTGTACAGCATGGACCCTGAAAACAAAATTGACCAGTTTATCACCAACCAAACCTGAAATATATCCAAGAAGTAATTCTCGAGTCGGAAAACATTTAACTTGTGTCCTACCACGAACCATGCCACGTTTTTTGTATTTCTGCGAAATATAAATATCGGAGAGACTAAAGAACATTGTTCAACGGCGAAACAGTGACACGCTACAAGTAAATAAATACGACAGCAAGTAATACCAAACTTATGTCTGGTAGTTTATGTAACGTTTGACAGCGAATGTGTCAACATACTTGACTAGGACTGCACACGGAGCCTGGTGTAAGCGTGCAAGGAGTTTCTTCCGCCGGTGGATAACGACGTTGCGGGAAACAACAAGAATCTCTGCAATCTTCTTCCCATCCGCAGTCACATTCTTCTCCTTCCTCGACGACACCGTTGCCACACAACGATACCTGCGGTTCTGCAATCGAAATCAAGTAATAATGAAATCATCCAAATCCGATTGAAACATGGAATTCCACTTCTCTTGAATACTTCAATAACATTCCGAACGACTTGAATTCACTGTTATATATCACTGTCAACTACATTGCAACTACATTGCAATTACATCGACTCGCTATGACACTGACATATCATCTGAGACCTCAACATTGTTGTCTGTCGATGATTCCTTACTAAAGCAGTATGGAAAGCAAAAATGCCCGTGGAATAACGGAGATGTTGAAATACTGGAAAATCGGATATTCACCGGTAAAACAACCCTTCGGTGAACGAGCCTTGCTGTTCAGCACAGGATTTATGGCACTCAAGCTACAAGGACTGAAGCGATTATTGTTGCGCTTGTCACCGCTGGTAGCACGTGCAAACATAATGAAGTTTCCGTCCTCTCCCCCGGGAGTGCATTGTTCCGGATCGTGCTGAAACAAAGGATAAAGAGACTAACACGTTATTTGCGTATCGACAGTTCTAGAAAAAGCGACTCTACCCAACGTGTTTCGAGCGCGACATCTCCATCCGTGATCGTTTAATTAAAGCATGGAACAAGTGACATTCTGCCAGTTCAACATCAACATTTATGAAAGCACTGTGTTTTCTTCGATGATTAATATTCGTCGCATAAAGCATGTCTACTGTTATTGCGTTCATTGCGTTGTTCATTTTATTCATAAAAAGGTAGAATATGAAGGAATGTGTATTTATGGTGCACTGAGAGTCTGAGGATCTTTGAAACAGCACAGAACATTCTATTTCATTCTTTCTGTTCATGTTTCTAGGACATTCTTGGAGATCCGAGTACTAAGAATGAGAAATGTTTAGCTTGCGAAAATGGTATGCGAATATCTTCATCGCGCAATGATAGCGATACTAATAAAGCAGGATGAAATACATTAAAAGTAGAAGTACCAAGAGTTAAGATGATGTACGGATATTAAAGTTCTTGGTACCTACCGGTGCACCAAAGTTGTGACCAATCTCGTGGGCCAAAGTGACATGAGAAACTGCAGGTGGAACGTGCTTCCCGTAATTCAGTAAAGTTACTATTCCCGTATTCAATGACTTCATACTTCCACGATAATGCTGTAACATTGTTTCCATCCATTTGGAACTTTAGTAGGGCTTCTAATCGTGATAACTTTTCGGGGTGCTATGATTACCACTTACCCCGTTCTTCTCGCAAACTCCGCCGGCATTTTTTAAGTCCCCGGTCCAAGCAAGTCCCAAAGTACCCATCTCGAAATCACGATACGTGAACATATAAGCTAAACAGAACGCATCGTAATCTTCTTCTGTAAATGAAGACACAAAGAAATATATAATTCTTGTTCAAAAATGTCGTTCCATTTAACGGATTTGCTTTTATACAAATCGCGCGGGATTTATTTACCGGAAAAGAGCTCGAGATACTTCTCGACACCGTAATTCCCAGGATATCGATAATTGGGATCTCTCAAGGCTTCCTCGCTGTGAACTTTTACACGTTTTATCATGAAACTGATGTTGTCGGGTCTGCCATCCTGATTAAAATCTAGGAAACAGAAATATATCTTGGATTTATGTCTCAATAGACATTTTTTTTTATCAGGGGTATCGGAAAGTAATCGATCATTTTTCGTATACTTTATGAAATGCATTTCTGTTTTTATATGAAACGTTATTCTATTAAATAATCATCATCGTTATCTTGACTGATGATCCCCCAATGTTATAATTCCCTTTTTAAAAAATCGAATTCTTAACTTTTATAAGGCGATGATCCCTCGAAGAGGGAAAAGGCCCCAAAAGGACCCGGAGTGGGGATAAGGGCCCGTCGCCCCGCCGCCGAGGGATACCGCCCTTAGAATTAAATACAATTGGAGAGTTGCATTAATTGCATTAGTCGGACTAATATCTTAAAACGGAGACAATCATTGTTTTCTTACACTTTCGATGCGAAAACATTCTCCACACCCGAATTGATTAATTTCCGGTGCCTCTGATATTAGGTCATCCCATAAATAATGTCGTTTTTCGACTCCAACTCTCAGTGAAAATTTCATTTCAAACGACAAATATTAATCTGAATAATCGTAAGTCGAACGCATGTTGCATACTGTTGAAAGAACACAAAGAACACAACTTTATGACACAAAAAGAGAAGTTCCAATAATTATATCAGCGAAACATGATATAAACGTTTATACATGGTAAATAAGAAACGACATTACTTATGAGATGACATCTCTTGTCGGACATTAAATTATCGTATCGTAGAAGTTAATAAAATTCCTTGTAAAACAAGTGCATGAACAAATGAAATGGAACGAATGAAAAGTGATTTAGAAGCTAATATTCAATTAGTTCTTCATGTTGGTTTTGACAGCATTCTTTGTCAACATAACTTGTTTAGGAAAATTCCATGTATTTGACACGTTACGCGCGTAACATTCGACTGAACATGCTCGGACGCGAATGTGTTAACTGGGAAATATCTAATAGGAGGTTGATTATTTAACGAGGAAATAAGGTAAATCCAGCGGTAATTTACCACCGATCAATTCATATCGGAGGGGGGAATATTCATTCAGTTTTCCATCCATTAGCATGGGAACCGCTTTCGGTAGCGACGGCATTAAAAATCGATCGAGTTAATCACCTCTTTGAGCAAATGTACGCGTATATAATATAATCACCTTCGTTTTGCGAGGTAAAAAGTCTTCACTGAAAATTTGCATCTCAAAGCCACGCGAGCAGCCGAGGAATATTACTCGAGAAAGGAATTGCAACATATTTCACGTAAGTTCACAGTTCATTTACCAGTTTAAAGTATTCTTCACTTAATTCTTCATCGAAGAATGTCAATTATGCAAACATCTTACTTCGAGCACATAATTAACCCTTTCGCGACTAGCGCCGGTTATATCCGGCATCCAGTAAACGCGTCGCATTGGTTAGCGCCGATTATATCCCGCATCCAGTAAACGCGTCGCATTGGCTAGCGCCGATTATATCCCGCATCCAGTAAACGCGTCGCATTGGCTAGCGCCGGTTATATTCGACATCCACTAAACGCGTCGCATTGGCTAGCAACGTTCAGCAACATTTCTTTTATCCAATTACCTTTCTTAAGTCCTATGCTATTCCAACGAAATCCACTAAGATTTTACACGACACACTGGAGTTCAAAAAAACGCGGGAAACTTAATGTGTACGGTGTGCACTAATAGCACGGCAACCCGTTCGTTAGCGGCGTATTAATGGCTACTTCCGCCGTCGCGAAAGGATTAATGGAAAAAGATGATGAATATTAAACACTGGCTTCTTAGAGACGCAAAGTATTCAGAAGATTATATGATATCCGGAGAATCATAATTCTCGAATACTTCCATGTTATCGGATATCCAAATTATCGGATTCCCTGGGAGACTTAATTACACAGCGATCTCCAATTCACCACGTTCCTGAAATAGATACCGTTTCCATTTGCCAATAAAAATGATATCTGCAAAATCTGACTAACCAATTAGAAGCGACGTACAAATGATTACACTTTACATGAATTAATTTTCTTGATATTATCCTTCCCTGAAATTGATTTCTTTATTATTTATTTAACGAGTAGCACCCTTCGATAAAAGTTACAAACACGACGAAGTTGAAGATAAAACTACAAATGCAACATAGTCAACGAAGCAGTGCGACCAACCAAAAATTACATTTCTTACATTTCCGAAACAAATAGCACTGTTTCATGAAAATTGGACAACGCGATCCAATTATTTTTACTTTGTACGTTAATAAAAACATCAAAGCAAAGTCTTATAAATTGTTTTAACAATTTTTATACAATTATGTATCTAAGGGTTCATTTTCATGATTGTCGAATACAATGTATTCGAATTCAGGATGCTGAACGAGGTGGAGATGGCTGTTGCGTAAAAAAGGAAATAAATGTAAAGCGTGGATTTATTTAAAAAATTGTAACTCACCGGTGTGCTTGTAAATGGAATTAACCCTTTGCACGTGTCTCGTCATCACCTCGATGCAAGCTTCCTCTGTGCCGTATCGCGCAAAAAACTGGTGATCCGCTTGGAGGTAAAGCATGCAGGTAGTTTTCCGTGGATCCACCGTCGCTCGTTTGTGCAAATGCCTTGCTATCCTATCGCCGTTGCCCGATCTGAAAACACACCGAAAGATCTCTTAATCCGTTGTTCTACTAAAAGAAGAACAATGTTTTTACAGTACCCTGATACAAGTTCTAAAAGTGTTGGAGAACAAGCTTTACAAATAACACTGCAACAAGAACAGTGGATAATTGAATTGTTTATGATGCATCATTTTAACAGTAGATCTATCGAACACATACTCCATTATGCTTACAAATTGATTTATATATAAATGATAGCGAAAGGATTTAACTTAAGATAACTACAGTAAACTCCCGTATAACGCGAATTCCTATAACCCGCCAAAGATATTACGGCTACTGTTTTCACATAACGCGATTCTTCGTACAACGCGTTAAATAATAAAACACAGGAATGATCTGATTTAAGAATGAAATCCGCTTTGGTTGAGCATTAGATTGTTCTCTTCATTGTATATAAGAAGCGCGAATTCATATAGCGCGTAAAGTATTAACCGCGGAGTTTACTGTACTGTTGTGATTTAATGATAAATACTTGTTTATATCAATGACTCACTTGGTATTATATCCTACTTTGTTTGCCGATTCAAAATTAAACACCCGTGCATTGTTTTCCTTGGAATAAAGGGCAGCTTTCTTGCCCAATAAGGGCTCGTAGAACGCGTGTGAAGTATTGCTGGAACTGAAACCTCTGAAATCAAAAGCGACCGAGAATATGATGTTATTGATAATATTACATAATTGAGTTACTTTATCACTTTATTACTTTATTGATATTCTGATTACCAGGATTAATTAAGATTGCATAACGTATATATTATTATATTACATTCCATATAGCAGAGTATATACACTCCGAATTAAATACATAAGCGTGTATTAAAAATGAATATTGCGCACCGAATGTGCTAAATAAAAACGATTATTAAATTAATATTCATTTTAATGACACGGATGTCAACCTCGAAACAGGTCAATCATTAATGTTTCACTATGAAATCAATAAATCCTCGTAATGCGTGTATTAACCGTTTGCCATCGAGAGGTGACTATCGGTAGCGATTCAGCTGATCGTGGCAATTCGAGTGGCGACTGAGAGTCGCCACCGCGTGCATACTGTTAAAATTAAAAACGATCAGAGATACGTTGCTGGCAATTCCGTATTTACTTCCATACGTGACGCAAGGCATTTTTAATTTTCCATCCACCTCGAGTTGCCGCAATAAACTGTATGGCGACTGAGAGTCGCCACCGCGTGCATACTGTTAAAATTAAAAACGACAAGAGATACGTTGTCGCAAATTCCATATCTAATTCCACGCGTGACATAAGATATTTCTAATTTTCAATCCACCTCGAGTTGCCACGATAAACTGAGTGGCGACTGAGAGTCGCCACCACGTGCATACTGTTAAAATAAAAAACGACAAGAGATACGTTGTCGGAAATTCCATATCTAATTCCACGCGTCATGTAAGACATTTTTAATTTTCAAGCCACCTCCAGTTGCCACGATAAACTGAGTGGCGACTGAGAGTCGCCACCACGTGCATACTGTTAAAATAAAAAACGACAAGAGATACGTTGTCGGAAATTCCATATCTAATTCCACACGTGATGTAATACATTTTTCATTTTCCATCCACGTAAGTCGAGTAATTTGATAGGACGATGAATCACGTATCAGATACTGAACTGGTGATCACCTTTCGAAGGAATCGCGGAGGGAACCTTGATGCAGCCGATGAGTAGCGCAAGGAAAAGGACGCTTCGGTGTCGAGACGTCCGTGGCACGATAAGCTATGCTGTGATACGCCGGCGATGTGTCTTCATCTTTATTCAGATACCTGCTTGTTGGTTCGATATAATATTCTTCGAATCCTGTGGCAACAGTGCCGTCAAACAAGCCATCTTCCGTCACGATACCCTCCACTGTTGCACTGTCATCCTCTGAAAACATTCCGTGAAATTGATAAGCGTTAGTTTTGTTTGACCGTTTAATTAACAGTCGAACTAAGACAATATATTCAGCTGTATTTTTTGGGTTGTCTGAAAAGTCAATGCCAATTTTTAAGGATAATTCGAAGGCTTCATTTTTATTCGTCGATATATATTTATTCAATTATATGTGCACTGATTTGTTCCACACCTTTCTCCTTTTTTAACAAACTTTCTGAAAATCTGCATGGAATTTGGGAGAATTCAATATATATTTACGTGTACGTATTAAATAATAAGGATGGATGGAAAATATAAGTTAGTCGATTTAATTATATTTATTATGCAACGTGAGGTGCAACAAATTTTTAAAAATTGAATCTTTTCAATTTGAGGGTTTTTATTAAATTTCGTGGACCAGTCATTTTGACGGATTCCGTAGTTCTAGTGTTAATAATTAAATAAGCCGATACGTGTAGAAACACGAGTTAACTCGTTACTGGTTAACAATGTGTTAATATTAACAGAGACGTCGAACGTCTTTCAATTCTATTTTGTTTACTTTCTGATAAAAAATAATCGTTAAAGTTCGCATCCTCGAAAGTCGCGGGAAGTGGAAACTTAGAAATTTGAACGTTTTTATTAAATCTCGTGGATTCGCGAGTTTTACGAATCCGGAAGTGCTCTTATTAAGAATGATATTATAATCTTCTTATTATTTTAACGATCTATCAAAATGAATGTCTCTGACTCTGATCCTGATATTATCCCTAATTATCATCTATACGCACTAATATTATCAAATTACAATATTATTTCTAAAATTATATCTTGCCAGTGTAATAATCAGGTAACTGTATACTTTGATATCGACCAATAATTCATAACATTACATCCCACTATTCTCCATAGAAACTGACGTCAGGATAATTATTATTATCCGCGTCGTTACCACCGTCATTAGCACGCACGTAATAATAATTACAAGCATTGATTAACGTTATCGTGATTACGATACGGGATATAATACCATCCAATTCAAACGTCGCATAGATGTTGCTGCTCGTAATGCTTTCAGTCGTTCTTATCATTCAATCAAACATTATCAAGTTTATCCACCGAGGGATAGTTAAATGGCGGACAACCGATGTGTAGAATACCCGGAAACATTAATATGTATATATTATGTTCAATATATAAATATATTAATATACTTTCAGCCATTCTTATCATTGAATGAAATATTATCAATTAAATGGCGGACAACCGATGTGTAGAATAGCTGGTAACATTAATATGTATATATTATGTTCAATATATAAATATATTAATATAGTTTGTGTCATTCTTATCATTGAATGAAATATTATCAATTAAATGGCGAACAACCGATGTGTAGAATATCCGGAAACATTAATGTATGCATATTATATGTTCAATATATAAATATATTAATATACTTTGAGTCATTCTTATCATTGAATGAAATATTATCAAGTTTATCCACCGAGGGATATTTAAATGGCGAACAACCGATGTGTAGAATATGCGTAAACATTAATATATGTATATGATATGTTCAATATATAAATATATTAATATACTTTGAGTCATTCTTATCCTTGAATGAAATATTATCAAGTTTATCCACCGAGGGATATTTAAATGGCGAACAACCGATGTGTAGAATATGCGTAAACATTAATATATGTATATGATATGTTCAATATATAAATATATTAATATACTTTGACTCATTCTTATCATTGAATGAAATATTATCAAGTTTATCCACCGAGGGATATTTAAATGGCGAACAACCGATGTGTAGAATATGCGTAAACATTAATATATGTATATTATATGTTCAATATATAAATATATTAATATACTTTGACTCATTCTTATCATTGAATGAAATATTATCAAGTTTATTCACCGAGGGATATTTAAATGGCGGACAACCGATGTGTCGAATATCCGTAAACATTAATATATGTATATTATATGTTCAATATATAAATATATTAATATACTTTGAGTCATTCTTATCATTGAACGAAACATTATCAAGTTTATCCACCGAGGGATACTTAAATGGCGAACAACCGATGTGTCGAATATCCGAAAACATTAATATGTATAAATATAAGTATATTAATATACTTTGAGTCATTCTTATCATTGAATGAAATATTATCAACTTTATCCACCGAGAGATATTTAAATGGCGGACAACCGATGTGTCGAATATCCGTAAACATTAATATATGTATATTATATGTTCAATATATAAATATATTAATATACTTTGAGTCATCCTTATGATTGAACGAAACATTATCAAGTTTATCCACCGAGAGATATTTAAATGACGGACAATCGACGTGTCGAATATCCGAAAACATTAATATGTATAAATATAAGTATATTAATATACTTTGAGTCATTCTTATGATTGAACGAAACATTATCAAGTTTATCCACCGAGAGATATTTAAATGACGGACAATCGACGTGTCGAACATCGGGAAACATTAGTAGGTCCGCCATCGCATCGGTGGGAATTTGAATTCACACGAAGCAACGTCCATTTCCGCGGAGTAATGTCTACGGTTGATCCATTTCCCGATAAATCTGTCAGGCGTTTAAGTCCGTTTACGAGGAACCGGCTGCAATGCATTACTATCGGGAATATAATACAGAAAGATGTGCCGGCTGGCAAGCAATCAGAAAAATTCAACGTGAATTTCGGGATCCCGTCTGTGTTGTTATTTCGCTGCCGTTATTGACTTAATGTTATTGCTTCCCGCGGAAATTTCGAGGAACGAGTTCGCGCGCCAGGAAATATCTGATATTTTTCATAGCCGTGTTTATATCGCATCCAAAAGCGAACAATATTTTCCAGCCGCTCCTTTCGGCCCTGTCTTTTGTCTGCTTTTTTTCCAAAATGGACTCCCGAGAGCAATTGCATCATGGGACGGTAAACATCGACAAATATATATATTGGTTGGGAAAAAAACAAATATTTTTCCCCGAGATAATTTGCCGCGGATTTTATTCGTGGAACGTAACAGATTCGATTTTACCGATTCACCGGAAATAATCGGCTGGACTCGTAGCGCTCGACTCGGGGCAAGCTATATAATTCATTTAATTTAATAAATACAATTATCTTTGACATAAAAGATATTTTTCTATATTGTATTCTATATTAATTACGCATTTCGCTTAATACGAGATTCGTCGTAAAATTATTGGCTGATAAGCTGGAAATATGTCATTTTCTTGAGGTCGCAGAAAGAAAATGACTATAGATATACGCCTAATCGGCTTTTCCCTCGGAAATCGAGCGAATCGACCTCCATTTAGATCTTGGAAACTCAGGTAACTTCGTTTGGTATCCCCCCGACTGCCCCCACCCCCGTCGACGGCCCCACTTCCGGGCGGAACGATAGATTTCCGACGGAAAATCTGAAATCGTGGATTAGCCCCGAGTGAGCGAAAAGAAAGAGGAAATGTGATAAAGAACTACCGGGGAGAAGTACATTTCTTTTACTTGGTTCATCACCGTCCGCCATTAGTTCAGAATTGCAACTTTCTTCCTCGGGAAAACAGATCGGAAAGTGGGTCAGCCTACATGAAATTGTCATAACTTTTAATATTTTTACTTCTTTAATACTTCCTTCGTCATATAATGATACGAATGGAAAAACATCCGACACGTTTCAAATGTCTAATTGAATTGTAAATAAAATCGGATAAATGTTTATCCTTTGATAAACATTATATTACTTGTCTTTTAAAAAGCATCCTCGCTGTCTTCCCAGAGTAACGGAAATCCTGATATCGTTTTCGAACGAACACCTGGATTTCGAATTTTAGATGAAAATATTTCCGCGAATCAAGTAATCTGTACTTTTTGTCGGAACGAAAAGAACGACTAAAAACATTTCGTCCGAATTACATCAAAATATGAAGAATTGTAGGAAAGTTACGAACAATCGCACGGATTTGTAATTTTTAATTATTAATTTTAAATTAGCAATATTAATCGATCGTATTAACACGTGGAGCGCCGGGCCGAAATCCGTGTTACACGATACCTCACGATACGGATCCGTAAGGAGTATGTAACTGTTTAAAAATATAACTAAAATATAACTGTTTAAGCGCTCTCCGAAACCTTAATTACTTTACATTGTCATCGTAACGTTAAAAATATTGAAAATATGACGAATATTAGCTATATATTTGATTCGAGTTTTAGTAATATTGTCACCGGTGACTTCCTCGGCGTTCAAAGTGTTAAAGAAACAAAAGTACAAAAAATCCCTCGAAATAAGTTCGAGTTAAATAGTGGGTTGGAATAAAAGATTTGAGGGATGATTAGCAAGTGAGCTCAGTGCAATTAAGTGTTTTAAATCGTCCGATGAAGGATTGTCGGGGGTTTGAATTCGAAGCTCGTGGGAATCGATAGCCCGAGGAACAAAGGAAAGGATTGGACAAAGGGGTTTTCTAGGTGGAAACTATCTAGTCGGTGAATTGGAGGGTTGGTATTACCATTTAAGCGACTCGGAAAATATCCTATCGGATGCCGTGGATCTCGTGGATCTCGTGGATCTCGTGGATCCCCGAGATGTCCGACAAAAAAAGGAGACAGCCTATTTATTGCCTTATAATACGTCCACGAAATAAAACACACACACTTTTCGCTTCTCCCCGGAAACAAGCCGTACACAGAGACACGTATACACATCCCGTGTCTCTATAAACGAGCTTTTTCCAATTTAAAAAAGTATTTTCTACCACAGCCTCGCAAACGCGATTGTTCTTTAAAATGAATTTCCATTCAAGTACTCCGTCGTATCAATTTCCTTCAATCCCGAACTATTCTCGCGCGCGGTATAATTCTCGCAATCGACGATGCAGTAAATAAATAATATTACTTACATAACAACAAATAATCTCGTTTTTAAAAAGGGTTAACCCTTTGCACTCCGTAGGCGCCGCTATTGCGCGAGTGCTATCAGTGCACTAACTCCGTAGGCGCCGTTATTGCGCCATATACTTTCATTGCATATTTAATTTATAACAACAGATCTTTCTTTTTAGTCAAACAGAAGTTCATTTTTCAGATGCTCCAACGCAAAAATGTCACGGAGTTGCTGCACTCTTTAGTAAAAACACACTCGGAGTGCAAAGGGTTAAATAAACAGCGCCACCTTCTTCCGGCTCGTGATTTCGTATTTTAAATAATATATATGCTGACCAACAGTTGTATAACAACAAATAGTGTCGTTTTTTAGATTAAACAAACAGCGCCACCTATTTCCGTGTCGTGATTTCGTATTTTATATAACTTATATGGTAACTAACCCTAAACAACTAAATATTCATCTAATCCCGAGTCCCGAAGTATCTTTGTTTACCGGAATAAAAATAGTAAAAGTCAAATAAAAAAGATGGTAGGTGGGTGTAATTAATACGGTAAACTCGAGCTGGGAGGGTAAATATCGATGAAAGTCAAGTACATGGAAAATGCAGGTATAAATAATGTAGTTCAAGCAGGATCACTCGAGTGTGTTGGTAATTAAATTCACTCGTTTGCGAGTCAAAAGCCCGGCTCATAAAAATGAATGGGAAACGAGGACCTGGAGTGTTGTTCTCCGTACCTCTCCATTGCACTTTCGCTTTTAATAACTATCCCTGGCTCAGTTTCATGTTAGTTTCAATATTAAATATCATTCTCTTACTCGCGTTTATCTATAATCAAGTATAAATGATTTCAAGAGTGGTTTTTATGGGTGCAAAGGTCTCGCGTATAAATTCGCTCGTGAATATCAGTGTGGAAGGGTGGAAGAAAGGACGGAGAAAGATCAGAAGAGAGCGCACGCCGGAAGTCAAAGAGGTTCGATGGTCGGCTTCCATTTTGCCGGTATTTTTCTCGTTTCATGGTATTAGGTTTCTGGAGCAGCCAATAGAGGGATGGCTGCCGGTTAATTCGATCCAATTTCTAAGAGGAGCTTAAGCGTAAACGGTGATTCCCTTCGGACGAGTTTGAGCGTAATCGACGTTCGGTTGAACGAGGTCGTCGATTGAGAATGGTGGTTCAAGGGTGGTCTGCTTAACCGGACCTTACCATTCCTCCTTTGGGGTGTTCCAAGTCGAGTGAGGAATTCCGACAGACTCGCCAACCCACCGAATCTAAATCCAACCGCAAGGAAGAAAAAAACCATCGAATCGAGTGCAGTTGTAACGAATGTTTCCTTTACAGTGCGGACCTAACTTCACCGGACGACTGCGTAAGTCTTCTATATAACCTACAAATCTATCTCATACTACATGCAATCGAATTACAAAATGGTAGACTTCAAAATAATATCCGATGGACAGTAAAATCTCAATTAAAACGAATGTTAATTCACGAGAATTATTTATGAAAATGATTACTAACCACTTAACACATTCTTTATTCGCTGAATATTTTACGATGGTTAAACGTGGACGAGTATGCACGTCACTGCACAATAATCGCGTAACATGCATTTTATTACGAAAATATAGTTCTTCTTCTGAAAAATCAGGAGGTACAACATTGCCAGGACCTTTTAGACTAACCGGGAGACATTTTTCAGAAATGTCTGCCCCAAGAAAAACGCGTGTTAAGCGGTTAAACGAATCGTCTGCTACAAGTGTACGGTATAAGATACAAAACGAAGTCTTTAAGGATTCCTGCGCATAAAGTAACATCGGAGAATCCTTGAAATTCCATTAAAGGAGGAGAAATTGCATTAGAAAGGACTTAGAGTACGGTGGTCTAAACACACTTCAAAGGAATCCCGTAATTCGTTTGCTATGAAATAAAATGACAGAGGACGAGTTGGGTGTTTGAAGGTGGTCCTTGTCCTTCGGGAGTTTTCAAGTCGGCGGAGGAGTTTTCCTGGCAGACGCATGGATGGGGAGAGGAATTGAGAGAGGGATGAGAAAGAATCAGCAAAGCAGGAGAGAATCGTGCTACGTGAAAAGCGAAAACCGTCCTTGGGATAAAGAAAATTAAATTAGTGAGTAATACCAGAGACTTTTCCTCCGCGAAGAGCACCTCAAAAGGATCTCCTAATTTCTTCGCGAAAAATTAAACGCCGGAAATACGCGTCGTTTCAACCCTCCGTGGATGCTGAATATATACGTCGAATACTTTTAATTATTAAACAGCGAGAGGCCATTTTAGTGGCGGTCTCAAATCATTGAAAAACAATGAATATATCTATCATCGAAAATCGAAGTATAACTAGAATTATTATCATTTAAACGCTCATTCTTTTTATCACATTTATCGTAAATCACGTTAAACAAATACAAATGATAACTCAAAATACGCAGATTAAATTGCAGCTCTTGAAAGATATTTCAAGGACAGTTTTTAATTTTTCAGGGAATTCATAGATTCAAATATTCGCGGGGATCTTTCGATGTCAGGTTTACGTGATGTTTCCTAGCGTGATGCGTTTAATAAAGTAAAGGTTCATCCAGGGAATTGCATAGCGCGTTAGATCGTTGGAGAAATTCAATGTAAAAGGGGTTGGCGAGTAAATCTTGTTGAAAAGCAATTAACCTTTCTGGTTTTAACTCGTCTGGCTCTCGATATAACATTCTATTTTGTGGTAAAAGCAAAACCCCCTTCAAGAATCTAGTTAATGCAGTTTCATTCTCGGAACAGAAATGTGGAGGATAATATTGCTTTCCTCGCGGAGGGCCCGGGAACCGTTTCAAGGATAACCGCTCGGATCGCTTGTCCTTTGGGGAGGTTTCCTTCAATGATTATCCTTACGAATTTCATTGTCTTTATTTCTTTGAATATTGTTATTACCGTTGCATATATTTTCCATATTTTCCATATTTTTACTCGACTTTTAAACAATTATAATGAAGTTGAATTAACGTTAAAATTAATTTGTGGATGTAAATTAGATTATCGCTTATGTTAGACGAGGCTGAATTATTCGGTTTTGGAGCAATGAAGCATCATTTTTAAAACTATTTAAATAATATATACATAGTATTATATATATATATTATTATTATTATTTAAATATATATACAGGATGTTTCTGAAATCGTGGAATAACTGGCCAGGAAATGATTTCTCACATAAAACTAAGTCGAAAATATAGAATATACTTTTTTCATACGCGACTTCATTTCCGCATTCATTTGCATTATAAATATACAATATAAAGTATACGATATTATTTGTAAATAACGTGCAATATTCAAACAAAAATTTATCGCACGATAATCCTCATATACTGTATATATATATATACACATACATTATTGTCATATTTCCTGCTCGGAAGTCGAGCATTTTCAAAAATAATTCTTCATCGTTGTTCGAAATAACGAGTCCTAGTATTTAAGGTTAATATCCGTCACTGTCACCGATGTGACTCTGAAGTTCGGAAAAACAAATTCCGTGAGTTATTCAGTTAATTCGATTGAATGCAGAAACGAACGAGCGAACGAGCGAACGAACGAATGGGATAAGAGGAACGAGAAAAATCAGAGCGGACGTGAAAACGTGGAATCGTGCGCCTCTTCTTCGGTTACCACTCGATATTCCATTTCACCTCGAGGACAGCTAATCTCCAGAAGAATCCAGTTAATTCAATTCCATTCAGATACAGAAGCGCGACAAAACGGCATTATACAGAAAACCAACCGCCTTCCGATAAAATACTTTCCCTCGTCGTTCACGAATGTCTCGAATAAATACTATTTCCAGCCAACCCGTTTCCCAGTAAATCCCGCGATGAAACATATCCAAATAAACAATATGAATTACAACAAACAAAGCATTATACGAACACCTACGTCTTCATTCCAACGTTTACTTTAAACGTTAGAACAAACATGACAAGTAAATAGAATAGAAAACCTTTGTCCATTTGATAATGTTACCATTAATATTAAACTATTTTCTTGCCATGCGGACACATATTGTATTGGCACCTGGGTGTAATAAGATTTAGTTACCTTTAAAATCGGACGGGTCAGTTTATTGCTATCGCTCGGATTTTAGTTTCCCCGCAAGAAATGACTTTACTACAAGAAGGTCGGCGAACTATGCGGCAAGAAACATTACACAAACTTGTCGGGGTATGTCAAAAATCTGTAAAATAGTAATAATGAAAAACGGGGGATACTCCGACGAGTCGCGTATTAAGCGAAATGTATAATTAATATAGAATAAAATATACGAGATTGATACGACTCTTCTATCTTATAATATCAACGTACACCAACCTACAGATATACCCAAAGAAATGTATCCCATTCGATTTTGTAGACAAGATATTTCATAATTTACTTAACGATCGTAAGTGATCCCGAACTTATGACCGGTAGTGTACATGAAGAGCAAGCAGGCCCCCAAAGTAGTGGAGATAGACTGGGCTCGAAAGCAGTGCAAAATAGAATCCAAAGACATCAAAGGGTTAACAAACGAGAGACATAGAAGTAGAAATATAAGGTAGGTAATAAGCTAGAAAAGAAGACAGAAGATAGAAAATAGAAACGAAATAAAGAAATAAAGCATTAGGGGATAGGATGGAGTGGGTGAAAGAGAGATGGAGGGACGGATGAAAGAGAGATGGGAAAAGTTGGAGGGCGTGTCGGGGATGAAAGTGGTGTGCAAGCAGAGAAGCTTTCACGGAGGCAAAGCCCGGCTGCTTTTACCGAGAGAAAAGCCCCGGCGCTCGTTAGTGGAAAAATCCAATTTAGTCGGCGAACGGTTAACGTACCCCGACTGTATCCCTCGGCCGAACTCCCCGCAATTCGCGAATATGCCGGGAAACTTGTTTTATTGATTAACAATTAGATTACACCCAATCGCAGGTGCATTGATTTGAATCAATGCCTCGCAACCTCTCCGTGTATAATGCCACCCACCGCGATCTCCACTCAACCCTTTATATATTCAAAATGCATTGGACACAATATTCGGGACATCCGCCGCCATCGTGGATTCTTTTAATTAGATCAAACGTGCTCGTCGTTAATTAATAATCGTTGTCCTAAAGGGACACTTGATGGATTCTTTTTTTTCTTTTTTTTTCTTTTTTTTTAATTTTTTTCCTTTTTTTCTGTGGTGTCACTGATGGTAGAATGGCGGTTATAAAAAGAGCGAAGATCACGCGTGGAATAAATAATAAATGTGATCCGGAAAATAGAAGATCGTGGGAAAGAGGTGGGTGCCGAAAGAACAGCGTTAATTAATAATTAACGGGACGTTGATTAAAGAGGAAGATTGGTGCCGGGGACGACTTGATTATCGGCGCAAATTGCAAATTTCTATGTAATCTACTGTTCAGGAAGATTGGCGCGGCGGTTATGTGGACACTCGCGCGTTTGTTGATTGACTAGTGATTATCGTTCTTGATTACGTTGGACTATCAATACGCCGCGAATGAATTTCCAGAGCTCCTCGAAACCCACGAATTACTGAGTATTTTATTCGTGGCGATCGAAGTAATTAACGCGGACGTTAATCGACAGTGTTTGAAAATATCGTGTATCTCTGGTACTGCTTAGTTAAAGTATTACATGTGCTAGATCCATTTTGGACGCAATTTGGAAGTGGATTATAAATTTATTCCGGTCGAAAAATGGGTCGACCTAGAATCGCAAAAATGTGAAGGGGTATACCTTCAAAAATTCTCAAAAAATGAACGTCGCCAATTTCGCTCCTAAATGACCCAAATCGATGGTATATGATGTATAAACATATTCTAGGACGATTTCTGGTCGAAAGAAGCGTTTAAAAAATTTTTATTGGTCAAAAATGGGTCGATCCAGAATCGAAAAAATGTAAAGGGGTATACCTTCAAAAATTGTCAAAAATTAAAAGTCGCCAAAATCACTTCTAAACGACCAAAATCGATGGTAAATGATGTATAAACATATTCTAGGACGATTTCTGGTCGAAAGAAGCGGTTAAAAAATTTGTATTCGTCAAAAATGGGTCGATCCAGAATCGAAAAAATGTGAAGGGGTATACCTTCAAAAATTCTCAAAAATTAAAAGTCGCCAAAATAAATTCTAAATGGCCCAAATCGATGGTAAATGATGTATAAACATATTCTAGGACGATTTCTGGTCGCAAGAAGCGGTTAAAAAATTTGTATTCGTCAAAAATGGGTCGATCCAGAATCGAAAAAATATAAAGGGGTATACCTTCAAAAATTCTCAAAAATTAAAAGTCGCCAAAATCAATTCTAAATGGCCCAGATCGATGGTAGATGATGTACAAACATATTCTAGGACGATTTTGGGTCGAAAGAAGTGGTTTAAAAATTTATTCCGGTCAAAAATGGGTCGAACCAAAATCGAGAAAATGTGAAGGGGTATACCTTCAAAAATTGTCAAAAACTAAAAGTCGCCAAAATCACTTCTAAACGACCAAAATCGATGGTGGGTGATGTATAAACATATTCTAGGACGATTTCTGGTCGAAAGAAGCGGTTAAAAAATTTTTCTTGGTCAAAAATGGGTCGATCCAGAATCGAAAAAATGTGAAGGGGTATACCTTCAAAAATTCTCAAAAATTAAAAGTCGCCAAAATCAATTCTAAATGGCCCAGATCGATGGTAGATGATGTACAAACATATTCTAGGACGATTTTGGGTCGAAAGAAGTGGTTTAAAAATTTATTCCGGTCAAAAATGGGTCGAACCAAAATCGAGAAAATGTGAAGGGGTATACCTTCAAAAATTGTCAAAAACTAAAAGTCGCCAAAATCACTTCTAAACGACCAAAATCGATGGTGGGTGATGTATAAACATATTCTAGGACGATTTCTGGTCGAAAGAAGCGGTTAAAAAATTTTTCTTGGTCAAAAATGGGTCGATCCAGAATCGAAAAAATGTGAAGGGGTATACCTTCAAAAATTCTCAAAAATTAAAAGTCGCCAAAATCAATTCTAAATGGCCCAGATCGATGGTAGATGATGTACAAACATATTCTAGGACGATTTTGGGTCGAAAGAAGTGGTTTAAAAATTTATTCCGGTCAAAAATGGGTCGAACCAAAATCGAGAAAATGTGAAGGGGTATACCTTCAAAAATTGTCAAAAACTAAAAGTCGCCAAAATCACTTCTAAACGACCAAAATCGATGGTGGGTGATGTATAAACATATTCTAGGACGATTTCTGGTCGAAAGAAGCGGTTAAAAAATTTTTCTTGGTCAAAAATGGGTCGATCCAGAATCGAAAAAATGTGAAGGGGTATACCTTCAAAAATTCTCAAAAATTAAAAGTCGCCAAAATCAATTCTAAATGGCCCAGATCGATGGTAGATGATGTACAAACATATTCTAGGACGATTTTGGGTCGAAAGAAGTGGTTTAAAAATTTATTCCGGTCAAAAATGGGTCGAACCAAAATCGAGAAAATGTGAAGGGGTATACCTTCAAAAATTCTCAAAAAATCGAAGTCGCCAATATCGCTCCTAAATGGCCCAAATCGATGGTATATGATGTATAAACATATTCTAGGATGATTTTGGGTCGAAAGAAGTGGTTTAAAAATTTTTTTGGCCAAGAAATGGTCGACCCAAAATCGCAAAAATGTGAAGGGGTATACCTTCAAAAATTCTCAAAAAATCGAAGTCGCCAATATCGCTCCTAAATGGCCCAAATCGATGGTATATGATGTACAAACATATTCTAGGATGATTTTGGGTCGAAAGAAGTGGTTTAAAAATTTTTTTGGCCAAAAAATGGTCGACCCAGAATCGCAAAAATGTGAAGGGGTATACCTTCAAAAATTCTCAAGAAATAAAAGTCACCAATTTCGCTCCTACATGGCCCAAATCGATGGTATATGATGCCTAATGGTGTTCTAGGACCATTTTAGGTGGAAAGAAGTTGATTAACAATTTGTCCCAGTCAAAATTAGGCCGGCCTTACCCTAGGCGTGACACAAATAATAATAATACATTCACGTTCACAAAATATTTACAAAACCCTGCGCAATTTGATTTGTAATATGTTATTCCTCATATTACATTCCCCGCTGTAATCCTTGCAATATAATTTTCATTAAACAGCATCAAATCCAATTTAATTACGTAGAATTCGTAGCTGAATTTATTCGCGTGTAATTCTAATAACGCAGCTGTAATTTCAATATCGATATCATGGGAGCTTTCAATTAACAAATACAAACAGAACAAATAAAAACAACTCAACAAAAAAACACTGAATAAAATTCTAATTCCTTATCGATACTAATTCGACGGAATTAAAAGCCCAGGTTCCTTTAATCAGAAAACAGGAGGGGAGGGTTAATGGAGCGAGTCAAAAAAAGAGAAAAGAAATGGCAGGTACAATGGATACACTTAAGAGGATGAGTTTCTTTCGTCGGCATCTAAAAGGGGGTTGAAGTCCGGGGGAGGGGTTAAGAATGAGGGATGCAGTCCTTAAATCTCAGCTTAATTAGGTAAAGTAGCCGCGCGTTAAGCACACATTTTATCTCCGGCATTTTGTCCGCGTAATTTGTGACCCTCGAGTGTGAAAGCATCTGAAGCGAGAAGTACCGTCGGTTATGAATACGTCGACCGGTATTGGCTACCGGCCAGAAGAACCTACCACAACTCCAACCAATCTCAATCCCCGACACTCTTCCCTCACCTCTCACCTCTCTTCTCTACGTATTTCTATTTATTTCTATTCTACCTCCATTTCTATCCTGAAATTAATCGTCGAAAACGAATCACGAACGATGCATTCAGAAATGAATGCGGGGACTTTGAAATTCATGATGCAATTCGAGCGAATATCCGATAATAAAGCATTAAATTACAGTAAACAAACACCGGACGAAGACTGGCGTAAAGAATGTATGAAGCAGCGTCTGCTAGGAAACGAGGAGTATTATAAATGGCGAGATTATATTCCGATAAGAATGGCGAGGAGCGTATCGGAGGAGAATCAACCCTGAATGGTTCTCGTGAAAGGAGGATATTTATACGGCAGGAATAAGCGACGAAATGAGGCGAGGTGATCGATTTATAATGCAAGGAATCCGAATCGAAGTATTCTCGTGCGACGAAGCGTATCGCGAACTCCTTTGAGGTTACTTGCGTGTGATGGTAACCCTGGTGGATTCCGAGGCAAGCGAGAAAGAGTGGAATTTTCTCTGCGACTTACCCGCGTAGAACGATCCCGGCTGGGATTCGGCGTTATCGTAACCTCGCAAATCGAGTGTTTCTCGAATATGCAATTACACGCGCGTATACCGTCAATTAGGCAAGTTTAATCGGTAATCGGATTATCGTGATACGCGTTATCCTACACGTAGTTACACGCCGTGTTCCACTACATATATTACGTGTCTCCTACGCATGTGTGTCATTCGTGTACGTTGACCGAAAAGTCGAGCTAATTTAATCAATCTGCGCAACGCGTAATCATTAATGGCTGGTATTTCGAAGCGGCGATTTACGGCGATTGCAACTGGATATTTTGCGAATACTTAATTATATAATCAACATACTTATGGAGTCGAAATTTAATATCATTAGTAACATCAATTATATTCATCGTTTAATTAGCAATGTAATATATAAGTATCGAATATCGAGAATCGAATGGAACCACATTTATCGCGCGGAAATAACCAGACGTTTCATGCAGATATTTCAATGACTTCCAAGTGCACAATTCATTATTCTGTAATGTTTTATATCTATATATATATGTATATCTTTCATTAAAAATGTTAGACCGCGTTATTCTGGACGAAATGAAAAGTATGAATTACTTTTATGAATGCAATTACTTCGCGTTTCCTTTATCTACAGTTTTCATTGTTTATCCTTCACCTGTTCGCCGGCGGATCTCGAAAATCACGAAGTTTCTGCGGTTCCTTTATATCAGTAACGCAAGACGATATCAGGATGCAAAGTGTGCCTGCACTTGAGTTCCCTTATTGTTCGAATTTACTTTACTGGTTTGCCGCTTTATACTACGCTCACGAAATTCCCTACGAAGCTCAACGTTCCTAAGACTCCTCCTCTTATAGTATCTTACGCAATTATACTCCAGTAAAGTTAGTTCTACTCCTCGAGATGCGGTGGTTCAACTTTTCGAGGACTTATCGGTATCACCGGCAAATGTTCTCAGACAATAAGAAATAGCTAGTAGAGAAAGAGACATTCTTAACACGTAGAACAACATGGCGATCACCGATGCCAATATTACTATTGTAAAATACGAAACAAATGCACTACCGGTTATAAGTTTAGGATCACTTACGATCGTTAAGTAAATTATTAATTATTTTGTCTATAAAATCGAATGGGATACATTTCTTTGAGTATATCTGTAGGTTGATGTACGTTGATATTATAAGATAGAAGAGTCGTATCAATTTCGTATATTTTCTTCTATATTAATTATACATTTCGCTTAATACGCGACTCGTCGAAGTATCCCCCTTTTTCATTATTTCTATTTTACAGATTTTTGATATACCCCGACAAGTTTGTGTAATGTTTCTTGCCGCATAGTTCGCCGACCTTCTTGTAGTAAAGTCATTTCTTGCGGGGAAACTAAAAACCGAGCGATAGCAATAAACTGACCCGACCGATTTTAAAGGTAACTAAATCTTATTACACCCAGGTGCCAATACAATATGTGTTCGCATGACAAGAAAATAGTTTAATATTAATGGTAAAATTATCAAATGGACAAAGGTTTCCTATTCCATTTACTTGTCATGTTCGTTCTAACGTTTAAAGTAAACGTTGGAATGAAGACGTAGGTGTTCGTTATAATGCTTTGTTGGTTGTAATTCATATCGTTTACTTTACTACCAGTAAAGTCATTTCTTACGGGGGAACTAAAACCCGACCGATTGCAGTAAACGGACTTTTATTTTATATACATAACGCGTATAATTGAATCCATTAATTAACTCGAATCCTCCAGCCACATTATTTACAAATAAATGCGTAAAAGCGTCAATATTGTTCACGTTCCCATAACGACACAAAGTAATCAATGTATCGTAGCGCACTTTAATAGCTTTATTTCTAGACTTTACGAACAAGCATCGCATGGTATGCTACAACACGGATTTCACCACGGTGTACAACATGTTAACCTACAAGAAGTACCTACTCCAATAAAACAATCATTCATTTCTAACTCAATATTCAATCTTTCAAAAGCCTTACTTCGCATCCAGATATTGTTCCAACGGAATTCAACAAGTTTCCTTGGTCCGTGGGAATTTCAGTCTCCGGGGTGTTCGGAGTTCGGCTATTACGTGCATAACGATGTTCCGAGTTTCGTTTGGTTTTCGGAGAGATATATGAAGAGAGACACGGCATTTCTAGACAACGAAGAGTAGAGAGAGAGAAAGAGAAAGAGAAAGAGAGAAAGAGAGAAAGTTGACGGTGGAGTACGTTGGCGAATACAGTCATTCACTATCAAGTTTCGAGTGTCAGCGGAGGTTGCGGTTTTAGGCCAGTTCGAAGCAACTCGTTCGATGCACGAAATTATACGGCGGGCTTCCACCAATGTCCAACGCACACACGTATCCGCTTACGGTAGTTCCGAGAAACAAGCGGGTCCGTGCATTAGAATACCGAGATACCCTCTGTGTTCGCCTATGCGGGCTCCGTTATCAGGAACATAATAACCTTGCCACCAATTTCAGAGTTCGCTGAATTCCATCCCGATTCCATGACCCTGCTCCCTTTGAATATGCGTCCGATAATAAAGCCGAAGCAGTTTTTGTACCCTTCGGCAGTGTAATTCTTGACGATCCAATCGGTATTGAAGTATTAACCCTTACAGAAGTGTTGCACTCGAAATGAACCCTTTCGCATATCACATTCCCCCTTTTTGCACTGGGAATTAACAAAGATTTGCAAAGAGGTGAATATGATCCGCAAAACTTTACAAGTCTTCCGAACACCGTAAAAAAATACCTTGAAAAATGTGCGACTTTCGATATTAATTAATTGTCTATCTATTAATTGTTACGTATCATTAAATACTTTGAGATTATATTGAAAATGGAAAACCGATATTAATCGGTACAAGGTATCGGCACAGGGAGTATTACAAGGAATACCCAGAATACCGATATATATCGACTGTAAGGTATTAAAGGGTTAAAAAGCACCTAGGTTAAATTACGGCACTTTCAGCTACAAAATGCAAGGGTTTTGCGCAAAGTGCGCGTATCTATTATTTGATACGACGATAAGAAGCAATGTAGATCGCCCTCGGCAGAATTGTCGGGAACTCTTGCCGGTACACCTTGAATAGGAAATCTGGCTTGTCTCCAAACGACTGGGAGTACGAGGATGACGATCGGAATGAGATTCCTGGTTCCATAGTGGAAACCAGGAGGATCAGGCGGGTCAACAGGGGAGGGGAGGGGAGGGTCCTATCTACCGATGTCAACTACCAAATAGACCGACATGGATCGGTGGCTTTATATCGCTAAGGAAATCGTTTCCTTCGTGCTTCGTTTCTGCCTCTCGTTCTTTTGGATTCCCGTCTGGCCAATACGCAGAAATCTCTGATTTTGGAGACCCCGCCTACTTATGTCGTATTTTGGAAGCCGCGCTTCTGATTCGAAATTGCGTTATTGCGTTAAAATCGCGTTTAACACGTTGAACGCCATGGCGGTCACCGGTGACAATATTACTGAAACTCGAATCAAATATATCGCTAATATTTGTAAAGATTTTTATATTTTTAACGTTACGACAAGAATGTAAAGTAATCAATGTATCATAGAGCGCTTAAATAGTCTTATTTTTGAACGTTACATGGACATTACGAACGCGTATCGCGAGGTATCGTATAACACGGATTACGAAGCGGCGCTCAACGTGTTAACTGGATTTAAATTAATTTTCTTGAATGTTAAGGTTGGCCGAAATATTGTTAATATGTACTATATAGTTTTTAGGCGGCTATTTGTAAGGCCAAGAATTAAAAATTTTAAGAATATTAAGAATTTTAAAAATTTTAAGAATTTTAAAAATTTTAAGATTTTAAGAATTCTTAAAATTTTAAATTCTTGCCCTTATAAATAGCCGCCTAAAAACTGTATAGTACATATTAACTGGATTTAAATTATACGTAAATATCACCATCGCTAATATCCCAAACTCTCTCCGACGTATCCATTCCACCCACCAAAAACCGGGGAAAAAAATCACCCGAAATGCGGCATTGAAAAGATCCGATTTTAAATAAACACGTTTGGGAGATGATGTGTAAACCAAATGAACAATGGTTTTATTACCGCGGCAAATAAAAACATATCTGAATTCATATCCGGCTATCCGATGCGTGATTGTATTCCATCGATCGGTAAGAGATAAACGAAGGGGGGGAGGGGGACGATAAAATGGATTTTAAATAAAAGACGATTACAAATCGAATCGCTGGCGCACCGATGCCGTTTGGAATAGACATAAAAAAAGGATCCCTTTCATTTGTCTGTACGTCGATATTCCTCGAATATGCAAAAAATAATACCGCATAAACTATTCCTGCCCCGCAGTGGTTTGCAGAATGATAAAGCATCGTACTCGTAAACGATGCTTAATTGTTTACGCAATTATTGCGAAACAGTGGTAATTGATCGTTACGACGGGATTGTTAGGGCGCAGGCAGGCAACCGGTGGTAGGCAGTTGCATAACGAATCACTGAAATCCTATTTAGCTAGAAATCAGTTGCGGTTGTGTAATCGCATGCGTGTTAAACAAGACACCCAAGGGTGCTTCGGACAACAGTTTTCCTGGATGGACCTACGGGAACCCATGAACGACCACTTGAAACCACGCTTCTGGGTAAATCTACGTATCACGAATCGTTCATTGTGAAAATTAAAATCACCATTATTAACCGACGGTTTTCATTCGTTACAATCAACTACCCTTTGTTAGCGTGTCGTTCGGAATTAAGGTGTTTTAACCCTTTACACTCCGTAGGCGCCGTTATTGCGCCATATGCTTTCATTGCATATTTAATTTATAACAACAGATCTTTTTTTTTAGTAAAACAGAAGTTCATTTTTCAGATGCTCCAACGCAAAAATGTCACGGAGTTGCTGCACTCTTGAGTCAAAAAACACTCGGAGTGCAAAGGGTTAAGAAGCCCTTGTCGAAGGGTACCGTAATATATATGACATGATACGATATGATAAGGCAAGATAATCTGTTATATTATATTATTAGGTCTAGTAATAATTAATGTCATTTACCAATACATTTTTAAACTAATTTAGTTAAACAACACAATTTAATCAACGATATAGTCGTCGGATTAAGATGCTACCTGAGCGTTGGGCAGAAGTAGTTGAAAACAACGGCGACTATATCGTTGATTAAATTGTTTTGTTTAAATAAATTAGTTTAAAAATGTATTGAAAAACGACATTAATTATTACTAGACCTAATAATATAATATAATATTGTTATCATCTCGTTACGTGATGATTCGATGATCATGTAACATATACTTCCATATATTATATTATATTATATTGTATTATATTACATTAATTTTCTTGAATGTTACTTATATTATCTATCCGTCCAACAGACAGTTTAATCGACTGAAGAGGATAAGAACTACCTTATCGAAACGTTTCGTCGAACAATTGGAATAAAGAAGTTTTCGTTTAAATTCTTGGCCTTATTAATAGCCGCTTAAAACTATATAGTACATATTAATAATTATATTATATTGTATTATATTATATGACATCATATTATTAAAATCCAACCAGCACAAAATCCATGCAAAACTTCCCAGCAAAAGATTACGTGATATTAAAGCAATTACGGATGAAATACTCTCAAATGAACCACTAATAATGGAATTAACCCTCCCCGATGAGACTTCAAACTGTCAAGCTGAATATTGCTCCGTCCACTTGTTTTCCTCCGACTTCTAATCCAATTTTTCCCAACGAAATTAGCGGCGGAATATTACGGCGGAGAAATCAAAACTCAGCAGTGACATAACTCTCGAACGGCGACCACACTTTACGTCTCACTCGCGATCCTAATAGCATTAGTATTATTACGTTTCTACGTTCGAACGTTACGTGTGACTCCACGTAAAAGATAATGCTGCACTTCGTTTAACTTTCTGGAATGTTCCACCGAGAACACCTGACTTTTGTTCACCCAACTATATATTAATATCTATATTCATATCTGATTAATGTATTAATACTACTAAGGAACATATACTCAGTTATTCTTACGTATTTGTTTATATACAATTGATTTATATCGATATAACTCGTGCAAGTAATTCGAGTCTCGCATGTAAGACGAAGATCCCTCGAAAGGGAAAATGGCGGGGGAAGCATAGCCCCGACGGCGAGGGATAACGCGTTTAGAATAGAAATCGAATAGAAATAGAATAGAGATCGAATAGAGATCGACTGTAGATCGACTAGAGATCATAGAACAGTCGGAGTATAGTTTTTAAGCGACTATAGACAAATATAGATACAGCTCTGACGATAGAAAAAGCAATAGATATATACACATACAGCGGAGAGACCCTTTAGAATGAATCAGCGTGTTGTTGCTTGATTCTTCTTATACGCACTACTATAATTTTTATAACACAACCTTTCTCTAGGATCTAACCCCCGCGTTCTACGAGGAATATGAATATATTATAATACAAAATGTTCAAAATCACTCACCCAAGACTGTACCGGTATAAGAGTGATAACTGTCGAAGGGTATCGGTCCCGTGGTGCCTTCGAAGGTAGCGTCGCTGCTAAATAAATTCTTGTCGCGAACTAAACGCAACGTCCAGTCCCTGCAACATGAAAACATAAAAAAACCCTATGAAGATCAGCGGCGGAAGATGGTTTTAGGTAATGGTACCAAGCTCACGGTTGGAGACCATTAATTATCGATCTCTCTTGTAAAGTAATAATAATCTCAGTACGGCTGGGTTGGCACGCAAAAACCCGATAATCCGATAGTTCATAAAGAAAGCGGCGGAGGGATACGCGGACAGCGACAAGAAGTAATAGCTGTCTCTCCAATTATTTCACGAGAATACGTTTTGTACTTTAATGAATTAAATCCCTGCTCCAAATATATCGCTTAATTTACTTCATAATGGTCATAGCAGAGTGATGAGTTTCCATGAGAGTAGGACATTTTGCGAGCGGAAAAATCCACGGTTTCTCAACCCTTTGACAGTGTATCCCGTGACTGTCACGGGCAACGCGTCAAGTGTTTGAAAATCTACCATACACGAACTGATTACTAACAAGGTACATATAAAACATGTTTTTTTTACATTTTTGATTACATGCCGAAGTGTTTTAGAACATAAAGAACTAGACACTCTTTGGACCAGAATTCGTAATTTTACCTCACTGTGAAAGGGTTAACCGGTAAGTGGCAGACGGCGCGATCGCGCTTCTCCGGTTTCACGTCGAAAAATGTCGGCGGATTTAGCAAGGAACTTTAATCTCGATTTATAAGTTTATGATTTAATTTTAATTTATAACATGAATTTTTAAAAGTCGGTGAAAAAACATACGTTAATAAATATCATTTTTGAATACGTTCGTTTGAAGTGCGATGTTTCGCATTACAAGAGACGAGAAGGAAGTAGACGCAGCCGACATCTATGTGTAAAGACGAAGTAAAAGAAGTATAATTAGTTACGAAATACGACGAGCGCGATCGCGCTGTCTGGCGCGTTTTTAAATCGTATTTTTTTAAAGACCCGTGGTACTCAAACGGTTAAAGTATCACCAGGATACTATGGGGTTGATGAAACCCTATAAAATCACACGAATGGCTTCGTGCCATCGGTATACGCATTCGCGTATAAATTCTACCACACTTCCCGTGTAAACTGGATCAATTGCCTGGCAAACTCGGCCCGGAAGTGCTTCCGCATCCATGAAATTCCTCGGCGAGTAAAATCCCTAGCAAAGGAGTCAATCAAGGTATTATGACATCCAGAAAGAAGATATAGTATATCGTTTAAAGTTTAAACGATCGTAATCCACATTTTGGAAACTTTATTAGATTCGAATGTAATTAAATTCATTGTTCTGAACTTGTACGTTGGCGCGGAATTTAAAATAAACGGATTGGGTTGGTGTTATAAAAATCATGTCAATGAGTGGATTATAAAATTTCCAGAAATATCAATTCATTGTGGGATGATGAGAAACCTTCGAATATGGCGAGGACAGTCATCCGAGTTATTATTGTTTTATTATTCTTGGAGATATTCCAGTTCCTGGATAACATGTCGCAGGAAACATATCCTTTCTTATTTGCCTTTTACTCAGTTATTATTATATAGGTAAGAATTAAATAATTACGTTATAATTACAACTAATTCTTTAATTGTACGTATATTGCGCTAAGAATATTCTGGTGCCCGATAATATTAATAATATCAATAATTATGGTGTTATAATTATAAAATAATTATTTAATTGTACGTATATCGTGCGAAGAATGTTAAATAAGGTTTAAATGATTGTTTCATAATTGTAACCTATAATTATGGTGTTATAATTATAATATAATTATTTAATTGTACGTATATCGTGCGAAGATCTCGTGCCCGATAATATTAATAATATCAATAATTATGGTGTTATAATTATAAAATAATTATTTAATTGTAGGTATATCGTGCGAAGAATATTGAATAAGGTTTAAATAATTGTTTCATAATTGTAACCTATAATTATGCTGTTATAATTATAATCTAATTATTTAATTGTACGTATATCGTGCGAAGAATATTAAATAAGGTTTAAATAATTGTTTCATAATTGTAACATATAATTACTTAATTGTACGCGTATCGTGCTAATCAAACTCTCGAGAATATTAATATACCTCCGACACCGATTATAATAACTAATTAAATATTAATAATAACACACAATATTTTAGAATGAAGTATTCGCTCGATTTCTTATTGACCCGATTATTAATTATCTTCATTTTAATTTATACCTTAAATTAGATATCTATCTAAGCCGATTAAATGTGCAAATATAATTGAAATTCCATATATAATTGTTATTTATTAATCCCTAAACAAAACTCCACAGTTTATGGTTAACACTAAAACAACCAAAGCGGTCAAAATGACCGGTCTCCACTTTCTATTAAAATTATTCCAAAATGCAACGTCGCATTGTTTAGGATTGAATACATATTTTGATTTGATCTACGCGACGCACATAATTCGATCCATTAATTAACTCGATTCCACCAGCCATAATTCCTATACAATAAAATGTGTAAATCCAGGCGAGTATAAGTTCGGTAGTTCTACTGTTAATTTCTCCATCATTGTCTCTTTGTACAATGGCGGCCATCGTCGATAAAAGATCCGAAATACTTCCGCGCGTAGCACGTGAAATAATTCCTCGTCCATTGTGCTCTTTATCTCCACGTCGAATAAAATTGCATCGAAGTCTGGTATAATTGTCAGACAGGATGAGTAGTGAGTGGACAATTAAGAGAAGCGAATGACAGTCGGAACACGTTGCGGAATATCACGGTATCATGATTCTGTGACGAGAGTCAAAGTCAGCGAGAATGTCGCACGAAGCGTAGGAAGTCATCGAACGAGAAGCCGTGTGATTCAGCGTAGAGTCACGAGTCACGAGTCACGAGTCACGAGTCACGAATCATAGTTCCTGGAATATTTCGTTAAAACCTGATTCCATGACGCGCCGGTGGATTTTAAAGCCGAAGGCCACGGCGAAACCAACCAAACGACTTTCAGCTGGAATTCACGCCGTGCCGCGAGATAAACAATATTAAGTATGGAACGTGAGAGGATTCGAGATTCCCGGTTATCCCTGGGAACTGACATTGAGTTCACCGGATCCCTCGAATTCCCGATGAAAACCACCGCGATACGAACACGGTAATCCCGGATTATTGCGCAATGGGATTAAGCATAATTCAATAATTCAATTCCACTAAGAAAGTTATGTCCGCAAGTTCGAATTGCATAATATTCCATCACTATTCCTCGGTATATTATTACAAGTTCATACGAGAGTTGCGTAATGAAAGGGAGTAAAATATGAATTATTGTCAATTATTCTCATCGTGAACTTCCATCCCTATTTCATTCAAGAGCTTTTGAATTTCATTTAGTTAATGGAACAAAGGGAGAATAAATAAAATATTAATCACTGTCGAATGCCAATTCAAAAGACATTTTTGTGCAACGTTTTCCTAATGGAATAATAACAACATTTAACGTATTAATTAGTAAAGATCATTTGTTTTCGTAATGAAGAACTGGACTTTAACGCACCACGTAATGGAGGTGGAATAACGAGCGTGTCGGGTTAAGAATTTAATTAAAATATAGGAACTTACTCGGCGGATGTATTCCGGGAGAATATTACTTATTGTACTTAAAGTACACGGAAAAAGTGACTCCAGTAAATATGCTCGCCAGGAGTAATAAATTATGATCACCGCCGGGAGGATTGCCAAATATTCGCGATAAAGTACCACGGGATGCTCTATTAGTGCGATAAAAATGACGTCCATAATTTCCGAGGAATTACGAGTACATCAGTGCGCTGAACGCTATGGCTAAATTATGTTAATAATATTCGAAACATCGGAGAACACCGGGAATATATGGAGCAGCTTGTTTTCGATGGAGCATTGCGATTCATGTATTCGATAAAAATCTGAACTATTTCCAAGCGAAGTACTCCTTCGCACCGAAGTCGACTTGCGCGGCCGCCATTTTTGTTGCGCTGCCAGGAAGAATTTAACATGGCGAATTAACGGGGAGAATTTAGTCTGGCGAACTAAGAGGAAGAATTAACCATTGCGAATTAACAGGAAAAATTTAATAGTGCGAAATAATAGGGAGAATTTAATATCGCGAATTAATAGGAAGAATTTAATATGGCGAATTAGCAAGAAGAATTTAACATGGCGAATTAGTAAGAAGAATTTAATATGGCGAATTAGCAAGAAGAATTTAACAAGTCGAATTAACAGGAAGAATTTAACATGTCGAATTAACAGGAAGAATTTAACATTGCAAACTAATAGGGAGAATTTAACATGGCGAATTTACAGGAACAATTTAACAGTGCGAATTAACAGGAAGAATTTAACATGGCAAACTAACAGGGAGAATTTACCATGGCGAATTAATAGGAACAATTTAACAGTGCGAATTAATAGGAACAATTTAACAGTGCGAATTAACAAGAAGAATTTAACATGGCAAACTAACAGGGAGAATTTACTACGGTGAATTAACAGGAAGAATTTAACATGGAGAATTAGCAGGAAGAATTTAACATGGCGAACTAACATGAAGAATTTACCATGGCGAATTAATAGGAAGAATTTAACATGGCGAATTAATAGGAAGAATTTCACATGGCGAACTAACAGGAAGAATTTACCATGGCGAGCAAACAGGAAGAATTTAACATGGCGAATTAATGGAAAGAATTTAACATGACGAATTAACAGGAAGAATTTAACATGGCGAATTAACAGGAAGAGTTTACCATGGCGAATTAACAGGAAGAGTTTAACATGGCGAATTAACGCGACGAATTAACATAAAACAAGGAAAGATGTCCTGTATTACGTAAGGTACTACCGGAAGTACAATTAGTCGCGACTACAACCACCGCTCTTAACACGGGCGAGGCAATTATTTCCATAATCCGATGTCCCGCTGTTTCTGTGATAACGATTAAGTATAAACCCTTTTCCCGGCTTTACAAATTACTATTTTACGATCCTTTTATTACACCCGTAAAAAGTTCTTGCTCCCCGTGGATATAAAAACTGTCCGATTTTCTCCGAACTATTTCCTGCTAGTTTGTATCCTGCTACTACAATATATTGGATTGTAATCCCCGAAGTAATACTCGTTGAGTATTTCTATATAATCAAGTTATTATAATATTTTAGTTTCGAGCCTTACACGGAGCACCATTCCGCAGCTCGAACAAATGGAAGCTAACAAACATTACACTACATTTAATACAATATTTATAATATAATAATGCGCAAGACAATATAACATTCAACTACAAAGATGAGTTAATATACCACGTAGTTAAAGGGGTTCACTGAACTCGAATAATTACAGGTACACCGAATTCTAAATGAAGCCGGTGCTCGAAACATACTCTAAAATTAGCGGTGTATTTTTTAGACTACATATATGATTCCCGGACAGCGTTGGGGGATTAAAGTGGTTAAAAAGAAATTTTCAAAAGGTGGGTAGCGTATGTATTCCGGGTTCCCTTTCTTCGAGGTCTCTCTTTCTATTTCTTTCTCTCCCTCTATTTTTCCCTCTCCCTCTCTTGCTTCCTTTCTCTCTTTATTTCTCGCTCTCGCTTCCTTTTTTCTCTCTTGCTTCCTTTCTCTCTCTCTATTTCTCGCTTTCGCTTCCTTTTTTTCTCTCTTGCTTCCTTTCTCTCTATTTCTCACTCTCGCTTCCTTTTTTCTCTCTCTTGCTTCCTTTTTCTCTCTATTTCTCGCTCTCGCTTCCTTTCTCTCTTTATTTCTCGCTCTCGCTTCCTTTCCCCCTCACTCTATTTCTCTCTCGCTCTCTTTCTTCCTTTCTCTCGCTCTCTCTCTCGTTACTTCTCTCTAGTGAACCGGCAGTTAGACGCCCCCGTATTCGAGTACTCAAGATTATGCGTTGGCTCGAACGAATATCACCGTCCACACGCAAGGAAACTGGATTCGAGGTGTGCCAAGATACGTAGCCTATTCATGAGACTATATTCGGTAGCCTCATGCAGAAAGAATGCAATTATACAAACAAAAGCAGGTTTTTTCTCAGCGACGGTCATTTTACCGACGACTACAACAATTCTCCATTCGAGTTGGACGAATATGTTATTTACTTTACGCTTATTTGACGTACGAATTTAACCTAACATCGAAACGATGCACATCTGAATTCCACCCTTGCGAGATACAACAGAAATGTCCCTTTATCTAATAAACCATCAAGAACATGTAGTAAAATCGTGGCTGAAAAAAGCCAATCCAGTTTCCCCAGGAAAGATACCAATAAACCGACTGGTAGATCGTTTGTACGCGGTAACTTAACTCGCGGTACTCCGAGCAACGGTGAACGAACAAGACGAAGACGAAGACGAAGACGAAGACGAGGAGGAAGAAGTAAAAGAATAGGTTATGTGCGAGTACAAAAAGTACTTTTTTTTATCTCCCTTCACTATTATCTTACCAGTTTGTACCAGGTGCAGTGGGGTGGAAAGATCGGGAGGGAGAGTTTTCAAGTAAGAGTAGAAAGGGGTAGAAAGGGGTAGGAAGGGGGCTGGGGGAAAGGGGGAAAAGGGAAACAGGAGAGTAAGGAAGAGGAAGGAGGAGGAAGGAGGATCGAGAATGCAGAAACGTGGTACGGTTGGTACGACATCGAGGACGGTGGGCCACCTACTACTCCTGCTTTACATTTTATTGCTTGCCGTGAATTCCTTAGATTTACATAAAGAGAGACACGAACACCGTGTTTACTTCGCGACGAAACCCCGCGATGGGTGTCAAGGAACAACCAAGAATTAGAATGAAAGAATAGAAGAATTTCCTGGCGCGAATTTCCACGCGACACTCCTCCAAGTGTCCCGCGGATGCGACGCGAATTTCCAAACCGTGTACGAATGCGAATTTCGAATTCCAATCGCTTTCGACATTGAAATAGAAAGTGTATCGCATAGGTGGCACTCCGAGGATATTCTCTCGCGAAAAATGCATTCCTCCACGATTTACTCTTTTTACGGAATTTCAATCGTTTTCTGGTTTACTGCTTATTTCGTTATTTAAAATAGCGAACTATAAAATGTTGATTCCTCAACTTGACTGTTCCTGTGGGTAGAATTTATAATCTCCTTTTTCCACAAAAAGAACTTTTGACAACTTTATGACAGTTAAATACCTCGTCCGAAAATAAAATAGGACTGAAAATAGAAATATTTCCAACCTTCCGAATAAAATAATTCTTCTATCTTATGATAATAACATACCATTCCATTTTGTAGACAAGATATTTAATAATTTACTTAACGATAGTAAGTCATACCAAACTTATGGCTGGTAGTGTAAATTCGGTAGTTCTAGTGTTAAATCATTTCACTAAAATTACCAGACAATTTGAATTCTTTGGCAGTTCAAGTGTTGATTATAAAGTAATTCCAAACAAACAAGTAGGAATTATATCTGATAATACACGGCATTCAACGTCGTGGAAGCTTTGTTCCTTGGATGAATATAAACCCCTGATACCCTGCAACCCTGTGTTAATCTACTTCTACATTTACACCCCTTTTCGTTCACGGTACATACAGGATACACAGTTTGTGTGCGAACTTGACCTTAATTGGGTCTAGGCCTATTGACCTAACAAGGAGATACCGTACGAACGGAGACTCTAACCTTCCCAACTTTCATACACAAAGGAAAGTAAGTTTAATCGTTCGACACGCGAACCGCGAGTAAACGTTTCCTTCCTAATCGACTAGAATTTAACCTTTCACTTAAACTGTCAGATTTTGCTATTACAATATCAAGTTCTCCAGAATATGCTCCGAACTTTTGAAATGACAACATGTCTTCAGACATTTTTATCTTAAGTTTTCATTCATACTTGAATGACGAGTCTGCTTTATTTAATAAAAATGTTCAAATCATCAAAAATAACCTCCCATTTTCTGAATTTCGTTGCGACTCATGTTACGTCATGGACATTATTACCACTAGAACCACGGAAGCAATAAAAAAACGTATCCGTGGAATTTAACAAGCGTGTAATCAGTCCAACTTATACATTGATTGATACATAAATTATATTTGTAAGACACAAGTGAATTACTGGATTTAATTACATGCATTATGTACGTAAAAACTATATGAAATCTCGAAGAATGCGTCGTTTTATATTCAAGTAATTTTATGAAAAATAACGGACCAATAATTTCGACTGCTTTGGTAGTTCTAGCGTTAACGGGTACCACCTGATCTATATTAGTTTCATCGCGAGTTTCTATGGAAATTGCGAAACCAGGAATATGATACTGACGTGGTGTAAGGTTGATGATGTATCCGAGCTATTTTTAGATTAGGAAACTGACCTGTCGAGTGCTTTCAGATGGAGAAGTAGCGGTTGATTGTCACCGGGATCGGAGACATCGCGGCGCATCCGGTTACGATGTCGTCTCAAGGCCGTGGTATCATAAGATGCTGGTTCGTAATAGTTGATGTACGAGCCGTGTGTGATACCTGAAAACATACATAGAGGGTACCGTTGCATTAGCTGGTGCACAGAAAAATTGCATTGCGCAAACGCGGAGGCTGAGTCACCGGGAGATTAGTCGGACATGCTTTCTTGTAACTGCATTACTATGTATCACTTTATCATTGTTAGTAATTACTTTGTCAAGCGGAGATTGGTTAAGGACTCACACTACGTGAGTCGGCCTCGAGGTTGAAGTCTTTAATACCTGAACTATCGAATATATACTCGGTTATGTTTTACATTTGAATCGTTTATTTTTAAAGCGAAGATTTGTTAACGACTCACAACGTAAGTCGGCCTCGAGATTAAAGTCTTTAATAGTATTAATTTAGTATTAATTTCTAGTATTAATTTATATATGTTTCATATATCCGCGATTAAAAGACTTTTAACGAAATAGTCGAACATTTTGTAAGACACTTAACTCGGTTATCCCGATGAAGTTCTTGCTAAATTCAAAGGTGCGTAGGTCGCGGCGAATACTTTCACCAGCTTGTTTTCTATCCGGCAAAGGTTTCGAAGGCAAATTTCGCAAGTACGTTTTTGAAGTAAAGGTATTTCGTTACTATCCACCGAGGGAAAATTAATTTCGTTATACCCTGGGCTCTAAAGTAAATGACGTATACCAAGAGGTAGAGAAAGGGAGAGAGAAGAGTTTGCAAAATGAATTTCAGGATTCCAAGCATCTCTCGAATTATATTGATATTAAAATAAATAGTCACAAAGTCATCACACCCTGCTTTAATTCCCTTTGAATCCCATTAATTATAATTCCGTCGTACCGAATAATACCGTGAAGGTATATTCAAAATAAAATATTCACACGCGATTATTTCCAAGAAGACCTACATCTCCAACGTGTCTCTCCGTAAAAAGCTACCGAAAGTTTTCAAAAGATGGCAACAGCCGAGCATCTCCTTGAAAGCATTCACAACGAGAATCCTCTTACGTGTACTTTCTTGGATTTCCAGTGGATGCACCGAACGAGATTCTCTCCATCGAAAAAGGAACGAGTGCTTTTCGGATATCGATGATACATTTAGGTGTGAATGGGGACATCAAAAGCCGGTACTCGAGTGTCTCGCATCATGTACTTACAATTAGAGTACCATTTAGAGCCGTGTTTCCATTGTTCCGTAAGTACTGATCAAGAACAAAAGGGACACGAGGGGACAAAGACGAGTATCGACTCTGCTACCAAAGCACCCGATAAAGTAGAAGTACCGTATCACACACAAAACTAACACTCTAAATAACTACACTTGTGTTAGACATTTACTTAACCTCTTCGGAGACGATTTTTAGTGTTACTGGTTAACCTATGATATTAAAAAACATGTAAGAAGCGTTTTTATTTTCGTTATGACAATTGGGAATCATTTTCTGGTTAGCATGTTTAGTAAACATTGCATATTTATTTTTGTAACGGCTTCGCGGATGGAAATATCTTTTCTGTAGGACGTTAATTCAATGTACACGTATGTGGCCAATGGGGTGAAGAGGTTGAACACTCCTTGGTAGTCAACATATACTCTTGTTGCTAATTTATACACAATGTGGCGAGTAAATAATTACTATTCATGTCAGAATATACTGCCATCGAATTTAGTAGAAATTTCTTTAGTGGAATTGATTGTAAATATGGTTAAATGAAGTAAAAACGAACATGTGTTAGAAAACAACAATTAAATCATTACTATTCATGTCAGAACATACTGCCATCGAATTTACTAGAAATTTCTTTAGTGGAATTGATTGTAAATATGGTTAAATGAAGTAAAAACGAACATGAGTTAGAAAACAACAATTAAATAATTACTATTCATGTCAGAACATACTGCCATCGAATTTACTGGAAATTTCCTTAGTGGAATTTATTGTAAATATGGTTAAATGAAGTAAAAACGAACATGAGTTAGAAAACAACAATTAAATAATTACTATTCACGTCAGAACATACTGCCATCAAATTTACTAGAAATTCCCTTAGCGAAATCGACTGTAAATACAGTTAAATGAAGTAAAAAAGCACGCGTCAGAATATTGACCATGAGAAAGTGAACTTAACTCTCATAAAAAATGAATTCATATTAGATAATTTCACCGATGACCTTGAGCTCCTTCCTGCGAGTTAACATTGTTTCGGACACAAATTCACAGCATTATTTCCGCTAGAATAGGAGATGCGCCCCTCTAACTCGCTGCCGTGATTATCTCGTCCATATTATGTACTCTTGTCTAATGATCTTCTTTTGTTTACTTTATTGTATCCCGCGCTTTGTAACGGTGTCTGTTCCCATTAATAAATGAAGAAATATGTGAATATGTGTATTAATCTGATGACATAAATGTCACGGGATGAAAGTTTGCTTTTGTAAGACTAGATGCTCGAGATAGTTCCGCTTGTTACGGAAGCACAGCGCGAAATGATTTGTTTGAAATATTACTGATAATCGTATTTTATGTAGATTGATATGGAATTCCGATACGACGCAGTTGGAGACATCTTTTTTGGGGATTTTCTGTCAAGGACCAAAATCCTCTTCGCATACGACATTAAAATAGACAGTTTTGTTAGGGAATACGGGAAAGTAGAAAATGGAATGTGCAACGGTATTATCGTTTTCCAAAGTTCCGGTGAAGTTAAATTTATATTATAGTTCTATTAAGTTAGTTCCAATGCAATTACTTTACGGAAAGCGTATCGTATTGCTCGGGAAAATACATCTTCCCGGAACTTCGAAATACTCGTATTACTTATATAATACTGGAATCGTGAAAAATTCCATGAAGTTATTGAATTATTTCTGCGATGAATCAGAGATTCTTATCTGTAACCAGACTCAGATCTCCGTTCGTTTTCCAATTTGAAAGATCCTGTTTGAGATATTGATTAAACAAAATATTATCAAGGAAGAGTGGATAAATTGTTATAATTTATAAATATGCTCGGTTATCCCGGAACTCAGGGAAAAAGTCATTGAAAATCAAAGATGACTCACCTTTGTGAGGTGGTAAAGGATGTAGAGGCGATGCATCGGCGACGATTAAAAGGTACTCGAGCACCAGAAGAAAAGTGAAGCAAATAGCCGTGAACCTTCGACATTCCCCTAACTTCAAGGGGTACATCACGGGCCTTTGGGCCCAAGAGCGGCCACCGGTATCTTTGCCCTCCTCCTCCTCCCCCACCGGCCCCGCCACCTTCTCCTTCTCCTCCTCGTCTTCCTCTTCGTCGTCGTCTTCCCCTTCTTCGTCGACGGCCAGAACCGTAGCGCGCATCGGTTCGACGTTCTCTGGCCCAGCCTCGACTAATGGCGCTATCTGCCTTTCCTCGTGGAGCCGACCACCGCACTTTGCGACTCACCTACCAGACTCATCTCTTCTCTTCTCTCTTCTACTACTTTCTTCCCTCTTCTTCCTTCTTCCACCACCACCGTCACCACCTCTTTCTCTTTCCGATACCGTTGAGCCACCGTCTCTCCGTCTCTCCTTCTCTTCTTTCTACTCCTTAGGTCGCTCAACCTTTCGACCCTCCCCCGCTTTTGGCTTCTTCGCTTTCAGCTTTTTTTTCAGACAGTCTCTCCTTTATCTCTTACTACTACTCCTACCAGTAACACACCACTCTAGGATGCTCCTTCTCCTCTTCTTTTACTTTGTCCTGCCTTCGAAGGATACCAATCGACTGATCTTCGTCATGTCGTGTTCCAGGATATCCACGAGACGCGAGCGATCGATGTGACTCTGGAACGAGGAAAGAAATAAAGATTGATTAGTATGGATTTCGGGGGGAGTTCCTTGCTTTGATCAAATACAAAGACGTCCAATATAATGTACCGATATTATAATACTCGGGAAGTACTTGGAATAGCACTTTGTCACCGCTAAACTTAACCCTCTACAGTTCCATGTAACTTTCAAGTCAACTACTCGTTTCTCCTTATTTTTTACTTGACTTCATGTTTGCTTTTTAATTATAAAAGTACCCGCCACGAGTGCCACCGTCTTCTTTGCGTCCAACACTGGAACTACCGACAATATATTCAGCTTCTTCGAATTTGTATATTCGCGTACAGTAGACTGCCGTATAACGCGATTTCATACAACGCGTAACACGTTAACCGCGTTACACGGTAGTCTACTGTACACGGTTTTCTTTGAATCACAAACAAAACAGGACCGTCGAGAGTTAACAGGAAAATACGAAAGTCTACGTTCTCGTTCGAGGAGACACGTGACGTCCGATTGGTAGTTTAAATCTAAAGGGGTTGGAAAGAGGTGCGACACGGACAGAAAAGTTTCGTCGCGTAATAACGGTGTTGCGCGGGGACATTTGTACATGCAGAGAGCCCGGTGTACCACAAACCCGACTCTGTTCTCCGCTTGTCGCAGTAAACTTCCGTACGAGGTATGGGAAAACGATATCTAGGTTGTACAGTGTACAGTGTACAGTGTACAGTCACGGCTCAACTGTCCTCGTCCACTAGAATACAACGTGTTGATTTTCGCATTTGTTTTCTCTCTCTCTCTCTCCTCTTTTTTATACGTTTCTAGTACCACCGGGGGTATTGGATGACGTGAAACGGTGTAAGCAAAACGAGCAGTTCGCAGCCTTTTTTTCCCCTCTACACCCGCCATTCTCGGTGAATGGATTTCAACTAGACGGATGATTGGATACCTTTTTTTACCTTCTCTCTTTTCAATAAAAAGAGATCCGCAAACGATCTTTAGGAGTCCGTATAGAATGACGGTTTATCAACGTTATTAAAAGTCACTCTGCTCTCAAGGATATTAAACGTACTTTCCCGAGAAATGTGTTCCGTGGAGTCGGATGAATTACAAGCGAAGTAAAGCAACGAACGGAAAGAAGAGCCCGGGGAAGAAGTAGTTCTTTTCAGAAGTTACGTCGCGTTTTCTCATAAAAGTAGGAACGGTGAATGGGTCAGGTCCGAGGTGTGCGACATCGCGGTGATATTTAAAAGCGATTCCTCTTCGGGGTATCACCCGCCGCCATAAACTAAGGATCTAGTTTCTAAGCCGTTTATCAGGGTGGCGCACGCGAACCTCGACTTTTTCGAAGTCGTACGTTGAAAAACAAACCTAACGTAGACCCGGATTCGAGACGTTAAGAATAGATTTACCGACGGGCAACTTCCATCGTACTTTCTATTCGATCCATTCTGTTCCGTTCATTATTTCTTTGCTTTCCTTTCTGTAATTCTCTTATTTTCTTTAACGTAGTTCGTACTCGTTAACGCAGAGTGAGATTCACTTGGCTAGTGGGAAAAAAAATCATGATCAACTCACGTGAAATCGTAATGCCATTGTCCCCCCTTTAACGCTGTGTTCCACGAAGCACACCTCCGTGAAAGAACAATGGAGCAATGAGCAGGATGCGGTAAACATGCGATGCATGGCTTCATCGCATCGTGTTTATCGTATCTTTGGATATTTATGCGACAGTACGCGACGTGAAATTAATTGGAAATTCTTTCTCCGATTTTATTTGATTTTATTCCGCGGAAGACAAACACTGAACAGCACCATGCATTCGATAAGTTTAATACCGTTGAAAGCAGGATTACCAACGTGTCTACGTCGTGACGTAAAATAATAGTTTTTTCATGAAATTTTAGTCGCTACGTGTTACGTCACTGCGAAGGATATTTTAAGATCGTATCTTCATAACGGTTCGTTACGATGCTGAACTCATGAAGGATGTTAAGTATTCGAGAATGTGGAAGTCGAGGAGGAAGCTTTTTTTCATATTTAAGTTAACCTCAAACGTTTGAATATTACGCGTATTTATTCAACCGCGAGTGAGATTCTAATGGGATGAAATGCAGGGAGTTTCGTAGTTGGCGCAGGCGCTCTTCGAATTCCCTGGAAGAAACGAGATCGTTGGAAATTCAAATTCTTTTGAGACACGAGTTGGAAGTATCTTTTTGTAACAACTTTATCGGATATTGTGTATTTCGGACAAATACGTTTTATATGGTAGGAAGAAATACTCGTTTGTATTAAAAAAGGGAATAATAATGTAATAAATAGCAAGTATTACTCAATTTTCCATGCTGTTTGCGTACGACATCCTGCTCTACTCATTACTCCATGTTATATTAATATAAGTATACAATTTCCAGAATCCAAAGTTGAAAAATATTTCAACTTTGAACGTCGCCATGCAATACTGCGCTATATTATTTGAATAATTTATAAAGTATAGTAAAACGTAAGTAGCATATATATTCCTTTATCCCCCATCTTTATTTTATATTATAGTTGTTCAAGCTATATTATATAGCAACAGGATTCAAATGTATCAGTAATTAAAAACTGTAATTAAAACAGTAATTAAAAACGACGATGCGAATATAATTAAAGCTGGAATAATGTCTGGATGGTCACCGATCACCGCCATGGCGTTTACGTTTTAAATCGCTCTACGTTGCATCAGTTACTTTACATTGTTATCGTAACGAAAACTATATTAAAAACTTGACGAATATAGCGATATATTTGATTCGAGTTTGAATAATATTGGCATCGATGGTCACCGATCACCGCCATGGCGTTTACGTTTTAAATCGCTCTACGTTGCATTAGTTACTTTACATTGTTATCCTAACGTTAAAAATATTGCAAATTTGAAGAATATAGCGATATATTTGATTCGAGATTGAATAATATTGGCATCGATGGTCACCGATCGCCGCCATGGCGTTTACGTTTTAAATCGCTCTACGTTACTTTACATTGCTACCGTAACGAAAAATATATTAAAAACTTGACGAATATAGCGATATATTTGATTCGAGTTTGAATAATATTGGCACCGATGACCGCCATAGTGTTCAACGTGTTAAAGACATAATCGGCGAAGAGAATTGCATAAAACCCGATGCATTTGGGAATGTAAAAGCACGAACATGGGTTAGGTTCGCCGGCAGCGAGGATCGGGCAATTTTCCAAGGAGCGCGCCTCGCTGAACCGTTACCTCGTAACGCACCAGAGAAATACGTTTTGCGTAATGTCCTTAAGAGATTGTAAGACAAGCCAGAAATACCTACTAGAAAATAATTACGAAGAAACTTCGGTGCGAACAAGATCAGGATGCTGTGAGATCATGCAATCCGTGGAAATTCAACGGCCAAAAATAAAAAAGCAACAAATCTACGACACGCTTAAGTGCGTTCATGCTCGCCGAGGAATGACGACACGCTGAAGCCAAAGAGTTATTAATCCACGGGTAATCAACTTCAACGTTCGCTATTATGGCATATTTGGTATTTACGCAACGAATCTGCCGAGGTTGATATTCAGATCCGACGCAACGCTTTCTTAAATGATATAGTAATTTCGCTGAATTATAGCTGGCTTGTGTAACAAATGTAATTAAATAAAGCATCAGTCAACATGACGAAATACGTAAGAATAAAGATCTGGAAGAATAACTTATCTAAAGAAAGAACTATGTCCACTGATCATTTGCGATTGTATTATCACTTTGTCAATTTGACTTTCGCTATTCTGGTCATTTAAGTAACGAGTTCAATATGTATTTTATGATTATCGTGGATAATTCCCTAGAAAACGTAACTCTATAATGTTTTCCATGTAAAACTTTCGCGCTCTATATTAACGTCATTAACGCGTTGAATAATAAATAATAGCTTTAAAACCGCGATGTCGTTTTGATTTGTTTAATGGAACTTTCGCGGAAATAACTCTTCTTATGTAGCTGTTATCCTGGATTCTGTTTTAATTGTTGTTCGCGAAAAAAGTTACCCTAAACGAATAGTCATCTGGACATTCACGTTGCAAGCCTCTTTAATCTTAGTGAATAAAAGAACGGTAGAAAGATGAATGTACTTTTCAAGTCCAGTAAAAAATTACTACGCTTACCTCGGTGGACTTTTAATAAAAAATCACTACGAAACGAGGTTATTCGTACGGTGTCAGGCCTGCCTTCCAGGCTTGTCAGACCTCTCTTTTACGTGTGCAATATTTGGACATGTAGGTAGAACGTAAATCAAAAGGTAAACATTGGAAAGAAACTAAGGGCAATCATCGATACTCCCCATTTTATCAAACAACTTGTGTCGCCGAAGAGAGTACGGCGACCAATAATAACAGGTCTGAGTTAGGTGTGTATATATATATATACACACACACACCAAATATAGGAAATAAAGTCTGACAAAGGAAACAATGAAGTAACAAAAACAATTCGTATCACATAAATACGTTCCATGGAATCCTTGCATGTTTCTCCAAATGTATCGAAGCACTATGGAAGCTTGGCAAACAGTAGCCGTTTCCATGGACGCTAAAAAATTCCTTTGAAAAACTATCGAATACGATACGCTATAAAAGCATTTTGGCGTAGAATGGCCAAAAGGAGGAATTGGATGGTCGCGCGAGAAATCTGGCATCGCTCTTTCGCAGCGACTTACATTCCCTTCGACAGGTATAAAGAGAAGGTAAAGGAGAGGGACGCAGGAGTGGAGTACATACACAGGGGGAAAAAACGATGTGATCCGGTCGTGTATACATCTACACAAACACACGAGTTTGCATGCACACTGCATGTGTTCCTTGTATGTTTACACGGAAAGGATATATCTACATGTATGAATGTTGCGCGTGCTCACCGCTCTCACGTATCTGACACCTACCGATGCACAGGGCCTCTCGTCGTTTCCAGAGTCCTGCCACGGGCGTCCTTATCCTTACGACCGGTTCGCGGACCTCAGGATCTCTCATTTAAGGTCAACGTACGTTTTAAACCACATTCTTTGTCACGCACTAAACCAACGGTTGTTTGTTGTGTTGTTTATTTCGTTTTCTTCCTTTCTCAACGATGATACATAGCACACGTGTCACAGGAGCGGCGCTAACGTGTTCCCGAGAGTGAAGAAAGAAATTAGAGATAAGACTAGAACGATGGTGACGGAGGGGTTAGGTGAAAGAGAGAATTATGTGGTGGATAGTTGAGAGAGAGACGTGGTAGGTATAATATCACAAAGAATAACAAGACACAAACGAGAACGCGTTCCGCGTCGCACTGACGAGACCGCTCGTGACTCGAGCGAACCGAGACTCCGAGGACAACGACTTCCCCCGCCACTGTCGCCACTCTTCGACCCAGCTGTGCTGCACCCTCTACATCTCTCCCTCTCTTTCTCCCGCTCTCTCCTCTGACGCCCCTCCATTCCCCTCTTTCTCCTTTCTCTCTTCAATATCAACCACGATATTCTCTCTTTTACTATCGCAAATATCCCTACCTACGTACCCACACGTAACCACCGCTTTCCGATAGTGCTACGCTCTTCTATCCCTAACCCCTCCACTTGGGGTAACCCCACTCTTCTATCACGGTTCCTTCCCCTACTATGTGTAATTTGACCTTAGCTGCTGAACGAGGGAAAGGTATGGGTTCCTGAACAAGGACATACTGCCAACTTAGAAATGTTGCTAATTCTTACATCCAGGGTTAATATACCCAATTTGGTGATATTGAAGTATTTCCGGGATGAAGCAAAGAATGTATTGCACGTAAAGTATTATGTTGGAGTAAATCATTTTTGCACAAGAAGGAATAGTAGAGTATCGTAGTGAGAATTAAAAGTATGATGATACAAAGAAAGAAGTAATAAAGATGTGTTAATAATTGATAAAAATCGTTGATTGGTTCTGATTTGATTTTGTTCGTATTAAGGAAGTGTTATACTCCACCACTTTTGGTTGGCGAACGCAAGACGGTAGGCGCGCGATAGTTTGCTAGAGGAGGGGGTTGGTTTAGCGAAATAGGGGCCCCTATCTTAGCGAAGCTTGCAAGACAGGCTTATTCAACCCTCCTTTCTTGCCACCAATCCCCTCCGTATCCTAGGAACTGTCGTTCGGTTCGCAAACCACCCTATCTTGTTCATCCTTCTACCCCTTCTTCCGCTTACCACGGTGCTACAGGACGACCGAGCAATAGACAACCCGGACACTGCATAGTCCTTTTGAATGTCCTCTTCTCCTCTCACTCTCGATCGTCCTTTTCTTTTATTCGCGACTTGCCTGCCGACGTCTCTTTCTCTTCCACGTTCTACTCACTCGCCATATTTTACTTGGAAAGTGCAAAAGGTATAAGGTTGTTGGCGAGTTGGCTCGCCGACACGAGGATCCTATCGGTTTATCAATCAAGGAGGGGAGTGCGACGATCTCGCAGGTTGATCGTAAAACCACCACTGCGAAATAGGATTTCTAGGTGGCCCGAACAAGTTTGTAAATGTTCGATCGTTCACCGCAAGAAGAATACTTGCCGATCACGGATTATCTAACCGATTCTTACGGAACTCGTATCTATTAAGTATGTGCATAAGTTCTCGACGTCTTATGAAATCAAACGAACTTGATCTTTTTTTTGAGAACAATAGTTTTCATTACAAAATATATTCTCCATTAGTTTCTATAATCTTATTACATCGATCTACGAGCTTTTTAACTGCATTTATTTCCTTTCAAGGAAGATATAATACATAAACTGTGTCACCTAAAAACGGTGAGAACTTATGCACTTAGCTAATATATTACAAAAACTTCTATTTCTTTACTCGATTAGACTTTCACGATTTACTAATGCAAATGAAGATACATAGTTCGGATTATTACTTTTCCAATGTTCCATTATAACTTTTTTCGCGTATAAAAGGAAATCGTATAACGTAAATCTAGCCACTCGCGATTCCAACGAAAGTACTTTACGTGAGAATAGTAAAGAAACATTACTTAAACGCACCGATAAAAGTGGCAACCGTTGCGCGTACTTTTACAACGAAAAAATAAAATGAAATGAAAGCTACGAAGTAAAATGTACTTTTATAATTATTATTACAACGAACAAATCAACTGGAATGAAAGATAAGACTTGAAAGTTACATGGAGCTGTAGAGGGTTAAACAGAATGAAGGGAATACAAAATAATTTCAAAGAGAAATCTATGATCTACCTCTTTCTATCGAGAACCATTTCAGACGACCTTCATTTCCTTTCTCGCGGCAACCAAGACATGCAATTCTATTTTTCTTCACGTCTCGACTCAGAACAGGAAAATAACTGAAAACAGAGTGTTTTTACGTTGATTTTTATAAACGCACCGCGGTAAATTAAGCGGGAGATCGGTTGAAGACCGTTGCAACTGCAGGTGGTTGCATTTAGTGTACATTGCAGCCGAACACGTCGCCTCCGTACGAGAGTTGGTCAGGTAAAGTTAGGTGTAAATGACTTAACTTTACCTGACTTACGTTGCCTGACACGTAAACTAAATACGACATTTTACTCCTCCAAAAAGTGCCCTCATAAACACGTCCAATTATGGTAATTATAAATCAGACATTCCCTCACATTCCAGAAACTTGAAAGTAACATTTCCCGACTTTAAATTAATAATATTCCCACACGTTTTTATACTCATATAAAGGGTTTTTTCGGACGCGATAAACTGATCTTTATACTTCCAGGCCCGTTACTTCCGCGAGGAAGACATAGACGGTACGATATTTCTATGAAATAGAATAACTTGATATTATAAAAGAGATATAAATATGAATTTTCATTTTAGAGTTTAGGGAATGCTTCTATTTGTTTGCTCGAAACGGACAGATACGTACTCTCGACGAGCTTACGATTATTATGCGGTCGCTTGGACTAAGTCCCACCATAGCCGAATTAAATAAATATTTAAAAGATAAAGGTATAAATGGATGAGATTTCTCCGTGAATTATCACTTGATCTTGGATTTAAGGATATCATGAATTCAGGTGGAAAAATGTCGTTCGCCGATTTTTTGGAAGTAATGCATCTACAAACCAGAGCTGAGGATTTACCGAAGGAGGTGATAGATGCTTTTCAGGCAGCTGATAAATCACGCAGTGGCACTATTCCAGCTAGACAGCTCGCACACATGTTACTTCGCTGGGGTGAGCAGTTAAGTAACAAAGAAGGTGATTACATTTCTGATAAAGCATAAGAAGAAAACGAAATTAATTAATCATTTTAAAATAATCATTTACTACAGTCGAGCAAATCTTCAGGGAAGCCAATGTGTCCCCAAATGGACAAGTTAAATACGAAGACTTTGTCAAGATTGCCTGCGCACCGGTACCTGATTATTATTAAATAAACAAATGAAATATGTCTATGTCACAAACTATCGTTATTTATGTATTTTCGTATTATTTTTCCAACACTTTTTGTAACCTTATAAAAAACAATAAAATATAAAAATTAATGTTTAACAGAGAGATTAATTAAAGTATAAATTGAAAATGATATTTCGTTATTATATATGTTTTATTTTCGGATTAAAATATAAAGAGAGATTTCTGTGAGACATTCAAAATTAATCACCTATTTTAAACAAGTTATAATTTGCCACAAAAATTATTCTTATTGCCGAAAGATAATATTCGAAAAGAATGTTACATCTCTCTGTAATTAATTATGTTCATTCATTCACAACACATATTTACATCGATCAAATATCATAAGAGTGACTCCAATTTTATTCTTTCATAACCTTTAACGCTTTATCTGCGGACGTCGGCGAACTGTATATGTTTATTTCCGATATTGCTCAAAAATGTCGGATGATTGCAATTTTTCTCGGATGAAGATTCGATCAAATATTTTCTAAATCGTGAGAAATATAATTTTGACGCGCGTCGGATTCTTTTCGCGATGCTACGAAAAATCGGCAGGAAGCCGGCGGCAACAGGAAATACGGCCGACGAAATAAAGCGTTAACCATCTTTGGCGATATCCGTTGTCGGTGGAGAGCCGCTTAAAATGACGGCGGTGCTGACGATCGTTGTTAAGAAAAAAACGCATAAAAGTGCACGATCACTAACCAGGGCGACCTGTTTCCAATCTAATTCCGTCCTTTCACGACGATCCTGTTCCGCGAGACGCATCTCGTTCCTCTCGATTGTTGCGTGCACCCTTCCAAGGACTCTGCTCCATTGTGCCTCGAGGCCACCTTCCTTTCCAAGATCTGCACCAGTTTCTTTTTTTAAATTAAAACTATCTATGAGAAACATTGAAACACGAGGATCAATGAAATCAAAGGATAATCGTTCACCTAAACTCGCACTGCTACTATTACTTTCTTCCCGCTTTGGTAAATATTTCGGGGAAGACTGCGACTGTACCATTTCCGGTTTACAATGTAACGGACAATTGTTCTTTCTTCTTGGTGGCTCGACGGTGTCCTATCGCAAAACTTCTGATTATCGAGATGTACTTGGTGCGATGACATTCTTGTTAGAATGAAATAAATTTTACCGATTGTTTTTCCTCCTGGAAATTCAGGAAGACTATTCTTCCTAGTTTATCCAGGACCAAGGATTTGATTAGTTTCGGTACCTTGGTCCCGCGAACACCACGGTGGTGTAAATTCAGTGTTACCACTGCTAATCCTGAAGCGAAGGATACCAAGCATATACTGACGCCGTAATAAAGACCTGAAAAAATATGCGGCTGTTAGAAACATTTTCATAGAATTATTTGCACAATTATTTGTATAATTTTATACATTATCGACATCGACACCATTTTTCTACAATTTTTCTACAATTTTTCTACAATTTTTTAAATCATCATCGACATCAACACAATTTTTTACAATTTTTTACAATTTTTAAACCATCATCGACATCGGCACGATTTTTCTACAATTTTTTAAACCATCCTCGACATCGGCACAATTTTTCTACAATTTTTTAAACCATCATTGACATCGACACAATTTTTTAAACCATCAGCGACATCGGCACAATTTTTCTACAATTTTTTAAACCATCATCGTCATTGATACAATTTTTTAAACCATCATTGACATCGACACAATTTGTGTACAATTTTTTAAACCATCATCGACATTGGCACAATTTTTCTACGATTTTTTAAACCATCATCGACGTCGTCATAATGTTTAAACCATCATCGGCATCCGCACAATTCTTTAAACCATCATTGACACGGAATGTTAATAAAAATTGATTTCACCTGTATTCTCGGACGAGAAAATTATCCGTAAAAAATTCTCAGGTACGACAACGAAATTCCTGAAGAGGGTGAATGCGGATTCACTGGTTTTTGCCGAACCACCGGTAGGAATTTCGAATGAGACACACGGGAATTTTCAATCAACTCGGTTACACTATTCGTACCGCTGGTCCTGCAGGAATTTCGCAGACAAATATTTGCAAATATTCCGTCGGTTATTCGCGTTACATTATCTCTCCTGACGCGTATCGAACTAGTAATAATTCGCAACAAATTAAATGAAATTCCTTTACATAAAATTGTATGTATAAAAGAAACGCATATCCGTTGTACTATTTGTGGCTTGCAAACAAGAAATACATTTAAATCGTTCCGCCTCGAAAAAATGTAAAAGGAAATCGCGTTAAACCCTTCACCTTTCAGCGAACGCGAATAACGATGTCGCGTTTGCTTCAACAGCTGTTTTAGTTTCCAATCAGGTGGATATTTTTAAAAGGATTGAATCGTGGAAGGTAATACAATTTAATCGCACAGATTTCATCGCGCTACTATCCTCCCTGAAAATAATTGAACCGCATTTATTATTGATTAATATTAATACTCCTCCAATTAACGCTTCCAATTGCTAGAACGGTAAATTAAATTTAATATCTTTCAGCTGTCTGAGTAGGACTCAGAAATAGTGCATAATGATTTTATTTAATTGTGGAAATTATTTCGATTATTCTACGTTTCTAAAACTATGCTTATTAATATTAGTGGCATTACAAATTTGTATTATCTGTTACAGAAATCTTGAAGTAAGGAACATACTAATACTTTGATAAAAATATATTATGCCACGATAAATGTAATCAAAAGAGTACTAATATTTTTGATTATGATTATATTAACGTCATAATAGTAGCGTAATAATATTAGGGTAATAATACTAGCATAATAATTCTAGCATAATAATATTAGCGTAATAATACTAGCGTAATAATAATAGCGTAATAATACTAACGTAATAATATTAGCGTGAGAATATTAACGTATCAATATTAGCGTGACTAAACTAGCGTAATAATATTAGCGCAATAATATTAGCGTAATGATATTAGCACAATAATACTAGCATAATAATACTAGCGTAATAATATTAGCATAATAATACTAGCGTAATAATATTAGCGTAATAATATTAACGTAATAATATTAGCGTGACAATATTAACGTAATAATATTAGCGTGACAATAGTAGCGTAATAATATTACCGTAATAATACTAACGTAATAATATTACCGTGAAAATATTAACGTAATAATATTAGCGTGACAGTAGTAGCGTAATGATATTAGCGTGACAATACTAGCGTAATAATACTAGCGTCTAATCACTAATTAAGGGTACTCACTTATCAATGGTGTTTTTTCCGTGGGCGGCAAAGTTTCGCGGATCGTCATCAAGAAAACAGTCATCGAAAGAAGCGCCGAAATTCCAAGGGTAACTTTCTCGCCCGATTCCGACGGCACATAGAAGACCAATAGAGCTGAATAAACAGGCAATTCGAAAAGTCACGTTAAACTCTTTTTGCCATCGTCAACTTTCCATCGTGGAATATCGACGAAAATGGATATTCTTCAAGAGTTCCAACTTGGTTAAAGAAAAGAGTAAAAAAAGAACGATGGAGTGCACCCCGCCGAAAGGAACTTCGGAATAAATTCCTATCGTCTCCCGGTGGAGATTTAATAAGATTTTTCGCGGTATTCCATAGACTCGATTTCTTTGAATGACCAATCGGAATGCACGCCGGGAAGGAATTACGTAATTCCTTGAATCTAACGATCACTTTTTATCTCGGCTTTCGACGTGGATTTCAAACTTGGTTAGAGAAAGATATTACGAATATTCGTTTGAATAATTCCGATTTAAAATCCGAGGTTTAATGTCAGACGTAAATTGTTCAAATTATGCATATGGAGTAGAAAGTAATTTTAATAAACTTATCCGTTTAAATCCACCGCCATTTATCGAGGTTGAAGTAACGTAAGTAGAATGTAAACGTACTGTTTTTTGGGTAAAACGTTGATGAATTGAGATGATAAGGTAAGCAGAATAACTCACCGACTCCATTGATGAGTATACAAGGAAGAATCAAATTGAAGACATAAAACATTGGCCGGCGACGCAGTCGAATCTCGTAAGTGATATCCGGATAGGGTTCCGGACAGCAAGAGTAATACTCGACGTTTCTTCGTGCCGAGAAATCCACCAGATCGAATTCTCCGTTTGCTTGATAATTACTCACATCTCCCTGCTCGCTTTGTCTCTCGAGTTCGAGCTGCGAATCATATTTCGATTATCTTCTACGTTAGAATATTGAATAATTCTTTATGAAAGGCGAAAATCCCTAGAAAGGGGAAAAGGTGGGGGAACGCAGAGCCACGCGTCGACGACAGGCCCAAGAGGACCCGGAGTGGGGATAAGGGTTCGTCGTACTTCCGCCGAGGGATATAGAATAGTTAGATTTAAAAAGATGCATTAGAGAAATGCATTTTGAGAAATGCATCCGTAAAACATAATACAGTGATTAGAGAATTTATAGAGAGACGACTATTGTTTTTTAAAATTATTTTTACACTAAGATTGAAGGAGTTTCGTTAAACAGACGAACAGCTAATCGTATTTGTATTAATCTTTAAAAAAATTCAATTTTAGTATGTGTAAAACATTTAGTATGTTCGGTAGTATGTGCCGAAGCAAGTACAAGATTGGTTAAGCATAGATAATTAAACTTCGATAATTGTATATCCTTATGATAATAAATATTTTAATTACACAATGCTTTCGATTCTGGAGTAATAATACGAATAATTGAATGCGGCTCATTGGAAAGTAATTGCTGCTGTTAGTATTAATTATATCGACTGGACGAGCATAGGATTTAATTAAATTAGGTCAGGTATTGAACATTGATATTAAAATAATATAGTCACGAGTGTCATAGGTATCGTTGGGTAATATTAATATGTTATATCTAATGCGTTATTAAACCAGAACGATTAAAATTTCAATGAAAAGCTGAGGTGCGCGTAAGGTAAGGTGGGGTTGATTGGGTCACTTTGCTTCTCTTAATGGAATTATGGTCCAGGAACATGTTTATGCATCATATACCATCGATTTCCACCCATTTTTTGGCTAAAAAAATTTTTAAACCGCTTCTTTCGACCCAAAATCACCCTAGAATATGTTTATACATCATCTACGATCGATCTGGGCCATTTAGAATTGATTTTGGCGACTTTTAATTTTTTACAATTTTTGAAGGTATACCCCTTTACATTTTTTCGATTTTGGGTCGACCCATTTTTTGGCCGAAACAATTTTTAAACCGCTTCTTTCGACCCAAAATCGACCTAGAATATGTTTGTACATCATTTACCATCGATTTGGGTTGTTTAGAAGCGATTTTGGCGACTTTTCATTTTTGAGAATTTTTGAAGGTATACCCCTTCACATTTTTTCGATTTTGGGTCGACCCATTTTTGACCGGAATAAATTTTTTAACCGCTTCTTTCGACCAGAAATCGTCCTAGAATATGTTTATACACCATTTACCATCGATTTGGGTCATTTAGAAGTGATTTTGGCGACTTTTAATTTTTGACAATTTTTGAAGGTATACCCCTTCACATTTTTGCGATTTTGGGTCGACCTATTTTTGACCGGAATAAATTTTTTAACCACTTCTTTCGACCAGAAATCGTCCTAGAATATGTTTATACATCATCTACCATCGATTTGGGTCATATAGAAGTGATTTTGGCGACTTTTAATTTTTGACAATTTTTGAAGGTATACCCCTTCACATTTTTGCGATTTTGGGTCGACCTATTTTTGACCGGAATAAATTTTTTAACCACTTCTTTCGACCAGAAATCGTCCTAGAATATGTTTATACATCATATACCATCGATTTGGGTCATATAGAAGTGATTTTGGCGACTTTTAATTTTTGACAATTTTTGAAGGTATACCCCTTCACATTTTTGCGATTTTGGGTCGACCCATTTTTTACCGGAATAAATTTTTTAACCACTTCTTTCGACCAGAAATCGTCCTAGAATATGTTTATACATCATCTACCATCGATTTGGGTCATATAGAAGTGATTTTGGCGACTTTTAATTTTTGACAATTTTTGAAGGTATACCCCTTCACATTTTTCCGATTTTGGGTCGACCCATTTTCTGACCGAAAACAATTTTTAACCTACTTCTTTCAACCTAAAATGGTCCTAGAACATATTCAGGCACCATCTACTATACAATTTGACCCTTTACTACCAAAAAATTCTTAGATCATCCCAAATAGCCTCGTAACTTAAAAACCTCCGCCTCACCTTAATCTAATTCCCTCCAGTTACGATACAAATGCAGGGACAGGATATCCGGGAAAGTAATCATCTGTCAATTTGCGTTACACTCGCGACTGGAAACAGGACACGATTGTATACCAATGTATTTCGTTATATCGAACGGGGATGACAGCGGACAGGTGTCGGATGGCAAAAGCGTGCGGAATGGATTCGGTGCGACCGGAGAGGAAATCAAAAACATCAAAAATGAGTTTCGAAAAAGAATTTCCACATAAATAGCCTCGAACTGATCATTACTCCATCTATACCCTTCTACTCTTCCACTGGCAAGTATCATCGAGTAAAAGTATCACACTTGTACTAGTTTTCTTCGTGTTACCATTTTGTTTACCATGTAAAACAACAAATCATATACAACAAAGCCATTACCAGTAAAAATCCCAGATGGTTCATCAAAATTGTGTCAAGCAAACTATCAAGCTTTCGATTCAAATAATATACCTTCGGGAATAGAAGGACAAGTCCTAATCTGGGATCGTATTTCCGTCGTTTTACAGCGAAAAAAAAGTAACGGCACGCAAAATATATTCAAGAACGTAGAATAGGAAATGGAAAGCTCCGTGAAAGGGTGAGCTCGTCGGTAACGTCTCTCTTTCTCTCGTGAATGCAGAGAAACGGCACGTATTGAATTCTTCTCGCATGCAGGATTAAGCTCTTCGATCCGCACCAGCCATTTTCGTTACTCGCTGAGCTGCTATTTTCGATTTACTTCTGCTTAAGAGTCTATCAAACTCGCAGGGTCTCGACTTAAATTAAACTTGTTTTTTATCCGTTCACTTCTTTGTCCTTTACTTTCGCTAAGCTTTTCTGATTGATCAGAATATATGCATTCATAAAAATGCCGTGCAATTGTTTTAACGTACGAATTCAGTTAAATAACGAATAATTGAATTTTAACACGGCGTTCTTTAAAGACGTTCGTCAAACTCGCAGGGTCTCGACTTCAATTAAACTTGTTTTTTATCCGTTCACTTCTTTGTCCGTTACTTTCGCTAAGCTTTTCTGATTGATCAGAATATGTGCATTCATAAAAATGCCGCGCATTTGTTTTATCGTACGAATTTAATTAAATAACGAACCTTTGAATTGTAACGCGGCGTTCTTTAAAGACGTTCGTCAAACTCGCAGGATCTCGACTTAAGTTAAACTTGTCTTTTTTATCGGCGTCAGGTAAACATTCCTTCACTTTTTGTTCTTTATTTTCGCACGATGCTAAGCTTTTCTGATTGATCAGAGTATATGTATTCATAAAAATGCCGTGTAGTTGTTTTAACGTATAAATTCAATTAAGTGACGTACCGTTAATATGTCACACGGTGTCGGTAAAAGAATGAATAATTTGCATATGAAAAACCGTCGAAAATGATCACGATCCGTTTCTTGTAATGGGTTTAAATTAAATTCAAAATGTCCTGTCCGCCGGGTTTCCCTTTTGCTTATTATACTCCGCTCCTCTCAAAGATATTCGTGTTTTATGGCTTCCGCTTGGATCCGTGGAATTAAAGACCCACTTTGAGTACTAAAGGAAATTAATCGATTCCGTATTCCGTCCGAGAACTCTCCGGGTCCATGAAAGTTTGTCATAAATGAAATTATACAGAAAACGTTTCGTGCACTCTGAAAGGCAAAATAAAACATTGGCAATCAAATCACCGGTAAATTAATTAAACCCTGTTCCTTAATTATATCAATGTACCAAGTAACTATATAAAATAATGCAGAATACGATATGCAAATCACTATATTTGCATCTGATTTTATCTGCAAGATTGATTGTGATAATCAAAAATTGTCATCCGTAGATATCTTGCAAAATTCTTCGACATGAATAATATTTACGGAGCGAGTCATTTAAGTGTATTCGGTGATTCCGCCGGAAATCATGTAGCACAAATCGTGCAAGCTCCCTCTGCAATCTAGCTTTAGTCGGACATTCGTCGTTTTACGTAAAAAAAGGGAAAAAACCTTCGGAATTTCGCTGGCCCACTTGCCCCACGGTCGACTCAACGGAAATCGATGCCCGGTATAGTTTACATATTCCATATTACATTATAAATCTGGAGGCCAACGTGGAATGCTATCTGATTGTTTGACATTTCAACGTATGACACTCGATTTCCGGCTATCACTATTATGATTAATAATAATAATAGTTATCAATGTTTGAACGTTGTAATAATTTATTCAACCAACCACGTCAACCTCGTTGTCATCGTAGTGCAAAACTGTACGTTAAATTTGTCCGAGAAAAATAATATTCTTTTCATTCGATTAGCATGAAACAATAATTATAATATTCATATGGAATTACCGCAACTAATTCTTTAAGTAACGAAAGCATAGCTGCCGGTAATAGTGGACTTCTTCTTAGTTATGTAAATTCCAAACCTTGAGAACGAAAATTGCATCCCTGGGCCATCGTATCCGCAGTCGTATATGCAAATAGAAATTAGAGAAGTACTCGGTCCACGAGAGAGAGAAAGAGAGAGGGGGGGGCGCAACTTTCCATTTTCCTCGCAATTCCCGAAGTCTCTATGAAGCTAGAAATGGTAGCAATTATCAACTTTATTTGTAGAGCCAAATCGTATTATAACTAAATAGCCTTTCTACGACTGTAAATGCGAGGCTTTCGCGGAAAAGGATATGCGGTAGTTTGGTCGACGATAACCGCAGAACTTTGTACCGAAACCAGTTCCGGTCTCCTATTAATACCAAGGGCGAGATCAAACAATATCTGTTTCATCATTATTTCGTCGTTATTCATGTTATTGTTTAGTAAAAGAGCAAATCCAAGATGCATGGTGTCTGAAGTAAATATTCAATACTTCGTTAGATGGCATGCACTCTTCATTAGATGACTGTATTTTTTAGATGCAAATATAATTGTGATATAAGATGGCTGCGTTTTTTAGGTGCGAATATAATTGTGATATAAGGTGTCGTATTTTTTAGAGGCAAATATAATTGTGATATAAGATCGTATTTTTTAGATGCAAATATAATTGTGATATAAGATGGCTGTGTTCTTTAGGTGCGAATATAATTGTGATATAAGATGCCGTACTTTTTAGATCCAAATATAATTGTGATATAAGATGACCGTATTTTTTAGATGCAAATATAATTGTGATATAAGATGACCGTATTTTTTAGATGCAAATATAATTGTAATATAAGATGGCTGTGTTTTTTAGGTGCGAATATAATTGTGATATAAGATGCCGTATTTTTTAGATGCAAATATAATTGTGATACTTATATAAATCTTAATGCATACATCTTAATGCCGTATTTTTTAGATGCAAATATAATTGTAATATAAGATGGCTGTGTTTTTTAGGTGCGAATATAATTGTGATACGAGATGACCGTGTATTTTAGATGCAAATAAAATTGTAATATAAGATGGCTGCGTTTTTTAGGTGGGAATATAATTGTGATATAAGGTGTCGTATTTTTTAGATGCAAATACAATTGTGATATAAGATCGTATTTTTTAGATGCAAATATAATTGTGATATAAGATGGCTGTGTTCTTTAGGTGCGAATATAATTGTGATATAAGATGCCGTACTTTTTAGATCCAAATATAATTGTGATATAAGATGACCGTATTTTTTAGATGCAAATATAATTGTAATATAAGATGGCTGTGTTTTTTAGGTGCGAATATAATTGTGATATAAGATGCCGTATTTTTTAGATGCAAATATAATTGTGATACTTATATAAATCTTAATGCATACATCTTAATGCCGTATTTTTTAGATGCAAATATAATTGTAATATAAGATGGCTGTGTTTTTTAGGTGCGAATATAATTGTGATACGAGATGACCGTGTATTTTAGATGCAAACAAAATTGTAATATAAGATGGCTGTGTTTTTTAGGTGCGAATATAATTGTGATAGAGATGACCGTGTATTTTAGATGCAAATAAAATTGTGATGCAATCCGACCTGATATCCGTCGTAAGTCCAGGAAGCCCATTTCAAAGCGCATCGTTGTTCATCGAAGGGAAAAAATTCGACGTCGATGTCGCAGCTGCTACGAAAGATCCCGTGACTTAACCAAACCACTTTTCCCGTGTGACTGACGATCACGTTTGTATTGATCACCGCGGAACTGTATTGCGGATCGGCGCTTGAAACAAATAAAAAACATTCTGTACTTTTCAGAATTTTATCAAACATGTTACCACATTGGTATTCCATCGGTAGACCAACAATGGGAACAAATTAAATAACGACGAGTTATTATTTCCCCCCCATTGTTGGTTTAATAAAATCAAATATAAAAGCTGGAAAATAAACTCCCGACAGGGGTTCCCGTTATTTTTATCCCGGCACAAATTGATTGCCAATTTGCGAGAGATATAATTTTTTTTATTAAATTCTCAGGTAAATCAAACCGTTTTAAAAGGTTTCGATTAAGTTATACGGGGAAATTAAAGCCAGAATGTTTGCGTTTTTCTTACTTATTGTAGAGAATTGTGTCGGGTCGCCAAACGCGATTGTATGGAACACGGATCACCCGAATTCCAGCGAATTCCGAGGCGTTCCACTTGAGATGGTGGTCCGTCCAAACCTGCGTGACCCAACAGTTGGTCGTCAGTATTTGATTCTTCTCGTCCTATATTTGGGAATCAAAGAAAAACTTAGTTTTAGATGGAGAAGAAACTTTTCACGAAGGTCTACTTTGCATATTAATTCCACTTCGATTCACAGACTTATGGAGTTACCGAGCTCCAAAGTCAAATCGATCGCTGGTCGAAGATTTAATCGGCCGAGTGAAAGAGATTTAAAAGAAATCAGGTTTCCAAACATTGCTGACGTTACAAAAATATATGAGAATTATCCTCTTTTTTATCATTCGGTAATATTAAGGTAATTATATAATATCTGCGCTTCCTTTTGTCTTATAATAAATTGTGCAAACAAAAATAAGTAGTGTCAGATACGAGCTGTGGGAATGTATTTTTAAATTAATTGAAAAAAGCGATTTTATTATATTAAATACAGCGGTGAAGCGAAGATATTATTTAAATAAAGCGGCAAAGCGAAGATATTGTTTAAATAAAGCGGCAAAGCGAAGATATTATATTAAATAAAGCGGTAAAGCAAAGATATTATATTATCACTTTAATATTGCCGAATGAATAAAAGGAAATTCAAATATATTAGGGATACCAGAAAGTAATAAATTCAGGAATGAAACATTTTTTCACATCGAAATTTGGGAATTTGATTTTTTCGAAAAGGGAATTATAGCACTGGAAGAGCGTTGGTCAAGAATCATAGATAACGATGGGGATTATCTAACATAATAATATTTAATATGAAAAAATAAATGGAATTTCATAAAATATGCGAAAAATAATGGATCACTTTCCGGTACCCCTGATATTTTTGTAAGGTAATCGGTGTTTGGAAATCATGTGGCAGACTTAAGAAATGAAGTAATGGCGAACGCAGATGTAAAACGAAGGAGGAGCGGTTAATGAAGAAATCGAGGATCGATTAAGACGTATGATAGATCTAACGAGATCTCGTTAGAGAGGGCTGAGGTTCCCCACGGTATAATAGAATATATCGAGTAAAAGGTGGCTGGTTCTCGTTAGCTATACGTAAGATAAATGTCCAGAAACTTCACCTGCCAGCTTATATATTCTCACGGCAATTTATCTCACGTATCTCCTATTATCTCTTATTGCGATCCGCAATCACTTCGCTCTCACGACTTTCTACCAAGCATCGCGATAAGTCAATCGTCCGCTGTGACGAATATTAATGACGTCCATTTACGGTTAGAAATAATAACCAGCTGATTTAAAACAATATGTGACGTTTAGTTTCTTGAGTACTACAACATAATGTATGTGAAAACGAAGAAAATCGGAGGCGGACACTTACGGTTTTTATAGTATTTTTTGTTAACTTAAGTTTATTGTGCGAAAGAGTTCCTTTTTAGTTGAAATCTAATGCAATGTTTTGAGACCGAAGTGTAATGTATTTAAAGACTCAGATTTGAGTTGTCGGGGTTCTGGTAAAGAATCCCAAAGACAAACCTGAGTTATGAGGGTTCTAGTACAAAATCACAAAGACTCAAATCTGAGTTATCCGCGTTCTGGAAAAAATCCCAAAGACTCAAATCTGAGTTATGCGGGTTCTGTAAAAAAATTCCTAAGACTCCAATCTGAGTTATCCGGGTTCTTGAAAAAATCCCAAAGACTCAAATCTGAGTTATCCGGATTCTTGAAAAAATCCCAAAGACTCAAAACTGGATTATCCGGGTTCTTGAAAAAATCCCAAAGACTCAAATCTAAATTATCCGGGTTCAGGAAAAAATCCCAAAGACTCAAATCTGAGTTATCCGGGTTCTGTAAAGAATTCCAAAGACTCCAATCTGAGTTATCCGGGTTCTTGAAAAAATCCCAAAGACTCAAATCTGAGTTATCCGGATTCTTGAAAAAATCCCAAAGACTCAAATCTGAATTATCCGGGTTCAGGAAAAAGTCCCAAAGACTCAAATCTGAGTTATCTGGGTTCCGGAAACAAATCCCATGCTGCGGGAAAGGAAAGGAGATTCTGATTTCTGCAAGGAAATTCGTGGGATTGGAAATATTACGTATATTTCCATTTAAGTTGGATCCTTTTTTTAAATGATTCCATTGAGTACTCACAACGTCGATAATATGATGAAGAGAGAGTCCAAAGACGACCGTCAGGGGTTGCGATGAGTTTTTTGCGGGCCGCACGCCGGCATCGTATTCGTCCAGAAGATACTTTGTCAGTCTGTATTCATGCTCGTCCGCGAAACCTGAAACAAATTAATTGACAATGAAACATATGTTTCAATATATTTTATTGTATCTTTCTTCATCCGAATTTTATCATAATTATCCATCTCCTCATCCCAGTCTTACTACAGTGTTTACTTCGTCACGAATACAAAGCAGTGATTGACATTACCATTCTATGACAATGAATTTTCAGTAAATTAAAATTCAAGATTTCGGCCCGGCACTCAAAGTGTTAATTAATTAATATACAGGTTTTAAAGTTGAAATTAATTTTGCAGATCATATTCACCTTTTTGCAAATCAAATTCGCCGGTGTTATTATACACACGCGACAAATATTTATTTCGGAACAATAACTTTATATTGGATGTTATTTTGATTACATTAGTTTAAGGAAAGAAGTTGGTAGAAAAGATTGATTTGCGGAAGGATGAATTTAATCTACAAAAGATTTCGAGTAATTTCGAGTGTAAAACGTTGAATATGATCTACAAAAGGGTTGATTGTTAGTGCAACGTATTTGAAAAATAAATGGCATATATACGATGAAGAAAACCATCCAATGCTCGAGTAAAGCAGATTTCATTCTTAAATCAGGTAATTCCTGCGTTTCATTATTTGCCGCGTTGTACGAAGAATCGCGTTATATGAAAACATTAGTCGCAGTATCTTTGGCCGCGTTATAGGAATTCGCGTTATACGGGGGTCTACCGTAATTGATTGGTGGTATAAAGATGTAGTGAACAATGTAGTACCATTCCTTCGTAATCATGAATCTAATTCCTTTTTGTTATTTAACGAGTATCCGTTGTAGTGTTTCCAAAGCGAACGTAGAGGTTCTCGGTCCTCATTGAAGTGGCCATTGTACCATGAAGCGTGTGGAAGCCCTTCGAAGGACGAGCTAATCTTCCTTCAATTCCATCCTTTCTTAAAGCTTACCAGGCGTTGCCTTTAAAACTCAATTAGATAAAGGATCTTTTACCAAAAGACAATGATACCGTTGCTGGGAATGCATTCCGCCATTTCTACTTCGGAATTCTTTCTCCAAGAGATTTAATAAGAACCTCGAATATCTTTCAATCGCTTTGGATCACTTTCATAATGGCAATTCTTTGGAATACCAAAAAATAGAAAAAATAGAAAAAATACAAAAGTAAAGAAAGCAACTTAAACGTAACAAAATTATTTACACGTGTGCTGTAAGAATGTCTAACAGAAATAATATAAAATGTTCCTAATTCTTTCTCGAGTGTGAAGGAAATTCTTTCCAAGTGGTTGAGTAATTCACTCAACCTCTTGGAATTTCTGCTAATTAAGTAAAACCAAAGGTGCAATCTTTGTACCGTGAGAACTACGCTTCAGGGACTTTGCGCTTGAACCCTCTTTCGAATTTCGATCGCTAAAATGACATTAAACGCTTCGTGGCAGGTGATATTAAAATTCATTAACGTGAGGATTTATATATAAATACTTTGAAAGGGTATTGAAAGGAAATTAACGATACTTCGTTAAAAGATGGACGAGAATATAACACTTTTCGGTCGAAGCCCGGGAATCCCCGCCAAAGTTTCAGTCTTTCCGAGTTTCTGAATTCTTTCCATTTCATGCAGTCGCCTTGAAACTGTTAAACAATAAAAAATGGCGATATGGAAAAAAAGTCGCAATATATTTAGCGCGTTGTACGAAACCGCGATATCAGGGAATTCTCATATTTTAGCGCGTAGTATCAGAATCGCGTTTTATAAACAGATCGTCGCAATATTTTGATCGCGTTCTACGAGAATCGCGTTATACAAAACAGATTCGTCGCAATATCTTTAGCGCGTTATAGGAATTCGCGTTGTAAGAACTCGCGTTATACGGGAGTTTACTGTATCATAATCGTAGGACGTTTGTAATTAGAATGCCGTTTTGGAATCTTTTTCCAACGCAAAACAAATCGTTAAAAATAATTATTGATTATTTTCCCGAAATTAAAATTAAAAATATAACCCGTTAAAAATAACGCGTACAATGTGTTACTAAAAATAAGTTTGATCAAGCAACGTAATCAGAAATACTAGGGAATTTCTAGTTCGCTACTTTCGGAGTGACTCGTAAGTGGTACTTCACTTTTCCGATTAGAAGTCGGCAACGCCATTCGGTAATCCAAATATTTGTATTCTCTCGTCGATGGGCAGAAAAAAGCGAGGAACAAAACACGATCGACAATGCGATTCGCCAAAAATGTACAACGTTCTCGATTCTTTTCTACTCGTTCACTTTTTCATCCGCGTTCCGAGTGCACTCTTGAATTCCTCCTCGCGCGAAATAAAATCCCTGCTGACGCTCTTCGCAAATAAACGGAAAATAAAACTACTCGGCTTTAATGCGATCACGCGAATGTTGATTGAACAAATAATTTCGTTGATTCTACTCTAATAAAAAATGCTGGCTAAAATCAACGACATTAATTAATCTATTAAATAATTAGAACAGTATTTGAAAAATAAATGGCATATATACGATGAAGAAAACAATCCAATGCTCAACTAAAGCAGACTTCATTCTTCAATCAGGTAATTCCTGTGTTTTATTATTTGCCGCGTTGTACGAAGAATCGCGTTGTATGAAAACAGTGGTCGCAAATCTTTGGCGTGTTATAGAAATTCGCGTTGTAAGAACTCGCGTTATACGGGAGTCTACTGTACTTGAATTACTCCGGTTAAGTGGAATTCAAATTGATTATAAAATATTGCTACTTATAATAATCAAATGTGAAAGATTGATGCAATTGTTATTCGCAGAGAATAATTATGAATATTCCGAGGAATTCCATGGAATAATTGTCAATATTCTCTGCAAATAACGCACTTTACTTTTTAACTGAAATAATGATTAACACTAGAACTACCAAACGAGTCAATACGACTTGTGCGCCATTTTTAGTTAAATTATTCGAGTATACCACTCGGTGTATTGTTTCAGATTTAAATACTTTTATTTTATACGTACATAACGCAAATAATTGAGTCCATTAATTAACATAAATCCCCCAGCAATAATTAATATATAAATAAATTTGTAAACATAACCGAGTATATGTTTGCTAGTTCCAGTGTTAAAGGAAGTCTGTTAACCGCGATGTGGATGCAATAAAATCGAACGGATATTTGGCAAAGATTCGATGAACGATTGGAATAACCTGGTAATTGTTAAACCACGAATTTCCGCGAGGTAGCAAATTAACCGATTAACCGATTAACCGATTAACCGACGGGGGTACTTCGGGAATGATTTCTGCCGACGAATATGCAAATCTCGAGAATGTTTCGATCAGGAATTACACTCGACGATGAAACGCTTCTCCGACGCGTTCGGGGTTGCCAACCTCCCGGCGAGGTTGGCAAACGTTTGCATGGTAGACCGCCGCAAACGTTAGATAACGAACTTCGTTTAAGGGTACCCGGTTTAATCTATTAGATAAGGGCACCGACTTCCGCCGAAATTTAATCGACTCCCTTTGCAACCTAAAAGGTCTGGGAATTTTTAAAACAGTGCTTTTGCGATATATTTAACTAATAATTGAATTTAGCTCTTCGCTTATTCCTTCATTTGTCATTGATAGACAAGCGATGCAAACTTTACAATTATTGGTGTTGTTGCTAACACTTTCAACGTTGAAAAGGAATAATTAATATATTAATTAACGCGTTAATCGTCGCGCGTTAAAATTATCGCCTTCACCGAAGCGAATCAACTGTTTTCAGACGACAGAAACTAATTATTAAGCCTTCGCACTCGGTGGCGATTCTCAGTCGCCACTCAAGTTGAGAGAATAAACTGAATGGCGACTGAAAGAGGACATTAAGATTTCCACCAGTTACATTTTATTATTAGACGTTAAATTACCGGCAACTGGAGTCAATTTTAACGTCGTCTCTCAGTCGCCATTGGTCTACTTTACTTGATTCGAATTTTAATAATATTGACATAGATCACCAGTGACCGCCATGGCGTGCAACGTGTTTAATAGTGGATGGCAATAATGCGAAACGTAATTAGTCTAGATCAAATAGTCGGTTGCTCGCGGATTGAAATGGAGAGATTTTCGAAGGTCAGAAACTCATTTACAACTCAATCGATGCTCATGAAAGTCCAGCAGGAAATCCTGTCGAGCGAGCAATCGAGTTACTGAATGGAGAGAAGAAATTGCCCTTAATCACAAACCCGCCGTTCTTGATTCTTATTTTCTTTAATATCCCTTATCCCTTATCCTAATCTCGGTGAAAATACCAACTCGTACAGTCAGAATAAAGTTAATCCTATATACATATAATTAATCCGAATTCTAATTGCAGTCAGTAATGACAGTGGTTTTTTAAAAACAGACCAATTAATAATGAATATTAAAACAGAACCATTAACGAAGCTCACCGTCTGATTTCAATTGGCAATTAAAGTGACTCGTCTTTGAATGAATAACAATTAGCAAAAAACAACGGCGAGAACTCGCGACAATAATCGTATCATTCACAAACAAGAATCAACGGCAAGGTACACTTATGGCGGCAGACGCGAGAACAATGGATGAAATACAATGAACGGTTAAGTAAGAGAGATGACAAAGCTCACCATTTTCGAAAAGGATGAACAGAACTCCGTAATGAAAGAGGAGGATCAGGAACGACATGGAATTGAAAGGCTACTTAACCCCGAGACCGCCTGTCCTCGACTGCTCTCCCACGCTTTTCAACCACCGTACGATTTCAACCCTGAATCCCGCGCTACCCCCACTTCGTATGCTAACCGAAGAAAATTCGCGCACGCGCGGAGGAAATTCGTAATCGCGAAGAAATTCATCGGGTTAATCCTACCTGCCGTGTTCGAGGATTTCTATGTCATAATTAACAACTATTTGTCGGTATTAAGATAATTAATTAACTGCTGACCAGTATATAAATAATTATATAATAATATGAAACGGTTGATTTATTATACTTCCCGTATAACGCGCTGAAGATATCGCGAGGATCTTTTTTATACAGCGCGATTCTCGTACAACGCGTTATATGATAAAATGAGGGAATCCCACGTTTGCTATAATCGAGCATAGCATAGCTTAGCTCCAATTTCCTATAACGCGATTTCATACAACGCGTAACATATCAACCGCGTTATACGGGAGTCTACTGTAATGCGAAATAGTATATTTCCGTAGCTTACTTCACGGTCGATTTTCTCGAACGATCTTCTTTTGTCAAACGTTGCAAGATATCGCTTCTTAAATTGAACTGTTACTTTCGATGATTGACAATGTAATCATCTTCCACTTCTTCCTGTTTATTCCAGCGAAAGATTCGTATCGAAGATCAGTTCCTTTCAAATCCTTTGGTGAACAACTAACGACATATTGCAGGACTTTAGTAAAAAACGTTCTACACGGATAATTTGTAAGTGCTCGAAGAAATGGAAAAGAAGAAAGTTCTGTCATCGAAATGTGATGGCGATTACGAAACGAGTGACAATAATAGCTTAAAATGTACCTCAAAGGAATCCAATCAGTCCGTGGCTCGAAACAAAACAGAATCTATTAGAATTCCAATTAAACCGTTTGCCTGCAATTACGTGACGCAAATCGTTTCAACCGGAATACGATCCGACAATGTCTACGAGGTTTGTCCACAGGATGCGCGGACATTTTGTATTTCGCATCGCTTCGTAATCCAATAACGATAATTAAAAAGATTAGACAATTTTAATAAACAATTACGCAACATAAAATGATACTTAATATTCCATTTTACGAACAGTATTATGTCGGATGAATTTAATACTGATTTCTAGGCGCAAGTTTTACTGTCACCGGAAGTGGATCTATCTTCGATCAAAATAACCGTTAAAGGTAACAACCTTCGCGTCGGTGTTTCTCGTCCTTTGTGCGAGGAATTTATGAATTTGTTACCCGAACTCATGGAAAAATCTGCGATCGGCGAACTTGTTAAAAGAAGTATGAAACATTATGACAATTTATTAATACCGGATGATATCGATGGCGATAAAGTGCGAGCTGTCGTAGATAATAAACAGAAGCTACTTGTACTTACTGCACCAACAATAAAACCTAGTAAAGCTAGGAAAAGATATATCGGAACAAATAAATAAATCATTTATTATATACTTAGATCTGCCTGTTTCTATATTTCCGAAATCATTCTTTATTTTATAAAGCAATATAAAATAAAGTAATTATGGTATACGAAACTTTCAAGCGCAAGGTGGAATGCAACCGGAAATTGCTTCGTATTGAAACTGAATTTCGAGACGTATTAATTCGACGATTCGTTTATCGACTCTAAAGAGTTCATTTATGACGACTAACGAAAGAATATTTATTTCATATATCGTAATTTTTGATAATTATCATGGAGAAATTACCTCCTCATTGTCAAGAAAATGGATCATTGTTTAAAACTGGTGATTATATGAACGTCGAAATGATGTCGGATGGGGTTCGAACGAGTTTTAAATTCAACAAAACGCCCAATTTTTACGTGATCGAAAACAAGGAGTGTTATGCTGTAAGATTTTAAGTACTTTTTTACCTGTTTATAATCAGGGAAACTCAAATATAATAATCGTAAGATCCTCAAAACTTCTTCGAGTAACTGACACATGTAACTGCCGCGATACGTTGCAGGCGGAAGTGACGTTACAGGGTTTAAAAATCGGGACTGCCACCTTGGCGGCTGAAAACGTACTAAACATAAAGCTGCACGAAAAGGAAGGTCTGGGAACAATAAGGAATCTGAATTTTGTAATTCCACCAGAGGCTAATGCGAGCAAAGCATCGGTGGAAATAATTAATAACGAGATCATTTCTTTGAAAGCTCCGCTGAAAAAGAAAGAGTCATAAATATGTGAATATCAAGAAATAAAAATCTTTCGTCCAGAAGAAATCCAGATAATCGATGGTTCGAGGAATCACAAAGGTCAATCTCATGTAGTTGTCTTCCCACGTTTTATTCGATAGAAATAAAGGTGTTCGGGTCAACAACGATCGTGGGTTAAAAGTTGTTTACTTCTTGGCTGGTGCGGGTGTTGCAGCGGGTTTCGCGGGTTTCGCGGATTTGGATGCCGCGACCTTCTTGGGTTTGGCTGACTTGGTGGCCAGAATCTGTTTCGTACGTCTTTCCTGGAGTTTCTTCACTTTAACGGATTTTGCGCTCTTCGCCAGCGTGATCTGCAATCATACAATTAATCGCCGATAAATTCGTGATGAACAAATTATTGAAATCGTAGTATGTTTGTCGAGCAAACACAAAGTTGAGGACGTTGAAATACTAACACCACGCTTCTCTGCTAAGACGAGATCTCTCTCAGTCTGACGTTTCCTTGCGGTGAGGATTGCGGCACGTTTAAGGACAGCAGCATACGGATTGAGGCGCAACATGGCGCGAGTGTTCGACAATGGGTTCAGTTTCTTCACGCTGCGTACGACCTTCTTCCTGCAATTTCAATTCGAATGTTTGTTCATTACTACTTGTACTATACAAGGAAAAATTCCGTTTCTTCAAAACCGGTGTATCAGAAGTGGTTAAGATTTTTTATCACTGTCAATCAGTAACACGGACCAATAGTATCATCATGAACACGGTATTACAATAGTGTTCGGGGAGTATGTTGAAATGGAAAATGTACCTTGGTGCCCTCAGAACCTTGCGGATTTCTTCGGATTTGAGTAATCTGGACAAGTCGGTGTTAGCCATTTTGGGGAAAGGCAGGTTGTATCCTTCCTTGAGCTTAGACTCCTTATGCCAGGTGCCATAAAGAGCGTCGAGCTGATCGAATGCGGATTTTGTCCAGATTACGAAACGTCCAACGTGACCACCGGGTGCCAATTTGAGGAGGTTCATTTTATTGATGTTCATAAGGTCAACACCGGGAATGTTACGGAAGGCTTTCCTGATACCTTGATCTTGGCCGTACACGATCAATGGTCCACGACGTTGGATGCGCCGACGGTTACGCATCTTACCTTTACCCGCGCGGAAGCGTTGTGATTTGTATACCTATAAACAGAAAAATTGATTCGAATTAATCGCGGCGCTCAACGAATTAAAGTCAATATTCTAATTTAAAGTGTTGGATGTAATAAAAAAATTGTTTGGTTAACAATACCCCATTTCAGCGGAAAATATCGCTAATCAAGAACGCCTGATAACCATATTTATCTAGCACCTGATTGGAGCATTCCTGTTAATGGATTTAACGGGACTGCGGACATTCTACGGTGCAAATAGGAACAATTGAATTTTTCTCGCAATTTTTATACCTTCTGAATATCATTCCAGGCCTTGATACGTCTCAGGAAGATAACAGCTTGCTTGGTCTTGTTGTACTCTTGGATTTTGTCCGACACAACGAGCGGGAATTCGGGTACTTCCTGGATCATGTGACCTGCGAAAATGTTAAATAAAAGTGTTAAAACCGATTTTTCGAAAGAATAATCAATTGAATAGCATTTTGGTTAATCAGGAAAAAAGTAAGTTTAATCAGTGGCAAATCAGCAACACAGACCAATGAAAGTCATCATTAAAATTATGGATCTGTAAATATATGGGGTTATGCTAAAAGTCTTACCCTTGGATTGTACGAGGGCAGGTACACCAGCCGCAGCAATGGCAGAAACAAGGGCATATCGTTTCTGGTTAACATTCACACGGCGATGCCAGCGTCGCCAGGGTTTGGTTGGGGCAAACATGCGACCACCTCTACACATGTTACCAAACGCACCCTGACCAGAACGATGAGTACCACCACCACGAACACGGGGGATACGTGCCACCGCACGACCAGTTCCCCATGATTCGGCAGAGGTTTGGTGACCTATTAAAAGATGCCTATGTTTATTGATCCTACTGTTAGTCTTAATATCCATACAATCATATCAGATGTAGGTGATCGTAGAGTAACAGATATCCAGAAATATTACTAACATTATATATATTACAGCAATATTGAAATTGTACCAAACAATAAACATTTTTGTGTATTTAACTTACACAAACTGTAACTCTAAAGAACTCGATCGTATTCGGCTAACGTATTAACACTTTCGCGTCCGACATTTTTAACCGAATATTACGCGCGTACCGGATCAAACTCGCGGAACTTTGCGGAATAAAAACCAACATATAACTCAGTCAAAATGTACTCAAACGTTTTGAAACCAAAGTGTAACGTATCTAAAGACTTATATTCGCGTTATCCGGATTCCGGTGAAGACTCACATATGCGTAATCCGGCGCGAAAGTGTTAAAAAATATCGTAGAGAATTGATATAGCATCGACAACATATTACTGTACAGTAATAGATCGTCGTAAAATCGAAGAATAAAAACGATTGCGATTAGAATATTTGATATGGTCGATTTGAATTCATCGTCATTTATGATACTTAAGAATGCGCTGCTAAACAATTGATACTCACCAGCCTCCTTCGACACGCAATATGGTTGTCTACTGTTCTTAGAAACTTGTTGATGAACAAAGTTTACAACATCTGGTCGAATTGGTGCTTTGAACACGGATGGCAAAGAAATAGTGTCACCCGATGCTTCATTTTTGTCGGTGTATACCGTAACGAGCGGCCGCGCCGTTGATAACGACTAGAACATAAAGATGAATTCATAAACTTCCAACTAATTTCCTTTCACTCCACGACAGACGTCCGTTCAGCTAAAAGTAAAGAATTACATGAAAAACATAAAATCCAATTCGAAAGAAGGAAGTTATAGATCAAAGATCGAAGTTGGTATCGGATGAGGAGATTTCAATGACACGGCACATGGCGGACCAACAGAAACAAAATCATCGGAATATTAATTCGAATTATTTCACGATTAAATTCAATACGAATTGCGTTGGAATTATTTTCGAAATAGGAAATTACGAGGATTAAATGCAAATGGATGGCGGAGAAAGTCGTTGGAAAGCATTGTACTTCGTAGACTTCAAACTATTACACGTGGTCAAGTATGCGGCGGAGACGACACGATCATTTCATGGAGAAATTTATGTAAACAATCGAAGTTTTAATGAAAATGGAAATGTTAATCGATTGGTTGTAACACTTTTAATAAAAAATGATAAGTTTCTTACCATCTCGCGTGCTTTTTATCAGTTTTCACGCATGAGACATAAACTAACCAGGCAGCCTACACGCCTTACCTGGTCATAAAGGAAGAAAGACGCAAGCGGAAATCGCACAGCTCGATCTCGCGCATGCTCAGACTTTAATTTGCGTTCATTTCCTCTTTACCGTTGGTAGTACTTCCTGCAGCCTCGTATAAACAATGGGGTACCGTGGGTGTACAACGAAAATATTTCTATATTTGTCTACATAATCAGATAACGTATGTGATAAAATAAACTAAAATAGCGCGTTAAGATATACATATTTTTCTTGAAAGCAGTATATTTAATTAATCCTCACAAACTTCTATAAATTTAGAAAACACGAATGGTTCTTTCGCCCCCTTTTTTCGACGAGGAGGAATATCGCGGCGCTGTTAGTTGGCTGTATTTCAAGTTACAAATTCCCTGAATAAACAATTAATAATATATTGAAAGATAGATATACTAAGTCCTCGGTATATTTTAATTATATTATTCAGATTTTAATACTTTAATAAAGAAAATTCTGTGAAAAATGATGCATTATCGGTGATAATTCGATGGAAGTATGGTGGTCAACTTTATAGGGTATTTCGTATTTGTTCATGCTGACATTTTTGTTGGAACCCCTTCAAATGGGGTGGGGGATGTTACTGGCGTTTGTTTGAAACATGTTTCCTAACCTATAATATTAATCAATGTTTTTTTAAGTATATTCACTGAGAATGATTTTAAATTAAGCACAGATATATCGCATTAAAGATTACTAAGAAATATACGCAATGGCGGGTGAAGTAATCGTTGACGCTCTACCTTACATAGATCAGGGTTACGATGAACCCGGAGTTAGGGAAGCTGTAAGCGAAACATTAAAAATTTCATGTATTACATCCCGAATCTGTTGTTTTTTAACATGATAGTAATATATTTAGCAAAGTGTTTCATTAATATTTTGTGCGAAATGTCAGGCTCTGGCTATGGTCGAAGAAGAGACGCGGAGATACAGGCCGACGAAAAATTACTTGGAACACTTGCCGCCTTTAAATATAAGTTCGTTTGAGACCGATGTAATGAAACATGAATTCGAAAGAATGCAAAACCGTTTGCCGATGGAAGTACTCAGCATGAAACGTTACGAATTACCACCACCTCCGCCTGGAAAAATGAATGATCTCGCTGCATGGAACGAGAGCGTGGAAAACAGTAGCGCGCAATTAGAACATCAAGCTACTCGGTAAACAGATCGAGGAATTATTAAATAATATTATTTAACGTCCGAACTATTATTCTACTCTCGACTGTGATATTATTTCAGCATTTGTAATTTAGAATTAATGATGGAGTACAGCTGTGAGGCATGGAAATCATATCTCGAAGTATTGGTGCAATTGGTAAACGACGCGCAGAAGCAACTGCAGTCGCTGAGAAAAAAGATTCAAGAAGTAAATTGGCAAAGGAAGTCGATGCAAACGCAAGGAGGAGATAAATTGAGAGCGCTTGAAGCTCAGTGGGTCGGATTAGTGTCGAAGAATTACGAGATAGAACAGGCCTGCGTACATTTGGAAGAAGAGATACAGAAATCAATGATGAACAAAGGAGAAGCGGTCGAGATTAATGACGTACCTGGAGAGGAAGAGCCAGATATTCCTGGGAAAAACGCGACGGAGGCGATGGCAACGGAAATGGATCAACAAGAAAATCCCGATACTTAAAGTCCATATAATATATTTGTTTTTGTAAAAAAAAGCATGAAAACCGATAGTACTGCGTTTGTTTATTTATACGAACACCTGACTCTGTATAGTACCAGATTAATAAAGCACATTTTATTTCATCATAGTTTACATTTATCACGCTGCTTTCTTAATGCTTGCAATATACATATTTACACGGTAAATATCACGGCCTATAGACGATGTACGCTATTAAGTAACAATTATTTATAATTCGCGGTATACTTGAAGGATTCATCATAAATAATTAGCCGATTTACTCGAATCCAATTAGAACAGGCGGCTTAAGTCGTTACCTTGATATTATTACAACAAAGCGGAACAGCTAAGCATATTATTTCCGGGTAACTAGTCGTGTACAAAAATACATTCGATTTTCATATCCCAGATCTTTCGTCTCGTTACGTGATCCTGCAATCACGATAGGAAGGGTACATCGAAAAAATACACGTTAAGCTAAGTTTACGTCGTTCGAGTAATTCAATGGTCGAATTAATCACTTAGTTGTCATAATGATGTCTCACTGGCACCGGAACTCTGAGATTGAAGGGGTAAACTTGCTTTGTACCCCGCCGATTCTTCTTCCAGTATTGCTACCCGTTGTTTCAATGACTTCACCTAGAAGTTTATGTTCTTCGCATTATTTACGATATTCTTTTATCGATTATAGCATAAAACATCTGCTTTTATTAATGCAGATATTATTTGGAAACGAACGTATGTTCATTCGTTATTTTATTCCCAAAGTAGCCAGTGTCGGGTGATGTAATTTACGGAGCCATTTGGATTCACCGGAAATGTACGCGGTTCAGTGTATATATCGGATGTATTACGCAACCAAGATGGCGGTCTAAAAAGTCGGACGCAACATCGTCTCCTAACCGGCATCATACAAAATCAAATTGCTCAATGTTGTTCTATAGTAGAAGATTGAAGAGACTTCTTAATAAGTGGCCGGGAAAGAAATATTTGGGTGAATTCCGTTTCATGCCTATCTTCTTTATTGGCGGAGCTGGGCTCGAGTTTTTAATGATCAACTGGCACGTCGGAGAGGTTAACTTTTATAAAACTTATAAGAAACGACGAGTAGAAGAACTGGTCGAGTTGAGATTGCAAGAACTACAAGATACAAGTTCGACGGAATAAACGAACAACTTTACCCAGACTGACAAACAGATATAACTGACAAAATGCCGTATGGTGTGTCTTGGACCAGGTATATCAGTTTCATGACCGTTGCATTGGTATCAACGCTTTCTGGCGCACAAGTGGTGCACAATATATATCGGCCTTTGGACGACGTAAACGAACTCGTGGAAGAAGAGTTGAAGAAAAGATTACAGCAGAAATAATGTAATTTAGATAGAATAAAAGAATGTATAATATGTAATAAACAACTATTTATGACTGATTAAATTGTAGTAATTCTTTTTTATGTAAGTTCGAGTTTTATGTTTTTAAGTTTCATCTCGATCGTACCTGCGATGCGTGTCTCTCAACCATACCCAACATTTGCTGCTCCAATTTTTTCAATCGCGATTGATATTTCTTCTTCGATTTTTCCAAGGTTTGCACCAATGCTCTAAATAGACAGATAAAATGAGATACCCACCAGTTATTTAGAATTTTTATCGCTAGATTATATTCATGTAATTGTGTAAATTTACCCCTCGATTTACATGGAATCCAAATTGCACGATTTCGGTTTAACGCGCTTGAAAAAATGCGGAAGAAAATATGTTTGAATTATGTTATATATATATTTTGCCTAAAATAATTTTTATTTCTAATATTGTTTCATACGGATTTGTGAAATTGATTGCATATTTATTTTCAATATGAAACGTGCTTCGAAATGCATGATTTCAATTTACACATTTCCGGGCAATCAATCTTCCGCGTAAATCGAGGGTTACCAATCAAGCTATATTTCATGGCGTTACCCGTTAGCTCTCTTAAGGTCATTCACAAGTTCAGCCGACTGCTGATGTCTTAACTCCGAATTCTTATTCACTTTATCCAAGGTAGACACTAGTTCTTGTAAACGCTCCTTAAGTCTTGCTTCTCTGCCTAACGCTTCTATTAATTCCGACTCTATACCTTCGCTCTCGTTATCACTCAAACCTCGCTCCTATAAACGTCCATTTTGTTTAATCTCTGCGCGAAGGATTACAAACCTGCCATTACATTCGCTTACAAATTGCGTCCTCACTTTATTCGTGGTCATTGCTAACATGGCCTCGGTGTCGCTCAATTGACCTTGAAGATGTTGAATTGCGGCGTGTTGCGCCGCGATTTGCGTGTCTCGCGCGTTTAGCTTCAATTCGACGGTAGCGCGTTCTTTTTCCAGGAGGAACACTCTGGCGCGCAATTCCGCTTTATCCTCGCGCATCGCCATCAATTCCTGTATTTTCAGAGATCACATAATACATGGATATGACTCGATCATTATTTACAATAAAAATTATGACTTTCACGTTATTCTTACTAGTTGTTATTGTAAATCAAATATATATATAGTGAAATCGAACCTGCATAAGTACAGCAGTCTCTAAATCCAACTTCCTCGCCTCTGCCAAGGAAATGGTATTCTTCCAATTTAATGGTTCCGCGTGAACACTTTCCAATTCGACCGCGGTTGATCGAACCATTGCACGTTCACCCTTTAATCTACTTATGTGTCTTCGAAGCCTCCGTTCGTCCTCGACGCACCAAGTTACTTCCGATCTAAGTAATTCATTTATGATTTCAGTGTCATAACACCGGATAACGATATATTTCCGAAATGATTAGATTGGTCCCTAAGTTCGTGCGGTTTTTCATTTCATATTGAATATGCAGTAAACTTCCGTACAACGCGGTTGATACGTTACGCGCTACATGAATTCGCGTTACAGGAAATCGTACTGTACGGGAATTAGTGTCGTATAACGCGCATAATATAAAGTAACATGTTTGAAATGATTATTGCTATGCCAACTTTGATTTTCTATGTTTTATCAAATAGGAGAGTATTTGAAAAATAAATGGCATATACGCGATGAAGGAAACAATCCAATGCTCAACTAAAGCAGATTTCATTCTTAAATCAGGTAATTCCTGTGTTGCATTATTTGCCGCGTTGTATGAAAACAGCAGTCGCAATATCTTTGGCGCGTTATGGGAATTCGCGTTTTACGAAATCGCGTTATAGGAAATTGGAGATACAAGCTATGCGATGCTCGATTAAAGTAAATGGGGAACCACCGCATTTTATTATACAGCGCGTTGTACGAAATCGCGTTATAGGAAATTGGAGATACAAGCTATGCGATGCTCGATTAAAGTAAATGGGGAACCACCGCATTTTATTATACAGCGCGTTGTACGAAATCGCGTTATAGGAAATTGGAGATACAAGCTATGCGATGCTCGACTAAAGTAAACGGGGAGTCACCGCATTTTATTATACAGCGCGTTGTACGCGTTTATTTTCAGCGCTTTCTAGGAACTCGCGTTATACGGGACTTTACTGTATTCGAAAAAGAACAGAATTTGTCGTATTTAACGAAACCGTACGAACTTATGGTACAACTTAATATATCCAGAAATGTGGTTTTATTTATACGCACTCATCCGATAAGACTATGCTATCTTCCCACGGTGCACCAACGGTATTCGCGCGATCGCATTCGAGTTTATTGATAACGTGATAAGCGACATGTTCGGCTGCCCTTCTGTTATCAATCGTTATACTATTTCTATCAGTCGAAAGGGCCACCTCGCTTTCCAATAAAGCGACGAGAACATCGTACGCCTCGATCGCTCGATCGCTGTACGACAACGCCAATCGTAATGCAGTCGCATTTGATTCGTACTTTCCAACGAGAAGACTCAATCTATGAAGAAAGTGATTTTATACAGATTTATTGTCTTCCGAATGAATGATCCGGAAGTTCTATCATCCCGTAAGTTCTATCGATAATAATACCTGTCGCATTGAGCTTTACTTTCGTGCAACGTGAGGGCGAGAACAGCGTTATTCGCTCGCGCGTGTTCGAGACGGCTTTTTAACCTTTCGGTTTCAACCTCGAATTGTTCCTCGGATCCATTTAATTCTTGGAGATTCGATTGTTCCAGAAGATCCGATACTAAATGCTCCGCCACCATCGTGGAGCATACCTGCGATATTAGTTTCTTTTTTAATTAAGGGTGGCTAATCTGTTTAGACGAGTTAAGCAATTACCGACAGCGATTATGGCTGCTAAAGTATTGTTTTTTATGTCGCTTTCTCGAAAGTTCGAAGTGTCTTTTACTTCCTTCCGTGTTCCAATTTTTATTATGAAGTGACTCTTTATTCCAATTTTTATAATAAAATTGGAAGAGGACTGTTTATAATAAAAATTGGAAGGTCGACTCTTTTTTAATAAAGAGACTCTTTCTAATAAAAACTGAAAGACGGACTCCTTATAATAAAGAGACTCTTTATAATAAAAATGTGTATCCTTGAATTAAGAACGCATAATATTAAGAGTGTCAAGGTAATACAGAAAGGATTAGCATAAGTTGAAGGATGGCAAGAGAAGCGAGAAGGGCGCAATTATATTTCTTTGTTAAAACGTTATTATCCGGGTGTTTTGTAAGGGAAATTTCTTGGGTTGGAATTCTGCTCACGTGTCGCGTCGTAACTGAAAGACAAAGGGAGGGAGGGAGAAAGATAGAGATAGAGAGAGAGAGAAAGGGGATGAAAGAATGGATAGCGCACCCCCAAGTTGGTAATATCGGGGCCTGTGATGTGCCTCTCGTCCGTCCTCCTGAGTCTCACCCTCTCGGCCATTTTAAGAACCGGCGCTTCCTCCCTCGTTACGTTCTTTGTCGGCGGTGTCTGCAGGGGTGGCAAGAGTGGCGAGCAAGGTGCACTCAAAGGTTCCGGGGAACTGGTGTTGCCTCTTGTCTGTCAAAATCAAAGGAACCACGGAAAAATGTAACATCACAGACCACTGTAAACATTTCCCCCCGAAAGTGTCGACTGATCAAAAGCCAACCAAAATGTCGCGAGGAAGAGGTAATGGTGTAAACAATGTCTTTACGGTAAACACACCTCCAAGGAGCCTGAATTGGTTCCGTCATAGACCTATTTTCCGAGTGAATTTCGTGGTGTTTATAAAAGTTCAATTCGTTAAACGATACTTGCCGAAATGTCTAATTAATTTTGAACAATGTTTCATGCATATTTTTAATTTTGATTTTGTTTTCATCTATATAATCATGGAGGACGAGATTCAGGGAACATCGCGGAATAAAACTCGCCTAGGAAGTAATTTCCCGCGAAGATTAAGTTATCCGCGCATTCAAAAATACCTTGCAAATGCTATAAAGTGAACAAACAGGATTAAGTCAGTTAACAGCGCATTACTGGGAATTTATATAACACGCACTATCGGAAATACGCAATCATGTAGTTCTTGTGCCTGATTAAGGTCGAGTCGATTGTTGCAACGATTGCGTGTCCCTCAACATTGTGCATTGCGGATTGCGAATCGCGCAATGAATCGCTAAAAATTATGACAGAATGTGTTTTACGTTTATTGAACATATTAATCATTTTTATTATTGTATAATTCTGTACTTCTTTGGGTATACCTTCCTGTGGTAATCTCGCGATTCTGAACTTACCCTGTGTTCCCTGCGAGGTGATTCGCTGCCGATAGTTTGCCTCTGGTTGTTTGACTGATTTTTGAAATTGGCCAGTTGAGCTTGCAAGCTCCCAATTTCCGTTCGGAGAGCAGTCACCTCTTCCTGCAGCGTCGCCACGGCGACGCTTTGGCAGGAGGCGGCTTGCTGGGTTGGCTCGGGGGTGGGCAATGCCGCCGGACTGTCGAGTTGTTCCCTCCCGTTCTACGCGAAAAGAAATATTACGCGACTTGGATATCAAACTACATTATATCGCGGATGACAAACGAAATTATATCGCGGATATCAAACTAAGTTTTATCGCGGATATTAAATTAAATTATATCGCGGATGTCAAACCAATTTATATCGCGGATGTCAAACCAATTTATATTGCGAATATCAAACTAAATTATACAGCGGATATCAAACTAAATTATATCGCGATATCAAACTAAATAATATCGCAGAGTCGGCATTAAGATTCACTCAACCTATTTTTCTTATTGAATTTCGAATCACGGAATAAGGCAATTCATAAGATTTAATACCAGATCGATATTAATACTTAATAACGTACATTCGAAGTACTATACGATAGAAGGGTGGCATATTTTTAATTATTACGAAGTACCTCGTTGATACGAGGTTCAATTTCCTCGCAGCAGCTGGAATCGGCGTCACCCAGGGTGCGATCTCCATCACCCTGATTATCTTCTCCGCCACCCTCGCTCTCCTCCACCGGATTCGTGATCGAACCCTCGGCATCCCTGCTCGTCTCGATTTCTAATCAATTCCAGTAAATAAGATCAACGTATAAACAGGACGAACATGGAATCCAAAAACGACATTACTTATGCGATAACCTAATACATCGATATGTATTTTATTAAAAAACGTGTTACACGAAAGTATTTCTTGCTACATTCATGTTGATCGTCAAGTAGTACTTCGCGTCGGACGACTACCGTACCGAAGAGGTTAATAATTAAAAATGAATTATGAATGACTTAATCCGATAATTATGAATCATCAAGTTCCTCACCTGATTCGTCTTCCTCTGCTATCACCGTTGCCCTGTGCCTCTCCAATTGTCTGCCGAGCTCAGCGATGACGGAATGCAACTCGGTGAGCCTCTCTTCGTGCCTGGCGGCTTGTTGTTCCGCCCTCTGTTCCGCTCTGGCAGCTTGCACTTCTGCTCGGACCAAGGCCGTATCGGCGGCTTCCCGGGCCCGGGTCGCCGCCATTAGCCTTGAGTTCAACTCGGCGACCTCGGATCGAAGCGAGGACAGTGCAGCTGCGTGGAGCTGTAAAAAAAAGAGTTGTTCCTTCGGTTGACCGATTGGTTCAAATCATCTGGAGAAAGTACGCGGACGGGATTGTCAGGCTTTACCCATGTGAACGGGGTGGTGTCCAATGTGCGACTGAACCCCGCGCGGTACTCGTCAATCTATATACAGTAGACTCCAGTATAATTACAACGCGAATTACTCGAACGCGGCGAAGATATTGCGAGGCAGATAATGATATGCATTTCAGGTGATTTAGAATTTTATTTTAGAGGGTCGGAACTCATTAATTAGTTCAGCGATATCCGCGCTGACCGGTGTCTGGCGCGCGACTGACCCCGGCGTCCAATCGCAACCCTCGTGCGCGCGCTTATGTCCCCCGTACTTTAATTATGCGCAGTCTGCATCACGGTTTTTGCGTAAGCCGTAATTAGTATATAATAATTTATTCATTAAGTGAACAGATTTAAACAAGTATGATGTGCCGAAAGTAGGTAAACACCGTGGCAAAATTTAATGTAGCCTTTTATCTGTCGGACATCAAAAACAACGCAAAGAAGTCCGACGATAGTAGACACAAATAAAGAGAATTTTCGTAACCTTTTAATTATGAATCACCAACTAGTTTTGCATTTTAAATCATTTAATTACACAACTGGGCTCGTTCAAGGCTGACCGAGGATTGCGTAAGATCAACGAATCAGACGTTTCTAATTACGTATGCCCAATTACAAAAATACAGGTACGTTTTTCTTTAAATTAACAGTTAAAGTGCCACGCCGAAATCGATGTTTTACGATGCACCGCGATACGATTCCGTAACGTCTACAAATCAAACTTATCATAACGTTAAGAATATTGAAAATTTGACGAATATTAGCGATATATTTGATTCGAGTTTTAGTAATATTGGAATCGTGGACCACCGGTGACCCCCACGGCACTCAACGTATTAATAAAGCATAATTATGGAAAATAATCATTTTCATTCGAACACCTTTGAAGCAGCATTAAATAAATATCCCGATGCCAGACGATCGTCCTGGTTCTTTATTACCAGGGATCCTCGTTAATTTGATCGTATTCGCGATACGCCAGGCGTGAACGCGGAAAATGCGAGGAAAATGTTAAAAAACGCGGTGGAAAGAGTGAAATGCGTGGGCGCAAACGGGTGTTTACGGTTTATGGCGTCCTTCGCCGATGCAACCGCGCGTGACGGACGTTGCGAGACGACGAGTCGCTAATGATTCCTGGCCACGTGACGGCATCCAGATAAAACACAGAAAAAGAGAACGATATAAGAATCACGGCTCGTAATTACGGAGCCTCATTCGACGACTCGTTCACCATCGAGGCCCAATCGCCACGTTTACGTTACTTCTTTGGGGACTTACTCGAGTGTTGCCAGCTCTGTCGATATACATCCATTCCAGGTAAATTTCTTTACCCTTTGACACCATCGATTTTATACATCGATACGATTTAAGTTTTACGTTACGACGATAACACGCGTTATTTAGATGCACATTATTTAAACAAATGTTAAGATCGAAGATTAACTGTTGCGTCGTGGAGACAGGATTTGATTGTAAAAATGTTTATTATTAGGGATATTACTAGCCGTGTATATATGTTTCGAATTAAACTAGATTATTCTCAGTGAGAATAATTCATTTATTAGTATCAGAGACTTTAATGAAAGAGCATAACGTATTACTAAACTCTACGCGTATCCCGCGGAGTGTTTTAAATTAATTAATTAATTTGAGTTACACGTGGAAATTAATTCACTAATTTGGATTTCGTAATGTTGTACTCGGAATAATAAGTAATGCAGGAATCAATTGAAATTTATGATGTACATTTTTGATAGCACGGATTAATGTCGAATTAAATGAATCGTCCTAACAAATTTTATTTTTATTTCTGCTTATATTTTATACTATTTTTATTTTAATTATTTAATTCGAGATGGCCATTTAATTTGACATTCCTGCTTGAAATTGATAGTCCCATGATTGATATTAATAGCCAAAGGATTTTTTTTATTCAGTTTTGTTATTTTTTTAGGGAAATCAGAAAACGTTGAAAATGAAATTTTTCTTCGCTTTGACTATCGTTTTTATGGCACTTTTTGCTGTAAGCATGGCGCAATATGACGATTACATACATTTACCGGGCAAAACTTGCCAGGATGCACCACGGTGTCCTGATAACAGACGTTGCGTGATGGCTCCTCCTCGTTGCAACACGGGTACCTGCGGCAAGGACCCGGTGCCGACTTGTGCTCGAAAATCTTAATAAATCAATCAAGTTTCTTCGAATTAATCTCTGGATTTGTGAGTTCATAAATACACCTTTCTTTCGTCACCAATAAAATTATATACAGTTATTAATGTGTCTTATTATTCTTGAAGTAATCCTGAGATAATCCTTGTCGGAATACGAGTGCATAAAAATAGAAAAATTACTAGCTAATTTTCCAAAGGATAATTATTTGCTTGCTTATTTCGAAAAGGAAATATCGCGACAATTATGAACAGGAAAATATCGCGACAATTATGAAAAGGAAAATATCGCGACAATTATGAAAAGGAAAATATCGCGAAGATTATGAAAAGCAAAACATAGCGAAAGTTTTCAAAAGGATAGTTATAAAGTTTATACATAGATAGATATATCTACAGTAAACCCTCGCATAACGCGAGTTCCTACAACGCGCTGAAAATATTGCGACTACTTATTTTCTATAACGCGATTCTTGTACAAAGCGCTATATAATAAAATCCGGGAATTCCCCGGTAACACGATTCCATACAACGTGTAACGTATTAACCGCGTTATACGGGAGTCTACTGTATATAATATTAATCCAAATTGCAAATTGCAAATGATATAATAAAAATGACTTCTTGAATTAACAAAATTAATTCGTCGACGTCTGACAACTCGCGTCTTACAAGTCGTTTCGAATGGATTCGAAACGAGAGACTTGTTCCACGGAGTCCGAGTGAAAGAAGCCATTAAGTCGATTAAAAAAGTAAGATTAATTGGATATTCTTTGAAAGAGAGGTCGGTGGTCGTGATTTATCATCGATCACGTGTTACGTGTTACGTGTACAAAAAAAGACAAACAGTCGTCTTGCATTGCGATGACTCGTCAATTACAAGGCAACTTCACGGCACAAATTCTTCGTAATGAGTCACGGTACGATTAGCAAAGACAAGACGAACATGCTTCGTAAATCGGCGGAGGTTTCCCCTACGATACGCTTTTCTTTTTTTCTTAAGCGTTCGACCAATCCGAGCGAATTACTTCGGTTTGTTTGTGGACGAGGAACCGGAGATGGCAGAGGTCGTAAGACGATACCGGAAATTGCGGTAAAGTAGTACAAAACCGGTGAGAAGGGCGGAAGGTTGAAGGCAAGGAACCTTTCCGTCGAATACAAACAGAAACGAATTGATTTCGTTCTCGAGATACGAAATTAACTGGGAATGTAATTCGATAAACCCTTCGATAATGTTCGATGGTTGGTCGATTCGATTTCATCTATGTATTGCTCCGAACTATAGTCTTCTTGGTTCTTTATTCGACTCGTCTACAGCAGACTCCCGTATAACGCGGTTAATACGTTGCGCGATACATGAATTCGCGTTATAGGAAAATTGGGGGATACTTTGTCGCGTATAAAGATTACGTGTAAATCGGGTATGATTTGTCGCGTATAAAAAATCCCGCGTAAATCCGGAGATAGTTTGTCGCGTATAAAAAATACCGCTTAAATCCGGAGATAATTTGTCGCGTATAAAAAATACCGCGTAAATCGGGGGATAATTCGTCCCATATAAAAAATACCGCGTAAATACGGAGATAATTTGTCGCCTACAAAAAATACGGCGTAAATTGGGAATAATTTGTCCCGTAGAAAAAATACCGCGTAAATCGGGGGATAATTCGTCCCATATAAAAAATCCAGCGTAAATCCGGAGATAATTTGTCGCGTATAAAAAATACCGCGTAAATCGGGGGATAATTCGTCCCATATAAAAAATCCCGCGTAAATCCGGAGATAATTTGTTTGCGTATAAAAAATACCGCCTAAATCGGGGGATAATTTGTCGCGCAAAAAATATACCCCGTAAATTGGTAATAATTTGTCGCGTACGAAAAATACGGCGTAAATCGGTGGATAATTTGTCGCGTATAAAAAGTAGCACGTAAATTGAGGGATAATTTGTCGCGTATAAAGAATACGTGTAAAGCGAGGGATGAGTGCACTCGTTCGGATCGTCCATCGAGTAAGAAATATCCGAGGTAGGAGAAAACGAGTTTGAAACGACACGGTAATCGTGTTCTCTAATGGACGCGTCCATCCTCCGAATAAATTAGCGACGATGCTTTGCACTTGAAATATTTACGTTCTCTCTGTCCCTCGGTTGTCACATTTCGTAATATCCCGAACGGTTACCACCGGATCTCTTAGTCGAAATACGTCTTCCTGTTTGGCCGCTGTACGTTTGCCTTGAAAATTACTGTCTGTTTGTATTCGAGACTCTTGACACCGAAGAGACTCCAAGAGGCAGAGCGGAGAAACTGTTGCGCGAGTTCGGCTAAAGTCTTCCACTTCTCTCGTTTTATTCAGTTGGCCAATAAGTTCGAGGGATTTTAACGCGTGAATAGAAAGCATAGAAAATAAACCTTTATTCTATTTTCGATACTTCTTTCATTTTCTTTATTTAATTTTTTATATTCCTTCAACTTTCTTTATTCGATTTTTTTAATCGATTTTGTATATTTCTGTCATTTTCTTTACTGAGTTTTTATATACGTTCAATTTTTTTAATCGATTTTGTATATTTCTTCAATTTTCTTTATTCAATAATGATCATCCGTTTTTAATTATAATCTTTCCCTATCTTTTGAACAACTTCGTAATCCCAGGTTCGCAAAATTCCCGACATATTCCGGTAAAAAATTGACGCAAACCGCGCGCCGTTTCCAATATTTTTATTTTCCTCCCAGCATTTGTATCTTTTCCAATATTTTTATTTTTCCTGGTATATTTTATTTTCCTCCCGAAATTTTTATTTTCATCTTTATAATTTTCCTTCCACCCAACATTTCTATTTTCACGAGAATATTGACATCGCGCAAAATTAATTAAAAATTCCAACTGACGTATGAATATATTACGAGGTACGCGTTGTGAGTTCCAAAATCCTTTGACGAAGAGGAACATCCTTAAATGGATGTTTAATGGAAGCAGGTCAAAGATGATTCAGTACTAATTTCGACAAGTGGGAGTGCCACTCCAGAGTTTATGAATTGAATTGAATTGAATTGAATTGAAGAAACGAGCCTGTCTTTAAGACGACGGCACTCTTCAAAAGAAGTCGCATCCTTTAATACTTTGATGCGAAACGCCGGAAGAGAAAAGACCGGAAGCCTCTTTGAGGGGCGTTCAGGGGAACTGGGTAATCGGAACATTTTTTCATCGTTTTCTAGACGACTCAGAGAGAGAGAGAGAGAGAGAGAGAGAGAGAGAGAGAGAGAGAGAGAGAGAGAACCGAGTGAATGCAACGGATGCCAGATAAAGCCGTCGTAATCGAAAACGTGCTTCAATGTCTATTCAGGATAATCAAATGAAACTCTCCCGCAATTTCTGCGCAACACGCGCAATCTCGAGATGAAATCGAGTATTTCCGTGCCAGGATTAAGTAACAATAAATAAGTGATAGATTGATGCGACATACTTCGCAAAGTAATATCGGTATCATTAATATCTCCTTGACAACATGACTTATAATTTTATTCGAGATAATACTTACGTAACTCCAACAATTATAATTATTCCTCGTCCATGTTATTTATGATGACCCCTTATCGATATTCCTCGCGAAATAATCGCGGCACTGTTATCAACCACGGCGTCGCATCATCGAATATTAAATGCACGGAGTTGCATTAATAAGTTGCATGAACCAATAAGTTCATAAGATACGTTAAGATCAATGATCTCGCTAGCTCGTTACAGTATTTCTCCGATGGTAATGGAATGCCACGTAATCCGTTAAATCCGTTAAATCCGTTAAATGTATCCTTTTCTAGTTCCGCGGGTTCGATGGACCGAGTTTCTCGCAGACTCGTTTTCTCTCCTTCGGTTTATCATGGCGTCGAAATGGGAAGAGCAACCTTACTCGTTTTGGTTCGGGAATCCTTGGTAGAGGAAAGCCGGCAACGAAGACGAACAAGGTAAAGGGTGCACCCAACGTTTGATACGGCCCTTTTGTGGCGCTTCCAACAAAACAGTTAACTGACTTTACTACCAGATGCCACTGACTTCCATGGAAATCTTTTCTATCTTATTTTCTACACGTGTGGCATCCAATCTAATAGGACAAATTTTAATACTGTTACTACGGATGCCGTTGAAATGTCGGAGTTCGTGGAATTTAATTGGAACTTAATCGAATGTAGAACATTCGAGTGGCGACTAGGAGTCGCCTTTAAAGGGCAAAGGGTTAATACTCCTCTTTTGAAGCGATTATAAGAATGTACTAAGTAATTTCACGCAGTAGTTTCCGCGATAATCACGAAACGGATAAGATGGATTTCTCGTGGAAAACGAGGGAAAACGAGGGAAACGAGTTGAGAAGTGGCGTTCGTGGAAAGTTTATTCGGGAATCCACTGTGAAATCGATCGCTCGGTTGGTTACCCATGAGAATCATCCTTAAAGTTTAAAGGGTAGTAGTACGATTCTGCATAAACTTGGAAAGAGACACCAGCCAGTGACGTACGAGTTGGTTAAATCGATGGGGAGAGAATGAAGGAGGAAAAAGAGGCGACTAAAGGGCGAGAGAGAAAGAGCGTGGAGGTAGAGAAGTGAGAATGAAATAATAAATGAAGTTTGAGAAGGAGAGTAGAAAGGGTGAGAGGACGAAGGATAAAAGAGAAAGGGAAGAGAAAGGGAAGAACGGAAATGTCGTTCCGTTCCTGAGAGACGACCATTTCACTCCGAGAGGCTGCTTTTGAATCGAATAACGCGCCGGCAAAAATTACAGAACTCCATTATCGGCTTCCAGGATTCGCCGCTTCCACGAATCGTGTTCCTCCGCTTCTCTGTTAACGTATTTCTTCCCCCAACCCCTTCCGCCACTCTTCCTCACCCTCTCGATACTCTATCGAACCGCGTATTCACTCGCTTAGAGCGTTAACAACCCCTTCGACAATTTTGCTCGTTGAAAACTCAATCGACGAGAAACAAAAATCCGGTGGTTCGGTTTTGAGAATGATTTCCAAGCTAATTTACGAAATCAACGAATCGTGTCGGGTTCTTTGGAATGCGAATTGAATTGTGGTTGAAGTAAATACGAATAATCGCGAGATGAAAGTTTAAGGGAACAATAAATAAGCGTTTTACGCGGCGGAATTACAAATGTCGGGGAAAGTCGAGTGACGCTTTGAAACATGGCTCCGGTGAAGCGACATCTTAACTCGTTGGGGAGAAAGAACCGGAGACTAAAGAGTTTTATTGCTTCCTCATTAATTTTGATTAGGAGCTTAAATCGTGTTTTAAAGCATATGATTGATTAATTCCATGTCGACCACCGGATTAAAAAGAGAATACTGAGAATCATTTTCCGCGGGACTATCAATTTTCAAACGTTATATGTTACAGTAATCAATTAAATATTCCGTGAAACCGCTAATTAAATCACTCGCTGCAACTCTACTTTCTTAACCCATTTGCATCAGTAACGTATACACCCGCGCAATTTTTCTTATCGCTATCACCATACCGTATATATACGCTCACTTTTCGTGGTCGTTATCACCAGACTCTTATACACGCGCCATTTTTGTTATCGCCATGACATGATCCTTTTGAACAGTTATATCACTTTCAAGACTATTCAAAAACAGAGCATTCCAAGTCTCCGAACCAAAATTATCCGAAGAAATGATTGAAAATAAAAAACAGAAGATACTGTGGCAAACACGAAAAGAAACAAAATGTCCATCATTGTCATTAATTATATTACATTCCGTTAATTCTTACGTCGCAAATGGGTTAAACTCTAACACCGACTTATAACACCTGCTTATAAACCGACTATAAATTATTAATAAAACTTCCGAATAAATACAATCCTGGTAAAATCCTGGTAAAATCCTCGTAGAGACTTACGGAGTTTTGATCCTTCTGATTGGCCTCGACCTGAATTGGAACGGTGCGATCGGAGGTGCGATCGCCAGGACAACATAACCAGGATCTGGATCTGGCGAGTCCTTTCGACTCCTCTTCGTCATCCTCGACATCCTCCTCCTCGGTGGTGGCACAATGGACGTAAACCAAGTCATCCCTTCGCGGTGCTTCGAGGATTTCTTTGTTGCCACTCGAAACATGACTCGATAAACCTTGGACAGTGTGTCGCGGTGGTTGCTGACAATACAGTCGCTGATGTTGCTGTTGCAGCTGCATCTGTTGCTGGTGAAGACGGTCCACGTAGTATCTCGACTCCGTGGAGCCATTGTTCACGGCTACCGCGAAACCCGCCACCTTGTCTTCCCTTTATCCTTCGTTCCCTTTAATTTCTACTTAATTCACGTAGAAAACATGGCATCCTTCATGCCGCTGTGCTTCCGATAAGGTTCCCTGATTCGTGGACTTTTTTATGAACCTCCGAGAACCATTTTCATGGATTCACGCACGATTAGACGCAGGTTATGTTGTGTATTTTGGACTTTGGACTTTAGTTTAGGGTTTTTTCTTCTTCTTCCGTTCTTTAAAAAGGACTTTCTTTCTTCCTTTCTTCCACGTTTTGCTTCTTTCTTTATTTCTTTGCGATATTAGTATTCCTTTCTGCCCAGGTTGGTTACTGGATTCTCTTCTTCCGTTCTTTAGTTGTTCTTTTCTCTTGCCTTCTTTCTTTGAGATGTTTCTATTCGCTTCTTGCTAAGTTGGTTATTGGAACCTTTTCTTCCGATCTTTTCTTCCTTTATTTCTTCTTTTCTCCTTTCTTCTTTCTTTGAGATGTTTCCACTCGCTTCTTGCTAAGCTCGTTATTGCAACCTCTTCTTCCTTTATTCTCTTCTTTCCTTCTTTCTTTGAGATGTTCCTATTCCTTTTTTCCCGAGTTGATATCTGGAACCTCTTCTTCCCTTCTTTATTTCTTCCTTACTCGTTCCTTCTTTCTTTGAGACGTTACTGTCCTATCCTCGCCAGGTTGGCAAATCTGATTCAACCGCCTCCAGGACACGCTTCGTTGCACCGGGTAATACCGCGATGGATAACCGGATGACAGGGCTACCAAGCGCCCATCGCGATATCGCGGTAATCGGTTGAGTTCTAAGGAAGATATTCCCAAGTGATATTTGTAATTACATTCCATGCGCAATAATTATGAATATTCTTAATCGCAATTCTGCCCATTTTTATGACCGTATACTTTGATCCTTTTGTCTGGTACCAATGACGTATGCATAATAAATCAATAAATACTTATGTGTAATAAATAAAATATTTACGTATCATATACTCGATTATTATTATTGTCTAATATAGATTTATAGATGACCTCTTAACCTAACCTCGTACAACGTGATAAAATATTCTCCGAGAATATAACAAATTTAAGATGGCGGATGACACGTAAAAATAAGTTTACGGATTTGCACGCCATTCGGTCGCCTCAAATATATCACGATCATATATCAATCATATTCGTCAATTCTTCAATATTTTTAACGTTGCGATAACGATATAAAGTAACTAATATATCGTAATGCGCTTAAAAAGTTTGTATCGTATAACACGGACTACAGTGCGGCGACCGTGTTAAAAAAACCATGATGTCAGTTTCTTGAAAGATGATATGAAAACTCGTGAAAGTAATATAAATTTAGCATCGCAAGATGCGAAAGGAAATTGGAACTGATTATGAAGATATATGAAATTATAATTACGGAGACGAGGGGGAACTGCGCGTTTCTTAAGCGGAGCAGACGTCGTTGGATATTTCTTTGAGCGAGATCCATCGAGTCAAAGCAGAGGGGGAGAGAGAGAGAGAGAGAGAGAGAGAGAGAGAGAGAGAGAGAGAGAGAGAGATTTCGGTGGTGAAAATGGGGTAAAAATGGGGTAAAAATGGGCAGGGAAAGGCTCAAGGATGGGTTGATTGAGAGAGCGAGATTTTCCAGGTGGAGGTTTTTACATTTTCGATGTGTTTAACGAGCGCGCCATTCCACGTGCTCGTTAACTCATCATTAGTGGCCCGGTCAACAGTGGTCTTCAACATTCCTCCACGCGGGCCCTTCGTTACCCTTTCAACGATGTGTTTCGACAATTAAACGCGACCACCTGATTTCAAATATTTTTTCCGACCCGCGAAACGAGATATTAAATATTGCTTATATTTAATTCATATTATATATATATACATATAATATATATAATTGTATTAGGTTAGGTCTGCACGGGTTATATATATAACCACAGTGTGAGGGGTTTCAACTGTTTTAAAATCTGCAAGAATACTATATATATTTTATTTTATATACTATATTTACATATATTAGAACCCGTGCAGACGTTACCCAGACCTAATCCAATATATAATATATATAATTATCCTAGGTTGACCAAAAAATTCGTTCGGTTTGCATAATTTGTTTGCGGTGTCTCAAATGGATTTTTATAAAGCCGTCCAAAAGATAGAAAAATATTATAATTCAAAACGAACGACATATTATTAACTAAAGAAAATTGCCCGAACATAAAACATTGACCAAAAGTCTCTTTCCAATTACATATTAAAAATCGCACGAGCTTTCTGACCAATCCAATACACAGATAATCCTACATAACTTTCCACGATATCTTTCATCGGCGGTATAATAAAGAAACGATCGCGATCCGACGTTCCAATTATCGCGGTGCAATCAGCGTAGAAAAAATCAGCTATAATGGGAACTAGTTTAATCCGCGGGTAGTAAAAGGGATTCCGATGGAGGGTGGAGACTAAATTCCATAAAGTTTAAGTGAGTCCGGCCGTAAAGAGGAAGATTACGAACCGCTGGATATCGCTGGTTACCGATGGATAACGTTGGATAACGTTGGATACCGGTGGATAGCGGTCGGTAAATCTTGCTCTATTCATTGCAAGTTTATTAGTGCATCGCTGAGGCTGAGAGTATCTCTTTTATGCCACCCAGGAGCCATACTTGACGTTCCAGCTTTACCGCGTCTATCCACTTGCATTCCAGGCCAACGAGATCACATTTTACTCCGTTAACACTAAAACTACCGAACTTATACTCGGTCTACAAATGATTGAACTTTAATTCCGAAATATATAAAATCCCAAAGAACGCGTCGTTGCATATTGGAATAATCTTAATAAAAAGTGTAGATCGGTCATTTTGTCTATTTTGATAATTCCAGTGTATTTTGATAATTCCAATCGATTAACCCCCGTCGTTATCCATCCTTATAGTTTAATAATTTACAAGCAAGAAATTGTAGAAAATGCAAGGTTAGAAATTCGACGAGTTTCATCAAATACTACGGACCCGCCATTTTGATTGTTTTGTTAGTTCCAGTTCCAACGGCGCCTGCGCAAAAGAATCGCGACGATAAAACGCGCACGTTAATCCGACAGGAATCTAAACGAGGGACAAATTATTATTCCATATTCGAGAAGTGGAATCGTTCCATTAACACCCACGGATGGAATCGTCGATGGATAATTATAATTGGTCCACGCACGAGTTCCGGTAGTTGGCATAAACTTCTTGATCTAGAAACTCATTTAATTGGTCGGCGAGTATCGGTTCGACGGGTGATCGGCGATTCGTGATTGGATGCAACGGCGAAGGGACACCGTGGACGATTTTCATTCGGCAAATAAATGAATTACATATTCGCGGTAATTACAGGTGGTGGCAAAAGGGTGCGACAGGTTTCTTTTTTTTTTTAAACCGTTACACGTGTAACGAGGTTGATTATTACTGGTAGCAATTAATTTTTATGTCGGATCACCGCGGCGAACGAGGGCGCGCACTTGTTGCCATGAAAAGATTCTAAAATATAACGAGTTTTGAAAGCGGCCGTAATTTACCGAGGATTGATACAATTTCTATTTAAATCGTATGCTTCTCGCGCATGTAAATCCCGAGTGCCGCGAAAAATAACAATTCACGAATGCAACGTGGCAACTTTCTACTTTCCGAGTGTTCACCTGAATTCAATGGAATATAAGTGAACCTTCTACGCATTCTTTAACACTAGAACTACCAAAGCGATGAAAATCACTGGAAAATAAATTAATCTATTTAATCACGTCAATTACGCAACATGTGGCGTACAAATTCGCAGAAATTGCAACGTGATGAATTAACACGAATCAGATACCGTAGACTCGCCATTTTGAATGCTTTCGTAGTTCCAGTGTTAACCCAATTAAGTTATTTCGCTACTTATTCTAGTTTATTCAATTTAATAGTTGACAAGCAAAAAAACTCGGAAAATTGAACGTTATAAATTTGAATATTCTTATTAAATAAGAAAGATCCACCATTTTGAATGCTTTCGTAGTTCCAGTATTAACTCGATCAAAATTCTTTACTATTTATCTTGCAATTTAATAGTCTTAAAGCAAGAAATCACAGAAAATGAAACGATTTAAATTTGAACATTCTTATTAAATAAGAAAAATTCGCCATTTTGAATACTTTCGTAGTTCCAGTATTAACTCGATCAATATTCTTCAATATTTATCTTGCAATTTAATAATTCAAAAGCAAAAAATCACAGAAAATGAAGCATAAAAAATATAAATTTGAACATTCTTATTAAATAAGAAAGATCCGCCATTTTGAATGCTTTCGTAGTTCCAGTATTAACTTGATCAAAATTCTTTACTATTTATCTTGCAATTTAATAGTCTAAAAGCAAAAAATCACAGAAAATGAAACGATTTAAATTTGAACATTCTTATTAAATAAGAAAAATTCGCCATTTTGAATACTTTCGTATTTCCAGTATTAACTCGATCAATATTCTTCAATATTTATCTTGCAATTTAATAATTCAAAAGCAAAAAATCACAGAAAATGAAACATAAAAAATATAAATTTGAACATTCTTACTAAATAAGAAAGATCCGCCATTTTGACTGCTTTCGTAGTTCCAATATTAATTCGATCAATACTCTTCACAATTTATCTTGCAATTTAATAGTCCAAAAGCAAAAAATCACAGAAAACGAAACGTTACTTATCATAAACGAACTTATTTAAATACCATAAATCCGCCATTTTCACCGTTCTGGTACTTCCAGTGTTAACATAGTTCGATCAACTCTCTCCACTATCTACCTTGTAGTTTAACAGTCCACGAGCAATTAAAGGGAGCGTATCTCGCCGGCACGTTCCAGTCATAGATTAACAAATTGCAGGGCGATAAAAAAATGTCTGGGTTTAAATGCCGATGAAATTCCGGAATACCGTGAAGCAGAGGGGCGTGGCGTCGGTATGGACCGGAAGGCGCGTTAATTAAACGAGTTAATTACCGGAGGTAGTGCACCGTGTACTAGGAGGCATCGGAGCGTACGATTTAGGAGGAACGTCTAACAAGAAACGTGGAAGCGATAGAAATTATGGTAGCAAGTATGAAGGAAGTAAGCGTGCAAGGTGTTATCGGTGTGTTTTTGCCGCAAGAAATCGCATGCACGTGGCTGGATACCGCATACGGCGTACGGCGTACCGCATGCGGGTCAGGCGCAAGTACTTGCATCCAGGTGCCTTTGAAAATTAATGACACGTGAAATCAACGGGGGGTCGACGCTCGATAATTTAGTTTCAATTAAATCGCGCCACGATTGGCTCCTGCCTGCGACTCGCGGCCAAGAAACTCCGTTTCCTAGAAATAACTATGGCGAACCTCGTCTCCTCGGAACCACGTCTTCCCATCGATATTTTTAATTACTTTTAATCGCGCGAACGTAATTTATATTCTTCGCGAAGCGTATCCAGAATTATCATGAAAATATGTACCCCACTGAATACACTGACCGTGGAAAGAGGAGACTAAAAATGGCGGATGTTGTAGGAAAGTATGCATTAACACTTTTTAATTAACAGTAGAACTACCGAGCATGTATTCAATTATATTTATACAGATATTTATATTAATTGTTGCTGGGGAATGTAAGTTAATTAATGGATTAAATTGGGTGTTCGAATAATTTTGTTAGATAATACAGAGCCGCCATTTTGACTGCTTGTAGTTCGCGTTAAATCAATTGAGAAGAAATTAATGTGTGCTGAACTATAAGGCATGTATTGGGTTGTTCGGAAAGTAATTTCGTTTGTTCCCGAGAGAGGATTTTATGAATATATTTTTATACAACAATTTTATGAGCGTCGAATCATGCTACTGCCAGAAAGATGTCAACAAGTATTGGAAAAGAATGGCCAATATATAATTTAATAAAATACTTATTTATTATACGAAAATTATTTATTATAGAAACTGTTGGAGAAAATGTGGCAGAAAGTATAACGGTAGAAAACGTAAAGAAAGGATGATAGAAAAATGGTTTCATGAGCAATAACTTTTAAGTGGTTGACACCATGACTGGATTAAACTTATCGGACATCGTTGTAACGTATCCAAGGAACATTTGCATTACGCTGACGCACGCCGGGGACATTGTACGTTCTCTTTCCCTCGTTAACACCTTCCTCCCATTTCCTTCCTTTTCCATCGCCCACTCCCCGGAAGTCGACCATTGTTGCCCCGAATTTGTCTGCTGACTCACTTTTCCCATCGCGAGACTTATCTCCAGTATCAATTAACAAACACGATGCCACCGTGAATGCTGAACGTCCGACTTTTAATCAACCAAATGCACCCTTTTGCTTAGATAATGATCAGGATTGCGTCATAATTGTAACGCACAAATGCCAAAGCGAGTAACTTTGCCTTTTGTCATTTTTGTCATTCTTGGAATTTTTCTATTTTAGTAGGAAAGAACACTAATTTGCTGTTTTAATTTTAATTTGCTGAACTTTTTAAATTACGGAGAGAAAGAATGTTAGGGTAACTAGAAGTGACTTAAAATAATTTCCAATTTCCGGAATAGAACAGCGCAGACTAATATCCGTTTCCTGCGAAACGGAAGGGAAATTTCGCGATCGTTTGTCGGGGTATTTTTCAGGGAACGTACGTGCCGAATCGCGGATATCTACGCGTGGGACACGAAAGTGAATGCGAGACTGGTATAATTGTCGTATGATTCATATGTGGAGGGAAATGGGGGGAATAGGGGAAAGGGAGGAGGAATAGGAGGAGAGGGTGATGGGTCATGGGTCAGGAGGGTGGATATTATATGAGTAATTAGTAGGTGCACACGTGCTAAATACCGCGCGAAGGCTTAATTCATAGACGCCGGGTGTTGCGCGACGATCCACCACCCGCATTCTCGGTAATTGAATACCGCCAAACATCATCTACCCCCACCCCACACTTAGCGCAGTCATTTATTAGCTGTTAATTAGTTGGATGAATGATAACTCGTTTATCCACGGTCTTCGAATCGCGCCGATGTTTGATCGCGATTGAGACCTTGATAAAGCCGCGAGTACAGGCGGCCCTCGACTTTCGCACATTTTTAAAAATTCAAACAAATAATGAATGATTTTACAAATTTTGAAGACACACCCCGGAAACTATCACCGATGAAATAGTTAGCCTCATGAATTAAACTTGGACGTCAGCAATGACGATGTTAATGAATTAATTGAATCTCACTCAGCACCGCTGTCAAATGAATACAATTAATACCTAATTGAGCAACAATTGATTAACAATAAAATACACAAGGAAAGTGAGGAAGAAGAAGCCGATAAAAACGTCAAGACTTTGACAATTAAAAATATGAACGAAGCCTTTATGCATCTAGACAAATTTTTAACTATTATGGAAGAATGCGATTCCAATGGAGAACGTATATCTTAAGTACATAGGGCAATACAAAAAGACACTGCGTGTTATAGAAATCATTATCACGAAAAGAAAAAAAGGAGGTACTCAACTAACTCTTGACAAGTTTATAAAGAAAGCACCCAAAAGCTAAATCATTAAATAAATAAATAAATAAATAAATACTTTAAAACACCTCTTTAAGTTCCTTTTTGGTGCACATTTTTTTACATCCCTCTACTTTCGAACATTTAATATTCGCACACACTTTCAGGAACCAATTGTGTGCGAAAGTCGAGGGCCCACTGTATATATTTTAATAATTTGATTAAAGATGGCGGGCAAGTCGTTTTAACCTCTTTGGTATAAATATAGTTGGAGTGTTAACGGCAGTAGACTTGAATAGCGATGTACTCCCCCTTCGTAGATATATTAATAAATATATGTTCATTGCAATGGAATGGTAAGAAAAGTTGCGAGCGTACTTTCGAAGAATGCCGAACGAAAGTCAGGAGGTCGATACGATCCCTTTTATCCTGTTTTATTACCCCTTTACGACGGTACTTTTTCCTCGTCGACCGTATAATCGCGCCTTCTTTTACCTCTCCGTCCCTCGATTCTTTGTAGCGCCGTTAAACGCGTGTTTGCGATCATTATTAAGCCACGTTGAAAGGGAACAATTTATGTATTAATTTACGCGTTAACCACCGCACGTTGACTCCGGAGTCGTCGTTAAAATGTAAATGTCACCGGATATTATCGCATCCAGTGTTTGAAGTGGTGTCAACCAATGAATCTTCACCGAAGCGAATCAACTTGTATTGGCACCTGGGTGTAATAAGATTTAGTTACCTTTAACATCGGTCGGGTCTGTTTATTGCTATCGCTCGGTTTTTAGTTTCCCCGCAAGAAATGACTTTACTACAAGAAGGTTGGCGAACTGTGCGGCAAGAAACATTACACAAACTTGTCGGGGTATGTCAAAAATCTGTAAAATAGTAATAATGAAAAACGGGGGATACTTCGACGAGTCGCGTATTAAGCGAAATGTATAATTAATATAGAAGAAAATATACGAGATTGATACGACTCTTCTATCTTATAATATCAACGTACATCAACCTACAGATATAACCAAAGAAAAGTATACCATTCCATTTTATAGACGAGATATTTAATAATTTGATTAAAGATAAGTGATCCCGAACTTATGGCCGGTAGTGTATGTCCTCCGCTTTCTTCGAGGAATCGAGAAAGCGGAAGAAGGTCTCTCCTTTTTCCGAAGGGTCGACGAAAGGGGGAAACGAGATTTAGCGTACGTGCTGGTGCGAGGAAGGACCGGCTCGCTTCTCGAAGACCGGGAACGCGGAAGGGCCGAGGAAACTAGTTCGTTAAACTCGTTACCGATCCCTGAAATCGTTACCTTGGAACTCGACTCGCGAGCTCGATTCACGGTGCAACGAACACCGGAACAGCGGTTCAAAACAAACGATTTAAAAAATGACCAATTTATCTATAGATCATTATATCGAATTATACGAAGCATCAATTAAAATCTGAAATATTGGATTGGCTAAAAAAGATCGTGCGGCATCACTTCTTTGCAGTGAAATCTGGGAGTTTTTAATAAAAATGGAATTTAATAAAAATATTCATGCTTGTAAGTTTCCATTTTCTGAGATTTCTGAGATTAATTTATTTTTCCATCCATCTGCATTTTTAAGGACACATACGTGAACGTATAAACAGAACTGAATATCTTGCCTTGATTTACGAAGTTTTTCAAAATATAGAAAAAGGTTGTAAGTCAAACAAAAAATACATTATTGAATAAAGAAATTTCTCTAAATATTCCGGATCGAATAAAAGTCGTCGTTTATTCACACGTTAAAACCGCACGAATTTATTAGCCAACTTAAAATAATTGCGCGGTTAAATTTCAAGTATTTACTTAAATATCGTAAATACTTCGTCGTAAATATCGTAAAAACGATAATTGAAACAATTGAATCCATCAATTAACTGAAATCCATCAGCGATAATTTATACATAAATAAATGTAAAAGTATACCCAAGTATATGTTTGTAGTTCTAGTGTTAATGAAGTGTCTCGTGTAATCATCCAATTACATACAATGCCAATGATATATATATTATTATTACTTCCACGTTACAAGTTCAAGTATCACTGATATTTCGGTGAATACGTAAAATTGTATTAAGTCGTTTCTTTATTACTAACTTCAGTATCAAGATCGAATCGTCCAATTACATACAATGCCAATGATATATATTATTATTACTTCCACGTTCCAAGTTCAAGTATCACTGATATTTCGGTGAATACGTAAAATTGTATTAAGTCGTTTCTTTATTACTAACTTCAGTATCAAGATCGAATCGTCCAATTACATACAATGCCAATGATATATATTATTATTACTTCCACGTTCCAAGTTCAAGTATCACTGATATTTCGGTGAATACGTAAAATTGTATTAAGTCGTTTCTTTATTACTAACTTCAGTATCAAAATCGAATCGTGTACAAATCAATGTTGAAACTTGTTTCTCGCAAAGTTAATCGTACCGATCTGATTAATAGTCGATCGGCAGAGCACGTAGGATTAGACAAATGTAGGTATGCAAATGTCGCGGTAGATTGGCTAAGCAACATGTGGTAAAATCCGAGAAGTAAGTGGCACTCGATAAATTTGAGCAAGTGGAATGTCCGATCGGAAAATGAAACGAGTTCCTCATCGACGTCTCGCGTTTCCTTCGCAAATAAGATGTCGGATGTAATCGATTAATTATGGTATCACTGTTCACCGTTATTAATAACACGTTACTCCAGTATTTCTTTGGAATTCATTTCTTGCAATTAATTATACAGGTGACCCTGGTACGACGCGGTAATCGTGCAACACGATTTCGATATAACGCGGTACTTTTTATTCTCTTCCCACGCGGTAAATTATTCCTCCATTTACGCGGTTGGAAAATGTATCCTTCTATGGTTTTTAAGTTAGTATCCGTGTAAATCGAGGGACGGGTGTATAGGAGAATCCTGTATAATGGGGTTAAGATGTTACGCGTTGTATGAAATAGCGTTATAGGAAATTCGAGGTAACAAGCTGCTTTATTATATAGCGCGTTGTACGAGAATCGCGTTGTATGAAATAGCGTTATAGGAAATTCCAGGTAACAAGCTATTTTATTATATAGCGCGTTGTATGAGAATCGCGTTGTATAATAAAATAGCGTTATAGGAAATGCGAGGTAACAAGCTATTTTATTATATAGCGCGTTGTATGAGAATCGCGTTGTATAATAAAATAGTGTTATAGGAAATGCGAGGCAACAAGCTGCTTTATTATATAGCGCGTTGTACGAGAATCGCGTTATAGGAAATTCCAGGTAACAAGCTATTTTATTATACAGCTTGTTATAGGCAATTCGTCGCAATATCTTGAGCGTGTTACACAAGAATCGCGTTACATAAAAAAAGTCGTCCAATATCTCGAGCGCGTTGTAGGAATTCGCGTTATACGGGAGTTAACTCTGCAGTAGACTCCCCGTATAACGCGGTCAATACATTACGAGTTGTACGAAATCGCATTACAGGAAATTGGAATTTCCGTAAAACGAGGAATTCCCGCATTTCATTATATAGTGCGTTGTACAAGAATCGCGTTATACAAAAAAGTCGTCGCAATATCTTGTCGAATCCTCGTCGAAATTCGTGTTGTACCAACTCGCCTTATACGGGATTTAACTGTATTATAAGATACATTTAAATGTATCTTATAATTAAGATACAATAAATGTATCTTAATTATAATTCTCTCACAATTAATCCTAGATGAGTCGCAGTCATTAACCCTTTCGCTGCGAAGTGCTCAGAAAAGAATTGCTCCCTCCGCAGCAGGCGCGATAGTAGAAGGTTGTCCGCGCGATAACATCGTTCCTAAAACGGTGTGCGGAGCCAATTTTGAATAACAATAATAATAGCCAAACAATAATAATAAGAAGAAGAACAATATTAGTAATTTTTAATAATCTTTAATAATCGAAGACAAACGAATTAATGGCCATTATTTTGCAGTTATTAATAGCAAAAATGCAAAATAAATGCACAGCGCCTATAGGCGCTGTTCGCTCAGGAGAAGCGTTATCGTCTATAGTTGAGCGCCTAAAGGCGCTGTTCGCAGCGAAAGGGTTAAGGACAAAAAATTGTTCCCATTATTGGATGACGTTTTTCCGGCCATTATGAAAAAGCTACGCACTAAAAATTCTAAAACCTTCGGGATTAGATTGAAAGGGTCGCGAAGGGGGATGAAATTTGGGTTAATAGCTCGACGGAAGGGTAAAGGAGGGATGTTTTTCGAGAGGGTTCAGTCGCGAAGAGACTGGGCAGTAGTCGCATCCTCTCCCTAACCAGACAGTGCGACAGACAGCAGACTAGCAAACGGCGCCGTAAGCCGGATAGAATATATAGAACGGTTAACAGGGAGGGGGGGGGGGGGTTAGGTCTAATGGAAATTAAACGAATCGCATTGTTTTCCAAAGTACTTCGACCGTGAGAGCGTTTTGGAAAAGCGCCAGGAAAGTTTGTGCGTTCGGTGCATCGGAAGTGGCGGGGACCAATTGAAAGAGAAAGGAAGGAGAACGAACAAAGTAAAGGGTTGTACTGATTTTCAATCGAATACTCGATTGCCTTGTACACTAATAAATAGCTATTAGCTTAATCGTTTAATTACACTGCGTGCAATTACTCCAGGCATAAGATTTCGAGGAGGCATTTAAACATCCTCGTAAAATGAAATCATCGAGTATTTTACAACTACTTAAAGATGACGTTAATGACGTTAATGACGTTAATGACGTTAATGGCACGGATGAAGACGATCTTTCTTCTCCAATGAATGAACGAGTATCGAAAAGGGTCAATTAAATTAATTACCGTCAAGTATCGCGGACCTTAATTAATACGGTGGATTTTAATATTCGATCGGGAGATTTAAAGAGGCATGCGAAAATTTACGTAATAAAGTTCGATTTTCTTTAAGATCGGCTGCGAGATAATATATTAAGTAGGGGAGTACAAGTAAGGCCATTAGCTAATGTAAATTGTCACCGGTTAAGGTAAGCCAGTGATCGGTGAATAATGGCCTGGTTTCATTAGTTAGTACACGGTTAATGGCGATCTCGTATCGCCTAATTAAACCGGCGAACTTCGCACGTGACGGATCAACGGCGAATCCACGGAAAATAAAGAGCTAACACTCGCCGATTCGAACGATCGTAAATCGTCGAGCCTTTCGGAGATAATGCTATTTTTTGGCAAAAACCAACGGAAAGGATCCGCCATTGTATCTCGGACTAACGAACAACCTCGTTCTTATGCTACTCTGGAATACGTCCAATTAAATTCTATTATCGAGAAGCGTATCATTTATTTATACACCGTCGGGTGGTTATTCAATTGATCGTCCGATTGCAGAAATAATTTCATGTATAATCTAAGCAAGCTATATTTAATAGAAGAACTATCGAACGTATATTTAGTTATGTTTATAAATGAATTCGCGTAATAGGAAATCGTGCTGTACGGGAATTATGACTGGAAGACATAAGTTAATTAAGGGATTTAATTATGCTCGTGATATGCATAATATATATCAACATAACATCTCGAACAACTGTTTCATATTCGAATAATTTTACTAAAACTGGCGGACGAGTAATTTCGACTGCTTTGGTAGTTCTAATATTAAATTAATAATATCAATTATTTCTAACGTTAAAATGATCGTATATGTATTCCATACACGAGATCAATATTTCGAGGACCAATTAATATCCGGAAATGTATCGGAAATGCATTCTTATTCCATGGCATTCCCGGAATACATTATTGTATGATTTTATTTTCGATAGAAGGCAGACGGAATAAAATGGCATTCTTATTACGTAGCAGTGGAAAAAGTACGTAAGAAAGAAAGAAAGGGTCAGCTGGAGAGGGAAATCAGGAAAGGAGAATAGCCTGCGAGGGAATGTATATGATACGCATATGTATACATATATCTATGCGTCTATGTATATGATATGTACATGTGTAAGTACAGTAAGTGTAAAAAGAATTCGTCCAGCAGTGAATTGTAACAAAAGCCTCGTAGAACTTTATTTATTTAAAACACTTTAACAAACAACTGGTACCCATGTATTCTTAAAAAACTTCGCAAAGAATTTCATACAAAAAGTATATTCTACATCTGAAATTTTTGATGGAAATATTAACAATTTCTTTCATGCGCGAACAAAGTTCTACGAGATTTTTGTCAAAATTCACTGTTCTACGAATACTTTTTACATGCACTGTACATCTACATCTGCAGTGAGCTTTTTCATTCACGTATCATATTTCCATAGCAATTATGAATAAATAATATTTTTCGTGAAATTCATTGCGAAGATTTCGAAGAATATGTACATACTTGTTTGTTAACGTCTTTTAAGTAGCAATAGTTCTACGGAGTTTTTGTTAGAATTCGTTGCTGTACTAATACTTTTTACACTCACTGTATATGTGCATCTATATCCATATCTGTATCTATATGTATATCTATATCTGTATGTATTAATGCGGACAATATCCTCGCAGTTCTACCGCAGTACGATTCACGTTGGTACCGTAATTGCTTTTACATCGATTGTCCTTACGAGGTCGATCGTCTTCTTTGTGTACATTCCTACTTACATTGCCCTACAAATCTCCGAAAGGATACACTAACTTCTGTACCGCGTCATACCTCCAATGTTTATGTTGACAACGGATCAAAGTATACGCTCTGTGGCATGGAATGTCTGCCGTATTCAAGTGGCCACAAAAAAACTGTTTGCTACGAGTCCTCGTACTCTCGAAACTCGAAATAGTTGTACCATAATAGAGTTGAAATGCGACGTAACACAGAATATTTCGTAAAGTAATAAGTCTTATTCTTATTCTCCTGTTTCCAGACACTTATTAGTAATAGGTTACTACTTATTATACGCATTATATATAGATAAATGCAGTATATTCGATCGTTGAATCCACTGATCGACAGAGAACTAACCTAAGTTCATGTATGCGCAGTATATTTAGATCGATGCAATATATTCAGCGTCGTGCGCATCGATAGATAACTAAACCAGGTTATATTTCGACGAGTCTGATAATATAATCGGCTCGATGTACAGGGTGTCCTGTATTAACACATTCGCACCGGATGACGCACATGTGAGTCTTTGGGATTCTTTGCCAGAACTCGGATAACTCAAATGTGAGTCTTCGTTACGTCACACTTCGATCTCAAACGTATGAGTACGTTTTGACTATGTTATATGACGGTTTTTCTCGAATTATACTCAACATTACTTTATTTCGCACATCCGCGAATTTGCTTAATTACGCGTGTAAAATTCGGCAGAAACTGCCCTGACACGAATGTGTTAATAAGCCACCTAATTATCACCTTTGATCGCAATAATTCGAAAATGTTGGGACTGATGTCCCGAAAGAGAATCTTTCCGATGTTCTTTTGTTAAAGAATTTTCGGATTACTCATGTTTTATATACGGAAATGAATATTGCTTAATTAGGCGACATGTTTTACGTGGGATATCATGTAGGATCCATTGATCTGTCTACATCGATATGTCTACGTAATATTAGTTGATATCAATGAATAATGATAAAGATACTAACCAGCGAGTTCGAGAGTACGAGGTATGCTAATACACTGGTCTTACCGGTGCGACGAAGAACAAGGAAATGCACTCGGGGAGTTCGGCGAAGTTGACGGTTACTTAGAGGGTGAAGTAATAAGTTGGACGAAGGTGTGACAGGAACCTTAAAGTTGGATAATTATCCGCGAGGACGAGGAACTACGGAGAGCACACACTCGCGTAAACGATCGGCGAAACGTTCGGTGACAGACTGAGCCGCCGATTCTCCCACACCCCGCGAGACTTTGACGAAGCGCCGGCCGAGCCACTCCGAGGATCACCGAAGCTAACCGATCCTCGCCAGATACACCGTCCATCCACTCTCCTTTTCTATCCCTGTATCGCTTTATTTATTGCTATTGCGAATCATCAAAATACATTCACTTTTTAATGACAAAAGTATTGCAACTGCAAAAAATATACGAACCCAGTACCACACATGGAAAAAGGTTTCCTTTATCTGAGATTTTTTATTTTGAAGAACTTTCTAACAAACGCTTTTCTTAGATGGCAGAGGCGTTCGATATTTTCATGAGCCTAGCATTTTTTAATAAGAATTCCGGTTTGTTTGGTTTAAGGAATTTTGATGAGCTTAGATTTGTTTAATTCTTGAAAATAAGTACGATTTCGATTTGCTTGGTTTTAGAAATTTGAAAAATATATTAGTACTCCAAGTGAATCGAGCATTAATTAGTTCATAATTACAATTATCCTCTACGACTTCGTAACTCCAGTTATCAATAAATGATATACTAACAGTAAGATATATCAGTAGTATAATAATAATCACCGTAACATAACCTAAAACGATG